>OX451737.1:933977179-935280584 GCA_948472305.1 Vicia faba
AAACCTGTGTTACTCTATTTCCGTAAAAAACACAATTTTATGCATTATAAAAAAAAATCATTCTACGTATTTCTGTAAAAAAAACTTGATTTACTGTATTTCTATAAGAAAAACCCAATTTACTGTATTTCTATAAAAAAAAGCAATTTACTGTATTTTTGTAAAAAAAATCGATTTAATGTATTTTCACAAAGAAAAACTATTTATTGTACTTCCGCAAAAAACATGATTTACTGTATTTCCATAAAACGTGATTTATTGTATTTTTGTAATAAAAACTCAATTTATTGCATTTCTTTTAAAAAAAACTCGATTTACTTTATTTTCGCAAAAAACACGATTTATTGTATTTCCGTTAAAAAATTGAATTTTGTATTTCCTTAAAAAAAACATGATTTTTCTAAAAATAAGAATATTTGATTTTTATCGAAAATATAAAAAGTCGACTTTTCCAAAAACAATCGATTTTTTGTCGAAAATAAGAAACATCGGTTTTTTTAACAAATATATAAAAAGTCGACTTTTTCGAAGAAATTATTTTTTTGTCGAAAATAAAAAAATGTCCTTTTTGTCGGAAAATAAACTAGTCAATTTTTCCAAAAATAAGAAAAGTCATTTTTTTTTAAAATATTAAAAGTCGAGTTTTAAAAAATCATTTTTTTGTCAAAAATAAGAAAAGTCAGTTTTCATCTAAAATATAAAAGTGGATTTGTCTAGAAAAAACCCAATTTTTTGTCGGAATAAAAGTCAATTTTTTCAGAAAAAAAAAGTCGATTTTTCTGAAAATATAAAAAGTCGAGTTTTAAAAAAACGACTTTTTGTCGAAAATAGTAAAAGTCTTTTTTTTTAGTAAAAAAAGTCGGGCATTTTTAAAAAAAAATAAAATTGATTTGTTATGAAAAAAAAGTCAATTTTTTTATCGAAAATATTAAAAAGTCAATTTTTATGAAAAATATTTTGTGGCCATACTTAGATTTTAGGGGTCTTTATTTAAGATGACTTACTTTTGTTTGGGCTCATTTACTTTTAAAATTTTAGGCTCCCTATATTTAGGGGTCTTAAAGATTAGGCCTTGGCCCTTAAATTGACAGCTCTACTAGGGAATGACAACCAAAAGTGACGACAATATCCGAAAAGAAAAGCCTATCAAATATGTGTAAGAACAAGATTTAGTTCTGCAGTATTATCTCTGAGTTTTGATGATAACAAATGAGTATGATTGTATGAACAATTTTGTTGTACTAATGTTTGTTTTATATTTAATTGTTTTAAATTTCAAAAAAATCATAGAAAATTCATTTTTAGTCAAACAAATCTTAAAAAATAATGAAAAATATTTTTGATTTTTCTCTTTCTGATTTTTATTTTTTCACAATTTTATTTTGTATTTTGATTTTTTTAAATAAAATTTCACTTTATTTGAATTGTTTTAAATGTTTAAAAATACTTTTATGTATTTTTAAATTTTGAAAAAATTATGGAATGATCCAGTGATATTGTGACAACTATTGGTGTTCTGAATTTGATATTTTATTATCATTTTTGGTTTATTTTACTCATTTCTTTTAATTTTAAAAATAGTTTCTGACTTTAAAAAATTACCAAAAATTTTATAAAAATATTTGAGCCCTTTTCTGATTTTTCTATGGTCTTACTTTTTATTTCTTGATTAATTTGAACATAGTTGATATTTTTCTCTTTTATTTCCATTTTAAAACATTTTTAAAATCTTTTTTAATGGATATATTAAATGCAATATTATTTTGTGATTATTTTCTGAATAATGTTGGGTTGAATTTTTAATCATGAACTTTATTAACATCATTGGATCCATGGTGTTGAGTCTAACTCCACAAAAATGGATGAATGATTTTAATAATAGTTTGATTAAAATTTTAATTCAAATGTGGTTTGTATATTCTTCCCCACCCTTCTCCGTCCTATCCCTTTCTTATTGCACAAAGTGTTATTGGAGCATGATCCCTATATCATGTCTCAAAACAAATGGTGCATAGATTTCTATTGACCGGCCACAAAATAGGTGCGACTTCTACATAAGTCCACTTACGATTGCTTAACATAGCGCTAAATTTTGTCCCGATTCGAATAAATGATCATTCGTGGCCCAAACCTATGTTTGCAAGCCCAAGTATGTTAATTTGATCTCTTTGATCCAATAACCTTGATATTCATTGTGTGAAGGCTTTGGTTCTACCAATCCTCTAATGGATCTACAATACTTTTGGTCAATGCGGATCACTGAAACATCATTGATCATTAAATGTTACTTTTGAGGATTCCAAATGGATGATATACTTGATAAAAAGCAAATGCAACTTGTTGTATGGAGGCTTTGGTTCTACCAATCCTCTAATGAGTTCCAAATGCAAGTTTCAAGATGATCATCCAACTAACCACTAAATATTAAATTGTTTTTACTTTGCGCCCTTTTATTTTTTATGCTTTATGTACCATTTACTTTAAGCATTACATTCCATGTCATTTTTATTTTGTTCATTTGAGCTTTTCTTTTCTCTTCTAAGACACTTAATAATCAACATGAACCATAAAAATCTTTAATGATACTTGGAATATTTGATTACTATCCTTGGCATTATGGAGCATTGGACTTCTTGGACTTATGATTAGAAACCTTGGCCTATGTTTGAGACCTTATGACCTTGATTGATATTTTGTCTGGAGTTCTTGAGGTTTACCTCAAGACATTGGGTTGTTTTGTTTGTTTTGTGTGCAGGTTATTGTGATTACGTACTTTGTTTGTAATATGGAACTCACCCGTATACAGTCGTTACTCTGTCCAATTTTTGTGAAGACCTAATACACTTGAAGTTTGGTTCTCTGGTCTAGTATCTTTGCTTGCTTGGTTTCAATCCAAAGAATGGGAATTCTATCTTGGCTCATAATGTCAAGTATTAGCTTTTTGTTGGTTAGATGGTTCTTATCCCTAGCTTTTACCTTATGCTTTAGGATAGTCTCTTCTTCTCCTCTCATCTTCATTAATTTCAAAAATCTTCTCCCTCCTTTTAAAAACTCTTCTTGTTTTTAAACTTGAACTATTTTCATAATAAACTTGGACTTAGGTCCATGCATTTTCAAAACCTTTTCATAAGCAAACTTCAATCAACTTAATAATACCTTGACATTTTTTGTGAGAAGACTAAAAGTCAATCAATCTCATTTCAAACTATTTTGCCACTTTGGCTTCTACTTTAAAACTTTTCTCAAAAGATCGGACTCTTGTCAATCCTTGTAGTGATGCAAACAACTATACTTCTACAATGTGTAGTGAAGAGTGATATTTTCCACTTGGGTGTTGAGTGATGCAAGTTCTCCTTTCTCATGATTATGGGTAGTAAATATGTTTTTCCACACGGACAATGACGATGATGTCTTATCTCATAAAATTAACCAACACACTTATGTTTTAAAATACTTTAAAAGAGAAACTATGTGTACCCTGATCCCCTATTGCACGAAAGGTGGTACATAGGCACAAAAGGTTCGCAACCACGGCGGGTGCAAAAACCATAAAAATATATTTTTTTTCTCACCTCCACCATCCATTTTTTTACAACATTTTATAGCCAAAATATACAGATTTTACAAAGAGGTTCCTGTGGAGTACCGTAGATGTTTAGGGTGCTAATACCTTCCCTTTGCATAACCAACCCCCTTACCTTGAATCTTTCCCCCTCTTTTTGGGTTACTCGCTCTTTTCCCATTCCTTTGGAAACAATAAAGCGCAGTAGCGAATTTTATTTTTGATCTGTATAAGTCTAGTCAATCCAATGGCTTAGTCTTAAACATTTCTACTGCTACATTAGGAAAAAGAATATTATTAAATAAAAAGGGGCGCTGTTATTAAAAAAAATTCTCGATAGTTTTAATAAAAAATGTATATATTTCTTTTTTGTTCCATTATTACTGTTCACTTTTTCTTATTAAGAAATTTTAATATTTCATTTTTTATTAGAAGGCATTGTGTTGAATATTATTTACTTGTTAAAGGTTTTTTTAGGAAACTAGCATTGGGTCAGGAAGGTCAATTGGGCCTAGAAAATGTTTTGTTGTAATAAAAAAATATGTTGTTGCTAGATAAGATAAACCAGCTAGCACAAAGCCCACAGGTGGTTACTCAACGCGTTGGGCTGGAAACAGCAGTGCAAGGCCCATATTGAATAACATTCACTGTGCTAATCAAACCAAAATTAGCGCACATTTTCCTCCACAAACTAGTACTGTTCAAATTAAAGCAAATCTAGAATGCCTTTTACAGTACAAAACATAATAAAACAATTAAAATCAAATCTATTAATCCCATCACTTATTACAAATCTAGATATGCAGAATCATTTTTCTTTACAAATCGAATCAAAGAAAATACAAAATCAAATTTTTGCAAATCAAATCCTATTCAGAATCAATTACAACTATACTTAATCAATTACAATAAACTCTAACAAATTTCTAAAACCATAAATACTAAACTGTATAAATACAGAAAATTAATTACAAAAAAGGGGATAATACAGAAACAAAGTGAGGAATTACAGAAAGGAGAAGAGAGGACAAAACTAATTTACAGAGAGGAGAGGTTCAAATTTTACGAGGAAGGATATACAGAGAAAAGGGGCAATTGGGGTTTCACTATCGGAAACCACAATCGCCGTTGCAAACCATAAGCGGCCACCGCTTCCGTAACCACCACGGACCACCGCTAGCCTCCATCACCATCATCTCCACCACGCCACTAAAATCTATGAAATCAAGCGAAGATTAGCACGAATCAAACAAATGGATCAAAGGACGATATCACGTGAAGGGTAAAGAGACTCAGCTTTTTGTTTTTGTTGTTGTTATGTATGGGTTTTGTTGGGTAGGTTAAAAACAGAGGGGGTTGGGTTTACTTTTGGGATGGGGTACCGGGCTGGATGGTTGCACCGCCGCCGGTGGTTTTAGGGTTAAGGTTGAGAGGATGAAGATTGAGCGAATGAGAGAGAAGGTGAGATTACTGTAAAAACAAAAAATGATTTGTGAATAATATGAAAACAGAGTTATGTCCCGTAAGGATCCAATACACGTGCATACATAGTGGTATCATGCTCCTTCAATTCTGTACCGTGCAATCTCCATCAGACGGTCATAGGCTAAGTCTTACTATAACTCCCACACGCCTCGCCACACCCAATTGGCAAGACCCCTTCCAGGATGCGCATTGGGCTTGGCCCAGTTACTCTTAACACCCTCCCTTCACTCATTTCACTAAGCCAATGCACAATACACCCCCAATGCCTGGACTCATGTCTGGGCCTGTTTCACATTATTGACCACACCCCCTCTGTTTTAATTGTCCATTAGGAATTGCACCCCCTGATTTAATTTATTTATTTTCTTTTATAATTTAATTATTTTATTATTTCTATTTTTTTATACACACACACACACACACAAACACACACACACACACACACACACACACACACACACACACACACACACACACACACATATATATATATATATATATATATATATATATATATATATATAAAATTTATTTACAATAAATATTATTATTATCAAATAGTTTTTTTTATCATTATATTTTGATATTGAAATTCTGGCTGCAGATACTCAATGTCACGTTCAATGTTATGACACCGTATCTGACTTACTATATGACAGTAAATACAAAAGCAATAAAGAACACAGTCAATTGTTTACCCAGTTCAGTATGCAACAACACCTACTCTGGGGGCTACCAAGCCAGGGAGAGAATCCACTATAAGAGATGTTAATTCAGGAATAAACCAACCAGTTTATCTCCTTCACTTAAGACCTACCCAATGCAATTCTAATCTAAGTACAACTTAAACCTGAGTTCCTACTCACTCCCCCTCAATCACAGCAGTGATACATAAACCAATTTTGACTTAAGAATTGATGAAGACACTCTTCAAAGACACACACTTGATTAAGCTTCACAGCTTTTTAATCAAGCAACACAATCACTCGTGCTTCACAGCTTTGAGTGATATACACAACTAACTTGACTCTGCTTCACAGCTTTAGTCAAGGAACATTCAAACACTCTTGCTTCAAAGCTTTGAGTGCTACACAACCCTTACAAATAGAAACCTATTCCAAGGCACTTTTCACAATGATAATTGCTTGGAGTACAATGAACAAATCTATACAGATTACAAATTGATCTTCTAATCAATCAGCAGGCATCCTTGAAAAACAGCAGCTCTGTTGAATATATAGCAGCTGCAACTTCAGTTAGGGTTTCCAAAAACCTAGGGTTAATTCCGTTTGACCTAAAGACCAGGTCACAGGACTTTATTAACCAGGTTAGGGTTGAGCTAGGTTACCCCTCAGAAAACGCAGGATTCTGTTCAGAAAGGACTGAGTTATTTCCTGAAAAAACTCAGACTTATCCAATCCTGCAATCCTGTTAGTTCAGAACAGGATGTCATAACATCTGTTATGACATCTGAGAAAACCTGTCTACTGATTTAGCAAAATGTGATCATTTTGCAAAAATGCTCAGATACACACTTATAAACATCAGTATTTGAATTACAATATTTTTCTGCAAAGGTACCTAATGAGTCAGTACAAACTGAACTAGAATGTTGTGACATCAGTCATGACATTCACACATACACTTGGGATTTACCAAAAATGCAAGCCAATACCTAAACACCTACAAACTCCCCCTTTGGCAGATTTTTGGCTAAAGACCCTAAACAATCAGAGATAGATAGCAGCAGAAATAAGTGACAGCAGAAAAATATAATGTCAAGTACTAATTAAGCAAGTACCAAAATATTCTCCCCCTCTTTAGCCACAAATGGGCCAAAGATACATGTTCAGAAAATTTTACAGTTATCCAAAACAAAATAATAAGATCAGCAGCAGACAACAACAGAACATACTTCCAAACTCCACCAAACAACAATCAACCTTCAAGCACTGTCATCAGATTCTGTGGAGCTAGTTTCTTCAATGTTGAGATGTCCTTCACCTTCTTCCCTTCTATTTTCTTCAGCTTCCTCCTTTTCTAGCCTGGCAATTAGAAGTTCTAGGGTCCTTTTTCTAGTATCCAGCTCTTTGCAAGTTTCTTTTAAAACAGCTATGACATCTGATGTCTTGGACTGGGTCTTCACAGACGATGTCTCAGCTGATGTTATGACAATGTCTGGAGCATGAGATCCCTGAAACAGTTTGTAGTGCAGGCCAAGGGCAGGAGCTCTTTTGCAGACTGTATCTCTTGCCACAAGGATATCAGGGAATTGTGCAAGGATGATTCCACAGAGGAGGGAGGGAAAGGCAATTGGTCCTTTGACAGCATAACTGCCAGCATGCTTTAAAGTTTGTTCAAAGATGTACCTTCCATAGTCAAAGGCAGTCTTGGTTCCTACAGCATAGATAAATCTCCCCAATCCTGTGGAGATAGTTGATTTGTGATTTGTAGGCACCCGGTTTGCTGCACCTATTTTATGCAAGATGGCAAATTTCATGCTGAGTTTACTAGCATTCAGCTTCCCTTTCAATGGCCAGCACTTTACTTGCCTGGCTGTGATGGTTAGACACACTTCATTGTCAGTTGCCTCTAGATCAGGACAGTCCTTATTTGTTCTTCCAAGAAACTTGTTGATTTCTGATGGAGAGAACTTGACCCTTCTTCCTCTAACAAACACACTCTCAAAGTCAGCTGACCTTCCATCAGCACAATCATTAGACAAGTTCACTACAAACTCCTTAACCAGATTTTCATAACATTTATTGAACTTCATCACTGTCTTCATTAGCCCAGCATTCTTGATCAGATCCATGATGTCTTTGCACTCCAAGGCATCATTGTTGAGTTCTCGCTCCAAGGCTATTCTCTTTAAGCAAACATACTTCCATCTGTTTGCATTGTCAGGATGATGAAAGGAGATGTTGTCTGTTGGCACTTCAGGCACTCTAGCAATCTTGCTGGAGGGGAGCTTCCTTCTGATGGGAGTTTCTTCAATATCAATCTCAAATTCTGATTCATCATCAGAATCAGAAGTTTCAGGTTCTTTACTTTTCTTAGAGATTGGTTGTCTAGCAGTCTGCACCTGTGCCTTCTTCCCTTTTGTCTGAATGCTTTTCTCAGCCATCCCTTCAGCCTTGGATTTCTTAGCATCAGGTTTATCATTCTGACTCCTCTTTCTTTTCATCAATCTCCTAGCTATGCTAGGGTTCACATTAGCAATCAGTTCATTATCTGAGTAATCTTCATCCACATCAATGATAGGTGGATCAGTAGCCTTTTCAGAGGGGTTCTGAATGTTGTCTTTTGGTGTCACAACATCCTCAATGACATCTACATTTTCAGAACCTTCCACATTTGGACTTTCTGATTGATTTAAAGGGATAGAAATCCCCGGTACAGATTGGTTGCCACTCAGAATGCTAGTAACCAGCCTAGCAATAGCTTGGTGTACTTGAACTGATCCTTCTCTATTAGGTACAGAAGACGAAGGATGAGAAGAATTACCAGAGGCTGTAGCTTGAGCTCTTCCTGCATGTCTGGTTCTGAGCTTTTTGACTCTGGCTGGGTCAGTTGCCATCTCCCTGAGAGGAGTGACCTCAAGAACTTCAGATTCTATGCATGTAGTGATTGCCCTAGAATCTTGATCAGATGATGACGATGATGAGGAAGACGAAGCCGCCATGGTGGAAGACGATGTCTGAGACATTTTGATTGACTTTGAGTAATAGTAGCAGTTTGAGAAAAATCTTTGATTGGGAGGAGGAAACAGGTTGCAAGGATGAGAGAGGTAGGGGGTAAAAGGGAGTCTCTTCAACTTCTTAAAGCTTTTGAAGGAATTGTGAAAGAATATGATTAACCCACTAAATATAGACTTAATAAAATTAATCCCTTCAACCCTTGTTTTAAGCAAAACTGATTGCTATAATTTCTCATGTTGGTGAATACCCAACCTGCCCCTCAAATTTTCAAGTTTATTTCCAACAAGAGCCTTGGTAGAAGAATCAGTCAACTGAAGCTTAGAGAACCTGTGTTCCAGTTTAAATGACTTCTTCTCTTCAAAGTCAATAGGGTTCAAGGAAATGTTGAATGTTTTCAGATTGTCACAACACAATGTCACAACATCTTGTGTAACATTGTACTCAGGGAGCATCTGTTTTGACCAGAATTTGTGAGACTTGTTATTTCCAACATCCTTGTCAAGATGACTTAAGGTTCTGACAACACATTCTTCTTCAAGTTTATTTCCCACATCACAGATATCATCAACCTGTAGTTTTGGAGTTCTTCTGACAGTTTCCATAGAGATAGCTCTCTTCATTCTTCTTAGATGAAGGAGACCAAGCTTATGCTGCCACAGTTTCACCTCTTTTTATTCTTTTGCAATGGAATACACAGATGAGGAATTAGTGTTCTCAGCCTCCCACAAGTAACAGTTGTCTTTGGATCTGACTCCTTTCATTACTATCTCTTGTTTGTCATTGATTACAAGGCATTTAGATCTTGAGAAATTGACCTTGAATCCTAGATCACACAGTTGACTGATACTAATGAGATTAGCGGTCATTCCTTTCACCAGCAGTACTTCATTCAGACTTGGAACTCTAGGGCAGTCCAAATCACCAACTCCTTTGATTTCACCTTTAGCCCCATCTCCAAAGGTCACAAAACTGGTGGTGTGAGGCTTAACATTATTGAGGAGGTTCTTGATTCCAGTCATATGTCTGAAACATCCACTGTCAAAGTACCAGTCTTCCTTTGCAGAGACCCTCAGGGAAGTGTGAGCTATCAGTGCAGTAGCCTTTTTCTTCCATTGAGGAGCATGTGGTACCTTTTTAGACTTAGGTTTGACACCTGAGATCTGATTAGGGTATCCATGTAATCTGAAGCAGAAGGGCTTTATGTGGCCATATCTACCACAATGATGGCATTTCCATCTTTGGTACCTTTTCTTCATATGTCTCTGTTCCTGATGTTGAGAGTTGTGTTGAGACATCCGTTTTGACATTTGCTTACCAGTACCAGATTTCTTTGCTTCCATAAATCCTAGTCCAGATTTATTTCCCACATTTTGTCCAACCTGAAGGATCTCTTCCAATTTGTCTGTTCCATTGGTCAACATCTTGACAGATTTGGTCATTTGATTCAGTTGTGAGTTCAGCAGTTGAACTTCTCCTTCTAAATGACTTATAGTGTCAAGATTTGCCCTCTTTTCAGCCTCCAGCTTTATAATGAGTTTTGATTGTTTCTCATTCTGCACACAGACTTCAGCACTTCTGATACACAATTTCTTGTAGGTATCAGCCAGTTCTTCAAATGTCACTTCTTCATCACTAGTGTCACTTTCAGAAGTACAAACACTAGTTAGGGCAGTAACTAGTTTGGCAGATTCTTCTTCAGAATTACTTTCTGAATCATAGTCAGACCAAGTAACAGTCATTCCTTTCTTTTGCTTCTTAAGAAAGGTAGGACATTCAGCTCGAATATGTCCATATCCTTCACATCCATGGCATTGAATACCTCTGCCTTGGTTTCCCTTCTCTTCTGACCTTGGTCTTCTGCTGGAACTGTCAATGTCAGAGGGAATGTTATGAACATTAGACCTTGACTTTGGGTCCATTCTTTTGATGAGCCTGTTGAACTGTCTTCCAAGCATGGCAATAGCTTCTGATATGTTTTCTTCTTCATCCTCCTTGTATTCAACATCAGTGTTGGATACAAGTGCTATGCTTTTGTTCTTCTTGTCACCATTATCAGTGATCCCCATCTCAAAAGTCTGAAGAGACCCAATAAGTTCATCCACTTTCAACTTGCTAATGTCCTGGGCTTCCTCTATGGCAGTTACCTTCATTGCAAATCTTTTAGGCAAGGATCTGAGAATCTTCCTCACCAGTTTTTCTTCTGACATTTTTTCTCCCAGTGCTCCTGAGGTGTTGGCAATCTCCAAGATGTTCATGTGAAACTCATGAATGGTTTCATCTTCCATCATTTTTAGATTCTCAAATTTGGTGGTCAACATCTGAAGCCTTGACATTTTTACTTTGGAAGTTCCCTCATGAGTAGTTTTGAGAGTGTCCCAAACTTCCTTGGCCAGTTCATATTGATGTACTAGTCTGAAAATGTTTCTATCAATTCCATTGAACAAGGCATTTAAAGCTTTTGAATTTCCCAGAGCTAACTCATCTTCTTCTTTACTCCAATCTTCCTCAGGCTTCAGACTGATTGTCCCATCTATCTTAGTTATGGTGGGATGAATCCATCCTTTGTCAGCAGCTCTCCAAGCCTTTTTGTCCAGAGATTTTAGGAAGGCAATCATACGAGGTTTCCAGTAATCATAATTAGTTCCATCCAGAATGGGTGGTCTATTTCCAAAAACTCCTTCTTTGTCCATAGTGCCAGAAAGTGATATCCCTAGATCTCACCCAGTAATACAGGCAGGGTGCCTGCTCTGATACCAATTGAAATTCTGGCTGCAGATACTCAATGTCACGTTCAATGTTATGACACCGTATCTGACTTACTATATGACAGTAAATACAAAAGCAATAAAGAACACAGTCAATTGTTTACCCAGTTCAGTGTGCAACAACACCTACTCTGGGGGCTACCAAGCCAGGGAGAGAATCCACTATAAGCGATGTTAATTCAGGAATAAACCAACCAGTTTATCTCCTTCACTTAAGACCTACCCAATGCAATTCTAATCTAAGTACAACTTAAACCTGAGTTCCTACTCACTCCCCCTCAATCACAGCAGTGATACATAAACCAATTTTGACTTAAGAATTGATGAAGACACTCTTCAAAGACACACACTTGATTAAGCTTCACAGCTTTTTAATCAAGCAACACAATCACTCGTGCTTCACAGCTTTGAGTGATGTACACAACTAACTTGACTCTGCTTCACAGCTTTAGTCAAGGAACATTCAAACACTCTTGCTTCAAAGCTTTGAGTGCTACACAACCCTTACAAATAGAAACCTATTCCAAGGCACTTATCACAATGATAATTGCTTGGAGTACAATGAACAAATCTATACAGATTACAAATTGATCTTCTAATCAATCAGCAGGCATCCTTGAAAAACAGCAGCTCTGTTGAATATATAGCAGCTGCAACTTCAGTTAGGGTTTCCAAAAACCTAGGGTTAATTCCGTTTGACCTAAAGACCAGGTCACAGGACTTTATTAACCAGGTTAGGGTTGAGCTAAGTTACCCCTCAGAAAACGCAGGATTCTGTTCAGAAAGGACTGAGTTATTTCCTGAAAAAACTCAGACTTATCCAATCCTGCAATCCTGTTAGTTCAGAACAGGATGTCATAACATCTGTTATGACATCTGAGAAAACCTGTCTACTGATTTAGCAAAATGTGATCATTTTGCAAAAATGCTCAGATACACACTTATAAACATCAGTATTTGAATTACAATATTTTTCTGCAAAGGTACCTAATGAGTCAGTACAAACTGAACTAGAATGTTGTGACATCAGTCATGACATTCACACATACACTTGGGATTTACCAAAAATGCAAGCCAATACCTAAACACCTACAAACTCCCCCTTTGGCAGATTTTTGGCTAAAGACCCTAAACAATCAGAGATAGATAGCAGCAGAAATAAGTGACAGCAGAAAAATATAATGTCAAGTACTAATTAAGCAAGTACCAAAATATTCTCCCCCTCTTTAGCCACAAATGGGCCAAAGATACATGTTCAGAAAATTTTACAGTTATCCAAAACAAAATAATAAGATCAGCAGCAGACAACAACAGAACATACTTCCAAACTCCACCAAACAGCAATCAACCTTCAAGCACTGTCATCAGATTCTGTGGAGCTAGTTTCTTCAATGTTGAGATGTCTTTCACCTTCTTCCCTTCTGTTTTCTTCAGCTTCCTCCTTTTCTAGCCTGGCAATTAGAAGTTCTAGGGTCCTTTTTCTAGTATCCAGCTCTTTGCAAGTTTCTTTTAAAACAGCTATGACATCTGATGTCTTGGACTGGGTCTTCACAGACGATGTCTCAGCTGATGTTATGACAATGTCTGGAGCATGAGATCCCTGAAACAGTTTGTAGTGCAGGCCAAGGGCAGGAGCTCTTTTGCAGACTGTATCTCTTGCCACAAGGATATCAGGGAATTGTGCAAGGATGATTCCACAGAGGAGGGAGGGAAAGGCAATTGGTCCTTTGACAGCATAACTGCCAGCATGCTTTAAAGATCTTTTGAGAATTTTCTTGAGTTCGGGGGGTAGGTTATGAAAAGGGAAGGTGTTAGCACTCTTTTCATCCATAGTTATCTACAGGCTCTTAGTTGCTAGCTCACTTTGAAATGCTTTGTAAATTTGTTTGTGTTTGTTTGAAAGTATTTTGAAAACGCCTTTCTTTAGGCAAACTTTGTAATGATTCTCGTCTCTAAAAGAATGTATACAAAGTGTTGGTTTTGAAAATAGTTCAAAGGGATGTTTGTTTTTAGAAAGATGTTTTTAAAGTGTAAGTGTGGAAATGGTTTTATTTATGGGAAAAAAACTATGAGCGTTCTACCTACTCAAAAAGTATTAGTTCTTTTCCTCCTCCTTTAGATAATTCTATCTTACCATTGACTGGTAAGAAGTTCTATCATTAGATGTGAGGGAGAGGCGCAGGTCATTGTACAGTCACATAAGGAAACTTATGAGACGCTTTAGCAATTATCGTAAGGGACTAAGATCATTTTTCCGAAGTCAACATCGAAGGGTCATCGAGGGACTATGATCTTTTTTATCGAGAGTCTTTGCTAAAGCGTCTCACATTCTAGGGACATGACTGTTTTTCCGAGGATACAAGCGAGGTTAACCCTAGAGGTGCGTTTGCAAAAAGTGATTTGTTTTCGGTTATTTTATCTTAAAGTTTATGTTATCTATCGTTTGATTTTATGTCTTGCCATACACGCATAATTACTATACAGTATAAAGGAAAACAGTAAATTGTGGAAATTAAAATTCTATGCTATTACAGAACTTTCGAGAATGGGGATACAAATTTACAAATGACGATGGATCGAATAGACAATGCGATTAGAAGTCTAAGTAGACAATTAATACAACCCAATCGAATTAAAAATAAATAATTAATTAAACTAAAACAAACTATTAAATAAGATTAATTGAAAAAATAATTAAAATAAGATTTTGGTGTTTTTACTGGTGAGAAAATTTGAAAAGAAAAAATAAAATTCTATTCTATTATTTTTTTTAAAAATTTTGTTTATCGTGAAGAAATTAAACAATTTAAAAGAATGTTAACTAAAAAATGTTAATTAACTAAATTATTCACAAAATCCCTAATTAAACTAATTAAGAAAATTAAATAATTTTGAAATTATATTTTTATTTAATTGAATTTTAAAATTAAAGATTAATAAAATTAAATCTAAACTAAATAAAGTTATTAAAATAATCCTAAACTTAAAAATTCTAAGTTTACTAAATTAAACCTAAACTAAGTTAAGTATATAATTACTAATTTAAAGTTTGACTAAATTAATCTTAAGATTACTAACTTAAATCTAAAAATCAAAATTTTAAAATTACTAAACTATATCTAAACTAACTTAAATGTAAACTAAGTTAATCATAAAATTCTAATTTAAATCTAAGCTATTAAAAATATTAACCTAAACTTAATTAATTACATATAAAAATGCTAATTTAAATCAAAACTAAAAAAATTCTAAGATCATTAAATTAAATCTAAATCAAATTAATTCTAAACCAAAAGAAAATCTTAAGTTTTAAAATTACTAAATTGAATTAGTTAATCTGAGGGGTATGGAAAATAATTGGGGCGCTGGGCCAGCAGCTTGAGGCCCAAGATGATTTTTTTTTGTATTTAACAACAAATGAAGAAATAAAACAGAAAAAAGGAAAAAATGTTCGGGAGGTCTCGAACCCGGGTCTCTGTACCTTCCAAATGATGCTTAAACCACTGCACCATGCTGCTTCATTTTCTATCAAGATACTTCCAATAATATAAAAACTAGTAAACAATTAAAAAAAACATATGGTGGGCCTGGGCCGAACCGGGTCGACCCAAGACCCGACCATCCTCTTCATATTTGTAACAAAGGTTTTGTAAACCCTAACTCAAAAGAAATAGAGGTAGTGCCTCTTCTGCATCATGACACCCTTTCTCTCTCGATCTCTCAGTCTTCATACGTTCTATCTTCAAAGGAGTTCAACTGAGGCGAAGCTTCTGCCGCGCCAAAAATCGCTTTGCAACGGCGGCTGAGGCAGCGACTGACAATCTTGCTCCGATATTCACTTTATTTACATCGCTAACTTCGTTTCTTTCTTCTGATTATGAATCTTCTGCTGGTAAAATCGTTCTATCTCCGAATCTGTGTTGCGAAAACTGTATTCTTTCTCTGTCTCTTTTTGATTTCTGATTTTTGAAGGGTTTGTGATTAGGGAAAATGATGATATTTTAGGGTTTGTATCTTTGTGCAGCTTTCTGTATTTTGTGAACAATGGGTTTTCTGTTGCTTGCTGTGATTTTGGATCTTTTTTTGTATATGTTTCTGAAGGGTTTGACGTTTGGGAAGATGATTAAGATTTTCTAGAGTTTGTGTAAAAACCGTGTTCTGGTCTTGTGTTACTGTTCTTGTTTTATATTGAATGAGAATGAGAAAATGGGGGGGGGGGGATGTTTGGTGAATTTGAACACTTGAGATATGTTGTTGTTACAACTTTTGGATGCAACTTTATGTTTTTCTTATTTGTATGCAATCTTTGGACTGGCTTGGTACAACTTTTGCAGGGCAACAAGTCTGACTTTTTAGACAGTTGTTCTTGGACTGTTGTACTTGGATTATGATGTTTGCTCATTTTTCTGAATTTGCAAAACTTTTTTCTCACACCTTTTTCTTTTGTGAACCAAAATTTATTTTTGTGATTTGTAATTTGGAACATGGCCAATGATTTGAAATCTGATTTGTAAATGTATGCGGCTTTTGTTGGGCTGGAGTGAGCTACTGTAACTCTATGATCTTCTTGCTTTTTACACTTTTTTATTTTTGTGAACCAAAATTCATTTTTGTGATTTGCAATTAGAACATGGCCCATGATTGAATTGTGATTTTGCTATGAGGCTAGGTTGCTTAAATGTGATTAAGACACCCTTTTTTCTGATTCCCAACACAAACCCTAATGATGAATCTTTGGAAATTTCTTGTTTATGTTCAAAGTTATACTTCTTGATTTCTTGGTAACATATTCTTCTTTCTTGTTTCATGAGCAAATGATGGATTGAAGATGGCGAGGCAAGGTAGAAGAAGAGAAGCTTGAATGACGGAGCAAAATAATTGGTGGACTTTAGAGGGAAGCTTGCAAAAGAAGGAGATGAAAATCTCATTTGCAAATTTAGGACTTAGATTAGGAGTTCTTCTTTGTATCGTAAAAACATAGTACTTATACTTTGAAAAATTTAAGAATTTGAAGCATATTTGTAAAAGAAACTTTTGGATAAGCTATATACTTCAAAGCAAGATATATTTGCAATATTTTGTGAACTTGTAAACTTGCAATTCGATTTTCTTTTATACTTGAAGAAACAAGTTGAACTCTGAGTGAAATATGAACGAGATCAAAATGAGGTATGAGTAAGGAATTTGAAATTATTTCTTGATTTTGAAATTAAACCTTGAGATGAAAATTTGAAGCATAAGGTTTGAAACTTTGTTCTATGGCCAAAATTCTTGGTTTAAACTTTGAACCCCAAATCAATTACATGCCATAAGTCCCTTGAATCACCTAAAATCCTTGAATCAAAGCATATATAAGAAAGAATCCAACACAAACTAATACTTGATTGATTACCTTTAAACTCAATGGGATCCAAAAATCCAAGTTCTCTCACATTTGAAGTACTAAAGGTCCCACTTAAAAGATGCAGGTTTGGTGAGGCTTTAATCCATCACTTAATCCATAAGGATATAACTTGGTATTGTCACTATGATACGGTGGGAGAACTGACTTGAGGTTTCGCGTTTGTGCTCGTAAAATGTTTCGGTTTAGCAAGAGTCGCCACCGACTTTTTATTTTATCCTAAGGAAAGGTCAAAAAGCACAGGAAAGACCTTTGAGATGTTTTCTTGGATTCGGGGATTAGATTATAGAAAGGGAAGGTATTATCACCCTTTCTATCCATGGTTATCCATGGGCTCTTAGTTTTAGATCACTTGCGTTTGCTTTTCAATGGTACTTTATGTGTGGTTTTTGAAAATGCTTTTGAAAAGAGGCCATCGTTGTGGCAACCTTTGTAATGATTCTTGTTGGAATGTATACAAAAGTGTTTTTGTCTTTTTTGAAAAGATTTCAATGTTTGAAAATTGGATTTTTGAAATTGTGTTGTGAAGTGTGTTTGAAAATAGCAAGCATGTTTTTTTTTTTTTGCAAGCTTTTTGATCAAATAACTAAGAGCTATCTACCCTATTTTACTCAAAGATCTTTCCTAATGTTTTTAACCCTTTTGACAGTGTTGTTTGACCATTGTATTTGGTGAACAACCTTGTATTAGGATGTTTAAACGGGACAGGCACGGGTCATCGTATAGACCATGATAGCAATTGTGCTAAGTATCTTTTAGCAATTTTCTGAGGGACTAGATCATTTTGTATAGGAAACCAAGATAGCGTCATCGAGGGACTATGATCTTTTGTTTTGTTTTTGTTTTGCAGATAGATACTCAGCATGCATATCATGGCCATTTGTTTAGGCAACCAAGTGGAGATACCTTAGGGGTGTTTATGTGCAGGTGTGTTTCATTGCATGCAAGAGTTTATCTTGAATCAGGATTTTCTATTTCATTGATTTTATCTTGCCATACATATCTTAATTACTAGCATTTGCATTTGAAAGCAATAAAATGCGGAAATGTAAAATCCTACGCTATTACAACATTTAGGGGATGGGGATACACATTTGTACATGGGGTGGTTCAACGAGAAAAATAGATAAGAAAAGAAAATAACAAAGGGAAGATAGAGAGAAAGAGAGAGAGGGCTAGCGCGTTGCTGAGAGGAAGTCAGAAGTTCTGACCCAGGCCTGCTGCAAGATTATCAACCTTTTGGTGAAAATGTATGAGTCAGAACTTCTGACTCTGGCACCTGCAAAACAGAAACCTGTTAGTGGGAAGGTCAGAAGTTCTGACCCCCATGCGCTGCAAGACAAAAGTTTGTTAGTGGGGTATGTCAGAAGTTCTGACCCTGCTGGAAATACAATAATTTTTAGAAGTTCTGATATTATTGACAGCAAAACAGGCCTTAGGAGTACTGACGTCAAAGTCAGAGCTTGATTTCCCCCCTGTACTAGCAAGAACATCTACAGTTTTATTATTTTTCCACAAAACAGAAGGCATGCCTAGGATGATCTCAGCAGGTGTCAAAGTGTTTCAGAAGTCAGAACTAATAAGGTCACAAACAGGTTTTACACTGATTCCCTTCCTACTTAAACATTCAGAGGTACGAAAACCCTCAGAACGTGTACAACAACAACATGATATTTACATTGTGTTTATTGAGCATGCAAAGCTAATGATGCTTAGCAGCATGATGAAAGGTAGTAGGTGCTTACCTGGCTGTTAAAAAAAATATGTGAGTAGGATCTAGCTTTTAGCTCTGATGGTGTTTTGGACAAGTTCTTTTTAGGATGGGTGGATGGAGAAGATATGTGTATGTAGGGTCAGAAACTGTATGGGTTCTCTCTAGTCAAGAAGCAAGCCGAGTATCAATGAATTTTGGAGACAAGAAGTTCAAAGTTATGAATCACTGGGGGTTTTGGCAGAGTTTCACAAGATTTTTCTTTTACTAGAGTTTTTCTGTTTCTTCTCTAGCAATTTTTTTTGGATCTTTTTTCACCTCCTTTGTGATGGACAATGGTGTCCTATTTATAGGCAAAACTTTGTGGATTTTTGAACGTTTAAAGGGCGCCAATATTATGCAGTAGGGGTTAACTTGTTTTTGAAGGAAGTTCATGAAAAGTTATGATGATGGACAGCTTTTCAGCCTAGGCTGGAACAGTAGGCAAGGATTGAGTAGAAGTGACCTCTATAGGCGAAAAGTGGCGCATAGACTCATGCCTAAACCTGCATAAAGGTGTTTACCAAGCCACACGTGGAGAGACCCCTTGGATGAATGTTCAGGAGTGGTTGTGAGGATTAATGAGCATTAAATGGTGATGAGATTTATCAACATCAAAAATCTTGTAATAGGAGATTTTGCATCATTACCTAAAACCTGAGCCAGCAGTTCTGCTTTACCAGAAACAACGTGAACCAGGCTCTGACCTTGGCCTCTTGCTGTCCCAACAAGTTTTGAGCACTTTTGAACCAGCCTCTTGCTATCTTTAAAGTTTCTGGGCTTAGTGATCCTGCTTTAGTACTTTACCTAATCTGCTGATCCTATTATCTTCTGATCCCAGTACGTTCTGAAGGAGCTTCTGGCTTTGTTGTTTTCTCTAGCAAATTCTGACTGTAGCTGCTGAAAAAGTCATATTCTGACTGAATGTTATATTCTGAGCCAAGTTTACCATCTCTGACTGAGCTGGTGTAACTGCTGAAAGAGCCATGTTCTGACTGAATGTTATGTGCTGAGCCAAATTTGTAGCTTCTGACCGTTTCTGCCTGGAGGTTAGTTCAGAAGCTCTGAAGTTCCATTTTCTTCTTAAACACCCCCTTTTTTTTTAGAGAAAAATTCCCAATGTTTAGGATTTAATTTTTCCAAGGTAAAAGCTTTGCCTTTAGAGCTTGCAAATGACCATTTTTCTCTTGTAAATTGTTTGCTTGGAAAGGAACGATAATGAAGGGCTTGGCTTTGTTTAAGAGAAAAACCTGAGAGTTCAGGATGAATACCTGAAGGATGGGAGGGCAAATGTTGGGGTACAACAGTCACCATAACAAATGTCCATAAGAATCCTTGAGATTAAAGATAAATCTTGAAGGAAGGAGAATTCCTGATATGTAACACTTAGGTAAAATTTCATTGATGAATCAATAAACTCACTTGCCATAGACGAGAAAATTCAATCATATAGTAAACCAAGGGTTGATCCTGTCCAAGATTTTAATCCAACTGGCAAACACATGAGATTATATCCAAGAATCACCAGGGAATCCACATCTCTGAATTCGTGCCTTTGCAATGAATTCTAATAAGTGATGATGGAAACGTTAATCAGAACTTTAAGATCCTCTATTCTCTAGCTCATAACCCCCTTAGATGGATTCTTATTGGATGTTGATGAAAGGAGAAGTTCACACAAAAAACCTAGTCCCACAAATCAATGCTCAAAGATAAGTTAGATAAATTAGACTAATTTGGTGAAGAAACACTGAAGCCACAATGAAACCCTAATTAAAGACATGTTGCTTAGGAGGCGAGTTTGTCTGATCAAACCCTGAGCCATTTTGAGTATTTGAGAAACCCTAGGGGAACATCTTGAATGGAAATGGGAGGGAAAATTTTGGGGTACAATAAGTTGTTATGTTGTTGTGATTATATATTGTGTTGGTATGGAATTGATAGTTGAGTAAAGACTGAAAATCGAAAGAACTCTAGAAAATTTAGACAGATTAACAAAGTCCGCATGGGGTTTTGGTAATTTGCGTGAAATAGTCTATGTCGAGGGGCAGAATGGCTGTGCCGAACGACACAAATTGGTGTGTGGTTAGCGGCAAGAAGGCATTCCGAGCGGCATGGCTTAGATGAAGGGTGTGTCTAGGGGCACATGGTGTGCCTAGGGGTACAAGTGATGTCCTTTATTCTCTTTTTTTTATTTCTCTGTTTCTTGCATGCAAATTGAGTAATGACTTTTTAATGGTTTTGGCTTAAGGATCATAAGAGAATAATTGTTAGTATAATTTCAATAATTACAGAGTAGCATAATTATAACAGAAGAATAATTGTTACTATATAGATTTAAAAAATTACAGAGTTAGATCACGGCATAGTTAAAACAATAGCAGAGATAATTATTAAGTTACAGAGTTAGTAAGTGGTACAATTTTAGTTGTAGAGCTAGTAGTAAATAACAGAAACATTAGTAACTAAAATATACTCGCAGTAGAGATAAGTTAGGTAGCAAGAAAATAATAGCTTCATCAATTTAGTAGCAGAATAATTTAGTAGAAGTATTTTAGTAGGACCGTGTTAATAACAGTAGTAGCATGTGTAAGTTGTTGTGTTGTTGTTATTAATTTTGAAGTTGCAGGTGATGAATTTTATTGTGTTGCTTCTATTGATTGGAAATTATTGAGTTGTAGGCTTATGGCCAATGTTGAATTAAGTTAAATTATTATTGTTGTTGTTATTACATTCATGTTGTTAATGCATACATAGCATATCACGTTGGAGCTGATGCTCGTTAAGTTAGCCTGGATTGACAAATATAAAGTTGAAGGCTTATGCCTTGTTGATGCCTTTATTTATTGGCATATTTCTAAGTTGGGAGTTATGCTAAATTGGTACCACATGCATGTGCGTAAAAACAAGTTGCATTTCATGTTTCATCCCGAGTTGTCGTGTGGATGAATTAATTATGTTAAATGTTGATAAAAAGTTGTGAAGTGGTGAATTGTATGATCTAATTCTAATATATTATTTATCATACAACCAATTATATTGTCTGATATCTCACCCCTTCTGTTTGAATGTTACCCATATGTTGGTAACGTGCAGGTAATCTAGAGTGAAGGCGGTTTACCTTCAGTAGTTCGAGTCGGTGTCATTGCTCTAATACGTAACACTTGGGGGGATGAAACCTTATTGCTTTATTGCTGATTTTACTCCTGTTGCTGAATTTTAAGTTGATTTTGGTTAAGTAATTGTTGTTTTAAAACTGTTTCAGTTGGATAAAGATGTTACATTCTTTTTAAGTCGAATATTATGATTCCGCTGCATAGTTATGAATGTTGTTGGTTTAAAAGACTAAGTTATGTTGTTGTTAGTTCATCTGAGTTTTAAGTGTTATGTATCTGTCTTAAATGCGATTAAACATTGTTGTTATAAAGCCGAATGTGTAGCATCTCATTTATTCATTGGAAATTTTGAAACTCTGATTTCATATAATTTGTTGGGTAGAAATGGGGTGTTACCATCAAAGAACGAAGTACATTATCTTGAGTCAAAGGCTAGGACCCACTCGACATGGTGAGCTTGATCCTCGTAGAAGGACATTCAATGATACGAAGTTCTTCAATCAAAGCTGCAATCAGATTCTAACATTTTCTTTGTTTACCCCGCGAAATCCTTGAAAATATTGCATCTACATATCATGCATCATTTCATAAACAGGTTTTCCAATACAAGTCTTCTCATCTTCTTACTGTTTATTTTAGTATTAGATGGCCCTCGAACAAACTGTTAAGGACCTCAAACCTCAGCATGCACAATTTCAAGAGACTCTTCTGAATCTCGCACAGGGACAAAAAGATCTAATGGCGCTCGTCTCCAAGAATAAGAAGACTAAAAAGCCGACTATTATCCTCAATATGGGGAGAATATTCAAAGGTCCTGCTCAACCGGTTCATGTGGATGACGTTTCCTCTAAGGAAGACGACAACCAAGAAGAGGATGGAAGAAGCATCAAGCTTGAAGGAAGAAATAACCAGGGTTCTGAGAATATTCATGAAGATAAAGACTATTATGATGAATAGTATCCTCCTGCAGATGACAAGTATAAGAAGTTGGAGGACCTTCTCAAAGCTATGGAAATCCAGAGAGTGCCTGGATTGGATTTTGGATAACTAGGTCTGATCTCGGGGGTGGTCATCCCTCACAAGTTCAAGGTCACCGTCTTTGCTAAATATGACGGTGTCTCTTGCCCCAAACTCCATCTAAGATTGTATGTTCAAAAGATTCAACCTCATACTGCCGACATGAAGTTATGGGTCCATTTCTTTCAAGAAAGCTTGTCCACCACTCAACTCGAATGGTTCTATCAGCTGGAAGGTACCAACATCAATACATTGGAAGACTTAGTTGCTGCTTTCTACAAGCAGTATCAATATAATGCTAACCTTACACTGACTCGAGTGCAGTTGCAAAACATGTCCATGGGCTCGAATGAAGGGTTCAAGGAGTATGCACAAAAATGGAGGGATTTAGCTGGAAGATTTCAACCTCCTCTGTCCGATAAGGAGCTGGTTGATATGTTCATGTGCACTCTGGCAGGTCCATTCTTTAACCATCTGATTGGAAGTTCCTCATCTAGTTTTACTTAGCTGAATCTAATTGGGGAACATGTCAAAGGTGGTATCAAGAGTGGAAAGATTCTAGTGGCTACGTCTTCAAGTGTTGTGAAGAAGACATTCAGTGATAAGAAGGAAACCAATTCCATTTATGGCCAAAAGGTTCATGTTAGCAGTAACCGCAACCAATATGTGGGAGTTATGCTAATCTCAAATCCCGCACCAACGCAACATCAACACATATTGAAGGCAGAGTTGATAACATTGAAGGGCCCTCCTCAGAATCCCAACACCTCCTCTCCTCGGTACAATCCTAATGTGAGACGCACCTATCATTCCAATAGTCTCGAACATGACACAAACATCTACTGGGCTTTGAAAATTAAAATCCAAGATTTGTTTGATGCTAATGAGATTGAGTTCGACCTTCCTGAGACCCTCAATGTGATCACTTCTCCCATGCCAAATCATGTCCAAGATTGAGAGCGTCTATTTCATTTGAATTTTCAAATAGTAATTTCTGTTGATTGTACCAACATTTATTAAACTTTGTTGTTCCATTAATGCATTACATATGTTTTTCTTGAAGTAATCCATTCGTTTTAACTATAGTTAAACTATGATTTTACTTCCTTTTTTGTGATATTCAACCCTCGATTAAAAGTTGTAAGCCTTTAGATGGAGTTTGGAACAGACCTTGCTGACGATGTACAAGCGTTCTTTCAAATCCTAAATAGTGGAGTTATAAGGAAGATTATCCCTAGTCAACCCCGTTGAGCCTAAGGAGTAGAAGTTTTCTTTTTCACACAAATTGAAACCCTTAATCATAACCTGGGGCAGGGCAGTTTCTCAGTTAATTCAAATGCACATGTTGTCACAAGCTTTAACTTCATACACAACAAATAGTATCAGAGACATCCTTCCAAATTAAAAGACAGTGATTGTTCCCCGTAAAATAGGCAGCCATTATCTCTCAAAAGAAAAGCCCACTAAGTCAAAATCTATGAAGGAGACTTAAGAAAAACCGGGGCATCCGGCTAACTTTAATCACATAAGAAACAATTCAGGAAAAAGATAGGGATAATAAAATAAATAATAGGTCACTAGAAAAACTCGACAAGAAAAAATATTTCAAAAATGACTGCCTTCGCAAATAAACTCTCAGTAAATGAACCATCACTAGAATATCGGTGATGTAATTCCAGATTCAATTGGAATCCAAATGCACAGTTAACTGAGTATAGGGATGAAGAACATCACAGAGAACAGATACGTACAAATAAATTTCGAGCCTTTATCCTTTGTTTCTTAAGTCGTGAACTAGGCCACGTTATAACCCATAAAAGTCCTAGTTGAAGCATGGGTTAGTTCGAAAGCATATTGTTACAAAAGGTATCCTGACTCCTGTAAGGTTTACTATAAATCCTGAGTTGAATTCATATTCTTACAAAATTTTGTTTGTATACTAAAAATACATTTTCAAAACTTCAAGACAGACATAAGCTTTTCATTTTTAATACCACTGTTTTCATATAACTAATTGTTCGACAGTAGAGAAATTCACACGACGGATATGCAATGAACGAAAACCCTCTCAATGAACATAATCACTTCAAATGGAAAGACACTTCCAATAACAAGCCTTTCATAATAAAGGGGCATGACATGTTATTATCCAACTCATTTGTGGTAGTCGAGTCAAGATTCAAAGAATCTCTTAAAAGTGCTGAATAGTCAGGGGCATATCTCCATCTGAATCACTTGGGGCATTAAACATTAATTCCAGCAAAGGGTCACATACGATCAAGCAAACATTTTCTGGCAGTGCTACAACACTTATTACTATGGACAGTGACAATTCTCCGCACCCTGTGAACGTGGACATAGTAAAAAAATACTACGCATAAAAGAGACCCGCCAGGTTGACTGGCCTAGGCAAAAATAAGGGCACCCCGACGAACCAAAAGTTCAAGCAAAAATTAGGGATATATAAATAAAATTGTATACCCGGCAAGTCAAACACCTGAAAAGGCAGCTTGGGCAAAAAAGGGTATCTCAGTGGGCTGAAAATATGAAAATACAATCCAGGGAAAAGTCAGGGATTAAAGCGTATGACTACGTCCCGCCATCTCATCACTTATCTATCAATGGAAGGCTTATCACTCCGATAAGCATTTACCGAGGGATCTAGAAGTTGAGATAATGTTCAAGTCATCCATAAATCCCCACATCGTAGTTTCCACGGAATCATCTCTGCAGAGCTATCTGCACAAGCTCATCTTCAAATGAGATACATTCCTCGCAAATCTAATATGCCTTCAAGACAAAAATTGGGGCATCTTCTAGATGTTAACATGATCATACTCACCAATAGATCACCCTAGCAGATAACAGAATATGATATTTTCCCCAGAAATATTGCCAACCTACAGAGTCCCAATCTCCATCGAAGATCACGGTATTAGTACAATTTATGGAAATCATCTTCCCCAACTGAGCTTATTCCTCCAAAACTGTAAAACCCCCTGTAAATTTATTTCCTCCTGCAACGCTCATTTCCTCAACAAAGTGTTTCTCCAGCAGGTTTAGGGTTTATTTCCCCAACAAGGGTTATTTCCCCAACATAATTCAGCCTCCCCAGTTCAAGTCTACTTATCTAACTACCACAAATTATTGGCAAAGAACAGTCTGGGTTGCTATCCCCAGAGAGTTTCTAATGAATTTGAAACTGGACCAGGTATTGTTAAACCTTATTCTCTCCAGATGAGTCGGCATCCATATCGAAAACCTGGTCAGAAAACACCTCGAAAGGTTATCCATCTCTTTTATCCCTAGTCAGGGTATATAAGAATCAAATTCCCCAGTAGAGCGAAGAACAATCAATGTTCCTAAGCTCTTCTCCCCAAGCAGAAATTAACATTCCCTAGCAGAAGTTTCCTCAAACAGAAAATGTGAATCTCCAACGAAGACATTCTAAAAAAGATTGAACATTCATACTCTTCCTCCCCAGCAACATACAAGGATTTATTTTCCTTGGTCAAATATATTACACAAAGATACTGTCGTTGTCAGCGACATCTTACATCTCATACATCATTTAGGAAATATCATATCATATGTATACGAAACACATATAACACACTCTCATTTATTTTGAGAACATCATTACTTAATGTATTACATACATCATGACATTGCATAAAGCCTAACTTTGTATTTTCAGGTAAAGTCTACAAATTAGACGAATATCATCAGCAATTTTCAAACAGGTCAAAGATTAATTCCCGAAGCAAGCCAGGGTAACTTATCTGCATGACTAGGTCAAAGATTAATTCCCGGAAATAATCCGGGGAAACTATCAAAGACCAGGTGGTATAAATTCCTGAAACATGTCGGGTTTACCAATGAAAGAGAATTGTAGACCAATTCCCGAAACAAGACGGGGCGACCATCTGCATGACCAAATGACTTCCTTCAAAGATTTACTCTAAACAACATCTCCTAAAAAAATATTTGCTCAGAGATTGAATTCCAACAAGCATTTCCCCGGTGACTGAATTCCGACAAGCATTTCCTTGGAGACTGAATTCTGACAAGCATTTCCTTGTAGACTGAATTCCGATAAGCATTTCCTCGGAGACTGAATTCTGACAAGCATTTCCTCAGATACTGAATTCCGACAAGCATTTCCTCAGAGATTGAATTTCGACAAGAATTTCCTCAGAGACTTAATTCCGATAAGAATTTCCTTGGAGACTGAATTTCGACAAGCATTTCCCAGAGACTGAATTTCGACAAGCATTTCCTCGGAGACTGAATTCCGACAAGCATTTCCTCGGAGACTGAATTCAGACAAGCATTTCCTCGGAGGCTGAATTTCAACAAGCATTTCCTCTTAGACTGAATTCTGACAAGCATTTCCCCGGAGACTGAATTTCGACAAGCATTTCCTCGGAGACTGAATTCCAACAAGCATTTATTCAGAGACTGAATTTCGACGAGTATTTTCTTGAAGACTGAATTCTGGTAAGCATTTCCTCGGAGACTAAAATTTGACAAGCATTTCCTCGGAGACTGAATTTCAACAAGCATTTCCTCGGAGACTGAATTCCGACAAGCATTTCCTCGAAGACTGAATTCCGACAAGCATTTCCTCAGAGACTGAATTCCAACAAGCATTTCCTTAGAGACTGAATTCAAGCATTGCTTAGAGACTGAATTCCGACAAGCCTTTCCTCAGAGACTGAATTCTCATAAACATTTCCTTAAATATTGATTTCCGACAAGCATTTCCTCGGAGACTGAATTCCGACAAGCATTTCCTCGAAGACTGAATTCTGACAAGCATTTCCTCATAGACTGAATTCCGACAAGCATTTCCTCAGAGACTGAATTCTGACAAGCATTTCCTCAGAGACTAAATTCCTACAAACATTTCCTTAGAGACTTAATTCCGACAAGCATTTCATCAGAGACTGAATTCTGACAAGCATTTTCCTCAGAGACTGAATTCTGAAAAGCATCTTCCTCAGAGGCTGAATTCAGAAAAGCACTTCCTCAGAGACTGAATTCTGAAAAGAAGTTACCTCAAAAATTTATTCTAAAAATCATTTCCCTCAGAGATTTAATCTGACAAGCATTTCCTTCATAGACTGAATTCTAAAAAATAGCTCATTCGAAGACTCATTCCAATACCTATTCTAGTTAAAGTTGTGCGTAGACATGTTCTGGCTCATATTAAATCGAGCATAGATTTATTTTGATACTTCTTCCAGTTGAAATAGGGCGTACACATCTTCTGGCTCATATTAAATCAAGCATAGATTTATTCTAATACTCCATCAGAAAAGTCGGGCGTAGACTCTTTCCAACATATTTTCTAGTTGAAGTCGGGCGTAGACATCTTCTGGCTCAGATTAAATCGAGCATAGATTTATTATGACACTTCTTCCAGTTGAAGTCGGGCATAGACATCTTCTAGCTCATATTAAATCGAGCGTAAATTTATTCTTATACTTCTTCCAGTTGAATTCGGGTGTAGACTCACTCCAAATACATCTTCCAAGACAAAGTTGAGTGTATATCTAGTCTAATTTCTATCAATGGTTATTTTGGATGGCATCTATAAGCCCATCTCCGATGAAACTCGGTTACCTTCCAAATGGCATCATTAAGCCCATTCCCGGTATAATCAACCAACAGTGTTACTTCGTGCACCGACGAGTGCAAATATCTGGGCACTTAAGTGTTCAATCATCTTCAACCTTCAAGTCACGAATGGCGAGCATGTCAATCTAACTCTTTAGTTTAAGAAGATTGAACAGGGGCAGTTGTTGTATCCAAAACATTCCCTCCCATTTTTCTTCAAGACATGCTCACAAAGGTCTCAAGTACTCAAAGCTACTAAAGGATTGACTAGTCAAACCTCCTCCTAAGCAATGGGTCCACAACTAGGGTTTCATCTTGCACAAGAAAAATGGGTTTAAAAGGTCTCAAATGATTTTAATAGTTCTCCATAGGTCTTCAACAATGCTCATGTCAAGTTTCAAGCCTTGCATCACAAGTTTGCTCAATCAATGGCTCAGATGGTTGAAAGTCAACTATATTAGGTAAAAAGTCAACTATGGTCAACATACAGTCAAACTTAAATATTTTGGGTCAACATAAACATTTTGAGGTGATATTCATCATTTGATCAAAGGTTGATGATGGTTTCTCAAGAAAAGCCCTCAAATCATCAAAGGTCAAAAGTTGCCGAATTAGGGTTTCCTTAGGAGAAGTCAACTGAACTTTGACCAAACATAATTTTAACATGCTTCATCAACTTTACCCAAACCAAAGCCCATTTTAAAGGAAATTTAATTCTCTACAACTTTGTATTTGTATGCTTAAATCCAAAAAGTGCTTCATTTGAAAGATATGAGCCCATACTTTATAGGTCATTTCAAAAGTCAACAAAAAGACACTTTTTGTCAAGGCGACTTACATCAAGATAAAGTCTCCAAATGTAAAAATGATCAAAAGAGAAATTGAAGAGAACATCTTGGGTTTTCCAAAAGGTCAAAGATCACCTTCAAATAATGAAAACTGAGAGAGTTATGTTTGGTGAAAATTGGGAAAGTTTTGAGAAAATGCATGAAACTTCATTTGAGCAATCTTGAACTTTTGGACTAATGGGCCTAACTTTTGAGGTTTAAACATGTTTATAAAATGTTAGAGGACCTCTAAGTACATTTTTAAATTACTTTGATTTTCTATTTTATTTATTTTGATTTTATTCAAATTAATTTAAAATAAATCAAATAAATATGAGTTGATGGACCAAAGGGCGTGTGGGCTTCATTTGGATATCTTTTAGAAGGCCCAAGACACATAGAAAACATGCTAAAACCATGAAAACATGTTGGGAACAAGAATCTTTAAATTTGGAATGTTTTTAAAACAATTTTGGAGAGATTTCAATGTGTTTTTTTGCAATGAATTGTGACATAATGGTACAGGATTCTTGTCTTGTTCTTATTCTATTTTATTCCTCTATAAATACATGCAATACTCAAGTGCAAATGACACAAAAATATGCCTCAAGAACCACTTCAAAAAAATCTCTCAAAATTCTCAAGAAAAGTGCAAATTCGTACTACACGATCTAGCCACTCTCAAGCCAAACGAAGTGTCCAAACCTCTTCCTGAAGTCCTCAGGAACACATCCAACCAAATAACCAGAAGATTTGGTGCCTGGAACTCGTGCTTCAAACTCCGCCGATTTGCGTTTTATCCCCTTGAATTCAATCTTAAATTCCATGCATTACTAATGTGTTTGATGATCTCAAATGTATTCAGGATATGATTTAGGACGAGTTATCTATGGGCTTTTAGGTACTTGCTCATTTTTCAAATTGCTTGTGTGTGTTTGTCTTGAAAATGCTTTTACTTCATGATAACCCTTGTATCAGTCCTCAAGGATGTGACGAAGTTTGTTTTGAAAAATATTTTTGGAAAGTGTTTGAGTGAAAAGTTTTATTTTGAGCAAGTACCTACTAGCATCTACCTACTCGAAAAAAGATCTTTTTTGTTCCATTTCCTTTAGACATCGCTATCCCACTATTAAGGAGCAGGTAGCACCGTCGTTGGAGTTTGTAAGGGACGTTCGAAAGGGACGTACAGTCACAATAGCAATGGTTAGGACACCTTAGTAACCATCCTAGAGTCCTAAAGATATTTTCCGAGGCAACAATCGAAAGGGTCATTTTTGATCTTTTGGGACATAAAGGATAGCCACTAAAACTTCCTATGCTTCATAACCGTTTACCGAAGGCAATCGGAGTGAGAGTATACCCTAAGAGTGAGCATGTGCAGGTGTGCTTTTTTTTCTCTTCAGTTATTGTTATCTTTGCACATTTAGGGTTTTCTAATTGTTTTAATTTTTCACGCATTCTTGCCATACAATCCTATTAGCCATACATCTAACAGTTGAAGATTGCGGAAATTAAAAGCAGAAATAAACCTAGCTATTACATGGCTTTGACAGTTACATAATTGCCTTGACGGAAAATAAAAGTGCGGAACTTAAAACCCTAATTAAAACTATTACAACCTTGAAACAATTACAATAATAATAAAACGTAATTAAAATACGCGCGACGAATTAAATGCGAGGACGATTATAAAACCTAAAAAATCTAATTTAAGAAAATATTTAAGTTATTTTTGAAGAAGAAATTAATTATCATACAAAAGTAAACCCTAATTTCTAATTGATTTTAATTACAAAAATAAGATTTAATTGCTCTAATTAAATTAAATTAATTAATTCAAGGAAACAAAATATTTTTTGTGAAAAAGATTTTTGGTGTTTTTTGTGATTTTTGATTTGTTAAAATAAAATAATTTTTTTGTTGATAAAAAAAACAAAATAGTTAAAGAAAAGAAATTAAAGAAAGATAGTAGAAATAACCAAATGGGCCTGCTGGCAGCAGATCTGGGGATGCTGAACTTCTGAACCCCAAAAGGATGGCCCAGAGTCAGGCGCCTGATCCAAGGAGACCATCTTCGGGGGACTCATGGTGGACCCGGGTATTCTGGCGTTGGATCTGCTGGAGATGGATCCAGAGGATGATGATCCTCAGAAAATGAGGTGTGCTGGATCTGCTGGAGATGGATCCAGAGGATGATGATCCTCAGAAGATGAGGTGTGCTGGATCTGCTGGAGATGGAACCAGAGGATGATGATCCTCAGAAGATGAGGTGTGCTGGATCTTCTAAAAATAAAGAAGAAAATGCCAAAAGCTCACGCCTGGGATCGAACCCAGGACATGAGCTTTTGACTTCCTTCCTCTGGCCAATTGCGCTGGATGTTAACTTGTTAATATAATAAAAACAAATAATATATTGGAAAACAAGTTAGTGGCCAGAAAAATGCGCCAGAATTTAAACTAGCCAGTCAGGTTGTGACACCCTGTTGTCTTCTTCCCTGTCCGTCGTTTTAGGCTCTGAATCTTTACCCACAGACGTAAGTCTGTTGCTAAAAAACTGTTTTATTCAATAATCAAGCATACGCAATATAAATTCAACTGGGGAACATGAATAACCTGGGTTTGAAGTTCTGATCATCATGGTACCCATTATCAGGCCTAATTCTGCTTAAATCACAAAACCCCAAATTGGAGCACGAAACCCTAGCAATGGCAAAAGCTTGTACCTGCACTTAAACTCCAATCAAACAATCCAGAAACGTGGCAAACATGATGATAAACACAAATATATGCTTAGAACATGTTTATGATGAGTAAATTGTTAGAATCAATTTTGAGATTTTGTGCAAACCGTGACGGTTGTAGGGTGAGATTCTGGGCGTTTGGAAGCCTGCAAATGAATGGAGTAGCTCTAGAAAGTGTCTAGGAGTGGATTGCTGGCCTCAAATCCCCTTGAGAGTGGCTCTAAGATGGAATTCGATTTCACACTTTTGGTCCAAAATTTCAGTTTTCTTCTGACAGTTTCACGCCTCCAACCCTCTCTTTTCATGGTATGGAATTGTTGTGTATATGTAGGAGACTAAATTAGGTTAACAAAATTGACATGAATCTTGAGAAATAATGGAGATTTGCTTTGATTTGCTTCATGTATGATTTCTTTCCAAAACTTGCTTCAATCCAATATTTTTCAACCCTAATAAAGCTTGCGCGATTTGGTTGGCTTGCGCGATTTGATTTGTTTTCATTATTTTACCATTTAATTTGATTTATTTTGATTTAAATGAATAAAAAATCAAAATAAATGATAAAAAAAAGGTGTAAAAGCTCAGGGGTCATGGGTCCTATTAGAAACATGTTTCAAACAAGAAAGCACGGGCCCCTTTGGAAAAAAATACAAATTTGATCAATGTTGACTTTTGACAATTTTGCAAAAAAAGGTCAACTTTGACAAGGCATATCTCTCTCAATTTTGACCCTAGGAGGGTGTTCTTGGACTTTTTACAAAGCTTAGGATGTCCCCTAAGCAACCATTTTGGTATTATCTCAATTGAGTCTTCCATGTTCATGTATGAAGCTTTGACCCATAAGGTGTTTTTGTTGACTTTTAAAAATGACCTATAATATCAAAATTCATATCTTTTTGTGAGTGCATATTTTGAACTTGTGGGCTGAAGATGAAATGTAGGGAATTTTATCCTCTTCAAAATGAGCTTTAGATGGAAAATTTCTGATAAAGCATGAAGAAGTTATGCTTGGTTAAAGTTGGGTTTACTTTTCCTACAAAACCCTAATTTAGCAACTTTTGGGTTTTGATGAATTTGGAGCATTCCTTGGGGAATCATGATCAGCCCTTGATCAAATGATGGATAACACTTCAAAATTATGATGTTGACCAAAAATCTTGAGGTTTGACTGTATGTGGGCCACAATTGACTTTTGACCTAATACAGTCGATTCTCAAGCATCTAAGCAGTTGGCTGAGCAAACTTCTTATGCAAGGCATAAAACTTGACATGGATGATCTTGGGAACATATTAGGACCTTGGAAGGCATTTGGTATCCTTTGGACTCAAGCATCTTGATGAAAAATGAAACCCTAATTTGAGGTATACTGCCTTAGGAGAGAGTTGGTCTAGTCAACTCTTGGACTTCCTTGAGCAACTTGGGGACCTCAATTGAGATGTATTGAGTAAAACGAGAGGGCAAATTTTGGGGTACAACAGAAGGCAATAATGAGATCACATCAAAGCATCAATGTTTCACAAAAGCGAGCTAAAGACAAAGTGTGGGGGATTGATTACGCATTTGTTTTCCATTAGACCGAATCGATAACATGAGCAGCACGGTTCAAAGCATCAACATACGAAGTGAGCTACGAACGACACTGACTAGAAATGGAGGGGTCGATTGTGGACCCTCTGTCGCCTATGCCTCCCTTTTAGGACTTATCAATGGAGAATGGGAATGAGACACTTTCATTGAGGTCTTTGGAACAAATGTAAACAAACAAGATGGTAAACAAACAAGCACAAGTAGAATTGCCTTAAACAGGTCTTTAAATAAAACAGATTTTCCTCAAAGGGACTTCCATAACATGCATATATATATCCTACTTCTCATGGAATCAGAAAAGAAGTAAGAAAATGTGGAATAAGCAGGAAATGTACCAAACAGATAAGAGTATGTTATTTAGCAAATACAAGCCAAGAAACCCGATGGTCGTTGAGCGAGCTAACATCAATAACAAATCAAATAAAGTACAATATCCAATATAGTCATCCAATATTACAATGCAAGAATAAATCACAAGTTATGCGTGCATCCATCTAAGATCATGCACCAAGCAATGCTACACAAGCAAAAGAGAATAAAATTCGAGCAAAATGCATCGCGATGAATCACCTTCAGAAACTTGCACAGTTTCTCAAGAAGAGTTAGAAAATAACAAGGAATATCAAATGTAACTCAAAATAGCATATTATCATGCATTAGGCAAGATTGAACAAGCGATGGAAACGCAAAATGGAATACCGGGCAGCATGTACATGACAACTTGAATCGCATGAAATGTCGGTTCGAAATAAACACAACTCAATGCAAATGTATAAAAAAGACCAATACAGGTTCAATGATGCATAAACCAACAATTAAAACTCATTCCTAGCATACTTTACAAAACCGGGCAGCAATTCAGACATACAAAAAAACGCACAAGAAATCTCATCATAATCGAGTAAACTCGAACACAATCATCAACAAATGAAAAACTATGCATAGAAAAACATGAGTTGCAAAAATATAACTAAAAACAAGTGGCAAAAGTGCCCAGGCAACACCTCCGTCATTTTAAGAATTAAACTGCAAAACGCACCGAAATCAAGCTAACTCAACAATAATGTCCAATAATCAAACAATGAAGTGAAAACATGCATCATGTGAATACTAAAACTCAATGTATATTTATAAATGTTAGAACATAGTTTGGTTCTACATCCCTGTAAGAGTTTTGATGATAACAAACACATGTTATTTATAAAGAACAAATATGCTCTCTAATAAAGTATTTTAATATGCAGGGAAACTCTGATGAAAGAAGCATAAAAGATAAGAGAGTCACGCTTCTGATGCTCTGGTTCAGGACATCATACATAGAAGAAAATATGTGTAACACGCTTAAAAAGAAGAAGTTATAAAGCTACAACTTTTGATTTCAACAAACGTTGCAAGCCAAACTTTGATACTCTGAAATAGTAAAGTTCTGGAAGAACAAAAAGAAATCTCAATGGTAACATTCATCTTCAGATATGATTCAAAGAAAGGAATGTTCTGAAGTGTTATAATCATTCATTACAAATCAAAAGTAATGGTTGAATCAAGACATGATCTCTACTTTTGGAAAGAACATCAACTACACATTATCAACCTTCAAAAAGCATCTTCTCATGTATCTCATGCATCACCTATATAAAGAAGACTTGAAGAAGAGACCAAGTCAAACACTATTGTACACTGAAAGAGAAAAATCATCATTATCCCATTTTACATCTTGTTCTTTTCAATTGTGTAATACATCCATGTAGTGATACTATTTTATCTAGAAAACATCTTTGTACACACTTTCAATTATATTATTATGTAATACCTTGAGCAAGCCGAGTTGTGGTTTAATCTCAAGAAGACTTTGACAGTTGTCATTGTATCTGTGTAATCAAGTTTGATTAGTGGATTAAGACCTCTTTTAAGAGAGGTGAAATCACCTTGGCGGGTGGACTAGAGTAGTTTGAGTTCAAACGAACCAGGATAACCAATGTGTCTATTGCTTTATTTTTTTAAAATCCCAATTCAAACCCCCTTTTTGTGTTTTTCCATTATTCAATTGGCATCAGAGCGCCTGGTTCTCGGTGCAAACACTTAACTGTGTCAGAAAAAGATCCAAGCAAGAAAAACACTATGGTGGGACCAAGTCAGATCATCAACAATGATAATCATGATGAGAAAGACGGAGTTAGCGACAAACCTCCAATCTTTGATGGTGAGAACTTCAATTACTAGAAAGACAAAATCAAAAGTTTTTTTCTAGCTCATGACGCTGATCTCTGGGATATGGTGACTGATGGATACATACATCCAGTTGACGAAAGAGGTCATAAGATTGACAGAAAGAGAATGACTGACCAACAAAAGAAAGAATTCAGAAATCATCATAAAGACAAAATAGAGAATCACAAATCCTCTTGAGTGATATCTCATACACCGAGTATGAGAAGATCATAAACAGGGAATCTACCAAAAACATGTTTTACTCCTTGAGAATGATGCATGAAGGCAATACGCAAGTCAAAGAAACCAAAGCTCTTTCTCTCATTCATAAGTATGAGGATTTTAAAATTGAAGAAGATGAAACAATAGAAACAATGTTCTCAAGGTTTCAAATTCTGGTTGCTAGGCTAAGAGTTCTGGACAAAGGGTACGCAACAATAGATCATGTAAAGAAAATTATCAAAAGCTTACCAAAGAAATGGAGACTCACGGTCACAACCTTAAAACTAGCCAAAGATTTGAACAAAATATCTCTTGAAGAACTGATCAGCTCATTGAGAAGTCATGAGATAGAACTAGAAGAAGATAAGCCCCAGAAGAAAGGTAAGTCTCTCGCTCTCAAATCTAATAAAAAATATGAACCTAAATTTTTTCAGGAAAAAGAAGAAAACTATGGTGGATCCTCGTCAGAAGAAGACGAACTATCCCTTATATCCAGAAGAGTCAATCAACTATGGAAGCAAAGGTAGAGGAAGTTTAGAACTCCCAAAAGAACAATGAATCATTATGAATCATCTTCCAGATACATAAAATCTAGTAACAGAGATATTGTTTTCTACGAATGCAATGAAGAAGGTCATTACAAAAGCGATTGTCCAAATATTCAAAAATAAAAACCTAAAAAGAGATTCTTCAAAGAAAAGAAGAAAAGTCTTATGAAAACATGGGATGACTCAGAATCTTCTGAAGCTAAAACAGAATCAGAAGATGAACGAGCCAACATAGCCTTTATGGACAACGTATATGACACTGGATCATCTGAATCAGATTCAGACTAAGAGGTAGAAGAGATGTCTTTAACAACAAAGTTGAAACACCAATCTTGGTACCTGGACTCTGGATGCTATCGACACATGACGGGAAGAAAGCATATGTTCCAAGTCTGGAGCTTAAATCTGGAGGCTCTGTAGGTTTCTGAGGCAATCTGAAAGGAAATATTATTGGCTTTGGAACTATTAGTAATGATACACTTCCTTCTATAACTAATGTTCTATTAGTAGATGGATTAATGCATAACCTGTTATCCATAAGTCAATTAAGTGATAACAATTATGATATAATCTTTAATCAAAAGTCTTGTAAAGAAGTCAGTTAGAAAGATAGATCTATCCTTTTTAATGGAAAGAGAAAGAACAACATTTAAAAAGTAAAACTTTATGAACTAAAAAGTCAGAACGTAAAATGCTTAATGTCTGTTAACGATGCGCAATGGGGATGGCACATAAGATTGGGGCATGTTAGTATGAGAAGAATATCTCAGATTAACAAACTCAATCTGGTCAGAGGACTTCTTAATCTAAAGTTCATCTCAGATGCTCTGTGTGAAGCATGTCAAAAAGGAAAGTTTGCAAAACCTTCTTTCAAATGAAAAAATGTTGTTTCTACCTTTAGACCATTAACTCTTCTGCATATAGATCTGTTTGGACCAGTGCAAACTACATCCATCCGTGGCAAGAAGTATGGATTAATGATCGTAGATGACTATAGAAGATGGACATGGATACAGTTCCTAAGATAAAAGGACGAGTAACACTGTGTTCATTACCTTTTGTAACCAAGTTCAAAATGAAAAAGATTTTAGAATTGCTAAAGTCAGAAGTGATCATGGTGGAGAATTTGAAAACAAAAAATTTGAAAACTTTTTTAATGAGAATGGCATCTCTCATGATTTCTCTTGTCCTAGAACTCCTCAACAAAATGGAGTTGTAGAACAAAAGAATAGAAGTTTACAAGAAATGGCCATAACCATGATCAACGAGACTAACATTGCTAAGAACTTTTGAGCATAAGCAATTAACACAATGTGTTATATTCAGAATAGAATCTCGATAAGACCTATTCTGGATAAGACTCCATATGCACTGTGGAAGAACATAAAGTCCAACATCTCTTATTTCCACCCATTTGGATGTACTTGTTTTATTATAAACACTAAAGAACATCTGAACAAGTTTGATTTTAAAGCACAAAAGTGTCTCATGTTTGGATACTCTGAACGCTCAAAAGGTTATAGAGTATATAACACAAACATGAATTGTGGAAGAATCTATCATTGTCATATTTGATGATAAGCTTGGCTCTCAAAATTCAAAGCAGGGTGAATTTTTTGGAGATATAAACGTTCAATTTACAGGTACTGAAGACAGAGCGTCAAAAGGTTTTAATAAATAATAACATTCAAATACTGAAGAAGATGTCTCAAATATTACAGCAACCTCTGAAGACCCCATCCAGAAAAGACAATCCAAAAGAAGCTTAGCACATCCAGAAAACTCGATTCTGGGAAAGAAGAATGACTCAATCAGAACAAGATCTACATTCAGAAATTCTAAAGAATTGCTCATGGAATTAGTGTCTCTGATTAAACCAACTTCCATTAATGAAGCTCTTCTGGACAATGACCGGATCCTTACAATGCAGGAAGAACTAAATCAATTTACCATAAACGATATGTGGGATCTAGTTCCTAAACCAAAAGGCTTTAACATTATTGGAACCAAATGGGTCTTAAAAAACAAGGTAAATGAACAAGGAGAAGTCGTCGAAAATAAAGCACTACTGGTGGCACAAGGTTATAGTCAGCAAGAAGGGATAGACTATACAAAAACCTTTGCTCCAGTCGCCAGGTTAGAATCTATCAGTCTTTTAATTTCTTTTTTTTTTTTGTAAATAATGGCATCACTCTTTATCATATGGATGTTAAAAGTGCTTTTTTAAATGGTTACATTGATGAAGAAGTTTAAGTGCACCAACCCCCTGGAATTAAAAATACAAAACATGCATAATATGTTTATAAACTTAAGAAATCATTATATGGTTTGAAACAAGCACCCAGAGCATGGTATGAAAGACTAAGTAATTTTCTGCTAGAAAATAATTTTACCAAAGGGAAGGTGGACACAACCTTATTCTGTATACTGTTTAAAAATGACATTCTGGTTTATTAAATTTACGTAGATGATGTAATTTTTGGATCTCCTAAAGTCTCGTTGGGAAGAGAATTTGCTAAGTCTAAGCAGAAAGAGTTTGAAATGAGCTTGATGGGAGAACTTAAGTTCTTTATGGGTATCAAAATCAACCAAACTTCAGAAGGAGCCTAGATTCATCAAAGAAAGTATGTCAAATAACTTTTGAAGAAATTTGACTTGTCAGAATGTAAGCCCTCCAAAACTCCTATGCATTCCACATGAATTCTGGGAAAGGAAGAGGTATGTAAGAAAGTAGAACATAAGCTCTACAGAGGTATGATTGGATATCTCTTATATCTAACAACTTTAAGACCTGATATTCAGTTGAATGTTTATCCGTGTGCTAGATTCAATCAGATCCTAGAGAATCTCACTTAACAGTCGTTAAGCGAATTTTTAAGCATCTGAAAGGTACTACTAATCTTGGTCTTTGTTATAGAAAATCCAGAGAATATAAATTAGTAGGGTACTATGATGCTGACTTTGCCGGAGACCGAATAGAAAGAAAAAGTACAAAAGCTGCTAATTTTTGGGAGACAACCTAATCTCGTGGTCCAGCAAAATTCAGTCCACCATTGCACTGCCAACCACTGAAGCTGAATATATAGCAGCAGCTAGATGCAACACACAAATGCTCTGGATGAAGATTTAGCTTGAAGAATTTAACATATATGAGAGTAACATTCATATCCTCTATAATAACACTTCTGCCATTTATCTTTCAAAAAATCCTATTTTACATTCTAGGGCTAAACATATAGAAATCAAACATCACTTTATTAGGGACTATATTCAGAAAGGAATTCTCTCTTTAAAATTTATAGACACAGACCATCATTGGGCTAATGTCTCCACTAAACCCCTTTATGAAGATAATTTCATTCTTAATCATCTCAGTATGAAATTATGCCCAGAATGATAATATTGTTTTTGTATATTTAAACCCTCAGAACTTTATGCTTTAATTTTCTTTGTGTGAACATCTGATCAATAGCTCTTCAGAAGTGAGAAGGAAAGTTGTATCAGAATATATCCAGAAGATCAGAATGTTCTCCAAAAATGGTTCATTTCTAAGATAGAAGCAATCAGTTCAAAACATTAACATCTCTCAACTCTAAACGCAAATTCACCCCTCTAAGGCTGAACACATGTTCAAATTATGAAGGGACTCAAACGGTTTAGTTGATGCATTGAGGCTCGAGTCAAATCGGTAATTGTTTCATATCTTTACCCTATCCTCTTTTCATGAATCATTAAATGCACGTAATTATTTTTCTTAAATTCTTTTCTTTTAATTTAAAAATATTATTTTCTTTCCGTTGGCTATATATACTTCATTCTCTCATAAACACTATCACATATTCACTCTCACTCACTTTTCTCTATTCATATGTTCATTTTTCAAAACCCTAAAAGAGTTTGTGAACAAATGGCTTCCTCTCAACAAATTTCTCAAGTTTCTCAAACCATCCCTGGTTCTTCCTCCTCAAATGAAGAAAGGTACATCGAACCATCAAGAACTCTTCTCACACCCATTGATTCTATGGAAGTTCTGTGTGAACTTATTGTTGATTTCGTAAGAATGAAGGAAAATGGGTATGATTTAATCCCTGATGTTGAGTTCCAAGGATGGACGAAGTATTTCGATTGCCTCATAGGTCCAATTTTTCCAAAACTTATGAAAGAATTATGGATCCATGCCACAACTTCAAATCATCAGGTAACATCCTATGTTATGGGAAACAAGATCATCATCACTGAAGGTCTCATTGGGAAACTCATAGGTCACGGCGATGGCGATATTCGATGCAATGATATGGCAGACAAAAGGTATGAACTAACCATGGTCTCAAAGGAAATCTTTACTTCTGGCCAACCATCCAACAAAATCAAATATCTGAAAAATCATCTTAGAATTTGGTCCAAAATAATTTTAGGATGCATCAATCACAGGAAGCCTACCAGCTCTTCAGACTACATCAAAATAGATCAGCAATATCTTCTGTACTTCATTGCCACCAAAGCAAAATTTCATCTCCAATATCTTCTGTTCAACCATCTGAAGACTAGTGTAAAAGAAACAAGAGAATAAGAAAGAACAAAGAGAGATTGGATCCCTCTGGGAAGACTCATTTCAGATATTCTAATAGAAAACAAACTGATAGAACATCTGACTGTGGCTTAACAAGCTAGTGTTCTAGAATCTTGTGCTGGTAAACCCCTCAATGCCATGAACCTGAAGAATATTAAGATTATTGAAACTATTAAGAAGGACCCAACAATCACCACCAAGGAAGTCATCACCACCCGAAGAGTTCCTCTAAAGGATTTTCCTCTCTTCACTCAAGCATATTCTTCTCTAGAAATTATTCTCAAGTATCTGGAAGCCTACAATACTGACTATACAATTCAAGATGTGAATATTCTTGATGTAAGGCAACAACCTCTGGAAGTTTCTCCCAGAAAATCAAGAAAAAGGAAAGCAGATGGAGAAGGAACCTCTTAGAAGACCCCTAAAGCTACCAAAAATAAAGGTAACTCGTCTTTTGTTTCTGTCATTAAATTAGTATTTTTATCAACATCTGAAAATCCCTCATCTTCGAAGCCCACAAAAGATCCATCTCCTCAAACTTTTGATGATTTTGACCTAGATACTAACACTTCAATCCCTCTAAATAATCCTCTGAACAATCCATCTTTTACCCATTTTGAACAACCTCAGCCATAACTTGCACAAGTTCTCTCTAATATTGATCAATTTGATCCGCTGTTTGAAGCTCCCCAAACGAAAAATCCAAATTTTGACTCTGATACCACGACATCCATCCTTGGCATCACTTGCCCTTTCATGGTTTCTCAACCACCAACAATCCCCACCACTTCATCACAAACCTTCTCCATTCCAGATCTTCCATCTCCTTATCATTCAACTCCACCAAATTCACCTATAATCCTTTCTAACACTCCCTCTCCAAATAGCTACCTAGAAGATCTCCTTAGAACAATAATTGATTTAGAAGCTTTGGACAATCTCGTCACATGCTCTCAGAAAATTGCAGTTCCCAAACCAAAACTAAAAATCTCCAAAGCAGATGTTGGTAAACTTTTGCTAATTTTTGAAACACAACTACAGGAATGGGTTAACTCTCTAAAGTTATCTTACATGGATAATCTCAATCCAACTGCCTCTGATTCTCACTGAAATTAGTTCAGAAAATGGTTTGCCTCTGAATCTTTGAAACTAAAGGAGCTTAGCTATGAAATCGCTCAACATAGATTCTGCTATCACCTGAAAATATTCAAGGATCATGTTCTGCAACACTGGGTAAATAAATCCCTCCTTTTACGGGACAACACCCCTTGGTAAGCCCCTCAGACATCAAATTATAATGAACCGTCTCCTGATCCTCTTCCTCTAGTCATGTTTCAAGATAAAGGCAAGGAAGTTGAAGAATCTCCAACGCCAGAATCAATTGTAGTAAATTCTGAAAAAGAGGTCTCTTCTGCTGAAACAACCTCATCTTCTCTTGTGCTGAAGACTCTGGAGGAGTTGAAGAAAGAAAATGTTGTGTTTAAGGAAAGGTTAGACAAGAAATATGAAACCAGCAAGGAAGTTAAGGGGATTATTGGGAAACAAGAGGAATCGAACAATAAGATCAAGAGTTTATTGGAAGCCTTGTTCACACGTCTTCCACCTCCTCAAACTTAGCTCTGAAAAATATTTTGTTTATGATTTTTGTTACTTATTTCCATCTTCTATCTATCTTAATCCTTTTTAATACAAAATGCATTCTATTATATTTTCGTGTACTGATTTTTGATTCTTGACAAAAAGGGGGGAGAACGTAAGATATTTTAATTATAATAGTAACCGAGACTCAGTCTCAAACATTTTGAATATCATAACTTCTTTCTTTATCCTCTGAAAGCAAACAGGAAAAATCCATTGAAAAGCAACCTCTGAAAGTAACTCCTGTTATGGACACATCAAAAACATTCATCTCAAAGCTTTGATCAGAACATCTTCAGGGAAGTATTTTTCTGTATATGAGTATCTAACTCAGGGGGGAGACGTTAAATCTTTATGTTCTTAAGTATTATATCAAAACATACAAGTTTTTGTCATCATCAAAAGGGGGAGATTGTCAGAACATAGTTTGGTTCTACATCCCTGTAAGAGTTTTGGTGATAACAAACACATGTTATTTATAAAGAACAAATATGCTCTCTAATAAAGTATTTTAATATCCAGGAAAACTCTGATGAAAAAAGCATAAAATATAAGAGAGTTACGCTTCTGAAGCACTGGTTCAGCACATGATACTTAGAAGCAAATCTGTGTAACACACTTAAAATGAGGAAGTTCTAAAGCTACAACTTCTGATTGCACCAAACGTTGCGAGCCAAACTCCGATACTCTGAAATAGTAAAGTTCTGGAAGAACAAAAATAAATCTCAATGTTGACATTCATCTTCTGATATGATTCAAAGAAAGGAATGTTCTGAAGTGTTACAATCATTCATTACAAATCAAAAGTAATGGCTAAATTAAGATAGGATCTCTACTTTTGGAAAGAACATTAACTACACCTTATCAACTTTCCAAAATAATCTTCTCATGTCTCTCATGCATCGCCTATATAAAGAAGACTTGAAGAAGAGACCAAGTCAGACACTACTGCACACTGAAAGAGAAATATCATCATTATCTCATTTTCTATCTTGTGCTTTTCAATTGTGTAATACATCATTGTAGTGATATTGTTTTATCTAGAAAACATCTTTGTACACACTTTCAATTATATTATTGTGTAATACCTTGAGAAATTCGAGTTGTGGTTTAATCTCAAGAAGACTTTGACAGTTGTCATTTATCTGTGTAATCAAGTTTGATTAGTGGATTAAGACCTCATTTGAGAGAGGCGAATCACCTTGGCGGATGGACTGGAGTAGTTTGAGTTCAAACAAACCAGGATAACCAACGTGTCTATTGCTTTATTTTTTAAGAAACCCCAATTAAAACCCCCCTTTCTTGTGTTTTTCCATTCTTCAATAAAGAATACCGGAAAGCATTGTACTCAATTTTAAGGTGCACAAAAAATTATTCGAAAATCATCAAAACTTGATATAATCGTCACCCAAAACAAATGCAACGAAACTAAAGCCAAAAATTTAAACAAGTTCCAAGTGCGTCTTTAAAAACCGGACAACACTACACCGTATCACAAATTCACCTGAAAATCACATCGGAAATAGTAAAAGTCAACATTAACCATCCATAAATGTCTGAACATGATCAAATAACCCTCAAACAAATTTTAGAAGATATTTCCACCTTGTTTACACATTCCGGACATCAACTTATACTTAAACTGATATCGATAAAGTCGTTTTTAACAATTGCAAATGGATGCAAAAACATGCTTACTGAAAGCATACCAGAGATCTTAATTCTAAGCATAAAACATCATTCATGAGTTAATGCAATTTTATCGAATCAAAACATTTTTACTGTCGAAAAATCAAATTTATCAACAAAACGATGTGAAGTTATATTAACTCACTAAATCAAACTAAATTCTCATCATCAATTCAAGATTCAACAAAATTTAACATAAACCAACATAAACTACATCAAAACTCACAATGAAAATTTATACCTGTCATACCCCAAATTTGACCCATCAAATAATCATATTATGCTACTTTTCTTTTTATCAAATTATTTATATTTTTATTCTATGGGGGGTTTAAATTCAAAGAGAGGTATATTGATCCAAAATGGACCATCAATATCTGATGGCCCATTAGGTTTTTAAAAGTCCATTTCAAGTTAAAAAGGAGGTGCATGGTTGTATTGGGGTTTGTGTTTTAATTAAGAGTTGGTGGGCTTTTTAAAATAAAAAGACCCATTTTAGTCTCTTGGCCCATGCAAAGCTGGATCCATTTTTCTACAGGAGGGGAGGTGTGTTGTTTGTATAAGGGGTTTTTTGGACTAAATTGGACCAGCCCATTGAGGCGATAAGGTCTTTTTTAATAAAAGGGTGTATGTTTCAATCAAGGAGGTGTATAAGCAATTCTTTTTTTAAGGCCCAATATTGAACAAGTAGGCCCATTTCAGTTTTGGTGGTTATTGGAGAAATTATATTTGTTTGTACATAATAATTATTTATTATTATTAAAATTATTATTATTATTGTTACTGTTTCTCGGTTAAAATTATATTAGTTTTTATTATTTGAAAAAATGACTAAGAGGCCAAAACTGAAGCCCTTAAACACACAGTCGAAATGTAATCCAGGTCCAAATCAGAAGAAAAAAATGCATGCTTTAAACAAAAAAAGCGGTTACACGTTTTAGGATATAAACCGACATTGTTTAAATCAATGGAACAAAGTCAAATCAAATCTTTCCCTTATTCAAAAATGTTTACAAAACAAAATCAATATAGAAACTAGATCGAATCATAACAGAGTCCATACAAAGATAAAAAACTACTCAAATTGTATCAAACTTTATGAAAATTACAATCAAAATCAGAACAATCCCTAATTTCCATAAGTCTCTAATCAAATATAAAAATAACGACAATTTCATTAAAAAAAATCCTAAATTGATATAACCCTAAAAATACTATAAAAACCTAATTTCTAAATCAGAAAGGGGGAATAAAAAATTAAGAAGAAGAAATTAGACGAAAAGAATTTACAAAGGGGAGGAAATCTTTTATCAGTGCCGCTACTTGAAACTTGTGACTGATACCGCCTCCATCCTAGATCTAGGGTTTCAATATCTGAAACCCTAAGATCTCTCCAAGCCGCCGCCCTCAAGCACCGCCGAGCATTCATCATCACTACCACCATCACCTGTAAAACAAATGAAGAAACGAGGTTAAAGGAGAGATCGAGGAACCAGAACAACACGAAGCTCACGAAGGCGGTAATGAAAACCTAGCTTTTGTTTTTTCTTGTATTTTTTTCTGATTGATGATTCCGATTGGGGTAGATCAAGGGGCTTAAGGTTTAATTAGGTAAAAAGGGGAAGAATTGTCGTCGATTAGGGTTTATAGGGACTACGACGATTAGGGTTTGTTCTGCGGAGAGAGAAGAAAGAACGAGTGTTTCAGAGAGAAAGGCGAGGGGTATGATGAGAATGAAATAAAATTTTTAACAAAAAATTATATTATGTCCCGTGATCCAGTACACACTGTCCCAACATATTATCATGCTCTCTTCAAATTGTCACTGTATGATCACCATCCAACAGTTTAAAACGCATGCCCACCGTATTACAGTGCTCCTGCCTATATGGAGTCCAAACAGGCTCCAAAACCCTTTGGGACAAGCCCAATCTCTAAACATACCCCTTGCTTTTTTGTTTGTTTTTTCAATCACATTGGAAAGCATACCCCCTCATCCTTATGGGCCAAGTCCAAAATCTAGACTTGGCCCCTTACTGCTCACACCTCCCAGTTTTACTACATAGTTCAAAAGTGCACCCCCTGTCTTTTGGGCCTGAATTCAATATCTGAATTCAGGGCCCTGCTGTTAACAACCCTTAATTTTACTTCTAAACTCAATTTATACCCCCTGGCGTTTTTCTTATTTTCTTTTATTATTTTATTATTATTCCTTTTATATTTTAATATATTCATAAAAATCATAATATTATTTTTATTAAATCAAATATCTCGTTTCTAAATTCATCCAAAATATTATATTTATTTTATTGTATTAAAAATAATTTTTTTATCATCCATTAAACAAGATGTTTTTTTTTGCAATTAATAAATAAAAAATATTAAACCAACACCAAATTATTTTCATAAATCAAATTAAATTCAAACCCGGACTAAGTATTGGGGGAATTCGAACATATTTTAATTAATTGCGTGCTTTGTCCAAAGTCTTTGCTTTTTACACACCCGGACTAAGTATTGAGGGAATTCGAACATCTTCGTGATCTATAAAAACACCAACCCATGCGAACTACGACTTGAGAATTTGATTCCTCATAAGAGAATACGTATGCACGCGACTAAAACCGTGGCGAGTTCCCCTAATAAAATACTAAAACCCTAGTTCTAACGATTGCGCTTCTAAACCCTAGTATCCTTGTGAGCAGGGTAGATGAGGGGTGCCTAACACCTCCCCTTCTTCTAAAACGAAGTAAGAACCTAGAATCTCTGTGTATAAAATAAGGATTTCCTATTAGATTCCCTTCCTTAGGATAAAAATTAATAGTGGTGACTCTCGATTTAAATCCAGTTACAACAATACTGGAATCATATCGAAGTACCAATTCATGATCAAATGCTTCAAGAATATTCAACTCATGAGATTACGCAAAATCAATTTAATGCTCAAAATTAATTGAAGAATCGAAATAATCTCATAAATTCACATAATGTTCAACTAATTCCACTCTTAATCATCATCATCAATTCAATTATCAAGTAATTTGCACAAATTCAAGAATCAAGTCTCAATTCAATTCAAATCATGTAAGTATCTCTATGAAGCATTAAATTAAACACATAAGCTTCAAGAATTCTCCAATTCAAAAATCAACCTCAAGAGATTCAAGAAAACTTACCGAATCGAAGAATTGGAGAAGATGTAACTCGCCGAAAAATCACATGGAAGAGGGAGGATTAGTGCCCAATCTTGAACCGCAATAGAGGGAGCTTACCGCCGATAGATGTGCGCGACGAAAGACGGAGGACACGGCTGAAACTTATTTGCAAAATGAAGGGGATTACCGCGAACATTAGAGGTTCACTGGAGGAAGAGAACGCCTGTAGAAAAGGGAGAGAGTGGTGGTTGTTGGATGGTGACACAGAGGGAGGAAGGAAGCTTGCGGAATTCAGTGGTAGAAGATGAAGATTCAATGAATTTTGTATGAGTTTTGTTGAATTTGTTGTGTAGATTCTTGAGGAAGATAAATAAAAGTTGAGAGAAAAAGAGAGAGGGTTTTTTGGTTTGATCTTGTGAAAATGTAAAATGAGAGTGTAATTGTGTTTGAGATTTGAAATTCAAACTGAAATTGTGGACTTATTTTGTGCATAGTGCAAGATCTAACCACAAGCTCATAATAATCGGTGCAAAATCTTGACACGTGACTTGAAAGAAATCTCTTGATGACAAAATTTATGACGCGGCACTGAAAGAATCGTCTCGATACGATAAAAATTAAGCAACTTATGTTGCCATAAATGACGAGAAACGCATTGTAAAAATACAAAGTGCAGAATTTTACAACTTATTTTGTGTACGGCGCAGGAACAAACCACAAGCTCATGATGCTCGGTGAAAAATCCGGATACAAATGCTTAGCAAAAATGTTGGCGATGAAATGTGTGACATCGGGCCGAACGAATCACCCTGATACAATAAAAATTGAACAAGTTATGATTTTATGAATGACGAGAAATAGTGGACTTATTTCACCGAATTGAAAATTTTAGCTTATTTTCGTGCGCACTTTTAGATGTGAGTCATAAACTGTAACCTTCAGAGCACAACCCGACCTCGGGCCCTGAAGCAAAGTTAAAGCTTACAAAATTTGTGATCACAGGCTTTAAGAATCATCCTGATACAATTAAAATCAAGAGAGTTAGTATTTTTACAATATTGAAAAACAGTCCAGTAGAAAACAGTTTTAGCATGCAATTTTCTCTGGTAATTGGCACTTTTGGAAACCTTTTGCAAAGAATTAACTCCTGAATCGAACATACATATGAAAGATTAAATCAATATGGGTTTTTCTCCCAAAGAACCACCTGAAAACGATGAACTGGCTGAAAGTTATGAATTTTTGAATATCTGCAAAACAACGGATCAACATATTATTTCCACTGTTTTCCCACTGTATAGCTTCTGTGACCTTGCGCATTCGGGGATCTTCCTCAGTGAACTAGCTTCCGATATGAACATGAAAATTGAAGGAAATAACAAGATGATTCAAACACTCCAAGAGGCACTCAAAGGTGATATTCTGGTCAAAAGTTACGAATTTTTAAGCATCTGAAAACCAGAGAAACTGTAAATGCACTCTATAACGCATTTCAGGTATTTTGCTCTTTAGAAATTCTTCTTCATAAAATTAATCTTAGACATGAACAAATGAAATGAAGAAGACCTCAAGACGGTTCTAATGAATGAAGAATCATTGCCAATCCATTTTATAATCTCAATTTGTGAATTTCTGAGCTCGAAACGCACCATACTGAAGTTATGTCTGCACTGTCTCAAATTAATTGAAACACATGACCTTCTGCACAATTCAGGGCATGTTGGAATGAATAATAGCTTGAAATGATTATGACTTGATTGGTCGTTAATTGAGTAGCTAGGAACAACATACGGAGTGCATAAAAACACGGAAAACCCCGAGTTCTTCTTTACGATGCCGCTTAACGAAACCATCAATTTTCACAATTCTTTTCATAGAAAAATGCCTCGATTCCATGAGTTTAGACCCGATGACATGTATGTGTGCATGCAATGATGAAGTATAAGCCAATTAGGGTTAAAATGAAGAGAGAAAATTTTGCGGTACAACAAATAGGTGTGATTCATAAAAAGACATTTCTATTTCTTTGGATTGTTTGACATGAATTTTATATGGAGGACTCTTTTCATAGATGTGTCTAAATTCTAGGAGAATGATAAACATGGCATACTTGGATGTGGAAATTCAAGATTAAACCATGCACCTTGATGACTTCTTTGATAATTTTGGTTGATCATGTGAAAGGTGGTATAGAAACTCTTGCTTTTGATTTACTTTGATTGTGTTCTTCTTCTTTGTCATTCCTTGAACAAGACGGTCCTTCATTTGGTTTGAGTATCACGAGGATCGTTCAATTTTTGAGTATGTTCTTTCGAAGGATTTCATGAGTTTTGTGATGGGAGTATGATGAGGATGATGATTCTTCAATTTATATCCCTTCATATTTAAGTAATAGAACTAGTTCGTTCAACTTCTCTACAATTTCATTCTTTCTTGATTTTTCCTGAAATTCATGAAGGATCCCATCTTTTGATTTAAGAGTTAGATTAAACTTCCAATTCATAATTATTAGATATTTGTTAGTGATACACTTTCCAACATAATTTCCAATATTTATATACTTTGAAAAACATATACGATTGGTATCTTCATCTTCTTTGTCTCATGTGTTCATCTTTTCTTGTTCGATACTTGGAGAAACTCCATAAATCTTTTCAAGAGCATCCCACATTTCCTTGGCTTTATTGAAGTGATGTAAATGATAAAGATTACTATCATATAGATACATTATTATAAAATTATAGTTTTTAAAATCTATCTTTATTTTTATTTTTCCCTCTTTGGTCTAAAGTGAATACGATTTTATCTACTACTTCATCATTTACTTAAAGAGTTAGGGATAATCAGACCATTAACTATTGTTTCCCACAATTCATGATTTAAGTTTTGAAGAAAAATTCTATACTTAGCTTTCCAAATATTAAATTTCCTATCATTGAAAAGTGGTTGTGTGTTTAGCAAAGATCTCTTGTCAGAAGTCATCTACTTTCTAAGACGATTAGTCCTTAAACATGAATTGGGTTAAGATGCAACTTGTTGGACATGTGACTTCACACACAAGATGGGGGGGGGGGGGGGTGTGACTTGTGAAGTTCAAAAATATGTGATTTTGAAAATTTTTGTGAATTAAAAGCAAAGTTTATAAATATTTTAAATATTTAAGCAGTGGAAAATAAATTGCAAAAAATAAAGATTTAAGGGAAAAGAGAAAACACTGAGAAATATAAAGGTTTAGTAAAAAAGGACCTAATCCTCTCCCCAAGAATTAATATTGATAGTTTCCAATAAACTTTGAGAGCTTTTAGTACGTAATACTCATGAGCCCCTTATACAAGGAAAATGGTTGACTTTCAACCAAACAGTAGACTAGAAATATATCAGTCGAGTCTTCTCTTTCAAGTGGTGGATTGAAGCTGTTAGCCCACTTTCCACAAATGATAGATAGAAGAAGTTAGTCTTCTTTCCACGAGAATCTTGGAGCAGTTAGTCTTCAAGCTTATAAACAAATTTTGTAAGCTTTTACCACAATCTGAGCTCAAGAACCTTAAACCTCGATTTTACACGGGAAACCAATAACTCGGGAGATTTTAGTATCGGGCTAATCTCAAACCTTATCAAAGATTTTATCATGGGCTAAGCTTTAACCTAATCTTGGCTTTACCACGGGCTTACCAGGAACCTAAATAGATTTTACCACAGGCTGATCTCAAACCTAAACAAGGGCTTGTTTACACAATCCCCAAACCAAATTTTATAGGTTTAGCTTCTAAACCATAAATAATCCATAAATGGATAATATTCAACCAAGACGTACATAAAAGATTCCCTCTGTGAGTTTTAAAATTCTATCGTTCCAGAATTACAGCTTATGCTCACTCACCAAAAGAACTTTCTCGTATAAGCACTTCGGCTAAAATATTAATGAGGGAAAGTAAAGAAAAAGTTTAGAGAGAGACAGAGAGAGGGTGAGAGTGTCAAAACATGGTTCTGGTTTATTTTAAATAAGGGAAAAGGCTTTTGTTTATAGGCTTGAGGTTGGCTTAAAAAGGAATTTGAAATAAATTTTTTTATGACATTCTAATCGATTAGTACATGATTCCAATCGATTAGATATTCAAAATATAATTGATTGTAAGTTCAAAATGGGAAAAGAAAAGATATATAGTTGTTGCACATCATTAAGGTGTTGTCTCAATCACTTGAAACTCAATTTTTAACTGAGCTAATTGATTAGGTCAATGTGCCAATCAATCAGAAAAGTCAAAACTTTGCCTAGAGAAATTTTAACAGCTCCCAATTCATCTGGAACAACTTCAAGACATTTTAGGAAACATTTTCTTGAGAAATATCAGTTTGAAAATATATTTTCAGTGTGTGTTCTTTAGCCATGTACTTTTATGAGAACACCCTTATGCTTTACAAAGTGTTCACTCATACTAATTAAGGTATGGCTATCTTGTACTTCAAGACTTTGTCAGATAATTCCTTTTGTATATGCTTGCTTGAGTTCTCTTGAGACGAGGCTTTAGTTGTACTCCATAATGTTTTCATCATCGAATTGTCAAGTCCATCAAACCCCAATACTTGGATTTTCATCTTTATCCGCTTAACCGTTTATGCTTGACTTGTCTGTGGACATTAGTTGTTATCATCAAAAGTTGATGTCCTTGTTAAACACATATCACCTACAAAAAAAGGTTCTACAAAAAAAGTATGATTATTTCATTAAACTTACCATTCAAAAGAACAACAAATTTAAAAGCAAATGAGTACTAATAAACAAGTAAATTACAAAAGAAAATGTTGAAATATCCAAATAGTGACGAGGATAAACCCTTATACTTGATTCATGTTTTGTTTGCCTTTTACCCACTCAAATATTTAGGTGTTACTTTTTGTTTCCCTTAGGACCTCAATAAATTTTCTATTTAGTAGCTTCCACACATCATCATAACAATCTTCTATTGAATGGCCAATTGTATTTGAATGATATTCACATGAAGAGTTTGGATTATATTGTTGGATATATGGAGGAAACATTGGTCTAGCATGGAAAGGGGTCATCTTTTTTTTCTCATTCATCTGTTTGAAAAGGCCACTCTTTATCAATTTAAAGTTAGGTAATGGATGAACCTTTCTTGATGATTTGTAGAAAATGATTTTTGTAACCACATAAGCAGCGAAGGAAGATTGATTACTTAGTTGCTAGTTTCTTAGAAATGCATGGAAAGAAAACCTAAATGGTAGGTGTTGGATCAAATTATTTATATGAGGGGAATGGAATATTATGTGGTGGATTGTGATATGGCCGACATAAATTATGGTTTTGTTGGGTACATGATTTAAGGTACAATCTCCCCTAGAGGATGATGAAAAAAATGACGATTAACATCTTTTTATTGAGGAATGGTGTTATGGTGCCCCACACTTGCCGCCAAGGGTTCTTCATTTTCTCTTTCTTCCATCAAAGATTGCAAAGCTATCAAAATTTAACCCATTTTATCCTTCAATTGTTGCCTTCATGTTTTAGAGCTTCTTGACTTAGTGCAAATTCAACCATGACTTGATAGTGATTTCAATACAAGCATGAAGGATAATTTTGCTATGAGTATATCTCTGAATGATAAACTAGTATACATCAGGTATGAATGCAATGCAACACAATTTTTTTAGTACCAAAAATGAATGTTATGAAATAGAATGCAATATGCTAAGAGTTTTTTTTATGAGAATAGATGCAACATAATGTTATGTATTTGAAATTATTGTATGTCAGACTTCAGATGTCTTATGACATGTTGAGACATCTGAATCTGACTAAAACAAACATGGCATGGTATAACAATCAAAATAGTACTGAAAAGCATAAACAACATACCAAAATTGTTAACCCACTTCAGTGAAAGTCTCCTACTCTGGGGGCATACCAAGCAAGGGATAAATTCCACTATAATAGTATCAATTCGAAGTTAAACTCCCTCGTTTACAACTTCTCACTTAATCACTATCCGTGCTAACTTTCTACCTAAGACTCACCTAGGTATGAGGCCTTCCTCAACTCCCTCGTCAATCATAGACAATGATTGGATCAAAGCAGGGAGACACACTTACATGACGCAAAACCAGAAGACACACTTCCATGAAAATATTAGAACACTCATTTCTAAAACAATACTCAGCCAAGAATCTTGACTAAGAACAACAACTTGGAGTTGCTTACGAGATTCCTCCAAGAAAAATACTCTCTCTTGCTTCACAGCTTCGATGAGAACAGAACCTTACAACTCAAGGAACATTGTCCAACTCACAACTCGAGTGGATCACACATACTAACTCTCGTAGAGAGTGGCTTACAAACTCAGTCCTAATAACTACATATTTTTATTCATGACTGGTACCTTCTTCTAGGTCATAATGCTTCTATTTATAACATATCTCCCAACTGGATTTGGGCTTCAAATCACAGCATATCAGCTATTACAAATCCGCAAAAGATTCTGCAACAAAATAGGCCTTCAATCAAATCTTTCCTAAAAAATCTCCTTATTTAGAAAGTATATTTTCCTCTTGAATTCTGATTGAATCTTTTAGACCTACAACTCAACGCCATATAGGATTGCATAATATTCCCAGAATATTATGCATCTGTTGAATCATAACAGAATCTAATAACCCAGTTGTACCAGACACGATGTCGAATGACCCTACATAGGACATCTTATCCGACATGTTGCTCCCGATAATGAAAACTTCTCATCTCAATATGTCTCAACATAAAATAGGACCTCTTGCTCAATATGTTCTTCTTAGCAAGATAATACATCCTTTTTAATATATTACTGCTATATTAGTTTTACCAAACATAAAGACAATGATAAAAACATAGAATAAACAATCTCCCCACTTGGATTATTTTGGCTAAAACTAATTTACATAACCTTTGCATACACAAATGTGAATCATAAAAAACAAAGGCTAAACAATACAAAACAACAACAACCATAAAACCATCAGAGCAACCATAATCTTCAATTTGCATACATGATGTCACAACATCAATAATAGGACTTCTTTATGACAGTCCAACAAATGACCTCAACAAATGAGCTCTCTCCCCCTTTTTAGCCAAAATATGACAAAGGCCACATGGAGAGGTAGAATTCTCAATCTGCTCGACTTCTTCTTCACAACATTTTGAATGAGCTCCAATATAGCATAATAAACCCAACACCAAAGAACAACAACCTCAGGATAAAAGGAGTAGAAAGTCCTGAAGTCATTTGGTGTACATGAGGAAGAAGATAGGAAACACTAAACACTCCCTCTCAACCCAGGAACTTAAAAGACCAATGATGGCATAAGAGAACTCTTAATAAGAAACCAACCACCAACCTACCACCAATCCAGGTAACTTAGAACACATGTCACAACTGTGTTCATAACTCAGATCACAAGTCACAAAAACAACAAAAACAACATGACACAAAATAGAACTTCCTATTTGATATCTTTGCAAAACTTCCCTAAAAACAGACATCAGATTCAGCACTTGAACAAAATCTTTCTCCCCCATTTTCACCAAAAAGTGAAAAACAAACCCTTCATAAAACCATACCCAGACAAAACTCATCCATACCCAAACTAAAGCCGTAAGAAATATGGAAACACCTAACATTCACAGATTGAAAGAGGAAAGGAGTAACCTCTATAAATAATTGAACATTTACTTAAGAAATAACGATCCTTGAATATAACTCAGTTCTTGGTCAAAGAAAAAGTTATTTGAGGAGAAAAGAATGCCACCAAAAATAATGTGCACCGTCTAAAACAACTTTGAATGCCTTTATTATTTCTGGACTATTTCTTCTGAATAGACAAGTCCCAATACATGCACATGCATAGTCAAACACGCCTTCTACACTCCCTTATGACATGTGTCTGATCAAATTGTCTATAACATTCCTTTGTTAGTCTCCAAGGAAATATGTCATGAAAAATGTCCTGACATCCTGTCACACATTATCTTCTTTCTCTTACATGCATAAATGCTTGACCAACAAATAGATGTGATACAAAAGTATCTCCTTATCCTGAAGCACAAACATAATTCCTTCCACTAGACTCGAAGCACACCAATAAAATAGGACAACTAAAAGAGGTCCACCAAGGTCTGCAGAGAAAATACATTCTCCACTTATCATAGATAAATTGTGCTCTTGTTGAACATAACCATTTGAGAACCGGAAGAGCACACATGAGAGACTTCATACTCTCATGGTAGAAAACTTCAGCTTCACACACCTGCTGAACACATTCTCAAACTGTAAAATAAACTTTGAGTTTTACAAATTTAGATACACTAGCTCTCTGAGGATACCACCAAGCACCCCGAGTTATTCACACACCAAGGACACGACTAATAATTGTCCTTACAGAACCACACAAGACAAACTTAATTTTGAATTTCTCACATATTCCAAAATAAATTCTCTTAGCTTCCTTGCTACACAAGTTCCAGATTGCCACCATGTTTTACTTGTAGTAGAAGAAACCACCACCTTAATAGGCATTCTGATCATTTCACCCTGTTTGACACTCTTCTTCTTCTCTTAGCAATTGCTGGTCCAATTTTTTGTACCGTAAATCTTCCCTTCCAGTTTTCATTCAAGATGTTCTCTTAGGGTTTCTCAAATGCTCAAGATGGCTCAGAAATTGATCAGACAGATTCTTCTCTTAATCATTGAGTCAACAACTAGGGTTTGGTAATTCTCAAGAAAAATTGAGTTTCCAAAGTTATAAATGGTAATCATGGTTCTTCATGTATTATGAAGGATACTCGTACCAAGTTTCAAGTCTCGCATCGCAAGTTTTCTCAGTCAATGGTTCAGAGGATTGAAAATCAACTGCAAAAGTCGACCTTTTCAAGATCAAGTTCAAACAATTGTAACTTCGTCATTATTAAATATTTTCGAGTGGTTCTTTTCGCGTATGACTCTCTTTGAAGTCATTTACAATTTCTCTTTACAATCAAAAGCCGATTGTGTGCGAAAGATCATCAAAAATTCGAATACTTTAGAGGTCACTTTCTGGATTTTGACCTAATCTCAAGTAACTATTGCCCGACTTCCAAAAATCGTAGTTTCCTCAATTTTCATGATTTTGAGACGATTATTTTTGCACATTGTCATAAGTAATGTCATCTACAGACTTCTTTAAAGATCAGAGTCAAATATTGCTTTGAAGGACATGGAAGTTATTGAAAAAATTACAGGTCATGTTTTGATGGGATTTTTTCAAAAGCGCTGTTTGATTATGTGAATTAAAGTACAAGTGGAAAAGTGCAAGATTGCTTGAATTTGAGATTTGAATCAAGGATGGATTCGTTGTTATGAAATTTTCTTTCAAGTACCCAATACCATAAAATCAAATATTCAAGTTTGTTAATTAAAATTGCAAGACCGATTCAGGAAGATTTATGAATTTGGAATTTTGAGCAAAATGCACCCTAATTTCTAGAGGATTATTTCAAGAGTTCAAGAAAAAAATCCATTAAGATAAGTTTACTTTATTTCTTAAAATTGCAAGAGCAAAGTGCAAGATTTTTTTCTTACTTTCATCACAATTCAAGATTCAAATATCATTCAAATTTCAATTCTAATTCAAAGAATTCAAATGGTGGATAATGAGAATATGATCAAAGTCGTGATTATGGATTGAACATGGAAAGGATAAGTAAAATTCAAATGAAAATGGGAAGAGAAAGATATTACTGGAGAGTCTATCATTACAAGAGTATTCAAAATTTCAAGAAATTTCCATTGGCATTCATACCAATATCCATTCAAATTTACAAAGTTCATCATGATTCATTCAAAGGATCCATCCTTGGATTTTATCAAGATTCAATTTTCTTTGCACTTTCAACATTGTTTTGTTCCAAAGTTTCATTACAAGCATACATCACCATTCATATCTCTTTACAAAATTATATTCACAAGTAAATGAAAACCATAGTTCTAAACCTACACATAAACCCTATCCTAATCAGCCCCAAAACTTGTCCAAATAAAATCCACAAACTGCCAAACTTGTACACTATACTGCTGCCCAAAACCAGATGTGCCAAACCTGCATATGCTGTCCAAAACAATCCAAAAAAAACTGCACATTATCAGTCTAAAACTTACACAAAATGTAGCGAAACAAAAACTGCATAGAGAAAGTGATAAACCAGAATACTCTTTTTGTTCAAACCCCATCTAATTTCCCCCCCAAAATGCAGTTTTACTGATATAAAACAAGAGGACACACAGGGAGACAAATCATCACAAAAATTAAAGAGAAAATTGCAAAAGAAAACCAACAAATACTCACCACCCTGCAAAACATATATAACAAAAGTTCAATTCACAGAAGGATTCACGCTTTATTTTTCACTAACTCAATTCACCTCCAACCACCTTCAGATTCTCTCACTCACCCACAAATCTTCATCTTCATCCCCACACAACCTTCAACTTCACAGCAGCACCTTCACTCAATTCCCCCTCAATGATTCTCTACCAAGAAAACCTCTCGCATTCACGCTTCTCCTATCTCTCCGCATCCCTCACATAAGAAGCTTTGAAGCTTCAATCAAGAGAAAAAATTGCATGCGGAGATTGCATAGAGAGAAGAAGAAGATATTGAGATTCATTGCAAATCAAGAATAGAACGAGAAGAAAGAACAACACGAGTGTAGAAGAAAAAGCGAACGCACTTGAACTAAACTTCTTTGCAGGTACACCAATATTCTATGTTTCTGTTTTTTTACGAACTAGTATAGTTTGATCAGGTGAATCATAACCCTATGCTTTTGCTGCCTAAAACGTATTCATCACCATTTGATTTAAGATTCAAAGTACATAGGGTTTGGACTTAGTTTGTAGATTCAAAATGATCAATGAAAAATCTGTGAAAGTTAAAACCCTGACTGTTTAGAGGACTGTAATTTTGTTGTCGGTCAAGAATTCCCCGATGCCTTCGAGGGCTGTTTGTGGAGGATTCATGCTGTCAAGCTCCCCAATGCCCTGATGTTTACCATAATAAGTCTTGAAGAGACGCATATTTGTGGAAGAAATGCGCTCAATGGGAATCATCAGGCTTCTGTTGATCGGATTGTGACTTTTATAGAAGAAAGACAAACTTTTATAGAGAACAAAGAGAGAGATGAAGATTTGTAGAGAAAGAGAGTTTTATATTTTGTATTTTTTTTCATAATAACATAGAGATAGGGATTTATTGGAAATAATAATAATAATAATCAAAATTTTCTCTTCCCAATTACAACTGCCGCGGTGCCCCTTTGTAAAGGGTTTTCAAAATTTTCGTTACCTCTTTCCCCAAACCGAGTCAGCCCTTTGGGCCTGTTGGCCCAATCACAAAATCAATATTCACCTTTTGTTTTAATTTAATCATAGATATAAAAGATAAACAATATAGTTCATCTGGCAAGGTATGTTTGCAGTAACCTTAAGGGACCCGAGCTCAACCCTTGATGGGGCCTTTATTCTGTTTCTCTTGATTCTTTTAGCCTTATCTTCAAATTTTTATTATATATTTGATAACAAAATTAGTTTAGGTTTAGTTTTAATTTTAAATTTCAATCAAATAAAAAATATAATTTCATATTAGTTAAGGACTTTGTGAATAATTTTGTATATATATATATATATATATATATATATATATATATATATATATATATATATATATATATATATATATATATATATATATATATATATATATATATACATATATATATATATATATATATATACATATACATATATATATATATATATATATACATATATATATATATATATATATATATATATATATATATATATATATATATATATATATATATATATATATATATATATATATATATATATATATATAAATATATATATATATACATATATATATATATATATATATATATATATATATATATATATATATATATATATATATATATATATATATATATATATATATATATATATATATATATATATATATATATATATATATATATATATATATATATATATATATATATATATATATATATATATATATATATATATATATATATATATATATATATATATATATATATATATATATATATATATATATATAAATATATATAGTTTAGTAAACTTTCTTTTAAATTACTTAATTTCTACATAATAAAATTCAAATAATAATAATAATAATAATAATAAAACCCCAAAATGTGATTTAATTACTTCTAGTCATTTATTTTGTTTTTCTAGAATAAGTTTTATTTTCCCTTTAAAATTTCTCACAAACAAAAATACCAAGAATTTTATTTCCTTATTTTAACTTTGTTAATTAATTTTATAAATTGTTGTAGTTTTAATTAATTGGTCGATTCAATTTGGTTGTATTGATTTCTTATTTAGATTTTTAATCGAATTGACGATTCAATCCATCCCTATTTTGTAAATTTGTACTCCCCATTCCCGAAAGCTCTGTAATAGCGTAGAATTTTAATTTCCGCAATTTACTGTTTTTCTTTATACTGTATAGTAATTAGGCGTGTATGATAAGACATAAAATCAACCGCTAGACAACCTTAATCAAAGAGGAATTAACTTGAATCAAACACATTTTTCACACACGTATTTCTAGGGTAACCTCGCTTGTTGCCTCAGAAAAAAAGTCATGTCCCTCGAATGTGGGACGCTTTAGCAAAGACCATTCGATAAAAAAGATCGCAACCCCTCGAAGCTGCCTTCGGTAAACGATATGGTACCTCATGAAAATTGCTAAAGCGTCTCATAAAGTTTCCTTCTATGACTGTACGATGACCCGCGCATGTCCCTTCACATCCGACGATAGGGATTCTTATCAATCAATGGTAAGATAGCAACATCTAAAGAAGGAGGAAAAGAACAAAGACCTTTTGAGTAGGTAGGACGCTCGTAGTTACTTGCTCACAAATAAAAAAACCATTTCCACAGTTACACTTTCAAAACATCTTTCCAAAAACAAACATCACTTTGAACTATTTTCAAAACCAACACTTTGTATACATTCTTATAGAGACGAGAATCATTACAAAGTTTGCCGAAACAAAGGTGTTTTCAAAATATTTTCAAACTTGCACCAAACATAAACACATTTCGAACAAAGCATTTTCAAAGTGATCAAGCAACTAAGAGCCCGTAGATAACTACAGATGAAAAGGGTGATAATACCTTCCCTTTTCATAAGCTACCCCTCGAACTCAAGAAAATATCTCAAAAGGTCTTTCCTGTTCATTTTACCCTTTCCTTTATTGGATAAAAGAAAAGTCGGTTTTGACTCTTGCTATCCGCAACAATTGCGATAAAATGCAAAACACCCAAGTTAGTTCTCCCACCGTATTACAGAACTGGCGACTCTGCTGGAGAGACAGTTTAAAAGTGGGGTTACCTTAGAGCTAGATCACATTTAAATGCTTTCATTGTTTGATTTGTTTGCTTTTCACTTAGAGGTCCTTGTTTGGGTTTGTATTGATCCTCTACCCAGATCGGGGAACATTATTAGGTAAATAGAAAAAATTGTGGAGAATGTACAGCATAGACCGATATGGTTGAGACAATAACTATTTTAGTGTGACACATTTGTGGGTATCGGTAACCCTTATGGATAATTAAGGAGAATATCGGGTTGCTGTGTGGTTTCATGAAGCACTAACGAACCTTAGAACCTTTAATTGAACAACTTGGCCACTAGGAAGTAGTGAGATAGCCGGATTTGGTGCAGTCCGAAGTTGGTTGATACTCGATACTACACTCATTAAGATCTGAATTTTGGGATATTTCGGTCGCCAATAAAGAGGCTTACACTAAAACAATGCCTGTTGTACCCCAAAATTTGCCCTCCCATATTTCTCAATACATTTCAAGTGAGATCCTTAAATTGCTCAAGGAAGTCCAAGGGTTGACCAGACAAACTCTCTCCTAAGGCAGTCTACCTCAAATTAGGGTTTCATGTTGCATCAAGACACTTGAGTCCATAGGGTCTCAAATGCTCACTATTGTCCTAATATGTTCTCAAGATCATCCATGTCAAGTTTCAAGCCTTGTAGAGGAAGTTTGCTCAGTCAATTGCCTAAAGGCCTGAAAATTGAATATGCTAGGGCAAAAGTCAACTGTGGTCCCCATACAGTCAAACCTCAATACTTTTGGTCAAAATCCTCATTTTTAAGTATTATTCATCATTTGATCAATGGTTTATCATGATTCATCAAGGATTGCTCATAATTCATCAAAACCCAAGAGTTGCTAAATTAGGGTTTTGTAGGAAAAGTCAACTCAACTTTGACCAAGAATAACTTTCTCATACTTTATTAGAAATGACCCATCCAAAGCTCATTTTTAATAGGATGCAATTCCCTACAATTCATCCTCATCTCCCAAGTTCAAAATATGCACTCACAAGAAGTTATGAATTTGGACATTATAGGTCATTTTGGAAAGTTAACAAAAACACCTTTTTTGTCAAAGCTTCATACATGAACATGGAAGACTCAATTTATATGAGACCAAAATGGTTGCTTAGAGTACATCTTAAGCTTTCTAAAAAGTCCAAGAACACATCTCTAGGGTCAAAATTGAAGGAGTTATGCATTGTTGAAGTTGACCTTTTTTACAAAATTGCCAAAAGTCAAATATGCCTCAAATTGCAATTTTTGTCAAATGGGCCAAACTTTTTGTGCTTGCATTTAGTTTGTAACATGATCCACGACCCATGACCCTTCCCACTTGCCCTTATTTTATTTTTGTCATTTATTTTGATTTTTATTTCAATTTAATCAAATTAAATCAAAATAAAATCATGAAAATATCAAAATCATTTAAACCTTGAGATTTTGTACATATTTCAGGCCCATGAGTAGCTGGCAAGGAGATCAAATCGTGCAAGGCTTGTTTGTACACAAAAAGATTGAGTTTTGCTTGATTTAGAAAGATTTGAATAAGAATTAAATCATGGATCAAATCTTCATAATTGCAAAGAATTGGAGCAAGTTTGTAAACCTAATTCACTCAAGGCTACATATAGGACAAATCCAGACCAAAAGCACAAGGGTTAGAGGTGTGAGAAGTTGAGAAAAAACTTGAAAAAACTCAACAAAAGTGGCAATCAGATTTCATAGTTACAGGCCATCTCAAGCCTTCCCAACTATCTCATTCATTTGTTGGGCATTCAAGGAGTCCATCCCAATCCTTAACAAGCGTTTTCGTGCACAAAAACTCACTGTAAGTGTCTCACAACATTGGAACTTTCTTGAAATTCAATATCACTATTTTGGCATTTGTAGCATGAATTCTTTATATATTCTTGTTCAGTGAAACATTTGCAAGCTAATGGTAATGATCAATTGTGTTTTTGTTAGTTATATTGAGAACCACCATTGTTAGGTTTTCTTGGTTCGTTTTAGGGTTTTCTTATGCAGGTGAAATTAGCCCAAAAGAGGGGTACCATGGTGTTCACAAGGCCAAGACGAATTGGCCCGTGGCATTAGTTTTTGTTTATCATGCTTGTACGTGATTCTGGAAACACGCAAGGTTATGGCTACGGACTTTCGTTTGTAGGTAAAAGTACTTGACATTTACCAACGGAGAGAGGAAGAAGAAGGGTGGCGTGGCACCCCCTGACTGGCCCATTTAAAATTTCGCGCGTTGGACAATTAGCATCTTGTGATTTTTAATATAATGATTATTTGATATTTCATGTACAACAAAACGCGTTGGCTCATCTGGTCAGTGGTAGAGAGAAAAAGCCAAAGGGCCTGGGTTCGAATCCCAGGTCCCTCATATTATTTCATATTGTTTTTTCTTATATAATCAGGCATGTGTACATGCAAGGGGTTCACCATACGCCCTCAAGGGACAGCCAACCAGATGTCCACGCGCTAGATTCAATGATTCATAATGGAGGTCTACCATAAACCTGGTCAAACGTGCAACATTGGATCATGAAGGTCAACCTTGGACCAAGGCTTATTGGGCCAGAAGTCAGAATGACACCCCCCTTCTCTACTTTGACAGCAGGCCTAATTCTCTCTTTTTCTTTTATATATTTTTCTTTTAATTTATTTTGATTAATTAGTTCTCACACAAATTTAATTATTTTTTACACAAAAGTTCATAAAATCAATTTCATCAAATTTAGTTTTTTTATATATTTTGTCAAAATTAATTTAATTAGTTTAATTTAATTTTAGGGCAATTTTAACCTTTTGTAAATAAATTAAAATCAATTAGAAAATTAGGGTTTTTGTTTAATTTAATTTTTATTTTCTTTTCTTAAAATAACAAAAATACAAAAATAGTTCAAAATTAATTATTTTTTATTAATTTAAATTAATTAGTTATTAGGTTCGTATTTATTTAATTTAAAACCTTATTTTTCCTCAAAATAATCCAAAACAATCAAAAAATAATTCTTCTTTGAATTAGGTTTAGACGGGGTCAAAACCCTAACTCTTTTCTCGTTCTCGATTCATCGCGCATTTATTTATTTTTTTCAATATTAATGTAACTGCTCATGGGATGTAATTGCTTAATTAGGACTTTTCTTTTTATTTATTGTTTTAAGGGTTTTTTGGCTATGTAATTAATCCCCCTCCCTGAAGCCTTGTAATAGCGTAGCTTTATTTCTCGCATTTTAATTTTCCAAAATATTTAACTGCTAGATGTATGATAATAGGGTTGCATGACAAGAATGTATGTTAATTTTAAAATGGTTAGCAAATCCTAAATGTGCAAAGATAATAACTTAAAATCAAATCACTCGCACATGCGCACTCCTAGGGTATACTCTCACTTCGATTGCCTTCAGTAAACGATCCTTAAGTATAGGATGTTTTAGTGGTCGCTCTCTTGTCTAAACAAAGATCAAATGTCCCATTCGAAAATGTTGCCTTGGAAATGTTGCCTCGGAAAGGTTGCCTCAGAAATGTTGCCTCAAATATAATCTTAAGACACTAGGGTTATTACTAAGATGTTCTAACATTGCTTTAGTGATCGTACGTCCCTTTCGAATTGACCCTTACAACTCCAACGACGGTGCTACCTACTCACTAATAGTAGAATAGCGCTATCTAAAGGAAACAAGAACAGAAACATTCCTTTTCGAGTAGGTAGATGCTAGTAGGTACTTGCTCAAAATCAAACTTTTTCACACTTACACTCTTTTCAAACAAAGTTTTTAAAAACACTTCGTAACACTCTTGAAGACAGAAGCAAGGGTTAAATTGAAGTAAAACAAAACTTTTCAAAACAAACACACATAAGCAATTTTTAAAAGATGAGCAAGTATCTAAGAGCCCGTGGAAAACCACAGATATAAAGGGTGCTAATACCTTCCCTTTCTATAATCTACCCCCGTACTCAAAATCTCGAAAAAGGAATTTTTCTGTGCTTTTTTCCTTTCCAGTTGGATAAAATAAAAGTCGGTGGTGACTCTTGCTTACCGCTACATTTTGAGAACAGAAAACGCAAACTAGTATTAACAGTCAGTTCTGCCACTGTATCACAGAACTGGTGACTCTGTTGGGGAGTTAATAACTGAGGTATACCTTAGGATTAGTTCATCATAAATTGCTTCTTTTGTTTGATTTGATTGCTTTACTTTTAAAGGGTGTTGTATTGGGAGTTACTATAGATCCTAACCCGGATCTGGGGACACCTTTTAGGTATGTAGCAATAAACTGTGAGGGAACTGTACGGTGTAGACCGATACGGTTGAAGAAGTAGCTATGTTGATGTGGCACATTGGTTGGTACCGATATCCCTTGTGGAGAAACAAGGAGAATACAGGACTGCAATATGGGTCGTTAAGCATCAACTGACCTTAGAACCTATAATTGACCAACTTGGCCATAGGAATTAGTGAGATAGCCGGTCTTGGTGTAAAGCTGGGATCTGGTTGATACTCGATGCTACACTCATTGAGACCATACTCTCGAGATAGTTTCGTCCACAAGAAAAGATTGCGTGAGCTGAAACTATGACCGATGGAGGATGGTCAGTGATATTGAGAACCTATAGAACCCGGTTACTATTATTAGGACAAGTTGAAACCAACTGAACTTCAAGAGGGTAATACCTAGACCCCATGCAAGCCTGAAACTTAAGGGCTCTTATGTGACTTGTTTACCTTTACCATGTCTGTTATCTGCTATACCTGTTGTATGTTTTACCATGACATCATGCATCATAACATAGCATGCATACTCCATTATACTAACCATTTCAAAGACCGAGGGGATTTATCTTTGTTCTGTTTTGCAGATTATGGCTTCCATGCAAATACCTGCTCAACTCAAAGATTTAGCCTCGAGAGTTTCCGATACTTCTTTATTCATTAGAAGACATGGTCAACTTCTTAGCTTGGTTACCTCAAAGTTTGATGAGTGTGATCGGTGGAAATAGAACTGAATGTTTTTTAAGCTGGTTTCGCGAAATGTCGCGGTAAGCAAGAGTCCCCACCGTCTTTTATGTTCTCCAACATGGAAAGGACAAAAGCACAGCAAAATTCCTTATGAGAATGTTTCTCGGTTCGGGAGGTAGATTTATAGAAAGGGAAGGTGTTAGCACCCTTTCTATCCGTGGTTATCCACGGGCTCTTAGGTACTTGCTCTTATGTTTTCAAAATTTGTTTGCTTTTCAAGTGTGTGTGGGTTTTGAAAAAGTTTCGTTTGAAAAATTTCTAAGTAACTCTTGTATCTGTCCTCAAGAGTGTATGAAAAATTTGTTTGAAAACTTTTAGAAACTGTGGGTGCGAAAAGTTGTTTTTGTTTGTTTTGAAAAGAGCAAGTACCCATGAGATCTACCTACTCTAAGGAATTAGGCTGTGTAAGAGTCCTTTAGATAGTGCTATCCCACCATTGAGAGGTAGGTAGCACCGTCGTTGGAGGTGTTCGGGTCAATTCGATTATCGGGACAGTGTGGTCACCGAAGCAATAGTAGGACACCTTAGAAGTAACCCTAATGTCCTAGATCCTTTTTTATCCGAGGCAACCGTTTCGAGGCGACTGGATCTTTAGACAGGAGGGCAACCTCTAAGACACCCTATACTTGATGACCACGTTCGAGGCAACCAGTGAGGCGTACCCTAAGAGTGGCATGTGCATGTGTGTTCAATTTCAGTTTATGTTTGTCTTGTACATGTTATTTGTGAGGTACGGGTTGATTTTATTTACATACATTCTTGCAGGCATAATTAACAGTTAGGAGTGCGGAAAATAAATTGCGGAAATGTAAATTCTACGCTATTACAAGGCGCGGGTCTATACATCGCCAAAAACAAAAACCCGTTTTGGTAAATAAGTGCGAGAAATTAAATAAAGCGGTAAAATTCCTAATTAACTATTACATACTCTGTACAGATACATAAATATAATCAAAAGAAAATAAAGCGCGAAAGAAGATTGAATCGGGAATGTCTTAAGGGTGTTGACCCTTTTTTAAGAAAGAATTGAATTTTTGTCTTTTTTTTTGTAATTAATGAAATTAAAACTAATAACTAATTAATTAATTAATTAAGAAAATGTTTTTTGTGTTTTTTATGTTTTTAATAAAATAAAGAAAAAGAAATTAAAAGTTGAAAGTCCTAATTCTAAATTAATTTTACTTATTAAAAAAAGTTAAAATTGTTCTAATTACACAACTAATTAATTAATATTAAACTTTATTTACAAAATAAATTAATAAATAATAATAAAAAAATTATTTGGTTTTTCTGAATTTTTATGGGAAAAATTAGTTATGTTAATTAAATAATAATAAAACTAATAATTAAAAAAGGAAATATAAAAGAAAAGAAAAATAAAAGAAATAACAAAACCAAGGGGGTGTTGATGGCCCAATGGAGGTGTGAAGCCTGGAAATTGCTGGCCCATTAACCAGCCTTGTTGACTTTTGGAGATTGCCTGGAGCACGCTGACTCATTATCATGGTGCTCATCATTTTCTGGGCTTTGGATTGATCTCTGAGGCCACATGGCATCTGGGCGTTGGAGGCACATGATGGATTGCTTTTGGGAACCTGTACATAATCACATAAGAAAAAGCAATATGGAATTCTGGGGGGACCTGGGAATCGAACCCAGGTCCCAATGGTTGATGGAAAGAGCGTTCACCACTGGGCCATGTGCCTGTAATTGATATTAAACACAAAACAAATAATATATTCAATAATCCAACGCCTGTGCTGTAAAAGAAAAAATGCGCGCTTCAATTTGAATCCAGCCAATGGTAAGCTGACACGCCCATCATCTTCCTCCTTTTTTCCTGTAAAAACAAGGCAATTAGCGGGGGTTTTAAACCCCCACAAAGTACAACCACAGAAAATAGCGATTAGAAATGTACGCTATATAAATAGGGCGCGAGTATGGTGTTGAATTCGTCTTGTCATTCTGAGTTCAACCATGGGTATCATTGGTTCTGATTTCACTTATGCTGTAAAGCCCCAATTCTAAACCTTAAGAACCCTAAAATATGTTAATGGCAAGTCATGATTCTGCGTGTTATACTTCAATTAAACCATGCCAAAAGTTCCCTGTGTATTCATACAGTACAAAACAAACGAAAAATTGTGTTAATAATGCATGGAATATGGATTTCGATTCTCAAAATAATTGACAAACCGTGGGGCTGTGGTGAGCGATTTTTTGAGGTTTATGGCTTGTTTGTGATTGCAATAGACTCCTGGGAGTGTTGGGAATGTGTTTGGATCAAGAAAACACTTTGAATCGTGCTGGAAGGTGGATTTCAGTTTTCAAATTTCTTTGGAATTTTTGGAATTTTGTTTGGCCGTTTCAAAGAGTTCTAGGTCGTGCTTGAGGTTGGAGAGGCTTGCATATGTATGTTTGAATGAGAATCAAGTCACATGATGAGCCTTTAACCATTGCAATGATGTTTTTGGATTTCTTCATAACCACCATTAAAGCATTTTCCAATTTTGTTCAATTTTGAATTTTCATGCTTAAAATGGGCTTGACACGAATTTGGTAGGTGTATTATGACACATGAAAGCCATTCAAATCAAAATATGTTATTGAATAAATTTTTTTTGATTTTATTTGAATTTTATGGATTTAAAATGAATTAAATCAAATAAAATTAAATAAAAATAGAAAAATTAATGTTTAATCTTGAAATTGATCATGGGACACGTGGGTGGCATGACAAGGCTGAATCAAGTGGAAGAAAGTGGGCCCTTTTGTCAAAAATTGAAGTTTCAAGGATAGTTGACTTTTGCCATTTCTTAAAAATTTCCCAACTTCTCCAATGCATATCTTGCTCAATTTTGATCATATGAACATGTTCTTGGACATTTTGGAAAGGTCTTGAAGTCCTCTAACCAATGCCTTTGGTCCCATGTCATTTTTATTTACCAATCTCAAGTTATGGTCTTTGACTTAAAGTGCCTTTTTGTTGACTTTTGAAAATGACCTATAATGTTGAAATTGATAACTTTTTGTGAGAGCATTTCTTGGACTTGGAATGTGAAGATGAGTTGTAGGAAATGTCCTCCCCTTCAAAATTAGCATTGGATGGGATTTTTCTGATGAACCATGAAAAAGTTATGCCTTGGTCAAGTTACAGTTGACTTTTCAACTATCCAAAAATAGAAACTTTTGACACCTTGATGATTTTTGAGCCATTCTTATGGAATCATGATCAAGACTTGATCAAATGATGATTGTGGCTTCAAAATAAGATGTTGACCAAAAATTTTGACTTTTGACTGCCAAATGACCATTTTACCCCTACAGTTGATTGTGAGGCAATTAGGGCTTTTGACTGTGCAACTTGATGCTGTGAGACTTGCAACTTGCCATGTAGGTGCTTGAAAATGTGTATGAGCATATGGGACTTGATTTAGCCCTTGAAAACCTCAACTTCCTTGCAAGAACCAAAACCCTAATTTGACTGGCTTAAGAGGGTGTTTGAACTGTGCAACCCTTGAGTAGACTTGAGCAAATTGAGATGATGCTTATCAAACTTTGAAGAATATGGGAGGGAAAATTTTGGGGTACAACAGTTGCCCCTGTTCAATCTTCTTAGACCTGAGGATGTAGATTGGCTTGCGTGCCTTTCGTGATCCGAAGGTGGAAGATGATTGAACACTAGAGTGCCCAGAAATTTGCACTCGCATAGTAGAATATCAACACTGTAATGTAGGGAATGGGCTTACAGATGCCATTTGGAAAGATGGTGGATAGGAGGATGGGCTTAAAGATGCTATATGGATATGTGACAGAACCTTGTCGGGAATGGGCTTATAGATTCCATTTGGAGACTGTTGATAGGTGGATGGGCTTATAGATGCCATCTGGAGGTGGTCTGTTGAACTGTAATTTTTGTAAGTTAAAAGAGGGAACCTGTGTAGGGTTGCCTGATGATGAGCTCGTGTAAAGCTGCATCTTGGAAAGAAGGACACCTGTGTAGGGTTGACTGATGATGAGCTCGTGTAAAACTGCATCTTTGGAGGAAGGAAACCTGTGTAGGGTTTACTGATAATGAGTCCGTATAAGACTGCATCTGAAATGGAGAAGGAACCTGTGTAGGGTTACTTTGATGACGAGTCCGTGTAAAACCGCATCTAGAGCTGAGAAGGAAACATGTATAAGGTTTACTGATGACGAGTCTGCGTAAAACTACGTCTGGAGTTTGAGAAGGGAACCTGTGTGGGGTTACTTTGATGATGAGTCCGTGTAAAATTGCATCCTGGAAGAAGTAAAACCTGGGTAGGGTTTCTGATGACGAGTCCGTGTAAAACTGCATCTTTGGGAAGAGAGAACCTGTGTAGGGTTTCTTTGACGACGAGCCCGTGTAAAACTACGTCTGGAGAGAGAGAACCTGTGTAGGGTTTCTTCGGGATAAGTTTGTGTAAAACTTATGGAGGAACCGGGGTAAGGTTACTGCAGGATAAGTTTGTGTAAAACTTCTGGATGAACCGGGGTAAGGTCATATTGAGATAAGTCCGTGTAAGACTTCTGGAGGAACCGGGGTAAGGTTACTGCAGGATAAGTTCGTGTAAAACTTCTTGATGAACCGGGGTAACGTTACTGCAGGATAAGTTCGTGTAAAACTTCTTAATGAACCGGGGTAAGGTCATCTTGAGATAAGTCCGTGTAAGACTTCTGGAGGAACCGGGGTAAGGTCATCTTGAGATAAGTCCGTGTAAGACTTCTGGAGGAACCGGGGTAAGGTTAATGCAGGATAAGTTCGTGTAAAACTTCTTGATGAACCGGGGTAAGGTCATCTTGAGATAAGTCCGTGTAAGACTTCTTGATGAACCGGGGTGAGGTCATCTTGAGATAAGTTTGTGTAAGACTTTTTCTGAAAGAAAAGGAACCGGTGTAGGGTTACTGGTGGAGGGTGAGTCCGTGTAAGACTTCGTCTGAAAATTGAGAAGGAACCAGTGTAGGGTTGTCTGATGATGAGTTCGTGTAAAACTACATCTGAAGTTGAGAAGGAACCGGTGTAGGGTTACTTTGATGATAAGTCCGTGTAAGACTTCGTCTGAAATTGAGAAGGAACCTGTGTATGGTTTCCTAAGGATGATCAAGTAGATAATTGTCCTGTTTGGTTTCGGATATTAACCCACGATCAGTCGTCCACAGAATTTTCCTGGCTTGTTACCGGTGTTGATCTGGAACTGTAAAGGTAGATGGTAATCATCTTTTGATTGACTTTTTTCTAAAAAGGCAAAGTATTAGTCGTATGCAATGTCATGATGCATGAGCTGCATGATTTTAAGATGTTCTCAAAAATAAATGAGATTTGTGTTGTATGATGCGTATGCATGCTATAATGTATGAATATGTGATGTTTATGAATGTATTCTCGTCTGGGAAAATAAATCCTTGACGAATGCCGGGAGTTTGTTGAATCCTGGGCTGATGTTGAAGAGTAGAGTTCTTCGTTTCCGCTGGGGATGATGATTGCAAGAACAAACCGGTAGGAGAAGATGACTCCGTTGGGGAATAATCCTGATGAAGATATTACTCTGAGGGGAATCTACCCTGTGGGAAGAGATACTTCGCTGAGGTTTTGATGATAACTCCACTGGGGATTCCGTTGATATGTTTTGTTGAGGATTCTTATGAACTTCGCTGGGGGTAGGAAGAGCTTCGCCGAGGACGATCTTTCTGTGGTAATTAGCTGAGGATAACCCAGTTATACCCTAGTGGGGAAATAACCTTTGAATAAAGTCGGGGAGAGACGTTCGTACTCTGCCGGTGATAAGCTTCCAGAATCTACTGGGGATGAGTTCCCAGAATCTACTGGGGAGATTGATTCAACTCTCCTGGGGAGACTTTTGAACTGTACTGGGGAATGGCTCCACTGGGGTGTCTTGTATTCCGCTGGGGAATAATCTTATATTAAGACGGCCGAGGATGCTTGCTTAGGAACATCTGCATACTGCTGGAGAATATTGAGATTTTCTGGGGATACCCAACTTCCTTAAGGCTGACAGTAGACTAACTCTGCTTGGGGAGAGCGTTGTTGACTTGCTGGAGATACTGTACCTTGTTGGGGTTGCTGGGAGATCAACTCTGCTTAGAGAGAGTATTGCTGAATCTAGTCTTACTCTGCGGGGAGTGAAGGTATCTTGGTTACGTTCTTCAGCTGAACTTACCTTGGTTCCTCGGTGGGCAGAGCAACCAGATCGTTTAGACAACTTATTATTGCCCATGTTTCTGTGGGAGAAGGTACCTGTGGAGGATCTGGACAACTGCCGATTGACTGATCTTCTTCTGGTAGGCGAGTGACGAGATGACGGAACATAGTCGTACGCTTTTGATCCCTAACTTTTGCCTGGACCGCCCTTTCGGGTTTTCAATCCACCGGGATACCCATTTTTGCCCAAGCCGCCTTTTCGGGTTTTTGACTTGCCGGGTGGACAAATTTTTTCATTTCATCCCTTATTTTTACCCGAACCCTTTTGGTTCGTCGGGAAGCCCTTATTTTTGCCTAGGTGTGTCAACCTAGCGGGTCTTTGATTATGCGCGGCATTTTTTCGACTATGTCCGTGCTCTCAGGATGCAGGGAGTTGTCACTGCCAGTAGTGCAGTGTTACTATGCCACCAGAAGATCTTCGTTTGATCGTCCAATGCCCCAAGTGATCCAGATGGAGATTTGCCCCAAGCTGGTTGGCCTTTTGAGAGATTCTCCGAATCTTGACCTAACTGCCCCGGATGTTGGACAATGATCATGCCATGCCCCCTTGATTGGAGGTGCTTTCGTTCATTAGACATTCGTCGTGCGAACTTATATGTTGTTCAAACAAGTAGTCATATGCAAACAATGTTATATTAAAAGTGCAAAGCTTATGTCTGTCTTGAAGTTTTTTTTTGAAAATGCATTTTTTCATAAAAACAAGTGATTTTTTTTGTAAACTGTGACGTCAACTCGTTATTTTACTGCAAGCCTTAAGGAGTCAGGATACCTTTGGTAACAGTATGCTTTCGAACTAACCCATGCTTCAGCTAGGACTTTTAAGGGTTGTAGCGTGGCCTGGTTCACGGTTTAAGAAACAAAGGATAAAGGCTCAAATTTTATTTGTACCCACCCGCTCTTCGTGATGTTCTTCAAACCTAAACTCAGCTGATCGTGCGTTAGACCTTGTTTGAGTCTTTGCTCTGATATTCTAGTGATGGTTCGGATATTGACAATTTATTTGGAATAGGCAGTCATTCCTTTTTTGGTTGAGGGTTTGTAGGACCTCTTTCTTTTTGATTTCGTTATCCTTGTTTTTTGCCTGAACTGTTTCTTTCTTGATCACAGTCAGCGGGATGCCCCAGTTTTGTAAGTCTCCTTCATAGGTTTTGACTTAATGGGCTTTTATTTTTGGGAGATAATGACTGCCTGTCTTTATGATTATTCTGAGCCATATCTGTCTTTTGTTTTGTAAGGATTCCTTTGGTGCCATTCGTTGTGCACTTGGATCAGCTGAGAGAACTACACTGCCCCAGGTTATGATTAAGGGTTTTAATTTTCGAAAAGAAAACTCCTACTTCTTTGGCTCAAAGGGGTTGACGAGGGATTATCATCCTTATAACTCCAGTGTTTTAGGAATTCAAACAATGCCTGTACCTCATCAGCGGGGTCTGTTCAAAAGCATACTCTAGATTTTGGTATCGTTTTTGTCATCCTCCCTCAAGAGGCTTTAGAATTTTCAATCGAGAGTTGAACATCAAGAAAAATAAAAGCAATTTTGAATATAGAGAACACAATTACTTCAAAACAGACACGTGTAATGCATTAATGAAATAATAGAGTTTGACATAATAATTGTTTGAATAAGCATAGAAAAATACAATATCATAATTTAAATGAACAAGAGTCTCTCAATCCTAGCCATGTTTTGGCAAGGGAGCAGTGATCACATCGGGAGTCTCAGCAGGCTCTAATTCGATCTCCTTGGCGTCAATCATGTTCTGAATCTTGTATTTCAGCAACCAACAATCCTCAGTATCGTGCCCTGGGCTTCCGAAATGATAAGCACACCTTGCATTTGGGTTGTAGTTTGGAGAAGAGGTCTTGGGATTTGTAGGAGGGTTGATCACCGCAATCAGATTCATTTTCAACATATGCTGCAATGCTTGTGACAATGGCATGTTGATGTTGGTGAATTGTCTTTTAGGTTCGTCTGGCCTTCGCTGATTTCCCTTCGGCGGCTGTCGGCGTGACGCAGGACCTGAGATCATGACTGCCCCTACGTGTTGGTCACGACGATCTTTCTGACTGTATGCAGCATTGGACTCTTTCTTGAATGGTTTCTTCTCAGCGTTCGAGGAGTCACCCTTTTGTATCTTCCCGGACTTGATTCCAGCTTCTATCCTCTCACCAGTCAAGATCAGATCTGTGAACCCAGCAGAAGAGTTCCCAATCAGATGGTTGAAGAAAGGACCAGACAGGGTCCCCAAGAACATGTCGACGAGTTCACGGTTAGTCAAAGGCGGCTGCACCCTTCCAGCCAGGTCTCTCCACTTTTGCGCGTACTCCTTAAAACCCTCACCCGTCCCCAGCGACATACCCTGCAGTTGGGTACGCGTAGGAGCGAGGTCGGCATTATATTGATACTGCTTATAAAAAGCAATTGCCAAGTCCTCCCAGTTACGAATACTGGTTCCATCCAGCTGATAGAACCATTCGAGCTGAGTCCCTGAAAGACTTTCCTGGAAGAAATGGACCCATAGATTCTTGTCTGCCGTGTAGGGCTGGATCTTCCTTGCGTATGAACGGAGGTGCAACTTAGGACAGGAGGCCCCATCGTATTTTACAAAGGCAGGTGCCTTGAACTTGTGAGGTATCACCACCCCAGAAGATAAGCCTAGATCTCCAAAATCCAACCCAGGTACACGTTGAATCTCCATAGCATTCAGACGGTCCTCTAGCTGTTTGTACCTGTCCTCAGCAGGAGGGTACTGTTCATCGTTGAAATCTGTTTCGGTGTCAGAGACTGTAGGACTAGGAACCCTTCCCTCTTGGTGACTGCCTTCCCCAACATATGGAGTAGTCCGCTCAGCTTCATTCTACAGTGTATTCCTAGATCTGCGTCTAGGGTTGAACAAAACAGTCCTCTTCTTCTTCTTCAAGAGCAGAGTCTTCATTTCCTGTTGTCCTTGTGCTAAGCTCATGAACAGCTCCTGGAACTGGGCGTTCTGGGCCTGGAGGGCCCTGATAGCTTGTTCATTGGATGATTCAGGATTCATGATGATGGCTGAAATAAACAGCGAAGAAGATTAAGCAACCTGTAGAAAAGAGTACTTGTAATGCAATGATATATATGTATGCATGTGATGTTTTCAAGGATCTCGCGGGGTAAACAGAGAAACTTGTTAGCACTTGAATCTGGGTAGCTTGATTGAAGGAACTTCATGTTGCTGAGAGTCCTTCTTCAAGAGTCAAGGCTCACCATATCGAGTGGGTCATAGCCCCTGACTCAAGTTATCAACCTTGGCTAGAGGAAAATAAATCACCTTTGCCCCTTGCTAGACATCAGGACCTGCATCACAAACCCTTGAGATCCTGGAAATGGATTAGTCCTTATGTAGGATGTATGCAATGGTATGATGGCATGATGTTATGCTATGCGTGGAGTAATGTAGGTAAACCCTGTTATGAGCCCCTGTTAAGGACTGTAAACAAAACCGGCAAGAGACTCAAGTGTCAGATAACAAGTATGCAAGTAGTCAAGTTTGAAGGCACACAAGTCACACAAGACAGCCCTTAGAGTTTAGGCCAGCATGAAGTTTGGGATACTACCCTCTTGAAGTTGGTGGGTTAAGACCTGTCCTATCAAAAGTAACCGGGTTCTAAGGAGCTCAATATCATTGGGTTATTTTCTGTGTTCATTGTTTTGATTTAGCCATTGAACTGGCGATCAAAATATTCCAAGAAAACAACCCTCAATGAGTGTAGTATCGAGTATCAACCAACTTCGGACTGCACCAAAGTTAGTCATCTCACTACCCCTAAAGAGGCCAAGATGGTTCAATTAAGGCTCCTAAGGTCAGTTGATGCTTCACGACACCACGCGGCGGCCCCGTACTCTCCTTGACTTGACTCAAGGGTTACCAGTACTCACTAAAGTGCCACATCAACGTAGCAAACTGCTTTAACCGTGTCGGTATACCCCACACAGTTCCCTCACAATTTGTTGCTACTTTTTAAGAAGGTATCCCCCAGATCCGGGTTAGGATCTATGTAACTCCAAGGCAAACCCACAATATTAAATCAAGCAAAGCAAGCAATTGAAAACATGATGATGAACTATTCCTAAGGTACACCTCACTTTTAATGTCCCCAGCAGAGTCGCCAGTTCTGTGATCGGTGGAAATAGAACTGACTGTTTTTTAAGCTGGTTTCGCGAAATGTCGCGGTAAGCAAGAGTCCCCACCGTCTTTTATGTTCTCCAACATGGAAAGGACAAAAGCACAGCAAAATTCCTTATGAGAATGTTTCTCGGTTCGGGAGGTAGATTTATAGAAAGGGAAGGTGTTAGCACCCTTTCTATCCGTGGTTATCCACGGGCTCTTAGGTACTTGCTCTTATGTTTTCAAAATTTGTTTGCTTTTCAAGTGTGTGTGGGTTTTGAAAAAGTTTCGTTTGAAAAATTTCTAAGTAACTCTTGTATCTGTCCTCAAGAGTGTATGAAAAATTTGTTTGAAAACTTTTAGAAACTGTGGGTGCGAAAAGTTATTTTTGTTTGTTTTGAAAAGAGCAAGTACCCATGAGATCTACCTACTCTAAGGAATTAGGTTGTGTAAGAGTCCTTTAGATAGTGCTATCCCACCATTGAGAGGTAGGTAGCACCGTCGTTGGAGGTGTTCGGGTCAATTCGATTATCGGGAAAGTGTGGTCACTGAAGCAATAGTAGGACACCTTAGAAGTAACCCTAATGTCCTAGATCCTTTTTTATCCGAGGCAACCGTTTCGAGGCGACTGGATCTTTAGACAGGAGGGCGACCTCTAAGACACCCTATACTTGATAACCACGTTCGAGGCAACCAGTGAGGCGTACCCTAAGAGTGGCATGTGCATGTGTGTTCAATTTCAGTTTATGTTTGTCTTGTACATGTTATTTGTGAGGTACGGGTTAATTTTATTTACATACATTCTTGCAGGCATAATTAACAGTTAGGAGTGCGGAAAATAAATTGCGGAAATGTAAATTCTACGCTATTACAAGGCGCGGGTCTATACATCGCCAAAAACAAAAACCTGTTTTGGTAAATAAGTGCGAGAAATTAAATAAAGCGGTAAAATTCCTAATTAACTATTACATACTCTGTACAGATACATAAATATAATCAAAAGAAAATAAAGCGCGAAAGAAGATTGAATCGGGAATGTCTTAAGGGTGTTGACCCTTTTTTAAGAAAGAATTGAATTTTTGTCTTTTTTTTGTAATTAATGAAATTAAAACTAATAACTAATTAATTACTTAATTAAGAAAATGTTTTTTGTGTTTTTTATGTTTTTAATAAAATAAAGAAAAAGAAATTAAAAGTTGAAAGTCCTAATTCTAAATTAATTTTACTTATTAAAAAAAGTTAAAATTGTTCTAATTACACAACTAATTAATTAATATTAAACTTTATTTACAAAATAAATTAATAAATAATTAAAAAAAATTTATTTGGTTTTTCTGAATTTTTATGGGAAAAATTAGTTATGTTAATTAAATAATAATAAAACTAATAATTAAAAAAGGAAATATAAAAGAAAAGAAAAATAAAAGAAATAACAAAACCAAGGGGGTGTTGATGGCCCAATGGAGGTGTGAAGCCTAGAAATTGCTGGCCCATTAACCAGCCTTGTTGACTTTTGGAGATTTCCTGGAGCACGTTGACTCATGAGCATGGTGCTCATCATTTTCTGGCCTTTGGATTGATCTCTGAGGCCACATGGCATCTGGGCGCTGGAGGCACATGATGGATTGCTTTTGGGAACCTGTACATAATCACATAAGAAAAAGCAATATGGAATTCTGGGGGGACCTGGGAATCGAACCCAGGTCCCAATGGTTGATGGACAGCGCGTTCACCACTGGGCCATGTGCCTGTAATTGATATTAAACACAAAACAAATAATATATTCAATAATCCAACGCATATGCTGTAAAAGAAAAAATGCGCGCTTCAATTTGAATCCAGCCAATGGTAAGCTGACACGCCCATCGTCTTCCTCCTTTTTTCCTGTAAAAACAAGGCAATTAGCGGGGGTTTTAAACCCCCACAAAGTACAACCACAGAAAATAGCGATTAGAAATGTACTCTATATAAATAGGGCGCGAGTATGGTGTTGAATTCGTCTTGTCATTCTGAGTTCAACCATGGGTATCATTGGTTCTAATTTCACTTATGCTGTAAAGCCCCAATTCTAAACCTTAAGAACCCTAAAATATGTTAATGGCAAGTCATGATTCTGCGTGTTATACTGCAATTAAACCATGCCAAAAGTTCCCTGTGTATTCATACAGTACAAAACAAACGAAAAATTGTGTTAATAATGCATGGAATATGGATTTCAACTCTCAAAATAATTGACAAACCGTGGGGCTGTGGTGAGCGATTCTTTGAGGTTTATGGCTTGTTTGTGATTGCAATAGATTCCTGGGAGTGTTGGGAATGTGTTTGGATCAAGAAAACACTTTGAATCGTGCTGGAAGGTGGATTTCAGTTTTCAAATTTCTTTGGAATTTTTGGAATTTTGTTTGGCCGTTTCAAAGAGTTCTAGATCGTGCTTGAGGTTGGAGAGGCTTGCATATGTATGTTTGAATGAGAATCAAGTCACATGATGAGCCTTTAACCATTGCAATGATGTTTTTGGATTTCTTCATAACCACCATTAAAGCATTTTCCAATTTTGTTCAATTTTGAATTTTCATGCTTAAAATGGGCTTGACACGAATTTGGTAGGTGTATTATGACACATGAAAGCCATTCAAATCAAAATATGTTATTGAATTAATTTTTTTTGATTTTATTTGAATTTTATGGATTTAAAATGAATTAAATCAAATAAAATTAAATAAAAATAGAAAAATTAATGTTTAATCTTGAAATTGATCATGGGACACGTGGGTGGCATGACAAGGCTGAATCAAGTGGAAGAAAGTGGGCCCTTTTGTCAAAAATTGAAGTTTCAAGGATAGTTGACTTTTGCCATTTCACAAAAATTTCCCAACTTCTCCAATGCATATCTTGCTCAATTTTGATCATATGAACATGTTCTTGGACATTTTGGAAAGGTCTTGAAGTCCTCTAACCAATGCCTTTGGTCCCATATCATTTTTATTTACCAATCTCAAGTTATGGTCTTTGACTTAAAGTGCCTTTTTGTTGACTTTTGAAAATGACCTATAATGTTGAAATTGATAACTTTTTGTGAGAGCATTTCTTGGACTTGGAATGTGAAGATGAGTTGTAGGAAATGTCCTCCCCTTAAAAATTAGCATTGGATGGGATTTTTCTGATGAACCATGAAAAAGTTATGCCTTGGTCAAGTTACAGTTGACTTTTCAACTATCCAAAAATAGAAACTTTTGACACCTTGATGATTTTTGAGCCATTCTTATGGAATCATGATCAAGACTTGATCAAATGATGATTGTGGCTTCAAAATAAGATGTTGACCAAAATTTTTGACTTTTGACTGCCAAATGACCATTTTACCCCTACAGTTGATTGTGAGGCAATTAGGGCTTTTGACTGTGCAACTTGATGTTGTGAGACTTGCAACTTGCCATGTAGGTACTTGAAAATGTGTATGAGCATATGGGACTTGATTGAGCCCTTGAAAACCTCAACTTCCTTGCAAGAACCAAAACCCTAATTTGACTGGCTTAGGAGGGTGTTTGAACTGTGCAACCCTTGAGTAGACTTGAGCAAATTGAGATGATGCTTGTCAAACTTTGAAGAATATGGGAGGGAAAATTTGGGGTACAACAATGAGTAGATGAAGAGTGTGCTTTTCCAGTTCTTCGATCCAGTGCATCATTGCTTCACTTTCCCGGATTATCAGCTAGTTCCTACTTTGGAAGAGTTTTCTCACTTATTGGGCTTATCCATCCTTGAGCAGATGCCCTTCACAGGTTTGGAAGAGACTCCTAGACCAGAAAACATTGCTTCAGCTCTACATTTGAAACAGGCTGATGTAGTATCCAACTGGGAGACACGAAGCAGGGTTGAAGGATTCTTAGCCAAGTTTCTGATAGATCAAGCTCAACTATTCTGGGATAACTTGGACTTTCACGCTTTCGAAGACATCTTGGATCTCCTTATTTACGGTTTGGTTCTTTTCCTGAATCCAGATTCCTTCATAGATGTGAATGCGGTTAAGATCTTCCTGTCTCGCAATCCTGTGCCTACTCTTCTGGGTGATATTTTTCATGCCCTCTACACTCTTACTGTGCGAAGAAGAGGAACCCTCATGTGTTGCATGCCGCTGCTGGCGAGGTGGTTTATTTCGCACCTCCCCAAGTCCGTGTTGAAGAATGAGGAAGGTTTAGAATGGTCTTACAGAATAATGTCCCTTGCTCATACAGACATTGTTTGGAGTTCTAAGGTTATGGAAAGCACTGCTAACATTGATCGATGTGGGGGATACCCTATTGTCCCGTTTCTTGGAATCAGAGCGGGAATAACCTACAGTCCTTGCTTGGATTTGCGACAGTTTGGTCGTGCTCGGAGAGATGGTCCTCATGAGCTACTTCTTACAGATATTGCCTTTGACTTCAAGAAGGACGTAGATGAGCATCGCCGAAGGTTTATTCGAGCCTGGGGCATGGTGAACAGGTCTGACCCTCAAGAGCTAGGACTAAGGACTTATCTCCCTGTGAAACCTTATATCCAGTAGGTCCGAGCTCGTAATCAGAAGCTTGGGATGCCTTATGAAGTTGTGTTGTCGGTGATTGTGGAACCTACCAATGAAGAGGGCGTTCCTTATACAGTCCTTTATCCCTACATGCCCACTGATCTTGGGGCATTGAAGAGATCCTGGATTCATCTGAAAGAGGAGAGGGATACCTACCGGGAGAAGTATCATGAGCAAGAAAGGAAGATCTTGAAGCTCACTAGGCAACTTGAGAATGAAAGGACGATCAATGACTACATCAGCACTAAGGGGAAGCGTCCATGGGATTTCTGATTTTTGCTTTTTCTAGTTTAGATTCGTTTTTCATTTATTTCTTTTGTAACACCTCAAAGGCATTGTTAAACACTTTTACGAGTTAATCTAATAAATTTTGTTTTATTTTTGGTTCGCAAATTTAAATCTCCCAAGGTCTTTGAAATTATTACATACGCATCCCATTATCATGCACATCATTACAGGTTTCTCATCTTCTTTGCTGTTTATTTCAGCACGAAATGTCTGCTGAAATACCTACTGATCAAGCCATCAAAGCTCTTCAGGCACAGAATGCCCAATTCCAAGAGATGTTATTGAACTTTGCTAAAGGGCAAGAGGATTTGAAGACTCTCATCCTGAAGGAGAAGAAGAAGAAGAAGGTGGTTTTTTTGAATATGGGTAATAGATTTGGAAATAGGTTACGACAGGAAGCTGACCTGTCTCTTTCATCCAAAGGAGCAGAGGACCAAGAAGAAGAAAAGGGCCCCAATTCTGTAGTTTCTGATAATGATATTGATTTTGATGATGAGCAGTATCCCCCTACTGAGGATAGGTACAAACAACTAGAAGACCGTCTGAGCGCTATGCAGATTCAAAAGATACCTGGTTTGGACTTCGGAGATCTGGGGTGGTGATCCCTCATTAATTCAAAGCTCCGGTTTTCGCCAAGTACGATGAAGCATCCTTCCAAAACTCCATCTCCGCTCGTATGTCAGAAAAATCCAACCTTACACTGCTGATAGAAATTTGTGGGCACATTTTTTTCAAGATAGTGTGTTAGGGACTCAGCTTGAATGGTTTTATCAGTTGGAAGGAGCTAATGTCCGAAACTGGGAGGACCTTGCTGCTGCTTTTTACAAGCAGTATCAGTATATCGCCGACCTTGCTCCCACTCGTACTTAGCTTCAGGGTATGTCTATGGGTGCAAGTGAAGGTTTTAAGGACTATGCTCAGAAGTGGAGAGATTTGGCCGGAAGAGTCCAACCCCCTCTGTCTGATAGGGAGTTGGTGGACATGTTTCTGGGGACGTTGTCTGGTCCATTTTTCAATCATCTGATTGGCAGTTCATCGTCTGGGTTTACTGAATTGATTTTGACTTGGGGGAGAGTAGAAGCTGGTATCCGAAGTGGTAAGATACAGAAAGGTACTTCATCAAGTGCAGAAAAGAAGCCTTTCACCGGTTGGAAAGAATCTAGTGCAGTCTATGGCTCGAGGAGCCAAAACCGACCCGAACGCCATCAAGCAGTGAATGCGGTAGTAATATCAAGACCCACCGTTGCCCCACAATGCAACAATCAACAAAGAATGGAGATACCACAAAGACAGTACACTCGGCTTAATATGACCTTGTCTCAAATTCTACCACAATTATTGAAGACCAACCTGGTAACTCTGAGGGAAGCCCCGAAGAATCCCAGCACCACATCTCCGCTATATAACCCGAACGCCCGCTGTGCCTATCACTCTGATAGCCCAGGTCATGATACAAACAACTGTTGGGCCTTGAAGAATAAGGTGCATGATTTGATCGAAGCTAAAGAGATTGAGTTTAACGCTCCGGAGAAACCCAACGTCATAACTGCACCCATGCCCAAGCATGAATCGGGAGTGAATGCAATTGAGGATGATGAAGAAGTGTCAGATATCGACAGCTGGATTTACCTGACTACCGATGGTGGATTGAACAACTGGACGGCGAAAGACTTCGTGCCCGTTTCTTTTATTACACAGTAATAGACTTTTGTTTTGAGATTTGTAATAGACAATTTGAAACTTTACGGCCCGGTGCCTTGCCTGATGCATCTTGGCTTTGCTTTTGAGGGTTTATTATTTGTCATTTTCATATATCATCAATAAAGCATTGGACGTTTTCTTGCATTACAAATTTTGCGCTCCTTGTTTTTCTTTTCTATCTTGCACTTTATCAAAAGAGCTATTGTCTTACACACACTCACGTATCATAATGCAGATCCACATCCGCTCTGGATCCCATTGATAACAACTCTGCTACTTCCAGTTATGACTTCGAAAATCCTATCAACCAAGCCGAGGACGAAGGTGAGGATGATTGTGAAGTGCCTGGGGAACTTGCTAGACTGTTAATACAGGAAGAGAGGACCATACAGCCTCATGAAGAGCCAGTGGAATCAATAAATTTGGGTATAAAGGAAGACAAGAAAGAGGTCAAGATAGGTGCAAATCTGGAGCCTAGTGTTAAGCAACGGTTGATACAGATGCTATGCGACTATGTTGAGATCTTCGCATGGTCCTATGAAGATATGCCTGGTTTGGACACTGATATTTTGGTTCACCACTTGCCAACCAAAGAAGACTGTCCTCCGGTAAAGCAGAAGGTTCGCTGTATGCGCCCCGATATTTTTGAGAAAATCAAAGCTGAGGTCATGAAACAATTTGACGCGGGATTTCTAGCTGTCACTTCTTATCCGCAGTGGGTTGACAACGTCGTTCCGGTACCCAAGAAGGATGGTAAGGTTCGGATGTGTTTGGACTATATAGATCTGAACAGGGCGAGCCCCAAGGATGATTTCCCACTCCCTCACATTGATGTTCTGGTCGACAACACCGCGCAGCATAAGATCTTCTCCTTTATGGATGGTTTTTCCGGTTACAACCAAATTAAAATAGCTCCCGAGGATATGGAGAAGATAACTTTCATAACACAGTGGGGCACCTTTGGCTACAAGGTCATGTCGTTCAGATTGAAGAATGTTGGGGCAACGTATCAGCGCGCCATGGTTGCTTTGTTCCACGACACTATTCACCATGAGATTGAGGTTTACGTTGATGACATGATCGCAAGGTCCCAGACTGAATAAGAACACCTTGACCATCTCCAGAAACTCTTCGACAGGTTGAAGATGTATAAGCTAAGGTTGAACCCGAACAAATGCACCTTCGGGGTAATGTCTGGTAAGCTGCTAGGGTTCGTTGTTAGTGATAAAGGTATTCAAGTGAATCCTGCAAAGGTGAAGGCTCTACAAAAGATGCCAGCTCCCCGAACAGAAAAGGAAGTCAATGGTTTTTTGGGACGCCTGAACTACATTTCCCGATTCATTTCACATTTGACTGCTACTTGTGAGCCAATCTTCAAGCTGCTGAAGAAAGATCAAGTGGTAAAATGGAATGATTAATGTTAGACTTCTTTCAAAAGGATCAAGGAATATATCCAAGAGCCACCTATTCTGATGCCTCCAGTTGAAGGAAGACCTTTAATCTTATACTTGACCGTACTGGATAATTCAATGTGGTGTGTGCTGAGGCAGCATGACGAGTCTGGACGAAAAGAGCATGCTACTTACTACCTTAGAAAAAAGTTTACCGACTGTGAGACCCGATACTCACTGCTCGAGAAAACTTTCTGCGCTTTGGCATGGGCTGCTCACCGGCTGAGACAGTATATGATGACTCACACTACCCTATTGATATCAAAGATGGATCCAATCAAGTATATCTTCGAAAAGCCTGCCTTGTCCGGAAGAATAGAAAGATGGAAGAGGATCTTAACCGAGTATTACATCCAATACACAACCCAAAAAGAAATCAAGGGGAGTGTGTTGGTGGATCATTTGGCACATCAGGCCGTGGATGATTACCAGTCTATGAATTTCGAGTTCCTGGACGAGAACATCATGTTGTTGACCGACTGTGAAAAACCTGGACCGGATGAAGGACCTGAGGAAGGATCCCGATGGTCTATGTATTTTGACGGAGCCTCAAACGCGTTGGGTAATGGCATTGGCACCGTGATCATATCTCCTGAGGGCTATCATACTCTGTTCACTTCCCGATTATGTTTTAACTGCACCAACAATATGGCGGAGTATGAAGTGTGCATCATGGGTCTTCGAGCAGCTATTGACCTAAGGATTAATTTCTTAAGTGTATTCGGAGATTCTACTCTAGTGATCAGTCATATCAAAGGCGAGTGGGATACGAAGCACCCAAATCTTATTCCTTACAAGGAGTATGTACGGACGTTGCTCCCACACTTTGAGGAGATAACCTTTGAACACTTCCCAAGAGAGGAGAATTAGTTAGCGGACGCGCTAGCTACCATGTCTTCTATGTTCAAGGTCAGGTGGGACAATGAAGCTCCCCAGATTACCATTGAGAGGTTGGACGAACCCGCACATTGTTGTGACATCGAGACCGAAGAGGTAGCAGATAAACCCTGGTTTCACGAGGTAAAAAGGTATCTTGAGGCTCAGGAGTACCCCGAGGGTTCATCTATTAATGATAATAAGTTTCTGAGGAGATTCACGGCGAAGTTCTTCATCAGTAATGGTATTCTCTACAAGCGTAAGCATGATTCAACCTTGCTGCGATGTGTGGACAAGAACGAGGCAGAAAGGATTATGGCAGAATTACATGAAGGTACCTTCGGAACTCATTCCAGTGGACATACCATGGCGAAGAAGATCCTACGGGCAGGATATTATTGCTCTACTATGGAAGCCGATTGTTATCAGCATTCTCGGACCTGTCATAAATGCCAAGTCTATGCTGATAAGGTGCATGTACCTCCGGTTCCTCTGAACGTCTTGACAACTCCTTGGCCTTTTACAATGTGGGGCATCGATATGATTGGCGAGATTAGACCTGCTACGTCTAACGGGCATCGTTTTATCCTGGTAGCAATTGATTATTTCACGAAATGGGTTGAGGCATCCTCGTTTGCTACAGTAACCAAGAACGTCGTGGCGCGATTTATTCGACACAATCTGATCTGTCGATATGGTGTACCAGATAGGATCATCACGGGAAATGGTACAAATCTCAACAATACAATGATCACCGAGCTCTGCAAGCAGTTCAAAATACAATATCATAACTCTTCCCCTTATCGACCGAAGATGAATGGGGCTGTTGAAGCAGCAAATAAGAACATCAAGAAGATTGTGCAGAAGATGACGGTGACCTACAAAGACTGGTATGAGATGCTACCATTCGCTCTTCATGGGTACCTCACCTCAGCACGGACGTTAACAGGGGCAACACCCTACTCTTTGGTGTATGGCATGGAGGCAGTCCTGCCCATTAAAGTCCAGATACCATCTCTCCGGATTATGAAGGATGCAGGTTTGATCGAGGACGATTGGATCCAGACCCGGCTTGATCAGCTGAATTTAATCGACGAGAAGAGACTTACTACTATTTGTCATAGGCAGACGTATCAAAAGAGAATGATCAAGGCTTTTAACAAGAAAGTTAGACGACAGTAATATCAAGTCGGGGATCTGGTGATCAAACGCATCATACTGCCGCAAGGCGATCCCAGGGGAAATTGGACCCCTACGTACGAAGGGCCATTTGTGGTTAAGAACATTTTCTCGGGAGGAGCTATGATTCTAACCACCATGGATGGTGACGACCTTCCTCACCCCGTCAATACAGACATAGTGAAAAAATACTACGCATAATCTAAGACCCGCTAGGTTGACTGGCCTAGGCAAAAATAAGGGCTTCCCAGCGAACCAAGAGGGTTCAGGAAAAAATAAGGGATGAAAATGAAAAAAAACTGTACACCCGGCAAGTCAAAAACCTGAAAAGGAGGCTTGGTCAAAAAAGGGTATCCCGGTGGACTGAAAACCTGTAAGGGCGGTCCAGGAAAAAATTAGGGATCAAAGTGTAACACTATGTCTCATTGGATCATCTTGCAACCAGACTTAGGTATCAACTATCATGCTCGGACGGCGCTGATCAATCTGATATACCTTCAACCAAGTAGCAAAGTGATGAGACGCTCGAAGATATAGAGGCAATAGCAGAGTTGGAACCCAGTGGGATTGTTTCACATAGCTGTTTTTCTTTCTTTTACACAAATTGTATAAACTCTGTTCTTCCGGCGGCGTTCTCTTACTAGGACGTCAGCCTCTTGTACAAAACGCATATTGCAGGCCAACTTCAAAATCAATACAATTCATTTTAACAAAGAAATTTCAAAATTGTTTTTCTTTTTTCATTTTGTTTTGCAAGAACGTCCAATGGTTCATTTTTGATATATGCACTTGACAATAATTGCTGCTCATACATATTTACATGCAAAACAATAGACGATTACTCATAATTTCAGGAACATGGGCAAACCGAAATGTCCAAACCTTACAGTTGATCCACCCACCAGGTACAGGGATAGAGCCAGCTTGAGAAAATGACTAAAGGAACATACACTCCCCGCAGAGTAGGAAGTATCGGAAAACCGTGGTGTTAATTCTCCCCAAGCAGAGTTCATCTATCAACAACAATAGAAGACCATCCCCAGTGGAGTTTATTTTTTCCACAAGCAGAAAATCAAATCCCCAACAGGGTTCGTTATCGCCAGCAACAGTTATTCATCCCCAGCCAAGGTTATTCCTCCAAATCAGCAGATCTTATGATAGAGTATCTCTTCCCCACAAAGTCATTCTCTCTCTAGTTTATTCTCCAGTCGAGTTATTCTCTCGCCAATTTATTCTCCAGCAGAGTTATTCTCCCACCAATTTATTCTCAAATCATTTTCAGTCATTACCCCCAGCTGAAACGAAGAATTTAACTCTTTGTACTCTCCAACAGCAGTCCGGGATTTATTTTCCCCAACTAGAGAATATCATAAAAACATTGCATATCCTTACCTCATGATATGTGCATACGCATCATACAGCACAATCTCATTTATTTTGAGAACATCATTGCTCAATGCATTTCATACTTCATTACATTACATACGACTAACTCTTTACCTTTCAGGGAAACATACAATCAAATTCTCACAAGTTTTATCTGGTTCAGTCAAATCGATGCTAAGATTTCTATTCCAGTTCAAGCTATGAAGCCCGGGTCCGACCGGATAGTATCTTGATTTCCCCATCATATTATGAAGCCCGGAGAACGACCAGATAACAATATCAAAAATCGCAAAGCCTGGAATCGACCAGATAGTTGTTTATCTTAAAGCTATGAAGCCCGGATTCAACTGGATAATAGTTTAATCCCCAGCAAGTTATTGTGAAGCCTGGATTAGACCAGATAGCAATGCAAGTTACTATGAAGCTTAGATTACGACCAAATAGCAATACAAGGACACCATGAAGCCTGGATTCGACCAGATAGTGGTATGTCATAAACACAAGCCGTGAAGCCCGGAGATCGACCAGATAACAGCTTAACAAGTTATTGTTAAGCCTGGATTACGACCAGATAACAATACAAGGTACCATGAAGCCTGGACTCAACCAGATAATGGTAGAAGACATTGTGAAGCCTGGATTACGACCAGATAGCAGCCAAGAATACTACGAAGCCTGGAGTCGACCAGATAGTGGTATATCTTTAATGCAAGTTATGAAGCCCGGGTTCGACCGGATAATATCTTGATTTCTCCAAACACCATGAAGCCTGGATTCGACCAAATAATGGTATGAGACATCGTGAAGCCTGGATTACGACTAGATAGCGGTAAAATACACTGAAGCTTGGATTATGACTAGATAACAGTAAGGGACACTGTAAAGCTTGGATTTCGACCAAATAGCAGTTTACCCGGCCAATTACTATGAAGCCCGGAAATCGACCGGATATTAGTAGGCCTTACAGTCAAATGGAAGCCCGTATGCGACTGGATAACCATTTGAATTCTTCTGAAGCCTGGAATACAACCAGATAAGAAGTAAGGTATTGTGAAGCCTGGAATCAACCAAATAGCAGTACAGGACACCATGAAGCCTGGATTCGACCAGATAATGGTATAAGACATCGTGAAGCCTGGATTACGACCAGATAGCGGTAAAAGACACTGAAGCCTGGAATCGACCAGATAACAGTATGAGACACTGCGAAGCTTGGATTTCGACCAAATAGCAGTTCACATGGACAATTACTAAGAAGCCCGGAGTCGACCGGATATTAGTGTGCCCAAAATTCAAGTTGAAGCCTGGATACGACCGGATAACAACTTAATTCCCTCTGAAGCCTGGATTACGACCATATAAGAATTGAGAAATTGCAAAGCCTGGATTATGACGGGATAACAAGTTTAATCTCATCTCCCTAGTAAGTCACTGTAAAGCCTGGAGCACGACCAGATAACAGTTGATCTTATCACCATGAAGCCTAGATCACGACCAGATAGTAGTTCATTTTCACCTCTTCGACTTAGAGACGATTTCCCATTAGAATAACGAACGACCGAAGCTCCTAAAATTCAACTTTTACCAAGACAAAGACTAGCATTCCCCAACGTAGTTTTCCTCAACAACAGGTATACAGGCTCTCGCTAAGGAATCTCTTATGCGATCGACACTCCTTCGGATGACATCTTTAAGACCATCTTCCGTCATCAATCTCCAAATGGCATCTACAAGCCCATTCCTTACATCACAAGACAAGTACCACTTCATGCGAGTGCAAATTTCTGGGCACTCTAGTGTTCAATCATCTTCTACCTTCAGATCACGAAAGGCAGACAAGCCAATCTACATCCTCAGGTTTAAGAAGATTGAACAGGGGCAGCTGTTGTACCCCAAAATTTGCCCTCCCATATTTCTCAATACATTTCAAGCGAGATCCTCAAATTGCTCAAGGAAGTCCAAGGGTTGACAAGACAAACTCTCTCCTAAGGCAGTCTACCTCAAATAAGGTTTCATGTTGCATCAAGACACTTGAGTCCAAAGGGTCTCAAATGCTCACTATTGTCCTAATATGTTCTCAAGATCATCCATGTCAAGTTTCAAGCCTTGCAGAGGAAGTTTGCTCAGTCAATTGCTCAAAGGCCTGAAAATCTAATATGCTAGGGCAAAAGTCAACTGTGGTCCCCATACAGTCAAACCTCAAGATTTTTGGTCAACATCCTCATTTTTAAGTATTATTCATCATTTGATCAATGTTTGATCATGATTCATCAAGGATTGCTCACAATTCATCAAAACCCAAGAGTTGCTAAATTAGGGTTTTACAGGAAAAGTCAACTCAACTTTGACCAAGCATAACTTTCTCATAATTTATTATAAATGACCCATAAAAAGTTCATTTTGAAGAGGATGCAATTCCCTACAATTCATATTCAGCGCCCAAGTTCAAAATATGCACTCACAAGAAGTTATAAATTTGGACATTATAGGTCATTTTGGAAAGTCAACAAAAATACCTTTTTGTCAAAGCTTCATACATGTACATGGAAGACTCAATTGAGATGAGACCAAAAGCTTTGCTTATAGGGAATCTTAAGCTTTCTAAAAAGTCCAAGAACACATCTCTAGGGTCAAAATTGAAGGAGTTATGCATTGTTGAAGTTGACCTTTTTTGCAAAATTGCCAAAAGTCAAATATGCCTCAAATTGCAATTTTTGTCAAATGGGCCCAACTTTTTGTGCTATCATTGAGTTTGTAACATGATCCACTACCCATGACCCTTCCCACTTGCCTTTATTTTATTTTTGTCATTTATTTTGATTTTTATTTCAATTTAATCAAATTAAATCAAAATAAAATCATGAAAATATCAAAATCATTTAAACCTTGAGATTTTGTGCATATTTCAGGTCCATAAATAGATGGCAAGGAGATCAAATCGTGCAAGGCTTGTTTGTACACAAAAAGATTGAGTTTTGCTTGATTTAGAAAGATTTTAATAAGAATCAAATCATGGATCAAATCTTCATAATTGCAAAGATTTGGAGCAAGTTTGTAAACCTAATTCACTCAGGGCTACATATAGAACAAATCCAGACCAAAAGCACAAGGGTTATGAAGATGTGAAAAACACAAGAAGGGGGGTTGAATTGTAAAGCTTTAAAACAAATGCTTAGACAACACTGTATTTTTATCCTGGTTCGTTTGATCTCAAACTACTCCAGTCCACCCGTCAAGGTGATTTCGCCTCTCTCCAACGAGGTCTTAATCCACTATATTCAAAGGATTACACCGCTACTTTAACAACTGTTAAAGCCTTCTTGAGTATAACCACAAACCGGTTTATCTCAAGGAAATCTCTTACAAATAATAGAACAAGAATGTGTTTAACGTTTTCTAATAAAACAGTATATCACAACTGTGATAATTACACAATTTTAAGCTTGGAATAAAATTTAATTGCTAAAGCGTTTGAGTAAGCGTGGTTTAAAAGCTTTTGCAAATTTGTTTGAGTGCATGCGTGCATATTTTCTCAGGCAGTAATGTTTATATAGGCAAGGCAGAGACGTTGTCCATAAAGCCATTTTAATGATAATAACACACTTTCTTTTTTGAGAAGATCTTGTCTGAAGATAGCCGTTAGCATTAATTTTGTCTTGAATACTTAGTAACGCTTCAGAGTCTTCTTTGCTTATGATAACGCTTCTGAGTGCTGATGATTTGGTAAGGATCTTTGATCAGAGTGAGAGTGTGTATGTTATGCGCAAATTCTGGTCATCAAGCTTCAGCGTATATTCTGGTCATCAAGCTTCAGCGTGTAGCACATGTTACTGATCTTCTGATGCTTCTGATGTATTACTGATCTTCTGATGTTGATTCCATCAGAACTTCTGCATATATAAAACATAATTTTAAGAAGCATATTTGTCCTATGTATATAACTTTGAATTTATTTATTCTTTGTATTTTGTTATCATCAAAACTCTAATCAGGGGTTGTAGAATCAAACTATGTTCTAACAATCTCCCCCTTTTTGATGATGACAAAAAACAGATTTTTTCAATTAAAAATAAAGAATAAAAGGTATAGAATTGAGAAGAGAAAACTCCCCCTGAGTTGATTACTTCCCTTTAATTCTATGAATCTTTGAGCATCAGAACTTTACTGTATCTTTCATCAGAGTTTTGTACCTGTAAGCTTTTCAGAAGAGAAAAAAAATTTTAAATAGATCAGAATGTTTGAGACTTATGTCTCAGTAATCCGTTATTGAAAAATATCATTCTTTCTCCCCCTTTTTGTCAGTAATCAAAAAGAACATAAGATCAGAGCTAAAAAATGCGTTTATATTAAAAATCAAAAGCAATGATAAGTTCAGAACAATGTAAGAAAATTACAGTTAAACAAGTTATAAAAAACAAGGAAATTCTAAGAGGGAGGAGGTAGACGCGTGAACAAGGTTTCCAACAAGATCTTAATCTGGATGTTGGTTTCCTGTTGCTGGGTTAACATGCTCTTAATTTCCTCAATTTTGTTGTCCTGTTTATCCATTCTTTCATTCATCAGCATATCAGATCTTTTCAAGTCTTCAAGAGTCTTCCTGTCAAGGGAGGAAGCTTGAGAATCTTCTGAAACTGGATGCTTCCCAGAGCCTTCTGCAATATCCTTTTCTTGACCCAGAGCTTCAGCAGGAATCATCTACTCTTCAGCAATGTCCAGAGGGAGAACTTCTTCCTTAAGCAGCTTGCTCAGAACTGGACCTTCAATTTCTTTCAGCAGATTGCTGAAGTTCTATTGAGCTTTTCCGTAGCTCTGTTCTTGCAACTTATAAGTTTCAGAGCATACCCATCTTTTGAACTTTGTCCAAAGGTAGTCCGATGCAGCAGGATCAACCAGTTCAAGACTAGCTTGTTTCAGAGAAGTGATCCACTTCTGTACTTCTGTTTCAAATGTCAATAAGCTGGTACCAACATCTGGATGTTTTGGTTTAGGGATATCTGTTTTGTGGGTCATGGCAGCAAGACGTTCAAAAACTGTTAAGTCAATGAAAGTCTTGATGTTGTCTTCTAGATTGTTCTTTGGTGAGGGAGTGGGAGAGTCAGGAATTATTATTGGACTTGATAGGGAGTTAGGTGGAGTTGATTCTGGTGAGGAGGGAAGTTGGGGAATATTCACAATGGTACCAAGGGGAAAACAAATGGCCAGAGGTTCTGTGATTCCAGTAATGGGAGTGGTAACAGAATCAACAGTTTGGTTTGATTGATCGTTAAGAGTTTCTGGTTCACATTGTTCAGGAGGTTGAGTCTTAGAAGTTTGAACTTCTGGTTGAAATAGTTCTGGTTGTGGAGAGGGTGGAAGAATTTCTGGTTGAGGAGATGAGGGTAGTGGTATTTCTGGTAGTGGAGAGAGGGGAATTTGTGGTTGTGCTTCTGTGGTGGTTTCAGGATTTGGATTTTCTGGTATGGGAGCAGAAGTGTGTTGGTCAAAGGTATCTATATCAGATAAAACTTTTGCAAGTTCTTTCTGGGTTGCTTCAGTATTTGGATTTGGAGGTTGGGAGTGAGATCTTCTAAGAGTTAATGATTCAGAGGGGTCAAAATCAATGTCAAAGTCATCAAAAGTTTGTGGTGTTAGGTTTTCTGATTGAGTGGGTATTGGGATAGATGTTGATACAGAAATTGAATTTAAAACAGTTACAGAAGAAGGATTACCTCTCTTTTTAGGAGTCTGCTGAGATGATCCTTCTGCTACAACTTTCCTTTTCTTTGTTTTCTTCAGTACAACTTCTGGAGCCTTCTGCTGGAGATCCTGAATGTTCAAACTGGTGTTGTCCCATCCGCCTTGCATGCATCCAGATATCTTAGAATTATATCTGGTTTAGAATCAATCTCTGAGAACAGAGGAAAGTTATCCAGAGGGACTCTTCTGCTAGAGATTATTGCAAAAGGAGTGACGCTGGGTTCCTTCTTGATGTTCTCAATCAACTTCATTTTCTTCAGATTCTTTGCATTCAGCTGTTTGCCAACAGTAGCTTCCAAAGAGCTGATTTCCTGAGCCTCTGTAAGATGATCAATCAGCTTATTCTCTGTTAGAATATCTGATATAAGTCTTCCTAGGGGTATCCAGTCCCTTTTTGTGCGCTCCTCTTCTCTGGTTTCCTTGACACTAGTCCTTAGATGGTTAAACAGTAGATGATCCAGATTTACCTTGATCTTCTGAGAGATGAAGTAGATCAGAAATTGCTGATCAATATTGATGTAGTCAGGAGAGATGGTAGGCTTCCTGTGATTTATGCATCCGAGAATGATCTTGGCCCATATTCTGTGTTGGTCCTTTAAATCCCTTATCTTGCTGGAGGGAAGCCCCAGAGTGAAGATTTCTCTAGCAATTAGGGCAGCATCAGCGCATCTTTCAGCCATGTCAATGCAACGTACACCACCACCACCACTGTAGCCTATTAACCTTGGAATGAGGTCCTCAGTAATAACAATCTTCTTCCCCATAATGTATGAAGTAACTTGATGGTTGGAAGATGAATCGTGAATCCAAAATTCCTTTACCAGAATTGGGAATGTTGGACCCACCAGTCTGTCAAAATATCTTTCCTAGCCTTGAGCTTTAACTTCTTCAGAGAGATTAAACCCATTCTCTTGGAGACCTTTGAAATCCGCGATCAATTCAGAAAGAACTTCAAGATTTTTGATTGGTGTGAGAAGCGTTCTGTAGGGTTCTTCGTATTGTTAAGTGGAATCTAATTTCCTAGAACTTGAAGCAGGAATGCTTGAGGAAGCCATGTTCACACGAAGATTTTTAGAAGAAAAATTGAAAGGGTTTTGAGAAAGTATGCAAACTGAAATCAGTAAGATTGAGAGAAAATGAAAGTGAAGGTAAAAGAGTGTAAATGGTGAGAAATGTGTTTAAATAGATTTCTAAACAATTTTGAAAACATAAACGGCAAGAGAGAGAAATTAATTATAATGATTATAAGCATTTAATGATAGCATATTTATGGGGATTCAGAAAGATATTTGGAACGGTTACCCATGACATGTGTCTCAATGCATCCAATCAGCACTTTTGATCTTTCAGAAACTTGAACACGTGTTCAGCCTCAGAAGGTAACTGATGACTGGATGACACTTGTTTGCTTGAGTGAACAACACATTTCTATCCTTGATTGTGATAGATTCTGATACAATCTGTGCTTCTAAAGATCTGAAGAAAGATTGATCAGTATTTCACGAAAAAATAAACAAAGTTCTGAAGGTTAAGATATGGAATCAAAACAATTTTATTCTGGGCAGAGCTTCATGCTGAGATGTTTCAGAATGAAGTTGAACCTATCTTCAGAAAGAGGTTTTGTAAAGATATCAGCCCATTGATGGTTTGTGTTAATAAATTTTAAATTTAAAATCCCTTTCTGAATATAGTCCCTAATAAAATGATTTTTTATTTCTATATGCTTAGCCCTAGAATGCAAAATAGGATTTTTACTAAGACAAATAGCATAAGTATTGTCAAAGAGGATAGGGATGTTACTCTCAAATATCTGGAAGTCCTCAAGTTGACTTTTCATCTAGAGCATTTGTGTGCTGCATCCAGCTGCTGCTATGTATTCAGCTTCTGCTGTTGATAGAGCTATTGTGGATTGTCTTTTGCTGGACCATGAGATTAGATTTTCTCCCAGAAACTCGCAGCTTCCAGAAGTTCTTTTACGTTCCACTCTGTCTCCAGCGAAATCAGTATCGCAGTATCCTATCAAACTGTAATCACTTGATTTTCTATAAAATAAACCCAGATTAGTAGTACCTTTCAGATACTTGAAAATTCTCTTAACTGCTGTTAAGTGAGATTCTCTAGGATCTGATTGGAATCTAGCACAAATGCAGACACTGAATAGAATGTCAGGCCTTGAGACCGTCAGATAGAGAAGAGATCCAATCATACCTCTGTAGACCTTCCGTTCTACCTTTTTACTTACCTCTTCTCTTTCCAAAATGCACGTGGGATGCATTGGAATCTTTGATGGCTTACATTCTGAGAGATCAAATTTCTTCAGAAGTTCTCTGACATATTTGCTCTGATGAATGTAAGTTCCTTCTGGGGTTTGATTAATCTGAATGCCCAGAAAGAATTTTAGTTCCCCCATTAGGCTCATCTCAAATTCTGCCTGCATACATTTAGCAAATTTTCTTCCCAGAGAGGGTTTAGTAGATCCAAATATGATGTCATCATCATAAATCTGACATACTAAAATGTCATTCTTAACTGTCTTACAGAACAAGGTTGTGTCCATTTTCCCTCTGGTGAATTCCTTTTCTAACAGGAAGTTACCTAGTCTTTCATACCAAGCTCTGAGAGCTTGTTTCAGACCATAGAGTGACTTCTTTAGTTTGAAAACATATTCTGGATTTTTGGAACTTTCAAAACCAGGGGGTTGGTGCACATATACCTCTTCTTCTATATAGCCATTTAAGAATGCACTCTTAACATCCATCTGATACAGAGTGATGCCTTTATTAACAGCAAATGAGATTAAGAGTCTGATAAATTCTAACCTGGCAACTGGAGCAAAGTTTTATGTATAGTCTATTCCTTCTTGCTGACTATAACCTTGTGCTACCAGTCGTGCTTTATTTCTGATGACTTCACCTTGTTCGTTCAGTTTGTTTCTGAACACCCATTTTGTTCCAATGACGTTGAATCCTTTTGGTTTAGGAACTAGATCCCATATGTCATTTCTTGTGAATTTATTTAGCTCCTCTTGCTTTGCTAGAATCCAGTCATTGTCCAGAAGTGCTTCATCAATTGTTGTTGGTTCAATTAGAGAAACCAGTCCCATGAGGGATTCTTCAGAGTTTCTGAAGCTAGATCTTGTTCTGATTGGATCTTCCTTTCTTCCTAGTATTGTTTCTTCTGGGTGATCCATGCTGCTTCTGGATATTCTTTTCTGGAGTTGATCAACAGAAGGTGCTGGATTTCTTACAGTGACTCTTTCTGATGTTGAGGGAGTGTCTCTGTTGAGAGCTTCTGATGATTTGTCTTCAGTACCTATGAGTTCAACTTCCATACTTGCAAGGAATTCATTATGCTTTGACTTTTGAGAGTCAAGCTTATCATCAAAACGAACACTGATTGACTCTTCCACAATTTGTGTTTCTGTATTGTATACTCTGTACCCTCTTGAGCGTTCAGAGTATCCTAACATAATACACTTTTATGCTTTAGAGTCAAACTTGTTCAAATAATTTTTTGTATTCAGAATAAAACATGTACATCCAAATGGGTGAAATTAGGAAATGTTGGGCTTTCTGTTCTTCCACAATTCATATGGAGTCTTTTCCAGAATAGGTCTTATGAAGATTCTATTCTGAATGTAACACGTTGTGTTTATTGCCTCTGCCCAAAAGATCTTAGCAACGTTAGTCTCATTGATCATGGTTCTGGCCATTTCTTGCAATGTTCTGTTCTTTCGTTCTACAAATCCATTTTACTGGGGAGTTCTAGGACAAGAGAAATCATGCAGAATGCCTTTGTCATTAAAGAATAACTCAAAATCTTTGTTTTCAAATTCTCCACAATGATCACTTCTGACTTAGACGATTCTAAGATCATTTTCATTCTGAACTTGGTTGCAGAAGGTATCAAACACAGAGTGTGACTCGTCCTTGTGCCTTAAGAACTTTACCCATGTCCATCTGCTATAGTCATCTACGATTACAAACCCATACTTCTTGCCATTGACTGAAGCAGTTTTAACTGGTCCAAATAAGTCAATGTGCAGAAGTTCTAATGGCTTGGAGGTGGAAACAAAGTTTTTGGATTTGAAAGTTAGTTTTGCAAACTTGCCTTTCTGACATGCTTCACACAGAGCATCTGAATTGAACTTCAGGTTAGGAAGTCCTCTGACCAGATTGAGTTTGTTAATATGAGATATTCTTCTCATACTAACATGTCCCAATCTTCTGTGCCAGATCCATTGCTCGTTGTTAACAGACAGTAGACATTTTACATTCTGACTTTTTAGTTCAGAAAGTTTTATTTTATAAATGTTTTTTTTCCTCTTTCCATTAAATAGGATAGTCCCATCTTTCTGACTAACAGCTTTGCATGAATTTTGATTAAAGATTATATCATAACCGTTATCACTTAATTGACTTATGGATAACAAATTATGCATTAATCCATCTACTAATAAAACATTACTTATAGAGGGAAGATTTCCATTACCTACTGTTCCAGAGCCAATGATCATTCCTCTCTGATTGCCTCCAAAACCTATGTGGCCTCTAGGCTTAAGTTCCAGGCTTTGGAACATATGCCTTCTTCCTGTCATGTGTCGTGAGCAGCCAGAGTCCAGGTACCATGATTGGTGTTTTTGCTTTGCTGCTAAAGATATCTCTTCTGTATCTGATTCAGATTCTGACTCAGAAGCTTCACTGTCTTCTGTTATGTTTGCCATGAGAGTTATGTTAGCTCTTTCATCATCTGATTCTGAGTCAGCTTCATATGTGTCAGAATCATCCCATGTAGCCATGAGACTTTTCTTCTTTTCCTTGCCAAACTTATTTTTGGGCTTTTCCTTCTAAAGCTTTGGGCAATCACTTTTGTAGTGCCCTTGCTCGTTACATTCATAGCAGATGATGTCTTTGTTGTTTGGATTTCTATTTCCTGAAGAACCTTCAGATCTTCTGTGTCCAGAGGAGGATTCTGACCTTCTGTATCTGGAGAAAGATTCACTCTGATTTTCTGATCTTCTGGGATTCCTGAACTTCCTTTGCCTCTGCTTCCACAATTGGTTCACCCTTCTGGAGAGGAGAGATAGTTCATCTTCTTCTGATGAGGACCCATCAGAGGTTTCTTCCACAGCCTGCAAAACTTTGGAGTCAGATTTTCTGTTAGATTTTAAAGCTAATGGCTTACCTTGCTTTTGAGGTTCATCTGCTTCTAGCTCTTTCTCGTGACTTCTAAGGGAGCTGACAAGTTCCTCCAGAGAGATTTTGCTGAGATCCTTGGCTAGCTTAAGCACTGTGACCATTGGCCTCCATTGTTTTGGAAAGCTTCTGATGATCTTCTTAACGTGATCAGCAGCAGAATACCCTTTGTCAAGAACTTTAAGACCAGCAACAAGAATTTGAAATCTTGAAAACATAGCTTCTATTGATTCACTCTCTTCCATCTTGAATGCCTCATACTTCTGAATGAGTGCAAGGGCTTTGGTTTCTTTGACTTGAATGTTGCCTTCATGTGTCATTCTCAGAGATTCAAACATATTCTTTGCAGTGTCTCTGTTTGATATCTTCTCATATTCTGAATAGGAGATGGCGTTGAGAAGAATTGTTCTGGCCTTGTGATGATTTCTGAAATCACGCTTTTACTGATCAGACATTGTTTTCCTGTCAATCTTCTGACCACTTCCATCCACTGGGTGCGTGTATCCATCAGTCACCATGTCCCACAGATCAGCATCATGGGCCAGAAAGAAACTCTCAATTCTGTCTTTCCAGTAGTCAAAGTTCTCTCCATCAAAGACTGGAGGTTTGCCACAGAATCTGTCTCTTTCTTCATTGTTGTCATTGCTGATGTTTTGATTTGGTTCTGCCATTGTGTTTTTCTGACGCTGGATCTTGTACTGACACGGTTAAGTGTTATAAACTCAGAACCAGGCGCTTTGATGCCAATTGAAGATGTGAAAAACACAAGAAGGGGGTTGAATTGTAAAACTTTAAAACAAATGCTTAGACAACACTGTATTTTTATCATGGTTCGTTTGATCTCAAACTACTCCAGTCCACCCGTCAAGGTGATTTCCCCTCTCTCCAACGAGGTCTTAATCCACTATATTCAAAGGATTACACAGCTACTTTAACAACTGTTAAAGCCTTCTTGAGTATAACCACAAACTGGTTTATCTCAAGGAAATCTCTTACAAATAATAGAACAAGAATGTGTTTAATGTTTTCTAATAAAACAGTATATCACAACTGTGATAATTACACAATTTTAAGCTTGGAATAAAATTGAATTGCTAAAGCGTTTGAGTAAGCGTGGTTTGAAAGCTTTTGCAAATTTGTTTGAGTGCATGCGTGCGTATTTTCTCAGGCAGTATTGTTTATATAGGCAAGGCAGAGACGTTGTCCATAAAGCCATTTTAATGATAATAACGCACTTTCCTTTTTGAGAAGATCTTGTCTGAAGAGAGCCGTTAGCATTAATTTTGTCTTGAATACTTAGTAACGCTTCAGAGTCTTCTTTGCTTATGATAACGCTTCTGAGTGCTGATGACTTGGTAAGGATCTTTGATCAGAGTGAGAGTGTGTATGTTATGCGCAGATTCTGGTCATCAAGCTTCAGCGTATATTCTGGTCATCAAGCTTCAGCGTGTAGCACATGTTACTGATCTTCTGATGCTTCTGATGTATTACTGATCTTCTGATGCTGATTCCATCAGAACTTCTGCATATATAAAGCATAATTTAAAGAAGCATATTTGTTCTATGTATATAACTTTGAATTTATTTATTCTTTGTATTTTGTTATCATCAAAACTCTAATCAGGGGTTGTAGAATCAAACTATGTTCTAACAGGTTAGAGGCGTGAGAAGATGAGAAAAAACTTGAAAAAACTCAACAAAAGTGGCAATCGGATTTCATAGTTACAGGCCATCTCAAGCCTTCCCAACTATCTCATTCGTTTGCTGGGCATTCAAGGAGTCCATCCCAATCCTTAGCAAGCGTTTTCGTGCACAAAAACTCACTGTAAGTGTCTCACGACATTGGCACTTTCTTGAAATTCAATATCACTATTTTGGCATTTGTAGCATGAATTCTTTATATATTCTTGTTCAGTGAAACATTTGCAAGCTAATGGTAATGATCAATTGCGTTTTTGTTAGCTATACTGAGATCCACCATTGTTAGGTTTTCTTGGTTCGTTTTAGGGTTTTCTTATGCAGGTGAAATTGGACCAAAAGAGGGGTACCATGGTGTTCACAAGGCCAAGACAAACTGGCCTGTGGCATTAATTTTCGTTTATCATGCTTGTAGGTGATTCTGGAAACACGCAGGGTTATGGCTACGTACTTTTGTCTGTAGGTAAAAGTCCTTGACTTTTACCAACAGAGAGAGGAAGAAGAAGGGTGGCGTGGCACTTCCTGACTGGCCCATTTAAAATTTCGCGCGCTGGACAATTGGCATCTTGTCTTTTTTAATATAATGATTATTTGATATTTCATGTACAACAAAATGCGCTGGCTCAACTGGTCAGTGGGAGAGAGAAAAAGCCAAAGGGCCTGGGTTCGAATCCCAGGTCCCTCATATTATTTCATATTGTTTTTTCTTGTATAATCAGGCATGTGTACAGGCAAGGGATTCACCATACGCCCTCAAGGGACAGCCAACCAGATGTCCACGTGCTAGATCCAAGGATTCATAATGGAGGTCTACCATAGGCCTGGTCAAACGTGCAACATTGGATCATGAAGATCAACCTTGGACCAAGGCTTATTGGGCCAGAAGTCAGAATGACACCCCCCTTTTCTACTTTGACACCAGGCCCAATTCTCTCTTTTTCTTTTATATATTTTTCTTTTAATTTATTTTAATTAATTATTTCTCACACAAATTTAATTATTTTTTACACAAAAGTTCATAAAATCAATTTCATCAAATTTAGTTTTTTTATATATTTTGTCAAAATTAATTTAATTAGTTTAATTTAATTTTAGGGCAATTTTAACCTTTTGTAAATAAATTAAAATCAATTAGAAAATTAGGGTTTTTGTTTAATTTAATTTTTATTTTCTTTTCTTAAAATAACAAAAATACAAAAATATGTCAAAATTAATTATTTTTATTTATTTAAATTAATTAGTTATTAGGTTTGTATTTATTTAATTTAAAACCTTATTTTTCCTCAAAATAATCCAAAACAACCAAAAAATAATTCTTCTTTCAATTAGGTTTAGTCGGAGTCAAAACCCTAATTCTTTTCTCGTTCTCGATTCATCGCGCGTTTATTTATTTTTTTAAATATTAATGTAACTGCTCATGGGATGTAATAGCTTAATTAGGACTTTTCTTTTTATTTATCGTTTTACGGGTTTTTTGGCTATGTAATTAATCCCCCTCCCCAAAGCCTTGTAATAGTGTAGCTATATTTCTCGCATTTTATTTTTCGCAAATATTTAACTGCTAGATGTATGATAATAGGGTTGCATGACAAGAATGTATGTTAATTTTAAAATGGTTAGCAAATCCTAAAGGTGCAAAGATAATAACTTGAAATCAAATCAGTCGCACATGCGCACTCCTAGGGTATACTCTCACTTCGGTTGCCTTCGGTAAATGGTCATTAAGTATAGGGTGTTTTAGTGGTCGCTCTCTTGTCTAAACAAAGATCAAATGTCCCATTCGAAAATGTTGCCTCGGAAATGTTGCCTCGGAAAGGTTGCCTCGGAAATGTGGCCTCGAATATGATCTTAAGACACTAGGGTTATTACTAAGACGTCCTAACATTGCTTTAGTGATCGTACGTCCCTTTCGAATTGACCCTTACAACTCCAACGACGGTGCTACCTACTCACTAATAGTAGGATAACGCTGTCTAAAGGAAACAAAAACAGAAACATTCCTTTTCGAGTAGGTAGATGCTAGTAGGTACTTGCTCAAAATCAAAGTTTTTCACACTTACACTCTTTTCAAACAAATTTTTCAAAAACACTCTGTAACACTCTTGAAGACAGAAGCAAGGGTTAAATCGAAGTAAAACAAAACTTTTCAAAACAAATGCACATAAGCAATTTTTAAAAGATGAGCAAGTACCTAAGAGCCCGTGGAAAACCACAGATATAAAGGGTGCTAATACCTTCCCTTTCTATAATCTACCCCCCGTACTCAAAATCTCGAAAAAGGAATTTTTCTATGCTTTTTTCCTTTCCAGTTGGATAAAATAAAAGTCGGTGGTGACTCTTGCTTATCACGACATTTTGCGAACAAAAAACGCAAACCAGTATTAACAGTCAGTTCTGCCACCGTATCACAATGCCCAATGAAGAAAGATCAATGATATTGAGATCCCCTAGAACCTGATCACTTTCTAGGACAGATTGAACCAACTAAGCTTCAAGAGGGTACTTACCAATGAAACCTCATGCAAGCCTAAACCTAAGAACTTGTTTGCTTTGCTTGTGTATGTTTACTTGTACATAACATCATGACATCATACCATTGCATTTGCACTATCTATTTCAAGGACTATGGGATTTATCTTTGTGTTGTTTTGTAGGACATGGCTTCCACACAAAGAAATACCATCTGAATCAACCTTTTAAGAGTGCCTCCTCAACTTAAGGAATTAGAATCAAGGGTTCTCAATGATTCTCCGTTACCCAAGAAGTACGATCATCTTATTAACTTGGTTACAAACAAACTTTGAAGAGGATATGGTACATGTGTTGTTCCAATTCTTTGATCCTAAGCACCATTGCTTTACATTTTCTGATTACCAACTAGTGCCTACTATGGAAGAATTTTCACAACTCTTGGGAGTGCCCATTCTTGATCAATTACCCTTCACCGATATTGAGAGAGAACTAAGACTTGAGGAGATTGCTCTAGCTTTACATTTCCAACGGTCCGACGTCATGGAAAATTGGGAAATAAGAAGTGGTGTTAAAGGGTTTCAAGCCAAGTTTATGTTTGAGAAGGCTCAACAATTTTGGGAGGATCTGGATTTGAAAGCTTTTGAAGAAGTGGTGGCTCTTCTAATCTATGGGATGGTATTATTTCCTAACCCGGACCAACTCATAGATGTGAATGCAATCAAAGTTTTTCTATCTCGTAACCCGGTGTCTACCTTACTTGGAGATATCTTACATTATTTTCACACTCACACCATGAAGAGAAGAGGAATTCTTATGTGTTTCACTCCTTTGTTGGCTAGGTGGTTTATTTCGCACATACCTCGATCTGTTTTGAAGAATGAGCAAGGCATGAGATGGTCTAATAGGTTGATGTCACTCACGCATTCAGATATTCATTGGTGTTCTCGATCTTTGGAGGACGTTATCATCATTGATCACTATGGGGAATTCCCTAATGTCCCCCTCCTTGGCATTAGGGGAGGTAACACTTATAATCCTTGCTTGGCTTTGTGACAGTTTGGGTATGCTAGGAGGGATGGTCCTTATGATGCACTTGTCCAAGGAATTGCATTTGACTATGAGAATGATGTCCAAGGTTACTGTCAGAGATTCATACGAGCTTGGGGCATGGTGAACAAATTTGATAGCAAGACATTAGGGCATAAGAACTTCAGTCCTTTGGATCCTTATCTCAAGTGGGTGCGAGCTCGCGCTTAAAATCTCATGATGGCTTATGAGGCCATTCTACCTATCATCATGGATCCTATTGCTGAGGGAGATGTTCCTTACACTATTCTCAATCCTGACATGCCGACTACTCTCGAGGAGTTGCAAAATAATGTATTCAACTTAAAGGGGACCAAGACACCTTTCAAACCCAGTTCTATGCAAGGGAGAAGAAGGTTTTTGGAGCTCACAAGACAACTTCATGAAGAGTAGAGTTTGAATGCCTACATTGCACCGAAGAGGATGCGCTCATGGGAAGCTTAAGTCCTTTTGTTTTAGGAGTTTATTTTGTATTATTTTTTTCTTCCATTGTAAGCCCAAGAGGCATCTTATAACCGTTTGAACTTATTAATGCAATTAATATTTGTTCTCTCTTTGTCTAAACAAATTTAAATGTTAAAAGTCCTTGAAATCATTTGCATACGCATTCCATGCATCATAACATAAGCAGGTTTTCAATACACATTTTTGAATAGATTTCGTCCAGTCCGTGACAAATGTTAACCCAGCCTTATAGTATTCTCCTCGACCATTAATTTTCGACCAATCACACGGAATAACAAAGCAACGGGGCAACTAAATTTCCTACTAACAGAATAATCAATCGTACAAGACAATCATGACTAAGATTCCTAAACGACCACAATGTAAAAATGGGCAACTTTCAAGAACAGGTCCAGAACAATTCAACACACAGTAATTATACTTACGACCAACCCCTATACAACATTCATCATACGCCCCATTATAATTTCAGAACCCCAACCTTTCCTTGGATTGAAGGTCTCTCGACAGCTCCGACCGGAACCTTGCTTCGCTTCTTCTCCTTATTCCTTTGCTCTGCACTTCTCACAGCCACCACTCCAAGACTTGTTTTATTCCAATTGACCCAATTCTTCATTTAAGTAAAACCTCACATTAATATTCTTCTTAATGGGATCACGACACACCCCTTGTATTACTACTTTTAACCATTAAAATAGGCCGAACATGATTATTCTAGTATTCTACTGATTCTAGAATTATTACTATTATTAATCAACTAATTAATTAACTAGTAATAACCTAGAAACTTATGCCGACAACTCACAACATCTTACAACTTCATAGAATAATTTCAAAAATAATTAATTAAATACTTAATTAATTAACGGGCGTTACAATAGCAGCTTTGATACCCATGATCCACGCTTCATATTCTATCATGTTGTTGGTACAGTCGAACCATAATATGGAAGTGAAGGGCATATCGAAACCCTTGGGGAGAGACAATCACAACACCAATTTCATTACCAAGCGCGTTGGAAGCTCCATCAAAAACCAAAGTCCATCGAGATCCTGGATCAGGTCCTTCATATGGTCTAGGTTCTTCATAATCAACAACTAGCATAATATTCTCATCTGGGAACTCGAAATTCATAGTCTGGTAGTCATCTACAGCCTGATGAGCCAAATGATATGCCAGTAAACTTCCTTTGATTGCTTTATGAGTGGTGTACTGAATGTCATATTCTGTCAAGACCATTTTCCATCTTTCTATTCTTCCAGATAGAGCGCCCTTCTCGAATATGTATTTTATCGGATCCATCTTAGAGATCAACAAAGTGGTATGAGTCAACATATAATGTCTTAGTTGGCGAGCATCTCATGCCAAAACATAACAAGTTTTCTCAATTAGTGAGTATCTTGTTTCACAGTCGGTAAACTTTTTGTTAAGGTAATATATTGCATGCTCTTTTTGACCAGAGTCGTCATGCTGGCCCAGTACACATCCCCTTTGAATTCTCTAACATTGTTAAGTACATGATCAGGGGTCTTCCTTCAACTGGAGGTATCATAATCAGAGTTTCTTAAAGGTACTCCTTGATTTTTTGAAAAGTTATCTGGAAGTTGTCGTTACACTTCACTACTTGATCTTTCTATAGTAAATTGAAGATTGGCTCACAAGTAGCGATCAAATGGGAAATAAATCTGGAAATGTAGTTCAATCGTCCCAGGAAACCTCTGACTTCCTTCTTAGTACAGGGAGCTGGAATTTCTTGAATGGCTTAAACCTTGGCAGGATCAACTTTAATACCTTTACCACTGACAATAAAGCATAGGAGTTTACCGGATCTTACCCCAAAGGTGTACTTGTTTGGATTCAGTCTCAACTTATATTTCTTGAACCTATCAAACAGTTTTTACAAATGATTGAGATGTTCTTCTTCAGTCTGAGACCTGGCTTTTGTAACACCCCATTTTCCCATATGAATATTTATAATGAAATATACGACAAGTGCATTAGAGTTCACAATGGGATACCACATAAATCATAAAATCCATAAAGTTCTCAAAATACTTTATTACTTCGTGTATCCAAAAATGGTTATTTGGAAGCAGAAAATCAACATAAAAGTAGTTCATTGGCATTCTAGCCTTAACAACAATTCAAATCCACAATATGTGGTCCATCATAAGTTTAAAATAAAATGTGCAACATTTGAAATCATGCAAAACATAATAAAAATCGCAAATCTCATGTTACATATCAAAGCGACTCCTAAGACTCGATCTGGTAACATCACTTCAAGCACTACTCGAGTACCTGACTATCTGTACTCTCGAAGAGTACAGACACAAAAACACCAAAGGGGTGAGAATTTCATTTAATAATTACACGGTGAAATAAAATATGCTAAGCAGTAGTAAATCACAACATACAAAAAATTCATCACAAACAACCATCATCACATCATACAATATCAATTCAATGTTTATGCACTGAAATATTCCTGCCTCAACATGCATGTGGTACCATCATGGCATAAGCCTTCAACTCAATGCCAATTGGGAAATAACAGAGCATAATCCCTCAACACAATGCCAATCTAGGCCAACATCAGGGCATAAGCCCTCATCCATTATTGCATGCAATATGAACATGCAGCAACACGAAATCATACAACCACAATGCATAAGCCTTCATCACCATGGAAATTTAAGCCATCCACATCATCCTCATCATAATCACCAACATTGCCTCATACCGACATCATCAGTAAAAGAACATCACAAGAAAATAACCCACCATTTCTGTTTAAAAACAGGGAATAATTCCTATTTTAACTTAGTTAATATAATTATCCTTCTAAATCTTTATTTTATTCTACCTACTTCAATTTTATGGTTTTAGCTATCCAATGCTTCGAACGATGCATCAATAGGAGTTAGGGTTCAAAAGTTATGGTCGTTACAAAAATTGTCAAAAATTGGGCTTCCCTCGGGTTAGGTTGCGTTGACCCTTGCATCGACCTCTCCTGGCTTTTGCGTCGACTGCCCCTTCTGTTTCTATTTTTTGCTCACTGCTGTTGCAGTTTATGTCGACTGCTTTCCTGTTTGCATCGACGCAAACTGTTAAACTCTGAGTTTTTCTGCGATTTTTCTGCGATTTCACTAAATTTTGGGTCCTAAAACATCATCTAATCATAGGAATTCATCATTCATTATCATCCTATGTTTCTACATCAATTATACATCATTTAGGAATTATTATTCATCTTATATTTCATTAAATCCTCATCCAAAATCCTCAAAATCCTAATTCTCATTACTTATATGTTCTAGATTGGGGTTTTATGCAACAATCATCATAACAACGCAAATCACAACAACAATCACAACATAGCATCACATATCCATGTATAATCATATATAACACATCAATTCAATCAAACCAAACAAATTATGCATCAATCATTTAAAACAACCTAAGAGGGAAAGGAACTCTCACTATCCTCTCATGTAAGATCACCAATTAGAGAATCCATTCACCCCCTTACCTTATGATTATTGTTAGCTTTTGATTCCTCTTCTCGTTCTACACATTCCTCTTTGCCTCCATGTCTCCTTGTGCCATAGCTTCTCCTTTACTCTTCTCTCAATATCTTGATCGTACCAAATGATCGTAAAATTCTCTTTTCCCTTAGTTATCACAAGGACCCCTAATATCTTCCTCAATTGCCCTCACTTAGAATTATACCATTTACCATCATGCCCTCACTCTTTCTACTAATTACCATCTTGTCCTTATTTTCTCTACACTTCTATTATTCTATTATTCTAATTACTTAATTCAAAATAATTCCAATTAATCACTATTAAATTTAAATAATTCCAAAATACTTATTTAAATTCCAAACCTTCTTACTAATTCATCCTCCACCATACAACTCATCATCTTAAACACCTTATTCATCAAATCATCGCTATTTGCATCACGAATACACATCATATACCATCACAAGGACTCACACAAGGCACCAAAATATCGTAAATAAGCATCAAAACATCAAAACACCATCTACTTCACATACACTCATATAATCATACTAAATTAATTAATTAAATAATTAATCTAAAATTTAGGGTGTTACAACTCTCCCGCACTTAAAAGAATTTTTGTCCTCGAAAATTACCTGACGGAAACAACATTGGTTAAGACTCTCTCATCTGATCCTCGCGTTCCCAAGTCCAACTCTCACCATCTGGTCTACCACATAACACCTTCACTAAGGAAATCTCTTTTCTTCGTAATTTCTTCACTTCTTGACCTTATATTCTCATTGGCAACGTCTCAATAGTAAGGTTATCTCTCACTTGTACATCATCCATTTAAATCACATGCGATGAATCTGGCATATACTTCCTCAATTGAGACACATGAAACACATCATGCAAATTCACAAGTGACGGTGGCTAAGTAAATCGGTAAGCCACCTCAGCTACCTTCTCTGATATCTCATATGGTCCAACAAATTGCGGCATAAGTTTCCTGGATTCCAACGCTCTACTGACACCGGTTACTGGAGTAACTCTCAAAAACACATGATCATCTTTCTTGAACTTAATGTCCTTTCTCCTCTTATCATGGTAACTCTTCAGGCGACTTTAAGAAGCATTCATCTTCTCTTGGATCATATTTATCTTCTTAGTTGTTTCTTGCACAACCTCAGGTCCGAGCACAACACTCTCACCTGACTCATACCAACACAATGGAGTTCTACACCTCCTACCATACAAGGCTTCATACGGTGCCATCCCAATACAAGAATCGAAACTATTATTATAGGTAAACTCAATCAAAGGAAATTGGTTGTCCCAATCACCTCCTTGTTCCAACACACATGCCCTCAATAAATCTTCCAAAGATTGGATAGTCCTCTCCATCTGACTGGTCGACTGCGGATGATATGCAAAACTCAACCTCAACTTAGTACCAAAAGCATTCTGCAACCCGTCCAAAATTTCGAAGTAAACCATGGATCTCTATCTGACACAATACTCGAAGGTATTCCATGCAATCTCACAATTTCTTCAATATACATCTCAACTATCTTCTCCACCGGATGCTCGATCTTCATCGACAGAAAATGAACTGACTTAGTCAATCTGTCAACTATTGCCTAAATCGAATCATTGCCTCTAACAGTCTTTGGAAATCCCGTCACAAAGTCCATGAAAACAATATCCCATTTCCACTCGTGAATGCATAATACCCATCGACTTCTAATGATCATATTTCGACTTCTGACAAGTCAAACAAGCATAAACAAAATTAACAATTTCCTTTTTCATACCCGACCACCAAAATAACTTCTTCAAGTCTTTATACATTTTCGTAGCACCTTGATGAATACTCAATCCACTTCTATGTCCTTCCTCAAGAATACTCTTCTTAAGTTCTAGAACATCTGAAACATACACTCTACCGCCAAACCTCATCGCAAAATTCTCATCAATTATAAAATTATCTCCATTACCTTGGTTAATTAAAGTAAATTGATCAACCAACTTCAAATCAAATTTCTGACCTTCTCGAATTTCCTCTATTATACCACTAGTCAGCTTTAACATACCGAACTTCACATTATCAGGAGTTTCTACACACACCAAGCTCATGTATCAAAATTGTTTGATCATCTCCAATTCTAGAACCATAAGCATCGGCACATATAGCGACTTCCTACTCAATGCATCGGCAACTACATTTGCTTTATCAAGATGGTAACTCAAATCAAAGTCATAATTCTTCAATAATTCAAGCTAGCTTCTCTGTCTCATGTTTAATTCCTTCTGGTCAAACAAATACTTCAAACTCTTATGATCACTAAACACCTCAAACTTAGAACCAAAAGGATAATGTCTCCAAATCTTCAACATAAACACCACTGCTGCTAACTCTAAGTCATGCGTAGGATAATTCCTCTCATCAACTATGAGTTGTCTAGAAGCACAAACAACAACTTATCCATTCAACATTAGTACACCACTAAGTCCCATCTTAGATGCATTCATAATACACTACAAATGACTCACTCGGATTAGGAAAAACTAATACCGGAGTAGTCGTCAATCTTTTCTTTAGTTCTACAAAACTTTCTTCACATGCAACATCCCATACTTGAAATGATGAACGACTATCCTTTCTATAGAACATCAATCACTTTACACACCATCAATCTAATAAGATAAGTCTATCCTATCCAACAAGATCCTGTCTACTATCAACAAGAGATTAAGGGTGACCAGTTCCTCAATTTGTCAATAGGTAGCCGACAATGATGATGGCGCATAAACCATCGTTACTAAACTCGAATAGTGTTTCTTTAGAACTTATGCTCAAAGTTACCTAAACCACCATGGTCCAATTAATCTCTCCTCAAACCATGATCTACACCTTGACAACTTAGCATAAAGTCCTTTGCTTTTCAACATTGTAATTCAAATTATAATGTTCGACATTCCCTTATTCTTACTTAGATTAACTAATAATGTCCTCAATAAACACCGCAACAAACTAACCCAAATATTTGTAATTCCTACACAAGTTCTAAAATTTGTCCTCTAACCATCCTCACCCTTCGTCTAAATCTGAAGGTAACCCTTCTTAATTCAATTATATTGTAAACATACTCGCCTAACATATGCTCCATCAAATCGTCAATCCTTTTGAAGTGGATATTTAATCTCAATCATTAACTCAATGGTCGGTAATCCACACACAACCTCATTCAATTGTTGTCACAAACATGCAAACCTCTAAGTCTCATATCCCAGGGGTTATCCTACTTGCTTAGTAGATACAAACACCATTTCTCTACTGTCACTGAACTCGGATCCATAATCTAGAGGCAAGTCGCAAATATCTTTAAGAAAAAGACCAGGAATCACACAACACTGGCATATCACTAGCCTTCACATTGCTCTCTATTATCCAAGAAGAAAACATAAAAAATACTCGATTTTTCTTTCTGAAGACATCCGAACTTGACATGCAGACAAAATCACGAATTCGTACTCTCTTCAGTTTCCAGAAACAACATAGCTCCAACAATACTTGCGCTCTTTGTAACTCAGCAGTGTATTGCACCAACTCCCATACTTGAAACATCTCAGAGAAGCAAAAGATTTTCCCCCACTTGTTTCAAACCAACCCTTGCATATAAATAGTTAGAAAAAGAAGTAAGTACAGACAGTGTTTCACACACATGTTGCACGCTAAGGAACAAACAACATTAGACAACCTGGTCAGACAGACCGACCTGCTCTGATACCAATTGTAACACCCCATTTTCCCATATGAATATTTATAATGAAATATACGACAAATGCATCAGAGTTCACAATAGGATGCCACATAAATCATAAAATCCATAAAGTTCTCAAAAATACTTTATTACTCCGTGTATCTAAAAATGGTTATTCGGCAATGGAAAATCAATATAAAAGTAGTTTATTGGCATTCTATCCTTAACAACAATTCAAATCCATAATACACGGTCCATCATAAGTTTAAAAGAAAATGTGCAACATTTGAAATCATGCAAAACATAATGAAAATCCCAAATCTCATATTACATATCAGAGCGACACCTAAGACTCGATCTAGTAACATCACTTCAAGCACTACTCGGGTACCTGATTATCTGTACTCCCGAAGAGTACATACACAATAACACAAAAGGGGTGATAATTTCATTCAATAATTACACAGTGAATTAAAACATGCTAAGGAGTAGTAAATTACAACATACAGAAAATTCATCACAAACAACCATCATAATATCATACAACATCAATTAAGTGTTTATGCAATGCAACAGTCCTACCTCATCATGGCATAAGCCTTCAACTCAATTCCAATTGGGCAATAATAGAGCATAAGCCTTCAACACAACACCAATACAGGCCAACATCAGGGCATAAGCCTCATCCATGAATGCATGCAATATGAACATGCAACAACGCGAAATCATACAACCAAAATGCATAAGCATTCATAACCATGGAAATTTAAGCCATCCACATCATCCTCATCATAATCACCAACATTCCCTCATACCGGCATCATCAGCAAAAGAACATCGCAAGAAAACAACCCACCGTTTCGGTGAAACAACAGGGAATGATTCCTATTTTAACTTGGTTACTAGAATTATCCTTCTAAATCTTTATTTATTTTTCTACCTACTGCAATTTTATGGTGTTATCTATCCAACGCTTCGAACGGCGAATCAAACGGAGTTACGGTTCAAAAGGTATGGCCGTTACAAAAATTGGGCTTCCCTTGTGTTAGGTTGCGTCGACCCTTGTGCCGACCACTCCTGGTTTTTTCGTCGACCACCCCTGCTGTTGCTTTTTTCTGCTCACTGCTATTGTTGTTTGTCGCTTACTGCTGTTGTTGTTTGCATTGACCGCTTCCCTGTTTGCATCGACACAAACTGTTAAATTTTGAGTTTTTCTGCGATTTCACTAAATTTTGGGACCTAAAACATCATCTAATCATAGGAATTCATCATCCATTATCATCATATGTTTCTACATCTATTATACATCATTTGGGCATTATTATTCATCTTATATTTCATCAGATCCTCATCCAAAATCCTCAAAATCTTAATTCTCATTATTTATAGGTTCTAGATTGGGGTTTTATGCAACAATCATCATAACAACGCAAATCACAACAACAATCACAACATAGCATCATAGATCCATGTATAATCATATACAACACATCAATTCAATCAAACCAAACAAATTATGCATCAATCATATAAAACAACCAAAGAGGGAAAGGAACCCTCACTACCCTCTCATGTAAGATCACCAATTAGAGAATCCTTTCACCCCCCTTACCTTATGATTATTGTTAGCTTTCGATTCCTCTTCTCGTTCTACAAATTCCTCTTTGCCTCCATGTCTCCTTGTGGCTTAGCTTCTCCTTAGCTTCTCCTTAGCTTCTCCATGTCTCCTTGATCGTACAATTCTCTTTTCCCTTAGTTATCACAAGGACCCCTAATATCTTCCTCAATTTCCCTCACTTAGAATTATACCATTTACCATCACGCCCTCAATCTTTCTACTAATTACCATATTGTCCTTATTTTCTCTACACTTCTATTATTCTATTATTCTAATGACTTAAATCCAAATAATTCCAATTAATCACTATTAAATCTAAATAATTCCAAAATAATTATTTAAATTCCAAACCTTCTTACTAACTCATCCTACACCACAAAACTCATCATCTTAAACACCTTATTCATCAAATCATCTTTATTTGCATCACAATTGCATCACGAATACACATCATATACCATCACAAGGACTCACACAAGGCTCCAAAACATCATAAATAAGCATCAAAACATCAAAACACCATCTACTTCACATAGACTAATATAATCATACTAAATTAATTAATTAAATAATTAATCTAAAATTCAGAGTGTTACAGCTATCATGTCATCAACGCAAAACCTCTATCTCATGATGGGTTATGTCATGGAACAAATATACCATAGCACGCTGATATGTTGCATCGGTGTTCTTCAAACCAAAAGGCATAACTTTGTAGCAGAAAGTTTCCCACTATGTAACAAAGGTAGTATTCTCCATGTCTTCAGGTGCCATCTTGATTTGATTATAACCAAAGAAACTATCCATGAAGGAAAATACTTTGTGTTGAGCGGTGTTGTCAACCAGAACATCAATATGTGGAAGCGAAAAGTCATCTTTGGGGCTTGCCCTATTCAGATCCATGTAGTCTACACACCTATGCACTTTCCCATCCTTCTTAGGTACCGTCAACACATTTTCCACCCATTGAGGATAGGACATGAAAGCTAAGAAACCTGCATTGAATTGTTTCATAACCTCAACTTTGATCTTTTCAGACATCTCAGGACGCATATGATTAACCTTCTTTTTTACTGGAGGATAACCTTCTTTCATTGGTAGACGGAGAACCACAATATCAGTATCAAGCATTGACATGTCTTCGTATGACCAAGCAAAAATCTCAACATAGTCATGCAACATCTGGATTAATCTGTTTTTGACACTGTCTTCTAGATTGGAACCTATCTTGACCTCTTTCTTGTCCTCTTCAATACCAAAGTTCACAACCTCAATTGGCTCTTCACGCGGTTGTATGGATATTTCTTCTTACTCTAACAGTCTAGTAAGTTCTCTATATACTTCACAATCTTCCTAACCTTCGTCATCGGCTTGGTAGATTGGATTTTCAAAGTCATAATTGGCAATAGCAGAATTGTTATCAACGGGATCCATGGTGGATATGGATCTGCAATTTGTCGTGCGGGTGTGTGTAAGAACACATAGCTATTTTGAAAGCAATAAAGTAAAAAAAGACAAATAGTGCAAAATTTGAATGCAAACGTCCAATGATTTATTTAATGAAAATATGTGCATGAAAAATGACAACCCTAACAAATGGACCGTTGTGCCTCGGGTAAGACACAAGGCTTAAAGTTATTGTTTAAAATTACATAACCAAAACTTGGAAGCAAGAAAACAGAAAATAGAATTTACTCCTGATAAAAGGAGATTGGTATAACGTCTTCATTCTTCCAATTGTTGAGCCTGTTGCCGGTGGTAGGAAAAATCCAACTGTCTAGATCATAGTCACTATCGGCATCTTCTACCGTGTTCACTCTATTGTTACTGATGCGGAATGGTGTTCTCCTAACACGAGCATGATGAACATCCCTCTGAGCCTCTTCTTCTACCACGACTTTAGCGTCTTTCAGAGAAGCCATTTTGGGTGGAACCCTGGTAACCTTAGGAATAGCAGAAACATCTTCAGTAATGATAGTTGTTCGAGGAATAACTTTAAAGGTCTGGCAGGAGTATCGATGAACTTGCCTTCCATCTCAACATACTTGAAGGAGTTCAAGTGACTCACCATGTACTCTTTTCACCACAAACTATAAAAATCTTTCCTTTCACAGGATATTTCAGCTTTTGATGTAAAATGGAAGTAACAGCGCCTGCCCCATGAATCCAAGGGCGTCCAAGTAAATAGGAATAAGCCGGGAGAATGTCCATCACATAGAAGGTAGAGTATAAGACTTGCGAGCCTACTTTGATCGAAAGATCCACCTCTCCGTGCACCATTCTTTTTGAACCATCAAAGGATCTGACCATAATGTCACTGGGTTTCCGCACAACCCCGTCACAGTCAAGCCTGTCTAAAGCTCCCTTTGGTAAAACATTCAACGAGGAACCCATGTCGAACAACACATGAGCTAAAGTAGTTCCCCCTCACTCAATAGAGACATGTAGGACCTTGTTATGGTTTCTTCCTTCAGGAGTCAAATCAGCACCAGAAAAGCCTAACTCATTATCAATCGTCAGGCTAGCAACATAATTTTCAAATTGATCAACAAAGATTTCTTGCGGTACATGAGCAGATTTCAAGAACTTCACCAAAGCCTGGGAATGGGATTTAGAGCACAACAATAGGGATAACATGGATATCTTGGAGGTAGTCTGCCTCAGCTGTTCAACAATCTTATAGTCACTTTTCCGGATGATTTTAAGTACTTCCACCATTCTTGTCGGGAGGTATCTTCTGCGGTAACTTCTTTAGGTGCCTCCGTCTGGGAAGGCTCAATGATTTGTTCTTTGCCTCGAGTCTCAGGAGTTGACTCAATAGAAGTAACACGTATTGATGTAGGAACAGTCTTCGGAGATATTTCTGGAGAGAAAACCCTTCCACTTCTGGTAACAATATTGTCAATGTTGGGATCAGTAACTTTAGTATTTCCACTTTCAACAACCAATGGTTCTTGCTTAACACCATGCTAGTAAGTATCAGCTCCATAATTCCATGGGATAGCCTTGTCAGAAGAATATGGAATTGGCCCCGGTGCGGTAATGATCAAAGGAGCAACTCTAGGTTCGGTCGTATCCTTCACATGGCCTTTGGAAGTAATCCTTACAGGAGTTCTGGAAATTACAGACACATCTTAAAACTACATGTCTTGAAACAATTTCTCCATAAACGAAATCTTCTCAACTAGAATTATATGGTTATCCATTAAACACTGAATACCTTCTCCCAGCAGTTTGCAGCCATTGGATTGGGCTGCACAACAGTAGCATCTTTCAATTCAACCCGGAAATAAACTGGCTTGCAACAGATTCTTCTTAATAGTCATGAGGGGCGTAATCAAGTCACTTACAGAGGAAACATAAGAAACATCTTCGATAGCATTAATTCCCTTGTCGTGCTTTGGCATAGGTGCAGTAATCACATTAAGGGTCTTGGGAGGATAAAATTCATTCTCTTTGGAGTCAATCATATCTTGAATCTTATTTTTCAAAGCCCAATAGTTATTTGTGTCATGTCCATGACTATTGGAATGATAGGCACATCTTGCATTAGGATTGTACCAAGGAGAGGAGGTGTTGGTATTCTGAGGTGGATCTCTCAACACAATCAACTCTGCTTTCGATAGATGTTGTAATACCTGAGACAATTGCATGTTGATCTTGGTAAATTGTCTCTTGAGTGTGTCCGACCTATGCTGATTACCTTGTTGATGTTGTTGCATTGGTGTAGGATTATAAATTAACACTGCCCCCACAGATTGGTTGCGGTCACTTCTACCATAACCCTTCTGGAAATACACAACATTATCTTCCTTTTTTCCGTTGAATGTATTCTTTACAGTACTTGAAGAAGCAGCCACCTAAATTTTTCCACTTCTGATTCCACCTTCAACATATTCCCCTATTAATATCAGCTCGGTGAATCCAGCTGAAGAGCTTCCGATCAGATGATTGAAGAAAGGACCTGCCAAAGTTCCCATAAACATGTCAACCAGCTCCCTATCAGACAAAGGAGGTTGAACTCTTCCCGCTAAATCTCTCCATTTTTAGGTATACTCTTTAAAGCATTCGTTTAAGCCTATAGTCATACTTTATAATTGCACATGGGTTGGTGCAAGATCAACATTGTATTGGTATTATTTGTAGAAAGCAACATCAAAATCTTCCCAAGTACGGATATTGGTTCCTTCCAGTTGATAGAACCATTCCAACTATGTTCCCGATAGACTCTCTTGAAAGAAATGCACCCATAACTTCCTATCAGCAGTGTGTGGTTGAATCTTCTGAACATATGATCTTAGTTGAAGCTTTGGGGAAGAAACATTGTCATACTTTGCAAAAGTAGGGACCTTGAATTTATGAGGAATAACAACCCCTGAAACTAAACCCACCTCTTCAAAGTCCAACCCAGGCACTCTTTGAATCTCCATAGCATTTAAACAATCTTCTAGATGTTTGTATTTTTCATCAGAAGGAGGATACTATTCGTCCAAATAGTCTTCTTCATCTTCAACAGAATATTGGCCTGAACCAATGTTGCTTCATTTCCTAGCCTTCACACTCTTTCAATCTTCGCTCTAGTTGTCATCTTCGTTTGACGAGATATCACAATCTTAAGCTTGGTTGATTGGGCCTCTGAATCTTCTTCCCATGTTGAGGGTGTCAATTGGTTTCCTAGTCTTTTTCTTCCTCTCTTTGGTGATGAGGGACTTCAGTTTTTCCTTCCCCTGGGCTAAGTTGAGGAACATTTGTTGGAACTGAAGATCTTTGACTGTTTGTTCGAGAGCCATCTTTTACTGAAATAAACAACAAGAAGATGAGAAAACCTATCCGGGGAATACCTGTTATGTAATGATATGTATGGTATGCAGATGCATATGTAATGTTTTCAAGGGTCTCGCGGGATAAACAAGAATGAAATGTCAGAAATTAAGTCTGGTTGTAGCTTTGACTGAAGAACTTTGTGTCTTTGTTTTTGAACGTCCTTCTATAATAATCAAGCTCACCATGTCAAGTGGGTCCTAGCCTCTGACTCAAGGGATATTACTTTGATCTTTGACAGCATATGGTAAGAGGAAAATAAGTCCTCTTTCCACATGCTAGCAGTCCGACTTATCATAACCCTGCATCAAAGGTCCATAAGATCCTTGAAATGGTTAGTGAAAATGCCATGTCATGATGTTATGATGTTGTGATGTAATGTTTAACCATGTAGCAAACACAAACAAATCACGCAAGAGCCTTAGGTTTAAAGGCTTGCATGGGGTCTATAGGTGAGTACCCTTCTCTATTTGAAGTTAAGTTGGCTCAACCTATCCTAAAATAGTAACTGGGCTCTAGGAATATCATATCACAGATCTTTCTCGAAGGTTTTATTTTAGTACAACAACTGATTTGCCACCAAAACATCCCGTGAGTCGAATCTCAATGAGTGTAGCATCGAGTATCAACCAACTCTAGACTGCACCAAAGTTGGTTATCTCACTACCTTCCAATGGCCAAGATGGGTCACTTAAGGTTCTAAAAGTTAGTTATTGCTTATGACACCACGCGGCAGCCCAATGTTATCCTCGACTGAATCAAAGAACATTGGTACAAAACAAAGTGTCACACTAACGTAGCCTTCACTTCAACTATATTGGTCTACACCATACGGTTTCCATGATCTATTTCTACTTACCTATGCATCCATAGATTCGAGTGTAGGATCTTTGCAAGAATTTAAACCCAAGCAACCCTTAATGATAAAACAATCAATGCAAGCAAATAAAGCAAATAAAGTGATCTAGACTCTAAGGTAATCCCTCTTTTGATGAATCTTCCCCATCAGAGTCACCAGTTCTATAATATGTTGGAATAACTGACTTGTTTTTTGTTTTATCGCAAATGTTGCAGATAGCAAGAGTCCCTGCCGACTTTTCTTTTATCCAATAAGGAAAGGGTGAAAAGAATAGGAAATACCTTGAAGATTTTGAGTTCGGGGGGTAGGTTATGAAAAGGGAAAGTGTTAGCACCCTTTTCATCTGTAGTTATCTACGGGCTCTTAATCGCTAGCTCACTTTTGAAAATTTCTTTTTCGTGTATGTGTTTTGTTTGAAAATATTTTGGGAATTCCAATGTAAGGTGAACTTTGTAATGATTCTTGTATCAGTCCTCAAAATCGCGTACAAAGTGTTTTTTTGAAAGTGTGATGTGAAAATGTTATGTTTTTGAAAGGTTTATGAGCAAGTGATTAACAGTATTCTACCCACTCAAGTCTTTCTTATTATTTTCCTTCTCCTTTAGATAGTGCTATCCGTACCATTAGTTAGTAGGTAGCCCTAACTTTTGGATGTGAAGGGACAGGCGAAGGGTCGTCGTACGGTCATCGAAGGAAAATTGTAAGGATGCTTTAGCAGTTTCGTAAGGGACTAGATCATTTTTCGAAAAGCATCGTCGAAGGGTCATCGAGGGACTATGATCTTTTATTCGAGGGTCTTTGCTAAAGCATCCCCACTTTCGAGGGACATTACCATTATTCTAAAGGAAACGAAGAGAGGCTACCCTAGAGGTGCAAGAGTGCAAGTGTGTTGTTTTCAGTTATTTAATCTTGAAATTAGGTTTTTCAACGTTTAGTTTTATCTTGCCATACAAAGCCTAATTACTAAGCAGTAATATAGTCAATATATTAGCAGAAAATAAAGGCAGAAATGTAAACCTAGGCTATTACAGAGCAATGGGAAGTTACATAATAGAGGTGCAGAAAATAAAACTTACAACTGTTACATACTAGGCGCAATTACGTAATAAGGAAAATGAGAAAAAAAAACTAAGCTATTAAAATCGAAGGCACCCTATACATTTTATCTAGGAAAATAAATACGAATGAAAGAAATAAGGAAAAAGTGGTTTGAATGTTTGTAAGGGTTCTTTTGAAAAATGATTTATGATGATGATTAACTAAATAAAACCTAATTAATTTTAATTAATTGAGAAAGGTTAATATTGAAAAAAGTTAATTAAAAAAACCTAAAATCTAACTGTTGTACCCCAAAATTTTCCCTCCCATATTTCTCAACACATGGCAAGTGAGGTCCCCAAATTGCTCAAGGAAGTTCAAGAGTTTACCAGACTAACTCTCTCCTAAGGGAGTATACCTCAAATTAGGGTTTCTATTTTCATCCAGATGTATGAACCACAAAGGACTCAAATTCTCACCATTGTCCTAATATGTTCTCAAGATCATCCATGTCAAGTTCCAAGCCTTGCAGAAGAAGTTTGTTCAGTCAATTGCTCAAATGCCTGAAAATCAGTTGTACTAGGGCAAAAGTTAATTCTGGCCCACATACAGTCAAACTTCAAGATTTTTGGTCAACATCCTCATTTTGAAGTATTATTCATCATTGGATCAAGGGTTGATCATGATTCCTCAAGGATTGCTCACAATTCACCAAAATCTAAAAGTTACTAAATTAGGGTTTTGCAGGAAAAGTCAACTCAACTTTGACCAAGAATAACTTTCTCATACTTTATCAGAAATGACCCATCCAAATCTCATTTTGAAGTGGAAGAAATTCCATACAATTCATCTTCAGCTCCCAAGTTTAAATTTTTCACTCAAAAAAAGATATGAATTTTGACATTATAGGTCCTTTTGAAAAGTCAACAAAAACACCTTTTGGGTCAAAGCTTCATACATGAACATGGAAGACTCAATTGATATGATACCAAAAGCTTTTATTAGAGGACATCCTAAGATTTCTAAAAAGTACATGAAATCCTCTCTAGGGTCAAAATTGAGAGAGTTATGCATTGGCCAAGTTGACCATTTTTGCAAAATTGCCAAAAGTCAAATATGCTTAAAATTGCATTTTTTGCTAAATGGGCCCAACTTTTTATGCTTGCACTTCAATTATAATGTGGTCCACGACTCAAATACTTATCCACACATTATTTGCTTGATTTTTAAATTTATTTTGATTTTTCATTAATTAAAAAGTGAATTAAATCAAATAAATGATGAAAATTATCAAATATATGATTTGATTTGTTTTTTTACAGATTGGCAAACAAGATATGCTGAGCTTGCATGATCAATTCGAATCAATGGAAATTGGTACAAGAAAGGCATGATTGGCATTAAAATAGAAAGATATCATATGGCTTAAAAATCAAATATTCCATTCATGAATTCTCAAGATTGGATCCAAGTTTGTTAACCTAATTGGATTCAATACATATACTGAAGTTGATGGAACCCTAAACACAAGAATTTTCGTGCACAACTTGCCTCCAAGAACCAGAACAAACTTGAAAATTTCTAAGAAAAGTGTTGGGCGAATCTTCTTCCACAGGCCAATTCAAGGTGTGCTAGCTATCCCAATCGCTTTCTAGACATCTCAGGAAGCTATTCCAATCACTCCCAGGTATTGAAACTCCCAGAATCGCGCTTTACGCCTCCCACGGTTTGCTTAAAAACTTGATTTTGATTTCACTGATTTACTCATCATAAGCATGTTTTAATTATATATTCTTGTTCATCATTGTGTTTGAAAGCTATTGGTACCACTTAATTGCATTTGCACTACAAGAATCACAATACGCCATTGTTAGGGTTTTGAGTTCTTATTTAGGGGTTTTCAGTACAAGTAAAATCAGGCATTGATTCTGGTACCATGATACTCGTGAGGATGAGATGACTTGATTGGTACCCTTACCTTTCATTTATATTGCTTGTATAGGATTTTGGAATGTCACAGGTTTGTAGTTACAGCAAAGTGCCCTTAGGTAAAGGTGCCAGAGTCTAAAACAACGGAGAAGGAGGAAGACGGTTGCGTGTCAGCCAGCTATTGGAACGTTTAAATCTCACGCGCTTTGGAATCAGTTCTTTTGATTTTCTTATATTATATTTTATTATTATCATAGTTACAACTAACCATCATGGCTCAGTTGGAAATCAAGCATTGGAATTAAGTATAAGGACCCGGGTTCGATCCCCAGGTCCCAGCATTTTATTTGTATTATTTTCAGCTAGCTGATCCAGTGTGTTGCTTGTCATGACGTCACCCATACAACCTTAACATCCATCCTTTGATCCAGCATGCCATCAAATCTGACGCCCAGATAGCAAGGGACCACCATACACCGTAAGTCAACACCTGCACCTAATCCAGCGTGGTCAATACAGGCTTTGGAGATTTGGGCCAAGGAAATCAGATTTACACCCCCCCCCCAGAATTGCTAACACACAGGCCCATCTCTACATTAATTATTTTCTTCTTTTTTTAATTCTTTTAATATTTCCTTTAATAATTTTAGCTTGTTTTTTTTATTAAAACTAATTATAAAATTAGGTTTTAGTTCTTGGTTTAATTCTTTTCTTTTTCAAACAATAAGAATACAAAAATAGGTTTTTAGAATGGATTAGTTTATTTTTCATAATTTAAAATTAATTAGAACTTAAGATTTTCTTTTTAATTCAATTATTTCATTATTTTCTTAAATAAGAAAAACGACAGAAAACATTATTTTTCTTTAATCAATTGCAATTAGGTTTAGTCAAGGGTCAAAACCCTAATCGTCTCGCACTTAATTCGCCGCGCGCTTGTTAATTATTTTGCCAATATTTTAGTAACTGTTCATGGTTTGTAATAGTTAACTTAGGGTTTTTATTTACTGTTTAAATCCCCGAGTTTTTGTCTATGTAATTAATCCCTCTCCCCGAAGCTTTGTAATAGAGTAGGTTTATTTTCTCGCATTTTTAATTCCTGCAAATATTTAACTGTCTAGATGTATGCTAATAGGATTGTATGGCAAGAATGCATGACAAATTAATACAGTTAGAAAACGCTAATTGCAAAGATAAATAACTGAAAACAAATCACTCACACATATCACTCTTAGGGTATACTCTCACTTCGGTTGCCTTCGGTAAACGATCATTAAGCATAAGGTGTCTTAGTGGTTTCCCTCCTGTCTGAAAAAGATCAAACGTCCTATTCGAATGTTGCCTCGGAAATGTTTCCTCGGAAATGTTGCCTCGAATATGATCTTAAGACTCTAGGGTTATTACTAAGGTGTCCTAATATTGCTTTAGTGATCGTACGCCCCTTTCAAATTGACCCTTACAAATTCCAACAAAGGTGCTACCTATTTCTCAATAGTAGGATAGCGCTATCTAAAGGAAACAAGAATAGAAACGATCTTTTTTCGAGTAGGTAGATGCTAGTAGGTACTTGCTCAAATCAAAACTTTTCACACTTACACTTTTCAAACAAACTTTCAAAACAACTCCGTCACACCTTTGAGGACTGATACAAGTGTTATCACGAAGTCAAACTTTTCAAAAACAAAGCACACACACAAGCAATTTAAAAATGAGAAAGTACCTAAGAGCCCATGGAAAACCATGGATAGAAAGGGTGCTAACACCTTCCATTTCTATAATATACCCCCCGTACTTAGAATATCTCGAAAAAGGATTTTTTCTGTACTTTTTTCCTTTCCGGTTGGATGAAATAAAAGTCGGTGGCGACTCTTGCTTACCGCGACATTTTGCGAACACAAAACGCAAAACGCAAACCAGTATTAAACAGTCGGTTCTGCCACCGTATCACACTAACTAATTAGGGTTTTTAGAAAAAAGTTTATTTTTAATGGTTAAGTAAAAAAATAGGTTAAAAAAGGATTAGGGTTAATAAAAAAAAATAGGATTAGATAAAATGACAAACAAGTTTAGAAAATAGAAAAAATATGAAAACTGTCAGGGGTGGGTGTTGAACCCACGCCCTTTGCTTCCTACAATGCATGCCTTTCCACTAGGCCAAGCGTGCATTTGTGGTAGGAGAACAGACGCCATTAAAAATGTAATAATCCCGCAAGAATTAAGAAAACACAAAAAATATCAAAAGGCAGGGATCAAATCCACGCCTTGGTATACCAATGCTTTAACATGCACACGCTTTCCACTAGGGTAGTTCTGTCATCCGATATCATCATGGAAACCAATAAATATAAAACAAGCTTAATGGACGGGGCCGGAGAAGCGCTAGAGCCCTAGCTCCAGTCGTCTTCTCCGGCGACTGCATTTTCTTATTCTTGCAAAATAAGCAACGTTAGTGGCTTAGTGGTACCCTACCCCTCTAATTTTGGCCTTGCGAATTCGATGGAGGAATTGTTTTTGGCTAAATCTTCTTGCATAAAGAGATACAAATAAGACAACCTAAAATAGTGTAAACATGGCAAACCCTTGTCTGGTCGTTATGGGGGCCATGTGATGGTTCAAACACGCCTATTAATACCTCAGAAGAATAATAGTAACGTTAATATGCATTAAAATAACATGAAAGCAAAAATACAAATTTGCAAAAAAAGTCAAGAAACCGATGAGACATGTATGCTTGTTTCATGATCTTTGGATCATCACTATCGATCCAACCTTACCTTATAATGCTTCTAGAATTGAATGGGATGGTTGGCTTACTTTAAAAGAGGCTGAAAATAGGGTTTGTTGTTTGCCCTAGTTTTGAATATTTTTTGAGTTTTTGGAAGGTGGTATTGCAAGGTTTTTTCTTGGTGATCTTTGTTGTTTGAATGAAAAATATATAGAGCCTGAATTAGGTAAAAAATATTGGGTTTGGACCTTTGTATGAAAGCCTTGATCTTATTCAATTCAATTTTGAATTTAAATAAATAAAATAAAAAATTAATGGAATAAAAATTAAAGGGGTGTATGAATTGATTATGAGGTTCACTGTGAAGTTTAAAACTCGTTTGGACCTTGCAACATAAGCCCAATATCCCAAAAATTCAAGTTTAATCAATTTAGGTTTCATGCGTTTTCTCAAAATCGCCCAACTTGCACCAATTATAACTCTCTCAATTTTTATTCTATGAAAGTGATCTTGGACTTTTTGGAAATCTCAAGATGTCCTCTACAATCTGTGTTGATCATTTTTCCATTTGAAGACTTTATCCTGATGTAAGTTTCCTTGACAAAAAGTGTCTTTTTGTTGACTTTTGAAATGACCAATAATGTATTGACTCATATCTCTCAAATGAAGCATTTTTTGTACTTGAGCTTAGAGAGACTTAGTTGTAGATAATTAAATTTTCTTCAAAATGATCTTTAGTTGAGAAAAATTCGATGAAGCATGTGCAACTTATGCCTGGTCAAAATTCAGTTGAATTCTCCTTAAGAAAACCCTAATTTAGTAACTTTTCACTTTTGGTAAATCTTGAGTTTTCTTGATGAATCATGATCAACCATTGTTAAAATGATAAATATGACTTCGAAATATTAATGTTGACCAAAAATATTAAAATTTGATTGTATGTTGACCATAATTGACTTTTTACCCAATACAATTGATTTTCAGTCATCTGAGCAATTGACTGAGCAAACTTGTACTGCAAAGCTTGAAATTTTACATGAGAATTGCTTGAGACATAAGAGGAACCATGAAATCCACTCGAGGCATTGGAAGCTCAAATTTCCTTGAGAAAACCAAAACCCTAATTGTAGGCAACTACTTAGGAGGGGAATTTGTCTGATCAAACCTTGAATAGCCTTGAGCAATTGAAAACCCTAAGAGCATAAGGAGATATCTTGAAGTAAATGGGAGGGAAAATTTTAAGGTACAAGACAAGGTATATCAATAAAAACAGTACTGAAAAGCATAAACAACACACCAGAATTATTAACCCAGTTTAAAGTAATTCTCCTACTCTGGGGGCATATTAAGCCAGCGATAAAGTCCACTATAATAGTATAAATTCGAAGCTAAAATCCCCCAGTTAAAACTTCTCAATTAATCACTACCTGTGCTAACTTTCTACCTAAGACTCACATAGGTATGAGGCCATCCTCAACTCCCTCTTCAATCATAAAGAGTGATTGGATCAAAATATGAAGACACACTTCCATGATGCAAAACTAGAAGTCACACTTCCATGACAATATTATAAGACTCGCTTCTAAAATAATACCTAGCCAAGACTCTTGACTAAGAACAACAACTTAGACTTGCTTCCAAGATTCCTCCAAGATCAATACTCACTCTTGCTTCATAACTTTGAGGAAAACAAAACCTTACAACTCAAGGAACACAGTCTAACTCACAACTCGAGTGGATCACACATAACAAATTTCCTAGAGAGTGGCTTATAGAATAAGCCCTAATAAATACATCTTTTTATTCACGACTGGTACCTTCTTCTAGGTTATAATGCTTCTATTTATAACCTATCTCCCAACTGGATTTGGGCTTCAAATCACAACATATTAGTTATTACAAATATGAAGAAGATTCTTCAGCAAAATAGGTCTTCAATCAAATCTTTCCTAAAAAGTCTCCTTATTTAGAAAGTATATTTTCCTCTTGAATTTTGATTGAATCTTCAAGACCCACAACTCAGCAACACATAGGATTTCATAATATTCTGAGAATATTCTGCATCTGTTAAATCATAACAGAATCCAACAATTTAGTTGAACCATACACGATGTTGAAAGACCCTGCATAGAACATCTTATCCAACATGTTGCTCCAGATAATGAGAACTTCTCATCTCAATATAAAACAATACTTCTTGCTCAACCTGTTCTTCTTAGCAAAATAATACATCCGTTTTAACATATTAGTGCTATATTAGTTTTACCAAACATAATGCCAATCATAAAAACAGAGAATTAACAATATTCATTTTGAAGGTTATGAAGGTATTAATAGCGGGGTTTGAAATGGTCTACATGATAGTTTCTTATAATGTTAGAGTTCTATATGTCTTCTAATTAGTGAAGCTCACAAGAGATGACTCTAGAGTTTTTCCAAGGTTCCTTGAGTCACAGGGCCTATTTGGGTTATTATCATCAATAACGGGCTAGACATTAGACAATAATACCCTTAAGAGGATCTACTCTAGGTGAGGTATTTATGCCCACCAAGAGAGATATAAATCTCATTGGTCAAGACTACACAACCTCTACACTTGATAACGACTCTACGGTTCTAAATAAGGTCCTTAGAGTCACAGATCCTATTTTGCAATGATAATGAGGTACCCATTAGATGAAAATACTCTCAAAAGGGTCTACTATAGGTAAGGTCTTTATAACAACCAAACAAGATGTACAATTTGAAGGCCAACACTATGTAACCTCTAAATAAACTTAAGTTTTTTAGACTCGGGTATAGAGCCATACTAAAAAGTGTGAGTAAGGTAAAGGAAAATAAAAAGTCCAAATCAATAACATATTCAACCATGTAAAAAATAAATACACAAGTATGCATTTATTCAATAAAGACAATGATAAAATAAGAAAGTAAAAACAAAAAAGATGTTAGAGGAAAAGATAAACAAGGTTAACACTCTTCAGAAAACTAACTAAACTGTGTCTAAACATTTCCCCCTTTTCTCTCTTTCTTCTCCATCGAACACAACTTCAATAAAATTTGTCGGGGATGTCTCATCCTTTTGGGAGACCGCTTCCACTTGGGAAAATCATTTTAGTTTTGAGGGTTCCCTTTTTCTCCCCGGTTATATTTTCTCCTTCTGTCACGAGTGTATTAGATCAGGCGGCCCTTATTTATTAATTCTTTAACAACATTCTTCAGCTGGATGCAATCATTAGTGATATTGTTGTGACTTTTGTGGAAATGGAAGGTATAATCCCAAACTCTCTTTGAATACCATACTTGCATATTCATGCCAAATATTTTCTTTGAAAGTATTCAAAGGAGTATATGAGGAACATCTCGAGCATGAGCCCCTTTCCTTGTTATCTCTCTGATGGTTAGCATCTTTATTAGAGAATTTATCATACACACTTTATTTTCCCCAAGGTCTTTTAATCATCTAGGACCTATTCCTCCAAATTCATGTAATCGGTTACATGACAACAAAAACAATATTTTTCTAAAAGTAAATGAATGTAATCGATTAGCATGTTCCCTTAATCGATTACATCACACGGGAACAAACTTTTTCACGAACTAGTGTCACTTTTAAGCTTTGAAAGGGTTATCTATACCTCTTCAAAGTGTTACGATTATTCATGGTTCCTTAATAGAGTCTATAAATAGTTGTTTCATTTAAAAAAACACTTATTAAATTTTACACAAGATATTTTCAGAGTTAACATTGGTTTTTCAGTAGTTTCAAGTTTTGAAATTTATTTAAGTTTTGAAAACCAAAATGGTAATGAGCATTAAGTGATACTAATCTCAAAAGTGACATTAATGATAAAACTACAATCATAGTTTGGAATTGAATAATCTTTAGCCTGCAAAATTCTTCTTCATATTATATGAATTAGTATGATTCTTAATTCATCATAGTGTTTGGTGGAAAATTTATGTGAAATAGAAATTGGTATATTTTCTTGGCTGGGTATTAAGTGTTATTTGAGAATATTATTAGTGTGAGGCTTGTATTAAAAATATTGATACATAGTGGAAAATTCTCCAATCAGAAAGAGGGATCAGACGCACCCCTCTGTTAGAGAGGATGAACTAGGATAAATGCCATTTGTGTTTCTCTTCTCCCTTACCTTTTAATTTCCACATTTTAATTTTTCATCACTTTACTTATTATTATTTATGAACTAATTCTAAGCTCACAAACTTTGGAAATCCTAATTCAACCCCTAGGTTGCTATCTAGTGTTTATTGTGCCCACCAAATAGAATATGGACTTTTCAAAATCAAAAATAGCATCTAATTACTTCTTTTGAATAATGATATAATTCACTTTGGCCTCAATAAAGTGTTTAATATATAATAATTGGATGACATAACTTGTTATGTATTTGACCAAATACAATCCCTACTACAAACAAATTCACTAGCAAAAATTAAGGACTTTTTTTAGTGTTTTAAAAGCTTTGTGACATTATTCACCGAAGTGATATGTCACGTCATGGTGAGCAGTTGTAGAGAGGTTCACTGATTTTTGAGAAATACTTGATGAAACTCCTATAGAATCCAACATGACCAAGAAAACTTCTGACACCGTTGACATTTTTTGGTGGAAGCTTCTAAATAACCTCAATCCTTGTTTGATCTACTTCCAACCACATCTTAGAAATATGAAGCCCAAGCACAATCCCTTCTTATACCATGAAGTGACCTTTTTTTCAATTCAACATAAATTTTCTATTCTCACACCTTATTAACACCAATTCTACATTATCCAAGATTTTTTTTTAAATAACTCACAAACAATATAGAAGCCATCCACGAAGACTTCCATTAATGGTTCTATAAGAAATCAAAATAGGGCCACCATGCATATTTGAAATGTTACAAGTACATTACATATTCCAAATGCCATCCTTCCGATAGCAAAAGTTCCATAAGGGTATATTGTCTTCTCTTTATTATTAGGGGTTATATAAATTTTATTATATCCAAAGTAACCATCAAGAAAATAATATTACTCTTTCCAAACCAACTTATGCAACATTTTATCAATGAATGGAAAGAGAAATCATCATTCCTTGTTACTTTGTTCAAATTTCTTTAATCCATGCATATCCTGAAGGGAAATCGTGACATAAACCACATCAGAAAACAAAAAATTCTCTTAAATTATCCTAAAGAATAGACATGTTCAGTGATAGGATGTCTATCTCTTGTCTTGTTCATTTGTTGATGTATAATCCCAAAAAAACGATAACGAGCATTGAACAAAGAACAATGCATCTACTCAGTCCATGCGAAACTAGTTCCTTCAATCTCAGTGCTAGCTGATACAAATGAAAACTTAGAGAGAGAGAGAGAGAGAGAGAGAGAGAGAGAGAGAGAGAGAGAGAGAGAGAGAGAGAGAGAGAGAGAGAGAGAGGGGGGGGGGGGGGAGAGATAGAAGATGGATAGGGTTTTATTAATTGAATTCGACTAAGCATAAAATACTTCTGGATAAAAGATCTATTTATAGAACAACCTATGTGGGATACAAGCTAAACAAGCCCACTAAGCACACCATACCTTGCAGTGCACTAAATTTCACTTAACTGCATAATATCTAACATTGTTCCATATTTTACCTAATTACATTGTACATCATTGTGTTTCTTATTTCACTTAAGTGCACCATAACTTACAGTGTTCCATATTACACTTAAGTACATTGTACTTTACAATGTACCACATTTCTCTAATTAATGCTAATGAATTATAATATTGTGAAATCTAATAAGTTTCACTTATTTATTTTCTCCCCTCAATTTGTCCTTGTGTGTGTGATCATGTAGCTTCTCGTGATATTGGCAATTATTTCAAATCACACATTTAATATGATAAATAGTTAGAAATATCTAACAACATTTCATTATTATCCAAGTCACACTAATATCATGTCTATATTGAATACAAGGCCTAGAGTTTTTCAACCTTGTGTAATTAAATATTGGGTACTTAGACATTTTGCATGTTATGCAGGATAGAAAAATTCCATCTAGGTCACTCATGTACCTCAATATAATTTTTGGAGTATTAATCAACCATATTTATAATCACCATGTTATAAACAATGTTTGATTGTCAATAAAGTATCTGACTCCACATCTTGGGTTCATAGTGGTTTAAGGGTAGAAAGGTGTTATACGCCAATATCTTCTTGAGAATAACTTATTGCATTTACATAACATTTTATGTAGTATACTCGTGGTGTGTCAGTCTACTATAAATATTAATCCTAGTCTTTATACATATGTGAAGACTTGATAACTCTTTATCCATGATAGTCTCAATGCTTTAATGTTATTTCACTTTAAAATAAATATTACACTAATATATCCTCCACCTTTTCATAATTTGTTGCGAATAAGTTCATTTTTCTCATTGGAGACCACGATCATGCCACCCTTCTTCAGAACACACTACACAATACTAACCCAATCCTTATCAGATATATGATGTATGTGTAAGAATAAGATTTGGTTATGCATCTGGTCTTGAGTTTTGATTATAACATTACATGGGTGATTAGATAATAATTTAGTACCCTAATGGTTTGTTTAGTGTTTAGATTCTTCTAACAGGTTTTGTCTCTGAAGAATTGATGTGTGACGTCATCAGATTCTAGAGTCAACACACTGAAGAATACAAGTGTGTGTTTCATGGCTTAGAATGCGCCTTAAAGAAACATTTCTCAAAGAACATTATTTTTGTTGCTTCTAATTTTTACTCTATTGTAAAGCTTTTGATATTTTCTAAAGCTCTAAAGATTCCAAGCTATCTTTCCCAAGTTCTGAAGATTCTAAAGACAAGATTTTGTAGAACAATTTCTAAAGATTCTGAAGACCAACGGTTCTCTGGACCAACTTCTAATGACTCTGAAGACAAGGTTCTGTTGAACAAATTTCTGAAGACTCTGAATAAAAGGTTGTGAAAACCCTAAAGAAGAAGTGTTGAAGATTCTGAAGACTCTGATGGCATGGTTCTGGAGACTTAGTTTTGGTCCTTCTACACATGCTTCAACCATTATACATCCAGAAGCCTCTGAAGAATTATAAGAGAATATCAAAAGGTTTCACATGAGTAGTAGTATAAGGTATAACATCACCTTGCCTTTACTATGTTAGTTTTGTGGCACAATGATAATACTTATGTATTAGATTGTCTACCACTCTCTCATTGACTGTTACAAGAAGACAATTAGAATTTTGGTATTCCTATTCTACCCTCCAACATATTTCTGTTGAGCTATAAAAGAAAGACTTGGAAGAATTAGAAATGTGGAAGAACTTTGAAGAATCTCACGCTTATTCAAGTTGTTGAAACTCTACCGAAATAACTTTGTAATTTTTGTAAAGCGAGGAGTTGTTGCTCGTTAACTTGCTAGCAAGGAACTTTTGTTCGTTAACTTGCTTAACACTTTTGTGTTATTATTTGTACATCAATATTGTGTAATCTGCTTGTAAGAAGCAATCTTGTAAACATAAAAGTTGTATTCAACTATAAGTTGATTGTTCCTTGAGTGACTGAGTGAAGGTCTATAGACTCAAGAAGACAAAGACAATTGATCTTTGTGGTTGGTTCCTTGAGGGACTAAGGTGTTAGTCTGTATACTCAAGAAGATAAAGGAAGATGGTATTTGTGATTTGCAATAGTGACACGTAGTCTTGTTGTGATTCTGTAATCTGTTTGGTCATAGTTGATTAAGTCCTTATTAAGAAGACAAAATCACCTTAGCGGGTGGACTGGATTAACTTAGTTAACAGTGAGACAGGATAAAAATAATTGTATTCATTTATTTTTATTCTTCTGTTAATAGCTGGTGTTTGAGTTTAGAGAAATTTTATTTTAAAAAATCCAATTCAAATTCCTATTTCTTATGTTTCTTGCACCTTCAATATGATCCCAATATTCTACCACTTTATGATATTTATTAGCATATTATTCCAGCAAGATACAATGCGTACACAATGTAAGACTAATTCCCTTAATGACAATAATATTCCAAGCTATCACTTTTTATACCTTCTTGTGTTGGTGAAATGTCTAACATAATGATAATAACAAACTTATGGCACGCCTCTAGATATACATATGGAAAGTGATAAGGTAACTACTTCAACTCCAAGGATGGAGGTTTTACCATATATGACACATTATATATCGCCATATCAGTAACTATCTCTAATATTTCAAACCTGTTAGCGAACTTTCATTAGGTATTTTTGGTAGGGGTTCATTTATGATTCCTTCCTCCTTGAATTCTCCATCTTCCAAAAAATCTAGCTATTTCTTCAACTCGTCATTGTCTTGAATAAATTTCTTTTGAACCAAATAACTCCAACGTGAAATTAACTTATAGTTAACTATTTCTTCTTCTTCAAGATACCTTAGTACACTAAGCATATTAAACACAAATTCTTCAACATTTACACTCATCGTGAGCTCTCTTTTCTCAATATAAATGATTATTCTACCAGTTGTAAGAAATAGTCTTCCCAATATAATCAATGTCTCTTCATTTCAATAAAATGTAAGACGATAAAATTAGTTAAGAATTGAGAAATTTCAAATATATGTTAAATACATAGGCATTTATTAACTTGTTTTATAAGGAAATACATAAAAACATTAATTTATCATTAAAAAATGATTTTTAAAAACGATTGTCTGGACATTTTAACTATGTGTTTATGAAAATACATGCAAAAAGATCAATAAATCAACCAAAACACAATAAGAGACCAAGCCATGACTTTTCCTAACAAATTAAGGCTTGCTAAGCCAAGAATACATGCACACATAGTGGGCAAGCGTGGATCCTCATTAAGCCATGAAACACATGCGCATTTAGCAGAAAATGGAGGCTCAAAGATTTCAGGGTTCAGTAACTTCAAGGTTAAACATGGGTTTCATGGCTAAGAGAGCTTAGGTGGTTTTCTTAGCGAGCATAGGCAGCAAGGCTAGGCCTAGGGTAGCTGGAATGACTTTCCCAACCCTATAAATAGGGCTTCCAAGCCTTCATTTTAGATATTCAATCATATTCAATTCTAGAGGATTTGATAACATTTGGTGGAATTCAAGGTGGTTCCTTAGTGATGTTAGGTTCTCACCATGAATTAAAACAACAGAGAATAGGAGAGGAAATTGAGGGCGGAAGTGTTGTCCAAGGAATTATCCATAAATTCTTTTCAATTTCCTTCTTATAGGTCTTGATTGTAAAGTTATGATGAGTAGGTGTAGCTAATTTTCTCTTTTATTGAGATTATATGTAGTTGTCCAGATACTTATATTTTGATCTCAACAATGTTGTTCTATGTAATTTTTCTGAAGTTTTAATGTTGATGAATTATTTGTTCTTAATGCTAATTTTAGATTAGTAACCTAAATGTTATGGTTTAATATTCGAAAGGTACTGGTCATTAATAGATCCAAGTATTTCATATATTGGATGCTAAAGTATAGACATAGATTTAGGTTTGATATCTACACGAGTAATGAAATTGGTGAAATTGAATGCTAATATCTAAATTCACTGTTGTAATAACCGGCTGAAAATTATAGAGTTGCCACCATTAATTTTTATCCTAAGGAAGGGAATATAATGGATAACCCTAATTTGGATTAGAGATTGTAAATTGTTGACTCACTTTAGACGAAGAGAAGGTGTTAGGCACCCTTCATCTATCTTGTTCACAAGGATACTAGGGTTTAGATTTTAAGACTTAGGAATATGGTTTTAATTTTTTATTAGGGGAACTCGTCACGGTTTTGAGTCGTATTCCTATGTATCCTCTTATGAGGAATCAGAGTCTCAACTCGTAGTTCGTAGTTGTTTGGTTATTTTTTTAATGGACTATGGAAATATCTTGAATTCTCCTTGAACTACGTCTGGATTTGTAAATTACGGAATTGTAGACGAAGTTCGCAGTCGATAAAAGAAATTTCCATAATTATTTTTTGAAAATAAATATGTTTTATTTATGTTAGTAGAAAATAGGTTAGTATTTGATTGGTTAGCTGTTTTAAATATGTTATGCAATATGAGGAAACATAAATTTGAATGAGAAAATATATTTGATGCAACAAAAAATAAGGTTAGTGTTTTAAGAAAATAATTTTATTATTAAATAACTATTTTTTAATTTATAAAAATACTATTAAATATACTTTAAATTAAAAAAATCACAATTATTTATTAATTATGCAAAAATAATTTAATGAAAATAAGTTTGACTGAGGGAACGGGGTACGCATGGAACATAGGGATTACATGTGTTATATATTTGTTTCACCTTAATTTCTTTCATTTTTTCGCTCCCATTTCTCTATATAACACAAAATTAAACAAACCCTTCTAGAATTCTAGAGAGAGATGCTCTCGCCTTTCTCTAGAAAGGCGATCACCGGAAATTTCCCCTCCCTGGGCACCGCCGGCTAGAAATCGCTTTCATAGTGTTTACAGTGATTTCTGGTAAACAACCGCTAGTCCTCCAAACTATCGAATAAACTTACTGACTGTTATTCAATTTCTCTGGTAACTCGCAGTATCGACTAGATTGATCCTAGGACGTATTGGTCATTAGGGTAACTCTCATGATCGAACTGGTATTCATGGTTGGTATTTAGAATGTTGTGTAGGTGTCTAACTTACTTCGAAAAATCTAAAGGTGTGATCAAGTAAATGTGCGCGAAACTAAATTGTATGAATAAAGGTCAATTGTAAAGACATGTAAAAACTGCATAAAAGACAAGTAAATGACTTCGAATCATAAAAATGGTTAATGTAAAAGATTCTCTGGAACGTAAAAGATTCAAAATATGAAGAAAGCGTTTAAATGCAAGAAAATTGTAAAATGGCTTTAAGTAAAAAAAAAGGTGTTCGAATGATAAAAACTTGAAGATAAAGGCATGAAATGTATAACAATTTCTGAAATGTAAAGTATTTGAAATGGAAAGAAAGCATTTAAATGTAAGGCATCAGTAAAAATATTTCGAATGAAAACATTTTAAATGCAAGAAACTTGTAAATGGTATTGACATAAAGGTAAAGGAAAGTACTGGAAATGATAAAGAGTTTTCATTAAATCATAAATATGTGGTGTTATCATAAGTACATTTCTCTTGCTTTCGTTTCCCTAGCCATGTGGTAATTTGAATGTTTACTGAGTTTTTTTGTACAATAGATATGACACACGAAATCCTAATGCTAAGACTTCTATTTATACTACTTCGACCATAACGGTCTTGCTATAAGATTCTGCCACGTTCAGAACATGCAGAGCAGTGCCTCTCTCTTGCTTCCACGCGTCTTCGAATGCTCCAGTGCATATATTTCAAATTTCGAACATCCCGCTTGCATTTGAATTTCAAATGTTTTGGAACTTCTTCGCTTCGAACGCATTTCTTAGACACAACCTTGTTATCATTTAGAGACTTCTTTGGATATATTCTCATAACTGTCACTCGAAGCTCCAAGCTTTGATATGCCCATTCGAAGCACTGCGTCTACCATTTCGAAACATGACGTTTTGTTTCATTTCAATCGAAACGTCCAATTTACTTTGCTTCTAATAATATCATCAAAATCTTCAGCCAACAAAATGCCCCTTTAAAATATGTATTTCGATACCTTTGAGAAATACTTATTTTAAACATATACACAAGATTTTGATGCGACCTTCGAATCATCGTAACATTTATTGCATATGACTCCAGTCACGTCAATCATAACGCTTTTCAGATTCCTTAACCGCCTTGAACCATTTCACAGTATGGCGCAGTTACAAAACAATGATTATCTTTAATCACGCCTATTACCAATGTTAACTTTACGCCACCTCTTCATCAAACCAACCCATGATTACCACGTATCACAACCTTACTCAGTGGATGCTTAAACTTCCACATTATAAAAAACCCATTAACTTAGTCTTTTCTTTTCTTCCTACCTTCTGAATCTTTTCTCCTTCTTTTCTCACCAAAACCCTAAACTTTCAACATTCTTACAACAATGTCTTCTTCAACTTCATCTCAAATAAAAAAGGCTTCTAAAAAGAAAGGAAAGACCGCAGGAACCACAATGGAAAGCAAGGTTGGCACCTACCAAGGTCAATCTGTTCTTGTTCCCCAGATGATCTCAAAAGAGAAAGAAATGCTTTATGCATCCCAGGTACTAATTCCTACTAGCGCTGCTGGCAAGAGGTTAGCTTTAATGGGCCCTCTTACAGTTTTTGAAATTTTAAAAGACACCAGAGAAATTTTCCCAGTTTGCTACAATTTCAAACCTCTGTTTAATAAAATGGATATCCCCAAGACTATAGAGTCTTCTGATTTAACAACCGTGGAAAATCCAATCGTTCCTCCTAAGGACCCTTTTGTACTAGACTATGTAAAGAGTAACTTCAAACCGTTTCGATCTTGCCCCACCTCCGACACTGCTTATCATAACTGGTTCAATAAGGTAGAAGCTAAGAAATCCCAGCAATGGGAAGAATTAGGTATCTATAACTTGATTAAGCTGTCGAAGCCAGGTTTTACTTATAGCCACCCATTGTTATTCGCGTCCCTATATTTCTGGGACAGTACTTATAATACTTTCCATCTCCCTGGTGGAATGATTACCCCTACCTTTTTTGACATAGCGGCCATTACTGGGCTATCCCCAATAGGAGAAACATATATCCCTGACAATGAAGAGCATTCGAGTATTATCGACTTCGAAGTCAAACTAGCAAGCTTTTCAAAGTTTATCAGCCACTATCACACTGAAGGAGACAATGTGTCGGATGTAGAACACATTGCTTTCCTTACCTTATGGCTGTCAAGGTATGTTTTTTGCAGCAGATCCCTACAGGTAGCCAGTAGGTTTATTCCTCTAGCTAGAGATTTGCATGAGAATCGGAGGGTATGCTTAAGCGAACTGCTATTAGTTGATCTTTATGAAAGCCTAAGGTCAGCTGTTTCGAGTCTAAAATCTCACACCTCCAAGAATATCCTTCTAGCTGGCCCTTTCTGGTTACTTCAGTTATGGCTAAATGCCATGTTCGAACCTTCATTATCAACTGCCAACACTATTGCTGAACAAGACCCTGAAATAGCAGATAGAATCATCGAAGGCACTAGGCTGCAAAGACTAACCCCAAACGATGATAAGGACGACTTCAAAGTCCTATTCTCAAAATATATCATGATATTCTCCAAAAGGCATAAGTTCGAAGAGACCATGGCGCCTTTTTCTTCAAGGGCTCATGGACCTTCATGGTTCACCATGGCTCTCTCAGAAGCTGTCAAAAGCAAAGAAATTCAAGACGTATGGAGAGCCTTTTTGCTACCCAGACTAATCTCTTCAAGAATAACTCCTGCTAAGAATCAAATTTTCCTTTTCGCTTATCAGCCCAACTTCGTTTCGAGACAGTTTGGCTTGTGCCAACTAATTCCTGAACCCCTATTTCAAACGGAAAGTGCCATCACCTCTGGGCGAACCTTCAAGGCACGAGAAGCCAAACTACAACAGGAACAATACCAAGGCTTCTCCCAGTTTGAACTAATAACTTTCGAACCTACACACCTTACAGCAAAGGGGTTTTTGGAATGGTGGACAAAGTTCTATCAGACTTATATGTTCGATACTCTTACTATTTAGCAGAAACTAACTGATGCATTCGATGTGCAGGTACCATGCAAGAAAGGTATGTTTACTCATGCCAAAGAGATTAAAGCTTTTCAAAATTATTTCGAAACTACTTATGATCCCACACACTTGGAATCCACTGTGCATCAAGCAACTGAGACCTTGAAGGAAAAATTCAAAGAAAAAGTTTCTAAGTTAAAACTTCCTTCAGGGTTGTCACCTGAGGATAGGTATAGGTTAGCATTCGAAATGCATCCACCTAAATTTCCTAGATTACCTACCTCAGAACTGGCTCTGGCTTGGTTTCCTCCGTACCCTTGGTGGTTCACTTGCAAAGAAATGTTCAAATATCTTCAAAAGAAACCAAAGCCATCTGAGACTGTGACATGGGCTCGACACTGCCTCCACGATTTCCCAGGACATCTTCGCTATGACCTTTCTGCCATGTCGATTAAATCTGATCAAGGCACGGGTGTGAATGCTTGGGAAAATCCCAAACGTTTCTCATTTTCTATATCTTTAACTTTTGCCTTAATTGTTTCGATTTTCAGCCATCAGGATAAAGACTGCTGCTTCAAAGTCAAAAGAAGGGAGCGCCTCTCAAGCCTCTATCGAAACCATTGACAATGTGACTCCATCCGAACCAACAACACTTGCTGCAACAACAACAACAACACCAGTAATATCCAATGTTCCAACTCCACAGGTAATCACTTAGCCTTGATGTTTCGAATTCACTAATGTTTCATGATTTGCATCTAACTCTTTGTTTACATCTTTTCAGACCAACAAACTTCCGCCTACCACTCCAAAGAAGCGAAAATCAAACACTACTGGGGAAGACCCCAAGGCTGGAGGGAATTTACCAGCTGCTTCGAAGAAGAAGCATAAGAAGGATGTTTTAAAAAGTGATGTACCCACTAGTGTCTCTGGACTCGATTCCAGGGATGCTGCTCCCTCACCTAAATCCAAAATTCCATCTTTGACCTCCAACGTAATGTTGGAACGCATAGCTAGCAACCTCTCTTCCGAGAGTCCACAGGTAAATTGAAATTTAAATCTTTTGAAAAAAAATAATTTCTCATTACCTTGGTGCATGCTTTTAATCTTCTTTTGCTTCTTGCAGGATATTTTAAATCCAGCTTTTACCACTTCGACCTCACCATCAAAAGCTGCTGCTCCGATCAACTCCTCTCCTCAAGGAGATTCCAGCAACCTTGTACAGAACAAAGGTTCCTCCAATATGGCGGTTCTGGCTGGGACTTCTGAGCAACAAGATGATCAGAGTACCTCTCCTCCTCTAAAAGAGACAAATGAAGCAACACTTCCTGAATCTGCAGAGGCTTTACAAAGAACTTCTCTTTAAAAGTCCCCTCTTGAAACCCTTCAAGAGGATCCAAAGGACACTCACGCTGAAGGAGAGAAAGCTGATTCTGGTCAAAGAAACGAAGAATCTGGAGGAGAAGGGTCTGAGGAGGAAGATGCCAACGATGGTTCGACTGATGGGATGGAGTCCAATGCAAATAGCAGCGAAAACGAAGACATCGAAGTGGTGGATTTGGATGACGATGAAGAAGATAATGAGCACGAAACGAATGAAGGGGATGGTGACGCAACCAATAAACCCATGGAAGTCGAAATGGACGTGACTCCCCTGCGCGTGGAACTCCCTCAACCGTCTTTGTCCCGAATGACTGAAGAGGAGCTTGCACTCCTGAGACGAAATGACCCTATTGGGTACATGAAGGCGAAGCTGGCTCAAAGTGATATTCCACCTGCTAGGGCTGGCACAAGTTCGACTAGCCATCCTCTTCCCACAGATGAAAGAATTGTACTTCTTAACAAGATCAGGAGAATAATTCTTGATGTGGATATATTCGAAGTGCTCAAACAGGATAGCACTGCTTACTACACTATGAAGGAGTTGCTTACAAAAGTCAACCTTGCTACCTGCTCTTTGCCAGTTAGCACTATCTTGTTCGATCTTCAATCTTTGCTGGACAACGTGACTGGGTACCTTCTCCAAGATGAATTTGCTGCCAGAAAGGTTCAAGAAAAACGCACTGCAATGGATGCTGCTTATGAATAAGCTTCGAAACTCTCTCAAGAAGCTGAGGATCAAGCCATGCATCTAAAGCAAGCAAAAACTGATTATGAGGCTCGAGCTGAGTCCATCCTTCTCTGGGAAAGGCAAATTCAGGAACTTCAACAGAAGGTTAAAGAGGATAGAGAACAACAATTAGCCTACGAAACCAATACTGCTGGTAACCAATTCGAAGACCTTCTCAACCAGGGGCTTGCAGAAATGGAAACTGCAGAACAACTCAAGGTAGAAGTGGCAACCTTGGAAGGAGCCAGACGTTTTGCTCAACAGAGACTTGAATCTTTTCAAAGTACCTTCAACAAATTGAAGAATAATTCCTATTTCTAAATCTCAGTGTTCATTTGATTAAAATTTGGTTTTTTATATGTAATATTCGAACAACGCCATTTTGGCATCCCATATTGCCATTTTGGCATTTTTATGATATTTTGGTTACGTTGTTACTATTCGAATCTCCTGCAGGCGTGGCTTATATTTCTTTAAATATTTCCCATTAACCTTTAGGATACGTTTATCATCCATCAGCTCTTCGATTTCATATGCATTGTTTGAGAATACCTTTAGTATTCGAAAAGGCCCTTCCCAATGAGGTGACCATTTACCTAACGTTTTATTTTTCTTGTCCATGGGCAATATGACTTTCCAAACTAAGTCATTAATAATGAATGCTTTTCTTTTTACCCTTTTGTTATATGTCCTGGCCACTCTTTCTTTTTGTCTCATCAAGATTTCCAAAGCATGTAATCTAACTTCGTCCAACTCAACTAATTCATTCATCATCATCTCCCAATATAATGCAGCTGGAATTTCGTTTTGTCTTTGAATTCGAACTGATTGTAGATGAATTTCTACTGGCAGCACTGCATCATGACCAAATGTGAATTGGAAAGGCGTGGTGTTAGTAGCTTCTTTAGGAGATGTTCTACAGGCCCATAGTATTTGGTCCAAAGTTTTGTGCCAGTTCCTTGGCTTTTTACCAATATGTTTCTTGATTAACCCTATTATCACTTTATTGGCTGCTTCGACTTGACCATTTGCTTGAGCATAATATGGCGTTGATGTTAGTAATCTAAACCCCATTTCTTGGGCAAATTCTTGCATTTTTCTACCAGTAAACACAGAACCTTGGTCTGTGGTTATGCTCTCTGGCAATCCGAACCTATAGATAATGTGTTTCTGTATAAATTCAATAATGGCCTCTTGATCAGCAACTATTAATGGTACTGCTTCGATCCACTTGGTAAAATAGTCTATTCCTCCCAAGATATATTTCTGTCCTTTAGACGAAGCAGGATTTATTTCTCCTATTAAATCCAATGCCCATCCTCTAAATGGCCATGGCTTGATGATTGAATGCAACTCACTTGCAGGGGCATGTTGAATCCCTGCATGTTTCTGACATTCCTCACATCCTTTAGCAAAGTCTATACAATCTTTGAGCATGCGGGGGCCAATACATGCCATATCGAAACAACAACCATTTCATTTTATGACCTGCTTGATGTGCCCCACATGCCCCATTGTGGACTTCTGTCAATGCTAAGTATGCCTCACTTTCTCCTAGGCACTTCAGTAATACGCCTTCTTGGGTCTTTTTGAACAATTCGTTTCCCATGAGGACATATGACAATGCTTTATATTTTATCTTCCTATCAACATTCAGAGTTGGGTTTGTTAAATAACTCACCAGTGGACTTCGCCAATCTGCATCTGATAAAGTGTTTATGGCTAATATTTCAAATCCCTGTTTCTCAGCATACCCCAATTTCATACTCTCTAGATCTGATGGTGTGAATCTAGTAGCCATAACTCTACCCCTTAATTCAACTAAGTCCTCAAAGTTCCTGGCAGAAACTTTATAACCCGAAGCCAACTATGCTAAGTCATTTGCTTCTTGGTTTTCTATTCTTGGTATATGTTGAATATCCATGTATTCAAATTTCCTAAGTAGCCTGTTGACTATGACGAAGTATATCATCAGGTTTTCCTTTATGCATTTATACTCCTTTGTTATTTGCTTGACCACTAATTCTGAGTCTCCTTTAATTTCGACTCTAGTTGCCCCCAATTCCAACAAAGCTTCAAGTCCAACAATGAGCGCTTCGTACTCAGCTTCGATGTTCGAGCAACGAGGACCATCTAATTTATACTTGAATTTTGTTGGAATTCCTTCAGGAGAAATTAGAAGGACTCCAACACCACTTCCATTCCTGTGGGTCGAACCATCAAAGTATAATTTCCATGGTTGCATTTCGACGTAACTCACGACAGTCTGCTCAACCAATGAATGGTCCATAATGAAATCAGAAATCACTTGGCCTTTCACAGCTTTTAAAGGCATGAAAGTCAAAGAATATTCTGTTAAGGCTAAAGCCCATTTACCAACTCTGCTATGCATTATTGGTTTTGAAAGCATGTGTTTAATGACATCGAAATGAGATGAAACATAAACATCAACAGGATTTATATAATACTTGAGTTTCATACAAGAGAGATACAAACAGAGACATAGCTTTTCTAAATTGCTATATCTGGTCTCTGCATTATTCAATACTCTACTTAAATAGTATATGGCTCTTTCGATACCATTGCTATCTTCTTGTGCTAACATACTACCTATACTAACTTCCGAGGCAGATATGTACAATCTCATGGGCTTTCCCCATGAAGGTGGAGACAAGATAGGAGGCTGAGAGAGGTATCTTTTTATCTTGTCAAATGCCTCCTGATGGGCTTCGTTCCATTCGAAGGCTTGGCCTTGCTTTAGACGAAGCAACAGAGAGAAAGCTTGGGTTCTTCCACTCAGATTCGAAATGAACCTTCTGAGGAAGTTAATCTTCCCTAGCAAAGATTGCAGCTCCCTTTTTGACGTAGGTGCTTTCGTCTCCATTATGGCTTTGGTTTTGTTCTGGTTGATCTCAATCCCTTTCTTGTGAACCACAAAACCAAGGAAATCTCCAGCCTACACAAAATATGCACATTTAAGGGGATTAATCTTTAAGCCATGTTTTCTCATTCGTTCGAATGATTGGCTCAAATGATGCAAATGTGTTTCTACAGATATAGATTTGATGACTATATCATCAATATACACCTGCATAAAAGTTTCAATGAAATCATGGAAAATCGAATTCATTGCCCTTTGATAAGTTGCCCCAGCGTTCTTTAAACCAAAAGGCATCACCACCCATTCGTAAGTGCCTAAGGCTCTTGGGCAACAAAATGATGTCTTGGCAACATCTTCTTCAGCAATAAAAATATGATTATACCCAGAGTATCCATCTAACATACTCAAGTATTTGAACCCTGCAGCAGAGTCTACTAGCATTTCTGCCACAGGCATGGAGTACTCATCCTTAGGGGTTGCAGTGTTTAAATCCCTAAAATCTATGCAGATTCTCAAAGAACCATTTTTCTTAATAACAGGTACTATATTTGCTAACCATTCGACATACCTTGTGGTTCAGATGAATCTGCAACGCAACAACCTTTCGATCTCCGCTTTAATCTTCGTGAGAACCGCTGGTGCGAATCTTCTAGGAGTTTGTTTGATGGGCTTCTTGCCATCTTTGATTGGAAGTCTGTGTTCGACTAACTCCCTCTTTAAACCAGGCATTTCGTCATAATCCCATGCGAAGCAATCTTTGTTTTTCTTGAGGACTTCGATCACTTCCTGCTTGAGGCCTGGGCTAAGTTTTGCACTTATGTAGGTTATTCTTTTCGTGTTTTCATCCCCTAAGTTGACTTCTTCGAGTGGATCCTGCGCCAACATTTTGGCACCTGTGTCAATGGGGTCCCTTTCGAAGCCTAATGGTTCTTTATCATAGATGGCGTCCAGCCTTTGATCTATCTCAAGTTCTTTAAAGGGTGAGCATTTCGAGCCATCCCCACTTATTTCGTTCATCTTCCCAGCTAATTTATTTATTTCATCCTCTAAGGCCGCCTTTGATTCGTTCTCAGCCATATAGGCCGAAGTCCTTTCGAAAAAGGAGGACTCAGTCATGAGTAAGGTTGTCGAAGTCCCAGCCTGCTGGCCGTCTTTGTATAGTACTTTCGACTCCCTCGTCTTCACTGATTATTCTTCTATCCCAGTATAGGCCATCATGGCAAAGGGTCATATAGTAGTGGGCGTTTCTGGTTTCGTTGATTTCATCATTTGGGACACAAGGAGCAATCTTTGCCTGATGCTTGTCATAATTCCTCTTGTCAACTAAATTGACTATTGACATGAAGTAACTCTGGTCTGCTTCAATGATTTCCATGATCCCATCTTCTCTCCATAGAACTAAACGCTGGTGCATTGACGAAGGAACTGCCCCTACACCATGGATCCACTCCCTTCCCAGCAACAAGTTGTAGTTGGCCTTGGCTTCGATCACCATGAACATGGTGGGCCTACAGCTTGAGCCTATTGTCAAGTCCAATTGAACCACACCCAGTGTTTTGCCCACTTTCCCTTCATAATTGTATAGAACCATATTGTGGGGCTTGATGTCCCCTTCGCGTATTTCTAATCTTTTCAGCATGAAGTGGGGTATCAAATTGACTGCAGCACCCCCATCCACTAGAACCTTATTCACGCCATGGGCACCATATTTTTCCCTAATAAATAGTGGCTTAAGATGGTTCTTCATAGCTGGTTCTGGACATTCGAAGAACGCGTTTTGCTCCTCGACAACCCCATTGTCCATCACATAGTAGCACACAGGCCTATGCTTCATTAGGTCTATGGTATCTTCTTCCTCATATTCATCAATTTCAGTTTCCTGTCCAAATTCACAGGGAAGCACAGATACCACGTTGCAATTGAGGTTGAATGAAGACTCCCCCTCTGATTTGAAGTTATCCGTTATCATATCTTCATCTTCTTCTGGGCCTGGAGTGTATTCCTTTGGTTCATCTAGTTGTACTTCAGAAAAAAGCCTCCTATTAATTGAGGGTTTGTCTTCAGATTGATTTTTTGGTGTGGGTTTGTTGGTGCTAGATTCACCTTGGTTCTTTGTTGAAGTTGCCCCTTTATTTGCCACAGCTTCCCTCTCAGCCTTTCGAATCCTCTGTTGCCTTCGCCACTTGGATCTCGACATGGGGTTCCTTCCTTTGTAGTTCTCTAATCTTACCTCTTCCCTCTTTGCTATGTTGAATTGCCTTCTGTATGTCATAGCATGGCGTGCGTTTCGTTCGGTGTTTCTCCATCTATCTTTGCCTTTGTCATTTCTGACTTGCAGCCATCTGTCGGTTGGCACTTCAGCAGGGAGTTTGAACGTCACTCTTCGAGCACCCTTGGGACGAGGACTATCAGGCCTTCGTTGTTTGTATTTGCTATCGAAACGTGGGCCCATCTGAACAGTTTCTTGATGGTTCCAGCAAGGGGCGAAGGGAATTGTTTCGAAGGCTCTGGCCATGCTTTGATCATACACAGCAGAACACCTTGGGCATATCAAGCACTTGGTTGCCCTTTTGTAGCAGCGAAACAGAAATTCCAGCAAACTTTCTCCGGCCTTAGGATAACACCTGAATAGCTGGTTATCCTGGCGCCAATTGTTGCCAGTTCGAGCCCTCTGTACCCTCTTGAAGTTCGCAGTGATTCTCTGATTGCAGAGGATGCTGCACCTAAGGCATATTATCATTCCTGTATCTCCCTTGTGGCATGTCATGAGGTAATCCTTGAGACTAGCATCTCCAGCATGATTATCCTCCATTTTATACTTCTCTTTTTCTAAGTATCTTTCTACCTCCTCCATCTCAGAGCGAGGTCTCTCCATATCCACCATGTTTACCTCAACATCCTCCCCCTTAGCTTCATCATCTCCCCATCCTGTGGGTTTTATATCTTTAATGTGGACTTTTGAACTCTCTGGGGCAGAATATTTGACCAAATAGTCAAATTTTCCACTGGGTTCCCCTAAAGTGTCCCATATTTCTTTCTGAGGGGAGGTTGGCTTCGTGATTTGGACTTTCTCCAATTCCAGCCTCAGGCCTTCAGTGACCTGTGTCAACTCTTAGTTTTGATTTTCCTGGCCTTCAGTAGCCTGGATTTCTTTTGCAACAGCTAAAGGTGCTGCTTCAATCGAAGTCTCTGGTTGCTTCTGGACGTCTTCAGTGACCTCCTTATTAACTTCGAATATCACCCAACTTTCATTTTCAGTACCTTTCTCTCCTATTGGGGCATCACTTTGGTCAGCTTCCACCATGTTAATCTCTCCAATGCATGCAGGCTCGGAGTAATTGGTGTCTGCGACGTCCAAGGGATCTTCGTCCACTTTCATTTTTGCTTTATCAGCAAACTTCAGTCTGCCATCTTTAATTGCATTCTGAATTAGGTCCCTGAAAAGAAAACACTGTGAGGTTTTGTGGCCTAAGAAACTATGATATTTACAAAATACTCTTTTCTTTCTTTGATCTAAAGGAGGTATTTTGACATTTGATGGCACAATGAGTTGGCCATCTTTGACAAGTAAATCAAAAATCTCGTCACATTTAGTGACTTCGAAGGTATAAACCTTCTTTGGGAATTTGTCACTTTTCTCATTTTCAACAATCTCTTTCCCTTTTGTGGGAACTAATAATTTGCAGGAGTAAGGTGGTGCCTGTTTTAATTCAGCGAGGTCGATTTCGACCTCTTCGAATTCGAATTCAGGATAATCTTCTGCTTCCTCAGTTCCAACATAGGAGATCCTTTCCTTCTTGTTATTTTTAAAGACTCTGGCCTTTTCGGCCTTTAGCCTTTCGACCTGTCGAACCCTATCGGCTAACTGAGCCATGTCACTCAAATATTGAGTGTCTAGTTTCTTTCGAATAGAGTAATCCAAGCCGCCAGCGGCCATTTCGACTAACTCATGTTCAGGCACTACTGTGTAACATCTGGATTTCAAAAGCCTGAATCTATTCAGATAATCATCTATGGGTTCAGTGAACTTTCTCTTGACACTGGCTAATTCCTTCAAGCTTATTTTTGACTGTCCCATGTAAAACTGTTCATGGAATAATCTCTCCAAAAGAGCCCAAGTATCAATGGACCCAGGAGGCAAAGTGGTGAACCATGTGAAGGCGTTTTTAGTCAGGGAACTTGGGAAATATTTGATCCTGAGGTCTTCATTATTGGCTATATCTCCCGCTTCGGTTAGATATCTGGCTATATGTTCGACTGTAGACTCATTGGTATCCCCAACAAACTTTGTAAACTTAGGGACTTTATATCCCCTTGGTAAATCAGTATGCATTATGTAATATAATATAGGAGAAGCATAATTTGGCCCTCTAATTCCTGTGTTGAGGCCATTCTGGGCCATGACTCTCTCTATCATGGTGGTTAAATTGTTTTCTGCCAAGATTTTATCGTTTCGAATTCTATGAACGACTGCATCAGCATCTTGATTTCGACCCACCATGACAACCCCCTAGGTTGTTCTTCTCGAAACTCTGGGACTTCCAGCCTTTCGACCCTTGCCCCTGGTTCCATGATTTCCCTTTGTGGGCCTTGGATCATTGGGGCTTCTAGCCTTTGTGTCCTTGCCCCCAAGTTAACTTCTTCTCTGGGTGTTCTATAGGTTGGGTCGTTAGCAACTTGTTCCATAATAGGTACGTTCGCTCGAACTCCCGCCTGATTCTTCCTACGCCTCTCTGGGGGAGCAAAGAAATCTGCTATTCGACTCATGTTATCTGCGTTTTCTCTGTTTGTCACAGTCACATTTTGTACTATTGGGGCAAATATTTCCTGCATAGTTTGTGCTAATACCCCTATCATATTATGGTTACTGTCATCCATCAATTGCCTAAAAGCCAAATGGTTTTCTGTGGTTAAAATAGGCATTGCGCTATAACCCACTGACCCTTGGTTATTTGTCATAAACTGATTCGCCCCAGACCCAGACCCTAATTGTGGTGATGAATTCGATGTGGAATTGTGTAAACCTGCCATAAAAGATGTTGGAATTCCATAAGAGGAATTTCTGGTTCTATTACCATCGAAACCGGGTGGTCTAGTTAGTGGGGTGGCGAAATGGGTTTGTGTCCCTGATGGTGGGACAAATCCCCCAGGATAACCAATGGTTCCAGTATTTCCCAAGATCGAACTATTAGTTGATATGCCACTTATTCCATTAGTGGCTATATTACTGGTAGAGGATGCAACAGACTGTGCATTCGAAGGGATCACATTAGATGTTCCCACCGAAGCGGACATATTAGTTCCTGTTGTATGTGGGGCATTTTGTTCCCCTTGTTGATTGTCAGAATTAGACATCTTGTTCAAACGTTTTCTTCTAGATAAGGGTTGGTTGCTGTTGGTTATTTTACCACTTCTTAGGTTCATAAAACAACAAACTTATCACTCAGAGAGTATTTTTATAATGGTTAAGTCTCAACAATCTTTATTTTTGTTCTAAATTCCGTAATGGCCAACGATTGGTCCCACCGGGTGTGCCAATTTGTTTACAGTGATTTCTGGTAAACAACCGCTAGTCCTCCAAACTATCGAATAAACTTACTGACTGTTATTCAATTTCTCTGGTAACTCGCAGGATCGACTAGATTGATCCTAGGATGTATTGGTCATTAGGGTAACTCTCATGATCGAACTGGTATTCATGGTTGGTATTTAGAATGTTGTGTAGGTGTCTAACTTACTTCGAAAAATCTAAAGGTGTGATCAAGTAAATGTGCGCGAAACTAAATTGCATGAATAAAGGTCAATTGTAAAGACATGTAAAAACTGCATAAAAGACAAGTAAATGACTTTGAATCATAAAAATGGTTAATGTAAAAGATTCTCTGGAATGTAAAAGATTCAAAATATGAAGAAAGCGTTTAAATGCAAGAAAACTGTAAAATGGCTTTAAGTAAAAAAAAAGGTGTTCGAATGATAAAAACTTGAAGATAAAGGCATGAAATGTATAACAATTTCTGAAATGTAAAGTATTTGAAATGGAAAGAAAGCATTTAAATGTAAGGCATCAGTAAAAAAATTTCGAATGAAAACATTTTAAATGCAAGAAACTTGTAAATGGTATTGACATAAAGGTAAAGGAAAGTACTGGAAATGATAAAGAGTTTTCATTAAATCATAAACATGTGGTGTTATCATACGTAAATTGCTCTTGCATTCGTTTCCCTAGCCATGTGGTAATTTGAATGTTTACTGAGTTTTTTTGTACAATAGATATGACACACGAAATCCTAATGCTAAGACTTCTATTTATACTACTTCGACCATAACAGTCTTGCTATAAGATTCTTCCACGTTCAGAACATGCAGAGAAGTGCCTCTCTCTTGCTTCCACGCGTCTTCGAATGCTCCAGCGCATATATTTCAAATTTCGAACATCCCGCTTGCATTTGAATTTCAAATGTTTTGGCACTTCTTCGCTTCGAACGCATTTCTTAGACACAGCCTTGTTATCATTTCGAGACTTCTTTGGATATATTCTCATAACTGTCACTCGAAGCTTCAAGCTTTGATATGCCCATTCGAAGCACTACTTCTACCATTTCGAAACATGACGTTTTGTTTCATTTCAATCGAAACGTCCAATTTACTTTGCTTCTAATAATATCATCAAAATCTTCAGCCAACACATAGATGGCTGCTTTAAGACACCACCACCTTCATCTAAAAACCACCACTTCCCTCCTCCACCTTCATCCAAACCTAACCCAGATCCTTGAAGGTCTTCATCCAACCCAAGAACCCTAACCCTATATTCATCAAAACCCCACGAACCCCAAGAACCCTAGGGTTCTGGGATGAACCCTAATCCTAAGTAGGAAGAACCCTAACCCTAAATCAAACCTTAAAAACCCCAATTCAAACCAAAATCACGTGATTAAACACCAATCCCAGCAATCAATCGAGTCCTAAAAGTTAAGTATTGAAGGTTACCTCAATCTCAATGTTTTCTCCTTTTGATTCTTCGATATGTCGTCTAATCGCTGCCGTCCTTGATTTTGCAGGTATCGATGGTGTAACGGAGATATTAGCAGATGAAGCCTTGAAGACAGCGGCGACACCACAGATCTAGGGTTTCATAAATTGAAACCTAAATCTTAACTCTTCTTCTGCTTTCGTTCTTCGTCTGTCACATATTTCCTCTTTTTTTTTTAGATTCTCTAGGGTTTTTATAGTGTAGATTAGAGAAAATATTAGGAAGTTTTTATTTTGATTTTACGTTATTTGTTAGATTGATTGAAGATTAGGATAGATTAAAGTTAGATTTAGAAATTAGAGATTGAAATTAGATTTGGTTTGATTTGTAATCGATTGTGTAACTTCTGATTCATTGTATTTGGACAATTTTGTGTGATTATAGATTGTAAAGTATATAAATTTTTTATACAATTTGATTCTATTAGTATTGATCTTGTATATTAATGTTTAATTTTTGGACTCTGGTTGTTTTGGGCTTGTGTTGTGAGGAAGAGAATGAACAGGGGTGTAACACCCCGATATTTAATTATTTATTTAATTAAATATTTTTGAATATTTTATATTAATTCGAATTTTTATCGTTGAAGTCGGAATTATTTTATTTAGTGGCATGATAAATAATCGGATTTAATTTGGTGGAATTAAGTTGAGAATTATCAGTATTATTCTAAGAAGCATAATTGGATAAATATGTTGAGTTGAGCGGTAAATTGATAGTTAGATAAATTAGACGGTTTAATCGGAGAACTATTATTAGAATATTATTTGCAAGTTAGTATTATTTAATGTATGGATCGATCTTAGTTGAAGAATATTATTGGAAATAGTATTAGATTATATCATGTGACTATTTATTTAATTGAGATTATGTTGTGATAGTAGTAATAGTGGGGTGTGTATGTAGGCCCACTAAGAGAAACACTATTTTTTTGGAATAAGAAAGTATGGAGATTAGGTTTTGTGGTGGGTATCAGTAAGAAAAGAAATGAGGGATTGGAACTTTTGGAAGATAGATCGTGAAACAAGGTTGTAGACAAAGAGGAACGAGGATTTTGGCAGAGAAAGGGGTTGATTGATGATTGCTAGAAAGGGGCAAAGGCTTGCACTCGACCGGATATTAGAGACAGTCTTCAATCCAAGGTAAGAGTGGAGTTTCTTATCCTAAAATGGGACATATGATATGTTATATGTGAGGATTTGGGGTATGAATTTATTGTTATTTGTGTTTGTTTATGGTAATGGATGTTAGGAATTAATTAATGTTAATTATGGGTGAAATTTCATGTTCCTGTGTTATACGTTGGTTAGTCTGTGAATCGTTATACGTTGGTTCTGTGAATAGAATGAAACTGGAGAAGTAACAGGAAGTTGCAGAAAATTATTCATAATGGGGCATGCCGACCGTCAGGCTGTTCCTTGTTGTTGGATGCCGGTCGGAAAGGTTGGGATGGAAAGTGACAATCAACAACGTGTGTGGGTAGAGGCTGCCAGTCGACAACCTTGAGAGAGAGAAGAGTGTCGTCCGGCACTAGGTATTGAGAGGGAAGAAAAGTGTCGTTTGACACTGTCTGTTAGGTGCAGAGGCACTTGTTTCTTTCTGTAGCAATAAGTTATATAATTTTTTTATTGTATCATTATAGAATTCATTAATATAAAAGCAAAGCAGTTAGGGAACAAATTGAACCATTCTTATCAATAGTATGTTATAGCAGAAAGATATTAATAGAAGTACCCCTTATGTCAGTAATCTTAATCTAGTAGTTACAATATAATTTTAACAGCTTGTAGAAATAAGACAGAGTTGGAAATAATTAGTAAAGTTGCAGTAACTGTTTTAGAGGATTGATTAAATAGAAAAAGAAAAGATATATTTCCAGTTAGTTATTTAAAAGTGAATATTAGGAGAATAATTAAATAATGAAGAACTAATACAAAGAGAGTTATGGGATCGTTTTGGAAACGATTATCATGTTTGTGTTTTCATTGTGGTGTGCGTTGATTCTATGATGTTGTGAATATTTTGTGAGGATACAGGAATTATTATGACGAAGATTTACATCTATTAATTGGTAATAACAATGATATAGGCTTGTTTCCAAAGGTGAATAGTTGTGGTTATGATGTTGTGATAATTTTGTGATGATGTGAAGTGCAGGAAGAATTGTGTTATGGGTCATTCTTGTGAATAATTCGTTGTCGAATACATCGTTGTTATTGAATATGTCATTGTTTATATGTTGTGATTGATAAGTTGATTAAGTTATAGGCCTATGGCCAGTGTTGAAGCGACGATGAGTACCTCTAATTATTGGTAAAGTGACGATATAGTCTTATGCCTTTGTGATGGTGATTGTTGTTGTATGTGATTGTTACATTCATTGAGTCATATACATTTGCATTATTAAGTTGGTCTGGATTGGCACCACGTTGGCCTGGATTGGCAAAATAATAAGTTGAAGGCTTATGCCTTGTTAATGCCTCTATTTATTGGCAGATTTTTAATTTAGTAGTTCTTCTCCAACGGTACCACATGCATGTGCATTGTAATTGAGTCGCATTCGGTGTTGCATCTTGAGTTGTAGTGAAGATAGATTTGTTGTTGCTTTATGTTGTTGACTTATTGTGACAGGTATCATTTAAAGGTTGTGAATTAGTTGTTATGTCGCGTTGATGCTTTGTTGTGATTAAAGATGTTTGAAAGTTATGAAGTGGTGATTTTATATTCCTGAATTCTAATATATGATTTATCATGCACTCACTTATATGATTTGAGAATCTCACCCCTTACTGTTTGAATGTTGCCCTCTATTGGTACCGTTCAGGTAATCAAGAAGGATAGTTGTACATCGTTAGTTCGAGTCGGTGTCGTTGCTATGATGTGTAGCACTCGGGGGGATGAACGCTTGATGATTAATTGTTGATTATTATTTCTATTGCTGAATCTTTAAGTTGTTTACATGAAATAATTGTTGTCTTGAGGTTGTTTTAGTTGAATAAAAGATGTTAAGTGAATTGAAGTTAAGTATGTATATTACGATGCTTATCAATAAAAAGTTGTTTGATTTTGAAGAAGAAATCAGATTGTTATCGGTTCATCCGAGTTAAGTGTTATGTATTTGTTTGTATGCGATTAAATGAAGATTGATTTTTAGTTGAAAATGTAGCATCCTATTTACGTTGAGCTATGATTTTCTTATTATTTATCGGGTAGAAATGGGGTGTTACATTAGTGGTATCAGAGAGAGTCGGTTCGTCCGACCAAGTTGTCTAATGTCGTTTATTCCTTAGTGCGCGACAAGTGTGTGGAACATTGTCGGTACTTGTTTGCCTTAATTGCAGGAAGTTGGTTGAAGATAAGTGGGGGAGAATCGTTGCTTCTCGGATATGGTCAGTTGAAAGGTGTTGGTTCGGTGTGCTGCCGACGACGACAATGCAAGAATTGTTGGAGTCTTGTTGTTCCCGAATTTGAAGGTGACTAGGATTCAAGATCTTGTTGTTAGTCGAGTTAGAGCGTCTTTAGAGAAATTGATCAGACATTGTTGGTGCTTACTTCTCAAAGAATGAAGATCGATGTAATATTTGTTGATTTACGAAGCAAGTGTAAGATATTGATGTTTGAACAATGATGGAGTAATAAAGTTGTTGTAACTTTTATGTTGGGATCATATAAGTGATTGTCGGAAGTAGTTGACGTTGATAAGTAGTTGTAAATCGCGAGTCTGAGTCGAAACTTGAAGAAGTGAGTAGCGTTGCAAAAAGAATTGTTGCCCTGGTGTTTTAGAACCTGAACTTTGGAGAAGGAATGCATCTCTCGAGTTATAAGAAGTTTGGGAGCACGAGATATATTAAGAGTTGTTTGGAATATGTCTAAGTTGAATACAAATGAGTTTCGGAGTGGAATTTCCTTAAGCGAATCGCTGGAAACTGCAGAATTATTGTGGGACTTTGAAAATTCATAACTAGAGTTTTGGGCATCCGATTTAAGCTCCGTTTGAAGCGTTGGAAAGATAATGAAATGAGATTCATTTTAAAAATGGTTCCAGTAGATGTAATAGATTATATTATCACGTGATGATATTGGAAGTAAGTGCAGTTTGTTGTTAAGCTTGTCTTTGGGACTATACTTGTTCTTCAGTGTTGTACGGGACGTCAACGTCTGAGTTGGGTGAATTAAAGGAAAAATTTGAAATATTTATTTAAAGTAATTTGGAAAATCAAAGGTATCATTTGGAAAGCTTTGGAGTTATTAATTAGAACGAAAGACGATAGTGTGATGTCGTGTGGAATTTACGGTGTCGAAAAGGAGGAAGATTTATGCTAAGTTGTCAGGATGTATGTTATAGTTTTGGGAGAAGAGTTCTCTTGAGTAATTTTATTTCTAAGTAAAAGTGTATGTAGATCCATTCAAGGTGGATGCAGTTCTAATTTGGAGAACGAAGAAGTCCATTATAGAGGTTAGTAGCTTGTTGAGCTTAGATGATTACTATCGTAGTTGTTTGAGGTGTAGATATATATGAAATGTTGTTAGATAAGATGATAATGTTGAGAGTGTGATTGGAATGAGTTTGAGAGGTGGAGATACATGTATTTTTGATGTTGTGAAATTCTAAAGAGGATTAAGAATTTAAGAATGTTGTTAGAATCCTTTATGTAGATAAAGACTCAGACTAGAGTGGAATGACTTGTAATGTATTGATATGCTGATAGATCTCGAGTTAGAAAATGATTGATCATCGTGGGATGGTTGGTGAATGAGGATTAGACATGTTGTGTTTTAGAAAACTTGAATACGAGTTTTAAGGAAACGCTATTATAGTTTGGTACGACGATTTATACTCCCTTATGGTTGTCGAATACTAATTGACAAATTGAGGAAGTGATCACCCTAAGTCCATTGTTAATAGTAGACGAGATTATGTTGGATGTTATAGATTTGTGTTGCTATCTTAGTGGTATTAAAAAGTATGGATATTATATCGCGAGTATAATCGCTCGCCAGTTTGTTTGAAATTAGTAGATGAGTCGTTGAGTGAGAGTTGAGACGTAATGAATAATACTCCATAATACGACGAAGTTGATTATATTGGCTATGTTTGTGTCACTATAAGAGCGATACGACTATGTGAACAGACTTGTTGATATTTTGTTGAAGTGATTGATAAGTTGTTAGCGGTTATGTCGCAGAGATGTTGAATTATTAACACACGCGGATTTGAATTATATCATATTGAGCGTTGTTATGTCGAGAAAGTAGTGACCGAAGTGTTGCAAAACGTGAATTGAAGATCAGAGAGTTGGATGCGAAATTCGCATTAAGAGTGACCGTATCAAGTAGATTTTCGAGGACGGAAATATTCTAAGTGGGAGAGAGTTATAACACCCTGATATTTAATTAAATATTTTTGAATATTTTATATTAATTCGAATTTTTATCGTCGAAGTCGGAATTATTTTATTTAGTGGCATGATAAATAATCGGATTTAATTTGGTGGAATTAAGTTGAGAATTATCAGTATTATTCTAAGAAGCATAATTGGTTAAATATGTTGAGTTGAGCGGTAAGTTGATAGTCATATAAACTAGACGGTTTAGTCGGAGAACTATTATTAGAATATTATTTGTGAGTTAGTATTATTTAATGTATGGATTGATCATAGTTGAAGAGTATTATTGGAAATAATATTAGATTATATTATGTGACTATTTATTTAATTGGGCATATGTTGTGATAGTAGTAATAGTGGGGTGTGTATGTAGGCCCACTAAGAGAAACACTATTTTTTTGGAATAAGAAAGTATGGAGATTAGGTTTTGTGGTGGGTATCAGTAAGAAAATAAATGAGGGTTTGGAACTTTTGGAAGATAGATCGTGAAACAAGGTTGCAGACAAAGAGGAACGAGGATTTTGGCAGAGAAAGGGGTTGATCGATGATTGCTAGAAAGGGGCAAAGGCTTGCCCTCGACCGAATATTAGAGACAGTCTCCAATCCAAGGTAAGGGTGGAGTTTATTATCCTATAATGGAGCATATGATTTGTTGTATGTGAGGATTTATGGTGTGAATTTATTATTGTTTGTGTTTGTTTATGGCAATGGATGTTAGGAATTAATTAGTGTTGATTATTGGTGAATTTTCATGTTCATGTGTTATGCGTTGGTTAGTCTGTGAATCGTTATATGTTGGTTCTGTGAATAGAATGAAACTGGAGAAGTAACAGGAAGTTGTAGAAAATTATTCATAATGGGGCATGCCGATCGTCAGGCTGTTCATTATTGTTGGATGTCGGTCGGCAAGGTGGGGATGGAAAGTGACGTTCGGCGAGGTGTGTGGGAAGAGGCTGTCGGTCGACAGCCTTGAGAGAGAGAGAAGAGTGTCGTTCGGCACTAGGTATTGAGAGGGAAGAAGATTTCCGTTCGACACTATCTATTAGGTGTAGAGACACTTGTTTCTTTCTGTAGCAATATGTTATATAATTTTTTTTATGGTATTAGTATATAATTCAATAATATAAAAGTAAAGCAGTTAGGGAACAAATTGAACCATTCTTATCAATAGTATGTTATAGCAGAAAGATATTAATAGAAGTAGCCCTTATGTCAGTAATCTTAATCTAGTAGTTACAATATAATTTTAACAGCTTGTAGAAATAAGACATAGTTGGAAATAATTAGTACAATTGCAGTAACTGTTTTAGCGGAAAGATTAAATAGCAGAAGAAAAGATATATTGTCAGTTAGTTAGTTAGAAGTGAATATTAGGAGAATAATTAAATAATGAATAACTAATACATAGAGAGTTATGGGAGTGTTTTGGAAACGATTATCATGTTTGTGTTTTCTTTGTGGTGTGCGTTGATGCTATGATGTTGCGAATATTTTGTGAAGATACAGGAATTGTTATGACGAAGATTTACATCTATTAATTGGTAATAACAGTGATATAGGCTTGTTTCCAAAGTTGAATAGTTGTGGTTATGATGTTGTGATAATTTTGTGATGATGCAAAGTGCAGGAAGAATTATGTTGTGGGTCATTGTTGTGAATAAGTCGTTGTCAAATACATCGTTGTTATTGAATATGTCGTTAATTATATGTTGTGATTGATAAGTTGATTAAGTTGTAGGCCTATGGCCAGTGTTGAAGGGACGATGAGTACCTCTAATTATTGGTAAAGTAATGATGTAGGCTTATGCCTTTGTGAAGGTGATTGTTGTTGTTGTATGTGATTGTTGCATTTATTGAGTCACATACATTTGCATTATTAAGTTGGCCTGGATTGGCACCACGTTGGCCTGGATTGGCAAATTATTAAGTTGAAGGCTTATGCCTTGTTAATGCCTCTATTTATTGGCAGATTTTTAAGTTAGGAGTTCTGCTCCAACGGTACCACATGCATGTGCATTGTAATTGAGTCGCATTCGGTGTTGCATCTTAAGTTGTGGTAAAGATAGATTTGTTGTTGCTTTATGTTGTTGACTTATTGTGACATGTATCATTTAAAGGTTGTGAATTAGTTGTTATGTCGTGTTGATGCTTTGATGAGATTAAAGATGTTTGAAAGTTGTGAAGTGGTAATTTTATATTCCTGAATTCTAATATATGATTTATCATGCGCTCACTTATACGATTTGAGAATCTCACCCCTTACTGTTTGAATGTTTCCCTCTGTTAGTAACATGCAGGTAATCAAGAAGGATAGTTGTAAATCGTTAGTTCGAGTCGGTGTCGTCGCTCTGATACGTAGCACTTGGGGGGATGAACGCTTGATGATTAGTTGTTGATTATTATTTCTGTTGCTGAATCTTTAAGTTGTTTACATGAAATAATTGTTGTCTTGAGGTTGTTTTAGTTGAATAAAAGATGTTAAGTGAATTGAAGTTGAGTATGTATATTCTGATGCTTATCAATAAAAAGTTGTTTGATTTTGAAGAATAAATAATATTGTTATCAGTTTATCCGAGTTAAGTGTTATGTATCTGTTTGTATGCGATTAAATGAAGATTGATTTTTAGTTGAAAATGTACCATCCTATTTATGTTGAACTCTGATATAATTATTATCCGTCGGGTAGAAATGGGGTGTTACAAGGGGCGTTGTAGATGAGATTAGGGTTTCATTCCCTTGCAATTGACTCGGTCAACAAAATAATAATAATAAAAATAACAAAATAAATGTTAATAATAATAATATCAATAATAATACTAATAGATATAATAAAAACAGAATATTTTGTAATAAATCAATAAAATTTAAATGAATGTTGTCTTTAGTCAACAAAAAATTGTTATGATGGGCTTCGAAAAACTAAACTGATATGGGCCTGCAATTATTCAAAAAATGCATTATCTTCTTATACCCTAATTGGTCAATAGAACTTAAATGAGTCATTCTACATAAATGATTAAAAAAAACACCCCTACTTTGTTATAAAACATGAGTAATAATCTTAATGGACCATCAAATTTTGATGGTCCATTAAGGAAATACACCTCCCTCTTATGAATTTTAAACAGATCTCCCAAAACTCCAATGCGCCCATACACCCTTATATAGAAAAAATATACCCATCTTGTATTTAAACGGGGCTTCTAAAATACTCTTATGGACCATCAGATTTTGATGCTCCATACACCCCCTTACCAATATTTAAACCCTTAATTCATAACAAATAAGTAATTAAAGAATACAAATTAAAATAAAACGAACATTTGAAATTGAATGGGGGCAAATTTGGGGTATGAAAGTTGTCCGTATTTAATCATTCTTAGATTGAAGGGTGCGAGAATACGTAGGTCTCGCACGTTTGAATCAGAGGTTTATTAAATAATGGAAGACCCCAAAATTTGACCAAAAGATTATAAGGATACATTGTACAATGTTCCCATAAGAATAAAAAATAGGCACAAATGATGATATATCATCTTACTAGAGTTTGAATGAAGAGTTTTGATTCGACTAATATGTGACGACGTGGATAACTCGTTAGTACCTAAGAGAGATTGTAGGTTTTTTGTGTATTTATCGTAACCTATGAGGTAAATAACACCGGTTTGAAATTTGACTTATTAATTCTTCGAGACTAACATAGTAAGCTTATAGTGTGGATTTTGTCTATTCATCACAACCTAGGGGATGAATAAAAAAGATCTTGATAATTCATTGTCACGTGAAGACTAACACAATGAGTTATATCGCAGAAATATAGATAACATATTGCTACTTCGAGACTAAGACAAGGAGTTATATCGCAGATTTTGTATATTTACTACAACCTAGAGAATAAATAATACAAGGATAGGCTTATGTATTTATCAAGACCTAGAGGATAAATAACATAAGCTGATAATTCATTATTGCTTGGAGACTGACATAGTGAACTATAGATTTTCGCATACCTACCACAACCTAGAGGATAGATAAAACGAGGATAAATTTGTGCATTTATGATGACCTAGAGGATAAATAACACGAGCATAGATTTACGTATTTATAACGACCTAGAGAATAAATAACATAAACCCGATAAATCACATACCTACCACAACCTAGAGGATAGATATTTGAAAATTTTGTGTGTTTATCATGACCTAGAGGATAAACGACACAAGAATAGGCTTACGTACTTATCACGACCTAGAGGATAAATAACGTGATCCAGATAATTCACATACCTACCACAGCCTAGAGGATAGATAATTGTAATGTTCTTTGATAATCGAATCTTTAGATAACTAAGCCAGAGATAAGATCGGAGTTTACCGGTTGTGTCTGTTCTCAACCAATGTATTTGTTTATTTTCTGGATAAGATAGTTCAACAATGGGACCCAAGAAGAGTTTGTATTTTTATCCAAAATGGAATTGAAAAAATGCCATGCATGGTATATATGCATAATGTCCTAGATTGATATGGAACCCAAATGTATATGCACTGAATTTTCGCTGTATATGCCCCAAATGTCCGTATATTCACCACATATTTGTATGTGCACCAGATGTTTGTTGTAAATGTTTTAATATTCTCTCCTTTTAAACCATTGGTTTTGTGTCTCTGACTCCCTCTAATGTTGTAGGCTGCATTGACGTGGTATTTTTGAGTTGATTTGAATTAAGATGCATTTAGCAAGATTTTGATATTTGTATTGCAGACGCATGCGTAGGCGTGGATGTAGACATAAACGCGGGCGTGGATGTAAACATGGACGCAAGCAAGGATGTCGGCGCAAATTTTCTTTTGATGTTTTTCTAACCAATTTTTTTTTGATGTTTTATCGGATGCTTCTATTTGTTTGTTGAATCCCCAAAATGATTTCAGCACAGTATTCACAGTAAATAACGTAGTATTTTGCAGACAAGTCCAAAAACACAAATTGAAAAGATTGAAAAAGTAAATGTTTTATTGATAAACATGCCTTTGAATAGGTGGGATTACAATATACAATTCCTAAAAAGAGGTAATCATAAAAAGTTTTAACTAAAACTATAAAATGGAAATGAAAATGATAATTGCTACTAATGTTTCTCCAATGTCCTTTTGATAGCTCCAAATCTCCTTTACTTCAGAGTCAAATGATTGGGATTAGTCCCTCTCCTCCATGGTCATATTTGTGGTTCTTAGATTGATGTCTATTTGTTCTTTATTTTGAAGTAAGATCCCTAACTTTTTCCTGGACCGCCCTTTCGGATTTTCAATCCACCGAGATAATTTTTTGTTTATGTCCCTAATTTTTTCCAGGCTCTCCCTTTAGGGTTTTCAATCCACCGCGACACTCCTTTTTGCCTAAGTCGCCCATTTAGGGTTCTAACTTAGCGAACTTTTTATACATAGTATTTTTTTACTGCATTATAGTTTGTCAGATGTAGCAGTTCTTCCCCATCCATTGTTGTGAGGACAAGACCACCACCTAAAAATGCTGTTTTTATGACATACAGACCTTCGTAGTTGGGTGTCCATTTACTACGTGAATCAAGGCGAGGTAGTAGAATCTTCTTGAGCACCAAATTTCCTTCTTTGAACACTCGAGGATGAATCTTCTTGTTAAATGCTTTCTTCATTTGCTTTTGAAATAATTGATCGTGGCACAGAGTTGTCAAGCATTTTTCTTCAATGAGGTTAAGCTAATCAAGTCGCATTTGAACCCATTATGACTCTTCAATATTTGTTTACATTAGAACTCCTAGTGACAGAATCTCTACTTTAACAAGGAGTACTGCCTCCATGCCATATACTAGAGAGAAAGAAGTTGCACCTGTTGACTGATAAGTGCAAATTGCAGCTATTTTTGTATATACTTTTTGTTGCACTTATCGACTCTTTGTAGTTAATATCGGTTGAAAAACTAGAATTTTGTTTAAATACGTTTAGTTTGTGTTTATTTGTGTTTTTGTGTACATAGTGTATCATTTGATGTTTTTCCATTCACTTTGGAGGTATTTGTTGCATTTTGGAGCATTGGGTAATAAGGTGTCAAAGGAACGGCTCTGGATGTGTGTTTTCTGAATAAAAGACCAGTTTTGGGAAGTTATGTCTAGGAGAGCCCGCTTAGTGCATAGAAAGCCGCTAAGTGCGAGTGGGTTCAACGAATTTTGTAGTGCGCTACTTGCATTTTGACATTTTGGCAGAAGCATTGTTTTGAAGCCCACTTAGCGTGAATATCGCGCTTACCGCGTTTTAGGGCAGTTTGATTTGTAAAATAAAGAAGTCGCGCTTAGCGCGCCAGGCCTGCTTAGCGCGGTCTGCTGAAATTTGTTTTATAACTTCAGATTTAGTTCATTTTTAGGTGATGGTTTTGGGGAAGTTTTTGCTCCCAACTCCATCAACCTTCAATTTTGTTATGATTAGCTTAGATAACAACTATGATGCTTACATACGGATGATTTGGGTTGGATTTCTCTTTGATCGACGTTGACAAACTGGTAGATTTATGGTTCATTTATCTTTTTCTTTGTGTATTCTCTTTTGGTTGGGTTTTTATATTTATTTTCTTTGAACTCATGTATATTTATCGCCTTTGGAGTTGTATAAAACTTGCTTTACAAATCTTTATCGATTATTATCCTTGATTTTTGCTATGTGCTAGGGATTTGAGTTTCTATAGACATATACTGCATGAGTTCTTATCTAGGATAATTATCTAATAGTGTATGAATTCTAGAGATAGATTAATCATTTTTATTCACTTATGGTGTATGTGATTAATGCCTTTGTGTTATCTATGTCGCTCCGAGAGATTGTCGATGCAGAGGACAATTGACTTCTATGTTGTTAAGGTGGTTAAGAGATCGCTACCGAAGTGATGCAGTCGGCCTTTAAATTTGGGTTAGAAATGACTTAGGCTATGAGTGACATGTGATGACATTGATGAATATTGTAGGTTTAGTATAACAGGTCAATAGGTTTAAGTGTGTGAGTAGTAGTATATATGCATGCTTGATAAGTTATTCATTTTTCCTTTTTATACATTTATTTTCCGTTGATACTTTTCCTTTCAACCCATTTATCCCTAAACTCATTAACAAGAGATTTATCGAACGATATTTCAGTTCACCAATCTCTGTGGACACAATACGATATAACCTAAATATCACCCGGTAAAATAATACTTTACTTTTTATTTGTCGCTTTATCGCTCCAGTAAAATGGCGTTATTGTCGGGGATTGATGAAATAATCAGCTGAACAAATCATCGAGATGAAATCAATGAAGCCGTCACTGAATGGTTTTTATCCCACGAGAAGGGAACGGAAAACATCGACTAAACCTGAGAAGGGAGAAATCACGGTCAAACGACCGATAGATCGGGTAAGAGAGCCTGTTACTCGAGGGGAAGGTATTAGCACCCCACACAATCGTAGTACTCTATGGTATCCACTCTTATTGTTCTAATCTAATGGGTGTGGTCAAAATCTACGCCTAAGGTTTAAAATCTAAAATGGAATGCATGTAAAAGGAAAGTGAAAATAATGTAGGGAAAATAAAGTCGTGGGGAAAAGAAAGAGATTTTTACAAAGATATGCTCGATTAGGCCCCACAAAAAGCCTCCGCCTACGTATCCCTTTTAAGGAATCAGAGCAGTCGTATTTTGGCTCATTTATTTTGGTGGGTTTTTGTTTTTTAGTTGAACAATGTTAAATTCAATCATTCCACCAATGCTCGACCTTTGGAGACGTATGACCTGTAGTGGAAAGGAACTAACATGCTCTTAAAAGAGAAAAGCCGATTGGTAAAAAGAAGGGAGTTGTTTAATGTTTTTTACCTTAAAGAAGGATTTTAAAGTTGTTAGATGTTTTACGCATTTTTTTTAAGAAAAGACTTTTAGTCTTAATGCAAGGATGCAAAATAAAGAAAAAATATCTAAGGGAGACTATCCTAAATCTATCCCTAATGTTATCATACAATGATGGCCTTATATCAAGGATAAAGGGGAAATATCTATCTATTGTTAGCATGCATGGATTACCTATCTTAAGGTCTAGCTCGAATCGGGAAAGAAACAAACATATCCTAAGGGAGCATGGTATATACAAACAAATGCTTTAGCAAAAGCACACAATCGGGGTGTACTGACTCGAGAGATAGGGTATGAAGATAAAATTCTTTGGCTAAGGGGAGCAGATCACCCGAAGTAAAGAAGCGAGAGACTGAGATGAAATAAAAAAGAAAAGCATTACTTTAGCTAAGGGAAGCGGATCACCCGAAGCAAACAAGCGGGTAGGGAAGTGTCATCAATGGCCATTGCAAACTCTTGACAAAGTGTAGGGGTTTTATTGCAAAACCCTTTTCCACGTGACTGAATAGATACACATGATCTTCACAAAACCAAAGCATCGACGTACAACGTGAGATAAGGATGACACAGATGAAATGCGGGGGTCGATTGCGAACTCTTTTCGCTCGCCTCCTTTTGAGGAGTTATTGGGGTGGAGGAATATGCGAGCACAAATGTAAACACACGTGAGGAATAACGACTTCAAAGGTGGAGTTTTAAACAAACACAAGTAGCAAACATAATTCACATAATGTGAAATTATACTAAATGGGCCTTTAAATAAACCAGAGGGATTTCTGACGTGATCAACAATGAAGATCCCCATCATACATCTCTATTCCTACTTCTCACGGCAAGGAAAGCAGTAAAAGTACTAATTGACATGATCTCTAGAAAGCAATAAGATGCGAAAAGGAAAATAGAAGGGAAATATGCCAAACGGATAATAATCTGTAGATGGCGAGCAATAGCAAAGAAACCCAGAAAACTGCACGAGCTGCTATCATTAATAAGGAAAGTACCATCAAGCTAAGTGTCAAAGTATCAACAAATCAAGATCAGAATGTGTAACGGACACACCCGAGCACCAAAATATACCTACACCAAATATCGATCCAAACACAAGTATAATAGCACAATGCACAACAAATGTAAGCACATGGTACAAAATATGTATCGGACATTCCCCCACCATTAACAAAGTACGTGCAGGAATTGCAATCCATATAAGATACAAAATAACAATCACATGATGGAATATGTAGCAAACACATCTGTGTGATCCCGGGTACCTGCACAAAAACAAGATTTATGCAAGAATGGTATCATTTGCGTATCATACGCAAACTTTCACTTAACAAGTGATCGCATAAGGAGTCCTTTCAACCAAATAATCATGTGTTAATTAAAGGTTGGAGGTCTTACAATGTACCTTATAAAGCATTCATAAAAGGATTTAAAAGTAACAAGGCAATGTTGCAAACATGCAATGAAAACAAAGCAAAAATTGACATTTATGTCTGGGTAACCGGTTATCATAACTGGGTAACCGGTTACCAAAAGTTGGTAAATCTGGAAATTCGCTACTGACTTGGGGTAACCGGTTACCATAACCGGGTGATCGGTTACCAAAAATTTGAAAATTATGGAAATTTTCTACTGACTTGGGATAATCGTTACCATAACTGGGTGACCGATTACCTATTGACAGTTTTGAAATATTTTGTGAGCAAAATGAATGGTAACCGGTTACCATATCTAGGTAATCGGTTACCCTCGTGTCAGAGGCAGCTTTAACAGATTTTTGAGTATTTTCAATGGTTTAGGCAATTGATCAAACACAAGATCCTCTCATATCACACACATGATTTTGCATAATTCAAAGTTCAGATTCACACTATACATGATGAATTAAGGATCAACAATTAAGCTTCATGCAACATCATCAATTTGTTTCAATAATTAAGCACTTTCATGTAAATACACAATTCAATAAGCACTTAATTCAACTATCCAATTTCGGATTTATGCATAATCATCAAATCAATTCATAATTCTAGGCTTAGATTTATATTCTCGATTCAAAATTCAACCTAGATTCAAGTCATGCTTGATCAAAAAGTGCTTCTCGAATAATCACTTATTTCAAAAAGTGTTTAATTCAAGAAAACTCACTGATAGAAGTATAGGAGGCTTCAGTATAAAGATTTCAACGAATGGATCAACAATTGGAGAAGAATTGCTCTTGATCTTGACTTTTTGATCCTGTTGCAATTGTTGTTGTGTTCTTGATGAAAAAAAGTTGTAGAACTTTGATTTGATCCTTGAGATAATTGGGAGAAAAATTTAGAGTGTTTTTAAGATTTTATGAATTATGAGAGCCTCCCCTAAAAATTGGAGTAAATGAGAATATATAGTATGGAATTATGTGAGTGGATTTGTTTAATGGGTCTCAAATAACCACAAACTTAAAATGCTGATTTTCAATTTATCAGAGTGCGACACGTTCCAGGCAAATTAGTAGGAACCTCGGTGCAATTTTTGAAGTTTACATGTGAAAACAAAATGTAGCCATGTCGAGGATGACCTCGTGTCCGAAGATGGGCTCAATCAGATATACGAGGAGAAAGTTATAAATTTTTGAAGTTTCGTCTCAGATGAAAATATTTCTCGGTTCAGTATTTTCAATACGTTGTGCATGGTTTGGACCAAAAACGAGAACCTTTAGGTCACCGTTTGCTTTTAGCATCTGAAGGTAAGTTAAAGTAGACGGGATTTTTGAATCAACGCCACTAGATCCAGCTTGATATGATAAAAATCGACCGAGTTATGATTTTTTGAATGTGATGCAGATAAACATTTTCCACAATTTTCCCGTACGAACACACTTGATAAATCCAGTATTTTGGAGACCTTCATAGTAGAATTAGCTTACGGTCGTGAGAAACTAAATGTAGAGGATATTGAGACGGAATTTTGGTCACCGAAACGAGTTCAAAATGAGCCGCGGGCTCTGATTTATGAATTTTTTAGTGTTCAAAAACTGCACTTCCAACACACTTTTTCGCTGTATTTCTTTGAAACAATTCGCACATTCAGAGCTCTTCTTCAAAGAATTGACTATCGAGTCACAAATGAATTTTGGAATACATCCACAAGGATATCTTGGCAAAAAAATATCTGAATATGACAAACCGAATTGGCCCTGTGAATTTCCGACTACCCGAACCATGCGAAACAACAAATTGATTATTGGTATAAAGAAAATCATGAGAATGTCTATTGACGAAATAAATGTCTCTTGCAATTTATAGAGGCTCATCTGAAATACCCTGATCCCATAAGCATAGAACCAATGATATGTATGCATATGATGATGCAATATCAGCCAAATTAAAGTCGAAATGAAGAGGGTAAATTTTGGGGTACAACAGCTTCCCTTATTCAAACTTCTTAAACCTGAAGCGAGATTAGCAACAACAGCCTTTCAAGCGATAAGGTGGAAGGAGATTGAATACAAAAATCCAGTTAAAAATTTTCATCTTGAATTGAGACGACGTATCGACACAGGGTATAATTTAGTTGACCTCTTCGCACTGAACCAAACAAATTATGCGAGTAACAACTCGACTCCATAGAATGCCAGAATAGTGCATTATGAGGAAAAAAAAGTAACAACCAAAATGTGCTATTAACGACTAGACTTCAAAAAATGTCAGAACACTGCATTCCGAAAAAAGGATAAAGACCGAAAGATGCTAGAAACAACTAGACTTCACAGAATGCTAGAACATTGCATTCTGAGAAAGAAATAATGGCCTTTCTGCACCAAAACCCATTGACACGCTAATCGAAATGCTAGGGGACTGAGAGAAGGTACGAGTAACGACTCAACCTTATGAATACTTCAAAGGATGTTCCATACTGGATCACAAACATAAACCAAGAGTAAGACTCTTGCTTAAAAAGGAACTAGTAATGACTAGGCCTCTATGAGTACTCCTTAGGATACCAATAACGATTGGATCCTCAAAACAAGGAGAACACCTGATAATCCCAAACCCGGAAGAAGAAGTAACGATTGACCCTAACCAAGGAATTATAGATATGAAATGAGACAAATATTAATCTGACTCGGTAGAACCTAGTAATGACTAGATTCAACCAATACAAAATGAATTCCAGAACGATGCACTCAAAAATCAGGTGACAAGTTGCGAACTTGACTTTGGGAGGAAATCGTATCTACCAACCCATAATGTTGCGTTAGGGCGAAGCTAACAACAACAAGGAAAACAAATAACGACACGATAAGGGAGGACTAGTAACAATTAGAGTCCTCAGAATACCATAACGATGTATTCTGAAAAAGATACGCGAGTAACGACTCCACATGGGAAGACTAGAAATAACTAGACTCCTCAAAATACCAAAATGCTGTATTCTGAAAAATATACACGAGTTTCAACTCGACATCAAAGGCGCTGATAATGACCAAACAAAAAGAAACACTAATCTAAGACCGAACTGGATCGTAACTAGTCCAATGAGTAATGACTCAAAAAAGGATGACATCGAATAAGGATTAGAAATGTCTAAACCAAAAACAGAGGTACAACAATAACGATTGAACGCGACTCAGGAGAACCTACACAGAGGATAGGGAATTCCCTTAGGTGAGAGGCAAGAAAGGGGCCGACTTACACGAAGTAAGGGGAAAACCAAAGGATATCTGCTAAACCTAAGGAATCACTAGGGAAACCTCCAAACCTTGAAACAAAAATATTGAGAAAAGCAAGCATTTAAACTCGAGATCACTGGGGAGCAAGACGATAAACTTGGCTTATACTTCAATGCATATTTGAATTTATTTTCCTTATGGAGTAATATCCCCAAAGAAAATAGGAACACTACACATTTGAGGATGCAATGTGATGATGCATGTTTAAATGTTCCACTAGGAAACATCAAAAATGAAAAGACAAAAAAATCAGGTTGTTGGGGATCCATTGGGCGAACACCGTTGAGGTACCAGTAACCACTGGATTTACAAGGAGAAAATCATTCAATGTCACTGGGAATAAACATCCACTTCAACATGAATTCAAATTTTTGGCTTTCTGGATATAGCAATTTACAAACACGTAGGTTGTTCCTACCAACGAGACCACACTGGGAATAAAACATACTTCAGCTTTTGGCCAGAACAGGGCATCAAAGAGATATACCTACCACACACTGGTGAGGTTGAACTTTACCGAGTAACAACTCACATGCTTCATAGGGGAATCACAAATCTCTATTAGAATTTTCAAAGCCATCCATATTTAAAGAATAAAATTTCACTGAGGAAAAAGGCGGTTCATTGGGAAAGTGCGGAAGATTCCGAAGAGATTTCACCAACGCCAACCTTGTAGGAGAAACAATTTCAAACTCAATAAACTGAGTTAAGAGAAACGAAATCCAAAAAAATGGAATGGCAGGTACTTCTTGGAGACGTAAGGCACTCCTGCATAATTTTCTAGAGCTACGTGAATCTCGACCAAGCTTTACCAACCTTCCACTGCGGGGAAGAAAAACATTATTAGGGAAGATCTTCAGTGACGAGAAAGTCTCTTTCAAACAAATAATGTTCTTTTCATTGCAATTACCTACATCACAGGGAATGTGTAACTTCCTGCAAGTCAGAAAGTTACAGACCTCATAGAGGATAGAGGATTGAGTTCAATCCTCTAGGACTCAATGATCACTTCATGAGGACAAATCAAGGAAACTTCTTGAGGATAATATTTCTTAAAATGACTCTTCAAATTATGCCAACTCTGTTAGGGAAGTAAGATTCCATTTTGAATTAATTGGTGGCATGATATCCTACATCTAACCATTCTTAATAGGCGATTCTACTGGGGAAACAAAGGGATCTAGGCCTTGAAATATCAGCAGGCCTCATCGTGAATTCCCAAAAGGAGTACCAATCTATGGAATACTTCACCGAGGATGGGGTATTTCACCGAGGATACCCATCTTGGGATATGCCTTGCTGGGGATCACAAATCTATTCTACTTGGTCAAACATATCAACCTTACTGGGGACATCCCCGCTTTAGAATATGCATAACCGAACCTGCAAGACAGAAAAACACAAGATGCCCCAAGTATGGCATGAAGAATTTGTCTTCCAACCGGGTACACAAGTTTTCAAAGCAACTTTCAAATATATCTTATCATGTGTAAGGCCCCTAATTTTTATATGCAATTTTTTAATCAAAAAATTGACGTCTTTAATACAAGCAAAACATTCATATATAAAAAGAGGCTTTTGAACGAAAGACACTTTTATTGATAAAAATAGGCCTATAAATAAGCAAGTACATCAAGATACAATTCCTAGAATGAGGTAATTGCAAACAACAAATAGAATTAAAAGAGTGACACACATATGGTAATGCGACAACGGATTCCCTCCGGGTTCTAATCCTGCTATCAACCTTCTGACCTCAACCATCTCATCACCTTATTTCCTGTTGAAGATGATTGGATTTATTCCTACCTTTCAGAATTACCAACTGTAGCATCAAAATCAAAGATCCGATGTTGGACGTAACCATTCGCTTAATTCCCTCTTTTACCTGGATAACCCTTTCGGGTTTTTAATCCACCGGGAGACCCTTTTTTGCCTAATCTACCTTTGACAAGTCAACCTAGAGGGTGTACATTTTTTCACTCATACCCTCTTTCTTTTACCCCTAACTTTTGACCGAACCTACTTACCGGGTTCGCCGGGTGTGCCTTTTTTTCCTGAGCCAGTCAACTCAACAGTCAATTTATGTGAAGTATTTTTTAACTACGTACGCATTCATAGGGAGTGGGAAGTCTTCACCATCCATCGTCGTAAGCATTCTGACACCTCCAGAGAAAACCTTCTTCATGACAAATGTCCCTTCATAATTGGGAGTCCACTTGCCCCTGGGATCACCTTGAGGAAGAATTATTCTTTTTAATACGAGGTCACCGGCCTTATAGTACGGAGGCCGAACCCTTTTATCATACGATTTCTTCATACTTTTCTGATATACCTGGCCATGGAAAACAACCGCAAGCCTTTTCTAGTCAATGAGGTTCAATTGATCTAGCCAATTCTGAATTCGCTCATCCATATCAAGTTTTTCATCTTCCATAATCCTTAACAAATGAATTTCACCTTCCACGGGAAAAACTGCTTCCATGCCATAAACGAGCGAAAATAGTGTTGCCCTAGTTGAAGTGCGAGTTGTGGTGCGATATTCATGCAATGTGAAAGGAAGCATCTCATGCCAATACTTATAGGTCACTACCATCTTCCACACAAACTTCTTAATGTTCTTATAGGCCGCTTTAAAAGGGCCATTCATATTTGGTCGATACAGAGAATAATTATGATGCTTGATCTTGAAGGACTCACAAAGCTCCTTCATCCTTTTGTTATTGATATTAGATATATTGTCTGTAATGATAGATCTTTACCACTGACAAAGAAACCCAGGAGTTTACTGGATCTCACCCCAAAGGTGCACTTGTTCGGATTCAATCCCAGCTTGTACTTTTTCAGCTTCTCAAATAACTTGTATAGATTGTCAAGATGTTCTTATTTAGTCTAAGATCTGGCTATCATATCGTTGACATAGACCTCTATCTCGTGATGAATCATGTCATGGAATATAGCTACCATAGCACACTGATATGTTGCACCGGTGTTCTTCAACCCAAAAGGCATAACCTTGTAGAATAAAGTGCCCCACTATGTAACAAAAGTATTATTTTCCATGTCCTCAGGTGCCATCTTGATCAGATTATACCCTGAGAAACAATCCATGAAGGAGAATACCTTGTGTTGAGCGGTGTTATCGAACAAAACATTAATATGTGGAAGCGGGAAGTCATCTTTGGGGCTCGCCCTGTTCAGATCTGTGTAATCGACATACATACACACCTTGTCGTCCTTCTTCGATACCGAAACAACATTTTCAAACCATTGAGGACATGATGTCACTGATAAGAAACTCGTGTTGAACTGTTTCATTACCTCAGCATTGTTCTTCTCTGACATCTCGGGACGCATGCGACAAACCTTCTGCTTTATCAGAGCATAACCCTCTTTCATTGGCAGACGATGAACGGCAATATCGGTATCAAGCTCTGGCATGACTTCGTATGACCAAGAAAATATCTCAACATATTCATGCAACAGCTGTATTAACCTGTACTTGACACTGTCCTCTAATTTAGCACCTATCTTGACTTCTTTTCTGTCTGTTTCGGAACCCAAGTTTACCACTTCATGTGGTTGAAAAGCTTTCTCTTATTGCACTAACAATCTGGCAAGTTTTCCCGGTATCACACAATCTTCCTCACCTTTGTCCTCGACTTGGTAGATCGGATTTTCAAAGTCATAAGTGGCAATAGCAGAATTGTTATCAACAGGATCCAGAGTGGATGTGGATCTGCAATGTATAGCGTGGGTGCGTGTAAGAACACATTGCTATTTGAAAGTGAATAAAGTAAAAAGAAATATAAAGCACAAAAATTGAATGCAAAACGTCCAATTCTTTATTAAATGAAAATATGTTTATGAAATGACAACCCTTAACAAACAAACCATTGTGCCCCGGGTAAGGCACGAGGATTAAAGTCATTGTTTAAATATTACAAAGCCAAAACTTGAAAGGAATAAAAATAGAAATGCAGCTATTACTCCTGGATAAAGAAGATAGAGACAATGTCCTCGGCCTTCTAGTTGCTGAGCCCATTGCCAATTGTAGGAAAAAATCCAACTGTCAAGGTCATAATCACTGTCAGCATCTTCTATTACATTGACTCTGTTGTTGCTGATGTGGAATGGTAGCCTTCCCGCACGAGCGCGACGAATAGCCCTCTGACTCTCTACAGTGAAACCCAAACCAAACTTGTCAAATTTATAGGGGATGTCAGGAAGCTGACCCCAAATAGTACAACCACTTTCTTCTACCGTGGCTTTATCATATTTCAGTGAAGCCATCCTGGGCGGAACCCTGGTAACTTTGGGAATGGAAGTAACATCTTCAGTTGAGGCAGGAGGGATGATTTCAAAAGTTTTACAGGGAGTCTAGATGAATTCTTCGTCCACATCTACATATCGGAAAGAATTCAAATGGCTAACCATATACTCTTCTTCACCGCAGACAATAACGATCTTTCCATTCACAGGATACTTTAACTTCTTATGTAGGGTTTAGGTAACAGTGCCTACCTCATGAATCTAAGGGCATCCCAGTAAGCAAGAATAAGTTGTTCGAATGTCCATTACATAGAAGGTAGATTCAAAGATCTACGAACCTACCCTGATCGGAAGATCCACTTCTTCGTGTACCGTCCTTTTTGATCTGTCAAAGGCTCGAACTATAATATCACTGGGTTTCAATACAACCCCTTCGCAATCAAGTCTGTTGAGAGCGCCTTTTGGTAGCACATTTAATGAAGAACCAGTATCAACCAATACATGAGACAATGTAGTGCCCCTGCATTCAATGGAGACATACAGGGCCTTATTGTGGTTTCTTCCATCAGGAGTCAGATTAACATCAGAGAAACCTAATCCATTGTAGGTCGTTAAGCTAGCAACATAGCTTCTAAATTGTTCGGCAGAAATCTATTGTGGCAAGTGAGCAGTCTTCACGAATTTTACTAAAGCCTGTGCATGAGCTTCAGAACATAGTATCAGGAATAACATGGAGATTTTTGATGGGGTCTTCCCTATTTGTTCAACAAGTTAGTCACTCTTTTGGATAATCTTCAATACCTCTTCCAAATCTTGTCTAGAGGTATCTTCAACTGTAACTTTTTTAGAGGCCTCGGTCTGGGTAGACTCAATTATTTTCTCTTTGCCCCGAGTCTCAGCAGTTGACCCGGTATCGGTAACTTTAACAAGTGCAACAACAATCTTTGGAGAGATTTCCGAGGAGAAAACTCTTTCGCTTCTATTAACTTTAGTAGTCCCAGCAATATTGTCAATGCTAGAATCAACAACTTCAGTAACTTCACCTTCAACAATCGGTAGTTCTTGCTTGATGCCATGGTAGTAAACGTTAGATCCATAGTTCCAAGGAATAGCTTTTTCCGAAGAATGTGGGATAGGTCCAAGTGTAGTGATGATCAGAGGAGCAGCTTTCTGATTGGAAGTAATCCTTACAGGACATCTGGAGGTGATTCTAACAGGAGGGCTAGAAATTATGGATAATTCTTGACACAGATTCTCAGCAGGCGGAATCTTCTCGGTCAAAATTATATGATTGTACATTAGGCTTTGAACGCCTTCCTTCAGCAACTTGCAACCATTGGGTTGGACTACACAGCAATAACATTTTTCAACACAGCCCAGAAATAAACCGTCCTGCAATAGATTCTTCTTGATGATTGGTTGAGGAGTAACTAATTCACTTATGATAGTAACATAAGGAACATCGTCAATAGAAATTATGCCTTTGTCATGCTTCAGCATAGGTGCAATAATCACATTCGGGGTCTCCGGAGGATCAAATTTAATTTCTTTGTTGTCAATCATGTCCTGAATTTTGTTTTTCAGGGCCCAATAGTTATTGGTATCATGCCCAAGACTGTTGGAATGATAGGCACACTTCGCAATCGGATTATAACGAGGAGAAGAGGTGTTGGGGTTTTGGGGAGGCTCCCTCAATGTTATCAGCTCTTCTTTCAGTTAATGTTGCAAAGCCTAAGATAATGGCATACTTATCTTGATAATCTGTCTTCTCGGAGCATCTGACCTACGCTGATTGCCCTGTTGTTATTGTGGAACATGTGTAGGATTATAAATTAATACTGCTCCTAAAGACTGATTGCCGTCACTTTTAACACGACACTTTTGGCTATAAACAACATTGGCCTCCTTCTTACCACTGAATGTCTTCTTTACAGCACCCGAAGACGCAGCCACTTGAATTTTTCCGCTCTTAATACCACTTTCAACATGTTCTCCAGTTAGAATCAGCTCAGTAAAACCAGAGGAGGAGCTTCGGATCAGATGGTTAAATAGTGAACTTCTCAGAGTGCCCATGAACATATCGACTAACTCTCGGTCAAACAAGGGAGGCTGCACCCTTCCAGCTAAGTCTTTCCACTTTTACCTTCGAGTCACGAAAGGCAAAATCGCCAATCTAACTCTTCAAGTTCAAGAAGATTGAACAGGGGTAGTTGTTGTACCCCAAAATTTTCCCTCTCATTTTATCATGATTTCCCCTCACAAGACTTTTTGGACTCCAGACAGAATTAGGGGTTGCTCTGCTCAAGACATCTCCTTGCACTATTGACCTGAAATTAGGGTTTGATATTGCACAAGGATTTTTGGACTTCCAATGCTCAAAGTGACTTTCATATTTCATGTTGGACTTATAAGACTGTCCATACCAAGCTTCAAGCCTTGAATCAAATTTTTCCCAATCAATTGGACAGTTGACCTAGAAATCAGTTGTATTGGGGAAAAAGTCAATTGTGGCCAATTTACAGTCAAACCTCATAATTTTTTATCCACATCAACATTATAGGCTCATATGAACCATTTGATCAAGTTTGGACCACAACTCCTTAAGAAATTTGATCAGATCATCAAAAGGGCAAAATGGTCATATTTAGGGTTTTGACTGTACAAGGACAATTTCTGATTTTTCACCTAGCCAATGGAAAATTGGGTTCAAGCATGGATTCAAGGACTCAATGGCATCATCTTGACCTATTCACAAGGTTCAAAAGATCTCAATTGCATTGGATTGACAGATGAATTTTCTAGTCAACTGATCAAAAATCAACTGTACACTGAAAAGTCAAACTTTGACTTTTTGGTTAAAATCAAGTTCCAAAGGTCATTTTTCATCAAGATGTGTCAAAATATGAAACTTGTTCATCAAGAAACCTAATTTTACAAATTAGGGTTTTAAAATGAAAATTTTCATAACTTAGAAATTTTCTAAGTTATGAAATTTTCTCATTTTTTCTCAACTTTGCCCAACCTTTTCATCATGATGCAATTGGATTAAAACAAAACTTCCAACATTCAAGTTGTAGTCCTCCACAAAATCTACAACTTTTATTCACCAAGTTTTCCCAAAAGATGCTTGTATCTCAAGTTATGGTTTTTGGAATAAGGGTCCATGAAACTTTTAACTTAGTGAAATTTTGCCCTAGTTTAGGCAGGATTTTGACCTATCTTCATGGCCATTTTTCATCTAGTTCCCATTGGAATTTCAAAATGCATTTCAAAGATGGATTGTAGAGAATGTTACAAGATTTCCAATATTTCAAAGAAATACTCAAAGTCATTAGTGGTTAGGGAGAATCGAAGGTTGGAATTTAGGAAATTATCACTTTGATCCATGGCATTTTCATGTTGACACAAGTTGCAAAATCTGACCAACTTTGCTTTGTACTTGAATACAGGTCTCTAAACCCTTCCACACTCAAACATTGAATGCAAACTCAATGGATTGAAGCTTTGTTCTGATCAATAGAGGTTTGCACAAGGGATTAATCCATTTTTGGCAAAAAGTGAAAATTGATATTTTCATAAAGTTAACTTTATGTCAACCTGTTTCCCTTGAGCCTTGAACCCCTATCTTTGCAGCAAACAAGTTCCATAAACTTAGGAAAAGGACAACCACTTTGTGCAGCTAGGAGGGAGGCGTGTACAGGCTCTTTGCTTGATCACTTCACACTTTTCTTCAAAACCAAGAAATGTACAAAAGTATACACAACTCTTGTATCTGATAAAACCAACCCTTGTAAACATTCCAAACAAGTTTTGCATATTGCCTTGAGCCAGAAACACAAGCTATCCAATCCTAAAACACCCTTGAACATCAAAACACTTTCTTCTTACAAAACAGGGCAGTTTCTGCATTTTTGTTTCCATCTCACAAACTACTCGTGCATTTTGCCCCAAACCTCTTCCAATATATTCCATATAACCCACATAAGCTATCCCAACCATTGGCCATTGACTGTAACTCCATTTGCAAGCTTCACTATTTCTGATTTCAGTTTGTGCAGGTTGACTTCTACAGGCTTATTCAAGCTAGCTCAAAGCAAACAAAGCATTGGGGAAGGTCAGGGTAAGTTCAGGCAAGCTCACAAACATCTCAGGCCTCATTGAAAACCTCCACATTGCCATACTCGAGTTCAACTGAAGCAGGTATTTTCCAACTTTCTATCTCTCTATTTAGGAATCATTAGGCTTAGGTTTGTGAATAAAAAATGTAGTATTCATTGCCCTTAAGTTGTACATATGCATAGATTTCATTTAAGTTAATTGTGTTGAGAGAATTTGATTGATGAACATTCTGAAAAATTTAGGTTAGAAATTAGGGCCAAATAAATTCTCTCTGGTCTTTGAGAGTTAGATTAAGTTCTTTATATGGTTGGAATCGTGTTGAAAAATGTCGTAACTTTTGTGTTGTATGTTTTTGTTTTTAAGCACTGAAACAAGAGATACGAAGCTGTACACAGGCGCGCATTTTTGTTTGAATGAAGGTTGAAGATGAAGTAGCTGGGCTAGGCCTGGCTATTTCTTACTTTTGGCATCCCTGACTTGCTTCTCACACCACCTCATCCCATTTGTTTTATATTTTTTTATTTTTCTATTTCTTTTTCATTTTTGACTTTATTTTATTTTTTCTAAACTTTAAAAATTATCAAAAATATTTTATTTAATTTTCACATTTTATTTTATTATTTTTATTATTTTTTAGTCATAGAAATAATTATTAAATAACATACTTTTATTTTCTTTAATAAAAACTTGAAAATAATACTTAAAAATATTATATTTTTATTTTTATTATTTACATACCTAAATAATATTTTTTCTAATATATTTTTATTTTTTGACATTTGTATATATTTTATTATTTTAATTTATTGTACATAAATAATATAATTAATATATATATATTTTCTTAAAACAAATTAGGGTTTACCCCTCTAATAAAAATAATCTTTTATTTTATTATTTTTAATGCATTAAATAGTTTATTTTTACATACATAAAAATAATACAAAATCATTTTTGCATATTTATATGTGATTGTCCATTTAAATATTGTTTATTTATTTATTTTGCACAATAAATTCAATTTGGTTGTAATAGTTGAATTAGGGCTTTTATTTTCTTGCAAATATCCCCCTATTCAAAATTGTACCCCCTCCCCATATCAAAGTTGTAATAGCTTAGATTTATTTTTACGCACTTTATTGCTTTCAAATATGCCATGATAGAGATTAGGGTTTGTATGCAATATCCAAAATCAAAACAAATAGTTAGACCTAATGCAAGACATAAAAGCATGTAAATTGACAACACAATGCACACATGCACCCCTAGGGTTTCACCCACTTGTTGCCTTTAAAATGGCCATGGTATGCATGTTGAATATCTTGGCAAAAAAAAAAAAAAAGATCATAGTCCCTCGATGACACTATCTTGGTTGCCTATACACAAATGATTTAGTTCCTCAAACAAAAAATTTGCTAAGATATTTAGCACAATTGCTATCATGGTCAATACGATGACCCGCGCCCGTCCCGTTTAACATCCAAACACAAGGTTGTTTACCAAATGCAATGGTAAAACAACACTGTAAAAGGGTTAAAAATGTGTAGGAAAGATCTTTGAGTAGATAGGGTAGACAACTCTTAGTTACTTGATCAAAACTTGCAAACATCCTTGCTAATTTCAAAACACACAATTTCAAAACATTTTCTCAAAACAAACTTTTAAACATTGAAACATTTTTCAAAAGACAAAACATCTTTGTATATGTTCAAACAAGAATCATGACAAAGGTTGCCACAACGATGGCCTCTTTTCAAAATACTTTCAAAACCACACACAAAAGCACCATTTCAAACAATTGAAAAGCAAAAGCAAGTGATCTAAAACAAGTAACTAAGAGCCCATGGATAACCATGGATGAAAAGGGTGCTTTCACCTTCACTTTTCATAATCTACCCCCCGAACCCAAGAAAACATCTCAAAGGTCTTTCTTGTGCTTTTTGACCTTTCCTTTGGATAAATAAAAAGTCGGTGGCGACTCTTTCTAAACCAAAACATTTGCGAACACAAACGCAAAATCCCAAGTCAGTTCTCCCACCGCATCACAGAACTGGCGACTCTGTTGGGGAATATCTAAAAAGTGGGGTTACCTTAGGGTTTTAGATCACCTTTACATGCTTATTTTGCTTGACTTGATTTCTTTACATTTGGTTCTATTGTTTGGGTTTGAATCCTCTACCCGTATTTGGGAAACATTCATAGGTAAATAGCAATACGTTGTGGAAACTGTGCGGGCTATACCGACATGGTTGAAGCAATAGCTATATTAGTGTGACATATTTGTGGGTACCGGTAGCCTTTGAGTTAATCAAAGAGAATACGGGGCCGCTGAGTGATGTCATGAGGCACTAATGAACTTTTAGAACCTTTACTTGACCATCTTGGCCTTTTTAGGGGTAGTGAGATGACCGACTTTGGTGCAGTCCAAAGTTGGTAGATACTCGATACTACACTCATTGAGGGTTGTTTTCTTGGAATATTTCGGTCACCAGTTAAGTGGCTAAACTGAAACAATGAACACAGAAAATAATCCAGTGATATTGAGCTCCTTAGAACCCGGTTACTATTTATAGGACAGGTTGAGCCAACTAAACTTCAAGAGGGTACTTACCTATGAAACCCCATACAAGCCTGAAACAAGGATCTCGTATGATTTTCTTCTACATATACTTGTGCATAAACATCATGAGCATCATAAAGCATCATGTGCATCCACTACCCATTTCAAGGGTTTGGATCTTCATCTTTGTTCCTGTTTTGTAGGTAATGGAATCACTCCGCAGGAAAACAATCCAAGTCATTCTTGTGAGAATCCCTCCTCAACTCAAGGATCTTACTTCCAAGATTCCAGAGAATTCTCCCTTCACTGAAAGACATGGTAGACTTCTCAACTTGGTCAACTCCAACATAGAGGAAGACATGGTGAAAGTTCTCTTCCAGTTCTTTGACCCCCTACACCACTGTTTCACATTTCCTGATTACCAGCTTGTGCCTACTTTGGAGGAATTTTCTCAACTCCTGAGGATTCCTATTCTCCATAATGTACCCTACAACGGTACGGAAAGAGATCCAAAGCCTGAAGATGTTGCTCAAGCCCTACACTTGCAACCATCTGATGTCAAAGGTCATTGGGAAACCAGAAGTGGTATCAAGGGTTTCTTGGAAAAGTTTCTGTTTGAGAAGGAACAAGACTGCTGGAATTCTCTAGATCTACAAGCTTTTGAGGAGATTGTAGAACTTCTCATCTATGGGTTGGTCTTGTTCCCAAACCCTAATCAGCTTATAGATGTGAATGCTGTCAAGATTTTCATATTTCGGAATCCTGTGCCTACATTGCTTGGGGACATCCTATACTCATTTCACACACGAACAATGACGAAAATAGGTGTTCTCATCTGTTGTACTCCTCTACTAGCAAGGTGGTTTATTTCTCACCTTCCCCAATCAGTTTTGAAGAATGAGCAGGGTTTGAGGTGGTCACAACGATTGATGACTCTTACACATTCAAATATCTATTGGTGTTCTCGATCCCGAGAAAATGTTATCATCATTGATCGTTGTGGGGAATTACCTAATGTCCATCTACTTGGCATTAGGGGAGGCATTACCTACAACCCTTGCTTGGCTCTGAGACAGTTTGGGTATGCCCGAAGGGATGGCCCTCATGACATGCTGATTCCAGATTTGGTTTTTGACTTCAACAACAACGATCAAGGACTTCGACAAAGGTTTATCCGAGCTTGGAGGATGCCCAACAAAGTGGACAGTAAGACCTTGGGACACAATAATTCCATCCTCATTGAGCCTTACCTCAAGTGGGTACGAAACCGCGCCCAAAGTCTTATGATGGCTTACCCCTACATTCTGCCTGTGATCAAAGAGCCTGTTTTGGAAGGAGAGGTTCCATACACCCTCCTAGATCCTGACATGCCAACATCACTTGAAGATTTGCAAAGGAGTTAGATACAGCTCAAGGGAGAACGTGATACTTTTGAAGCCCAATTCTACGCCAGTGAGAAGATGGTTTTGGAACTTACTCGCTAAATTCACGAAGAGAAGAATCTCAACACCTACATAGCACCGAAGAGGATGCACAACGTCTTTTTACATTAGAATTTTGTATTGTTATTTTGCCCATGGGGCATTTGATGTACTAACAAATTCTTCTTATTAATATGACGTGTGTTCTTTTTGTTTGCAACAACTTTGAATTTTTGAATCCTTGAATGCATTACATGAATAACATATCATTCATCATATGCATAAGCAGGTCATCACACCAGGTTTCCTTATCTCTCTGCTGTTTATTTCAGCCAGATGGATATAGAGCAGATGGTTAAAGACTTACAAGCGCAGAATTCACAGTTCCAGCAACTACTCATGACCTTGGAAAAGGGTCAGGAGGATCTTAAAGCACTGCTGGAAAAGGAAAAGGAAAAGGAAAAGGAGAAAAAGAAAAAGAAAACAGTTGGTGTGGCTACTTTGGGTCGAAGATTTGAAGGTCAAACTAGAAGGGTCCTTGACTTCCCCTCATCATCTGAGGAAGGGGCAGGAAAGGGAGCTGCAGTACAACCTGAGTCTGAGGAAGAAGAAGAAGAGGATGAAGATTATTCTGAGCAGCAGTACCCGCCTGCATATGACAAGTATAAGAATCTGGAAGAACGTCTGGCTGCCATGGAGGTGCAGAGGGTGCCTGGGCTAGACTTTGAAGATCTAGGGTTGGTCTCTGGGATTGTCATTCCCCCTAAGTTCAAGGTGCCTATATTTGCTAAGTATGATGGTTTGTCTTGTCCAAAGATGCACCTACGGTCTTACGTCAGAAAAATCCAACCTCATTCTTCTGATAAGGATTTGTGGGTCCATTTTTTTCAAGATAGTTTGTCGGGTACGCAATTAGATTGGTTCTACCAGCTTGAAAGATCTGATGTGCATAATTGGGAGGATTTGGCGGCTGCCTTCTATAGACAATATCAATATAATGCGGACTTAGCACCTACTCGTACTCAATTACAGAGTATGGGTATGGTCTCTAATGAAGGCTTTAGGGAGTATGCCCAGAAATGGAGAGACTTGGCTGGAAGGGTGAAACCACCATTGTCTGAGAGAGATATTGTTGATATTTTCTTGGGTACACTGTCAGGTCCATTTTTTAATCACCTGATTGGAAGTTCGTCTGTGGGGTTCACTGAGTTAATTCTGACTGGTGAAAGGGTTGAAGTAGGAATCAAGAGCGGAAAAATTCAAAAGGATGCATCTGGTTCCACTGCCATCAAGAAGACCTTTCCAGCTAAGAAGGAGGTATCAGCTATCTACTCTTAGAGAAGTCAAGGAATAGTTAAGCGCCGACCAGCGGTGGGGGCTGTAATGATTTAGAAGTTTGCAGTTGATCAGCCCAGAAATGTTCAACCTAGAACCAACCAAGTAAGGGTGGAAAGGCCTGCACGGAAATTCACTCGGATTAATATGACACCTGCTCAGGTTCTCCCTCATCTGTTGAAGTTAAACCTTGCAAGTTTGAATGAGGCGCCGAAGAATCCGAATACATCCTCTCCTTACTACCATGCTAATTCAAAGTGTGATTATCATTCAGACAGTATAGGGCTGACACCAACAATTGTTGGGCCCTTAAAAATAAAATCTAGGATTTAATAGATGATAAAGAGGTGGAATTTGACGCCCCTGAAAAGCGTAATGTGATCTCTGCTCCAATGCCAAAACATGGTCACAATGTCCATGATGTTGAAGAGGATCTTTATGTTGCTACTATTGATGATTTGATGACTCTGTTACCGATGATTAAGATGAATCTGTTGAAAGCCGGGATTTTCTCGGGCTATGAAAAAGATTGATGTATTTGTTCCTCCTTACCAACCGACTGTTCGTTGTTGAAGTTAGGCATCCAACTCCTAATGGATAATCAAGAGATCCTTTTTGAGAAGAGTGATGTTTCGATAATTACCATTTTCGCCAATCTTTCCAAGGTCTCCAAAAGACTTGTTAAGATTACATATGATCTGAAGATTGTACCTCTGAAGATAACTATGCCGGGGCCTATCCCGTACAAGTCCAACAAATAAATACCGTGGAACTATGGGGGAGAGATCTTCTACCACGGTGTTAAGCAAATTGAATCAGTTGAAGAGAGTTCTGATGAAGAGACTTCCGACATTGGAAACATTGCCGGAACGAGTAAAATCACCCGCAGTGGAAGAGTTTTCTCTCTAGAGATTGCGCCACCAAAGGCAATCTTTGGACCCTCGGCCCCTCCTAAGGTTACTCCTGCACCGATCAACATATCTGCGAGAACTCCAGTTATTGAAGAAGTTTTGACTCCTGTGGTTGTCCCTTCTGCTGTTGTTGATGATAGAGGGAAAGGGATCCAAGAAGAGCATGTCATGACGAAGGCTCAGCCGATGGTCATCCCTGAAACCACTCAGAAAGAAATGGAAGAGATTTTGAAAATAATCAAAAGAGTGATTATAATATTGTGGAGCAACTGGGGAAAACCCCCTCAAAAATCTCTATGCTGGCCTTGCTCCTTTGCTCAGAAGCTCATGCCAAAGCTTTGATCAAATTCTTGAAGACAACCCATGTGCCCCAGGAAATCTCCACGGACCAGTTTCAAGAACGTGTAGCTAGCTTGACAGCAGACAATGGTTTAGGGTTTTCCGATGCTGATCTAACAATCAAAGGGAGAAAGCATAATGACGCCCTGCATGTCTCGGTGGAATGTAGAGGGACTACTCTTGCACATGTTCTGGTGGACACTGGTTCATCGCTGAATGTCCTACCAAAGGAGGCATTGGATAGGCTAGATTGTGAAGGTCTAACTTTGAAGCCCAACAACATCATTGTCAGAGCCTTCAATGGTTCTAAGCGGATGGTCCATGGGGAGGTGGACATCCCGATTAAAGTGGGTACTGAAACTTTCAATTCCATATTCTATGTCATTGAAATCCGTCCCTCCTACTCGTGCTTGTTGGGAAGACCCTGGATTCATCATGCTGGAGCCGTTACTTCAAATCTGCACCAAAAGCTCAAATACCTTGTTCCGGGGAAAATTGTGACAGTTCTCAGTGAGGAGGAATACATGATAAGCCATATTAATTCTTTCCGCTATGTTGAATTAGATGGTGAATTCATCGAGACCCCCTTTCATCACTTTGAAGAGGTTTCTCCTGAAGTTGCGGTTGCCAAGACAATGACTTATGTGCCCATCATTACCAAACATGTGTCTCGGATGTCATCCCTCAAAGAAGCGAAGGCTGTGATTGAAGAAGGAGGAAGCACAGTATGGGGTCAGCTGCCAGATTTTCCTTACAAGACAGATAAGTTCGGCTTGGGTTTCACTACTGCTAGTCAGAAGGCTGTGCGTCGCTCCCGGGCTGGAGGACCGTCGGTGAAGATAACCCATCATGGAGTCATTTCTTTGGAAGATGGTGAAGAGGAGAGCAACCTTGAAGACTGGATTTTCCCTACCGTTGAAGGAGGCTTGTGCAATTGGGAGGCAAAGGACTTTATTCCCATTACTTTCATCAATCAGTAATTGATCTTTCGAACATTTCTGTTGGTTTGTAAGAATTCCTAAATAATTCGTACACTTTTTACCTTATGCCTTACCCGAGGCATATAGGTCCATTTGTAAGGGTTTGATTTTTCATCTTCATATGCCATTTTAATGATTCATGGACGTTTTCATATATAAACTTTTGTGTTCATTTTATTTATTTTTACATTTTATTTGTTTAAAGGTGGCTATCCCTTACACACACCCACACTCACCAATGCAGGAACCCTTCCACTCTAGATTCCATGGGTAACAATTCTTCTATGACCTTCAGTGACTCTGAAGATCTGGTCTACCATGCCGAGTACGAAGGTGATGAAGACTGTGAAGTACCTGGAGAATTGGCTAGACTGCTACAAGAGGAAGAAAGGGCTATTCTACCATACGAGGAGTTGTTAGAAACTATCAAGTTGGGAACGGAGGAAGATAGAAAAGAAGTTAAAGTGGGTGCCAACCTGGAGCCAAATGTCAAGGAGCATTTAGTTCAGCTGTTGAATAAATATGTTGAGATCTTCGCCTGGTCCTATGAGGACATGCCAGGACTGGATACAGATATTGTGGTTCACCGTCTCCCTAAGAGAGAAGACTGTCCACCAATTAAATAGAAAGTCCGCCGAATGAGGCCGGATATGTCTGAAAAGATCAAAGCTGAAGTGATGAAGCAGTTCAATGCTGGCTTTCTTGCAGTTACATCCTATCCACAATGGGTTGCTAACATTGTACCGGTGCCTAAGAAGGACGGAAAAGTCAGGATGTGTGTGGATTACAGAGACTTAAACAGGGCTATCCCTAAAGATGACTTTCCACTTCCGCACATTGACATCTTGGTTGACAATACAGCTCAGCATAAGGTATTTTCTTTCATGGATGTATTTTCAGGGTACAACCAGATTAAAATGGCCCCTGAAGACATGAAGAAAACTACCTTTGTTACATAGTGGGGTACGTTCTGTTATAAAGTGATGCCATTCGGACTGAAGAATGTCGGGGCAACCTATCAATGCGCCATGGTGGCTTTGTTTCATAATATGATACATCATGAGATAGAGGTTTACGTAGACGACATGATAGCCCGTTCACAAACAGAAGAAGAACACCTCGACCATCTGCAAAAGCTGTTTGTTAGGTTGAAAGAGTACAAGCTCAGAATGAACCCTAACAAGTGCACCTTCGGAGTCAGGTCCGGTAAAATCTTGGGATTCATCGTCAGTAACAAGGGCATCGAGGTTGATCCTGCCAAAGTCAAAGCTATACAAGAAATGCCTGCCCCTTGCACTGAGAAGGAGGTTAGAGGTTTCTTGGGACGCCTAAACTACACTGCAAGGTTCATTTCTCACCTTACATCTACCTGTGAGCCAATCTTCAAGCTGTTGAAGAAAGATCAGGTGGTTAAATGGAATGATGACTGTCAAGTTGCTTTCGATAGAATCAAGGAATACTTGCTGGAACCTCCTATCTTGATGCCACTCGTCGAAGGAAGGTCGTTAATTATGTATCTGACTGTCCTGGAGAATTCAATGGGGTGCGTATTGGGCCAACATGACGAGTCTGGCAGAAAAGAGCATGCCATTTATTACCTTGGCAAAAAGTTTACCGACTGTGAGACCCGCTACTCACTGCTCGAGAAAACTTGCTGCGCTTTGGTATGGGCTGCTCGCCGGCTAAGGCAGTATATGTTGACACATACCACTTTGTTGATCTCCAAGATGGATCTGATCAAGTACATCTTCGAGAAGCCTTCTCTATCCGGAAGAATCGCTAGATGGCAGATGATCCTCACCGAATATGATATACAATACACGACCCATAAAGCTATAAAAGGGAGTGTACTAGCCGATCATCTGGCTCATCAAGCTGTCGAAGATTACCAATCCATGAGGTTCGACTTCCCTGACGAGGATATCATGATTTTGAGCAACATTGAAGAAAACAGACCGTATGACAGACCTGAAAAAGGATCCCGATGGACCCTGTACTTTGATGGTGCCTCCAACGCACTTGGAAACAGTATTGGCGATGTACTTATCTCTCCCGAAGGTTGCCATAAACCTTTCACTGCTAGACTCTGCTTCAACTGCACCAATAACATGGCCGAGTATGAAGCTTGTATCTTTGGTCTCAAGGCTGCTATTGACTTGGGAATCAAATCTTTGATTGTATTTGGCGACTCAGCTTTGCTTATCAGTCAAATCAAAGGAAAGTGGGATACTAAACATCCTAACCTCATCCCTTATGAAGAACATGTCCTTGCATTGTTACCATATTTCGAGCAGATTACCTTCGAGCACTTCCCACGAGAAGAGAATCAGCTAGCAGATGCGCTAGCAACAATGTCTTCCATGTTTAAACTTAACTGGGAAAATGAGGCTCCCCAAATCACTGTTGAACGGATGGACGAACCTGCACATTGTCACGAGATCAATACCGAAGAAGTAGTGGACCGACCATGGTTTCATGATGTCAAAAGGTATCTCGAAGCACAAGAATACCCTGAAGGAGCTTCAGTCAACGAAAAAAAGTTCCTAAGGAGGTTCTCAGCTAAGTTCTTCCTGAGCAATGGCATCCTATACAAGCGCAATCATGATTGCATTCTACTCCGTTGTATGGACAAAGTTGAAGTTGAATAGATTATGGCTGAACTGCACAATGGTACCTTCGGCACCCACTCAAGCGTTCATATGATGGCTAAAAAGATTCTACGGGCAAGCTACTACTGGTCTACCATGGAAGTTGATTGTCATCAACATTCCTGTACTTGTTACAAATGTCAAATCTATGCTGACAAGGTACATATACCTCCAGTTCCTCTCAATGTCTTAACAGCTCCTTGGCCATTTGCGATGTGGGAAATCGACATGATTGGAGAGATCAAGCCTACAACATCCAATGGACACCGTTTCATCCTGGTGGCCATTAATTACTTTACCAAGTGGGTCGAAGCAATGTCATTCGCATCCGTTACAAAGAATGTTGTTGCCCGCTTCATCAAACAGAACCTCATTTGCCGGTATGGTATCCCCGACAGGATTATCACTTATAATGGTACAAATTTGAACAATACTATGATCACCGCTCTGTACAAACAGTTCTAGATTCAACATCATAATTCATCTCCCTATCGGCCTAAGATAAACGATGTTGTCGAAGCTGCGAACAAAAATATCAAGAAGATCATTCAAAAGATGACAATCACCTACAAGGACTGGCATGAGATGTTACTGTTTGCTCTGCATGGGTACCGTACCACGACACGCACTTCAACTGGGGAAACACCCTATTATTTGGTATACAGCATGGGAGCTGTCTTACCTATCGAGGTTTAGATTCCCTCCTTGAGAATCATGAAAGATGCTGGTTTGAGCGAAGACGACTGGATTCAGACCCGACTTGATGAACTTAACTTGATCGACGAGAAGCGACTTACTGTTGTTTTCCGTGGTCAGGCATATCAGAAACGAATGATCAAGGCATTCAACAAGAAAGTCAGACGCCAGACATATCAAGTCGGGGATCTTGTAATCAAGCGAATCATCTTGCCGCAAAGTGATCCCAGGGGAAAATGGACTCCTACTTACGAAGGACCATTTGTGATCAAAAATATATTTTATGGAGGGGCAATGATCCTGACCACCATGGACGGCGACGACCTGCCGCACCCTACGAACACCGACATAGTCAAAAGATACTACGCATAAACGACCCGACAAGTTGAAAACCCGAAAGGGCGACTTGGGCAAGAAATGGGCATCCCGGTGAATCGAAAACCCGAAAGGGCAGTTCAGGCAAAAATTAGGGATAAAATAAAAAAAAATCTGTACACCCGGCAAGGTGAAAACCCGAAAGGACGACTTGGGAAAAAAAAGGTTTCCCGGTGGACTGAAAATCCGAAAGGGCGGTCCAAGCAAAATTTAGGGAATTAAAGCGTATGACTATGTCTCGTTGGATCACTTTAAGGACAATCTCTTCACCATACAATCTCTTGGCTTCTGATCAATCCAGACATCTTCGGGCGAAGCAGCGAATGGACAAGATATTCAGAGTTATGAAGGCTATAGCAGAATGGGAACCCCATGGAAATTTACACATAGCCATCTTTCTTTGTATAATTTTTTTTAAATTTTTTATGACAACATTCTCTTACTAGGATGTATGTCTCCTTTGTACACAATACTTACACAAAGTTAATACAAAGATACTTCAAAGTGCAGAAAACTACTTGCCTTTGTTTTTCTTTACACTTATGTTTTATTTGAAAATGTATAATGGTTTATTAAATGAGCATATGCATTTGAATATAATCACTGTTTACAAATAAACGAAATGTGAAAGAATAATTACTGACAGGTTGAAAGGATAGGAAAATGTCTTTAGGCTATTCCAAGAGAGACCTCCTGCAGTACATCATCTGGATCCCCAGTGGAGCTAAACTTTGAAAAACATATTCCCTACGGAATTAAATTTCAAAATCCTCGCCAGAGTCGAAACTTCAAACTCCCAATCCCCGGCGGAGTCATATTTCAGACCTTTAATTCTCATCAGAGTTAAGATACCCAACGGAGCAAAAAAACTTTAGGTCATGGATCTCCAGCGAAGATGAAACCTTCTTCCCCAACGAAGTCAATTTTCCAACTATCAATCTACAACGGAAACCATCCAGTTTCTCCAGACTCCCCATCAAGTTATCTTAAAATCTGAGAAATCCCCCCAGAGGACAGTTAACTTTTATCCCTAACTAAGGATAATTCCCCAGTAGATTGGCATACAACCCAAACTCCTGAACTTTTTCCAAACATGAATAAATCTTTTCCCCCAGAGTTCTGATCTCCCCCAGAAGAGTAGCTACTCTCCGGCAGTATAGCTATTCCCCACAGAGTTCTTCATCCCCAACAGAATGAAGATTCTCATTCTTAACTCTCCAGTTTGAAGTCCCCAGGGATTTATTTTCCCTTAGCAGATTGAAGACCTTCAGTTTGAATTCCCCAGTAAAGTTACCTAAATCCATGACCCCCCAGGGTGAACTTGTCAAAATTTTTAATCCCCTACAGATCGAAGATTCTCATTCTCACTTCTCCAGTAAAGCCTCCAAGGTTTCAATTCCTCATAAGATTGAAGTTTCTCATTGTTATTCCCCGCAGAAGCCATCATAGTTTTCCTTATTCTCCAGCAGATCAAGGTTTTCTTTTGTCAGATCCCCAGTAGAGGTCTTCAGAGTTTCCCTATTCCCCATCCGATTAAGGATTCCCATTGGTGTACTCCCCAGCTATAGTCATCAAGGTTCTTTGGATTCCCCAAGCAGGTTTCTTAAGCATACTTAATGGATTCCCACATCCCCGCAAAGTTTGTCAAAGTTCTTGTTAACCCCCACAAGTTGCCAAGGATTTTCTATCCCCAACAGTGGTCCAATGATTTCTCATCTTCAGCAATCAAAGATTTTGAATCTCCAGCAGCGGTCATGGATTTATTTTCCCCGGCAGCAGTCAAGGATTTTATTATCTCCCGCTATCAAGGATTTATTTTCCTCAGCAAGACAACTAATCAGCTTACATGCGCATACATTACATTCATATATCATAAACATTGATAAAACACATTTTATTGCATCATACATGTCATGCAACATAACTTTGTGTTTCATCTAACATTTTACCCTTTTCAGGATAAGATTAAAAGCTACCTTTAACAAATATTCAAAGATTTCAGATACAGTGCAAATACACTCCCAGACACGGAGGTCATTCTATTACTCATTCGAAATTCAAAGTCAAGATACGGTACAGATACGCACCAGACACGGATTCCATTATGCCACTCATTAAGACTTCAACAATCAGATACAGATTAGATACGCTCCAGACTCGGAAGCCATTCTATTTCTCATTCAAATTCAACTATCAACTTCAAAGCTCAGATACACTCCAAGACATGGAAGTCATTCTGCTGCCTTTTCAGATCCCAGTTACAGTACGAATACAGTTCAGACACGGAAGTCATTCTGCTGCTCATACAGATCTCAACTACAGATACAGTCCAGATACGCACCAGACACAGTTTCCATTTTATCACTCATTCAACATTTACCCAGCCCAGAGATGCTCCAGACACGGATGTCTTTCTGTCGCTTATCCAGATTTCAGATTCAGATACAATACAGATACACTCCAGACACAGTAGTCATTCTGATATTCATTCAAGAATCAAGTACAGTCACATCTCAGATACGCTCCAGACATGGACGCCATTCCATTGCTCATACAAATCCAATCTCCATATACAACTCAGATATGTTCCAGATACGGATACCATTATGATGTTCATTCTCAGGATTCTCAACAAACAGTTTTGGATGGCATCTTTAAGCCCACCTCCAGCAAGATTCTATCATCTCCAAATAGCATCTTTAAGCCCATTTCTTCAACTACATCTTGACGAGTGCAAATTTACAGGCACTCTAATGTCTAATCCTCTTTTACCTTCGAGTCACGAAAGGCATAATCGCCAATCTAACTCTTCAGGTTCAAGAAGATTGAACAGGGTCAGCTGTTGTACCCCAAAATTTTCCCTCTCATTTTATCAAGATTTCCCCTCACAAGACTCTTTGGACTCCAGACAGAATTAGGGTTTGCTCTGCTCAAGACATCTCCTTGCACTATTGACCTGAAATTAGGGTTTGATATTGCACAAGGATTTTTGGACTTCCAATGCTCAAAGTGACTTTCATATTTCATGTTGGACTTATAAGATTTCCCATACCAAGCTTCAAGCCTTGAATCAAATTTTTGCCAAGTCAATTGGACAGTTGACCTAGAAATCAGCTGTATTGGGGAAAAAGTCAACTGTGGCCAATTTACAGTCAAATCTCATAATTTTTTATCCACATCAACATTATAGGCTCATATGAACCATTTTATCAAGTTTGGACCACAACTCCTAAAGAAATTTGATCAGATCATCAAAAGGGCAAAATGGTCATTTTTAGGGTTTTGGCTGTACAAGGGCAATTTCTGATTTTTCACCTAGCCAATGGCAAATTGGGTTCAAGCATGGATTCAAGGACTCAATGGCATCATCTTAACCTATTCACAAGGTTCAAAAGATCTCAATTGCATTGGATTGACAGATGAATTTTCCAGTCAACTGATCAAAAATCAATTGTACACTGAAAAGTCAAACTTTGACTTTTTGGTCAAAATCAAGTGCCAAGGGTCATTTTTCATCAAGATGTGTCAAAATATGAAACTTGTTCATCAAGAAACCTAATTTTGCAAATTAGGGTTTTAAAATGAAAATTTTCATAACTTAGAAATTTTCTAAGTTATGAAATTTTCTCATTTTTTCCCAACTTTGCCCAACCTTTTCTTCATGATGCAATTGGATTCAAACAAAACTTCAAACATGAAAGTTGTAGTATTCCACAAAATATAAAACTTTGATTCACAAAGTTTTCCAAAAAGATTCTTGTATCTCAAGTTATGATTTTTGGAATAAGGGTCCATGAAACTTTTAACTTAGTGAAATTTTGCCCTAGTTTAGGCAGGATTTTGACCTATCTTCATGGCCATTTTTCATCTATTTCCCATTTGAATTTCAAAATGAATTTTAAATATGGATTTTATAGCATGTTACAAGCTTTCCAAAATGTACAAGAACTCTTCAAAATCATTTGTGGTTAGGGAGAATTGAAGGTTTGAATTTGGGAAATTATCACTTTGATCCATGGCATTTTCATGTTGACACAAGTTGCAAAATTTGTCCAACTTTTCTTTGTACTTGAATACAGGTCTATAAACCCTTACACACTCAAAAATTGAATGCAAACTCAATGTATTGAAGCATTGTTCTGATCAATAGAGGTTTTCACAAGGGATTAAACCATTTTTGCCAAAAAGTGAACATTGTGATTTTCATAAAGTCAACATTATGTCAACTTGTTTCCCTTGAGCCTTGAACCCCTATCTGTGCAGAAAACAAGTTCCATAAACTTAGTCAAAGGACAACCACTTTGTGCAGCTAGGAGGGAGGCATGTATAGGCTCTTTGCTTGATCACTTCACACTTTTCTTCAAAACCAAGAAATGTACAAAAGTCTACACAACTCTTATATTTGATAAAACCAACCCTTGTAAACATTCCAAACAAGTTTTGCATATTTCCTTGAGCCAGAAAAATGAACTATCCAATCCTCAAACACCCTTGAACATCAAAACACTTTCTTCTTGCAAAACAGGGCAGTTTCTGCATTTTTGTTTCCATCTCACAAACTACTCATGCGTTTTGCCCCAAACCTCTTCCAATACATTCCATATAACCCACCTAAGCTATCCCAACCATTGGCCATTGACTGTAACTCCATTTGCAAGCTTCACCATTTCTGATTTCAGCTTGTGCAGGTTGACTTCTACAGGCTTATTCAAGCAAGCTCAATGCAAACAAAGCATTGGGGAAGGTCAGGGGAAGTTCAGGCAAGCTCACAAACATCTCAGGCCTCATTGAAAACCTCCACATTGCCATACTCGAGTTCAACTGAAGAAGGTATTTTCCAACTTTCTATCTCTCTATTTATGAATCATTAGGCTTAGGTTTATGAATAAAAATGTAGTACTCATTGCCCTTAAGCTGTACATATGCATAAATTTCATTTAAGTTAACTGTGTTGAGAGAATTTGATTGATGAACATTATGAAAAAAATAGGTTAGAAATTAGGGCCAGATAAATTCTCTCTGGTCTTTGAGAGTTACATTAAGTTCTTTATATGGTTGGAATCGTGTTGAAAAATGACATAACTTTTGTGTTTTAAGTTTTTGTTTTTAAGCACTGAAACAGGAGATACGAAGCTGTACACAGGCGCGCGTTTTTGTTTGAACGAAGGTTGAAGATGAAGTAGCTGGGCTGGGCCTGGCTATTTCTTTCTTTTGGCACCCCTGACTTACTTCTCACACCCCCTCAGTCCATTTGTTTTATATTTTTATATTTTTCTATTTCTTTTTCATTTCTGACTTTATTTTATTTTTTCTAAACGTTAAAAATTATCAAAAATATTTTATTTAATTTTCACATTTAATTTTATTATTTTTATTATTTTTTAGTCATAGAAATAATTATTAAATAACATACTTTTATTTTCTTTAATAAAAACTTGAAAATAATACTTAAAAATATTATATTTTTATATTTATTAATTACATACCTAAATAATATTTTTTCTAATATATTTTTATTTTTTGACATTTGTATATATTTTATTATTTTATTTTATTGTACATAAATAATATAATTAATATATATATTTTCTTAAAACAAATTAGGGTTTACCCCTCTAATAAAAATAATCTTTTATTTTATTATTTTTAATGCATTAAATAGTTTATTTTTACATACATAAAAATAATACAAAATCATTTTTGCATATTTATATTTAATTGTCCTATTAAATATTGTTTATTTATTTATTTTGCACAATTAATTCAATTTGGTTGTAATAGTTGAATTAGGGCTTTTATTTTCTTGCAAATATCCCCCTATTCAAAATTTTACCCCCTCTCCATATCAAAGTTGTAATAGCTTAGATTTTTTTACGCACTTTATTGCTTTCAAATATGCCATGATAAAGATTAGGGTTTGTATGCAATATCCAAAATCAAAACAAATAGTTAGACCTAATGGCAAGACATAAAAGCATGTAAATTGACAACACAATGCACGCATGCACCCTAGGGTTTCACCCACTTGTTGCCTTTAAAATGGCCATGGTATGCATGTTGAATATGTTGGCATAACAAAAATAAAACAAAAGATCATAGCCCCTCGATGATGCTATCTTGGTTGCCTATACACAAATTATCTAGTCCTTCAAACAAAAAATTTGCTAAGATATTTAGCACAATTGCTATCATGGTCAATACGATGACCCGCGCCAGTCCCGTTTAACATCCAAACACAAGGTTGTTTACCAAATGCAATGGTAAAACAACACTGTAAAAGGGCTAAGAATGTGTAGGAAATATCTTTGAGTAGATAGGGTAGACAACTCTTAGTTACTTGATCAAAACTTGCTAATTTCAAAACACACAATTTCAAAACATTTTCCCAAAACAAACTTTCAAACATTAAAACATTTTTCAAAAGACAAAACATCTTTGTATACGTTCAAACAAGAATCATTACAAAGGTTGCCACAACGATGGCCTCTTTTCAAAATACTTTCAAAACCACACACAAAAGCACCATTTCAAACAATTGAAAAGCAAAAGCAAGTGATCTAAAACAAGTAACTAAGAGCCCATGGATAACCATGGATGAAAATGGTGCTTGCACCTTCCCTTTTCAAAATCTACCCCCCGAACCCAAGAAAAAATATCAAAGGTCTTTCCTATGCTTTTTGACCTTTCCTTTGGATAAATAAAAAGTCGGTGGCGACTCTTGCTAAACCGAAACATTTGCGAACACAAACGCAAAATCTCAAGTCAGTTCTCCCACCGCATCACATGTACTAGACAAACTTTCCTGAAAGAAGTGAACCCATAACTTTCTATCAGTAGTATGGGGTTGGATCTTCCGAACATAGGACCTCAGATGAAGTTTCGGACAAGACATAACATTATATTTAGCAAAAGCGAGGACCTTGAACTTGTGAGGTATAACTACCCCCGGAATAAGACCCGACTCTTCAAAATCCAATTCAGGGACTTTCTGGATTTCCATAACCTTGAGGTGATCTTCCAACTATTTGTATCTATCATTCTGGGAGGATATTGTTCATCAGAATAGTCTTAATCCTCATAAATTTTACCAGCACCTTGATTGCTTCCACCTTTAGCCCTGATACTTCTACCATCTTCTTCTTTATTGTCATCTTTATCACTGGAGATATCAGCAATTTGAACTAGTTTAACGGGACCTTTGAATCTTCTCCCCGTATTGAGGATAGCAATTGGCTTCCGAATCTTCTTATTTTTGGTGATGAGCGCCATCATATATTTCTCTCCCTAAGCTAAGTTCAAGAACGTTTACTGGAATTGGGCACTCTGTGCTTGGAGTTCCTTGACAGTCTATTCTAGAGCCATGTTTTACTGAAATAAACAGCAAGAAGATGAGAAAACATGTATAGAAGGTACCTATTATGTGATGATATGCATGATGTGTAAATGCAAGTGCAATGTTTTCAAGGACCATTATGGGATTTAAATTTGTTTAAACAAAAGGAAACAAGAGAAATTTTAGTGACGAGCTCAAATTATAATTTATTTAAAAAAAGAGTTACAAAACAGAAAAATGTTAATTCAAGTATCCCATGGGCGATTCCTCTTTGTGTTGACATATGCATTAAGGCTTTGTTCTTCGTGGAGTCATTTCGTCAGCTCTAGTACTTTCTTCTCACTAGCATAGAACTGAGCCTCGAAGGTATCTCTTTCCTCCTTAAGCTGAATCTAGGATTTCTGTAGCTTTTCGAAGTCAGTAGGCATATTGGGATGAAGAACAGTATGAGAAACATCCTGTTTCAACGATAGGCTATACGATCATTGGTAAGATAGCAGGATATGGCATTTTAAGATTCTGAGCATGAAACCGCACCCATCTGAGGTAAGACGCTAGTGGAATGAAATTCTTGTGTCCCAAAGTCGTACTATCAATCTTGTTGACTGTGCCTCAAGCACTTATAAACCTTTGATGGTAATTTTGAACAACATTCTCATAGTAGAATACAATACCCTGGATGAGCATGTCATGAGGACCGTCCCTTCGAGCATAACTAAATTGACGCAAATCTAGAGAAGGATTGTAAGTGATTCCCCCTCTTACCAAGGAGTGGTACATTAGGAAATTCCCCACAACGATCAATAATAGTGACATTTGCCTGAGATCTTGAACACCAATAGATATCTGCATGGGTGAGAAATATCAACCTTTGAGACCACCTCAAACCTAGTTCATTCTTTATCACTGATCGGGGCAGGTGCGAAATAAACCACCTAGACAGTAGAGGTATACAACACATAATAGTTCCTCGCCTCTTCATAGCACGAGTGTGGAGGGAATGTAAGACATCTCCAAGCAAAGTAGGAACTGGATTATGAGTGAGAAATATTTTGATGGCATTCACATCTATGAATTGGTCTGGATTAGGGAATAATACCAACCCATAGATCAGCAAAGCCAGCATATACTCAAAAGCACGAAGGTTCATGGCATCTAGAAATCCCTGAGCCTTCTCTATCAAAAATTTAGGAGAGAAACCCTTAAATTCATTCCTTATTTCCCAATTATGTACAATGTCTAGTTTTTTCAGATGTAGGGCTACTGCAACGTCTTTAGGTTTCAGAACTTGCTCTAAACTGGTGAAAGGTATCTGATCAAGAATAGGCACTTCGAGCAACTTAGAGAATTCTTCCATTGTGGGCACCAATTAATAATCCGAGAAGGTAAAATAGTGATGCATCAGATCAAAGAACTGGAAAAGAACGCTCATTATGTCTTCTTGAAAGCCAGTAGTAACCAAACTGAATAGCTGACCATGTCTCTTGGTGAATTGAAAATTGTCGGGAACCTTCAAGACTAATTCCTCAAGCTTGGAAGGTATTCCTACGAAGTTGATTCGGATGGTATTCCTACGACTATAAGCCATGACCATGCAACACAGAACAAAGATGATTCCCCTAGATCCTTTAAATGGTTAGTCATGATGTTATGATGTCATGATGTCATGATACCATGTTCAAATAGAAAATCAAACACAAGCAAATCACACAAAGGCCTTAAGTTTAAGGCTTGCATGGGGTTTATAGGTAAGTACCCTCTTGAAGTTTAGTTGGCTCAACCTGTCCTAAAGAATAACCGGGTTCAAGGGATCTCAATATCACTGATTTTTCCCATAAGTTTCATCTAGCACGATAATTGACATGCCACCAAACAAAACTTGAGAGTTGAATCTCAATGAGTGTAGTATCAAGTATCAACCAATTCTAGACTGCACCTAAGACATTTATCTCACTACCTTCTAATGGATAAGTTGGGTCAATTAAGGTTCTAAGGTAGGTTAATTCTTATGACACCACGCGGCAGCCTAGTATACTCCCCGACTGATTTGAGGGATACCAGTACAAACCAATGTGTCGCACTAACGTAGCCATCACTTCAACCATATCGGTATACGCCATATAGTTTCCATGATCTATTGCTACTTACCTAAAATGCCCCCAAATTCGGGTATAGGATCTTCGCAAGTGGTGTACCCCAAAAGTTTCCCTCTCACTTTACTCAACACATGCCCATTGAGGTCCCCAACTTTCCCAAGGACAACCAAGAATTGACTAGACAAATTCTCCTCCTAAAGGCAATGAACCTCTAACTAGGGTTTCAATTTTCATCAAGATGTGTGAACTCCAATGGTCTCAAATTTTGCACATGGTCCTAATATGTCCTCAAGGTTATCCATATCAAATTTCATGCCTTGCACAACAAGTTTGCTCAATCAACTGCTCAAATGCCTGAAAATCAACCGTACTAGGTCAAAAGTCAACCGTGGCCTATATACAGTCAAACTTCAATATTTTTGGCCAACATCAACATTTTAAAGTGATATCCATTATTTGATCAAGGTTTGATCATGATTACTCAAGAAATGCTCCTAATTCATGAAAAGTCAAAGCAAATTAGGGTTTCTATAGGAAAAGTCAACCAAACTTTGGCCAGGCATAACTTTATCATACATTATCAGAAATTTTTCCACTAAATCTCATTTTAAATAGAATTCAATCATGTGATACGGTAGCAGAACAGACTGTTTAAATGTTGGTTTGCATTTTGTGTTTTGTGTTTGCAAGATGTCGCGGTAAGCAAGAGTCGCCACCGACTTTTATTTCATCCAACCGGAAAGGAAAAAAGTACAGAAAAATCCTTTTTCGAGATATTCCGAGTACGGGGGGTAGATTATAAAAAGGGAAGGTGTTAGCACCCTTTATATCCATGGTTTTCCATGGGCTCTTAGGTACTTGCTCATCTTTTAAAATTTCTTGTGTATGTTCTTTGTTTTTGAAATGAGTTTTAACTTCGTGATAACCCTTGTATCAGTCCTCAAAGGTGTGATGAAGTTTGTTTTGAAAGTTTGTTTGAAAATTGTAAGTGTGAGAAGTTTTGATTTGAGCAAGTACCTACTAGCATCTACCTACTCGAAAAAAGATCGTTTCTATTCTTGTTTCCTTTAGACAACGCTATCCCACTATTGAGAAATAGGTAGCACCATCGTTGGAGTTGTAAGGGTCAATTCGAAAGGGACGTACAATCACTAAAGTAATATTAGGACACCTTAGTAACCCTAGAGTCTTAAGATCATATTCGAGGCGACATTTCCGAGGCAACATTTGTTCGGGACATTTTGATCTTTTTTAGACAGGAGAGCAACCACTAAGACACCATATGCGTAATAATCGTTTACTAAAGGCAACCGAAGTGAGAGTATACCCTAAGAGTGATATGTGCGAGTGATTTGTTTTCAGTTATTTATCTTTTCACATAAGGGTTTTCTAACTGTATTAATTTGTCATGCATTCTTGTCATACAATACTATTAGCATACATCTAAACAGTTAAATATTTGCGTTAAAAATTCGAGAAAGTAAATCTATGCTATTACAAGGCTTCGGGGAGGGGGATTAATTACATAGCCAAAAATCTGGGGAAAAGCGATAAGCAAAAAGTCCTAGATTAAACTATTACAAACCATGAACATTTAGAAGAATATTGGCAAAAAAATAAATAAAACCGTGCGCGATGAATTAAATACGAAACAACTAGGGTTTTGACCCTTGGTTAAACCTAATTGCGATTGATTAAAAAAAATGTTTTTGTTTTGTTATTTTAAGAAAATAAAGAAATCATTAAAAAGAAAATCCTAATTCTAATTGATTTTAAATTAAAAATAAAATGATTTATTCTAAAACCTATTTTTGTATTTTTTATTTATTTGAGAAAAAGAGTAAAAATAAAATTAAATCAAAAGTTTTAACCTAATTTCTATGTTGATTTTATTTAGGAAAATAAATTAAAATTTTCCTAAGTTAAACTAAATTACATTAAGAAAATTAAAATAAAAAGTCTAATTCTAATTTTTTTGAATAATTGATTTTATGATTTTTTTTATGAAAAATAATTAATTTGTGAATTAAAATAAATAAAGATAATTAAAAGAATAAAAATAAAGAAAAGAAATAAAAAAAAGAAGGAAATGGGCCTGGTGGTGTTGCTTGAAAAGGGGGGTGCCACATGAATTTCTGGGCCCAAGTTTGATGGCCCGTTTGACTTTGTTCAATCCAGTTTGCGCGGTGACTTGAGGAGCATGGTAGGCCCCTTTCTACATGACGTTGGATCCACCTGGATGGTGGATCTGATGGTGGAACACAAAGGTGTATAGTAGGAGTATGATATTGTGTTGTATGAGATCTTCCTGAAATAAGCAAGAAAATAATAAAATGCACACGCCTGGGATCGAACCCAAGACATGTGCATCAAAGCCCTTCGCCCCATCCATCTGAGCTATTGTGTCAACTGGAAAGTAATATAAAACAGAAATATAATATACAAAAACAAGTTAGTGGAGCCAACCAGCGCGCGAAATTCAAATAAACGAATCACACGTTGCCATGCCAGCTTCTTCTTCCTCTCTCCGTCGCCTTAGCATATCAAGCTTTTACCTACAAATGCTTGTTGTAGGTATAACCTCGTCCATCTCCAAAATTGCGTAGGTTCAAGATAAATGACAATGACTGGTACCAATCAACTCGTATCATCCTTACGAGTGTCATGGTACCAGAGTTAACGCCCAATTTTTCCTGCACGAAAAAGCCCTAAACAAGAATACAAAACCCTAGCCATGGCAGATTCACATACAGTCAACAAAAATGCAATTGAATAGAATGAGTAGCTTGCAAACTTAATAAGGAACAAGAATATGTAATCAAAACGTGCAAATTATGTATAAATCTATGAAAACGATGACGAGTTTTTTAAGCTAACCGTGTGACCGTTACAACGTGCTTCAGGATGTGGGGAGGCTTGCTAGTGATTGGAACACGTTCCTGGGGCGTCCAGCAATCGATTGGTAAGGTTAGGATGGCTTGAGATTGCCTGTAACTTGGAATTTGATCTGCACTTTTTCTTTGAAATTTTAAAGTTTATTCTGCCTCTTTCACGACTGCTCAACCTCTTTTCTTGCCTTGGACACGTTATGTATATGTAGTGCAACATATTAGGTCAACAAAAACGACTTGAATCTTACCCATTATGAAGATTTGATTTGGTCTTTCATGGCATATGATATCTTTCCAAATTTGCTTCAATCCAATCTTTTTCAACCCAAATCAGTCTTGCACGAATTGGTTCTCATTTGATAGCACATAAGATCTTCCTTCAATGCAAGAATCATCCCTAAAACACATTATATGATTTATTTGGATTTATTTGATTTTATTTTAATTTTAAATGAATAAAAATCAAAATAAATTAAATAAATAAATAAATAAAGCATGGAGGGTCCCATAGGTCGTGGACTATTCTAGGAATGAGATGCAATCTTGAAAAGATGGGCCCATGTGGGAAAAAAATGCAATTTTGAGCACATTTGACTTTTGGCAATTTTGCAAAAATGGTCAACTTGGCCAATGCATAACTTTCTCAATTTTGACCCTAGAGAGGTGTTCTTGGAATTTTTAGAAATATTAGGATGTCCTCTAAGCAACCCGTTTGATCTCATCTCAATTGAGTCTTCCATGTTCATGTATGAAGCTTTGACATAAAAGGTGTTTTTGTTGACTTTTGAAAAGAACCTATAATGTCAAAATTCATAACTTTTTGTGAGTGCATATTTTGAACTTTGGAGATGAAGATGAATTGTAGGTAATTTCATTATATTGAAAATGAGTTTGGATGGGTCATTTCTGATAAAGTATGAGAAAGTTATGCTTGGTCAAAGTTGAGTTGACTTTTCCTACAAAACCCTAATTTAGCAATTTTTGCGTTTTGATAAATTGTGAGCAATCCTTGAGGAATCATGATCAACCCTTGATAAAATGATCAATAATACTTCAAAATGAGGATGTTGACCAAAAATATTGAAGGTTGACTGTATGTGGGCCACAGTTGACTTTTGACCTATCATAGTTGATTTTCAGGCATTTGAGCAATTGGCTGAGCAAACTTCCTCGGCAAGGCTTGTAACTTGACATGGATGATCTTGAGAAAATATTAGGATAATGGTGAGCATTTTAGTCCTTTATGGTTCACACATCTTGATGAAGATGGAAACCCTAATTTGAGGTAGACTGCCTTAGGAGAGAGTTTGTCTGGTCAACTCTTGGACTTCCTTGCCATGTGTTGAGAATTAAGGGAGGGAAAATTTCGGGGTACAACAGCTGCCCCTGTTCAATCTTCTTAAACCTGAGGATGTATATTGGCTCGTCTGCCTTTCGTGATCTGAAGGTGGAAGATGATTGAACACTAGAGTGCCCAGAAATTTACGCTCGCATGAAGTGATACTTGATTTGTGATATCGAGAATGGGATTATAGATGCCATTCAGAGGTTGCTAGAGAATTTTCGAAGATGGGCTTAAAGATTCCATCCAAAGAAGTGTCGATCACATAAGAGATTCCTTTGCGAGAACCCGTATACCTATTGTTGAGGAGGACTTCGCTGGGGAATACTGGTCTCTGTCTTGAGAGAAATAGAGTTTTAGGAGCTTCAGTTGTCTGTTACTCTACTCGGGAATAATTCCGGTTTGGGGAGCCGAAGTGAACTGCGTGTCTGGTCGAGGTATATGCTGTACCACGACTTTCTAGGGAAATGTGAAATCAATTGTGTTTGATCGGATCCCAATCTTTCAGTGTTGTGGATTGTTGTCTGGGGATGAAAGAGGAAGAACCTAGATAGTAGGGTTGTGAGAATGAACCTAGATAGTAGGGTTACTTCGAAATGAAAGCCTGGATAGTAGGGTTGTGAGAAGGAACCTGGATAGTAGGGTTACTTCAGTATGAAAGCCGGGATAGTAGGGCTGTGAGAAGGAACCCGGATAGTAGGGTTACTTCAATATGAAAGCCGAGATAGTAGGGTTCTGAGAAGGACCTAGATAGTAGGGTTACTTCGAGATGAAAGCCTGGATAGTAGGGCTGTAAGAAGGAACCTGGATAGTAGGGTTACTTCGATATGAAAGCCTAGATAGTAGGGCTGTGAGAAGGAACCTAGATAGTAGGGTTACTTCGAGATGAAAGCCTGGATGGTAGGGCTGTGAGAAGGAACCTGGATAGTAGGGTTACTTCGATATGAAAACCTGGATGGTAGGGCTGTGAGAAGGAACATGGATAATAGGGTTACTTCAATATGAAAGCCTGGATAATAGGGCTTGAGAAGGAACCTGGACAGTAGGGTTACTTTGAGATGAAAGCCTGGGTAGTAGGGCTTGAGAAGGAACCTAGATAGTAGGGTTACTTCGATATAAGTTTGGGTTAAACTGCACAGGGAACCTGGATAAGGTTGCTTTTGTCTCGTCGATGGTTACTCTGTTTAGCTTCGAGTGTTGATCGTGGACTTGCTGGAAATTGCGGACAATAACTGTCTTTCCTGTAAGAAATACATGGTTAGTCATGTGCGATGCATGAGATGCATTGTATATTGACGTTCTCAAAATAAATGAGACTATGTTATATGTGATGTATGCACATGTCATGATGTATGAACATGAAATGCGGACGTAATAAACTGAGCTCGGGAAAATAAATCCATGACTGTTGTTTGGAGAATACGAGAAATGGTATTCCTGACTGCTATACAAAATCATAGTTCCTCTGCTTCTGTTAGGGATGGTGAACAACGATGACTATGCTGGGGATTTGCCCCTTGGCTGGTAAATATTCTGCCGGATGAGACACTGTCTGAGGATAACTCTGCGGGGAATAACTCTGTTAGAGAGGAGATACTCTGTTGATAGTTCTGCTGACTTGGAGAAATAATTCAGCTGGGGATGAATTTCCGTTGCTGGAGATAAATTTACCAACTCACTCGCGATTGTGAACCTTAGCTGGGGAGAGTTATGTCCTGTTTGGAAAAGCTAATACCACCGTCTTTGGATACTTTTTAACTCTGTGGGAGTGTATATACCACTGCTCATGTTCTCAAGCTGGCTCTATCCCGGTACCTGATGGCCAGAGTAGTTGTAAGGTTTGGGCACTTCTTGTTTGTCCTTGTTCTTGGAATTACGAGTAATTGTCTTTTGATTCTTTTGTAAATATCTATGAGCAGCATTATTTTCAAATGCATATATAAAAAATGAATCATTGGACGTTCTTGAAAAACAAAACAGAAAAAGAAAAACAATTTGAAATTTCTTGTAAAAATGAATTGTATTGATTTCTTAGCAATTGGTCTGTAATAGGCATGTTTGTACAAAGAGGCTGACATCCTAGTAAGAGAATGCCGCTGAAAGATAGAAATTACAATTTGTGTAAAAGGAAGAAAACCAACTATGTGAAACGAATCCCATTGGGTTCCAACTCTTCTATGGCCTTTATATCTTCAAGCATCTCATCACTTTGCTGCTTGGCCGAAGGTGGACCAGATTGATTGGCGTCGTCTGAACTTGATAGTCGATACTGAAGTCTGGTTGCAAGATGATACATTGAGACATAGAGTTACGCTTTAATCCCTAATTTTTTCCTGGACCGCCCTTTCGGGTTTTCAGTCCACCGGGATACCCTTTTTTGCCCAAGTCGCCTTTTCAGGTTTTCGACTTGCCGGGTGTATAGTTCTTTTCATTTTCATCCCTTACTTTTGCCCGAACCCTTTTGGTTCGCCGGGAAGCCCTTATTTTTGCCTAGGCCAGTCAATCTAGCATGTTTTTTATTATGCGTAGTATCTTTTCACTATGTCTGCATTGACGGGGTGAGGGAGGTCGTCACCATCCGTAGTGGTTAAAATCATAGCTCCTCTTGAGAAAACGTTCTTAACCACAAATGGCCCTTTGTATGTGGGGGTCCATTTGCCCCTGGGATCACCTTGCTGCAGTATGATGCGTTGGATCACTAGATCCCCGACCAAATATTCTTGACGTCTGACTTTCTTGTTAAAGGCCTTGATCATTCGCTTTTGATACGTCTGACCATGACAGATAGTAGTGAGTCTCTTTTCATTGATTAGATTCAGCTGATCAAGTCGGGTTTGGATCCAGTCGTCTTCGTTCAAGCCTGCATCCTTCATGATCCCAAGAGAGGGTATCTAGACTTCGATGGGTAAGACTGCCTCCATGCCATAGACCAGAGAGTAGGGTATTGCCCCTGTTGACGTCCGTGCTGAGGTACGGTACCCATGAAGAGCGAATGGTAACATCTCGTGCTAGTCTTTGTATGTCACCGTCATCTTCTGCACAATCTTCTTGATATTCTTGTTAGCGGCTTCAGCAGCTCCATTCATCTTCGATCGGTAGGGAGAAGAGTTATGATGCTGTATCTTGAACTATTTGCAGAGCTCGATGATCATCGTGTTATTGATATTTGTACCATTGTCAGTAATAATCCTCTCTGGTACACCATATCGACAGATCAGATTGTGTCGGATGAACCACGCCACGACGTTCTTGGTTACTGTAGCAAAGGAAGCTGCTTCGACCCACTTTGTAAAATAATAAATGGCTACCAGAATGAATCGATGCCCGTTAGATGCAGTAGGTCTGATCTCGCCAATCACGTCAATGCCCCACATTGCAAAGGGCCAAGGAGCTGTCAAAACATTCAGGGGAACTGGAGGTACATGCACCTTATCAGCATAGACTTGGCACTTATGACAGGTTCGAGAATGCTGATAACAATCAGCTTCCATCGTGGACCAGTAGTATCCTGCCCGTAGGATTTTCTTAGCCATGGTATGTCCACTGGAATGAGTTCCGAAGGTACCTTCATGGAACTCTGCCATAATCCTTTCTGCCTCTCTCTTGTCTACACACCGCAATAAGGTTGAATCATGGTTACGCTTATAGAGGATGCCATTACTGATGAAAAACTTTGCAGCGAACCTTCTCAGAAACTTCTTATCATTAACAGATGCCCCCTCGGGGTATTCTTGAGCCTCAAGATACCTTTTTACCTCGTGAAACCAGGGTTTATCTGCTACCTCTTCAGTCTCAATGTCACAATAATGCGCGGGTTCATCCAACCTCTCAATGGTAATCTAGGGAGCTTCATTATCCCACCTGACTTTGAACATAGAAGACATGGTAGCTAGCACGTCCGACAGCTGATTCTCCTCTCTTGGGAAATGTTCAAAGGTGATCTCTTCGAAGTGTGGGAGCAATGTTAGTACATACTCTTTGTAAGGAATAAGATTCGGGTGCTTCGTATCCCACTCTCCTTTGATCTGACTTATCACCAGAGCGGAGTCTCCGAATACACTAAAGAACTTAATCCTCAGGTCAATAACAACTCGAAGACCCATGATACATGCTTCATACTCCACCATGTTGTTGGTGCAGTTAAAACATAATCGGGCGGTGAATGGAGTATGACAACCCTCAGGAGATATGATTACAGTGCCAATGCCATTACCTAATGCGTTCTAGGCTCCATCAAAATACATAGACCACCGGGATCCCTCCTCGGGTCCTTCATCCGGTCCAGGTTCTTCGCAGTCAGTTACCAACATGATATTCTCATTCGGGAACTCAAAATTCATGGACTGGTAGTCATCCACGGCCTGATGCGCCAAATGATCTGCCAATACACCCCCTTAATTGCTTTTTGGGTTGTGTATTGGATGTCGTACTCGGTTAAGATCATCTGCCATCTTGCTATTCTTCCGGACAAGGTGGGCTTCTCGAAAATATACTTGATTGGATCCATCTTTGATATTAACAAGGTAGTGTGAGTCAGCATATACTGTCTCAGTCGGCGAGCAGCCCATGCCAAAGCGCAACAAGTTTTCTCGAGCAATGAGTATCGGGTCTCACAGTCGGTAAACTTTTTGCTAAGGTAGTAAATGGCGTGCTCTTTTCGGCCAGACTCGTCATGCTGCCCCAACACACACCCCATTGAATTGTCTAGGACTGTCAAGTATAAAATCAAAGGTCTTCCTTCAGTTGGAGGCATCAGAATTGGTGGTTCTTGAAGGTATTTTTTTATTCTTTCGAAAGAAGTTTGCCATTCATCATTCCACTTTACCACTTGATCTTTCTTCAGCAGCTTGAAGATTGGCTCACAAGTAGCAGTCAGATTTGAAATGAACCTGGCGATGTAATTCAGACGTCCCAAGAAACCTCTAACTTCTTTTTTTGTGCGGGGAGCCAGTATCTCTTGTATGGCTTTTACCTTTGAGGGGTCTACCTGAATACCTTTGTCACTAACAACGAAACCCAGAAGCTTACCAGACCTTACCCCGAAGGTACACTTGTTTGGATTCAACCTCAGCTTGTACGTCTTCAACTCGTCAAACAGTTTCTGGAGATGATCAATGTGCTCTTCCTTAGTTTGGGACATGGCGATCATGTCATCAACATAAACCTCGATCTCTTGGTGAATCATATCGTGGTACAAAGCGACCATGGCGCGCTGATAAGTTGCCCCAGCATTCTTCATCCCAAAAGGCATTACCTTGTAACAAAAGGTGCCCCGCTGTGTAACAAAGGTTGTCTTCTCCTTGTCCTCAGGGGCCATCTTGATCTAGTTGTAGCGAGAAAAACCATCCATGAGAGAGAAGATCTTATGTTGTGCGGTGTTGTCGACCAGAACATCGATGTGAGGAAGTGGGAAGTCATCCTTAGGGATTTCCCTGTTCAGATCTATATAGTCCACACACATCTGTACCTTACCGTCCTTCTTAAGTACCAGAACGACGTTGGAAACCCACTGCGGATAAGAAGTGATAACTAAGAACCCTGCGTCGAACTATTTCATGACTTCTGCGTTGATTTTCTCTGACATTTTGGGGCGCATACAGCGAACCTTCTGCTTTACCAGAGGGCATTCTTCTTTAGTCGGCAAGCGATGAACCACAATATCAGTGTCCAAACCAGATATATCTTCATAGGACCAGGCGAAGATCTCAACATAGTCACGTAGCATCTGTATTAACTGTTGTTTGACACTGGGCTCCAGATTCGCACCTATCTTAACCTCTTTCCTGTCTTCCTCCGTACCCAAGTTCACTGACTCCACTGGCTCTTCATGAGGCTGTATGGCCCTCTCTTCCTGCTGTAATAGTCTAGCAAGTTCTCCAGGCACCTCACAATCATCCTCACCTTCGTCCTCGGCTTGGTTGATCGGATTTTTGAATTCATAACTAGCAGTATCAGTGTCGTTATCAATGGGATCCAGAGTGGATATGGATCTGCAGTATGATACGTGAGTGTGTGTAAGAAAATAGCTGTTTTGACAAAGTGGGAAACAAAAAAGAAAAACAAGGAACGCAAAATTTGTAATGCAAGAAACGTCCAATGCTTTATTAATGATATATGAAATGAAAAATAGTAAGCCCTCACAAGCAAAGCCAAGGTGCCTCGGGCAAGGCACCGGGCCATAAAGTTTCGAACTGTTTATTACAAATCTTAAAACAAAAGTCAATTACTGCGGAATAAAAGAAACAGGTATGAAGTCCTTCACCGTCCAATTATTCAGTCTACCGTTGGTCGTTGGGTAGATCCAGTTGTCGATGTCTGATTCTTCTTCACTGTCCTTAATTGCATTAACTCTCCGATTGCTGATGTGTAGAGGAGGTCTTCCAATCCGCGCGTGCCTAGCAACCCTTTGAGAACCTGTAGTAAAGCCCAAACCAAATTTGTCAGTTTTGTGAGTGAAATCAGGGAGCTGACCCCAATTGGTACACCAACCTTCTTCAATTACAGCCCTGGCATCCTTGAGAGAAGCCATCTTCAGTGGAGGTTTGTTGGTAGTAACTTCAGTTGATGCCGACAATTGAGGGACCTCCTCGAAATTCTGACAAGGAGTTTCTATGAATTCCCCATCCATCTCTACGTAGCGAAAGGAATTGAGGTGACTCACCATATATTCTTCTTCACCTCGCATTGTGACAATCTTTCCCTTTACCGGATACTTCAGCATTTGATGGAGTGTGGAAGTAACTGCCCCAGCCTTGTGGATCCAAGGATAACCCAACAAGCAAGAATACGATGGTCTAATATCCATTACATAGAAGGTGGACCCAAAAGTCTGAGAACCCATTTTGACAGGGATGTCCACCTCCTCGTGCACCATTCTTTTTGATCGATCAAAAGCCCTTACCACAATGTTACTCGGCTTTAGAATTAAACCTTCACAATCCAGACGGTCTAACACTTTCTTTGGCAGAACATTCAGTGAGGACCCGGTATCTACCAGCACATGGGCTATAGTGGTGCCCCTGCACTCGATCGAGACGTGCAGAGCATCATTATGATTTCTTCCTTTCGGTGTCAGATCTGCATCTGAGAAACCCAACCCATTGTCAGCAGTCAGGCTGGCCATGCAATCTTTGAACTGATCGGCTGAAGTTTCCTGCGGCACGTGCGCAGTCTTGAGAAATGTAATCAAAGCCTTCACATGGGATTCAGAACATAACAGCAGAGACAACATGGAGATCTTAGAAGGGGTCTGCCCCAGCTGTTCGACCACATTGTAGTCGCTTTTCTTGATAATTTTCAGTATTTCCTCTATCTCTTGTTTAGAGGCTTCCACAACGATTTTCTTAGGTACCTCCGTCCGGGCAGGCTCACCTATAATTTCTTTTCCCCGAGTCCCAGATGGCTCAGCAGCAGGGGTGATAACTAGAGTAAGAAGAGGAATAGTAATAGGTGTAATAAATGGAGTAGGAACAGGAGAAATGTCAAGAGTACTGGTTGGAACAACAGTTGGAATAATAGTAGGCTTGATGATAGTCTTTGGGGAAATCACAGGAGAGAAAACCCTTCCACTTCGGGTAACTTTACTAGTCTCGACAATATTACTGACATCAGTATCAACTTCTTCAGTCTTTAGATCTTTCTTAACACCATGGTAATATATGTCAGCACCATAATGCCGTTGGACAGCCTTGTCTGAGGTGTACGAAATGGGACCAGGAACAGTGATTATTAGTGGAGCAACTCTTGGAACAGGTGTAACCCTAACAGGTTTTCTCGAGGAAACCTTGGAAGGATTGGCGGAAATGGTTATAATGGCAACGTCTTCATTTGGAACCAACAGAATCATAGTCTTCTCAAACAAAATTTCTTTATTATCCATCAGGCGTTGAACACCTGACTTCAACAAACAGCAACCAATATGTATAATTGAACACATGTGTCAACCTTCACCATAACCTGGAAATAAACCGGCCAACAGAAAATTCTTCTTAACCGTCATCAGAGGAGTAGAAATTTCTTCAACATAGGTCACAAACAAATCAGTGTCAACATCATTAACTCCACGACTATGTTTGGGCATGGGAGCAGTTATAACATTCGGCTTTTCTGGAGCATCAAACTCTATCTCCTTGGCTTCAAGCAAATATTGTACTTTGTTCCTTAGAGCCCAGCAATCGTTTGTATCATGGCCTGGACTCTCCGAATGGTAGGTGCACCGTGCGTTGGGATTGTATCTGGGAGAAGTAGTGTTTGGATTCTTGGGAGCCTCTCTCAAGGTTGCCAAGTTGGATTTCAGCAAATGAGGCAGAACTTCAACCAAAGTCATATTGATGAGGGTAAACTGCCGTTGTGGTCTTTCCACCCTTTGTTGATTGTTGCATTGTGGGGCAACTGCGGGTCTTGGTATCACTACAACATTTACCGTTTGACGTTGTTCAGATCTGTTTTGGCCCCTCGGACTATAGACTTCACTGGCTTCCTTCTTACCAGTGAAAGGCTTTTTTACCGAACTCGAAGAGGTGTCCTTCTGTATTTTACCACTTCGAATGCCAGCTTCTACTCTTTCTCCATTCAAAATCAACTCAGTGAAACCAGATGACGAGCTTCCAATCAAGTGATTGAAAAATGGACCAGATAGCATCCCCAGAAACATGTCGACCAACTCCATATCAGACAACGGAGGTTGAACCCTTCCAGCCAAGTCTCTCCACTTTTGAACATAGTCCTTAAAACCTTCACCTGCACCCATGGACATACCCTGGAGCTGTGTACGAGTGGGGGCAAGGTCGACGTTATACTGATACTGCTTGTAAAAAGCAGAAGCAAGATCTTCCCAGATTTGGACTCTGGCTCCCTCCAACTGATAGAACCATTCAAGCTGAGTCCCTGACAGACTATCTTGAAAGAAATGCACCCACAAATTTCTATCAGCAGTATGGGGTTGGATTTTTCTGACATACGAGCGAAGATGGAGTTTTGGACATGATACTCCATCTTACTTGGCAAAAACCGGAGCTTTGAACTTATGAGGGATCACCACTCCTGATACCAGTCCCAATTCTCCGAAATCCAAACCAGGGATTTTATGAATCTCCATAGCACTCAGATGGTCTTCTAGCTTCTTGTATCTATCCTCGGCAGAAGGATATTGCTCATCGTCGTAATCTGTATCGTTATTAGAAACTGCAGGACTAGGGTCCTTTGCCCTTTCTTGGTTCTCCCCGTCCTTGGATGAGGATGTCAGATCAGCTGGTTGTCTCAACCTTTCTCCGAATCTTCTACCCATGTTCAGAATATCGACCTTCTTCTTCTTATTCTTCTCTTTTAGAATAAGGGTCTTCAGATCCTCTTGCCCTTTATCCAGACTTATGAACATCTGTTGGAATTGGGCGTTCTGTGCCTAAAGATCTTTGATGGCTTGATCAGAAGACATTTCTTCTGAAATAAAAAGTGAAGAAGATGAGAAACCTGTAGGGGTACCTGTAAAGATGTGCAGTATAATGGGATGCGCATGTGATGATTTCAAAGACTTTGGGAGATTTAAATTTGTAAACCAAAAATAAACAAAACTTTATTAGCTTAACTTTGAAAGGTTCAACAATGCCTTTAAGGCGTTACAAAGAAGTAAATAGAACAAAATCTATAACTAGAAAAAGAAAAATCAAAAGTCCCATGGCCGCTTCCTCTTTGTTCTGATATAGTCATTGATCACTCTTTCTTCCTCGAGCTTCCTGGTGAGCTTCAAAATCTTCCTTTCTTGCCCATGGTACTATTCCTGGTAAGTATCCAACTCATTCTTTAGCTGAATCCAAGACCTCTGCAACTCCCAAGGATACGTGGGCATATAAGGATAAAGAACCGTGTAAGGAATGCCTTCTTCATTAGTGGGCTCCACAACCACTGATAATACAGCCTCATAGGGCATCCCAAGCTTCTGGGCACGAGCTCGGACCCATTGGAGGTAAGGCTGCATAGGAAGGGAAGTCTTTGGTCCCAACTCTTAGGGGTCAGATCTGTTTACCATTCCCCAAGCTCGTATAAACCTCGGGCGATGCTCCTTAACGTCCTCCTTATAGTCAAATACAATGTCCTCAAGAAGTAACTCATGGGGACCATCTCTCCAAGCACGACCAAATTGTCGCAAAGCTAGACAAGGATTGTAAGTTATACCCCCTCTGATTCCAAACAATGGGACATTAGGGTATCCCCCACAACGGTCAATAACAGTAGTGTCTTCCATAGTCCGGGAACACCAAAGAATATATGTATGAGCAAGTGACATTATTCTTTAGGACCAACCCAAACCTTCTTCGTTCTTCAGCACAAACTTAGGGAGGTGAGAAATAAGCCACCTCTACAGAAACGACATGCAACACATAAGGGTTCCACTTCTCCTCATAGTACGGGTGTGGAGAGCTTGCAAGATATCTCCCAGCAAGGTAGGCACAGGGTTGCGAGAAAGGAAAATCCTGACAGCATTTACATCTACAAAGGAATCCAGATTCGGGAAGAGAACCAAACCATAGATAAGAAGAGCCAAGATATCTTTAAAAGCCTGAAAATCCAAATCATCCCAGAATAGCTGAGCCTGGTCCATCAAAAATTTGGCTAGAAAACCTTCGACCCCGCTTCGTGTTTCCCAATTGGATACTAGATCAGCCCGTTTCAAATGCAGAGCTGAGGCAATCTCTTCTGGTCTAGGAACTTCTTCCATACCTGTGAAGGGTACCTGTTCAAGGATGGATATTCCCAATAGATGATATAACTCTTCCAAGGTGGGTACCAGCTGGTAATCTGGGAAGGTGAAGCAATGATGCACGGGATCGAAGAACTGGAAAAGTACACTCATCATCTACTCATCAAGATTTGAAGTAACCAGGCTGAGAAGTTGACCATGTCTCTTAATGAACATAGAAGTCTCAGAAACTCTTGAGGCTAGCTCTTTACGTTTGGCAGGTATTTGCACAAAGTTGACTCGGATGGTATTTCTACGCACGGAAGCCATGATCTGCAAAACAGAATAAAGATAAATTCCCTTGGTCTTTGAAATGGTTAGTGCAATGAAGCATGAATGCCATGTTATGATGCATGATGTCATGATAAACCACAGGTATTGCAAACACAGTCAAATAACACAAAATCCTTAGGTTTAAGGCTTGCATGAGGTCAAAGGTAATACCCTCTTGAAGTTAAGTTGGTTCAAACCTGTCCTAGAAAAAGTAATCGGGTTCTAGAGGATCTCAATATCACTGACCATCCTCCATCGGTCATGGTTTCAGCTCACGCAATCTTTTCTTGCGGCTGAAAATATCTCGAGAGTATGGTCTCAATGAGTGTAGCATCGAGTATCAACCAGTCCCCAGCTTTACACCGAGGCCGGCTATCTCACTTCTTTCTAATGGCCAAGTTGGGCGATTAAAGGTTCTAAGGTCAGTTGAAGCTTAACGACACCACACAGCGGACCTGTATTCTCCTCGTTTCTCCACAAGGGATACCGGTACCAACCAATGTGCCACATCAATGTAGCTATTGCTTCAACCGTATCGGTCTACGTCGTACAGTTCCCTCACAGTCTATTGCTACTTACCTAAAAGGAATTCCCCAGATCCGGGTTAGGATCTATAGTAACTCCAATAAAAAAAAAACCTCTAAAGTAAAGCAAGCAAAGAAATAAAGAGAAGTAATTATGATGAACTAGATCCTAAGGTATACCCCACTTATTAATCCCCAACAGAGTCACCAGTTCTGTGATACGGTGGCAGAACCGACTGTTTGAATGCTGGTTTGCATTTTGAGTTTTGTGTTCTCAAGATGTCGCGGTAAGCAAGAGTCTCCACCGACTTTTATTTCATCCAACCGGAAAGGAAAAAAGTACAAAAAAAAATCCTTTTTCGAGATATTCTGAGTATGGGGGGTAGATTATAGAAAAGGAAGGTGTTAGAACCCTTTCTATCCATGGTTTTCCATGGGCTCTTAGGTACTTGCTCATCTTTTAAAATTGCTTGTGTATGTGCTTTGTTATTGAAATGAGTTTTAATTTCGTGATAACCCTTGTATCAGTCCTCAAAGGTGTGACGAAGTTTGTTTTGAAAGTTTGTTTGAAAAGTGTAAGTGTGAGAAGTTTTGATTTGAGCAAGTACCTACTAGCATCTACCTACTCGAAAAAAGATCGTTTCTATTCTTGTTTCCTTTAGACAGCGCTATCCCACTATTGAGAAATAGGTAGCATCGTCGTTGGAGTTTTAAGGGTCAATTTGAAAGGGACGTACGATCACTAAAGCAATATTAGGACACCTTAGTAATAACCCTAGAGTCTTAAGATCATATTTGAGGCAACATTTGTTCCGGACATTTTGATCTTTTTTAGATAGGAGGGCAACCACTAAGACACCCTATGCATAATGATCGTTTACCAAAGGCAACCAAAGTGAGAGTATACCCTAAGAGTGATATGTGTGAGTGATTTGTTTTCAGTTATTTATCTTTGCACATTAGGGTTTTCTAATTGTATTAATTTGTCATGCATTCTTGTCATACAATCCTATTAGCATACATCTAAATAGTTAAATATTTGCGGGAATTAAAAAAGCGAGAACGTAAATCTACGCTATTACAAGGCTTCAGGGAGGGGGATTAATTACATAGCCAAAAACCCGGGGAAAAGCGATAAGCAAAAAGTCCTAGATTAAACTATTACAAACCATGAACAGTTACAAGAATAATGGCAAAAAAATAAATAAAACCGCGCACGATGAATTAAATACGAAACATTTAGGGTTTTGACCCTTGCTTAAACCTTATTGCGATTGATTAAAAAATGTTTTTGTTTTGTTTTGTTATTTTAAGAAAATAAAGAAATCATTAAAAAGAAAATCCTAATTCTAATTGATTTTAACTTAAAAATAAATTGATTTATTCTAAAACCTATTTTTGTATTTTTTATTTATTTGAGAAAAAGAGTAAAAATAAAATTAAATCAAAAGTTTTAACCTAATTTCTATTTTGATTTTATTTATGAAAATAAATTACAAATTTCCTAAGTTAAACTAAATTACATTAAGAAAATAAAAATAAAAAGTCTAATTCTAATTTTTTGAATTATTGATTTTATAATTTTTTTATGAAAAATAATTAATTTGTGAATTAAAATAAATAAAGAGAATTAAAAGAATAAAAATAAAGAAAAGAAATAAAAAAAGAAGTAAATGGGCCTGGTGGTGTTGCTTGAAAAGAGGGGTGCCAACTGAATTTATGGGCCCAAGGTTGATGGCTCGTTTGACTTCGTTCAATCCGGTATGCGCGCTGACTTGAGGAGCATGGTAGGCCCCTTGCTACATGACGTAGGATCCACCTGGCTGATGGATCTGATGGTGGAACACAAAGGTTTATAGTAGGCGTATGCTATTATGTTGTATGAGATTTTCCTGAAATAAGTAAGAAAATAATAAAATGCACACGTCTGGAATCGAACCCAAGACGTGTGCATCAAAGGCTTTCGCCCCAGCCATCTAAGCTATTGTTTCAACTTGAAAGAAATATAAAACAGAAATATTATATGCAAAAACAAGTTAGTGGATCCAACCAACGCGCGAAATTCAAATAAACGAATCACACGTTGCCACGCCAGCTTCTTCGTCCTCTCTTTGTCGCCTTAGCTTATCAAGCTTTTACCTACAGACGCTTGCTGTAGGTATAACCTCATCCATCTCCAAAATTGTGTAGGTTCAAGATAAATGACTATGACTGGTACCAATCAACTCGTATCATCCTTATGAGTGTCATGGTACCAGCGTTAACGCCCAATTTTGCTTGCACGAAAAAGCCCTAAATAAGAATACAAAACCCTAGCCATGGCAGATTCACATACAGTCAACAAAAATGCAATTGAATAGAATGAGTAGCTTGCAAACTTAATAAGGAACAAGAACATGTAATTAAAACGTGCAAATGATGTATAAATCTATGAAAATGATAACGAGCTTTTTAAGCTAACCGTGTGACTGTTACAACGTGCTTCAGGACGTGGGGAGGCTTGCTAGTGATTGGAACACCTTCCTGGGGCTTCCAACAATCGATTGGTAAGGTTAGGATGGCTTGAGATGGCCTGTAACTTAGAATTTGATCTGCACTTTTTCTTTGAAAATTTGAAGTTTATTCTGCCTCTTTCACGACTGATCAACCTCTTTTCTTACCTTGGACACGTTCTGGATATGTAGTGCAACATATTAGGTCAAAAAAACGACTTGAATCTTGCCCATTATGAAGATTTGATTTGGTCTTTCATGGCATATGATATCTTTCCAAATTTGCTTCAATCCAATCTTTTTCAACCCAAATCAGTCTTGCACGAATTGGTTCTCATTTGACAGCACATAAGATCTTCCTTCAATGCAAGAATCATCCCTAAAACACATTATATGATTTATTTGGATTTATTTGATTTTATTTGAATTTTAAATGAATAAAAATCAAAATAAATTAAATAAATAAATAAATAAAGCATGGAGGGTCCCATAGGTCGTGGACTATGCTAGGAATGAGATGCAATCTTGAAAAGATGGGCCTATGTGGAAAAAATTCAATTTTGAGCACATTTGACTTTTGGCAATTTTGCAAAAATGGTTAACTTGGCCAATGCATAACTTTCTCAATTTTTACCCTAGAGAGGTGTTCTTGGACTTTATAGTAAGCTTAGGATGTCCTATAAGCAACACTTTTGGTATCATCTCAATTGAGTCTTCCATGTTCATGTATGAAGCTTTGACCCAAAAGGTGTTTTTGTTGACTTTTTAAAAGGACCTATAATGTCAAAATTCATAACTTTTTGTGAGTGCATATTTTGAACTTGGGAGATGAAGATGAATTGTAGGTAATTGCATTATCTTCAAAATTAGCTTTGGATGGGTCATTTTTGATAAAGTATGAGAAAGTTATGCTTGGTCAAATTTGAGTTGACTTTTCCAGTAAAACCCTAATTTAGCAACTTTTGGGTTTTGATGAATTGTGTTCAATCCTTGAGGAATCATGATCAACCCTTGATAAAATGATGAATAATACTTCAAAATGAGGATGTTGACCAAAAATCTTGAAGTTTGATTGTATGTGGGCCACAGTTGACTTTGGACCTAACACAATTGATTTTCAGGCATTTGAGCAATTGACTGAGCAAACTTCATCTGCAAGGCTTGTAACTTGACATGGATGATCTTGAGAAAATATTAGCACAATGGTGAGAATTTTAGTCCTTTATGTTTCACACATCTTGATGAAGATGGAAACCCTAATTTGAGGTAGACTGCCTTAGGACAGAGTTTGTCTGGTCAACTCTTGGACTTCGTTGAGCAATTTGGGGACCTCACTTGCCATGTGTTGAGAAATATGGGAGGGAACATTTTGGGCTACAACAAATCCCCTACAACTTCTCTTCATCTATCAAGTTCATGAAATGCCCCCGTTAAAAGATACAAGCTCAGACATTATAGGTCCTTTCAAAAAGTCAACAAAAACACCTTTTGGGTCAAAGCTCCTTACATGAACATGGAAGATCCAATTGAAATGAAACAAAATGGGTTGTTTAGAGGACATCCTAAGATCTCTAAAAAGTCAAAGAACACCCTCTTAGGGTTAAAAATGAGAGAGATATGCATTGCTAAAGTTGACCAATTTTTGGAAAAGTGCATGAAGCCAATATTGACCAAACTTGATTTTTTTTCCAAATGGGCCCATCTTTTCATGTTTGAAACTTGTTTCTAGCATGGTCCAAGACCTCTAAGCCCACCCATGCATTATCATATTATTTATACTATTTATTTTTATATTTTATGCATTAAAATGCAAAATTAAATAAATAAATAATAGAAATAATGTAAGATTTGATTTAGAATCTTTTTTCCATCAAATAATGGGAAAAATATGCTGGCATATAAAGGTAAAAACGTGTAAGCCAAGAGGGGAAAGGATATCCAAAATAAGAAAGATTTTCAAGTGAATATTTGAAACAAATCTTGTACTCAATGCCATGGATCCTTGTTCTATTTGTTGACCTAATGTGATATACTATATATGCATAACCATTTAGAACCAAGGGGGGAGGGGGGCGCAACTACATCAAAAAAACACCCTAAAAGTATTTTTCAAAAAAATTCCAAAATAAGTACAATTTATTTCACACGATTCAGCCAGTCTTCGCCATATCTAAGTAGTCTATCAGCCTCCTGGAGATCTCAAGAGTCCATTCTTATCATCCTAAAAGCTCAAAGAATTCCAAATCATCGCAATCAAGTACCACCGTTTAGTAAGGTTTGATAAAATTAAAAATTGGAAATTTATACTTTGTTGATGGTTTTAATGATTCGATTTGTGATCAGGACATCAATTAGGGCAGGTTGGACATTTTGCATGAGATCTTCGAGGCTTAAATCGTGTAATGCCATTGTTAGGGCATCATGAACTGAAGATTGTGAAACTCCCGATTTAGGGACCTTTAGACCAAACCAACCCCATGTTTGGATTCCTGGGAAAATTTTAAGGGGATTAGGGTCTTCTTTTGCGTTTGAATCCTTACGTTTTTTGCAGGTTTGGATGTTTGTTTGGTCGGAGAAGATGACCGGAGTTCAGCTCTAGCGTCGTTGACCCCTATGACCCAGACTAAGACCTTGTGTGGCAATATGATTTAATTTGATTTGTCCATTGGAATTGCTGACGTGCGATTTTTTTTTTGATAATTGGGATTTGATCATTGTTTTATATATAATATTGTTAAGTCATTATAATTATGAATGAATTGGCAGCACAGGTGGTAAAGGCATAGGGTGTGTGAGAGGAAGGATCTTGGTTCGATCCCAGAATCCAATATTTTGTATTTTCTAAAAAAATTGTTTCAGATCCAACGCATTACTGTTGCACCCCAAAATTGTCCCTCTCATTTCTTAAGGGATCACCCTGGATCCTCAGGTTCGCTTTCATCAAGTCCCCAGGCCTTGAATTAACAATTTTTCCAAGCAAACCATTCACAAGGGCAAAATGGTCATTTGCACGCTGAAGAAGTCTGACTTTGACTTTTGGATCAAAATCAAATCAAAAATCACATTTCATCAAGATATGTTGGAATACGAAGTTTGCTTCATCAAGAGTTTGAAAAGTCAAATTTTACTTGGAAAGAATCAAATTCTAAAGACTTAGAAATTTTTCCAAATATTTAAGAAATATGACAATTTCAGAACTTCTGAGCCAGTTTTCACAGTCAGCAAATTCTGGATGTTCTCAAGACAGAGTTTAGTCAGAACTTCTGAGCCAGTGTTCATAAAAGGTCCAGTCAGAGTTCGCAGAGGTTAAGTCAAAGAAGGTAACAAAGCGTGTAAGTATACTGGAAGTGCTGAAGGATCCCTCAGAACATGCTGAAGTCAGAAGATAAGAGGATCAGAAGATGAGATGCCACGCTGAAGCAGAACTTCTAATCCAGAGTCAAGCAAGGATCCAGACTTTCACATGGGAACTCATTTAATGCTCACAACCGCCTCTGAGTTTGTATTCAAGGGATTTTCCCCACGTGTACCCCTACTGTCTTGGGAAGACAAATTTATGTGCAAAAGTATGCTAGACCCACACGCTGTCTCTGCTTTTCATTAATTTACACTGCCAAATCCGGCTGAGGCGCTGTTAAACATCCAACTTGAATGCATTGAACCCCCACTTGTTAATCTTAATTCAAGGGTAAGTCAGCATCTAGCATAATGTTGGTGCCACTTGACCGCCCCAACTGCAAAACTTTGCCTATAAATAGAACACCATTTGCACACTGAAAGAGGCTCTCTCCCCTCCTCATAAAAAAATTCTGAAAGAGACGAGAGAATTGAGGAAGAAAGCTTTGAACCATTGCAAAAATTCCAAGAACCCAGGGAACTATAAACACAAAATACCAAAATCTTAACATTGATTCCTTACATTCAAACTCCATTTTTCCTCAAGTGTTCTTGACTAAAGCCATCCACATAGCTGCTGATTCATACATTAGAAGCTACCTTAACTTCTGTATTCCTATTGCCACACACTCTCCATTCATTCCCACCTCAAAGGAGTCAGAATATCGCCTCTTGGCTGTTCCAGAAGTTGTAAACTTCCATCCTGCTGAGTACGTGAAGAAGTTGCTCAGAACATCACCAGAATTCAAGACCAATCTCCAGTTCACAGAATCCTGTCCAACTGCAAGGTAAGTTTTCTGCTGACCCTCATCATAATTGATTAAGCATTGTCAGATTTTGCATATTTAGCATAATGTAGATATTTTGATCCTAATGATGTACATATTCCGAAAATTCATGCATCTTCCTGCCTAAGAAGAAGAAATCCCTATTCAGAACTTCATAAAGAAATTAGGACTCAGAATTAGAATTAGCAAATACATGTTGCTTATGATTTGTGCTTCTGATATTTCATGAAATTTGTCATAACTGTTATACATGCAACTTCTGTTTTGTAAATGACTAAGCTGCAGATGTTCTGACTGGCATGGAAAGAGGCGAAGTTCTGACGAATGCATCAGAACTTCTGAAAACTTATGAGTTCTCAGAAGATCTAGAAATTCTGAATTTCCATATTTTTGCTAACATGTTTCTGTTTCTGCAGCAAGGCGGAGTCAGAACTTCTGACTTTTTCTATTTTCAGCACTTTGCGCTTATTATGTTTTCTTTTATTTTATTTTATTTTGCCATCATTTTTTTTTCATTTTTTTTATTATTAACCAAAAAAAAAACACCAAAAATATTTTATATTTTGCATGTTATATTTTCTTTTAACATAAAAACCTAAAAAATAGTTTCTTAAGCAAAAGTTATTTTCTTTTTAAACAGACAAACATTTTACATTTCCTGTCTATTTCAATATGGTCGTAATAAGTAGCCTAGAATTTAAACTTGCAACCCCCATTCGTAAATATGTACCCACATCCCCTTAAATATGGTAATAGTGTAGGATTTTACATTTTCTGCATTGTTATTGCTTTTAATATGCTAGTAATTAGGGTGTGCATGACAAGATATGAAAATTAACAAATAGATTACCCCAATCAAGATAAAATATGCATGCAACCAAACACACTCGCACACTTACACCCTTAGGGTAACTCCACTTGTTGCCTTACAAAAATGGCCATGTTATGCATGTGGGATGTCCTAGCACAAACAAATAGGAAAAAAATATCGTAGTCCCTCAATGACGCTATCAAAGTTGCCCTTTCAAAATGATCTTAGTCCCTAAAGAAAAAGTGCTAAGTCATCTCACAACATTGCTATCATGGTCATACGATGACCCAACGCCCGTCCCTTCACATCCAATGATAGGGATTCTTACCAAAACAATGGTAAGTTAGCAACATCTAAAGGAGGAGGAAAAGCTCATCTAAGACCTTTTGAGTAGGTAGATTACTTTTAGTTACTTGTTCAATTTCAAAACAAATACCCTTGCTATTTTCAAAACAATCACATACATCTTTCCAAAACCTTGAAATATTTTCAAAAGCTCAACATTTTGCATACATTCTTACGAACGTGAATCATTGCAAAGTTTGCCTAAAGCGATGGCACCTTTTCAAAATACTTTCAAAACCACACAAAAACACAATTTTCAAACAAGAGCAAGTGATCTAACAAGTAACTAAGAGCCCGTGGAAAACCATGGATGAAAAGGGTGCTAATACCTTCCCTTTTCATAAACTACCCCCCGAACTCAAGAAATAATCTCAAAGGTCTTTCCTGTGCTTTTTCACCTTTCCTTTTGGATAAAAGAAAAGTCGGTGGCGACTCTTGCTAACCGCCATATTTGCAATAAAATGCAAAACAACCAAGTCATTTCTCCCACCGTATCACAGAACTGGCGACTCTGCTGGGGAGTATACTTAAAAGTGGGGTTACCTTAGGGCTAGATCACCTTTACTTGCTTATATTGTTTGATTTGCATGCTTTACATTTTGGTTCCTTGTTTGGGTTTGTTTTAAATCCTACACCCGGATTTGGGGACACCTTTTTGGTAAGTAGCAATAAACTGTGAGGAAACTGTGCGGGGTATAACGACACGGTTGAAGCAATAACTACATTGATGTGGCACTTTGGTTGGTACCGGTAACCCTTGAGTCAGTCAAGGAGAGTACGGGGCCGCCGCGTGGTGTCATAAAGCATCAACTGACCTTAGAACCTTACTTGACCAACTTGGCCATTAGGACGTAGTGAGATGACCGGCTTTGGTGCAGTCCAAAGTTGGTTGATACTCGATGCTACACTAATTTAGGTTTGACTCTTGAGTTTTGTTTGTTTGTGAGTCAATCACTTACTGAATGAAGCTTGGGGGAAAGATCAGTGATATTGAGATCCCTTAGAACCCGGTTACTTTTAACTAGAACAGGTTGAGCCAACTAAACTTCAAGAGGGTACTTACTTGAAACCCCATGCAAGCCTAAACCAAGGACTTGTTTGCTTTGTATATACACTTGTGCATAACATCATAAGCATCATAAACATCATATCATAAACATCACTAATCATTTCAAGGATTTTTAGATTTATCTTTTTTTTTGTTTTGTAGGACATGGCCTCCGCTCGTAGGAGCACTATCCATGTCAATCTTGTGAGGATACCTCCACAACTAAAGGGTTTAGTATCAAGGTTCCCTAAAGATTCTACATTCACTAAAATACATGGTCGACTCCTTAGCCTGGTTACCTCAAGTTGAAGAAGATATGGTAAAGGTGCTTGTCCAATTCTTCGACCCTTTGCATCATTGCTTCACTTTTCTCGATTACCAACTCGTGCCCACTTTGGAAGAATTTTATAAACTAAAGGGGATCCCTATTCTTAATCAGTTACCTTTCAACGGTATTGAAAGAGACCCTAAACCTGAGGAAACTTCTCGAGCTCTACATTTGCAACCATCTGACATAGTAGCAAATTGGGTAACAAGGAGTGGTGTTAAAGGGTTACTAGCAAAGTTTTTGTTGGAGAAGGCTCAAGAGTATTGGAATACTTTGGACCTACAAGCCTTCGAGGAAATTCTGGCTCTTCTCATCTATGGATTGGTACTATTTCCAAATCTTGACCAATTTATAAATGTGAATGCGATTAAGGTTTTCATATCTCGTAATCTGGTGCCTACAATACTTGGAGACATATTGCACTCTCTTCACTCTCGCACTTTGAAGAAAAGGGGGACTTTGATGTGTTGCACTCCTCTGTTGGCTAGGTGGTTTATTTTGCACCTACCTCGATCTGTGGTGAAGAATGAACAAGGTATGAGATGGTCTAAGAGATTGATGTCACTTTCGCATGCTGATATTCGTTGGTATTATCGCTCCTTAGAAGACATTACCATCATTGACCGTTGTTGGGAATTCCCTAATGTCCCTCTACTTGACATTAGGGGAGGCATTACTTACAAACCTTATTTATCTTTGCGACAATTTGGATACGCTAGAAGAGATGGCCCTCATGAGGTACTCATCCTAGGAATTGCATTTGACTACGAAAGCAACACCTAAGGTTACCGCCAAAGATTTATACGAGCTTGGGGTATGGTTAACAAAGTTGATAGCAAGACATTAGGGCATAAGAATTCCATTCCTTTGGAGCCTTATCTTAAATGGGTGAGGGCCCGCGCTCAAAGTCTCAAGATGCCTTATGAAGCCGTCTTACCTATTATCATGGAGCCAGTAGTCGAGGGAGACATTCCACATACGATCCTCTATCCTGATATGCCTACTTCTCTTGAAGATTTGCAAAACGATTGGATTCAGTTAAAAGGAGAGCGAGACACCATCAATGCTAAGTTCTATGAAAGCGATAAGAAGATATTGGAGCTTACAAAGGAACTTCATGAAGAAAGGAGCTTAAACACCTACATTGGGCCAAAGAAGATGCGCATAACCTTTCTGTCTTAGGAGTTTACTTTATGCTTATTTCTGTTGTTGTAAGCCCAAGAGGCATGTTTGTATTCAAATCAAGGATTATTTAATGCAAGTTAACGTTTGTTCACTCTTTGTCTATACAAAGTTAAATTCTTTAAACCCTTGAAATCATTTTCATATTGCATATTCATGCATCATGGCATGACAGGTGTCCGCATAACAGGTTTCCTTATCTCTCTGTTGTTTATTTCAGCAAGATGGATCAAGAGTAAACCGTGACGGAACTTCAAGCCCAGAACTCTCAATTTCAATAAGCTTTACTCGCCCTGGCCAAGGGGCAGCAGGATATGATGGCCTTGTTGACCGCTAAAAAAAAGCCAAAGAAGAAAGCTCTACTCAACATGGGTAAAAGATTCAAGGAGATAATCCGTCAAATTCCAATAGAGGAAGATTCATCTGAAGAAGACGAGAACCAAATTGGTGAAGTCAAGAGTACTCAGGCCGACTGTATCAATGACCAAGAATCCGATGATGATTATTTTAATGAACAATATCCGCCCGCAGACATCAAATACAAGCAGCTAGAAGACATATTAGAAGCAGTTGAAATCTAAGCTATTCCCGGTTTGAATTTTGACGATTTGGGCTTAATCTCTGGGGTAGTCATTCCCCACAAATTCAAAATACCAAACTTTGCAAAATACATTGGGGTTTCTTGCCCAAAGCTCCATTTGAAGTCCTATGTGCGCAAGATACAACCGCAAACTACTGATAAAAAACTCTGGATTGACTTTTTCCAAGAGAGTTTGGCTGGAACACAACTTGAATGGTTTTATCAGTTGGATGGCTCTCACATCAATACTTGGAAGGGTCTAGCTACTGCCTTCTACCATCAATATCAGTACAACGCCGACTTGGCACTGACGAGGGTTCAATTGCAAGGTATGACTATGGGGAAGGATGAGGGATTTAAGGAGTATGTGCAGAAGTGGAGAGACCTTGCAAGTAGGGTCCAATCTCCCTTGACTGATAGGGAACACATTGACATGTTCATGAGCACATTATCTGGTCCTTTCTTTAATTTGTTGGTTGACTGCTCTTCTTCTGGTTTCACAGAATTAATCCTAACCGGTGAGAGAGTAGAAAATGGCATTAAGAGTGGAAAGATCTATGTGGCATCTACTTCCACTCCCAATCCTGTCAAGAAACATTTTTCCGCAAAGAAAGAATTTAATGTTGTGTATAGGGCAAAGGCCCATACCAAAATGAATAATCATCCGTCTATCAATGTTGTCCGAATCTCCAATCCGACTGCTACTCAAAGACCATCTACCAATCATCAATGGGTTAAAGCTCCAAGAAGACAATTCACAAGGTTAGGCATGTCATTATCTCAAGCCCTTAAACATCTGCTCAGGGCCAATTTAGTAACATTGCGGGATCCTCCTGCCAACCCTGACACCTCGTCACCGAGATATAATCCAAATGCAAAGTGTGCTTATCATTCAAACAGCCCAGGGCATGAGACTGATCAGTGTTGGGCTCTGAAGAACAAAATCCAGTATTTAATTGACAACAAGACTATTGAATTTGATCCTCCTCCAACGCCAAATGTAATTACCGCTCCAATGCCGAAGCACAACAAAGGTGTTAATGTCGTCGAAGTAACAACTTTCATTGCCTTTGTCAAAAGGTTAACTACTCCATTGAGTGTAATCAAGAGCAATCTGTTGAAATCTAGGACTTTCCCCGACTGTGAAAAAGACTGTGTGGGCTGTATGAGACAATCTGATGGGTGTGAAAAACTAAGGAAAGGTATACAATGCCTAATTGATAGCCGCGGAATTCTATTCGAAAATAATCCTGCCATCAAAAATTCAGTCGACAAAGCTGAAGACTTGGCCATCATAACAATTTCAAACAAACCTCTTAGGATGTCATCCAAAGGTCCTTTCAAGATTTTAAACTAACTGATCATTGCTCCTCTCATAATCAGTGCTGTCGGAGCCGTTCCATACACCTCTGATAAAGAGGTACCATGGAATTATGGTGTCGAGGTTTATTACCATGGGGTAAAACAAGATTCTTGGATTGATGATAATGAAGCGGGTGTTACTAATATTACTGGTTCTAGTAAAGTCACAAGAACAGGAAGAGTCTTTTCCCCTGGTATCTCACCACCAACCACTACCACAGTTCCAATCCGCATAACCAACGGCAATGCTGGTGCCAGTACTAGAGGGAAAGAGAAAGAAAGTGAGCCTGCCAGGGAAGAGGCACTTGCTAAAAAGACTATTATGGAAGAACCATCCACTCAAGAGATGGAGGAGATTCTGAAAATCATCAAGAAAAGCGACTTCAAAATAGTAGAGCAGTTGGGACAAACCCCTTCTAAAATATCAATGTTGTCCCTATTGCTATGTTCCGACACCCATGCACAAGCTTTGATTAAGTTCTTGAAAAAGGCTCACGTGCCTCAAGAAACCACAACCGACCAGTTTGAGAACTGCGTAGCAAGTCTGACAGCTGACAATGGTCTGGGGTTCTCCAACGCAGATTTAACTCCCATGGGAAAGAATCACAATAAATCCTTGCATGTTTCTGTTGAATGTAAGGGGACCACTCTGGCACATGTTTTGGTGGACACAGGTTCATCTATAAACGTGTTACCTAAAGGCGCTTTAGATCGGCTAGATTGTGAAGGTTTGGTTTTGAAGCCAAGTGATATTGTTGTGAGGGCATTTGATGGGTCGAAAAGGATGGTTCATGGAGAAGTGGATCTCCCATTTAAGGTTGGTTCACAGATTTTCAACTCCACATTCTACATAATGGACATACGGCCTGCGTATCCTTGCTTACTTGGGCGCCCCTGTATCCATGGGGCAGGTGCGGTCACTTCTACTCTCCACCAGAAGTTAAAATACCCAGTTCAAGGGAAGGTTGTCACTGTTTGCGGTGAAGAAGACTTTATGGTAAGCCACCTCATTTCTTTCAAGTACGTAGAAATGGATGGAGAATTAATAGAGACTCCTTGCCAGACATTTGAAGTTGTGACCACCACCAAAATCTCCTCTGACACTCCAAAAGCCGACAAAGTTATTCCCAAGATGGTTTCTCTTAAGGATGCTCGTGCTGTGGTAGAAAAAGGAAACAATGAGACATGGGGTCAACTCATCGACATCCCACTCAAGACAGATAAGTTTGGGATAGGTTTCACCTCCAAAGCTCAGAAAGAAATTAGAGGTGCCCGTACTGGGAAGCCGTCTCTCCACCTCAAGAGTCATGAAGTGAACGTTGTAGAGGATTCTGATGATGAGTGTGCTTTTGAAGACTGGATCTACCTAACAACCGAAGGGAAGCCCAACAATTGGCATGCGAAGGACTTTGTGCCCATCTCCTTCATTGAGGAGTAATCTACTTGTTTTTGCTTTTAATCAATTCAAGAACTCGTTGTCTGTAATATTTTGATATTGACTTTTAAGCCATGTGCCTAGCCTGGGGCACTTTTGTTATTTTGTCAAGCGTTTTATATTTTGTTCATCTAATCATATGATCATTCAGTACATTGGACTCTTTTTGCATTCAAATATTTGTGTTCATTGTCTTTCTTTTCTTTTAAATACATTTCCAAAAGATAGCCATGTATCTTACATGCACACACACACATACTCTTACAGGTGTACATCCACTCTGGATCCTATTGCCAACAACTCTATTATTGCCAACTATGACTTTGAATGTCCTATCAACCAAGCCGAAGACGAAAGCGAGGAAGATTGTGACATACCAGGAGAACTAGCCAGACTTCTGTTACAAGAGGAAAAGGCTATTCAACCACATGAAGATTCAATTGAGGTTATCAACCTGGGTACTCAGTCAAATAAGAAGGAAATCAGGATCGGTGCTAATTTGGAAAGCAGTGTCAAAAGTCGTTTAGTTCAGATGTTGCGCGATTATGTGGAAGTATTTGCTTGGTCGTATGAAGATATGCCTGGGTTGGATACCGACATTGTGGTTCATCGTCTTCCAACTAAAAAAGACTTCCCTCCTGTTAAATAAAAAATTCGTCGCATGAGACCTGACATGTCCGAAAAGATCAAAGCCGAAGTAATGAAACAGTTTGATGCAGGATTCCTAGCTGTAACATCCTATCCTCAATGGGTTGCTAATATAGTGCCAGTGCCAAAGAAAGACGGGAAAGTTTGCATGTGCGTATACTATATGGATCTGAATAGGGAAAGCCCCAAGGATGATTTCCCTCTACCACACATTGACGTCTTAGTCGACAATACCGCTCAGCACAAAGTCTTCTCATTCATGGACGGCTTCTCGGGCTATAATCAAATAAAGATGGCTCCCGAAGATATGGAAAAAATTACTTTCGTTACCCAATGCGGAACTTTCGGCTACAAGGTCGTGCCCTTCGGATTAAAGAGTGCAGGGGCAACATATCAAAGGGCTATGGTGACTTTATTTCATGACATGATTCATCATGAGATAGAGGTATATATGGATGATATGATCTACAAATCACAAACCAAAGAAGAACATCTCGGTCACCTGCACAAACTATTCGAGAGACTAAAGAAATATAAACTGAGGTTAAACCCTAACAAGTGCACGTTCAGAGTACGCTCTGGAAAGCTTCTAGGATTTGTCGTTAGCAATAAAGGCATTGAAGTTGATCCCGCCAAGATAAAGGCCATCCAAGAAATGCCAGTCCCTCGTTCTGAAAAAGAAATCAGAGGATTCTTGGGTCGTCTCAATTACAATGCCCGTTTCATATCACACTTAACTGCTACCTGTGAGCCATTCTTGAAACTCTTGAAGAAAAATTAGGTAGTCAAATGGAACGATGAATACCAGATTGCCTCTGACAAAATCAAGGAATACCTGCAAAAACCTCCTATTCTCATGCCTCCGGTTGAAGGAAGACCGTTGATCATGTACTTGACAGTACTAGAGAATTCTATGGGGTGTGTTTTGGGCCAACATGACGAGTCTGGCCGAAAAGAGCATGCAATTTACTACCTAAGCAAAAATTTACCGACTGTGAAACCAGATATTCACTGCTCGAGAAAAATTGTTGTGCTTTAGCGTGGGCTGCTCGCCGGCTAAGGCAATACATGTTGACTCATAACACTTTGTTGATTTCTAAGATGGATCCGATTAAGTACATCTTCGAAAAACCTGCCCTTTTTGGATGAATAGCCAGATGGAAAATGATCTTGACTGAGTACGACATTCAATACACAAATCAAAAAGCCATCAAAGGAAGTGTACTAGCAGATCATTTGGCCCATCAAGCTATGGATGATTATCAGTCAATGAACTTCGACTTCCCTGACGAGAATATTATGCTTGTAACTGGCTGTGCAAAACCTAGACAGTATGACGAACCTGAACAAGGATCCCGATGGACTATGGTATTCGATGGGGCTTCCAACGCTTTAGGTAACAGAATTGGTGTTGTGATCATCTCTCCTGAAGGTTGCCACACTCCTTTTACCGCCAGACTATGCTTCGATTGTACAAATAATATGGCTGAGTATGAAGCATGCATCTTAGGTCTAAGGGTTGTTATCGACTTAAGGATCAAGCATTTGGATGTGTTTGGAGATTCCGCTTTGGTGATCAGCCAAGTAAAAGGAGATTGGGACAATAAACACCCTAATCTTATCCCTTACAAGGAGTTTGTGCTATCCCTAATTCCTTACTTCGAAGAAATCACGTTAGAGCACTTCCCTAGAGAAGAAAACCAGTTGGCTAACACTCTGGCAACCATGTCCTCAAGTTCAAAGTCAGATGGGACAACGAAGCCCCTATGATTACAATTGAAAGATTTCATGAACCCGCACATTGCTATGAGCTTGACACCGATGAGGAAAAGTCGTGGTACCATGAGGTAATGAGATACCTTGAAGCGCAAGAGTATCCAGAGGGAGAATCTATCAATGACAGAAAGTTCTTACGAAGATTTGCAGCCAAATTCTTCCTAAGTAACGGGATATTGTACAAGCGCAACCATGATTCAACTCTACTCCGATGTGTGGATAAGAGGGAGGCAGAGGAAATCATGGAAGACACGCACGATGGCCTTTTAGGTACTCACTCAAGTGGACATAAAATGGCTAAAAAAATCTTAAGAGCTGGCTACTATTGGTCAACGATGGAGACCGATTGCTATCAACATTCAAGAACTTGCCACAAATGCCAAATTTACGCTGACAAGGTCGATGTACCTCCAATCCCTCTGAATGTCATGACCACTCCGTGGCCATTTTCAATGTGGGGTATTGACATGATCGGAGAGATCAAGCCCACAGCTTCCAACGGACACCGCTTCATTCTTATTGCTATCGACTATTTCACCAAATGGGTCGAAGCCGCCTCCTATGCCTCAGTAACCAAGAATGTGGTAGGCAGGTTTATCAAACACAATCTCATCTTCCGTTATGGTATTCCTGAAAGGATCATCACCGATAATGGGACTAACCTCAAGAATGCCATGATCAGGGAGTTGTACACTCAATTTAAGATCAAAAATCACAATTCTTCTCCGTATAGACCGAAAATGAATGGCGCAGTCGAAGCGGCCAACAAAAATATCAAGAAGATTGTGCAAAAGATGGTAGTAACATACAAAGACTGGCATGAGATGTTACCATTGGCTCTACATGGCTATCGCACTTCAGCTAGAACATCAACTGGGGCAACTCCCTTCTCTCTAGTCTATGGTATGGAAGCTGTTTTTCCAGTAGAAGTTCAAATTCCCTCGCTGAGGATTATGATTGAGGCATGACTAAGAAAAGACGAATGGATTCAAACGAGATTGGATCAGCTGAACTTGATCGATGAAAAATGATTAGCTGCTATTTGCCATGGTCAGACGTATTAAAAACGGATGATCAAAGCTTTCAACAAAAAGGTCAAGCCTCGAGTATATCAAGTTGGTGACCTGGTGATAAAACGCATCATTTTACCACAAGGTGACCCCAGAGGAAAATGGACTCCCACCTATGAAGGGTCGTTTGTTGTTAAGAGAGTTTTCTCTGGCGGTGCCATGATACTGACCACCATGGATGGTGAAGATTTCCCACATCCTATAAACGTGGACATGGTTAAAAAATACTACGCATAAGAGACCCGTTAGGTTCACACACCTAAGCAGAAAGGGGCACCCCAGCAAACCAAGAGGTTTGGGCAAAAATAAGGGATATATACAAAAGATTGTACACCCGACAAGTTGAAAACCCGAAAGGGCGACTTGGGAAAAAAAGGTATCCTGGTGGACCGAAAACCTGAAAGGGAGGTTCAGGAAAAAAATTAAGGATTAAAAGCGCACGACTATGTCCCGTGAAATCAACACGGTCAATACTATCACCAAGGTCCAAGTTCAAATGGTCCAGGATCAATCCAATAAACTTCGATCAACAGCAAGGGACGTTCAAAGACACTGGGGAAATAATAGAGCTGAAAGGTAATGAGATCATTTCACATGGCTATTTGTTTTTCATTCTCAATTTTGTTTTCTTTTCGGCGATTTCCTCTTACTAGGATTTCCGTCTCTATGTACAAAAGCACCTATTCATGGGCAAAATATCAATACAAATACACTTCGAAGTGCAAAATTGTCTATCTGTTTTGAATGAAAATTTGTCCAATGACTAAAATTGAATGAACATATGCATATGAACATAATTAAAGCTATTTGGCACATGTGTCCTGCCAAGCAGCAGCCTCAACAAGGCATCAGTGCACAACAGCAGTAAGCATCCCTTTAATGTATGTGAAATAGCCCCCACAGAGTTATCTCACCATCGTTATCCCTAATAGGGCGTTGGAAATAAACCATTCCCCAACGGAGTTGCCCATAAAATATCCTTGCACGGGACGATCCTTGGCCAGAGTCTCAATCTCTTGACAGCTTTTTTCCCAGCTAAAGCCTAGGAGATCTCTTCCTAAAGGGAATCCACCTCCTCGATAGATTTTATTCCCCACATAGTTATCTCATCATCATTATCTCTATAGGGACAACCCCAATGCAATCTTTCCGCAGCGGAGTTGCCTACAAAAATTTCTTCACATAGGATAAGCCCCCGGCCAGAGTCTCAATCTCTTGGAAACTTTCTCTAGCTAAGTAAATTTCTAAAAAATTGAAACCTAGGGGTCTCTGTCTAAAGGAAATTCATCTCCTCAGTAGGGTTTATTTCCCCAACAGAGTTATTTCCCCGGGCCAAGTGCAAATTCCTCAACGTACAAGACACTCCGAATTCCCCAGTCGAGTAAGCACTCCCCGGTGAGTCCAAAATTGCCCAACTGAGCCCATCATCCCCAGATTATCCCATCATTCCCAGTAGAGTATATCTCCCAACCGGGGTTTTTATCCCCAGTAAAGTATATCCTCCAACCAAGATTTTATTCTCCAAGCTGAGTCCATCCTCCCCAGCTGAATAAACACTCCCCACTGAGTCCATCTTCCCCAGCAGAGTATATCTTCCAACCAAGATTCTATTCCCCAGCGGAGTACAAATCCCTCAAACGGAACCCAAATTCCCCATTTGAGTTTGAATCGCCCAGCTGAGTACATCTTTTCCAACCAAAGCTATTTTCTCCAAACATAATTTATCCTCCCCACTGAGTCCGAATCGCCCAGCTGAGTATATCCTCCCCAAGCTAAGTTTTCCTTGCCTGACTGAGTCTATACTCTCCAGTTAGAATTTCCCCTTCAAATGACTGCAAATCACAGGGCCACAACCCCTAATCCCTAGTAAAGTCTTCAACAAAGCCTTTAATTACCAAGAAATGCTATGAAGCCTGGATCCGACCAGATATTAGTATAATTTTCAAGTTATACTGAAGCCTGGACCCGACCAGATAACACTTTGACTTCTTCAATTTATGAAGCCTTGACCCGACCAGATAACACTTTGATTTTTTCGATTACTGAAGCCTAGATCCGACAAGATAACAGTTTGACTTCTTGAGTTACTAAAGCCTGGACTCGACAAGATAACAGTTGATCTCATTTCTCAAAAGCTATGAAACCTAGACACGACCAGCCCAACTCTTCAAAGGTATAGAAGAACCTAAACTTAATCCAACCAAGGTTTTAACCACTTGTTCCCAGTAGAGTTGACTCTTTATTCCCCAACAAAGGAATGAGAAACCTGGATCCGACCAGATATCATTCCTCATTTCCATCTTTTTAAGAAAGTCATTGCGAAGCCTAGATCCGACCATATAACAATCATTCTCAGAGATTCATTGTGAAACCTGGAAACCGACCAGATAATAACTAAATCCCCAAGCAGTTCATTGTGAAGCCTGGACCCGACCAGATAACAATTAACTTCATTAGAAATCTGCAAAGCCTGGACCCGACCAGATAACAGTTTTCAACCAGTTCATTGTGAAGCCTGGACCCGACCAGATAACAATTAACTTCATCAGAAATCTGCAAAGCCTAGACCCGAACAGATAATAGTTTTCAACCAGTTCATTCTGAAGCCTGGACCCGATCAGATAACAATTAACTTCATCAGAAATCTGCAAATCCTGGACCCGACCAGATAACAGTTTTTGAACGGTATATTGTGAAGTCTGGACCGGACCAGATAAAAATTAACCATGATCCCTAGAAAGACACTATGAAACCTGGATTTGACCAGATAACAATACAACTTTCCAAAAGACCATAAATCCTGGACCCGACCAGATACCAGTCGTCAAGAAGTTACTGTGAAGCCTGGTTCCGACCAGATAACAGTTAATTCACCTGTACCTCTAACAAGTTACTGTGAAGCATGGATCCGACCAGATAAAAGTTAACCTCCACATCCCCATCAAGTTGTTATGAAACCTGGACCCGACCAGATGACTATTCAATTTCAAGGAATTTTCTGCAAAGCCTGGATCCGACCAGATAACAGTTAATTCATCTCTTCCCCTAGTAAGTTTCCATGAAACCTGGACCCGACCAGATAGCAACCGACTACTTCATCCTCAGCAACTGTGAAGCCTGGATCCGACCAGATAACAACTGATCTTTAAGTGATGTTCCCCAGTAAAAGCATCTCTTCAATAGAATTTGAAGATATGCATATTCTGCATTTCCAATAGGCAATCAAGGATTCAGCCTCCAAAGATTTCCTCATCAGTAGTCAGGGATTCATTTCCCCAAACAAAAACACACATTTCGCATTCACACATCATAGCATGTACATAACAATGCATTTAGCATGATACCACATCTGGTAAGCATCATGCAAGCATCTGCATTTTTCTAACCCCCTTTCTCACAGGTAAAACAGTAAGTCTAGTATGGATCAACAGGAGATTTGTGCTGATACTTCTTCCAGAGTTTACCAACATTCCTCCAAATGGCATCTGTAAGCCCATTCACCATCCATCTTCGAGTGCCAATTTCTGGGCACTCTAGTGTTCAAACATCTTTCACCATCAAGTCACGAATGCCGGATCCGCCAAACTAACTCTAAAGGTTCAAGAAGTTTGAACAGGGGTAGTTGTTGCACCCCAAAATTTGCCCTCTCATTTCTCAAGGGATCACCCTGGATCCTCAGGTTTTCTTTCATCAAGTCCCTAGGCCTTGAATTAACAATTTTTCCAAGCAAACCATTCACAAGGGAAAAATGGTCATTTGCACGCTGAAGAAGTATGACTTTGACTTTTGGATCAAAATCAAATCAAAAATCATATTTCATCAAGATATGTTGGAATACGAAGTTTGTTTCATCAAGAGTTTCAAAAGTCAAATTTTACTTGGAAAGAATCAAATTCTAAAGACTTAGAAATTTTTCTAAATATTTAAGAAATATGACAATTTCAGAACATCTGAGCCAGTGTTCACAGTCAGCAAATTCTGGATGTTCTCAAGACAAAGTTTAGTCAGAACTTCTGAGCCAGTGTTCATAAAAGGTCCAGTCAGAGTTCACAGAGGTTAAGTTAAAGAAGGTAACAAAGCGTGTTGTAAGTATATTGGAAGTGCTGAAGGATCCCTCAGAACATGCTGAAGTCAGAAGATAAGAGGATCAGAAGATGAGATGCCACGCTGAAGCAAAACTTCTAATCCAGAGTCAAGCAAGGATCCAGAGTTTCACATGGGAACTCATTTAATGCTCACAACCGCCTCTGAGTTTGTATTCAAGGGATTTTCCCCACGTGTACCCCTACTGTCTTGGGAAGACAAATTTCTGTGCAAAAGTATGCTAGACCCACACGCTGTCTCTGCTTTTCATTAAATCACGCTACCAAATCCGGATGAGGCGCTGTTAAACATCCAACTTGAATGCATTGAACCCCCACTTGTTAAGCTTACTTCAAGGGTAAGTCAACATCTAGCATAATGTTGGTGCCACTTGACCGCCCCAACTGCAAAACTTTGCCTATAAATAGAACACCATTTGCACGCTGAAAGAAGCTCTCTCCCCTCCTCAGAATAAAATTTGTGAAAGAGATGAGAGAATTGAGGAAGAAAGCTTTGAACCATTGCAAAAATTCCAAGAACCCAGGGAACTATAAACACAAAATACAAAAATCTTAACATTGATTCCTTACATTCAAACTCCATTTTTCCTCAAGTGTTCTTGACTAAAGCCATCCACATAGTTGCTGATTCATACATTATAATCTACCTTAACTTCTATATTCCTATTTCCATACACTCTCCATTCATTCCCACCTCAAAGGATTCATAATATCGCCTCTTGGCTATTCCAGAAGTTGTAAACTTCCATCCTGCTGAGTACGTGAAGAAGTTGCTCAGAACATCACTAGAATTCATGACCAATCTCCAGTTCACAGAATCATGTCCAGCTGCAAGGTAAGTTTTCTGCTGACCCTCATCATAACTGATTTAGCATTGTCAGATTTTGCATATTTAGCACAATGTAGATATTCTGATCCTGATGATGTACATATTCCGAAAATTCATGCATATGCCTGCCTAAGAAGAAGAAATCCCTATTCAGAACTTCATAAAGAAATTAGGACTCAAAATTAGAATTAGCAAATACATGTTTCTTCTGATTTGTGCTTCTGATATTTCATGAAATTTGTCATAACTGTTATACATGCAACTTCTGTTTTGTAAATGACTAAGCTGCAAATGTTCTGACTGGCATGGAAAGAGGCAAAGTTCTGACGAATGCATCAGAACTTCAGAAAACTTCTGAGTTCTCAGAAGATCTAGAAATTATGAATTTCCATATTTTTGCTAACATGTTTCTGTTTGTGCAGCAAGGCGGAGTCAGAACTTCTGACTTTTTCTATTTTCAGCACTTTGCGCTGATTATGTTTTCTTTTTATTTTATTTTATTTTTCCATCATTTTTTTAATTATTTTTATTATTAACCAAAAAAAACACCAAAAATATTTTATATTTTGCATGTTATATTTTCTTTTAACATAAAAACCCAAAAAATATTTTCTTAAGCAAAAGTTATTTTCTTTTTAAAAAGACAAACATTTTACATTTCCTGTCTATTTCAATATGGTTGTAATAAGTAGCCTAGAATTTAAACTTGCAACCCCCATTCGTAAATATGTACCCCTATCCCCTTAAATATGGTAATAATGTAGGATTTTACATTTTCTGCACTGTTATTGCTTTCAATATGCTAGTAATTAGGGTCTGCATGACAAGATATAAAAATTAACAAATAGATCACCCCAATCAAGATAAATTATGCATGCAACCAAACACACTCGCACACTTACACCCTTAGGGTAATTCCACTTGTTGCCTGTTGTACCCCAAAATTTTCCCTCTCATATTTCTCAAAACATTGCCAGAAAAATCTCCAAGTTGCTCAAGTTTGCTCAAGAGTGGGTCAGACAAATCATCTCCTAAGGCAGTCAACCCCAAATTAGGGTTTTGTGTTGCATCAAGACCATTGATTCCAAATGACCTCAAATGCTCCCTAATGTCCTAATATGTTCTCAAGGTCATCCATATCAAATTTCAAGCCTTGCAGAGGATGTTTGCTCAGTCAATTGCTCAAAGGGTCCAAAAATCGATTGTGCTAGGGCAAAAGTCAACTGTGACCTATAAACAGTAAAACTTCAAGATTTTTTGTCAACATTCTCATTTTGAAGGATATTTCATAATTTGATCAAGGGTTGATCATGATTCATGAAGGATTGCTCAAAATTCATCAAGACTCAAAAGTTGCTAAATTAGGGTTTTGTAGGAAAAGTCAACTCAACTTTGACCAAGCATAACTTTCTCATACTTTATGAGAAATGACCCATCCAAAGCTAATTTTGAAGAGGATACAATTTCCTACAATCAATCTTCATACCACAAGATCAGAAAATGCACTCACATGAAGTTATAAATTTGGACATTATAGGTCATTTTTGAAAGTCAACAAAAACACATTTTTTCCAAAGCTTATAACTTGAGCATGGAATATCAAAATGAGATGATAACAAAATGGTTTTTTAGAGGACATCTCAAGCTTTCTATAAATTCCAAGAATACCTCCAAAAGTGCAAAATTGAAGAAGTTATGCATTGTTGAAATTGGGCATTTTTGCAAAATTGCCAAAAGTCAACTATCCCCAAAACTTCAAATTTTCACAAATGGGCCCATTCTTTTCCACTTGATTTCATCTTGCCCCATTGCACACGTGTCTCAGCTTCAGCCTTGTGTCCATTTATCAATTTTATTATTTTATTTGATTTTTTATTGAATTATTTCATTTTAAATCAAATTAAATCCAAATATTGATTACTTGATCTCTTTTTGGATACTTCAGGACTAAATCATCATCTTCAAGGGTATCAAACTTGTATCAAGCATTCCATGTGCAAAAAGATTGTGTTTTGACAATTTTGGAAGGTTTAGTAATGGTGAATCAAATCAAATCCCATGGTATTGATGTGGAAAGATTCAAAGCACAAATGTTAACCTAATGCATTATATCATACATAAGGAGGCTAGAGGGCACGAAAACAAGGCTAGAGGTTGCAAGAACAAACAGAAGAAAACTTGAAAAAAGTGGCAAAAAGTTGGAGATCGAAATCAAGCTTGGAGGCACTTTCAGGACTTGGCAAGCATCTTCCTCAAGATCTAGGAACTGTCTCGTGCTCACCGGGAGTATACTGTTGAGGTTATAGAACTCGTCCACACTATGATGGAGGAAAACATCAAGATCTAGGAACTGACTCGTGCTCACCAGGAGTATACCGTTGAGGTTATAGTACTCGTCCACACTGACATAGGGAAGCATCTTCATCAAGATCTAGGAACTGTCTCGTGCTCACCTGGAGTATACCGTTAAGGTTATAGAACTCGTCCACACTATGATGGAGGAAAACATCAAGATTTAGGAACTGACTCGTGCAAACCGGGAGTATACCATTGAGGTTATAGTACTCGTCCACACTATGACGTAGGGAAGCATCTTCATAAAGATCTAGGAACTGTCTCGTGCTCACCGGGAGTATACCATTGAGGTTATAGAACTCGTCCACACTATGATGGAGGAAAACATCAAGATCTAGGAACTGACACGTGCTCACCGGGAGGATACCGTTGAGGTTATAGAACTCGTCCTCACTATGATGGAGGAAAACATCAAGATCTAGGAACTGACTCGTGCTCACCGGGAGTATACCGTTGAGGTTATAGTACTCGTCCACACTATGACATAGGGAAGCATCTTCATCAAGATCTAGGAACTGTCTCGTGCTCACCGGGAGTATACCATTAAGGTTATAGAACTCGTCCACACTATGATGGAGGAAAACATCAAGATCTAGGAACTGACTCGTGCTCACCGGGAGGATCCCGTTGAGGTTATAATACTCGTCCACACTATGACGTAGGGAAGCATCTTCATCAAGATCTAGGAACTGTCTCGTGCTCACCGGGAGTATACCATTAAGGTTATAGAACTCGTCCACACTATGATGGAGGAAAACATCAAGATCTAGGAACTGACTCGTGCTCACCGGGAGGATACCGTTGAAGTTATAATACTCGTCCACACTATGACGTAGGGAAGCATCTTCATCAAGATCTAGGAACTGTCTCGTGCTCACCGGGAGTATACCAATGAGGTTATAGAACTCGTCCACACTATGATGGAGGAAACCATCAAGATCTAGGAACTAACTCGTGCACACCGGGAGTATACCATTGAGGTTATAGTACTCGTCCACACTATGACGTAGGGAAGCATCTTCATAAAGATCTAGGAACTATCTCGTGCTCACCGGGAGTATACCGTTGAGGTTATAGAACTCGTCCACACTATGATGGAAGAAAACATCAAGATCTAGGAAGTGACTCGTGCTCACCCGGAGTATACCGTTGAGGTTATAGTACTCGTCCACACTATGACGTAGGGAAGCATCTTCATCAAGATCTAGGAACTGTCTCGTGCTCACCGGGAGTATACCGTTGAGGTTATAGAACTCGTCCACACTATGATGGAGGAAAACATCAAGATCTAGGAACTGACTCGTGCTCACCGGGAGAATACCGTTAAGGTTATAGTACTCGTCCACACTATGACGTAGGGAAGCATCTTCATCAAGATCTAGGAACTGTCTCGTGCTCACCGGGAGTATACTGTTGAGGTTATAGAACTCGTCCACACTATGATGGAGGAAAACATGAAGATCTAGGAACTGACTCGTGCTCACCAAGAGTATACCGTTGAGGTTATAGTACTCGTCCACACTGACATAGGGAAGCATCTTCATCAAGATCTAGGAACTGTCTCGTGCTCACCTGGAGTATACCGTTAAGGTTATAGAACTCGTCCACACTATGATGGAGGAAAACATCAAGATTTAGGAACTGACTCGTGCAAACCGGGAGTATACCATTGAGGTTATAGTACTCGTCCACACTATGACGTAGGGAAGCATCTTCATAAAGATCTAGGAACTGTCTCGTGCTCACCGGGAGTATACCATTGAGGTTATAGAACTCGTCCACACTATGATGGAGGAAAACATCAAGATCTAGGAACTGACACGTGCTCACCGGGAGGATACCGTTGAGGTTATAGAACTCGTCCGCACTATGATGGAGGAAAACATCAAGATCTAGGAACTGACTCGTGCTCACCGAGAGTATGCCGTTGAGGTTATAGTACTCGTTCACACTATGACATAGGGAAGCATCTTCATCAAGATCTAGGAACTGTCTCGTGCTCACCGGGAGTATACCATTAAGGTTATAGAACTCGTCCACACTATGATGGAGGAAAACATCAAGATCTAGGAACTGACTCGTGCTCACCGGGAGGATCCCGTTGAGGTTATAATACTCGTCCACACTATGACGTAGGGAAGCATCTTCATCAAGATCTAGGAACTGTCTCGTATTCACCGGGAGTATACCATTAAGGTTATAGAACTCGTCCACACTATGATGGAGGAAAACATCAAGATCTAGGAACTGACTCGTGCTCACCGGGAGGATACCGTTGAGGTTATAATACTCGTCCACACTATGACGTAGGGAAGCATCTTCATCAAGATCTAGGAACTGTCTCGTGCTCACCGGGAGTATACCAATGAGGTTATAGAACTCGTCCACACTATGATGGAGGAAAACATCAAGATCTAGGAACTAACTCGTGCACACCGGGAGTATACCATTGAGGTTATAGTACTCGTCCACACTATGACGTAGGGAAGCATCTTCATAAAGATCTAGGAACTGTCTCGTGCTCACCGGGAGTATACTGTTGAGGTTATAGAACTCGTCCACACTATGATGGAAGAAAACATCAAGATCTAGGAACTGACTCGTGCTCACCCGGAGTATACTGTTGAGGTTATAGTACTCGTCCACACTATGACATAGGGAAGCATCTTCATCAAGATCTAGGAACTGTCTCGTGCTCACCGGGAGTATACCGTTGAGGTTATAGAACTCGTCCACACTATGATGGAGGAAAACATCAAGATCTAGGAACTGACTCGTGCTCACCGGGAGAATACCGTTGAGGTTATAGTACTCGTCCACACTATGACGTAGGGAAGCATCTTCATCAAGATCTAGGAACTGTCTCGTGCTCACCGGGAGTATACTGTTGAGGTTATAGAACTCGTCCACACTATGATGGAGGAAAACATCAAGATCTAGGAATTGACTCGTGCTCACCAGGAGTATACCGTTGAGGTTATAGTACTCGTCCACACTGACATAGGGAAGCATCTTCATCAAGATCTAGGAACTGTCTCGTGCTCACCTGGAGTATACCGTTAAGGTTATAGAACTCGTCCACACTATGATGGAGGAAAACATCAAGATTTAGGAACTGACTCGTGCAAACCGGGAGTATACCATTGAGGTTATAGTACTCGTCCACACTATGACGTAGGGAAGCATCTTCATAAAGATCTAGGAACTGTCTCGTGCTCACCGGGAGTATACCATTGAGGTTATAGAACTCGTCCACACTATGATGGAGGAAAACATCAAGATCTAGGAACTGACACGTGCTCACCGGGAGGATACCGTTGAGGTTATAGAACTCGTCCGCACTATGATGGAGGAAAACATCAAGATCTAGGAACTGACTCGTGCTCACCGAGAGTATGCCGTTGAGGTTATAGTACTCGTTCACACTATGACATAGGGAAGCATCTTCATCAAGATCTAGGAACTGTCTCGTGCTCACCGGGAGTATACCATTAAGGTTATAGAACTCGTCCACACTATGATGGAGGAAAACATCAAGATCTAGGAACTGACTCGTGCTCACCGGGAGGATCCCGTTGAGGTTATAATACTCGTCCACACTATGACGTAGGGAAGCATCTTCATCAAGATCTAGGAACTGTCTCGTATTCACCGGGAGTATACCATTAAGGTTATAGAACTCGTCCACACTATGATGGAGGAAAACATCAAGATCTAGGAACTGACTCGTGCTCACCGGGAGGATACCGTTGAGGTTATAATACTCGTCCACACTATGACGTAGGGAAGCATCTTCATCAAGATCTAGGAACTGTCTCGTGCTCACCGGGAGTATACCAATGAGGTTATAGAACTCATCCACACTATGATGGAGGAAAACATCAAGATCTAGGAACTAACTCGTGCACACCGGGAGTATACCATTGAGGTTATAGTACTCGTCCACACTATGACGTAGGGAAGCATCTTCATAAAGATCTAGGAACTGTCTCGTGCTCACCGGGAGTATACTGTTGAGGTTATAGAACTCGTCCACACTATGATGGAAGAAAACATCAAGATCTAGGAACTGACTCGTGCTCACCCGGAGTATACTGTTGAGGTTATAGTACTCGTCCACACTATGACATAGGGAAGCATCTTCATCAAGATCTAGGAACTGTCTCGTGCTCACCGGGAGTATACCGTTGAGGTTATAGAACTCGTCCACACTATGATGGAGGAAAACATCAAGATCTAGGAACTGACTCGTGCTCACCGGGAGAATACCGTTGAGGTTATAGTACTCGTCCACACTATGACGTAGGGAAGCATCTTCATCAAGATCTAGGAACTGTCTCGTGCTCACCGGGAGTATACTGTTGAGGTTATAGAACTCGTCCACACTATGATGGAGGAAAACATCAAGATCTAGGAATTGACTCGTGCTCACCAGGAGTATACCGTTGAGGTTATAGTACTCGTCCACACTGACATAGGGAAGCATCTTCATCAAGATCTAGGAACTGTCTCGTGTTCACCTGGAGTATACCGTTAAGGTTATAGAACTCGTCCACACTATGATGGAGGAAAACATCAAGATTTAGGAACTGACTCGTGCAAACCGGGAGTATACCATTGAGGTTATAGTACTCGTCCACACTATGACGTAGGGAAGCATCTTCATAAAGATCTAGGAACTGTCTCGTGCTCACCGGGAGTATACCATTGAGGTTATAGAACTCGTCCACACTATGATGGAGGAAAACATCAAGATCTAGGAACTGACACGTGCTCACTGGGAGGATACCGTTGAGGTTATAATACTCGTCCACACTATGACGTAGGGAAGCATCTTCATCAAGATCTAGGAACTGTCTCGTGCTCACCGGGAGTATACCATTGAGGTTATAGAACTCGTCCACACTATGATGGAGGAAAACATCAAGATCTAGGAACTGACTCGTGCTCACCGGGAGTATACCGTTGAGGCTATAGTACTCGTCCACACTATGACGTATGGAAGCATCTTCATCAAGATCTAGGAACTATCTCGTGCTAACCGGGAGTATACCGTTGAGGTTATAGAACTCGTCCACACTATGATGGAGGAAAACATCAAGATCTAGGAACTGACTCATGCTCACCGGGAGTACACCGTTGAGGTTATAGTACTCGTCCACACTATGACGTAGGGAAGCATCTTCATAAAGATCTAGGAACTGTCTCGTGCTCACCGGGAGTATACCATTGAGGTTATAGAACTCGTCCACACTATGATGGAGGAAAACATCAAGATCTAGGAACTGACACGTGCTCACCGGGAGGATACCGTTGAGGTTATAGAACTCGTCCGCACTATGATGGAGGAAAACATCAAGATCTAGGAACTGACTCGTGCTCACCGGGAGTATACCGTTGAGGTTATAGTACTCGTCCACACTATGACATAGGGAAGCATCTTCATCAAGATCTAGGAACTGTCTCGTGCTCACCGGGAGTATACCATTAAGGTTATAGAACTCGTCCACACTATGATGGAGGAAAACATCAAGATCTAGGAACTGACTCGTGCTCACCGGGAGGATCCCGTTGAGGTTATAATACTCGTCCACACTATGACGTAGGGAAGCATCTTCATCAAGATCTAGGAACTGTCTCGTATTCATCGGGAGTATACCATTAAGGTTATAGAACTCGTCCACACTATGATGGAGGAAAACATCAAGATCTAGGAACTGACTCGTGCTCACCGGGAGGATACCGTTGAGGTTATAATACTCGTCCACACTATGACGTAGGGAAGCATCTTCATCAAGATCTAGGAACTGTCTCGTGCTCACCGGGAGTATACCAATGAGGTTATAGAACTCGTCCACACTATGATGGAGGAAAACATCAAGATCTAGGAACTAACTCGTGCACACCGGGAGTATACCATTGAGGTTATAGTACTCGTCCACATTATGACGTAGGGAAGCATCTTCATAAAGATCTAGGAACTGTCTCGTGCTCACCGGGAGTATACTGTTGAGGTTATAGAACTCGTCCACACTATGATGGAAGAAAACATCAAGATCTAGGAACTGACTCGTGCTCACCCGGAGTATACTGTTGAGGTTATAGTACTCGTCCACACTATGACATAGGGAAGCATCTTCATCAAGATCTAGGAACTGTCTCGTGCTCACCGGGAGTATACAGTTGAGGTTATAGAACTCGTCCACACTATGATGGAGGAAAACATCAAGATCTAGGAACTGACTCGTGCTCACCGGGAGAATACCGTTGAGGTTATAGTACTCGTCCACACTATGACGTAGGGAAGCATCTTCATCAAGATCTAGGAACTGTCTCGTGCTCACCGGGAGTATACTGTTGAGGTTATAGAACTCGTCCACACTATGATGGAGGAAAACATCAAGATCTAGGAATTGACTCGTGCTCACCAGGAGTATACCGTTGAGGTTATAGTACTCGTCCACACTGACATAGGGAAGCATCTTCATCAAGATCTAGGAACTGTCTCGTGCTCACCTGGAGTATACCGTTAAGGTTATATAACTCGTCCACACTATGATGGAGGAAAACATCAAGATTTAGGAACTGACTCGTGCAAACCGGGAGTATACCATTGAGGTTATAGTACTCGTCCACACTATGACGTAGGGAAGCATCTTCATAAAGATCTAGGAACTGTCTCGTGCTCACCGGGAGTATACCATTGAGGTTATAGAACTCGTCCACACTATGATGGAGGAAAACATCAAGATCTAGGAACTGACACGTGCTCACCGGGAGGATACCGTTGAGGTTATAATACTCGTCCACACTATGACGTAGGGAAGCATCTTCATCAAGATCTAGGAACTGTCTCGTGCTCACCGGGAGTATACCATTGAGGTTATAGAACTCGTCCACACTATGATGGAGGAAAACATCAAGATCTAGGAACTGACTCGTGCTCACCGGGAGTATACCGTTGAGGCTATAGTACTCGTCCACACTATGACGTATGGAAGCATCTTCATCAAGATCTAGGAACTATCTCGTGCTAACCGGGAGTATACCGTTGAGGTTATAGAACTCGTCCACACTATGATGGAGGAAAACATCAAGATCTAGGAACTGACTCATGCTCACCGGGAGTACACCGTTGAGGTTATAGTACTCGTCCACACTATGACGTAGGGAAGCATCTTCATAAAGATCTAGGAACTGTCTCGTGCTCACCGGGAGTATACCATTGAGGTTATAGAACTCGTCCACACTATGATGGAGGAAAACATCAAGATCTAGGAACTGACACGTGCTCACCGGGAGGATACCGTTGAGGTTATAGAACTCGTCCGCACTATGATGGAGGAAAACATCAAGATCTAGGAACTGACTCGTGCTCACCGGGAGTATACCGTTGAGGTTATAGTACTCGTCCACACTATGACATAGGGAAGCATCTTCATCAAGATCTAGGAACTGTCTCGTGCTCACTGGGAGTATACCATTAAGGTTATAGAACTCGTCCACACTATGATGGAGGAAAACATCAAGATCTAGGAACTGACTCGTGCTCACCGGGAGGATCCCGTTGAGGTTATAATACTCGTCCACACTATGACGTAGGGAAGCATCTTCATCAAGATCTAGGAACTGTCTCGTATTCACCGGGAGTATACCATTAAAGTTATAGAACTCGTCCACACTATGATGGAGGAAAACATCAAGATCTAGGAACTGACTCGTGCTCACCGGGAGGATACCGTTGAGGTTATAATACTCGTCCACACTATGACGTAGGGAAGCATCTTCATCAAGATCTAGGAACTGTCTCGTGCTCACCGGGAGTATACCAATGAGGTTATAGAACTCGTCCACACTATGATGGAGGAAAACATCAAGATCTAGGAACTAACTCGTGCACACCGGGAGTATACCATTGAGGTTATAGTACTCGTCCACACTATGACGTAGGGAAGCATCTTCATAAAGATCTAGGAACTGTCTCGTGCTCACCGGGAGTATACTGTTGAGGTTATAGAACTCGTCCACACTATGATGGAAGAAAACATCAAGATCTAGGAACTGACTCGTGCTCACCCGGAGTATACTGTTGAGGTTATAGTACTCGTCCACACTATGACATAGGGAAGCATCTTCATCAAGATCTAGGAACTGTCTCGTGCTCACCGGGAGTATACCGTTGAGGTTATAGAACTCGTCCACACTATGATGGAGGAAAACATCAAGATCTAGGAACTGACTCGTGCTCACCGGGAGAATACCGTTGAGGTTATAGTACTCGTCCACACTATGACGTAGGGAAGCATCTTCATCAAGATCTAGGAACTGTCTCGTGCTCACCGGGAGTATACTGTTGAGGTTATAGAACTCGTCCACACTATGATGGAGGAAAACATCAAGATCTAGGAATTGACTCGTGCTCACCAGGAGTATACCGTTGAGGTTATAGTACTCGTCCACACTGACATAGGGAAGCATCTTCATCAAGATCTAGGAACTGTCTCGTGCTCACCTGGAGTATACCGTTAAGGTTATATAACTCGTCCACACTATGATGGAGGAAAACATCAAGATTTAGGAACTGACTCGTGCAAACCGGGAGTATACCATTGAGGTTATAGTACTCGTCCACACTATGACGTAGGGAAGCATCTTCATAAAGATCTAGGAACTGTCTCGTGCTCACCGGGAGTATACCATTGAGGTTATAGAACTCGTCCACACTATGATGGAGGAAAACATCAAGATCTAGGAACTGACACGTGCTCACCGGGAGGATACCGTTGAGGTTATAATACTCGTCCACACTATGACGTAGGGAAGCATCTTCATCAAGATCTAGGAACTGTCTCGTGCTCACCGGGAGTATACCATTGAGGTTATAGAACTCGTCCACACTATGATGGAGGAAAACATCAAGATCTAGGAACTGACTCGTGCTCACCGGGAGTATACCGTTGAGGCTATAGTACTCGTCCACACTATGACGTATGGAAGCATCTTCATCAAGATCTAGGAACTATCTCGTGCTAACCGGGAGTATACCGTTGAGGTTATAGAACTCGTCCACACTATGATGGAGGAAAACATCAAGATCTAGGAACTGACTCATGCTCACCGGGAGTACACCGTTGAGGTTATAGTACTCGTCCACACTATGACGTAGGGAAGCATCTTCATAAAGATCTAGGAACTGTCTCGTGCTCACCGGGAGTATACCATTGAGGTTATAGAACTCGTCCACACTATGATGGAGGAAAACATCAAGATCTAGGAACTGACACGTGCTCACCGGGAGGATACCGTTGAGGTTATAGAACTCGTCCGCACTATGATGGAGGAAAACATCAAGATCTAGGAACTGACTCGTGCTCACCGGGAGTATACCGTTGAGGTTATAGTACTCGTCCACACTATGACATAGGGAAGCATCTTCATCAAGATCTAGGAACTGTCTCGTGCTCACTGGGAGTATACCATTAAGGTTATAGAACTCGTCCACACTATGATGGAGGAAAACATCAAGATCTAGGAACTGACTCGTGCTCACCGGGAGGATCCCGTTGAGGTTATAATACTCGTCCACACTATGACGTAGGGAAGCATCTTCATCAAGATCTAGGAACTGTCTCGTATTCACCGGGAGTATACCATTAAAGTTATAGAACTCGTCCACACTATGATGGAGGAAAACATCAAGATCTAGGAACTGACTCGTGCTCACCGGGAGGATACCGTTGAGGTTATAATACTCGTCCACACTATGACGTAGGGAAGCATCTTCATCAAGATCTAGGAACTGTCTCGTGCTCACCGGGAGTATACCAATGAGGTTATAGAACTCGTCCACACTATGATGGAGGAAAACATCAAGATCTAGGAACTAACTCGTGCACACCGGGAGTATACCATTGAGGTTATAGTACTCGTCCACACTATGACGTAGGGAAGCATCTTCATAAAGATCTAGGAACTGTCTCGTGCTCACCGGGAGTATACTGTTGAGGTTATAGAACTCGTCCACACTATGATGGAAGAAAACATCAAGATCTAGGAACTGACTCGTGCTCACCCGGAGTATACCGTTGAGGTTATAGTACTCGTCCACACTATGACATAGGGAAGCATCTTCATCAAGATCTAGGAACTGTCTCGTGCTCACCGGGAGTATACCGTTGAGGTTATAGAACTCGTCCACACTATGATGGAGGAAAACATCAAGATCTAGGAACTGACTCGTGCTCACCGGGAGAATACCGTTGAGGTTATAGTACTCGTCCACACTATGACGTAGGGAAGCATCTTCATCAAGATCTAGGAACTGTCTCGTGCTCACCGGGAGTATACTGTTGAGGTTATAGAACTCGTCCACACTATGATGGAGGAAAACATCAAGATCTAGGAATTGACTCGTGCTCACCAGGAGTATACCGTTGAGGTTATAGTACTCGTCCACACTGACATAGGGAAGCATCTTCATCAAGATCTAGGAACTGTCTCGTGCTCACCTGGAGTATACCGTTAAGGTTATAGAACTCGTCCACACTATGATGGAGGAAAACATCAAGATTTAGGAACTGACTCGTGCAAACCGGGAGTATACCATTGAGGTTATAGTACTCGTCCACACTATGACGTAGGGAAGCATCTTCATAAAGATCTAGGAACTGTCTCGTGCTCACCGGGAGTATACCATTGAGGTTATAGAACTCGTCCACACTATGATGGAGGAAAACATCAAGATCTAGGAACTGACACGTGCTCACCGGGAGGATACCGTAGAGGTTATAATACTCGTCCACACTATGACGTAGGGAAGCATCTTCATCAAGATCTAGGAACTGTCTCGTGCTCACCGGGAGTATACCATTGAGGTTATAGAACTCGTCCACACTATGATGGAGGAAAACATCAAGATCTAGGAACTGACTCGTGCTCACCGGGAGTATACCGTTGAGGCTATAGTACTCGTCCACACTATGACGTATGGAAGCATCTTCATCAAGATCTAGGAACTATCTCGTGCTAACCGGGAGTATAGCGTTGAGGTTATAGAACTCGTCCACACTATGATGGAGGAAAACATCAAGATCTAGGAACTGACTCATGCTCACCGGGAGTACACCGTTGAGGTTATAGTACTCGTCCACACTATGACGTAGGGAAGCATCTTCATCAAGATCTAGGAACTGTCTCGTGCTCACCGGGAGTATACCGTTGAGGTTATAGAACTCGTCCACACTATGATGGAGGAAAACATCAAGATCTAGGAACTGACTCGTGCTCACCGGGAGTATACCGTTGAGGTTATAGTACTCGCCCACACTATGACATAGGGAAGCATCTTCATCAAGATCTAGGAACTGTCTCGTGCTCACCGAGAGTACACCGTTGAGGTTATAGAACTCGTCCGCACTATGATGGAGGAAAACATCAAGATCTAGGAACTGACTCGTGCTCACCGGGAGTATACCGTTGAGGTTATAGTACTCGTCCACACTATGACATAGGGAAGCATCTTCATCAAGATCTAGGAACTGTCTCGTGCTCACCGGGAGTATACCATTAAGGTTATAGAACTCGTCCACACTATGATGGAGGAAAACATCAAGATCTAGGAACTGACTCGTTCTCACCGAGAGGATACCGTTGAGGTTATAATACTCGTCCACACTATGACGTAGGGAAGCATCTTCATCAAGATCTAGGAACTGTCTCGTGCTCACCGGGAGTATACCAATGAGGTTATAGAACTCGTCCACACTATGATGGAGGAAAACATCAAGATCTAGGAACTGACTCGTGCTCACCGGGAGTATACCATTGAGGTTATAGTACTTGTCCATACTATGACGTATGGAAGCATCTTCATCAAGATCTAGGAACTGTCTCGTGCTAACCGGGAGTATACCGTTGAGGTTATAGAACTCGTCCACACTATGATGGATGTAAACATCAAGATCTAGGAACTGACTCATGCTCACCGGGAGTACACCGTTGAGGTTATAGTACTCCTCCACACTATGACGTAGGGAAGCATCTTCATCAAGATCTAGGAACTGTCTCGTGCTCACCGGGAGTATACCGTTGAGGTTATAGAACTCATCCACACTATGATGGAGGAAAACATCAAGATCTAGGAACTAACTCGTGCTCACCGGGAGTATACCGTTGAGGTTATAGTACTCGCCCACACTCTGACGTAGGGAAGCATCTTCATCAAGATCTAGGAATTGTCTCGTGCTCACCGGGAGTACACCGTTGAGCTTATAGAACTCGTCCGCACTATGATGGAGGAAAACATCAAGATCTAGGAACTGACTCGTGCTCACCGGGAGTATACCGTTGAGGTTATAGTACTCGTCCACACTATGACATAGGGAAGCATCTTCATCAAGATCTAGGAATTGTCTCGTGCTCACCGGGAGTATACCATTAAGGTTATAGAACTCGTCCACACTATGATGGAGGAAAACATCAAGTTCTAGGAACTGACTTGTGCTCACCGGGAGGATACCGTTGAGGTTATAATACTCGTCCACACTATGACGTAGGGAAGCATCTTCATCAAGATCTAGGAACTGTCTCGTGCTCACCGGGAGTATACCATTAAGGTTATATAACTCGTCCACACTATGATGGAGGAAAACATCAAGATCTAGGAATTGACTCGTGCTCACCGGGAGGATACCGTTGAGGTTATAATACTCGTCCACACTATGACGTAGGGAAGCATCTTCATCAAGATCTAGGAACTGTCTCGTGCTCACCGGGAGTATACAAATGAGGTTATAGAACTCGTCCACACTATGATGGAGGAAAACATCAAGATCTAGGAACTGACTCGTGCTCACCGGGAGTATACCATTGAGGTTATAGTACTTGTCCATACTATGACGTATGGAAGCATCTTCATCAAGATCTAGGAACTGTCTCGTGCTAACCGGGAGTATACCGTTGAGGTTATAGAACTCGTCCACACTATGATGGAGGAAAACATCAAGATCTAGGAACTGACTCGTGCTCACCGGGAGTATACCGTTAAGGTTATAGTACTCGTCCACACTATGACGTAGGGAAGCATCTTCGTCAAGATCTAGGAACTGTCTCGTGCTCACCGGGAGTACACCGTTGAGGTTATAGAACTCGTCCACACTATGATGGAGGAAAACATCAAGATCTAGGAACTGACTCGTGCTCACCGGGAGTATACCGTTGAGGTTATAGTACTCGTCCACACTATGACATAGGGAAGCATCTTCATCAAGATCTAGGAATTGTCTCGTGCTCACCGGGAGTATACCATTAAGGTTATAGAACTCGTCCACACTATGATGGAGGAAAACATCAAGATCTAGGAACTAACTTGTGCTCACCGGGAGTATACCGTTGAGGTTATAGTACTCGTCCACACTATGATGTAGGGAAGAATCTTCATCAAGATCTAGGAACTGTCTCGTGCTCACCGAGAGTATACCGTTGAGGTTATAGAACTCGTCCACACTATGATGGAGGAAAACATAAAGATCTAGGAACTGACTCGTGCTCACCGGGAGTATACCGTTGAGGTTATAGTACTCGTCCACACTATGACGTAGGGAAGCATCTTCATCAAGATCTAGGAACTGTCTCGTGCTCACCGGGAGTATGCCGTTGAGGTTATAGAACTCGTCCACACTATGATGGAGGAAAACATCAAGATCTAGGAACTGACTCGTGCTCACCGGGAGTATACCATTGAGGTTATAGTACTCGTCCACACTATGACGTAGGGAAGCATCTTCATCAAGATCTAGGAACTGTCTCGTGCTCACCGGGAGTATACCGTTGAGGTTATAGAACTCGTCCACACTATGATGGAGGAAAACATCAAGATCTAGGAACTGACTCGTGCACACCGGAAGTATACCATTGAGGTTATAGTACTCGTCCACACTATTACGTAGGGAAGCATCTTCATAAAGATCTAGGAACTGTCTCGTGCTCACCGGGAGTATACCGTTGAGGTTATAGAACTCGTCCACACTATGATGGAGGAAAACATCAAGATCTAGGAACTGACTCGTGCTCACCAGGAGTATACCGTTGAGGTTATAGTACTCGTCCACACTGACATAGGGAAGCATCTTCATCAAGATCTAGGAACTGTCTCGTGCTCAACTGGAGTATACCGTTAAGGTTATAGAACTCGTCCACACTATGATGGAGGAAAACATCAAGATTTAGGAACTGACTCATGCAAACCGGGAGTATACCATTGAGGTTATAGTATTCGTCCACACTATGACGTAGGGAAGCATCTTCATAAAGATCTAGGAACTATCTCGTGCTCACCGGGAGTATACCATTGAGGTTATAGAACTCGTCCACACTATGATGGAGGAAAACATCAAGATCTAGGAACTGACACGTGCTCACCAGGAGGATACCGTTGAGGTTATAATACTCGTCCACACTATGACGTAGGGAAGCATCTTCATCAAGATCTAGGAACTGTCTCGTGCTCACCGGGAGTATACCATTGAGGTTATAGAACTCGTCCACACTATGATGGAGGAAAACATCAAGATCTAGGAACTGACTCGTGCTCACCGGGAGTATACCATTGAGGCTATAGTACTCGTCCACACTATGACGTATGGAAGCATCTTCATCAAGATCTAAGAACTGTCTCGTGCTAACCGGGAGTATACCGTTGAGGTTATAGAACTCGTCCACACTATGATGGAGGAAAACATCAAGATCTAGGAACTGACTCATGCTCACCGGGAGTACACCGTTGAGGTTATAGTACTCGTCCACACTATGACGTAGGGAACATCTTCATCAAGATCTAGGAACTGTCTCGTGCTCACCGGGAGTATACCGTTGAGGTTATAGAACTCGTCCACACTATGATGGAGGAAAACATCAAGATCTAGGAACTGACTCGTGCTCACCGGGAGTATACCGTTGAGGTTATAGTACTCTCCCACACTATGACGTAGGGAAGCATCTTCATCAAGATCTAGGAACTGTCTCGTGCTCACCGGGAGTACACCGTTGAGGTTATAGAACTCGTCCGCACTATGATGGAAGAAAACATCAAGATCTAGGAACTGACTCGTGCTCATCGGGAGTATACTGTTGAGGATATAGTACTCGTCCACACTATGACATAGGGAAGCATCTTCATCAAGATCTAGGAACTGTCTCGTGCTCACCGGGAGTATACCATTAAGGTTATAGAACTCGTCCACACTATGATGGAGGAAAACATCAAGATCTAGGAACTGACTCGTGCTCACCGGGAGGATACCGTTGAGGTTATAATACTCGTCCACACTATGACGTAGGGAAGCATCTTCATCAAGATCTAGGAACTGTCTCGTGCTCACCGGGAGTATACCAATGAGGTTATAGAACTCGTCCACACTATGATGGAGGAAAACATCAAGATCTAGGAACTGACTCGTGCTCACCGGGAGTATACCATTGAGGTTATAGTACTTGTCCATACTATGACGTATGGAAGCATCTTCATCAAGATCTAGGAACTGTCTCGTGCTAACCAGGAGTATATCGTTGAGGTTATAGAACTCGTTCACACTATGATGGATGTAAACATCAAGATCTAGGAACTGACTCATGCTCACCGGGAGAACACCGTTGAGGTTATAGTACTCGTCCACACTATGACGTAGGGAAGCATCTTCATCAAGATCTAGAAACTGTCTCGTGCTCACCGGGAGTATACCGTTGAGGTTATAGAACTCGTCCACACTATGATGGAGGAAAACATAAAGATCTAGGAACTAACTCGTGCTCACCGGAAGTATACCGTTGAGGTTATAGTACTCGCCCACACTATGACGTAGGGAAGCATCTTCATCAAGATCTAGGAACTGTCTCGTGCTCACCGGGAGTACACCGTTGAGGTTATAGAACTCGTCCGCACTATGATAGAGGAAAACATCAAGATCTAGGAACTGACTCGTGCTCACCGGGAGTATACCGTTGAGGTTATAGTACTCGTCCACACTATGACATAGGGAAGCATCTTCATCAAGATCTAGGAACTGTCTCGTGCTCACCGGGAGTATACCATTAAGGTTATAGAACTCGTCCACACTATGATGGAGGAAAACATCAAGATCTAGGAACTGACTCGTGCTCACCGGGAGGATACCGTTGAGGTTATAATACTCGTCCACACTATGACATAGGGAAGCATCTTCATCAAGATCAAGGAACTGTCTCGTGCTCACCGAGAGTATACCGTTGAGGTTATAGAACTCGTCCACACTATGATGGAGGAAAACATAAAGATCTAGGAACTGACTCGTGCTCACTGGGAGTATACCGTTGAGGTTATAGTACTCGTCCACACTATGACGTAGGGAAGCATCTTCATCAAGATCTAGGAACTGTCTCGTGCTCACCGGGAGTATACCGTTGAGGTTATAGAACTCGTCCACACTATGATGGAGGAAAACATCAAGATCTAGGAACTGACTCGTGCTCACCGGGAGTATACCATTGAGGTTATAGTACTCGTCCACACTATGACGTAGGGAAGCATCTTCATCAAGATCTAGGAACTGTCTCGTGCTCACCGGGAGTATACCGTTGAGGTTATAGAACTCGTCCACACTATGATGGAGGAAAACATCAAGATCTAGGAACTGACTCGTGCACACCGGAAGTATACCATTGAGGTTATAGTACTCGTCCACACTATGACGTAGGGAAGCATCTTCATAAAGATCTAGGAACTGTCTCGTGCTCACCGGGAGTATACCGTTGAGGTTATAGAACTCGTCCACACTATGATGGAGGAAAACATCAAGATCTAGGAACTGACTCGTGCTCACCCGGAGTATACGGTTGAGGTTATAGTACTCGTCCACACTATGACGTAGGGAAGCATCTTCATCAAGATCAAGGAACTGTCTCGTGCTCACCGGGAGTATACCGTTGAGGTTATAGGACTCGTCCACACTATGATGGAGGAAAACATCAAGATCTAGGAACTGACTTGTGCTCACCGGGAGTATACCGTTGAGGTTATAGTACTCGCCCACACTATGACGTAGGGAAGCATCTTCATCAAGATCTAGGAACTGTCTCGTGCTCACCGGGAGTACACCGTTGAGGTTATAGAACTCGTCCGAACTATGATGGAGGAAAACATCAAGATCTAGGAACTGACTCGTGCTCACCGGGAGTATACCGTTGAGGTTATAGTACTCGTCCACACTATGACATAGGGAAGCATCTTCATCAAGATCTAGGAACTGTCTCGTGCTCACCGGGAGTATACCATTAAGGTTATAGAACTCGTCCACACTATGATGGAGGAAAACATCAAGATCTAGGAACTGACTCGTGCTCACTGGGAGGATACCGTTGAGGTTATAATACTCGTCCACACTATGACGTAGGGAAGCATCTTCATCAAGATCTATGAACTGTCTCGTGCTCACCGGGAGTATACCATTAAGGTTATAGAACTCGTCCACACTATGATGGAGGAAAACATCAAGATCTAGGAACTGACTCGTGCTCACCGGGAGGATACCGTTGAGGTTATAATACTCGTCCACACTATGACGTAGGGAAGCATCTTCATCAAGATCTAGGAACTGTCTCGTGCTCACCGGGAGTATACCAATGAGGTTATAGAACTCGTCCACACTATGATGGAGGAAAACATCAAGATCTAGGAACTAACTCGTGCACACCGGGAGTATACCATTGAGGTTATAGTACTCGTCCACACTATGACGTAGGGAAGCATCTTCATAAAGATCTAGGAACTGTCTCGTGCTCACCGGGAGTATACCGTTGAGGTTATAGAACTCGTCCACACTATGATGGAAGAAAACATCAAGATCTAGGAACTGACTCGTGCTCACCCGGAGTATACCGTTGAGGTTATAGTACTCGTCCACACTATGACATAGGGAAGCATCTTCATCAAGATCTAGGAACTGTCTCGTGCTCACCGGGAGTATACCGTTGAGGTTATAGAACTCGTCCACACTATGATGGAGGAAAACATCAAGATCTAGGAACTGACTCGTGCTCACCGGGAGAATACCATTGAGGTTATAGTACTCGTCCACACTATGACGTAGGGAAGCATCTTCATCAAGATCTAGGAACTGTCTCGTGCTCACCGGGAGTATACTGTTGAGGTTATAGAACTCGTCCACACTATGATGGAGGAAAACATCAAGATCTAGGAATTGACTCGTGCTCACCAGGAGTATACCGTTGAGGTTATAGTACTCGTCCACACTGACATAGGGAAGCATCTTCATCAAGATCTAGTAACTGTCTCGTGCTCACCTGGAGTATACCGTTAAGGTTATAGAACTCGTCCACACTATGATGGAGGAAAACATCAAGATTTAGGAACTGACTCGTGCAAACCGGGAGTATACCATTGAGGTTATAGTACTCGTCCACACTATGACGTAGGGAAGCATCTTCATAAAGATCTAGGAACTGTCTCGTGCTCACCGGGAGTATACCATTGAGGTTATAGAACTCGTCCACACTATGATGGAGGAAAACATCAAGATCTAGGAACTGACACGTGCTCACCGGGAGGATACCGTTGAGGTTATAATACTCGTCCACACTATGACGTAGGGAAGCATCTTCACCAAGATCTAGGAACTGTCTCGTGCTCACCGGGAGTATACCATTGAGGTTATAGAACTCGTCCACACTATGATGGAGGAAAACATCAAGATCTAGGAACTGACTCGTGCTCACCGGGAGTATACCGTTGAGGCTATAGTACTCGTCCACACTATGACGTATGGAAGCATCTTCATCAAGATCTAGGAACTGTCTCGTGCTAACCGGGAGTATACCGTTGAGGTTATAGAACTCGTCCACACTATGATGGAGGAAAACATCAAGATCTAGGAACTGACTCATGCTCACCGGGAGTACACCGTTGAGGTTATAGTACTCGTCCACACTATGACATAGGGAAGCATCTTCATCAAGATCTAGGAACTGTCTCGTGCTCACCGGGAGTATACCGTTGAGGTTATAGAACTCGTCCACACTATGATGGAGGAAAACATCAAGATCTACGAACTGACTCGTGCTCATCGGGAGTATACCGTTGAGGTTATAGTACTCGCCCACACTATGACGTAGGGAAGCATCTTCATCAAGATCTAGGAACTGTCTCGTGCTCACCGGGAGTATACCGTTGAGGTTATAGTACTCGTCCACACTATGACATAGGGAAGCATCTTCATCAAGATCTAGGAACTGTCTCGTGCTCACCGGGAGTATACCATTAAGGTTATAGAACTCGTCCACACTATGATGGAGGAAAACATCAAGATCTAGGAACTGACTCTTGCTCACCGGGAGGATACCGTTGAGGTTATAATACTCGTCCACACTATGACGTAGGGAAGCATCTTCAATAAGATCTAGGAACTGTCTCGTGCTCACCGGGAGTATACCAATGAGGTTATAGAACTCGTCCACACTATGATGGAGGAAAACATCAAGATCTAGGAACTGACTCGTGCTCACCGGGAGTATACCATTGAGGTTATAGTACTTGTCCATACTATGACGTATGGAAGCATCTTCATCAAGATCTAGGAACTGTCTCGTGCTAACCGGGAGTATACCGTTGAGGTTATAGAACTCGTCCACACTTTGATGGATGTAAACATCAAGATCTAGGAACTGACTCATGCTCACCGGGAGGATACCGTTGAGGTTATAATACTCGTCCACACTATGACGTAGGGAAGCATCTTCATCAAGATCTAGGAACTGTCTCGTGCTCACCGGGAGTATACCATTAAGGTTATAGAACTCGTCCACACTATGATGGAGGAAAACATCAAGATCTAGGAACTGACTCGTGCTCACCGGGAGTATACCGTTGAGGTTATAGTACTCGTCCACACTATGACATAGGGAAGCATCTTCATCAAGATCTAGGAACTGACTCGTGCTCACCGGGAGTATACCGTTGAGGTTATAGTACTCGCCCACACTCTGACATAGGGAAGCATCTTCATCAAGATCTAGGAACTGTCTCGTGCTCACCGGAAGTACACCGTTGAGGTTATAGAACTCGTCCGCACTATGATGGAGGAAAACATCAAGATCTAGGAACTGACTCGTGCTCACCGGGAGTATACCGTTAAGGTTATAGTACTCGTCCACACTATGACATAGGGAAGCATCTTCATCAAGATCTAGGAACTGTCTCGTGCTCACCGGGAGTATACCATTAAGGTTATAGAACTCGTCCACACTATGATGGAGGAAAACATCAAGATCTAGGAACTGACTCGTGCTCACCGGGAGGATACCGTTGAGGTTATAATACTCGTCCACACTATGACGTAGGGAAGCATCTTCATCAAGATCTAGGAACTGTCTCGTGCTCACCGGGAGTATACCATTAAGGTTATATAACTCGTCCACACTATGATGGAGGAAAACATCAAGATCTAGGAACTGACTCGTGCTCACCGGGAGGATACCGTTGAGGTTATAATACTCGTCCACACTATGACGTAGGGAAGCATCTTCATCAAGATCTAGGAACTGTCTCGTGCTCACCGGGAGTATACCAATGAGGTTATAGAACTCGTCCACACTATGATGGAGGAAAACATCAAGATCTAGGAACTGACTCGTGCTCACCGGGAGTATACCATTGAGGTTATAGTACTTGTCCATACTATGACGTATGGAAGCATCTTCATCAAGATCTAGGAACTGTCTCGTGCTAACCGGGAGTATACCGTTGAGGTTATAGAACTCGTCCACACTATGATGGAGGAAAACATCAAGATCTAGGAACTGACTCGTGCTCACCGGGAGTATACCGTTAAGGTTATAGTACTCGTCCACACTATGACGTAGGGAAGCATCTTCATCAAGATCTAGGAACTGTCTCGTGCTCACCGGGAGTACACCGTTGAGGTTATAGAACTCGTCCACACTATGATGGAGGAAAACATCAAGATCTAGGAACTGACTCGTGCTCACCGGGAGGATACCGTTGAGGTTATAGTACTCGTCCACACTATGACATAGGGAAGCATCTTCATCAAGATCTAGGAATTGTCTCGTGCTCACCGGGAGTATACCAATGAGGTTATAGAACTCGTCCACACTATGATGGAGGAAAACATCAAGATCTAGGAACTGACTCGTGCTCACCGGGAGTATACCGTTGAGGTTATAGTACTCGTCCACACTATGACGTAGGGAAGCATCTTCATAAAGATCTAGGAACTGTCTCGTGCTCACCGGGAGTATACCGTTGAGGTTATAGAACTCGTCCACACTATGATGGAAGAAAACATCAAGATCTAGGAACTGACTCGTGCTCACCCGGAGTATACCGTTGAGGTTATAGTACTCGTCCACACTATGACATAGGGAAGCATCTTCATCAAGATCTAGGAACTGTCTCGTGCTCACCGGGAGTATACCGTTGAGGTTATAGAACTCGTCCACACTATGATGGAGGAAAACATCAAGATCTAGGAACTGACTCGTGCTCACCGGGAGAATACCGTTGAGGTTATAGTACTCGCCCACACTATGACGTAGGGAAGCATCTTCATCAAGATCTAGGAACTGTCTCGTGCTCACCGGGAGTATACTGTTGAGGTTATAGAACTCGTCCACACTATGATGGAGGAAAACATCAAGATCTAGGAATTGACTCGTGCTCACCAGGAGTATACCGTTGAGGTTATAGTACTCGTCCACACTGACATAGGGAAGCATCTTCATCAAGATCTAGTAACTGTCTCGTGCTCACCTGGAGTATACCGTTAAGGTTATAGAACTCGTCCACACTATGATGGAGGAAAACATCAAGATTTAGGAACTGACTCGTGCAAACCGGGAGTATACCATTGAGGTTATAGTACTCGTCCACACTATGACGTAGGGAAGCATCTTCATAAAGATCTAGGAACTGTCTCGTGCTCACCGGGAGTATACCATTGAGGTTATAGAACTCGTCCACACTATGATGGAGGAAAACATCAAGATCTAGGAACTGACACGTGCTCACCGGGAGGATACCGTTGAGGTTATAATACTCGTCCACACTATGACGTAGGGAAGCATCTTCATCAAGATCTAGGAACTGTCTCGTGCTCACCGGGAGTATACCATTGAGGTTATAGAACTCGTCCACACTATGATGGAGGAAAACATCAAGATCTAGGAACTGACTCGTGCTCACCGGGAGTATACCGTTGAGGCTATAGTACTCATCCACACTATGACGTATGGAAGCATCTTCATGAAGATCTAGGAACTGTCTCGTGCTAACCGGGAGTATACCGTTGAGGTTATAGAACTCGTCCACACTATGATGGAGGAAAACATCAAGATCTAGGAACTGACTCATGCTCACCGGGAGTACACCGTTGAGGTTATAGTACTCGTCCACACTATGACATAGGGAAGCATCTTCATCAAGATCTAGGAACTGTCTCGTGCTCACCGGGAGTATACCGTTGAGGTTATAGAACTCGTCCACACTATGATGGAGGAAAACATCAAGATCTACGAACTGACTCGTGCTCACCGGGAGTATACCGTTGAGGTTATAGTACTCGCCCACACTATGACGTAGGGAAGCATCTTCATCAAGATCTAGGAACTGTCTCGTGCTCACCGGGAGTATACCGTTGAGGTTATAGTACTCGTCCACACTATGACATAGGGAAGCATCTTCATAAAGATCTAGGAACTGTCTCGTGCTCACCGGGAGTATACCGTTGAGGTTATAGAACTCGTCCACACTATGATGGAGGAAAACATCAAGATCTAGGAACTGACTCGTGCTCACCAGGAGTATACCGTTGAGGTTATAGTACTCGTCCACACTGACATAAGGAAGCATCTTCATCAAGATCTAGGAACTGTCTCGTGCTCAACTTGAGTATACCGTTAAGGTTATAGAACTCGTCCACACTATGATGGAGGAAAACATCAAGATTTAGGAACTGACTCGTGCAAACTGGGAGTATACCATTGAGGTTATAGTACTCGTCCACACTATGACGTAGGGAAGCATCTTCATAAAGATCTAGGAACTATCTCGTGCTCACCGGGAGTATACCATTGAGGTTATAGAACTCGTCCACACTATGATGGAGGAAAACATCAAGATCTAGGAACTGACACGTGCTCACCAGGAGGATACCGTTGAGGTTATAATACTCGTCCACACTATGACGTAGGGAAGCATCTTCATCAAGATCTAGGAACTGTCTCGTGCTCACTGGGAGTATACCATTGAGGTTATAGAACTTGTCCATACTATGATGGAGGAAAACATCAAGATCTAGGAACTGACTCGTGCTCACCGGGAGTATACCGTTGAGGCTATAGTACTCGTCCACACTATGACGTATGGAAGCATCTTCATCAAGATCTAGGAAATGTCTTGTGCTAACCGGGAGTATACCGTTGAGGTTATAGAACTCGTCCACACTATGATGGAGGAAAACATCAAGATCTAGGAACTGACTCATGCTCACCGGGAGTACACCGTTGAGGTTATAGTACTCGTCCACACTATGACGTAGGGAACATCTTCATCAAGATCTAGGAACTGTCTCGTGCTCACCGGGAGTATACCGTTGAGGTTATAGAACTCGTCCACACTATGATGGAGGAAAACATCAAGATCTAGGAACTGACTCGTGCTCACCGGGAGTATACCGTTGAGGTTATAGTACTCTCCCACACTATGACGTAGGGAAGCATCTTCATCAAGATCTAGGAACTGTCTCGTGCTCACCGGGAGTACACCGTTGAGGTTATAGAACTCGTCCGCACTATGATGGAAGAAAACATCAAGATCTAGGAACTGACTCGTGCTCACCGGGAGTATACCGTTGAGGTTATAGTACTCGTCCACACTATGACATAGGGAAGCATCTTCATCAAGATCTAGGAACTGTCTCGTGCTCACCGGGAGTATACCATTAAGGTTATAGAACTCGTCCACACTATGATGGAGGAAAACATCAAGATCTAGGAACTGACTCGTGCTCACCAGGAGGATACCGTTGAGGTTATAATACTCGTCCACACTATGACGTAGGGAAGCATCTTCATCAAGATCTAGGAACTGTCTCGTGCTCACCGGGAGTATACCAATGAGGTTATAGAACTCATCCACACTATGATGGAGGAAAACATCAAGATCTAGGAACTGACTCGTGCTCACCGGGAGTATACCATTGAGGTTATAGTACTTGTCCATACTATGACGTATGGAAGCATCTTCATCAAGATCTAGGAACTGTCTCGTACTAACCGGGAGTATACCGTTGAGGTTATAGAACTCGTCCACACTATGATGGATGTAAACATCAAGATCTAGGAACTGACTCATGCTCACCGGGAGTACACCGTTGAGGTTATAGTACTCGTCCACACTATGACGTAGGGAAGCATCTTCATCAAGATCTAGAAACTGTCTCGTGCTCACCGGGAGTATACCGTTGAGGTTATAGAACTCGTCCACACTATGATGGAGGAAAACATAAAGATCTAGGAACTAACTCGTGCTCACCGGGAGTATACCGTTGAGGTTATAGTACTCGCCCACACTATGACGTAGGGAAGCATCTTCATCAAGATGATGGAGGAAAACATCAAGATCTAGGAACTGACTCGTGCTCACCGGGAGTATACCGTTGAGGTTATAGTACTCGTCCACACTATGATGTAGGGAAGAATCTTCATCAAGATCTAGGAACTGTCTCGTGCTCACCGAGAGTATACCGTTGAGGTTATAGAACTCGTCCACACTATGATGGAGGAAAACATAAAGATCTAGGAACTGACTCGTGCTCACCGGGAGTATACCGTTGAGGTTATAGTACTCGTCCACACTATGACGTAGGGAAGCATCTTCATCAAGATCTAGGAACTGTCTCGTGCTCACCGGGAGTATACCGTTGAGGTTATAGAACTCGTCCACACTATGTTGGAGGAAAACATCAAGATCTAGGAACTGACTCGTGCTCACCGGGAGTATACCATTGAGGTTATAGTACTCGTCCACACTATGACGTAGGGAAGCATCTTCATCAAGATCTAGGAACTGTCTCGTGCTCACCGGGAGTATACCGTTGAGGTTATAGAACTCGTCCACACTATGATGGAGGAAAACATCAAGATCTAGGAACTGACTCGTGCTCACCCGGAGTATACGGTTGAGGTTATAGTACTCGTCCACACTATGACGTAGGGAAGCATCTTCATCAAGATCTAGGAACTGTCTCGTGCTCACCGGGAGTATACCGTTGAGGTTATAGAACTCGTCCACACTATGATGGAGGAAAACATCAAGATCTAGGAACTGACTTGTGCTCACCGGGAATATACCGTTGAGGTTATAGTACTCGCCCACACTATGACATAGGGAAGCATCTTCATCAAGATCTAGGAACTGTCTCGTGCTCACCGGGAGTACACCGTTGAGGTTATAGAACTCGTCCGCACTATGATGGAGGAAAACATCAAGATCTAGGAACTGACTCGTGCTCACCGGGAGTATACCGTTGAGGTTATAGTACTCGTCCACACTATGACATAGGGAAGCATCTTCATCAAGATCTAGGAACCGTCTCGTGCTCACCGGGAGTATACCATTAAGGTTATAGAACTCGTCCACACTATGATGGAGGAAAACATCAAGATCTAGGAACTGACTCGTGCTCACTGGGAGGATACCGTTGAGGTTATAATACTCGTCCACACTATGACGTAGGGAAGCATCTTCATCAAGATCTATGAACTGTCTCGTGCTCACCGGGAGTATACCAATGAGGTTATAGAACTCGTCCACACTATGATGGAGGAAAACATCAAGATCTAGGAACTGACTCGTGCTCACCGGGAGTATACCATTGAGGTTATAGTACTTGTCCATACTATGACGTATGGAAGCATCTTCATCAAGATCTAGGAACTGTCTCGTGCTAACCGGGAGTATACCGTTGAGGTTATAGAACTCGTCCACACTATGATGGAGGAAAACATCAAGATCTAGGAACTGACTCGTGCTCACCGGGAGTATACCGATGAGGTTATAGTACTTGTCCACACTATGACATAGGGAAACATCTTCATCAAGATCTAGGAAATGTCTTGTGCTAACCGGGAGTATACCGTTGAGGTTATAGAACTCGTCCACACTATGATGGAGGAAAACATCAAGATCTAGGAACTGACTCATGCTCACCGGGAGTACACCGTTGAGGTTATAGTACTCGTCCACACTATGACGTAGGGAACATCTTCATCAAGATCTAGGAACTGTCTCGTGCTCACCGGGAGTATACCGTTGAGGTTATAGAACTCGTCCACACTATGATGGAGGAAAACATCAAGATCTAGGAACTGACTCGTGCTCACCGGGAGTATACCGTTGAGGTTATAGTACTCTCCCACACTATGACGTAGGGAAGCATCTTCATCAAGATCTAGGAACTGTCTCGTGCTCACCGGGAGTACACCGTTGAGGTTATAGAACTCGTCCGCACTATGATGGAAGAAAACATCAAGATCTAGGAACTGACTCGTGCTCACCGGGAGTATACCGTTGAGGTTATAGTACTCGTCCACACTATGACATAGGGAAGCATCTTCATCAAGATCTAGGAACTGTCTCGTGCTCACCGGGAGTATACCATTAAGGTTATAGAACTCGTCCACACTATGATGGAGGAAAACATCAAGATCTAGGAACTGACTCGTGCTCACCGGGAGGATACCGTTGAGGTTATAATACTCGTCCACACTATGACGTAGGGAAGCATCTTCATCAAGATCTAGGAACTGTCTCGTGCTCACCGGGAGTATACCAATGAGGTTATAGAACTCATCCACACTATGATGGAGGAAAACATCAAGATCTAGGAACTGACTCGTGCTCACCGGGAGTATACCATTGAGGTTATAGTACTTGTCCATACTATGACGTATGGAAGCATCTTCATCAAGATCTAGGAACTGTCTCGTACTAACCGGGAGTATACCGTTGAGGTTATAGAACTCGTCCACACTATGATGGATGTAAACATCAAGATCTAGGAACTGACTCATGCTCACCGGGAGTACACCGTTGAGGTTATAGTACTCGTCCACACTATGACGTAGGGAAGCATCTTCATCAAGATCTAGAAACTGTCTCGTGCTCACCGGGAGTATACCGTTGAGGTTATAGAACTCGTCCACACTATGATGGAGGAAAACATAAAGATCTAGGAACTAACTCGTGCTCACCGGGAGTATACCGTTGAGGTTATAGTACTCGCCCACACTATGACGTAGGGAAGCATCTTCATCAAGATGATGGAGGAAAACATCAAGATCTAGGAACTGACTCGTGCTCACCGGGAGTATACCGTTGAGGTTATAGTACTCGTCCACACTATGATGTAGGGAAGAATCTTCATCAAGATCTAGGAACTGTCTCGTGCTCACCGAGAGTATACCGTTGAGGTTATAGAACTCGTCCACACTATGATGGAGGAAAACATAAAGATCTAGGAACTGACTCGTGCTCACCGGGAGTATACCGTTGAGGTTATAGTACTCGTCCACACTATGACGTAGGGAAGCATCTTCATCAAGATCTAGGAACTGTCTCGTGCTCACCGGGAGTATTCCGTTGAGGTTATAGAACTCGTCCACACTATGTTGGAGGAAAACATCAAGATCTAGGAACTGACTCGTGCTCACCGGGAGTATACCATTGAGGTTATAGTACTCGTCCACACTATGACGTAGGGAAGCATCTTCATCAAGATCTAGGAACTGTCTCGTGCTCACCGGGAGTATACCGTTGAGGTTATAGAACTCGTCCACACTATGATGGAGGAAAACATCAAGATCTAGGAACTGACTCGTGCACACCGGAAGTATACCGTTGAGGTTATAGTACTCGTCCACACTATGACGTAGGGAAGCATCTTCATAAAGATCTAGGAATTGTCTCGTGCTCACCGGGAGTATACCGTTGAGGTTATAGAACTCGTCCACACTATGATGGAGGAAAACATCAAGATCTAGGAACTGACTCGTGCTCACCCGGAGTATACGGTTGAGGTTATAGTACTCGTCCACACTATGACGTAGGGAAGCATCTTCATCAAGATCTAGGAACTGTCTCGTGCTCACCGGGAGTATACCGTTGAGGTTATAGAACTCGTCCACACTATGATGGAGGAAAACATCAAGATCTAGGAACTGACTTGTGCTCACCGGGAATATACCGTTGAGGTTATAGTACTCGCCCACACTATGACATAGGGAAGCATCTTCATCAAGATCTAGGAACTGTCTCGTGCTCACCGGGAGTACACCGTTGAGGTTATAGAACTCGTCCGCACTATGATGGAGGAAAACATCAAGATCTAGGAACTGACTCGTGCTCACCGGGAGTATACCGTTGAGGTTATAGTACTCGTCCACACTATGACATAGGGAAGCATCTTCATCAAGATCTAGGAACCGTCTCGTGCTCACCGGGAGTATACCATTAAGGTTATAGAACTCGTCCACACTATGATGGAGGAAAACATCAAGATCTAGGAACTGACTCGTGCTCACTGGGAGGATACCGTTGAGGTTATAATACTCGTCCACACTATGACGTAGGGAAGCATCTTCATCAAGATCTATGAACTGTCTCGTGCTCACCGGGAGTATACCAATGAGGTTATAGAACTCGTCCACACTATGATGGAGGAAAACATCAAGATCTAGGAACTGACTCGTGCTCACCGGGAGTATACCATTGAGGTTATAGTACTTGTCCATACTATGACGTATGGAAGCATCTTCATCAAGATCTAGGAACTGTCTCGTGCTAACCGGGAGTATACCGTTGAGGTTATAGAACTCGTCCACACTATGATGGAGGAAAACATCAAGATCTAGGAACTGACTCGTGCTCACCGGGAGTATACCGATGAGGTTATAGTACTTGTCCACACTATGACATAGGGAAACATCTTCATCAAGATCTAGGAATTGACTCGTGCTCACCGGGAGTATACCATTGAGGTTATAGAACTCGTCCACACTATGATGGAGGAAAACATCAAGATCTAGGAACTGACTCGTGCTCACCGGGAGTATACCGTTAAGGTTATAGTACTCGTCCACACTATGACGTAGGGAAGCATCTTCATCAAGATCTAGGAACTGTCTCGTGCTCACCGGGAGTACACCGTTGAGGTTATAGAACTCGTCCACACTATGATGGAGGAAAATATCAGGATCTAGGAACTGACTCGTGCTCACCGGGAGTATACCGTTGAGGTTATAGTACTCGTCCACACTATGACATAGGGAAGCATCTTCATCAAGATCTAGGAACTGTCTCGTGCTCATCGGGAGTATACCATTAAGGTTATAGAACTCGTCCACACTATGATGGAGGAAAACATCAAGATCTAGGAACTGACTCGTGCTCACCGGGAGTATACCGTTGAGGTTATAGTACTCGTCCACACTATGATGTAGGGAAGAATCTTCATCAAGATCTAGGAACTATCTCGTGCTCACCGAGAGTATACCATTGAGGTTATAGAACTCGTCCACACTATGATGGAGGAAAACATAAAGATCTAAGAACTGACTCGTGCTCACCGGGAGTATACCGTTGAGGTTATAGTACTCGTCCACACTATGACATAGGGAAGCATCTTCATCAAGATCTAGGAACTGTCTCGTGCTCACCGGGAGTATACCGTTGAGGTTATAGAACTCGTCCACACTATGATGGAGGAAAACATCAAGATCTAGGAACTGACTCGTGCTCACCGGGAGTATACCATTGAGGTTATAGTACTTGTCCACACTATGACATAGGGAAACATCTTCATCAAGATCTAGGAATTGACTCGTGCTCACCGGGAGTATACCGTTGAGGTTATAGAACTCGTCCACACTATGATGGAGGAAAACATCAAGATCTAGGAACTGACTCGTGCTCACCGGGAGTATACCGTTAAGGTTATAGTACTCGTCCACACTATGACGTAGGGAAGCATCTTCATCAAGATCTAGGAACTGTCTCGTGCTCACCGGGAGTACACCGTTGAGGTTATAGAACTCGTCCACACTATGATGGAGGAAAATATCAGGATCTAGGAACTGACTCGTGCTCACCGGGAGTATACCGTTGAGGTTATAGTACTCGTCCACACTATGACATAGGGAAGCATCTTCATCAAGATCTAGGAACTGTCTCGTGCTCACCGGGAGTATACCATTAAGGTTATAGAACTCGTCCACACTATGATGGAGGAAAACATCAAGATCTAGGAACTGACTCGTGCTCACCGGGAGTATACCGTTGAGGTTATAGTACTCGTCCACACTATGATGTAGGGAAGAATCTTCATCAAGATCTAGGAACTGTCTCGTGCTCACCGAGAGTATACCGTTGAGGTTATAGAACTCGTCCACACTATGATGGAGGAAAACATAAAGATCTAAGAACTGACTCGTGCTCACCGGGAGTATACCGTTGAGGTTATAGTACTCGTCCACACTATGACGTAGGGAAGCATCTTCATCAAGATCTAGGAACTGTCTCGTGCTCACCGGGAGTATACCGTTGAGGTTATAGAACTCGTCCACACTATGATGGAGGAAAACATCAAGATCTAGGAACTGACTCGTGCTCACCGGGAGTATACCATTGAGGTTATAGTACTCGTCCACACTATGACGTAGGGAAGCATCTTCATCAAGATCTAGGAACTGTCTCGTGCTCACCGGGAGTATACCGTTGAGGTTATAGAACTCGTCCACACTATGATGGAGGAAAACATCAAGATCTAGGAACTGACTCGTGCTCACCGGGAGTATACCATTGAGGTTATAGTACTTGTCCATACTATGACGTATGGAAGCATCTTCATCAAGATCTAGGAACTGTCTCGTGCTCACCGGGAGTACACCGTTGAGGTTATAGAACTCGTCCACACTATGATGGAGGAAAACATCAGGATCTAGGAACTGACTCGTGCTCACCGGGAGTATACCGTTGAGGTTATAGTACTCGTCCACACTATGACATAGGGAAGCATCTTCATCAAGATCTAGGAACTGTCTCGTGCTCACCGGGAGTATACCATTAAGGTTATAGAACTCGTCCACACTATGATGGAGGAAAACATCAAGATCTAGGAACTGACTCGTGCTCACCGGGAGTATACCGTTGAGGTTATAGTACTCGTCCACACTATGATGTAGGGAAGAATCTTCATCAAGATCTAGGAACTGTCTCGTGCTCACCGAGAGTATACTGTTGAGGTTATAGTACTCGTCCACACTATGACATAGGGAAGCATCTTCATCAAGATCTAGGAACTGTCTCGTGCTCACCGGGAGTATACCGTTGAGGTTATAGAACTCGTCTACACTATGATGGAGGAAAACATCAAGATCTAGGAACTGACTCGTGCACACCGGAAGTATACCATTGAGGTTATAGTACTCGTCCACACTATGACGTAGGGAAGCATCTTCATAAAGATCTAGGAACTGTCTCGTGCTCACCGGGAGTATACCGTTGAGGTTATAGAACTCGTCCACACTATGATGGAGGAAAACATCAAGATCTAGGAACTGACTCGTGCTCACCAGGAGTATACCGTTGAGGTTATAGTACTCGTCCACACTGACATAAGGAAGCATCTTCATCAAGATCTAGGAACTGTCTCGTGCTCAACTTGAGTATACCGTTAAGGTTATAGAACTCGTCCACACTATGATGGAGGAAAACATCAAGATTTAGGAACTGACTCGTGCAAACTGGGAGTATACCATTGAGGTTATAGTACTCGTCCACACTATGACGTAGGGAAGCATCTTCATAAAGATCTAGGAACTATCTCGTGCTCACCGGGAGTATACCATTGAGGTTATAGAACTCGTCCACACTATGATGGAGGAAAACATCAAGATCTAGGAACTGACACGTGCTCACCAGGAGGATACCGTTGAGGTTATAATACTCGTCCACACTATGACGTAGGGAAGCATCTTCATCAAGATCTAGGAACTGTCTCGTGCTCACTGGGAGTATACCATTGAGGTTATAGAACTCGTCCATACTATGATGGAGGAAAACATCAAGATCTAGGAACTGACTCGTGCTCACCGGGAGTATACCGTTGAGGCTATAGTACTCGTCCACACTATGACGTATGGAAGCATCTTCATCAAGATCTAGGAACTGTCTTGTGCTAACCGGGAGTATACCGTTGAGGTTATAGAACTCGTCCACACTATGATGGAGGAAAACATCAAGATCTAGGAACTGACTCATGCTCACCGGGAGTACACCGTTGAGGTTATAGTACTCGTCCACACTATGACGTAGGGAACATCTTCATCAAGATCTAGGAACTGTCTCGTGCTCACCGGGAGTATACCGTTGAGGTTATAGAACTCGTCCACACTATGATGGAGGAAAACATCAAGATCTAGGAACTGACTCGTGCTCACCGGGAGTATACCGTTGAGGTTATAGTACTCTCCCACACTATGACGTAGGGAAGCATCTTCATCAAGATCTAGGAACTGTCTCGTGCTCACCGGGAGTACACCGTTGAGGTTATAGAACTCGTCCGCACTATGATGGAAGAAAACATCAAGATCTAGGAACTGACTCGTGCTCACCGGGAGTATACCGTTGAGGTTATAGTACTCGTCCACACTATGACATAGGGAAGCATCTTCATCAAGATCTAGGAACTGTCTCGTGCTCACCGGGAGTATACCATTAAGGTTATAGAACTCGTCCACACTATGATGGAGGAAAACATCAAGATCTAGGAACTGACTCGTGCTCACTGGGAGGATACCGTTGAGGTTATAATACTCGTCCACACTATGACGTAGGGAAGCATCTTCATCAAGATCTAGGAACTGTCTCGTGCTCACCGGGAGTATACCAATGAGGTTATAGAACTCATCCACACTATGATGGAGGAAAACATCAAGATCTAGGAACTGACTCGTGCTCACCGGGAGTATACCATTGAGGTTATAGTACTTGTCCATACTATGACGTATGGAAGCATCTTCATCAAGATCTAGGAACTGTCTCGTACTAACCGGGAGTATACCGTTGAGGTTATAGAACTCGTCCACACTATGATGGATGTAAACATCAAGATCTAGGAACTGACTCATGCTCACCGGGAGTACACCGTTGAGGTTATAGTACTCGTCCACACTATGACGTAGGGAAGCATCTTCATCAAGATCTAGAAACTGTCTCGTGCTCACCGGGAGTATACCGTTGAGGTTATAGAACTCGTCCACACTATGATGGAGGAAAACATAAAGATCTAGGAACTAACTCGTGCTCACCGGGAGTATACCGTTGAGGTTATAGTACTCGCCCACACTATGACGTAGGGAAGCATCTTTATCAAGATGATGGAGGAAAACATCAAGATCTAGGAACTGACTCGTGCTCAACGGGAGTATACCGTTGAGGTTATAGTACTCGTCCACACTATGACATAGGGAAGCATCTTCATCAAGATCTAGGAACTGTCTCGTGCTCACTGGGAGTATACCCTTAAGGTTATAGAACTCGTCCACACTATGATGGAGGAAAACATCAAGATCTAGGAACTGACTCGTGCTCACCGGGAGGATACCGTTGAGGTTATAATACTCGTCCACACTATGACATAGGGAAGCATCTTCATCAAGATCTAGGAATTGTATCGTGCTCACCGGGAGTATACCAATGAGGTTATAGAACTCGTCCACACTATGATGGAGGAAAACATCAAGATCTAGGAACTGACTCGTGCTCACCGGGAGTATACCATTGAGGTTATAGTACTTGTCCATACTATGACGTATGGAAGCATCTTCATCAAGATCTAGGAACTGTCTCGTGCTAACCGGGAGTAAACCGTTGAGGTTATAGAACTCGTCCACACTATGATGGAGGAAAATATCAAGATCTAGGAACTGACTCGTGCTCACCGGGAGTATACCATTGAGGTTATAGTACTTGTCCACACTATGACATAAGGAAGCATCTTCATCAAGATCTAGGAATTGACTCGTGCTCACCGGGAGTATACCGTTGAGGTTATAGAACTCGTCCACACTATGATGGAGGAAAACATCATGATCTAGGAACTGACTCGTGCTCACCGGGAGTATACCGTTAAGGTTATAGTACTCGTCTACACTATGACATAGGGAAGCATCTTCATCAAGATCTAGGAACTGTCTCGTGCTCACCAGAAGTACACCGTTGAGGTTATAGAACTCGTCCACACTATGATGGAGGAAAACATCAAGATCTAAGAACTGACTCGTGCTCACCGGGAGTATACCGTTGAGGTTATAGTACTCGACCACACTATGACATAGGGAAGCATCTTCATCAAGATCTAGGAATTGTCTCGTGCTCACCGGGAGTATACCATTAAGGTTATAGAACTCGTCCACACTATGATGGAGGAAAACATCAAGATCTAGGAACTGACTCGTGCTCACCGGGAGTATACCGTTGAGGTTATAGTACTCGTCCACACTATGATGTAGGGAAGAATCTTCATCAAGATCTAGGAACTGTCTCGTGCTCACCGAGAGTATACCGTTGAGGTTATAGAACTCGTCCACACTATGATGGAGGAAAACATAAAGATCTAGGAACTGACTCGTGCTCACCGGGAGTATACCGTTGAGGTTATAGTACTCGTCCACACTATGACATAGGGAAGCATCTTCATCAAGATCTAGGAACTGTCTCGTGCTCACCGGGAGTATACCGTTGAGGTTATAGAACTCGTCCACACTATGTTGGAGGAAAACATCAAGATCTAGGAACTGACTCGTGCTCACCGAGAGTATACCATTGAGGTTATAGTACTCGTCCACACTATGACGTAGGGAAGCATCTTCATCAAGATCTAGGAACTGTCTCGTGCTCACCGGGAGTATACCGTTGAGGTTATAGAACTCGTCCACACTATGATGGAGGAAAACATCAAGATCTAGGAACTGACTCGTGCACACCGGAAGTATACCGTTGAGGTTATAGTACTCGTCCACACTATGACGTAGGGAAGCATCTTCATAAAGATCTAGGAACTGTCTCGTGCTCACCGGGAGTATACCGTTGAGGTTATAGAACTCGTCCACACTATGATGGAGGAAAACATCAAGATCTAGGAACTGACTCGTGCTCACCCGGAGTATACGGTTGAGGTTATAGTACTCGTCCACACTATGACGTAGGGAAGCATCTTCATCAAGATCTAGGAACTGTCTCGTGCTCACCGGGAGTATACCGTTGAGGTTATAGAACTCGTCCACACTATGATGGAGGAAAACATCAAGATCTAGGAACTGACTTGTGCTCACCAGGAATATACCGTTGAGGTTATAGTACTCGCCCACACTATGACATAGGGAAGCATCTTCATCAAGATCTAGGAACTGTCTCGTGCTCACCGGGAGTACACCGTTGAAGTTATAGAACTCGTCCGCACTATGATGGAGGAAAACATCAAGATCTAGGAACTGACTCGTGCTCACCGGGAGTATACCGTTGAGGTTATAGTACTCGTCCACACTATGACATAGGGAAGCATCTTCATCAAGATCTAGGAACTGTCTCGTGCTCACCGGGAGTATACCATTAAGGTTATAGAACTCGTCCACACTATGATGGAGGAAAACATCAAGATCTAGGAACTGACTCGTGCTCACTGGGAGGATACCGTTGAGGTTATAATACTCGTCCACACTATGACGTAGGGAAGCATCTTCATCAAGATCTATGAACTGTCTCGTGCTCACCGGGAGTATACCAATGAGGTTATAGAACTCGTCCACACTATGATGGAGGAAAACATCAAGATCTAGGAACTGACTCGTGCTCACCGGGAGTATACCATTGAGGTTATAGTACTTGTCCATACTATGACGTATGGAAGCATCTTCATCAAGATCTAGGAACTGTCTCGTGCTAACCGGGAGTATACCGTTGAGGTTATAGAACTCGTCCACACTATGATGGAGGAAAACATCAAGATCTAGGAACTGACTCGTGCTCACCGGGAGTATACCGATGAGGTTATAGTACTTGTCCACACTATGACATAGGGAAACATCTTCATCAAGATCTAGGAATTGACTCGTGCTCACCGGGAGTATACCGTTGAGGTTATAGAACTCGTCCACACTATGATGGAGGAAAACATCAAGATCTAGGAACTGACTCGTGCTCACCGGGAGTATACCGTTAAGGTTATAGTACTCGTCCACACTATGACGTAGGGAAGCATCTTCATCAAGATCTAGGAACTGTCTCGTGCTCACCGGGAGTACACCGTTGAGGTTATAGTACTTGTCCATACTATGACGTATGGAAGCATCTTCATCAAGATCTAGGAACTGTCTCGTGCTAACCGGGAGTATACCGTTGAGGTTATAGAACTCGTCCACACTATGATGGAGGAAAATATCAAGATCTAGGAACTGACTCGTGCTCACCGGGAGTATACCATTGAGGTTATAGTACTTGTCCACACTATGACATAAGGAAGCATCTTCATCAAGATCTAGGAATTGACTCGTGCTCACCGGGAGTATACCGTTGAGGTTATAGAACTCGTCCACACTATGATGGAGGAAAACATCATGATCTAGGAACTGACTCGTGCTCACCGGGAGTATACCGTTAAGGTTATAGTACTCGTCCACACTATGACATAGGGAAGCATCTTCATCAAGATCTAGGAACTGTCTCGTGCTCACCGGAAGTACACCGTTGAGGTTATAGAACTCGTCCACACTATGATGGAGGAAAACATCAAGATCTAAGAACTGACTCGTGCTCACCGGGAGTATACCGTTGAGGTTATAGTACTCGTCCACACTATGACATAGGGAAGCATCTTCATCAAGATCTAGGAATTGTCTCGTGCTCACCGGGAGTATACCATTAAGGTTATAGAACTCGTCCACACTATGATGGAGGAAAACATCAAGATCTAGGAACTGACTCGTGCTCACCGGGAGTATACCGTTGAGGTTATAGTACTCGTCCACACTATGATGTAGGGAAGAATCTTCATCAAGATCTAGGAACTGTCTCGTGCTCACCGAGAGTATACCGTTGAGGTTATAGAACTCGTCCACACTATGATGGAGGAAAACATAAAGATCTAGGAACTGACTCGTGCTCACCGGGAGTATACCGTTGAGGTTATAGTACTCGTCCACACTATGACGTAGGGAAGCATCTTCATCAAGATCTAGGAACTGTCTCGTGCTCACCGGGAGTATACCGTTGAGGTTATAGAACTCGTCCACACTATGTTGGAGGAAAACATCAAGATCTAGGAACTGACTCGTGCTCACCGGGAGTATACCATTGAGGTTATAGTACTCGTCCACACTATGACGTAGGGAAGCATCTTCATCAAGATCTAGGAACTGTCTCGTGCTCACCGGGAGTATACCGTTGAGGTTATAGAACTCGTCCACACTATGATGGAGGAAAACATCAAGATCTAGGAACTGACTCGTGCACACCGGAAGTATACCGTTGAGGTTATAGTACTCGTCCACACTATGACGTAGGGAAGCATCTTCATAAAGATCTAGGAACTGTCTCGTGCTCACCGGGAGTATACCGTTGAGGTTATAGAACTCGTCCACACTATGATGGAGGAAAACATCAAGATCTAGGAACTGACTCGTGCTCACCCGGAGTATACGGTTGAGGTTATAGTACTCGTCCACACTATGACGTAGGGAAGCATCTTCATCAAGATCTAGGAACTGTCTCGTGCTCACCGGGAGTATACCGTTGAGGTTATAGAACTCGTCCACACTATGATGGAGGAAAACATCAAGATCTAGGAACTGACTTGTGCTCACCGGGAATATACCGTTGAGGTTATAGTACTCGCCGACACTATGACATAGGGAAGCATCTTCATCAAGATCTAGGAACTGTCTCGTGCTCACCGGGAGTACACCGTTGAGGTTATAGAACTCGTCCGCACTATGATGGAGGAAAACATCAAGATCTAGGAACTGACTCGTGCTCACCGGGAGTATACCGTTGAGGTTATAGTACTCGTCCACACTATGACATAGGGAAGCATCTTCATCAAGATCTAGGAACTGTCTCGTGCTCAACGGGAGTATACCATTAAGGTTATAGAACTCGTCCACACTATGATGGAGGAAAACATCAAGATCTAGGAACTGACTCGTGCTCACTGGGAGGATACCGTTGAGGTTATAATACTCGTCCACACTATGACGTAGGGAAGCATCTTCATCAAGATCTATGAACTGTCTCGTGCTCACCGGGAGTATACCAATGAGGTTATAGAACTCGTCCACACTATGATGGAGGAAAACATCAAGATCTAGGAACTGACTCGTGCTCACCGGGAGTATACCATTGAGGTTATAGTACTTGTCCATACTATGACGTATGGAAGCATCTTCATCAAGATCTAGGAACTGTCTCGTGCTAACCGGGAGTATACCGTTGAGGTTATAGAACTCGTCCACACTATGATGGAGGAAAACATCAAGATCTAGGAACTGACTCGTGCTCACCGGGAGTATACCGATGAGGTTATAGTACTTGTCCACACTATGACATAGGGAAACATCTTCATCAAGATCTAGGAATTGACTCGTGCTCACCGGGAGTATACCGTTGAGGTTATAGAACTCGTCCACACTATGATGGAGGAAAACATCAAGATCTAGGAACTGACTCGTGCTCACCGGGAGTATACCGTTAAGGTTATAGTACTCGTCCACAATATGACGTAGGGAAGCATCTTCATCAAGATCTAGGAACTGTCTCGTGCTCACCGGGAGTACACCGTTGAGGTTATAGAACTCGTCCACACTATGATGGAGGAAAATATAAGGATCTAGGAACTGACTCGTGCTCACTGGGAGTATACCGTTGAGGTTATAGTACTCGTCCACACTATGACATAGGGAAGCATCTTCATCAAGATCTAGGAACTGTCTCGTGCTCATCGGGAGTATACCATTAAGGTTATAGAACTCGTCCACACTATGATGGAGGAAAACATCAAGATCTAGGAACTGACTCGTGCTCACCGGGAGTATACCGTTGAGGTTATAGTACTCGTCCACACTATGATGTAGGGAAGAATCTTCATCAAGATCTAGGAACTATCTCGTGCTCACCGAGAGTATACCGTTGAGGTTATAGAACTCGTCCACACTATGATGGAGGAAAACATAAAGATCTAAGAACTGACTCGTGCTCACCGGGAGTATACCGTTGAGGTTATAGTACTCGTCCACACTATGACATAGGGAAGCATCTTCATCAAGATCTAGGAACTGTCTCGTGCTCACCGGGAGTATACCGTTGAGGTTATAGAACTCGTCCACACTATGATGGAGGAAAACATCAAGATCTAGGAACTGACTCGTGCTCACCGGGAGTATACCATTGAGGTTATAGTACTTGTCCACACTATGACATAGGGAAACATCTTCATCAAGATCTAGGAATTGACTCGTGCTCACCGGGAGTATACCGTTGAGGTTATAGAACTCGTCCACACTATGATGGAGGAAAACATCAAGATCTAGGAACTGACTCGTGCTCACCAGGAGTATACCGTTAAGGTTATAGTACTCGTCCACACTATGACGTAGGGAAGCATCTTCATCAAGATCTAGGAACTGTCTCGTGCTCACCGGGAGTACACCGTTGAGGTTATAGAACTCGTCCACACTATGATGGAGGAAAATATCAGGATCTAGGAACTGACTCGTGCTCACCGGGAGTATATCGTTGAGGTTATAGTACTCGTCCACACTATGACATAGGGAAGCATCTTCATCAAGATCTAGGAACTGTCTCGTGCTCACCGGGAGTATACCATTAAGGTTATAGAACTCGTCCACACTATGATGGAGGAAAACATCAAGATCTAGGAACTGACTCGTGCTCACCGGGAGTATACCGTTGAGGTTATAGTACTCGTCCACACTATGATGTAGGGAAGAATCTTCATCAAGATCTAGGAACTGTCTCGTGCTCACCGAGAGTATACCGTTGAGGTTATAGAACTCGTCCACACTATGATGGAGGAAAACATAAAGATCTAAGAACTGACTCGTGCTCACCGGGAGTATACCGTTGAGGTTATAGTACTCGTCCACACTATGACGTAGGGAAGCATCTTCATCAAGATCTAGGAACTGTCTCGTGCTCACCGGGAGTATACCGTTGAGGTTATAGAACTCGTCCACACTATGATGGAGGAAAACATCAAGATCTAGGAACTGACTCGTGCTCACCGGGAGTATACCATTGAGGTTATAGTACTCGTCCACACTATGACGTAGGGAAGCATCTTCATCAAGATCTAGGAACTGTCTCGTGCTCACCGGGAGTATACCGTTGAGGTTATAGAACTCGTCCACACTATGATGGAGGAAAACATCAAGATCTAGGAACTGACTCGTGCTCACCGGGAGTATACCATTGAGGTTATAGTACTTGTCCATACTATGACGTATGGAAGCATCTTCATCAAGATCTAGGAACTGTCTCGTGCTCACCGGGAGTACACCGTTGAGGTTATAGAACTCGTCCACACTATGATGGAGGAAAACATCAGGATCTAGGAACTGACTCGTGCTCACCGGGAGTATACCGTTGAGGTTATAGTACTCGTCCACACTATGACATAGGGAAGCATCTTCATCAAGATCTAGGAACTGTCTCGTGCTCACCGGGAGTATACCATTAAGGTTATAGAACTCGTCCACACTATGATGGAGGAAAACATCAAGATCTAGGAACTGACTCGTGCTCACCGGGAGTATACCGTTGAGGTTATAGTACTCGTCCACACTATGATGTAGGGAAGAATCTTCATCAAGATCTAGGAACTGTCTCGTGCTCACCGAGAGTATACTGTTGAGGTTATAGAACTCGTCCACACTATGATGGAGGAAAACATAAAGATCTAAGAACTGACTCGTGCTCACCGGGAGTATACCGTTGAGGTTATAGTACTCGTCCACACTATGACGTAGGGAAGCATCTTCATCAAGATCTAGGAACTGTCTCGTGCTCACCGGGAGTATACCGTTGAGGTTATAGAACTCGTCCACACTATGATGGAGGAAAACATCAAGATCTAGGAACTGACTCGTGCTCACCGGGAGTATACCCTTGAGGTTATAGTACTCGTCCACACTATGACGTAGGGAAGCATCTTCATCAAGATCTAGGAACTGTCTCGTGCTCACCGGGAGTATACCGTTGAGGTTATAGAACTCGTCCACACTATGATGGAGGAAAACATCAAGATCTAGGAACTGACTCGTGCACACCGGGAGTATACCATTGAGGTTATAGTACTCGTCCACACTATGACATAGGGAAGCATCTTCAAAAAGATCTAGGAACTGTCTCGTGCTCACCGGGAGTATACCGTTGAGGTTATAGAACTCGTCCACACAATGATGGAGGAAAACATCAAGATCTAGGAACTGACTCGTGCTCACCGGGAGTATACCGTTAAGGTTATAGTACTCGTCCACACTATGACGTAGGGAAGCATCTTCATCAAGATCTAGGAACTGTCTCGTGCTCACCGGGAGTACACCGTTGAGGTTATAGAACTCGTCCACACTATGATGGAGGAAAACATCAGGATCTAGGAACTGACTCGTGCTCACAGGGAGTATACCGTTGAGGTTATAGTACTCGTCCACACTATGACATAGGGAAGCATCTTCATCAAGATCTAGGAACTGTCTCGTGCTCACCGGGAGTATACAATTAAGGTTATAGAACTCGTCCACACTATGATGGAGGAAAACATCAAGATCTAGGAACTGACTCGTGCTCACCGGGAGTATACCGTTGAGGTTATAGTACTCGTCCACACTATGATGTAGGGAAGAATCTTCATCAAGATCTAGGAACTGTCTCGTGCTCACGGAGAGTATACCGTTGAGGTTATAGAACTCGTCCACACTATGATGGAGGAAAACATAAAGATCTAAGAACTGACTCGTGCTCACCGGGAGTATACCGTTGAGGTTATAGTACTCGTCCACACTATGACGTAGGGAAGCATCTTCATCAAGATCTAGGAACTATCTCGTGCTCACCGGGAGTATACCGTTGAGGTTATAGAACTCGTCCACACTATGATGGAGGAAAACATCAAGATCTAGGAACTGACTCGTGCTCACCGGGAGTATACCATTGAGGTTATAGTACTCGTCCACACTATGACGTAGGGAAGCATCTTCATCAAGATCTAGGAACTGTCTCGTGCTCACTGGGAGTATACCGTTGAGATTATAGAACTCGTCCACACTATGACGGAGGAAAACATCAAGATCTAGGAACTGACTCGTGCACACCGGGAGTATACCATTGAGGTTATAGTACTCGTCCACACTATGACATAGGGAAGCATCTTCATAAAGATCTAGGAACTGTCTCGTGCTCACCGGGAGTATACCGTTGAGGTTATAGAACTCGTCCACACTATGATGGAGGAAAACATCAAGATCTAGGAACTGACTCGTGCTCACCGGGAGTATACCGTTAAGGTTATAGTACTCGTCCACACTATGACGTAGGGAAGCATCTTCATCAAGATCTAGGAACTGTCTCGTGCTCACCGGGAGTACACCGTTGAGGTTATAGAACTCGTCCACACTATGATGGAGGAAAACATCAGGATCTAGGAACTGACTCGTGCTCACAGGGAGTATACCGTTGAGGTTATAGTACTCGTCCACACTATGACATAGGGAAGCATCTTCATCAAGATCTAGGAACTGTCTCGTGCTCACCGGGAGTATACCATTAAGGTTATAGAACTCGTCCACACTATGATGGAGGAAAACATCAAGATCTAGGAACTGACTCATGCTCACCGGGAGTATACCGTTGAGGTTATAGTACTCGTCCACACTATGATGTAGGGAAGAATCTTCATCAAGATCTAGGAACTGTCTCGTGCTCACCGAGAGTATACCGTTGAGGTTATAGAACTCGTCCACACTATGATGGAGGAAAACATAAAGATCTAAGAACTGACTCGTGCTCACCGGGAGTATACCGTTGAGGTTATAGTACTCGTCCACACTATGACGTAGGGAAGCATCTTCATCAAGATCTAGGAACTGTCTCGTGCTCACCGGGAGTATACCGTTGAGGTTATAGAACTCGTCCACACTATGATGGAGGAAAACATCAAGATCTAGGAACTGACTCGTGCTCACCGGGAGTATACCATTGAGGTTATAGTACTCGTCCACACTATGACGTAGGGAAGCATTTCATCAAGATCTAGGAATTGTCTCGTGCTCACCGGGAGTATACCGTTGAGGTTATAGAACTCGTCCACACTATGACGGAGGAAAACATCAAGATCTAGGAACTGACTCGTGCACACCGGGAGTATACCATTGAGGTTATAGTACTCGTCCACACTATGACATAGGGAAGCATCTTCATAAAGATCTAGGAACTGTCTCGTGCTCACCGGGAGTATACCGTTGAGGTTATAGAACTCGTCCACACTATGATGGAGGAAAACATCAAGATCTAGGAACTGACTCGTGCTCACCCGGAGTATACCGTTGAGGTTATAGTACTCGTCCACACTATGACGTAGGGAAGCATCTTCATCAAGATCTAGGAACTATCTCGTGCTCACCGGGAGTATACCGTTGAGGTTATAGAACTCGTCCACACTATGATGGAGGAAAACATCAAGATCTAGGAACTGACTCGTGCTCACCGGGAGAATACCGTTGAGGTTATAGTACTCGTCCACACTATGACGTAGGGAAGCATCTTCATCAAGATCTAGGAACTGTCTCGTGCTCACCGGGAGTATACCGTTGAGGTTATGGAACTCGTCCACACTATGATGGAGGAAAACATCGAGATCTAGGAACTGACTCGTGCTCACCGGGAGTATACCGTTGAGGTTATAGTACTCGTCCACACTATGACGTAGGGAAGCATCTTCATCAAGATCTAGAACTGTCTCGTACTCACCGGGAGTATACCGTTGAGGTTATAGAACTCGTCCATACTATGATGGAGGAAAACATCAAGATCTAGAAACTGACTCGTGCTCACCGGGAGTATACCGTTTAGGTTATAGTACTCATCCACACTATGACATAGGGAAGCATCTTCATCAAGATCTAGGAACTGTCTCGTGCTCACCGGGAGTATACTGTTGAGGTTATAGAACTCGTCCATACTATGATGGAGGAAAACATCAAGATCTAGGAACTGACTCGTGCTCACCGGGAGTATACCGTTGAGGTTATAGTACTCGTCCACATTATGACGTAGGGAAGCATCTTCATCAAGATCTAGGAACTGTCTCGTGCTCACCGGGAGTATACTGTTGAGGTTATAGAACTCGTCCACACTATGATGGAGGAAAACATCAAGATCTAAGAATTGACTCATGCTCACCGGGAGTATACCATTAAGGTTAGAGTACTCGTCCACACTATGACCTAGGGAAGTTCCTTCATCAAGATCTAGGAACTGTCTCTTGCTCACCGGGAGTATATTGTTGAGGTTATAGAACTCGTCCACACTATGATGGAGGAAAACATCAAGATCTAGGAACTGACTCGTGCTCACCGGGAGTATACCGTGAAGGTTATAGTACTCGTCCACACTATGACATAGGGAAGCTTCATCATCAAGATCTAGGAACTGTCTCGTGCTCACCGGGAGTATACTGTTGAGGTTATAGAACTCGTCCACACTATGATGGAGGAAAACATCAAGATCTAGGAACTGAGTCGTGCTCACCGGGAGTATACCGTTGAGGTTATAGTACTCGTCCACACTATGACGTAGGGAAGAATCTTCATAAAGATCTAGGAACTGTCTCGTGCTCATCGGGAGTATACCGTTGAGGTTATAGAACTCGTCCACACTATGATGGAGGAAAACATCAAGATCTAGGAACTGACTCGTGCTCGCCGGGAGGATACCGTTGAGGTTATAATACTCGTCCACACTATGACGTAGGGAAGCATCTTCATCAAGATCTAGGAACTGTCTCGTGCTCACCGGGAGTAAAACGTTGAGGTTATAGAACTCATCCACACTATGATAGAGGAAAACATCAAGATCTAGGAACTGACTCGTGCTCACCGGGAGTATACCGTTGAGGTTATAGTACTCGTCCACACTATGACGTAGGGAAGCATCTTCATCAAGATCTAGGAACTGTCTCGTGCTCACCGGGAGTATACCGTTAAGGTTATAGAACTCGTCCACACTATGATGGAGGAAAACATCAAGATCTAGGAACTGACTCGTGCTCACCGGGAGTATACCGTTGAGGTTATAATACTCGTCCACACTATGATGTAGGGAAGAATCTTCATCAAGATCTAGGAACTGTCTCGTGCTCACCGGGAGTATACTGTTGAGGTTATAGAACTCGTCCACACTATGATGGAGGAAAACATCAAGATCTAGGAACTGACTCTTGCTCACCAGGAGTATACCGTTGAGGTTATAGTACTCGTCCACACTATGACGTAGGGAAGCATCTTCATCAAGATCTAGGAACTGTCTCGTGCTCACCAGGAGTATACCGTTGAGGTTATAGAACTCGTCCACACTATGATGGAGGAAAACATCAAGATCTAGGAACTGACTCGTGTTTACCGGGAGTATACCGTTGAGGTTATAGTACTCGTCCACCCTATGACATAGAGAAGCATCTTCATCAAGATCTAGGAACTGTCTCGTGCTCACCGGGAGTATACCGTTGATGTTATAGAACTCGTCCACACTATGATGGAGGAAAACATCAAGATCTAGGAACTGACTCGTGCTCACTGGGAGTATACCGTTGAGGTTATAGTACTCGTCCACACTATGACGTAGGAAAGCATCTTCGTCAAGATCTAGGAACTGTCTCGTGCTCACCGGGAGTATACCGTTGATGTTATAGAACTCGTCCACACTATGATGGAGGAAAACATCAAGATCTAGGAACTGACTCATGCTCACCGGGAGTATACCGTTGAGGTTATAGTACTCGTCCACACTATGACGTAGGGAAGCATCTTCATCAAGATCTAGGAACTGTCTCGTGCTCACCAGGAGTATACCGTTAAGGTTATAGAACTCGTCCACACTATGATAGAGGAAAACATCAAGATCTAGGAACTGACTCGTGCTCACCAGGAGTATACCGTTGAGGTTATAGTACTCGTCCACACTATGACGTAGGGAAGCATCTTCATCAAGATCTAGGAACTGTCTCGTGCTCACCGGGAGTATACCGTTGAGGTTATAGAACTCGTCCACACTATGATGGAGGAAAACATCAAGATCTAGGAACTGACTCGTGCTCACCGGGAGTATACCGTTAAGGTTATAGTACTCGTCCACACTATGACGTAGGGAAGCATCTTCATCAAGATCTAGGAACTGTCTCGTGCTCACCGGGAGTACACCGTTGAGGTTATAGAACTCGTCCACACTATGATGGAGGAAAACATCAGGATCTAGGAACTGACTCGTGCTCACCGGGAGTATACCGTTGAGGTTATAGTACTCGTCCACACTATGACATAGGGAAGCATCTTCATCAAGATCTAGGAACTGTCTCGTGCTCACCGGGAGTATACCATTAAGGTTATAGAACTCGTCCACACTATGATGGAGGAAAACATCAAGATCTAGGAACTGACTCGTGCTCACCGGGAGTATACCGTTGAGGTTATAGTACTCGTCCACACTATGATGTAGGGAAGAATCTTCATCAAGATCTAGGAACTGTCTCGTGCTCACCGAGAGTATACCGTTGAGGTTATAGAACTCGTCCACACTATGATGGAGGAAAACATAAAGATCTAAGAACTGACTCGTGCTCACCGGGAGTATACCGTTGAGGTTATAGTACTCGTCCACACTATGACGTAGGGAAGCATCTTCATCAAGATCTAGGAATTGTCTCGTGCTCACCAGGAGTATACCGTTAAGGTTATAGAACTCGCCCACACTATGATAGAGGAAAACATCAAGATCTAGGAACTGACTCGTGCTCACCAGGAGTATACCGTTGAGGTTATAGTACTCGTCCACACTATGACGTAGGGAAGCATCTTCATCAAGATCTAGGAACTGTCTCGTGCTCACCGGGAGTATACCGTTGAGGTTATAGAACTCGTCCACACTATGATGGAGGAAAACATCAAGATCTAGGAACTGACTCGTGCTCACCGGGAGTATACCGTTAAGGTTATAGTACTCGTCCACACTATGACGTAGGGAAGCATCTTCATCAAGATCTAGGAACTGTCTCGTGCTCACCGGGAGTACACCGTTGAGGTTATAGAACTCGTCCACACTATGATGGAGGAAAACATCAGGATCTAGGAACTGACTCGTGCTCACCGGGAGTATACCGTTGAGGTTATAGTACTCGTCCACACTATGACATAGGGAAGCATCTTCATCAAGATCTAGGAACTGTCTCGTGCTCACCGGGAGTATACCATTAAGGTTATAGAACTCGTCCACACTATGATGGAGGAAAACATCAAGATCTAGGAACTGACTCGTGCTCACCGGGAGTATACCGTTGAGGTTATAGTACTCGTCCACACTATGATGTAGGGAAGAATCTTCATCAAGATCTAGGAACTGTCTCGTGCTCACCGAGAGTATACCTAGAGGTTATAGAACTCGTCCACACTATGATGGAGGAAAACATAAAGATCTAAGAACTGACTCGTGCTCACCGGGAGTATACCGTTGAGGTTATAGTACTCGTCCACACTATGACGTAGGGAAGCATCTTCATCAAGATCTAGGAATTGTCTCGTGCTCACCGGGAGTATACCGTTGAGGTTATAGAACTCGTCCACACTATGATGGAGGAAAACATCAAGATCTAGGAACTGACTCTTGCTCACCAGGAGTATACCGTTGAGGTTATAGTACTCGTCCACACTATGACGTAGGGAAGCATCTTCATCAAGATCTAGGAACTGTCTCGTGCTCACCAGGAGTATACCGTTGAGGTTATAGAACTCGTCCACACTATGATGGAGGAAAACATCAAGATCTAGGAACTGACTCGTGTTCACCGGGAGTATACCGTTGAGGTTATAGTACTCGTCCACACTATGACGTAGGGAAGCATCTTCATCAAGATCTAGGAACTGTCTCGTGCTCACCGGGAGTATACCATTGAGGTTATAGAACTCGTCCACACTATGATGGAGGAAAACATCAAGATCTAGGAACTGACTCGTGCTCACCGGGAGTATACCGTTGAGGTTATAGTACTCATCCACACTGACATAGGGAAGCATCTTTATCAAGATCTAGGAATTGTCTCGTGCTCACCGGGAGTATACCGTTAAGGTTATAGAACTCGTCCACACTATGATGGAGGAAAACATCAATATCTAGGAACTGACTCGTGCTCACCGGGAGTATACCGTTGAGGTTATAGTACTCGTCCACACTATGACATAGGGAAGCATCTTCATCAAGATCTAGGAACTTTCTCGTGCTCACCGGGAGTAAACCGTTGAGGTTATATAACTCGTCCACACTATGATGGAGGAAAACATCAAGATCTAGGAACTGACTCGTGCTCACCGGGAGTATACCGTTGAGGTTATAGTACTCGTCCACACTATGACATAGGGAAACATCTTCATCAAGATCTAGGAACTGTCTCGTGCTCACTGGGAGTATACCGTTGAGGTTATAGAACTCGTCCACACTATGATGGAGGAAAACATCAAGATCTAGAAACTGTCTCGTGCTCACCGGGAGTATACCGTTGAGGTTATAGTACTCGTCCACACTATGACATAGGGAAGCATCTTCATCAAGATCTAGGAACTGTCTCGTGCTCACCGGGAGTATACCGTTGAGGTTATAGAACTCGTCCACACTATGATGGAGGAAAACATCAAGATCTAGGAACTGACTCGTGCTCACCGAGAGTATACCGTTGAGGTTATAGTACTCGTCCACACTATGACGTAGGGAAGCATCTTCATCAAGATCTAGGAACTGTCTCGTGCTCACTGGGAGTATACCGTTGAGGTTATAGAACTCGTCCACACTATGATGGAGGAAAACATCAAGATCTAAGAATTGACTCGTGCTCACCGGGAGTATACCATTAAGGTTATAGTACTCGTCCACACTATGACCTAGGGAAGCATCTTCATCAAGATCTAGGAACTGTCTCTTGCTCACCGGGAGTATATTGTTGAGGTTATAGAACTCGTTCACACTATGATGGAGGAAAACATCAAGATCTAGGAACTGACTCGTGCTCACCGGGAGTATACCGTTGAGGTTATAGTACTCGTCCACACTATGACATAGGGAAGCATCTTCATCAAGATCTAGGAACTGTCTCGTGCTCACCGGGAGTATACCGTTGAGGTTATAGAACTCGTCCACACTATGATGGAGGAAAACATCAAGATCTAGGAACTGACTCGTGCTCACCGGGAGTATACCGTTGAGGTTATAGTACTCGTCCACACTATGACGTAGGGAAGCATCTTCATAAAGATCTAGGAACTGTCTCGTGCTCACCGGGAGTATATCGTTGAGGTTATAGAACTCGTCCACACTATGATGGAGAAAAACATCAAGATCTAGGAACTGACTCGTGCTCGCCAGGAGGATACCGTTGAGGTTATAATACTCGTCCACACTATGACGTAGGGAAGCATCTTCATCAAGATCTAGGAACTGTCTCGTGCTGACCGGGAGTAAAACGTTGAGGTTATAGAACTCATCCACACTATGATAGAGGAAAACATCAAGATCTAGGAACTGACTCGTGCTCACCGGGAGTATACCATTGAGGTTATAGTACTCGTCCACACTATGACGTAGGGAAGCATCTTCATCAAGATGTAGGAACTATCTCGTGCTCACCTGGAGTATACCGTTGAGGTTATAGAACTCGTCCATACTATGATGGAGGAAAACATCAAGATCTAGGAACTGACTCGTGCTCACCGGGAGTATACCGTTGAGGTTATAATACTCGTCCACACTATGATGTAGGGAAGAATGTTCATCAAGATCTAGGAACTGTCTCGTGCTCACCGGGAGTATACCGTTGAGGTTTGAGAACTCGTCCACACTATGATGGAGGAAAACATCAAGATCTAGGAACTGACTCTTGTTCACCAGGAGTATACCGTTAAGGTTATAGTACTCGTCCACACTATGACGTAGGGAAGCATCTTCATCAAGATCTAGGAACTGTCTCGTGTTCACCAGGAGTATACCGTTGAGGTTATAAAACTCGTCCACACTATGATGGAGGAAAACATCAAGATCTAGGAACTGACTCGTGTTTACCGGGAGTATACCATTGAGGTTATAGTACTCGTCCACACTATGACGTAGAGAAGCATCTTCATCAAGATCTAGGAACTGTCTCGTGCTCACCGGGAGTATACCGTTGATGTTATAGAACTCGTCCACACTATGATGGAGGAAAACATCAAGATCTAGGAACTGACTCGTGCTCACCGGGAGTATACCGTTGAGGTTATAGTACTCGTCCACACTATGACGTAGGGAAGCATCTTCATCAAGATCTAGGAACTGTCTCGTGCTCACCGGGAGTATACCGTTGAGGTTATAGAACTCGTCCACACTATGATAGAGGAAAACATCAAGATCTAGGAATTGACTCGTGCTCACCGGGAGTATACCATTAAGGTTATAGTACTTGTCCACAATATGACCTAGGGAAGCATCTTCATCAAGATCTAGGAACTGTCTCTTGCTCACCGGGAGTATATTGTTGAGGTTATAGAACTCGTCCACACTATGATGGAGGAAAACATCAAGATCTAGAAACTGAATCGTGCTCACCGGGAGTATACCGTTGAGGTTATAGTACTCATCCACACTGACATAGGGAAGCATCTTCATCAAGATCTAGGAACTGTCTCGTGCTCACCGGGAGTATACCGTTAAGGTTATAGAACTCGTCCACACTACGATGGAGGTAAACATCAAGATCTAGGAACTGACTCGTGCTCACCGGGAGTATACCGTTGAGGTTATAGTACTCTTCCACACTATGACATAGGGAAGCATCTTCATCAAGATCTAGGAACTGTCTCGTGCTCACCGGGAGTATAACGTTGAGGTTATAGAACTCGTCCACACTATGATGGAGGAAAACATCAAGATCTAGGAACTGACTCGTGCTCACCGGGAGTATACCGTTGAGGTTATAGTACTCGTCCACACTATGACGTAGGGAAGCATCTTCATCAAGATCTAGGAACTGTCTCGTGCTCACCGGGAGTATACCGTTGAGGTTATAGAACTCGTCCACACTATGATGGAGGAAAACATCAAGATCTAGAAACTGACTCGTGCTCACCGGGAGTATACTGTTGAGGTTATAGTACTCGTCCACACTATGACGTAGGGAAGCATCTTCATCAAGATCTAGGAACTGTCTCGTGCTCACCGGGAGTATACCGTTAAGGTTATAGAACTCGTCCACACTATGATGGAGGAAAACATCAAGATCTAGGAACTGACTCGTGCTCACCGGGAGTATACCGTTGAGGTTATAGTACTCGTCCACACTATGACGTAGGGAAGCATCTTCATCAAGATCTAGGAACTGTCTCGTGCTCACCGGGAGTATACCGTTGAGGTTATAGAACTCGTCCACACTATGATGGAGGAAAACATCAAGATCTAGGAATTGACTCGTGCTCACCGGGAGTATACCATTAAGGTTATAGTACTCGTCCACAATATGACCTCGGGAAGCATCTTCATCAAGATCTAGGAACTGTCTCTTGCTCACCGGGAGTATATTGTTGAGGTTATAGAACTCGTCCACACTATGATGGAGGAAAACAGTAAGATCTAGGAACTGACTCGTGCTCATCGAGATTATACCGTTGAGGTTATAGTACTCGTCCACACTATGACATAGGGAAGCATCTTCATCAAGATCTAGGAACTGTCTCGTGCTCACCGGGAGTATACCGTTGAGGTTATAGAACTCGTCCACACTATGATGGAGGAAAACATCAAGATCTAGGAACTGACTCGTGCTCACCGGGAGTATACCGTTGAGGTTATAGTACTCGTCCACACTATGACGTAGGGAAGCATCTTCATAAAGATCTAGGAACTGTCTCGTGCTCACCGGGAGTATATCGTTGAGGTTATAGAACTCGTCCACACTATGATGGAGGAAAACATCAAGATCTAGGAACTGAGTCGTGCTCACCGGGAGGATACCGTTGAGGTTATAATACTCGTCCACACTATGACGTAGGGAAGCATCTTCATCAAGATCTAGGAACTGTCTCGTGCTCACCGGGACTATACCGTTGAGGTTATAGAACTCATCCACACTATAATGGAGGAAAAAATCAAGATCTAGGAACTGACTCGTGTTCAACGGGAGTATACCGTTGAGGTTATAGTACTCATCCACACTATGACGTAGGGAAGCATCTTCATCAAGATCTAGGAACTGTCTCGTGCTCACCGGGAGTATACCGTTGAGGTTATAGAACTCGTCCACACTATGATGGAGGAAAACATCAAGATCTAGAAACTGACTCGTGCTCACCGGGAGTATACCGTTGAGGTTATAGTACTCGTCCACACTATGACGTAGGGAAGCATCTTCATCAAGATCTAGGAACTGTCTCGTGCTCACCGGGAGTATACTGTTGAGGTTATAGAACTCGTCCACACTATGATGGAGGAAAACATCAAGATCTAGGAACTGACTCGTGCTCACCGAGAGTATACCGTTGAGGTTATAGTACTCGTCCACACTATGACGTAGGGAAGCATCTTCATCAAGATCTAGGAACTGTCTCGTGCTCACCGGGAGTATACCGTTAAGGTTATAGAACTCGTCCACACTATGATGGAGGTAAACATCAAGATGTAGGAACTGACTCGTGCTCACCGGGAGTATACCGTTGAGGTTATAGTACTCGTCCACACTATGACGTAGGGAAGCATCTTCCTCAAGATCTAGGAACTGTCTCGTGCTCACCGGGAGTATACCGTTGAGGTTATAGAACTCGTCCACACTATGATGGAGGAAAACATCAAGATCTAGGAATTGACTCGTGCTCATCGGGAGTATACCATTAAGGTTATAGTACTCGTGCACACTATGACATAGGGAAGCATCTTCATCAAGATCTAGGAACTGTCTCGTGCTCACCGGGAGTATACCGTTGAGGTTATAGAAGTCGTCCACACTATGATGGAGGAAAACATCAAGATCTAGGAACTGACTCGTGCTCACCGGGAGTATACCGTTGAGGTTATAGTACTCGTCCACACTATGATGTAGGGAAGCATCTTCATCAAGATCTAGGAACTATCTCTTGCTCACCGGGAGTATACCGTTGAGGTTATAGAACACGTCCACACTATGATGGAGGAAAACATCAAGATCTAGGAACTGACTCGTGCTCACCGGGAGTATACCATTGAGGTTATAGTACTCGTCCACACTATGACATAGGGAAGCATCTTCATCAAGATCTAGGAATTGTCTCGTGCTCACCGGGAGTATACCGTTGAGGTTATAGAACTCGTCCACACTATGATGGAGGAAAACATCAAGATCTAGGAATTGACTCGTGCTCATCGGGAGTATACCATTAAGGTTATAGTACTCGTCCACACTATGACCTAGGGAAGCATCTTCATCAAGATCTAGGAACTGTCTCTTGCTCACCGGGAGTATATTATTGAGGTTATAGAACTCGTCCACACTATGATGGAGGAAAACATCAAGATCTAGGAACTGACTCGTGCTCACAAGGAGTATACCGTTGAGGTTATAGTACTCGTCCACACTATGACGTAGGGAAGCATCTTCATCAAGATCTAGGAACTGTCTCGTGCTCACCGGGAGTATACCGTTGAGGTTATAGAACTCGTCCACACTATGATAGAGGAAAACATCAAGATCTAGGAATTGACTTGTGCTCACCGGGAGTATACCATTAAGGTTATAGTACTCGTTCACAATATGACCTAGGGAAGCATCTTCATCAAGATCTAGGAACTGTCTCTTGCTCACCGGGAGTATATTGTTGAGGTTATAGAACTCGTCCACACTATGATGGAGGAAAACATCAAGATCTAGAAACTGAATCGTGCTCACCGGGAGTATACCGTTGAGGTTATAGTACTCATCCACACTGACATAGGGAAGCATCTTCATCAAGATCTAGGAACTGTCTCGTGCTCACCGGGAGTATACCGTTAAGGTTATAGAACTCGTCCACACTACGATGGAGGTAAACATCAAGATCTAGGAACTGACTCGTGCTCACCGGGAGTATACCGTTGAGGTTATAGTACTCGTCCACACTATGACATAGGGAAGCATCTTCATCAAGATCTAGGAACTGTCTCGTGCTCACCGGGAGTATAACGTTGAGGTTATAGAACTCGTCCACACTACGATGGAGGAAAACATCAAGATCTAGGAACTGACTCGTGCTCACCGGGAGTATACCGTTGAGGTTATAGTACTCGTCCACACTATGACGTAGGGAAGCATCTTCATCAAGATCTAGGAACTGTCTCGTGCTCACCGGGAGTATACCGTTGAGGTTATAGAACTCGTCCACACTATGATGGAGGAAAACATCAAGATCTAGAAACTGACTCGTGCTCACCGGGAGTATACTGTTGAGGTTATAGTACTCGTCCACACTATGACGTAGGGAAGCATCTTCATCAAGATCTAGGAACTGTCTCGTGCTCACCGGGAGTATACCGTTAAGGTTATAGAACTCGTCCACACTATGATGGAGGAAAACATCAAGATCTAGGAACTGACTCGTGCTCACCGGGAGTATACCGTTGAGGTTATAGTACTCGTCCACACTATGACGTAGGGAAGCATCTTCATCAAGATCTAGGAACTGTCTCGTGCTCACCGGGAGTATACCGTTGAGGTTATAGAACTCGTCCACACTATGATGGAGGAAAACATCAAGATCTAGGAATTGACTCGTGCTCACCGGGAGTATACCATTAAGGTTATAGTACTCGTCCACAATATGACCTCGGGAAGCATCTTCATCAAGATCTAGGAACTGTCTCTTGCTCACCGGGAGTATATTGTTGAGGTTATAGAACTCGTCCACACTATGATGGAGGAAAACAGTAAGATCTAGGAACTGACTCGTGCTCATCGAGATTATACCGTTGAGGTTATAGTACTCGTCCACACTATGACATAGGGAAGCATCTTCATCAAGATCTAGGAACTGTCTCGTGCTCACCGGGAGTATACCGTTGAGGTTATAGAACTCGTCCACACTATGATGGAGGAAAACATCAAGATCTAGGAACTGACTCGTGCTCACCGGGAGTATACCGTTGAGGTTATAGTACTCGTCCACACTATGACGTAGGGAAGCATCTTCATAAAGATCTAGGAACTGTCTCGTGCTCACCGGGAGTATACCGTTGAGGTTATAGAACTCGTCCACACTATGATGGAGGAAAACATCAAGATCTAGGAACTGACTCGTGCTCACCGGGAGGATACCGTTGAGGTTATAATACTCGTCCACACTATGACGTAGGGAAGCATCTTCATCAAGATCTAGGAACTGTCTCGTGCTCACCGGGACTATACCGTTGAGGTTATAGAACTCATCCACACTATAATGGAGGAAAAAATCAAGATCTAGGAACTGACTCGTGTTCAACGGGAGTATACCGTTGAGGTTATAGTACTCATCCACACTATGACGTAGGGAAGCATCTTCATCAAGATCTAGGAACTGTCTCGTGCTCACCGGGAGTATACCGTTGAGGTTATAGAACTCGTCCACACTATGATGGAGGAAAACATCAAGATCTAGAAACTGACTCGTGCTCACCGGGAGTATACCGTTGAGGTTATAGTACTCGTCCACACTATGACGTAGGGAAGCATCTTCATCAAGATCTAGGAACTGTCTCGTGCTCACCGGGAGTATACTGTTGAGGTTATAGAACTCGTCCACACTATGATGGAGGAAAACATCAAGATCTAGGAACTGACTCGTGCTCACCGGGAGTATACCGTTGAGGTTATAGTACTCGTCCACACTATGACGTAGGGAAGCATCTTCATCAAGATCTAGGAACTGTCTCGTGCTCACCGGGAGTATACCGTTAAGGTTATAGAACTCGTCCACACTATGATGGAGGTAAACATCAAGATGTAGGAACTGACTCGTGCTCACCGGGAGTATACCGTTGAGGTTATAGTACTCGTCCACACTATGACGTAGGGAAGCATCTTCCTCAAGATCTAGGAACTGTCTCGTGCTCACCGGGAGTATACCGTTGAGGTTATAGAACTCGTCCACACTATGATGGAGGAAAACATCAAGATCTAGGAATTGACTCGTGCTCATCGGGAGTATACCATTAAGGTTATAGTACTCGTGCACACTATGACATAGGGAAGCATCTTCATCAAGATCTAGGAACTGTCTCGTGCTCACCGGGAGTATACCGTTGAGGTTATAGAAGTCGTCCACACTATGATGGAGGAAAACATCAAGATCTAGGAACTGACTCGTGCTCACCGGGAGTATACCGTTGAGGTTATAGTACTCGTCCACACTATGATGTAGGGAAGCATCTTCATCAAGATCTAGGAACTATCTCTTGCTCACCGGGAGTATACCGTTGAGGTTATAGAACACGTCCACACTATGATGGAGGAAAACATCAAGATCTAGGAACTGACTCGTGCTCACCGGGAGTATACCATTGAGGTTATAGTACTCGTCCACACTATGACATAGGGAAGCATCTTCATCAAGATCTAGGAATTGTCTCGTGCTCACCGGGAGTATACCGTTGAGGTTATAGAACTCGTCCACACTATGATGGAGGAAAACATCAAGATCTAGGAATTGACTCGTGCTCATCGGGAGTATACCATTAAGGTTATAGTACTCGTCCACACTATGACCTAGGGAAGCATCTTCATCAAGATCTAGGAACTGTCTCTTGCTCACCGGGAGTATATTGTTGAGGTTATAGAACTCGTCCACACTATGATGGAGGAAAACATCAAGATCTAGGAACTGACTCGTGCTCACCGGGAGTATATCGTTGAGGTTATAGTACTCGTCCACACTATGACATAGGGAAGCATCTTCATCAAGATCTAGGAAGTGTCTCGTGCTCACCTAGCGTATACCATTGAGGTTATAGAACTCGTCCACACTATGATGGAGGAAAACATCAAGATCTAGTAACTGACTCGTGCTCACCGGGAGTATACCGTTGAGGTTATAGAACTCGTCCACACTATGATGGAGGAAAACATTAAGATCTAGGAACTGACTCGTGCTCACCGGGAGGATACCGTTGAGGTTATAATACTCGTCCACACTATGACGTAGGGAAGCATCTTCATCAAGATCTAGGAACTGTCACGTGCTCACCAGGAGTATACCGTTGAGGTTATAGAACTCGTCCACACTATGATGGAGGAAAACATCAAGATCTAGGAACTGACTCGTGCTCACCGGGAGTATACCGTTGAGGTTATAGTACTCGTCCACACTATGACGTAGGGAAGCATCTTCATCAAGATCTATGAACTGTCTCGTGCTCACCGGGAGTATACCGTTGAGGTTATAGAACTCGTCCACACTATGATGGAGGAAAACATCAAGATCTAGGAACTGACTCGTGCTCACCGGGAGTATACCGTTGAGGTTATAGTACTCGTCCACACTATGACGTAAGGAAACATCTTCATCAAGATCTAGGAACTGTCTCGTGCTCACCGGGAGTATACCGTTGAGGTTATAGAACTCGTCCACACTATGATGGAGGAAAACATCAAGATCTAGGAACTGACTCGTGCTCACCGGGAGTATACCGTTGAGGTTATAGTACTCGTCCACACTATGACGTAGGGAAGCATCTTCATCAAGATCTTGGAATTGTCTCGTGCTCACCGGGAGTATACCGTTGAGGTTATAGAACTCGTCCACACTATGATGGAGGAAAACATCAAGATCTAGGAATTGACTCGTGCTCATCGGGAGTATACCATTAAGGTTATAGTACTCGTCCACACTATGACCTAGGGAAGCATCTTCATCAAGATCTAGGAACTGTCTCTTGCTCACCGGGAGTATATTGTTGAGGTTATAGAACTCGTCCACACTATGATGGAGGAAAACATCAAGATCTAGGAACTGACTCGTGCTCACCGGGAGTATATCTTTGAGGTTATAGTACTCGTCCACACTATGACATAGGGAAGCATCTTCATCAATATCTAAGAACTGTCTCGTGCTCACCGGGAGTATACCGTTGAGGTTATAGAACTCGTCCACACTATGATAAAGGAAAACATCAAGATCTAGGAACTGACTCGTGCTCACAGGGAGTATACCGTTGAGGTTATAGTACTCGTCCACACTATGACGTAGGGAAGCATCTTCATCAAGATCTAGGAACTGTCTCGTGCTCACCGGGACTATACTGTTGAGGTTATAGAACTCATCCACACTATGATGGAGGAAAACATCAAGATCTAGGAACTGACTTGTGCTCACCGGGAGTATACCGTTGAGGTTATAGTACTCGTCCACACTATGACGTAGGGAAGCATCTTCATCAAGATCTAGGAACTGTCTCGTGCTCACCGGGAGTATACCGTTGAGGTTATAGAACTCGTCCACACTATGATAGAGGAAAACATCAAGATCTAGGAATTGACTCGTGCTCATCGGGAGTATACCATTAAGGTTATAGTACTCGTCCACACTATGACCTAGGGAAGCATCTTCATCAAGATCTAGGAACTATCTCTTGCTCACCGGGAGTATATTGTTGAGGTTATAGAACTCGTCCACACTATGATGGAGGAAAACATCAAGATCTAGGAACTGACTCGTGCTCACCGGGAGTATATCGTTGAGGTTATAGTACTCGTCCACACTATGACATAGGGAAGCATCTTCATCAAGATCTAGGAACTGTCTCGTGCTCACCGGGAGTATACCGTTGAGGTTATAGAAGTCGTCCACACTATGATGGAGGAAAACATCAAGATCTAGGAACTGACTCGTGCTCACCGGGAGTATACCGTTGAGGTTATAGTACTCGTCCACACTATGACGTAGGGAAGCATCTTCATCAAGATCTAGGAACTGTCTCGTGCTCACCGGGAGTATACCGTTGAGGTTATAGAACTCGTCCACACTATGATGGAGGAAAACATCAAGATCTAGGAACTGACTCGTGCTCACCGGGAGTATACCGTTGAGGTTATAGTACTCGTCCACACTATGACGTAGGGAAGCATCTTCATCAAGATCTAGGAACTGTCTCGTGCTCACCGGGAGTATACCGTTGAGGTTATAGAACTCGTCCACACTATGATGGAGGAAAACATCAAGATCTAGGAATTGACTCGTGCTCATCGGGAGTATACCATTAAGGTTATAGTACTCATCCACACTATGACCTAGGGAAGCATCTTCATCAAGATCTAGGAACTGTCTCTTGCTCACCGGGAGTATATTGTTGAGGTTATAGAACTCGTCCACACTATGATGGAGGAAAACATCAAGATCTAGGAACTGACTCGTGCTCACCGGGAGTATATCGTTGAGGTTATAGTACTCGTCCACACTATGACATAGGGAAGCATCTTCATCAAGATCTAGGAACTATCTCGTGCTCACCTAGAGTATACCATTGAGGTTATAGAACTCGTCCACACTATAATGGAGGAAAACATCAAGATCTAGGAACTGACTCGTGCTCATCGGGAGTATACCGTTGAGGTTATAGTACTCGTCCACACTATGACGTAGGTAAGCATCTTCATAAAGATCTAGGAACTGTCTCGTGCTCACCGGGAGTATACCGTTGAGGTTATAGAACTCGTCCACACTATGATGGAGGAAAACATTAAGATCTAGGAACTGACTCGTGCTCACCGGGAAGATACCGTTGAGGTTATAATACTCGTCCACACTATGACGTAGGAAAGCATCTTCCTCAAGATCTAGGAACTGTCTCGTGCTCACCAGAAGTATACCGTTGAGGTTATAGAACTCGTCCACACTATGATGGAGGAAAACATCAAGATCTAGGAACTGACTCGTGCTCACCGGGAGTATACCGTTGAGGTTATAGTACTCGTCCACACTATGACGTAGGGAAGCATCTTCATCAAGATCTATGAACTGTCTCGTGCTCACCGTGAGTATACCGTTGAGGTTATAGAACTCGTCCACACTATGATGGAGGAAAACATCAAGATCTAGGAACTGACTCGTGCTCACCAGGAGTATATCGTTGAGGTTATAGTACTCGTCCACACTATGACGTAAGGAAGCATCTTCATCAAGATCTAGGAACTGTCTCGTGCTCACCGGGAGTATACCGTTGAGGTTATAGAACTCGTCCACACTATGATGGAGGAAAACATCAAGATCTAGGAACTGACTCGTGCTCACCGGGAGTATACCATTGAGGTTATAGTACTCGTCCACACTATGACGTAGGGAAGCATCTTCATCAAGATCTAGGAACTGTCTCGTGCTCACCGGGAGTATACCGTTGAGGTTATAGAACTCGTCCACACTATGATGGAGGAAAACATCAAGATCTAGGAATTGACTCGTGCTCACCGGGAGTATACCATTAAGGTTATAGTACTCGTCTACACTATGACCTAGGGAAGCATCTTCATCAAGATCTAGGAACTGTCTCTTGCTCACCGGGAGTATATTGTTGAGGTTATAAAACTCGTCCACACTATGATGGAGGAAAACATCAAGATCTAGGAACTGACTCGTGCTCACCGGGAGTATATCGTTGAGGTTATAGTACTCGTCCACACTATGACATAGGGAAGCATCTTCATCAAGATCTAGGAACTGTCTCGTGCTCACCGGGAGTATACCGTTGAGGTTATAGAACTCGTCCACACTATGATAGAGGAAAACATCAAGATCTAGGAACTGACTCGTGCTCACCGGGAGTATACCATTGAGGTTATAGTACTCGTCCACACTATGACGTACGGAAGCATCTTCATAATGATCTAGGAACTGTCTCGTGCTCACTGGGAGTATACCGTTGAGGTTATAGAACTTGTCCACACTATGATGGAGGAAAACATCAAGATCTAGGAACTGAGTCGTGCTCACCGGGAGGATACCGTTGAGGTTATAATACTCGTCCACACTATGATGTAGGGAAGCATCTTCATCAAGATCTAGGAACTGTATCGTGCTCACCGAGAGTATACCGTTGAGGTTATAGAACTCGTCCACACTATGATGGAGGAAAACATCAAGATCTAGGAATTGACTCGTGCTCATCGGGAGTATACCATTAAGGTTATAGTACTCATCCACACTATGACCTAGGGAAGCATCTTCATCAAGATCTAGGAACTGTCTCTTGCTCACCGGGAGTATATTGTTGAGGTTATAGAACTCGTCCACACTATGATGGAGGAAAACATCAAGATCTAGGAACTGACTCGTGCTCACCGGGAGTATATCGTTGAGGTTATAGTACTCGTCCACACTATGACATAGGGAAGCATCTTCATCAAGATCTAGGAACTGTCTCGTGCTCACCTAGAGTATACCATTGAGGTTATAGAACACGTCCACACTATGATGGAGGAAAACATCAAGATCTAGGAACTGACTCGTGCTCATCGGGAGTATACCGTTGAGGTTATAGTACTCGTCCACACTATGACGTAGGTAAGCATCTTCATAAAGATCTAGGAACTGTCTCGTGCTCACCGGGAGTATATCGTTGAGGTTATAGAACTCGTCCACACTATGATGGAGGAAAACATTAAGATCTAGGAACTGACTCGTGCTCACCGGGAAGATACCGTTGAGGTTATAATACTCGTCCACACTATGACGTAGGGAAGCATCTTCATCAAGATCTAGGAACTGTCTCGTGCTCACCAGGAGTATACCGTTGAGGTTATAGAACTCGTCCACACTATGATGGAGGAAAACATCAAGATCTATGAACTGACTCGTGCTCACCGGGAGTATACCGTTGAGGTTATAGTACTCGTCCACACTATGACGTAGGGAAGCATCTTCATCAAGATCTATGAACTGTCTCGTGCTCACCGGGAGTATACCGTTGAGGTTATAGAACTCGTCCACACTATGATGGAGGAAAACATCAAGATCTAGGAACTGACTCGTGCTCACCGGGAGTATACCGTTGAGGTTATAGTACTCGTCCACACTATGACGTAAGGAAGCATCTTCATCAAGATCTAGGAACTGTCTCGTGCTCACCGGGAGTATACCGTTGAGGTTATAGAACTCGTCCACACTATGATGGAGGAAAACATCAAGATCTAGGAACTGACTCGTGCTCACCGGGAGTATACCATTGAGGTTATAGTACTCGTCCACACTATGACGTACGGAAGCATCTTCATAATGATCTAGGAACTGTCTCGTGCTCACTGGGAGTATACCGTTGAGGTTATAGAACTTGTCCACACTATGATGGAGGAAAACATCAAGATCTAGGAACTGACTCGTGCTCACCGGGAGGATACCGTTGAGGTTATAATACTCGTCCACACTATGATGTAGGGAAGCATCTTCATCAAGATCTAGGAACTGTATCGTGCTCACCGGGAGTATACCGTTGAGGTTATAGAACTCGTCCACACTATGATGGAGGAAAACATCAAGATCTAGGAATTGACTCGTGCTCATCGGGAGTATACCATTAAGGTTATAGTACTCATCCACACTATGACCTAGGGAAGCATCTTCATCAAGATCTAGGAACTGTCTCTTGCTCACCGGGAGTATATTGTTGAGGTTATAGAACTCGTCCACACTATGATGGAGGAAAACATCAAGATCTAGGAACTGACTCGTGCTCACCGGGAGTATATCGTTGAGGTTATAGTACTCGTCCACACTATGACATAGGGAAGCATCTTCATCAAGATCTAGGAACTGTCTCGTGCTCACCTAGAGTATACCATTGAGGTTATAGAACTCGTCCACACTATGATGGAGGAAAACATCAAGATCTAGGAACTGACTCGTGCTCATCGGGAGTATACCGTTGAGGTTATAGTACTCGTCCACACTATGACGTAGGTAAGCATCTTCATAAAGATCTAGGAACTGTCTCGTGCTCACCGGGAGTATATCGTTGAGGTTATAGAACTCGTCCACACTATGATGGAGGAAAACATTAAGATCTAGGAACTGACTCGTGCTCAGCGGGAAGATACCGTTGAGGTTATAATACTCGTCCACACTATGACGTAGGGAAGCATCTTCATCAAGATCTAGGAACTGTCTCGTGCTCACCAGGAGTATACCGTTGAGGTTATAGAACTCGTCCACACTATGATGGAGGAAAACATCAAGATCTAGGAACTGACTCGTGCTCACCGGGAGTATACCGTTGAGGTTATAGTACTCGTCCACACTATGACGTAGGGAAGCATCTTCATCAAGATCTATGAACTGTCTCGTGCTCACCGGGAGTATACCGTTGAGGTTATAGAACTCGTCCACACTATGATGGAGGAAAACATCAAGATCTAGGAACTGACACGTGCTCACCGGGAGTATACCGTTGAGGTTATAGTACTCGTCCACACTATGACGTAAGGAAGCATCTTCATCAAGATCTAGGAACTGTCTCGTGCTCACCGGGAGTATACCGTTGAGGTTATAGAACTCGTCCACACTATGATGGAGGAAAACATCAAGATCTAGGAACTGACTCGTGCTCACCGGGAGTATACCGTTGAGGTTATAGTACTCGTCCACACTATGACGTAGCGAAGCATCTTCATCAAGATCTAGGAATTGTCTCGTGCTCACCGGGAGTATACCGTTGAGGTTATAGAACTCGTCCACACTATGATGGAGGAAAACATCAAGATCTAGGAATTTACTCGTGCTCACCGGGAGTATACCATTAAGGTTATAGTACTCGTCTACACTATGACCTAGGGAAGCATCTTCATCAAGATCTAGGAACTGTCTCTTGCTCACCGGGAGTATATTGTTGAGGTTATAGAACTCGTCCACACTATGATGGAGGAAAACATCAAGATCTAGGAACTGACTCGTGCTCACCGGGAGTATATCGTTGAGGTTATAGTACTCGTCCACACTATGACATAGGGAAGCATCTTCATCAAGATCTAGGAACTGTCTCGTGCTCACCGGGAGTATACCGTTGAGGTTATAGAACTCGTCCACACTATGACGTACGGAAGCATCTTCATAAAGATCTAGGAACTGTCTCGTGTTCACTGGGAGTATACCGTTGAGGTTATAGAACTTGTCCACACTATGATGGAGGAAAACATCAAGATCTAGGAACTGACTCGTGCTCACCGGGAGGATACCGTTGAGGTTATAATACTCGTCCACACTATGATGTAGGGAAGCATCTTCATCAAGATCTAGGAACTGTCTCGTGCTCACCGGGAGTATACCGTTGAGGTTATAGAACTCGTCCACACTATGATGGAGGAAAACATCAAGATCTAGGAACTGACTCGTGCTCACCAGGAGTATACCGTTGAGGCTATAGTACTCGTCCACACTATGACGTAGGGAAGCATCTTCATCAAGATCTAGGAACTGTCTCGTGCTCACCGGGAGTATACCGTTGAGGTTATAGAACTCGTACACACTATGATGGAGGAAAACATCAAGATCTAGGAACTGACTCGTGCTCACCGGGAGTATACCGTTGAGGTTATAGTACTCGTCCACACGATGACGTAGGGAAGCATCTTCATCAAGATCTAGGAACTGTCTCGTGCTCACCGGGAGTATACCGTTGAGGTTATAGAACTCGTCCACACTATGATGGAGGAAAACATCAAGATCTAGGAAGTGACTCGTGCTCACCGGGAGTATACCATTGAGGTTATAGTACTCGTCCACACTATGACGTAGGGAAGCATCTTCATCAAGATCTAGGAACTGTCTCGTGCTCACCGGGAGTATATCGTTGAGGTTATAGAACTCGTCCACACTATGATGGAGGAAAACAGCAAGATCTAGGAACTGACTCGTGCTCACCGGGAGTATACCGTTGAGGTTATAGTACTCGTCCACACTATGACGTAGGGAAGCATCTTCATCAAGATCTAGGAACTGTCTCGTGCTCACCGGGAGTATACCGTTGAGGTTATAGAACTCGTACACACTATGATGGAGGAAAACATCAAGATCTAGGAATTGACTCGTGCTCACCGGGAGTATACCATTAAGGTTATAGTACTCGTCAACACTATGACCTAGGGAAGCATCTTCATCAAGATCTAGGAACTGTCTCTTGCTCACCAGGAGTATATTGTTGAGGTTATAGAACTCGTCCACACTATGATGGAGGAAAACATCAAGATCTAGGTACTGACTCGTGCTCACCGGGAGTATATCGTTGAGGTTATAGTACTCGTCCACACTATGACATAGGGAAGCATCTTCATCAAGATCTAGGAACTGTCTCGTGCTCACCTAGAGTATACCATTGAGGTTATAGAACTCGTCCACACTATGATGGAGGAAAACATCAAGATCTAGAAACTGAAGCGTGCTCACCGGGAGTATACCGTTGAGGTTATAGTACTCGTCCACACTATGACGTAGGGAAGCATCTTCATAAAGATCTAGGAACTGTCTCGTGCTCACCAGGAGTATACCGTTGAGGTTATAGAACTCGTCCATATTATGATGGAGGAAAACATCAAGATCTAGGAACTGACTCGTGCTCACCGGGAGGATACCGTTGAGGTTATAATACTCGTCCACACTATGACGTAGGGAAGCATCTTCATCAAGATCTAGGAACTGTCTCGTGCTCACCGGGAGTATACCGTTGAGGTTATAGAACTCGTACACACTATGATGGAGGAAAACATCAAGATCTAGGAACTGACTCGTGCTCACCGGGAGTATACCGTTGAGGTTATAGTACTCGTCCACACGATGACGTAAGGAAGCATCTTCATCAAGATCTAGGAACTGTCTCGTGCTCACCGGGAGTATACCGTTGAGGTTATAGAACTCGTCCACACTATGATGGAGGAAAACATCAAGATCTAGGAACTGACTCGTGCTCACCGGGAGTATACCGTTGAGGTTATAGTACTCGTCCACACTATGACGTAGGGAAGCATCTTCATCAAGATCTAGGAACTGTCTCGTGCTCACCGGGAGTATATCGTTGAGGTTATAGAACTCGTCCACACTATGATGGAGGAAAACAGCAAGATCTAGGAACTGACTCGTGCTCACCGGGAGTATACCGTTGAGGTTATAGTACTCGTCCACACTATGACGTAGGGAAGCATCTTCATCAAGATCTAGGAACTGTCTCGTGCTCACCGGGAGTATACCGTTGAGGTTATAGAACTCGTCCACACTATGATGGAGGAAAACATCAAGATCTAGGAATTGACTCGTGCTCACCGGGAGTATATCATTAAGGTTATAGTACTCGTCAACACTATGACCTAGGGAAGCATCTTCATCAAGATCTAGGAACTGTCTCTTGCTCACCAGGAGTATATTGTTGAGGTTATAGAACTCGTTCACACTATGATGGAGGAAAACATCAAGATCTAGGTACTGACTCGTGCTCACCGGGAGTATATCGTTGAGGTTATAGTACTCGTCCACACTATGACATAGGGAAGCATCTTCATCAAGATCTAGGAACTGTCTCGTGCTCACCTAGAGTATACCATTGAGGTTATAGAACTCGTCCACACTATGATGGAGGAAAACATCAAGATCTAGGAACTGAAGCGTGCTCACCGGGAGTATACCGTTGAGGTTATAGTACTCGTCCACACTATGACGTAGGGAAGCATCTTCATAAAGATCTAAGAACTGTCTCGTGCTCACCGGGAGTATACCGTTGAGGTTATAGAACTCGTCCATACTATGATGGAGGAAAACATCAAGATCTAGGAACTGACTCGTGTTCACCGGGAGGATACCGTTGAGGTTATAATACTCGTCCACACTATGACGTAGGGAAGCATCTTCATCAAGATCTAGGAACTGTCTCGTGCTCACCGGGAGTATACCATTGAGGTTATAGAACTCGTCCACACTATGATGGAGGAAAACATCAAGATCTAGGAACTGACTCGTGCTAACCGGGAGTATACCGTTGAGGCTATAGTACTCGTCCACACTATGACGAATGGAAGCATCTTCATCAAGATCTAGGAACTGTCTCGTGCTAACCGGGAGTATATTGTTGAGGTTATAGAACTCGTCCACACTATTATGGAGGAAAACATCAAGATCTAGGAACTGACTCATGCTCACCAGGAGTACACCGTTGAGGTTATAGTACTCGTCCACACTATGACGTAGGGAAGCATCTTCATCAAGATCTAGGAACTGTCTCGTGCTCACCGGGAGTATCCCATTAAGGTTATAGAACTCGTCCACACTATGATGGAGGAAAACATCAAGATCTAGGAACTGACTCGTGCTCACCGGAAGTATACTGTTGAGGTTATAGTACTCGTCCACACTATCACTTTGGGAAGCATCTTCATCAAGATCTAGGAACTGTCTCGTGCTCACCGGGAGTACACCGTTGTGGTTATAGAACTCGTCCACACTATGATGGAGGAAAACATCAAGATCTAGGAACTGACTCGTGCTCACCGGGAGTATACCGTTGAGGTTATAGTACTCGTCCACACTATGACATAGGGAAGCATCTTCATCAAGATCTAGGAACTGTCTCGTGCTCACCGGGAGTATACCATTAAGGTTATAGAACTCGTCCACACTATGATGGAGAAAACCATCAAGATCTAGGTACTGACTCGTGCTCACCGGGAGTATATCGTTGAGGTTATAGTACTCGTCCACACTATGACATAGGGAAGCATCTTCATCAAGATCTAGGAACTGTCTCGTGCTCACCTAGAGTATACAATTGAGGTTATAGAACTCGTCCACACTATGATGGAGGAAAACATCAAGATCTAGGAACTGAAGCGTGCTCACCGGGAGTATACCGTTGAGGTTATAGTACTCGTCCACACTATGACGTAGGGAAGCATCTTCATAAAGATCTAGGAACTGTCTCGTGCTCACCGGGAGTATACCGTTGAGGTTATAGAACTCGTCCATACTATGATGGAGGAAAACATCAAGATCTAGGAACTGACTTGTGTTCACCGGGAGGATACCGTTGAGGTTATAATACTCGTCCACACTATGACGTAGGGAAGCATCTTCATCAAGATCTAGGAACTGTCTCGTGCTCACCGGGAGTATACCATTGAGGTTATAGAACTCGTCCACACTATGATGGAGGAAAACATCAAGATCTAGGAACTGACTCGTGCTCACCGGGAGTATACCGTTGAGGCTATAGTACTCGTCCACACTATGACGTATGGAAGCATCTTCATCAAGATCTAGGAACTGTCTCGTGCTAACCGGGAGTATATTGTTGAGGTTATAGAACTCTTCCACACTATTATGGAGGAAAACATCAAGATCTAGGAACTGACTCATGCTCACCAGGAGTACACCGTTGAGGTTATAGTACTCGTCCACACTATGACGTAGGGAAGCATCTTCATCAAGATCTAGGAACTGTCTCGTGCTCACCGGGAGTATCCCATTAAGGTTATAGAACTCGTCCACACTATGATGGAGGAAAACATCAAGATCTAGGAACTGACTCGTGCTCACCGGGAGTATACTGTTGAGGTTATAGTACTCGTCCACACTATGACTTTGGGAAGCATCTTCATCAAGATCTAGGAACTGTCTCGTGCTCACCGGGAGTACACCGTTGTGGTTATAGAACTCGTCCACACTATGATGGAGGAAAACATCAAGATCTAGGAACTGACTCGTGCTCACCGGGAGTATACCGTTGAGGTTATAGTACTCGTCCACACTATGACATAGGGAAGCATCTTCATCAAGATCTAGGAACTGTCTCGTGCTCACCGGGAGTATACCATTAAGGTTATAGAACTCGTCCACACTATGATGGTGAAAACCATCAAGATCTAGGTACTGACTCGTTCTCACCGGGAGTATATCGTTGAGGTTATAGTACTCGTCCACACTATGACATAGGGAAGCATCTTCATCAAGATCTAGGAACTGTCTCGTGCTCACCTAGAGTATACCATTGAGGTTATAGAACTCGTCCACACTATGATGGAGGAAAACATCAAGATCTAGGAACTGAAGCGTGCTCACCGGGAGTATACCGTTGAGGTTATAGTACTCGTCCACACTATGACGTAGGGAAGCATCTTCATAAAGATCTAGGAACTGTCTCGTGCTCACCGGGAGTATACCGTTGAGGTTATAGAACTCGTCCATACTATGATGGAGGAAAACATCAAGATCTAGGAACTGACTCGTGTTCACCGGGAGGATACCGTTGAGGTTATAATACTCGTCCACACTATGACGTAGGGAAGCATCTTCATCAAGATCTAGGAACTGTCTCATGCTCACCGGGAGTATACCATTGAGGTTATAGAACTCGTCCACACTATGATGGAGGAAAACATCAAGATCTAGGAACTGACTCGTGCTCACCGGGAGTATACCGTTGAGGCTATAGTACTCGTCCACACTATGACGTATGGAAGCATCTTCATCAAGATCTAGGAATTGTCTCGTGCTAACCGGGAGTATATTGTTGAGGTTATAGAACTCGTCCACACTATTATGGAGGAAAACATCAAGATCTAGGAACTGACTCATGCTCACCAGGAGTACACCGTTGAGGTTATAGTACTCGTCCACACTATGACGTAGGGAAGCATCTTCATCAAGATCTAGGAACTGTCTCGTGCTCACCGGGAGTATCCCATTAAGGTTATAGAACTCGTCCACACTATGATGAAGGAAAACATCAAGATCTAGGAACTGACTCGTGCTCACCGGGAGTATACCGTTGAGGTTATAGTACTCGTCCACACTATGACTTTGGGAAGCATCTTCATCAAGATCTAGGAACTGTCTCGTGCTCACCGGGAGTATACCATTAAGGTTATAGAACTCGTCCACACTATGATGGAGAAAACCATCAAGATCTAGGTACTGACTCGTGCTCACCGGGAGTATATCGTTGAGGTTATAGTACTCGTCCACACTATGACATAGGGAAGCATCTTCATCAAGATCTAGGAACTGTCTCGTGCTCACCTAGAGTATACAATTGAGGTTATAGAACTCGTCCACACTATGATGGAGGAAAACATCAAGATCTAGGAACTGAAGCGTGCTCACCGGGAGTATACCGTTGAGGTTATAGTACTCGTCCACACTATGACGTAGGGAAGCATCTTCATAAAGATCTAGGAACTGTCTCGTGCTCACCGGGAGTATACCGTTGAGGTTATAGAACTCGTCCATACTATGATGGAGGAAAACATCAAGATCTAGGAACTGACTTGTGTTCACCGGGAGGATACCGTTGAGGTTATAATACTCGTCCACACTATGACGTAGGGAAGCATCTTCATCAAGATCTAGGAACTGTCTCGTGCTCACCGGGAGTATACCATTGAGGTTATAGAACTCGTCCACACTATGATGGAGGAAAACATCAAGATCTAGGAACTGACTCGTGCTCACCGGGAGTATACCGTTGAGGCTATAGTACTCGTCCACACTATGACGTATGGAAGCATCTTCATCAAGATCTAGGAACTGTCTCGTGCTAACCGGGAGTATATTGTTGAGGTTATAGAACTCTTCCACACTATTATGGAGGAAAACATCAAGATCTAGGAACTGACTCATGCTCACCAGGAGTACACCGTTGAGGTTATAGTACTCGTCCACACTATGACGTAGGGAAGCATCTTCATCAAGATCTAGGAACTGTCTCGTGCTCACCGGGAGTATCCCATTAAGGTTATAGAACTCGTCCACACTATGATGGAGGAAAACATCAAGATCTAGGAACTGACTCGTGCTCACCGGGAGTATACTGTTGAGGTTATAGTACTCGTCCACACTATGACTTTGGGAAGCATCTTCATCAAGATCTAGGAACTGTCTCGTGCTCACCGGGAGTACACCGTTGTGGTTATAGAACTCGTCCACACTATGATGGAGGAAAACATCAAGATCTAGGAACTGACTCGTGCTCACCGGGAGTATACCGTTGAGGTTATAGTACTCGTCCACACTATGACATAGGGAAGCATCTTCATCAAGATCTAGGAACTGTCTCGTGCTCACCGGGAGTATACCATTAAGGTTATAGAACTCGTCCACACTATGATGGTGAAAACCATCAAGATCTAGGTACTGACTCGTTCTCACCGGGAGTATATCGTTGAGGTTATAGTACTCGTCCACACTATGACATAGGGAAGCATCTTCATCAAGATCTAGGAACTGTCTCGTGCTCACCTAGAGTATACCATTGAGGTTATAGAACTCGTCCACACTATGATGGAGGAAAACATCAAGATCTAGGAACTGAAGCGTGCTCACCGGGAGTATACCGTTGAGGTTATAGTACTCGTCCACACTATGACGTAGGGAAGCATCTTCATAAAGATCTAGGAACTGTCTCGTGCTCACCGGGAGTATACCGTTGAGGTTATAGAACTCGTCCATACTATGATGGAGGAAAACATCAAGATCTAGGAACTGACTCGTGTTCACCGGGAGGATACCGTTGAGGTTATAATACTCGTCCACACTATGACGTAGGGAAGCATCTTCATCAAGATCTAGGAACTGTCTCATGCTCACCGGGAGTATACCATTGAGGTTATAGAACTCGTCCACACTATGATGGAGGAAAACATCAAGATCTAGGAACTGACTCGTGCTCACCGGGAGTATACCGTTGAGGCTATAGTACTCGTCCACACTATGACGTATGGAAGCATCTTCATCAAGATCTAGGAATTGTCTCGTGCTAACCGGGAGTATATTGTTGAGGTTATAGAACTCGTCCACACTATTATGGAGGAAAACATCAAGATCTAGGAACTGACTCATGCTCACCAGGAGTACACCGTTGAGGTTATAGTACTCGTCCACACTATGACGTAGGGAAGCATCTTCATCAAGATCTAGGAACTGTCTCGTGCTCACCGGGAGTATCCCATTAAGGTTATAGAACTCGTCCACACTATGATGAAGGAAAACATCAAGATCTAGGAACTGACTCGTGCTCACCGGGAGTATACTGTTGAGGTTATAGTACTCGTCCACACTATGACTTTGGGAAGCATCTTCATCAAGATCTAGGAACTGTCTCGTGCTCACCGGGAGTACACCGTTGTGGTTATAGAACTCGTCCACACTATGATGGAGGAAAACATCAAGATCTAGGAACTGACTCGTGCTCACCGGGAGTATACCGTTGAGGTTATAGTACTCGTCCACACTATGACATAGGGAAGCATCTTCATCAAGATCTAGGAACTGTCTCGTGCTCACCGGGAGTATACCATTAAGGTTATAGAACTCGTCCACACTATGATGGAGGAAAACATCAAGATCTAGGAACTGACTCGTGCTCACTGGGAGTATACCGTTGAGGTTATAGTACTCGTCCACACTATGACATAGGGAAGCATCTTCATCAAGATCTAGGAACTGTCTCGTGCTCACCTGGAGTATACCATTGAGGTTATAGAACTCGTCCACACTATGATGGAGGAAAACATCAAGATCTAGGAACTGACTCGTGCTCACCGGGAGTATACCGTTGAGGTTATAGTACTCGTCCACACTATGACGTAGGGAAGCATCTTAATCAAGATCTAGGAACTGTCTCGTGCTCACCGGGAGTATACCGTTGAGGTTATAGAACTCGTCCACACTATGATGGAGGAAAACATCAAGATCTAGGAATTGACTCGTGCTCACCGGGAGTATACCATTAAGGTTATAGTACTCGTCAACACTATGACCTAGGGAAGCATCTTCATCAAGATCTAGGAACTGTCTCTTGCTCACCAGGAGTATATTGTTGAGGTTATAGAACTCGTCCACACTATGATGGAGGAAAACATCAAGATCTAGGTACTTACTCGTGCTCACCGGGAGTATATCGTTGAGGTTATAGTACTCGTCCACACTATGACATAGGGAAGCATCTTCATCAAGATCTAGGAACTGTCTCGTGCTCACCTAGAGTATACCATTGAGGTTATAGAACTCGTCCACACTATGATGGAGGAAAACATCAAGATCTAGGAACTGAAGCGTGCTCACCGGGAGTATACCGTTGAGGTTATAGTACTCGTCCACACTATGACGTAGGGAAGCATCTTCATAAAGATCTAGGAACTGTCTCGTGCTCACCGGGAGTATACCGTTGAGGTTATAGAACTCGTCCATACTATGATGGAGGAAAACATCAAGATCTAGGAACTGACTCGTGTTCACCGGGAGGATACCGTTGAGGTTATAATACTCGTCCACACTATGACGTAGGGAAGCATCTTCATCAAGATCTAGGAACTGTCTCGTGGTCACCGGGAGTATACCATTGAGGTTATAGAACTCGTCCACATTATGATGGAGGAAAACATCAAGATCTAGGAACTGACTCGTGCTCACCGGGAGTATACCGTTGAGGCTATAGTACTCGTCCACACTATGACGTATGGAAGCATCTTCATCAAGATCTAGGAACTGTCTCGTGCTAACCGGGAGTATATTGTTGAGGTTATAGAACTCGTCCACACTATTATGGAGGAAAACATCAAGATCTAGGAACTGACTCATGCTCACCAGGAGTACACCGTTGAGGTTATAGTACTCGTCCACACTATGACGTAGGGAAGCATCTTCATCAAGATCTAGGAACTGTCTCGTGCTCACCGGGAGTATCCCATTAAGGTTATAGAACTCGTCCACACTATGATGGAGGAAAACATCAAGATCTAGGAACTGACTCGTGCTCACCGGGAGTATACTGTTGAGGTTATAGTACTCGTCCACACTATGACTTTGGGAAGCATCTTCATCAAGATCTAGGAACTTTCTCGTGCTCACCGGGAGTACACCGTTGTGGTTATAGAACTCGTCCACACTATGATGGAGGAAAACATCAAGATCTAGGAACTGACTCGTGCTCACCGGGAGTATACCGTTGAGGTTATAGTACACGGCCACACTATGACATAGGGAAGCATCTTCATCAAGATCTAGGAACTGTCTCGTGCTCACCGGGAGTATACCATTAAGGTTATAGAACTCGTCCACACTATGATGGAGGAAAACATCAAGATCTAGGAACTGACTCGTGCTCACTGGGAGTATACCGTTGAGGTTATAGTACTCGTCCACACTATGACATAGGGAAGCATCTTCATCAAGATCTAGGAACTGTCTCGTGCTCACCTGGAGTATACCATTGAGGTTATAGAACTCGTCCACACTATGATGGAGGAAAACATCAAGATCTAGGAACTGACTCGTGCTCACCGGGAGTATACCGTTGAGGTTATAGTACTCGTCCACACTATGACGTAGGGAAGCATCTTCATAAAGATGTAGGAACTGTCTCGTGCTCACCGGGAGTATACCGTTGAGGTTATAGAACTCGTCCACACTATGATGGAGGAAAACATCAAGATCTAGGAACTGACTCGTGCTCACCGGGAGGATACCGTTGAGGTTATAATACTCGTCCACACTATGACGTAGGGAAGCATCTTCATCAAGATCTAGGAACTATCTCGTGCTCAGCGGGAGTATACCGTTGAGGTTATAGAACTCGTCCACACTATGATGGAGGAAAACATCAAGATCTAGGAACTGACTCGTGCTCACCGGGAGTATACCGTTGAGGTTATAGTACTCGTCCACACTATGACGTAGGGAAGCATCTTCATCAAGATCTAGGAACTGTCTCGTGCTCACTGGGAGTACACCGTTGAGGTTATAGAACTTGTCCACACTATGATGGAGGAAAACATCAAGATCTAGGAACTGACTCATGCTCACCGAGAGTATACCGTTGAGGTTATAATACTCGTCCACACTATGACATAGGGAAGCATCTTCATCAAGATCTAGGAACAGTCTCGTGCTCACCGGGAGTATACCATTAAGGTTATAGAACTCGTACACACTATGATGGAGGAAAACATCAAGATCTAGGAACTGACTCGGGCTCACCGGGAGTATACCGTTGAGGTTATAGTACTCGTCCACACTATGACATAGGGAAGCATCTTCATCAAGATCTAGGAACTGTCTCGTGCTCACCTGGAGTATACCATTGAGGTTATAGAACTCGTCCACACTATGATGGAGGAAAACATCAAGATCTAGGAACTGACTCGTGCTCACCGGGAGTATACCGATGAGGTTATAGTACTCGTCCACACTATGACGTAGGGAAGCATCTTCATAAAGATCTAGGAACTGTCTCGTGCTCACCGGGAGTATACCGTTGAGGTTATAGAACTCGTCCACACTATGATGGAGGAAAACATCAAGATCTAGATACTGACTCGTGCTCACCGGGAGGATACCGTTGAGGTTATAATACTCGTCCATACTAGGACGTAGGGAAGCATCTTCATCAAGATCTAGGAACTGTCTCGTGCTCACTGGGAGTATACCGTTGAGGTTATAGAACTCGTCCACACTATGATGGAGGAAAACATCAAGATCTAGGAACTGACTCGTGCTCACCGGGAGTATACCGTTGAGGCTATAGTACTCGTCCACACTATGACGTATAGAAGCATCTTCATCAAGATCTAGGAACTGTCTCGTGCTAATCGGGAGTATATCGTTGAGGTTATAGAACTCGTCCACACTATGATGGAGGAAAACATCAAGATCTAGGAACTGACTCATGCTCATCGGGAGTACACCGTTGAGGTTATAGTACTCATCCATACTATGACGTAGGGAAGCATCTTCATAAAGATCTAGGAATTGTCTCGTGCTCACTGGGAGTATACCGTTGAGGTTATAGAACTCGTCCATACTATGATGGAGGAAAACATCAAGATCTAGGAACTGACTCGTGCTCACCGGGAGTATACCGTTGAGGTTATAGTACTCGTCCACACTATGACGTAGGGAAGCATCTTCATCAAGATCTAGGAACTGTCTCGTGCTCACCGGGAGTACACCGTTGAGGTTATAGAACTCGTCCACACTATGATGGAGGAAAACATCAAGATCTAGGAACTGACTCGTGCTCACCGGGAGTATACCGTTGAGGTTATAGTACTCGTCCACACTATGACATAGGGAAGCATCTTCATCAAGATCTAGGAACTGTCTCGTGCTCACCGGGAGTATACCATTAAAGTTATAGAACTCGTCCACACTATGATGGAGGAAAACATCAAGATCTAGGAACTGACTCATGCTCATCGGGAGTATACCGTTGAGGTTATAGTACTCGTCCACACTATGACATAGGGAAGCATCTTCATCAAGATCCTGGAACTGTCTCGTGCTCACCGAGAGTATACCGTTGAGGTTATAGAACTTGTCCACACTATGATGGAGGAAAACATCAAGATATAGGAATTGACTCATGTTCACCGGGAGTATACCGTTGAGGTTATAGTACTCGTCCACACTATGACGTAGGGAAGCATCTTCATCAAGATCTAGGAACTGTCTCGTGCTCACCGGGAGTATACCGTTGAGGTTATAGAACTCGTCCACACTATGATGGAGGAAAACATCAAGATCTAGGAACTGATTCGTGCTCACTGGGAGTATACCATTGAGGTTATAGTACTCGTCCACACTATGACGTAGGGAAGCATCTTCATAAAGATCTAGGAACTGCCTCGTGCTCACCGGGAGTATACTGTTGAGGTTATAGAACTCGTCCACACTATGATGGAGGAAAACATCAAGATCTAGGAACTAACTCGTGCACACCGGGAGTATACCATTGAGGTTATAGTACTCGTCCACACTATGACGTAGGGAAGCATCTTCATAAAGATCTAGGAATTGTCTCGTGCTCACCGGGAGTATACCGTTGAGGTTATAGAACTCGTCCACACTATGATGGAAGAAAACATCAAGATCTAGGAACTGACTCGTGCTCACCCGGAGTATACCGTTGAGGTTATAATACTCGTCCACACTATGACGTAGGGAAGCATCTTCATCAAGATCTAGGAACTGTCTCGTGCTCACCGGGAGTATACCGTTGAGGTTATAGAACTCGTCCACACTATGATGGAGGAAAACATCAAGATCTAGGAACTGACTCGTGCTCACCGGGAGAATACCGTTGAGGTTATAGTACTCGTCCACACTATGACGTAGGGAAGCATCTTCATCAAGATCTAGGAACTGTCTCATGCTCACCGGGAGCATACTGTTGAGGTTATAGAACTCGTCCACACTATGATGGAGGAAAACATCAAGATCTAGGAACTGACTCGTGCTCACCGGGAGGATACCGTTGAGGTTATAATACTCATCCACACTATGACGTAGGGAAGAATCTTCATCAAGATCTAGGAACTGTCTCGTGCTCACCGGGAGTATACCGTTGAGGTTATAGAACTCGTCCACACTATGATGGAGGAAAACATCAAGATCTAGGAACTTACTCGTGCTCACCGGGAGTATACGGTTGAGGCTATAGTACTCGTCCACACTATGACGTATAGAAGCATCTTCATCAAGATCTAGGAACTGTCTCATGCTAATCGGGAGTATATCGTTGAGGTTATAGAACTCGTCCACACTATGATGGAGGAAAACATCAAGATCTAGGAACTGACTCATGCTCACCGGGAGTACACCGTTGAGGTTATAGTACTCGTCCACACTATGACATAGGGAAGCATCTTCATCAAGATCTAGGAACTGTCTCGTGCTCACTGGGAGTATACCGTTGAGGTTATAGAACTCGTCCACACTATGATGGTGGAAAACATCAAGATCTAGGAACTGACTCGTGCTCACCGGGAGTATACCGTTGAGGTTATAGTACTCGTCCACACTATGACGTAGGGAAGCATCTTCATCAAGATCTAGGAACTGTCTCGTGCTCATCGGGAGTACACCGTTGAGGTTATAGAACTCGTCCACACTATGATGGAGGAAAACATCAAGATCTAGGAACTGACTCGTGCTCACCGGGAGTATACCGTTGAGGTTATAGTACTCGTCCACACTATGACATAGGGAAGCATCTTCATCAAGATCTAGGAACTTTCTCGTGCTCACCGGGAGTATACCATTAAAGTTATAGAACACGTCCACACTATGATGGAGGAAAACATCAAGATCTAGGAACTGACTCGTGCTCACCGGGAGTATACCGTTGAGGTTATAGTACTCGTCCACACTATGACATAGGGAAGCATCTTCATCAAGATCTAGGAACTGTCTCGTGCTCAACGGGAGTATACCATTAAGGTTATAGAACTCGTCCACACTATGATGGAGGAAAACATCAAGATCTAGGAACTGACTCGTGCTCACCGGGAGTATACCGTTGAGGTTATAGTACTCGTCCACACTATGACATAGGGAAGCATCTTCATCAAGATCTAGGAACTGTCTCGTGCTCACCTGGAGTATACCATTGAGGTTATAGAACTCGTCCACACTATGATGGAGGAAAACATCAAGATCTAGGAACTGACTCGTGCTCACCGGGAGTATACTGTTGAGGTTATAGTACTCGTCCACACTATGACGTAGGGAAGCATCTTCATAAAGATGTAGGAACTGTCTCGTGCTCACCGGGAGTATACCGTTGAGGTTATAGAACTCGTCCACACTATGATGGAGGAAAACATCAAGATCTAGGAACTGACTCGTGCTCACCGGGAGGATACCGTTGAGGTTATAATACTCGTCCACACTATGACGTAGGGAAGCTTCTTCATCAACATCTAGGAACTGTCTCATGCTCACCGGGAGTATACCGTTGAGGTTATAGAACTAGTCCACACTATGATGGAGGAAAACATCAAGATCTAGGAATTGACTCGTGCTCACCGGGAGTATACCGTTGAGGCTATAGTACTCGTCCACACTATGACGTATGGAAGCATCTTCATCAAGATCTAGGAACTGTCTCGTGCTAACCAGGTGTATATCGTTGAGGTTATAGAACTCGTCCATACTATGATGGAGGAAAACATCAAGATCTAGGAACTGACTCATGCTCACCGGGAGTACACCGTTGAGGTTATGGTACTCGTCCACACTATGACGTAGGGAAGCATCTTCATCAAGATCTAGGAACTGTCTCGTGCTCACCGGGAGTATACCGTTGAGGTTATAGTACTCTTCCACACTATGACGTAGGGAAGCATCTACATCAAGATCTAGGAACTGACTCGTGCTCACCGGGAGTATACCGTTGAGGTTATAGTACTCGTCCACACTATGACATAGGGAAGCATCTTCATCAAGATCCTGGAACGGTCTCGTGCTCACCAAGAGTATACCGTTGAGGTTATAGAACTTGTCCACACTATGATGGAGGAAAACATCAAGATCTAGGAACTGACTCGTGCTCACCGGGAGTATACCGTTGAGGTTATAGTACTCGTCCACACTATTACGTAGGGAAGCATCTTCATCAAGATCTAGGAACTGTCTCGTGCTCACCGGGACTATACCGTTGAGGTTATAGAACTCATCCACACTATGATGGAGGAAAACATCAAGATCTAGGAACTGACTCGTGCTCACCGGGATTACACCGTTGAGGTTATAGTACTCGTCCACACTATGACGTAGGGAAGCATCTTCATCAAGATCTAGGAACTGTCTCGTGCTCACCGGGAGTATACCGTTGAGGTTATAGAACTCGTCCACACTATGATGGAGGAAAACATCAAGATCTAGGAACTGACTCGTGCTCACCGGGAGTATACCGTTGAGGTTATAGTACTCGTCCACACTATGACGTAGGGAAGCATCTTCATCAAGATCTAGGAACTGTCTCGTGCTCACCGGGAGTATACCGTTGAGGTTATAGAACTCGTCCACACTATGATGGAGGAAAACATCAAGATCTAGGAACTGACTCGTGCACACCGGGAGTATACCGTTGAGGTTATAGTACTCGTCCACACTATGACAAAGGGAAGCATCTTCATAAAGATCTAGGAATTGTCTCGTGCTCACTGAGAGTATACCATTGAGGTTATAGAACTCGTCCACACTATGATGGAGGAAAACATCAAGATCTAGGAACTGACTCATGCTCACCCGGAGTATACCGTTGAGGTTATAGTACTCGTCCACACTATGACGTAGGGAAGCATCTTCATCAAGATCTAGGAACTGTCTCATGCTCACCGGGAGTATACCGTTGAGGTTATAGAACTCGTCAACACTATGATGGAGGAAAACATCAAGATCTAGGAACTGACTCGTGCTCACCGGGAGAATACCGTTGAGGTTATAGTACTCGTCCACACTATGACGTAGGGAAGCATCTTCATCAAGATCTAGGAACTATCTCGTGCTCACCGGGAGTAAAACATTGAGGTTATAGAACTCGTCCACACTATGATAGAGGAAAACATCAAGATCTAGGAACTGACTCGTGCTCACCGGGAGTATACCGTTGAGGTTATAATACTCGTCCACACTATGACCTAGGGAAGCATCTTCATCAAGATCTAGGAACTGTCTCTTGCTCACCGGGAGTATACCGTTGAGGTTATAGAACACGTCCACACTATGATGGAGGAAAACATCAAGATCTAGGAACTGACTCGTGCTCACCGGGAGTATACCGTTGAGGTTATAGTACTCGTCCACACTATGACGTAGGGAAGCATCTTCATCAAGATCTAGGAACTGTCTCGTGCTCACCGGGAGTATACCGTTGAGGTTATAGAACTCGTCCACACTATTATGGAGGAAAACATCAAGATCTAGGAACTTACTCGTGCTCACCGGGAGTATACCGTTGAGGTTATAGTACTCGTCCACACTATGACGTAGGGAAGCATCTTCATAAAGATCTAGGAACTGTCTCGTGCTCATCGGGAGTATACCGTTGATGTTATAGAACTCGTCCACACTATGATGGAGGAAAACATCAAGATCTAGGAACTGACTCGTGCTCACCGGGAGTATACCGTTGAGGTTATAGTACTCGTCCACACTATGACGTAGGGAAGCATCTTCATCAAGATCTAGGAACTGTCTCGTGCTGACCGGGAGTATACCGTTGAGGTTATAGAACTCATCCACACTATGATGGAGGAAAACATCAAGATCTAGGAACTGACTCGTGCTCACCGGTAGTATACCGTTGAGGTTATAGTACTCGTCCACACTATGACGTAGGGAAGCATCTTCATCAAGATCTAGGAACTGTCTCGTGCTCACCGGGAGTATACCGTTGATGTTATAGAACTCGTCCACACTATGATGGAGGAAAACATCAAGATCTAGGAACGTACTCATGCTCACCGGGAGTATACCGTTGAGGTTATAGTACTCGTCCACACTATGACGTACGGAAGCATCTTCATCAAGATCTAGGAACTGTCTCGTGCTCACCGGGAGTATACCGTTGAGGTTATAGAACTCATCCACACTATGATGGAGGAAAACATCAAGATCTAGGAACTTACTCGTGCTCACCAGGAGTATACCGTTGAGGTTATAGTACTCGTCCACACTATGACGTAGGGAAGCATCTTCATCAAGATCTAGGAACTGTCTCGTGCTCACCGGGAGTATACCGTTGAGGTTATAGAACTCGTCCACACTATGATGGAGGAAAACATCAAGATCTAGGAACTGACTCGTGCTCATCGGGAGTATACCGTTGAGGTTATACTACTCGTCAACACTATGACGTAGGGAAGCATCTTCATCAAGATCTAGGAACTGTCTCGTGCTCACCGGGAGTATACCGTTGAGGTTATAGAACTCGTCCACACTATGATGGAGGAAAACATCAAGATCTAGAAACTGACTCGTGCTCACCGGGAGTATACCGTTGAGGTTATAGTACTCGTCCACACTATGACGTAGGGAAGCATCTTCATCAAGATCTAGGAACTGTCTTGTGCTCACCGGGAGTATACCGTTGAGGTTATAGAACTCGTCCATACTATGATGGAGGAAAACATCAAGATCTAGGAACTGACTCTTGCTCACCAGGAGTATACCGTTGAGGTTATAGTACTCGTCCACACTATGACGTAGGGAAGCATCTTCATCAAGATCTAGGAACTGTCTCGTGCTCACCAGGAGTATACCGTTGAGGTTATAGAACTCGTCCACACTATGATGGAGGAAAACATCAAGATCTAGGAACTGACTCGTGTTTACCGGGAGTATACCGTTGAGGTTATAGTACTCGTCCACACTATGACGTAGAGAAGCATCTTCATCAAGATCTAGGAACTGTCTCGTGCTCACCGGGAGTATACCGTTGATGTTATAGAACTCGTCCATACTATGATGGAGGAAAACATCAAGATCTAGGAACTGACTCGTGCTCACCGGGAGTATACCGTTGAGGTTATAGTACTCGTCCACACTATGACGTAGGGAAGCATCTTCATCAAGATCTAGGAACTGTCTCGTGCTCACCGGGAGTAGACCGTTGATGTTATAGAACTCGTCCACACTATGATGGAGGAAAACATCAAGATCTAGGAACTGACTCATGCTCACCTGGAGTATACCGTTGAGGTTATAGTACTCGTCCACACTATGACGTAGGGAAGCATCTTCATCAAGATCTAGGAACTGTCTCGTGCTCACCGGGAATATACCGTTGAGGTTATAGAACTCGTCCACACTATGATGGAGGAAAACATCAAGATCTAGGAACTGACTCGTGCTCACCAGGAGTATACCGTTGAGGTTATAGTAATCGTCCACACTATGACGTAGGGAAGCATCTTCATCAAGATCTAGGAACTGTCTCGTGCTCACCGGGAGTATACCGTTGAGGTTATAGAACTCGTCCACACTATGATGGAGGAAAACATCAAGATCTAGGAACTGACTCTTGCTCACCAGGAGTATACCGTTGAGGTTATAGTACTCGTCCACACTATGACGTAGGGAAGCATCTTCATCAAGATCTAGGAACTGTCTCGTGCTCACCAGGAGTATACCGTTGAGGTTATAGAACTCGTCCACACTATGATGGAGGAAAACATCAAGATCTAGGAACTGACTCTTGCTCACCAGGAGTATACCGTTGAGGTTATAGTACTCGTCCACACTATGACGTAGGGAAGCATCTTCATCAAGATCTAGGAACTGTCTCGTGCTCACCAGGAGTATATCGTTGAGGTTATAGAACTCGTCCACACTATGATGGAGGAAAACATCAAGATCTAGGAACTGACTCGTGTTTACCGGGAGTATACCGTTGAGGTTATAGTACTCGTCCACACTATGACGTAGAGAAGCATCTTCATCAAGATCTAGGAACTCTCTCGTGCTCACCGGGAGTATACCGTTGATGTTATAGAACTCGTCCATACTATGATGGAGGAAAACATCAAGATCTAGGAACTGACTCGTGCTCACCGGGAGTATACCGTTGAGGTTATAGTACTCGTCCACACTATGACGTAGGGAAGCATCTTCATGAAGATCTAGGAACTGTCTCGTGCTCACCGGGAGTATACTGTTGAGGTTATAGAACTCGTCCACACTATGATGGAGGAAAACATCAAGATCTAGGAACTGACTCGTGCTCACCGGGAGTATACCGTTGAGGTTATAGTACTTGTCCACACTATGAAGTAGGGAAGCATCTTCATCAAGATCTAGGAACAGTCTCGTGCTGACCGGGAGTATACCGTTGAGGTTATAGAACTCATCCACACTATGATGGAGGAAAACATCAAGATCTAGGAACTGACTCGTGCTCACCGGGAGTATACCGTTGAGGTTATAGTACTCGTCCACACTATGACGTAGGGAAGCATCTTCATCAAGATCTAGGAACTGTCTCGTGCTCACCGGGAGTATACCGTTGATGTTATAGAACTCGTCCACACTATGATGGAGGAAAACATCAAGATCTAGGAACGTACTCATGCTCACCGGGAGTATACCGTTGAGGTTATAGTACTCGTCCACACTATGACGTAGGGAAGCATCTTCATCAAGATCTAGGAACTGTCTCGTGCTCACCGGGAGTATACCGTTGAGGTTATAGAACTCATCCACACTATGATGGAGGAAAACATCAAGATCTAGGAACTTACTCGTGCTCACCAGGAGTATACCGTTGAGGTTATAGTACTCGTCCACACTATGACGTAGGGAAGCATCTTCATCAAGATCTAGGAACTGTCTCGTGCTCACCGGGAGTATACCGTTGAGGTTATAGAACTCGTCCACACTATGATGGAGGAAAACATCAAGATCTAGGAACTGACTCGTGCTCATCGGGAGTATACCGTTGAGGTTATACTACTCGTCAACACTATGACGTAGGGAAGCATCTTCATCAAGATCTAGGAACTGTCTCGTGCTCACCGGGAGTATACCGTTGAGGTTATAGTTCTCGTCCACACTATGATGGAGGAAAACATCAAGATCTAGAAACTGACTCGTGCTTACCGGGAGTATACCGTTGAGGTTATAGTACTCGTCCACACTATGACGTAGGGAAGCATCTTCATCAAGATCTAGGAACTGTCTCGTGCTCACCGGGAGTATACCGTTGAGGTTATAGAACTCGTCCACACTATGATGGAGGAAAACATCAAGATCTAGGAACTGACTCTTGCTCACCAGGAGTATACCGTTGAGGTTATAGTACTCGTCCACACTATGACGTAGGGAAGCATCTTCATCAAGATCTAGGAACTGTCTCGTGCTCACCAGGAGTATACCATTGAGGTTATAGAACTCGTCCACACTATGATGGAGGAAAACATCAAGATCTAGGAACTGACTCATGTTTACCGGGAGTATACCATTGAGGTTATAGTACTCGTCCACACTATGACGTAGAGAAGCATCTTCATCAAGATCTAGGAACTGTCTCGTGCTCACCGGGAGTATACCGTTGATGTTATAGAACTCGTCCATACTATGATGGAGGAAAACATCAAGATCTAGGAACTGACTCGTGCTCACCGGGAGTATACCGTTGAGGTTATAGTACTCGTCCACACTATGACGTAGGGAAGCATCTTCATCAAGATCTAGGAACTGTCTCGTGCTCACCGGGAGTAGACCGTTGATGTTATAGAACTCGTCCACACTATGATGGAGGAAAACATCAAGATCTAGGAACTGACTCATGCTCACCGGGAGTATACCGTTGAGGTTATAGTACTCGTCCACACTATGACGTAGGGAAGCATCTTCATCAAGATCTAGGAACTGTCTCGTGCTCACCGGGAGTATACCGTTGAGGTTATAGAACTCGTCCACACTATGATGGAGGAAAACATCAAGATCTAGGAACTGACTCGTGCTCACCAGGAGTATACCGTTGAGGTTATAGTAATCGTCCACACTATGACGTAGGGAAGCATCTTCATCAAGATCTAGGAACTGTCTCGTGCTCACCGGGAGTATACCGTTGAGGTTATAGAACTCGTCCACACTATGATGGAGGAAAACATCAAGATCTAGGAACTGACTCTTGCTCACCAGGAGTATACCGTTGAGGTTATAGTACTCGTCCACACTATGACGTAGGGAAGCATCTTCATCAAGATCTAGGAACTGTCTCGTGCTCACCGGGAGTATACCGTTGTGGTTATAGAACTCGTCCACACTATGATGGAGGAAAACATCAAGATCTAGGAACTGACTCGCGCTCACCAGGAGTATACCGTTGAGGTTATAGTAATCGTCCACACTATGACGTAGGGAAGCATCTTCATCAAGATCTAGGAACTGTCTCGTGCTCACCGGGAGTATACCGTTGAGGTTATAGAACTCATCCACACTATGATGGAGGAAAACATCAAGATCTAGGAACTGACTCGTGCTCATCGGGAGTATACCGTTGAGGTTATAGTACTCGTACACACTATGACGTAGGGAAGCATCTTCATCAAGATCTAGGAACTGTCTCGTGCTCACCGAGAGTATATCGTTGAGGTTATAGAACTCGTCCACACTATGATGGAGTAAAACATCAAGATCTAGAAACTGACTCGTGCTCACCAGGATTATACCGTTGAGGTTATAGTACTCGTCCACACTATGACGTAGGGAAGCATCTTCATCAAGATCTAGGAACTGTCTCGTGCTCACCGGGAGTATACTGTTGAGGTTATAGAACTCGTCCACACTATGATGGAGGAAAACATCATGATCTAGGAACTGACTCGTGCTCATCGGGAGTATACCGTTGAGGTTATACTACTCGTCCACACTATGACGTAGGGAAGCATCTTTATCAAGATCTAGGAACTGTCTCGTGCTCACCGGGAGTATACTGTTGAGGTTATAGAACTCGTCCACACTATGATGGAGGAAAACATCAAGATCTAGAAACTGACTCGTGCTCACCGGGAGTATACCGTTGAGGTTATAGTACTCGTCCACACTATGACGTAGGGAAGCATCTTCATCAAGATCTAGGAACTGTCTCGTGCTCACCGGGAGTATACCGTTGAGGTTATAGAACTCGTCCACACTATGATGGAGGAAAACATCAAGATCTAGGAACTGACTCTTGCTCACCAGGAGTATACCGTTGAGGTTATAGTACTCGTCCACACTATGACATAGGGAAGCATCTTCAACAAGATCTAGGAACTGACTCGTGCTCACCAGGAGTATACCGTTGAGGTTATAGAACTCGTCCACACTATGATGGAGGAAAACATCAAGATCTAGGAACTGACTCGTGTTTACCGGGAGTATACTGTTGAGGTTATAGTACTCGTCCACACTATGACGTAGAGAAGCATCTTCATTAAGATCTAGGAACTGTCTCGTGCTCACCGGGAGTATACCGTTGATGTTATAGAACTCGTCCATACTATGATGGAGGAAAACATCAAGATCTAGGAACTGACTCGTGTTTACCGGGAGTATACCGTTGAGGTTATAGTACTCGTCCACACTATGACGTAGAGAAGCATCTTCATCAAGATCTAGGAACTGTCTCGTGCTCACCGGGAGTATACCGTTGATGTTATAGAACTCGTCCATACTATGATGGAGGAAAACATCAAGATCTAGGAACTGACTCGTGCTCACCGGGAGTATACCGTTGAGGTTATAGTACTCGTCCACACTATGACGTAGGGAAGCATCTTCATCAAGATCTAGGAACTGTCTCGTGCTCACCGGGAGTAGACCGTTGATGTTATAGAACTCGTCCACACTATGATGGAGGAAAACATCAAGATCTAGGAACTGACTCATGCTCACCTGGAGTATACCGTTGAGGTTATAGTACTCGTCCACACTATGACGTAGGGAAGCATCTTCATCAAGATCTAGGAACTGTCTCGTGCTCACCGGGAATATACCGTTGAGGTTATAGAACTCGTCCACACTATGATGGAGGAAAACATCAAGATCTAGGAACTGACTCGTGCTCACCAGGAGTATACCGTTGAGGTTATAGTAATCGTCCACACTATGACGTAGGGAAGCATCTTCATCAAGATCTAGGAACTGTCTCGTGCTCACCGGGAGTATACCGTTGAGGTTATAGAACTCGTCCACACTATGATGGAGGAAAACATCAAGATCTAGGAACTGACTCTTGCTCACCAGGAGTATACCGTTGAGGTTATAGTACTCGTCCACACTATGACGTAGGGAAGCATCTTCATCAAGATCTAGGAACTGTCTCGTGCTCACCAGGAGTATACCGTTGAGGTTATAGAACTCGTCCACACTATGATGGAGGAAAACATCAAGATCTAGGAACTGACTCTTGCTCACCAGGAGTATACCGTTGAGGTTATAGTACTCGTCCACACTATGACGTAGGGAAGCATCTTCATCAAGATCTAGGAACTGTCTCGTGCTCACCAGGAGTATATCGTTGAGGTTATAGAACTCGTCCACACTATGATGGAGGAAAACATCAAGATCTAGGAACTGACTCGTGTTTACCGGGAGTATACCGTTGAGGTTATAGTACTCGTCCACACTATGACGTAGAGAAGCATCTTCATCAAGATCTAGGAACTCTCTCGTGCTCACCGGGAGTATACCGTTGATGTTATAGAACTCGTCCATACTATGATGGAGGAAAACATCAAGATCTAGGAACTGACTCGTGCTCACCGGGAGTATACCGTTGAGGTTATAGTACTCGTCCACACTATGACGTAGGGAAGCATCTTCATGAAGATCTAGGAACTGTCTCGTGCTCACCGGGAGTATACTGTTGAGGTTATAGAACTCGTCCACACTATGATGGAGGAAAACATCAAGATCTAGGAACTGACTCGTGCTCACCGGGAGTATACCGTTGAGGTTATAGTACTTGTCCACACTATGAAGTAGGGAAGCATCTTCATCAAGATCTAGGAACAGTCTCGTGCTGACCGGGAGTATACCGTTGAGGTTATAGAACTCATCCACACTATGATGGAGGAAAACATCAAGATCTAGGAACTGACTCGTGCTCACCGGGAGTATACCGTTGAGGTTATAGTACTCGTCCACACTATGACGTAGGGAAGCATCTTCATCAAGATCTAGGAACTGTCTCGTGCTCACCGGGAGTATACCGTTGATGTTATAGAACTCGTCCACACTATGATGGAGGAAAACATCAAGATCTAGGAACGTACTCATGCTCACCGGGAGTATACCGTTGAGGTTATAGTACTCGTCCACACTATGACGTAGGGAAGCATCTTCATCAAGATCTAGGAACTGTCTCGTGCTCACCGGGAGTATACCGTTGAGGTTATAGAACTCATCCACACTATGATGGAGGAAAACATCAAGATCTAGGAACTTACTCGTGCTCACCAGGAGTATACCGTTGAGGTTATAGTACTCGTCCACACTATGACGTAGGGAAGCATCTTCATCAAGATCTAGGAACTGTCTCGTGCTCACCGGGAGTATACCGTTGAGGTTATAGAACTCGTCCACACTATGATGGAGGAAAACATCAAGATCTAGGAACTGACTCGTGCTCATCGGGAGTATACCGTTGAGGTTATACTACTCGTCAACACTATGACGTAGGGAAGCATCTTCATCAAGATCTAGGAACTGTCTCGTGCTCACCGGGAGTATACCGTTGAGGTTATAGTTCTCGTCCACACTATGATGGAGGAAAACATCAAGATCTAGAAACTGACTCGTGCTTACCGGGAGTATACCGTTGAGGTTATAGTACTCGTCCACACTATGACGTAGGGAAGCATCTTCATCAAGATCTAGGAACTGTCTCGTGCTCACCGGGAGTATACCGTTGAGGTTATAGAACTCGTCCACACTATGATGGAGGAAAACATCAAGATCTAGGAACTGACTCTTGCTCACCAGGAGTATACCGTTGAGGTTATAGTACTCGTCCACACTATGACGTAGGGAAGCATCTTCATCAAGATCTAGGAACTGTCTCGTGCTCACCAGGAGTATACCATTGAGGTTATAGAACTCGTCCACACTATGATGGAGGAAAACATCAAGATCTAGGAACTGACTCATGTTTACCGGGAGTATACCATTGAGGTTATAGTACTCGTCCACACTATGACGTAGAGAAGCATCTTCATCAAGATCTAGGAACTGTCTCGTGCTCACCGGGAGTATACCGTTGATGTTATAGAACTCGTCCATACTATGATGGAGGAAAACATCAAGATCTAGGAACTGACTCGTGCTCACCGGGAGTATACCGTTGAGGTTATAGTACTCGTCCACACTATGACGTAGGGAAGCATCTTCATCAAGATCTAGGAACTGTCTCGTGCTCACCGGGAGTAGACCGTTGATGTTATAGAACTCGTCCACACTATGATGGAGGAAAACATCAAGATCTAGGAACTGACTCATGCTCACCGGGAGTATACCGTTGAGGTTATAGTACTCGTCCACACTATGACGTAGGGAAGCATCTTCATCAAGATCTAGGAACTGTCTCGTGCTCACCGGGAGTATACCGTTGAGGTTATAGAACTCGTCCACACTATGATGGAGGAAAACATCAAGATCTAGGAACTGACTCGTGCTCACCAGGAGTATACCGTTGAGGTTATAGTAATCGTCCACACTATGACGTAGGGAAGCATCTTCATCAAGATCTAGGAACTGTCTCGTGCTCACCGGGAGTATACCGTTGAGGTTATAGAACTCGTCCACACTATGATGGAGGAAAACATCAAGATCTAGGAACTGACTCTTGCTCACCAGGAGTATACCGTTGAGGTTATAGTACTCGTCCACACTATGACGTAGGGAAGCATCTTCATCAAGATCTAGGAACTGTCTCGTGCTCACCGGGAGTATACCGTTGTGGTTATAGAACTCGTCCACACTATGATGGAGGAAAACATCAAGATCTAGGAACTGACTCGCGCTCACCAGGAGTATACCGTTGAGGTTATAGTAATCGTCCACACTATGACGTAGGGAAGCATCTTCATCAAGATCTAGGAACTGTCTCGTGCTCACCGGGAGTATACCGTTGAGGTTATAGAACTCATCCACACTATGATGGAGGAAAACATCAAGATCTAGGAACTGACTCGTGCTCATCGGGAGTATACCGTTGAGGTTATAGTACTCGTACACACTATGACGTAGGGAAGCATCTTCATCAAGATCTAGGAACTGTCTCGTGCTCACCGAGAGTATATCGTTGAGGTTATAGAACTCGTCCACACTATGATGGAGTAAAACATCAAGATCTAGAAACTGACTCGTGCTCACCAGGATTATACCGTTGAGGTTATAGTACTCGTCCACACTATGACGTAGGGAAGCATCTTCATCAAGATCTAGGAACTGTCTCGTGCTCACCGGGAGTATACTGTTGAGGTTATAGAACTCGTCCACACTATGATGGAGGAAAACATCATGATCTAGGAACTGACTCGTGCTCATCGGGAGTATACCGTTGAGGTTATACTACTCGTCCACACTATGACGTAGGGAAGCATCTTTATCAAGATCTAGGAACTGTCTCGTGCTCACCGGGAGTATACTGTTGAGGTTATAGAACTCGTCCACACTATGATGGAGGAAAACATCAAGATCTAGAAACTGACTCGTGCTCACCGGGAGTATACCGTTGAGGTTATAGTACTCGTCCACACTATGACGTAGGGAAGCATCTTCATCAAGATCTAGGAACTGTCTCGTGCTCACCGGGAGTATACCGTTGAGGTTATAGAACTCGTCCACACTATGATGGAGGAAAACATCAAGATCTAGGAACTGACTCTTGCTCACCAGGAGTATACCGTTGAGGTTATAGTACTCGTCCACACTATGACATAGGGAAGCATCTTCAACAAGATCTAGGAACTGACTCGTGCTCACCAGGAGTATACCGTTGAGGTTATAGAACTCGTCCACACTATGATGGAGGAAAACATCAAGATCTAGGAACTGACTCGTGTTTACCGGGAGTATACTGTTGAGGTTATAGTACTCGTCCACACTATGACGTAGAGAAGCATCTTCATTAAGATCTAGGAACTGTCTCGTGCTCACCGGGAGTATACCGTTGATGTTATAGAACTCGTCCATACTATGATGGAGGAAAACATCAAGATCTAGGAACTGACTCGTGCTCACCGGGAGTATACCGTTGAGGTTATAGTACTCGTCCACACTATGACATAGGGAAGCATCTTCATCAAGATCTAGGAACTGTCTCATGCTCACCGGGAGTATACCGTTGATGTTATAGAACTCGTCCACACTATGATGGAGGAAAACATCAAGATCTAGGAACTGACTCTTGCTCACCAGGAGTATACCGTTGAGGTTATAGTACTCGTCCACACTATGACATAGGGAAGCATCTTCAACAAGATCTAGGAACTGACTCGTGCTCACCAGGAGTATACCGTTGAGGTTATAGAACTCGTCCACACTATGATGGAGGAAAACATCAAGATCTAGGAACTGACTCGTGTTTACCGGGAGTATACCGTTGAGGTTATAGTACTCGTCCACACTAAGACGTAGAGAAGCATCTTCATTAAGATGTAGGAACTGTCTCGTGCTCACCGGGAGTATACCGTTGATGTTATAGAACTCGTCCATACTATGATGGAGGAAAACATCAAGATCTAGGAACTGACTCGTGCTCACCGGGAGTATACCGTTGAGGTTATAGTACTCGTCCACACTATGACATTGGGAAGCATCTTCATCAAGATCTAGGAACTGTCTCGTGCTCACCGGGAGTATACCGTTGATGTTATAGAACTCGTCCACACTATGATGGAGGAAAACATCAAGATCTAGGAACTGACTCATGCTCACCGGGAGTATACCGTTGAGGTTATAGTACTCGTCCACACTATGACATAGGGAAGCATCTTCATCAAGATCTAGGAAATGTCTCGTGCTCACCGGGAGTATACCGTTGAGGTTATAGAACTCGTCCACACTATGATGGAGGAAAACATCAAGATCTAGGAACTGACTCGTGCTCACCAGGAGTATACCGTTGAGGTTATAGTACTCGTCCACACTATGACGTAGGGAAGCATCTTCATCAAGATCTAGGAACTGTCTCGTGCTCACCGGGAGTATATTGTTGAGGTTATAGAACTCGTCCACACTATGATGGAGGAAAACATCAAGATCTAGGAACTGACTCGTGCTCATCGGGAGTATACCGTTGAGGTTATAGTACTCGTCCACACTATGACGTAGGGAAGCATCTTCATCAAGATCTAGGAACTGTCTCGTGCTCACCGGGAGTATATCGTTGAGGTTATAGAACTCGTCCACACTATGATGGAGTAAAACATCAAGATCTAGAAACTGACTCGTGCTCACCAGGAATATACCGTTGAGGTTATAGTACTCGTCCACACTATGACATAGGGAAGCATCTTCATCAAGATCTAGGAACTGTCTCGTGCTCACCGGGAGTATACCGTTGAGGTTATAGAACTCGTCCACACTATGATGGAGGAAAACATCAAGATCTAGGAACTGACTCAAGCTCACCGGGAGTATACCGTTGAGGTTATGGTACTCATCCACACTGACATAGGGAAGCATCTTCATCAAGATCTAGGAATTGTCTCATGCTCACCGGGAGTATACCGTTAAGGTTATAGAACTCGTCCACACTATGATGGAGGAAAACATCAAGATCTAGGAACTGACTCGTGCTCACCGGGAGTATACCGTTGAGGTTATAGTACTCGTCCACACTATGACATAGGGAAGCATCTTCAACAAGATCTAGGAACTGACTCGTGCTCACCAGGAGTATACCGTTGAGGTTATAGAACTCGTCCACACTATGATGGAGGAAAACATCAAGATCTAGGAACTGACTCGTGTTTACCGGGAGTATACCGTTGAGGTTATAGTACTCGTCCACACTATGACGTAGAGAAGCATCTTCATTAAGATCTAGGAACTGTCTCGTGCTCACCGGGAGTATACCGTTGATGTTATAGAACTCGTCCATACTATGATGGAGGAAAACATCAAGATCTAGGAACTGACTCGTGCTCACCGGGAGTATACCGTTGAGGTTATAGTACTCGTCCACACTATGACATAGGGAAGCATCTTCATCAAGATCTAGGAACTGTCTCGTGCTCACCGGGAGTATACCGTTGATGTTATAGAACTCGTCCACACTATGATGGAGGAAAACATCAAGATCTAGGAACTGACTCTTGCTCACCAGGAGTATACCGTTGAGGTTATAGTACTCGTCCACACTATGACATAGGGAAGCATCTTCAACAAGATCTAGGAACTGACTCGTGCTCACCGGGAGTATACCGTTGATGTTATAGAACTCGTCCACACTATGATGGAGGAAAACATCAAGATCTAGGAACTGACTCTTGCTCACCAGGAGTATACCGTTGAGGTTATAGTACTCGTCCACACTATGACATAGGGAAGCATCTTCAACAAGATCTAGGAACTGACTCGTGCTCACCAGGAGTATACCGTTGAGGTTATAGAACTCGTCCACACTATGATGGAGGAAAACATCAAGATCTAGGAACTGACTCGTGTTTACCGGGAGTATACCGTTGAGGTTATAGTACTCGTCCACACTAAGACGTAGAGAAGCATCTTCATTAAGATCTAGGAACTGTCTCGTGCTCACCGGGAGTATACCGTTGATGTTATAGAACTCGTCCATACTATGATGGAGGAAAACATCAAGATCTAGGAACTGACTCGTGCTCACCGGGAGTATACCGTTGAGGTTATAGTACTCGTCCACACTATGACATTGGGAAGCATCTTCATCAAGATCTAGGAACTGTCTCGTGCTCACCGGGAGTATACCGTTGATGTTATAGAACTCGTCCACACTATGATGGAGGAAAACATCAAGATCTAGGAACTGACTCATGCTCACCGGGAGTATACCGTTGAGGTTATAGTACTCGTCCACACTATGACGTAGGGAAGCATCTTCATCAAGATCTAGGAAATGTCTCGTGCTCACCGGGAGTATACCGTTGAGGTTATAGAACTCGTCCACACTATGATGGAGGAAAACATCAAGATCTAGGAACTGACTCGTGCTCACCAGGAGTATACCGTTGAGGTTATAGTACTCGTCCACACTATGACGTAGGGAAGCATCTTCATCAAGATCTAGGAACTGTCTCGTGCTCACCGGGAGTATATCGTTGAGGTTATAGAACTCGTCCACACTATGATGGAGGAAAACATCAAGATCTAGGAACTGACTCGTGCTCATCGGGAGTATACCGTTGAGGTTATAGTACTCGTCCACACTATGACGTAGGGAAGCATCTTCATCAAGATCTAGGAACTGTCTCGTGCTCACCGGGAGTATATCGTTGAGGTTATAGAACTCGTCCACACTATGATGGAGTAAAACATCAAGATCTAGAAACTGACTCGTGCTCACCAGGAGTATACCGTTGAGGTTATAGTACTCGTCCACACTATGACATAGGGAAGCATCTTCATCAAGATCTAGGAACTGTCTCGTGCTCACCGGGAGTATACCGTTGAGGTTATAGAACTCGTCCACACTATGATGGAGGAAAACATCAAGATCTAGGAACTGACTCAAGCTCACCGGGAGTATACCGTTGAGGTTATGGTACTCATCCACACTGACATAGGGAAGCATCTTCATCAAGATCTAGGAATTGTCTCATGCTCACCGGGAGTATACCGTTAAGGTTATAGAACTCGTCCACACTATGATGGAGGAAAACATCAAGATCTAGGAACTGACTCGTGCTCACCGGGAGTATACCGTTGAGGTTATAGTACTCGTCCACACTATGACATAGGGAAGCATCTTCAACAAGATCTAGGAACTGACTCGTGCTCACCAGGAGTATACCGTTGAGGTTATAGAACTCGTCCACACTATGATGGAGGAAAACATCAAGATCTAGGAACTGACTCGTGTTTACCGGGAGTATACCGTTGAGGTTATAGTACTCGTCCATACTATGACGTAGAGAAGCATCTTCATTAAGATCTAGGAACTGTCTCGTGCTCACCGGGAGTATACCGTTGATGTTATAGAACTCGTCCATACTATGATGGAGGAAAACATCAAGATCTAGGAACTGACTCGTGCTCACCGGGAGTATACCGTTGAGGTTATAGTACTCGTCCACACTATGACATAGGGAAGCATCTTCATCAAGATCTAGGAACTGTCTCGTGCTCACCGGGAGTATACCGTTGATGTTATAGAACTCGTCCACACTATGATGGAGGAAAACATCAAGATCTAGGAACTGACTCTTGCTCACCAGGAGTATACCGTTGAGGTTATAGTACTCGTCCACACTATGACATAGGGAAGCATCTTCAACAAGATCTAGGAACTGACTCGTGCTCACCAGGAGTATACCGTTGAGGTTATAGAACTCGTCCACACTATGATGGAGGAAAACATCAAGATCTAGGAACTGACTCGTGTTTACCGGGAGTATACCGTTGAGGTTATAGTACTCGTCCACACTAAGACGTAGAGAAGCATCTTCATTAAGATCTAGGAACTGTCTCGTGCTCACCGGGAGTATACCGTTGATGTTATAGAACTCGTCCATACTATGATGGAGGAAAACATCAAGATCTAGGAACTGACTCGTGCTCACCGGGAGTATACCGTTGAGGTTATAGTACTCGTCCACACTATGACATAGGGAAGCATCTTCATCAAGATCTAGGAACTGTCTCGTGCTCACCGGGAGTATACCGTTGATGTTATAGAACTCGTCCACACTATGATGGAGGAAAACATCAAGATCTAGGAACTGACTCATGCTCACCGGGAGTATACCGTTGAGGTTATAGTACTCGTCCACACTATGACGTAGGGAAGCATCTTCATCAAGATCTAGGAAATGTCTCGTGCTCACCGGGAGTATACCGTTGAGGTTATAGAACTCGTCCACACTATGATGGAGGAAAACATCAAGATCTAGGAACTGACTCGTGCTCACCAGGAGTATACCGTTGAGGTTATAGTACTCGTCCACACTATGACGTAGGGAAGCATCTTCATCAAGATCTAGGAACTGTCTCGTGCTCACCGGGAGTATATCGTTGAGGTTATAGAACTCGTCCACACTATGATGGAGGAAAACATCAAGATCTAGGAACTGACTCGTGCTCATCGGGAGTATACCGTTGAGGTTATAGTACTCGTCCACACTATGACGTAGGGAAGCATCTTCATCAAGATCTAGGAACTGTCTCGTGCTCACCGGGAGTATATCGTTGAGGTTATAGAACTCGTCCACACTATGATGGAGTAAAACATCAAGATCTAGAAACTGACTCGTGCTCACCAGGAGTATACCGTTGAGGTTATAGTACTCGTCCACACTATGACGTAGGGAAGCATCTTCATCAAGATCTAGGAACTGTCTCGTGCTCACCGGGAGTATACCGTTGAGGTTATAGAACTCGTCCACACTATGATGGAGGAAAACATCAAGATCTAGGAACTGACTCAAGCTCACCGGGAGTATACCGTTGAGGTTATGGTACTCATCCACACTGACATAGGGAAGCATCTTCATCAAGATCTAGGAATTGTCTCATGCTCACCGGGAGTATACCGTTAAGGTTATAGAACTCGTCCACACTATGATGGAGGAAAACATCAAGATCTAGGAACTGACTCGTGCTCATCGGGAGTATACCGTTGAGGTTATAGTACTCGTCCACACTATGACATAGGGAAGCATCTTCATCAAGATCTAGGAACTGTCTCGTGCTCACCGGGAGTATACCGTTGAGGTTATAAAACTCGTCCACACTATGATGGAGGAAAACATCAAGATCTAGGAACTGACTCGTGCTCACCGGGAGTATACCGTTGAGGTTATAGTACTCGTCCACACTATGACATAGGGAAGCATCTTCATCAAGATCTAGGAACTGTCTCGTGCTCACCGGGAGTATACCGTTGAGGTTATAGAACTCGTCCACACTATAATGGAGGAAAACATCAAGATCTAGAAACTGACTCGTGCTCACCGGGAGTATACCGTTGAGGTTATAGTACTCGTCCATACTATGACGTAGGGAAGCATCTTCATCAAGATCTAGGAACTGTCTCGTGCTCACCGGGAGTATACCGTTGAGGTTATAGAACTCGTCCACACTATGATGGAGGAAAACATCAAGATCTAGGAACTGACTCTTGCTCACCAGGAGTATACCGTTGAGGTTATAGTACTCGTCCACACTATGACATAGGGAAGCATCTTCAACAAGATCTAGGAACTGACTCGTGCTCACCAGGAGTATACCGTTGAGGTTATAGAACTCGTCCACACTATGATGGAGGAAAACATCAAGATCTAGGAACTGACTCGTGTTTACCGGGAGTATACCGTTGAGGTTATAGTACTCGTCCACACTATGACGTAGAGAAGCATCTTCATTAAGATCTAGGAACTGTCTCGTGCTCACCGGGAGTATACCGTTGATGTTATAGAACTCGTCCATACTATGATGGAGGAAAACATCAAGATCTAGGAACTGACTCGTGCTCACCGGGAGTATACCGTTGAGGTTATAGTACTCGTCCACACTATGACATAGGGAAGCATCTTCAACAAGATCTAGGAACTGTCTCGTGCTCACCGGGAGTATACCGTTGATGTTATAGAACTCGTCCACACTATGATGGAGGAAAACATCAAGATCTAGGAACTGACTCATGCTCACCGGGAGTATACCGTTGAGGTTATAGTACTCGTCCACACTATGACGTAGGGAAGCATCTTCATCAAGATCTAGGAAATGTCTCGTGCTCACCGGGAGTATACCGTTGAGGTTATAGAACTCGTCCACACTATGATGGAGGAAAACATCAAGATCTAGGAACTGACTCGTGCTCACCAGGAGTATACCGTTGAGGTTATAGTACTCGTCCACACTATGACGTAGGGAAGCATCTTCATCAAGATCTAGGAACTGTCTCGTGCTCACCGGGAGTATATCGTTGAGGTTATAGAACTCGTCCACACTATGATGGAGGAAAACATCAAGATCTAGGAACTGACTCGTGCTCATCGGGAGTATACCGTTGAGGTTATAGTACTCGTCCACACTACGACGTAGGGAAGCATCTTCATCAAGATCTAGGAACTGTCTCGTGCTCACCGGGAGTATATCGTTGAGGTTATAGAACTCGTCCACACTATGATGGAGTAAAACATCAAGATCTAGAAACTGACTCGTGCTCACCAGGAGTATACTGTTGAGGTTATAGTACTCGTCCACACTATGACGTAGGGAAGCATCTTCATCAAGATCTAGGAACTGTCTCGTGCTCACCGGGAGTATACCGTTGAGGTTATAGAACTCGTCCACACTATGATGGAGGAAAACATCAAGATCTAGGAACTGACTCAAGCTCACCGGGAGTATACCGTTGAGGTTATGGTACTCATCCACACTGACATAGGGAAGCATCTTCATCAAGATCTAGGAATTGTCTCATGCTCACCGGGAGTATACCGTTAAGGTTATAGAACTCGTCCACACTATGATGGAGGAAAACATCAAGATCTAGGAACTGACTCGTGCTCACCGGGAGTATACCGTTGAGGTTATAGTACTCGTCCACACTATGACATAGGGAAGCATCTTCATCAAGATCTAGGAACTGTCTCGTGCTCACCGGGAGTATACCGTTGAGGTTATAAAACTCGTCCACACTATGATGGAGGAAAACATCAAGATCTAGGAACTGACTCGTGCTCACCGGGAGTATACCGTTGAGGTTATAGTACTCGTCCACACTATGACATAGGGAAGCATCTTCATCAAGATCTAGGAACTGTCTCGTGCTCACCGGGAGTATACCGTTGAGGTTATAGAACTCGTCCACACTATAATGGAGGAAAACATCAAGATCTAGAAACTGACTCGTGCTCACCGGGAGTATACCGTTGAGGTTATAGTACTCGTCCATACAATGACGTAGGGAAGCATCTTCATCAAGATCTAGGAACTGTCTCGTGCTCACCGGGAGTATACCGTTGAGGTTATAGAACTCGTCCACACTATGATGGAGGAAAACATCAAGATCTAGGAACTGACTCGTGCTCACCGGGAGTATACCGTTGAGGTTATAGTACTCATCCACACTGACATAGGGAAGTATCTTCATCAAGATCTAGGAATTGTCTCGTGCTCACCGGGAGTATACCGTTAAGGTTATAGAACTCGTCCACACTATGATGGAGGAAAACATCAAGATCTAAGAACTGACTCGTGCTCACCGGGAGTATACCGTTGAGGTTATAGTACTCGTCCACACTATGACATAGGGAAGCATCTTCATCAAGATCTAGGAACTGTCTCGTGCTCACCGGGAGTATACCGTTGAGGTTATAAAACTCGTCCACACTATGATGGAGGAAAACATCAAGATCTAGGTACTGACTCGTGCTCACCGAGAGTATACCGTTGAGGTTATAGTACTCGTCCACACTATGACGTAGGGAAACATCTTCATCAAGATCTAGGAACTGTCTCGTGCTCACCGGGAGTATACCGTTGAGGTTATAGAACTCGTCCACACTATGATGGAGGAAAACATCAAGATCTAGAAACTGTCTCGTGCTCACCGGGAGTATACCGTTGAGGTTATAGTACTCGTCCACACTATGACATAGGGAAGCATCTTCATCAAGATCTAGGAACTGTCTCGTGCTCACCGGGAGTATACCATTGAGGTTATAGAACTCGTCCACACTATGATGGAGGAAAACATCAAGATCTAGGAACTGACTCGTGCTCACCGAGAGTATACCGTTGAGGTTATATTACTCGTCCACACTATGACGTAGGGAAGCATCTTCATCAAGATCTAGGAACTGTCTCGTGCTCACCGGGAGTATACCGTTGAGGTTATAGAACACGTCCATACTATGATGGAGGAAAACATCAAGATCTAAGAATTGACTCGTGCTCACCTGGAGTATACCATTAAGGTTATAGTACTCGTCCACACTATGACCTAGGGAAGCATCTTCATCAAGATCTAGGAACTGTCTCTTGCTCACCGGGAGTATATTGTTGAGGTTATAGAACTCATCCACACTATGATGGAGGAAAACATCAAGATCTAGGAACTGACTCGTGCTCACCGGGAGTATACCGTTGAGGTTATAGTACTTGTCCACACTATGACATAGGGAAGCATCTTCATCAAGATCTAGGAACTGTCTCGTGCTCACCGGGAGTATACCGTTGAGGTTATAGAACTCGTCCACACTATGATGGAGGAAAACATCAAGATCTAGGAACTGACTCGTGCTCACCGGGAGTATACCGTTGAGGTTATAGTACTCGTCCACACTATGACGTAGGGAAGCATCTTCATAAAGATATAGGAACTGTCTCGTTCTCACCGGGAGTATACCGTTGAGGTTATAGAACTCGTCCACACTATGATGGAGGAAAACATCAAGATCTAGGAACTGACTCGTGCTCGCCAGGAGGATACCGTTGAGGTTATAATACTCGTCCACACTATGACGTAGGGAAGCATCTTCATCAAGATCTAGGAACTGACTCGTGCTTACCGGGAGTAAAACGTTGAGGTTATAGAACTCGTCCACACTATGATGGAGGAAAACATCAAGATCTAGGAACTGACTCGTGCTCACCAGGAGTATACCGTTGAGGTTATAGTACTCGTCCACACTATGACGTAGGGAAGCATCTTCATCAAGATCTAGGAACTGTCTCGTGCTCACCTGGAGTATACCGTTGAGGTTATAGAACTCGTCCACACTATGATGGAGGAAAACATCAAGATCTAGGAACTGACTCGTGCTCACCGGGAGTATACCGTTGAGGTTATAATACTCGTCCACACTATGATGTAGGGAAGAATCTTCATCAAGATCTAGGAACTGTCTCGTGCTCACCGGGAGTATACCGTTGAGGTTATAGAACTCGTCCACACTATGATGGAGGAAAACATCAAGATCTAGGAACTGACTCTTGCTCACCAGGAGTATACCGTTGAGGTTATAGTACTCGTCCACACTATGACGTACGGAAGCATCTTCATCAAGATCTAGGAACTGTCTCGTGCTCACCAGGAGTATACCGTTGAGGTTATAGAACTCGTCCACACTATGATGGAGGAAAACATCAAGATCTAGGAACTGACTCGTGCTCATCGGGAGTATACCGTTGAGGTTATAATACTCGTCCACACTATGATGTAGGGAAGAATCTTCATCAAGATCTAGGAACTGTCTCGTGCTCACCGAGAGTATACCGTTGAGGTTATAGAACTCGTCCACACTATGATGGAGGAAAACATCAAGATCTAGGAACTGACTCTTGCTCACCAGGAGTATACCGTTGAGGTTATAGTACTCGTCCACACTATGACGTAGGGAAGCATCTTCATCAAGATCTAGGAACTGTCTCGTGCTCACCGGGAGTATACCGTTGAGGTTATAGAACTCGTCCACACTATGATGGAGGAAAACATCAAGATCTAGGAACTGACTCGTGCTCACCGGGAGTATACCGTTGAGGTTATGGTACTCATCCACACTGACATAGGGAAGCATCTTCATCAAGATCTAGGAATTGTCTCGTGCTCACCGGGAGTATACCGTTGAGGTTATAGAACTCGTCCACACTATGATGGAGGAAAACATCAAGATCTAGGAACTGACTCGTGCTCGCCGGGAGTATACCGTTGAGGTTATAATACTCGTCCACACTATGATGTAGGGAAGAATCTTCATCAAGATCTAGGAACTGTCTCGTGCTCACCGGGAGTATACCGTTGAGGTTATAGAACTCGTCCACACTATGATGGAGGAAAACATCAAGATCTAGGAACTGTCTCTTGCTCACCAGGAGTATACCGTTGAGGTTATAGTACTCGTCCACACTATGACGTACGGAAGCATCTTCATCAAGATCTAGGAACTGTCTCGTGCTCACCAGGAGTATACCGTTGAGGTTATAGAACTCGTCCACACTATGATGGAGGAAAACATCAAGATCTAGGAACTGACTCGTGCTCATCGGGAGTATACTGTTGAGGTTATAATACTCGTCCACACTATGATGTAGGGAAGAATCTTCATCAAGATCTAGGAACTGTCTCGTGCTCACCGGGAGTATACCGTTGAGGTTATAGAACTCGTCCACACTATGATGGAGGAAAACATCAAGATCTAGGAACTGACTCTTGCTCACCAGGAGTATACCGTAGAGGTTATAGTACTCGTCCACACTATGACGTAGGGAAGCATCTTCATCAAGATCTAGGAACTGTCTTGTGCTCACCGGGAGTATACCGTTGAGGTTATAGAACTCGTCCACACTATGATGGAGGAAAACATCAAGATCTAGGAACTGACTCGTGCTCACCGGGAGTATACCGTTGAGGTTATGGTACTCATCCACACTGACATAGGGAAGCATCTTCATCAAGATCTAGGAATTGTCTCGTACTCACCGGGAGTATACCGTTAAGGTTATAGAACTCGTCCACACTATGATGGAGGAAAACATCAAGATCTAGGAACTGACTCGTGCTCACCGGGAGTATACCATTGAAGTTATAGTACTCGTCCACACTATGACATAGGGAAGCATCTTCATCAAGATCTAGGAACTGTCTCGTGCTCACCGGGAGTATAACGTTGAGGTTATAAAACTCGTCCACACTATGATGGAGGAAAACATCAAGATCTAGGAACTGACTCGTGCTCACCGGGAGTATACCGTTGAGGTTATAGTACTCGTCCACACTATGACATAGGGAAGCATCTTCATCAAGATCTAGGAACTGTCTCGTGCTCACCGGGAGTATACCGTTGAGGTTATAGAACTCGTCCACACTATGATGGAGGAAAACATCAAGATCTAGAAACTGACTCGTGCTCACCGGGAGTATACCGTTGAGGTTATAGTACTCGTCCATACTATGACGTAGGGAAGCATCTTCATCAAGATCTAGGAACTGTCTCGTGCTCACCGGGAGTATACCGTTGAGGTTATAGAACTCGTCCACACTATGATGGAGGAAAACATCAAGATCTAGGAACTGACTCGTGCTCACCGGGAGTATACCGTTGAGGTTATAGTACTCATCCACACTGACATAGGGAAGCATCTTCATCAAGATCTAGGAATTGTCTCGTGCTCACCGGGAGTATATCGTTAAGGTTATAGAACTCGTCCACACTATGATGGAGGAAAACATTAAGATCTAAGAACTGACTCGTGCTCACCGGGAGTATACCGTTGAGGTTATAGTACTCGTCCACACTATGACATAGGGAAGCATCTTCATCAAGATCTAGGAACTGTCTCGTGCTCACCGGGAGTATACCGTTGAGGTTATAGAACTCGTCCACACTATGATGGAGGAAAACATCAAGATCTAGGAACTGACTCGTGCTCACCGGGAGTATACCGTTGAAGTTATAGTACTCGTCCACACTATGACATAGGGAAGCATCTTCATCAAGATCTAGGAACTGTCTCGTGCTCACCGGGAGTATAACGTTGAGGTTATAAAACTCGTCCACACTATGATGGAGGAAAACATCAAGATCTAGGAACTGACTCGTGCTCACCGGGAGTATACCGTTGAGGTTATAGTACTCGTCCACACTATGACATAGGGAAGCATCTTCATCAAGATCTAGGAACTGTCTCGTGCTCACCGGGAGTATACCGTTGAGGTTATAGAACTCGTCCACACTATGATGGAGGGGAACATCAAGATCTAGAAACTGACTCGTGCTCACCGGGAGTATACCGTTGAGGTTATAGTACTCGTCCATACTATGACATAGGGAAGCATCTTCATCAAGATCTAGGAACTGTCTCGTGCTCACCGGGAGTATACCGTTGAGGTTATAGAACTCGTCCACACTATGATGGAGGAAAACATCAAGATCTAGGAACTGACTCGTGCTCACCGGGAGTATACCGTTGAGGTTATAGTACTCATCCACACTGACATAGGGAAGCATCTTTATCAAGATCTAGGAATTGTCTCGTGCTCACCGGGAGTATATCGTTAAGGTTATAGAACTCGTCCATACTATGATGGAGGAAAACATCAAGATCTAAGAACTGACTCGTGCTCACCGGGAGTATACCGTTGAGGTTATAGTACTCGTCCACACTATGACGTAGGGAAACATCTTCATCAAGATCTAGGAACTGTCTCGTGCTCACCGGGAGTATACCGTTGAGGTTATAGAACTCGTCCACACTATGATGGAGGAAAACATCAAGATCTAGAAACTGTCTCGTGCTCACCGGGAGTATACCGTTGAGGTTATAGTACTCGTCCACACTATGACATAGGGAAGCATCTTCATCAAGATCTAGGAACTGTCTCGTGCTCACCGGGAGTATACCGTTGAGGTTATAAAACTCGTCCACACTATGATGGAGGAAAACATCAAGATCTAGGAACTGACTCGTGCTCACCGGGAGTATACCGTTGAGGTTATAGTACTCGTCCACACTATGACATAGGGAAGCATCTTCATCAAGATCTAGGAACTGTCTCGTGCTCACCGGGAGTATACCGTTGAGGTTATAGAACTCGTCCACACTATGATGGAGGGGAACATCAAGATCTAGAAACTGACTCGTGCTCACCGGGAGTATACCGTTGAGGTTATAGTACTCGTCCATACTATGACATAGGGAAGCATCTTCATCAAGATCTAGGAACTGTCTCGTGCTCACCGGGAGTATACCGTTGAGGTTATAGAACTCGTCCACACTATGATGGAGGAAAACATCAAGATCTAGGAACTGACTCGTGCTCACCGGGAGTATACCGTTGAGGTTATAGTACTCATCCACACTGACATAGGGAAGCATCTTTATCAAGATCTAGGAATTGTCTCGTGCTCACCGGGAGTATATCGTTAAGGTTATAGAACTCGTCCATACTATGATGGAGGAAAACATCAAGATCTAAGAACTGACTCGTGCTCACCGGGAGTATACCGTTGAGGTTATAGTACTCGTCCACACTATGACGTAGGGAAACATCTTCATCAAGATCTAGGAACTGTCTCGTGCTCACCGGGAGTATACCGTTGAGGTTATAGAACTCGTCCACACTATGATGGAGGAAAACATCAAGATCTAGAAACTGTCTCGTGCTCACCGGGAGTATACCGTTGAGGTTATAGTACTCGTCCACACTATGACATAGGGAAGCATCTTCATCAAGATCTAGGAACTGTCTCGTGCTCACCGGGAGTATACCATTGAGGTTATAGATCTCGTCCACACTATGATGGAGGAAAACATCAAGATCTAGGAACTGACTCGTGCTCACCGAGAGTATACCGTTGAGGTTATAGTACTCGTCCACACTATGACGTAGGGAAGCATCTTCATCAAGATCTAGGAACTGTCTCGTGCTCACCGGGAGTATACCGTTGAGGTTATAGAACTCGTCCACACTATGATGGAGGAAAACATCAAGATCTAAGAATTGACTCGTGCTCACCGGGAGTATACCATTAAGGTTATAGTACTCGTCCACACTATGACCTAGGGAAGCATCTTTATCAAGATCTAGGAACTGTCTCTTGCTCACCGGGAGTATATTGTTGAGGTTATAGAACTCGTCCACACTATGATGGAGGAAAACATCAAGATCTAGGAACTGACTCGTGCTCACCGGGAGTATACCGTTGAGGTTATAGTACTCGTCCACACTATGACATAGGGAAGCATCTTCATCAAGATCTAGGAACTGTCTCGTGCTCACCGGGAGTATACCGTTGAGGTTATAGAACTCGTCCACACTATGATGGAGGGGAACATCAAGATCTAGAAACTGACTCGTGCTCACCGGGAGTATACCGTTGAGGTTATAGTACTCGTCCATACTATGACATAGGGAAGCATCTTCATCAAGATCTAGGAACTGTCTCGTGCTCACCGGGAGTATACCGTTGAGGTTATAGAACTCGTCCACACTATGATGGAGGAAAACATCAAGATCTAGGAACTGACTCGTGCTCACCGGGAGTATACCGTTGAGGTTATAGTACTCATCCACACTGACATAGGGAAGCATCTTTATCAAGATCTAGGAATTGTCTCGTGCTCACCGGGAGTATATCGTTAAGGTTATAGAACTCGTCCATACTATGATGGAGGAAAACATCAAGATCTAAGAACTGACTCGTGCTCACCGGGAGTATACCGTTGAGGTTATAGTACTCGTCCACACTATGACGTAGGGAAACATCTTCATCAAGATCTAGGAACTGTCTCGTGCTCACCGGGAGTATACCGTTGAGGTTATAGAACTCGTCCACACTATGATGGAGGAAAACATCAAGATCTAGAAACTGTCTCGTGCTCACCGGGAGTATACCGTTGAGGTTATAGTACTCGTCCACACTATGACATAGGGAAGCATCTTCATCAAGATCTAGGAACTGTCTCGTGCTCACCGGGAGTATACCATTGAGGTTATAGATCTCGTCCACACTATGATGGAGGAAAACATCAAGATCTAGGAACTGACTCGTGCTCACCGAGAGTATACCGTTGAGGTTATAGTACTCGTCCACACTATGACGTAGGGAAGCATCTTCATCAAGATCTAGGAACTGTCTCGTGCTCACCGGGAGTATACCGTTGAGGTTATAGAACTCGTCCACACTATGATGGAGGAAAACATCAAGATCTAAGAATTGACTCGTGCTCACCGGGAGTATACCATTAAGGTTATAGTACTCGTCCACACTATGACCTAGGGAAGCATCTTTATCAAGATCTAGGAACTGTCTCTTGCTCACCGGGAGTATATTGTTGAGGTTATAGAACTCGTCCACACTATGATGGAGGAAAACATCAAGATCTAGGAACTGACTCGTGCTCACCGGGAGTATACCGTTGAGGTTATAGTACTCGTCCACACTATGACATAGGGAAGCATCTTCATCAAGATCTAGGAACTGTCTCGTGCTCACCGGGAGTATACCGTTGAGGTTATAGAACTCGTCCACACTATGATGGAGGAAAACATCAAGATCTAGGAACTGACTCGTGCTCACCGGGAGTATACCGTTGAGGTTATAGTACTCGTCCACACTATGACGTAGGGAAGCATCTTCATAAAGATCTAGGAACTGTCTCGTGCTCACCGGGAGTATACCGTTGAGGTTATAGAACTCGTCCACACTATGATGGAGGAAAACATCAAGATCTAGGAACTGACTCGTGCTCGCCAGGAGGATACCGTTGAGGTTATAGTACTCGTCCACAATATGACGTAGGGAAGCATCTTCATCAAGATCTAGGAACTGTCTCGTGCTCACCGGGAGTAAAACGTTGAGGTTATAGAACTCATCCATACTATGATAGAGGAAAACATCAAGATCTAGGAACTGACTCGTGCTCACCAGGAGTATACCGTTGAGGTTATAGTACTCGTCCACACTATGACGTAGGGAAGCATCTTCATCAAGATCTAGGAACTATCTCGTGCTCACCTGGAGTATACCGTTGAGGTTATAGAACTCGTCCACACTATGATGGAGGAAAACATCAAGATCTAGGAACTGACTCGTGCTCACCGGGAGTATACCGTTGAGGTTATAATACTCGTCCACACTATGATGTAGGGAAGAATCTTCATCAAGATCTAGGAACTGTCTCGTGCTCACCGGGAGTATACCGTTGAGGTTATAGAACTCGTCCACACTATGATGGAGGAAAACATCAAGATCTAGGAACTGACTCTTGCTCACCAGGAGTATACCGTTGAGGTTATAGTACTCGTCCACACTATGACGTACGGAAGCATCTTCATCAAGATCTAGGAATTGTCTCGTGCTCACCAGGAGTATACCGTTGAGGTTATAAAACTCGTCCACACTATGATGGAGGAAAACATCATGATCTAGGAACTGACTCGTGTTTACCGGGAGTATACCGTTGAGGTTATAGTACTCGTCCACACTATGATGTAGAGAAGCATCTTCATCAAGATCTAGGAACTGTCTCGTGCTCACCGGGAGTATACCGTTGATGTTATAGAACTCGTCCACACTATGATGGAGGAAAACATCAAGATCTAGGAACTGACTCGTGCTCACCGGGAGTATACCGTTGAGGTTATAGTACTCATCCACATTATGACGTAGGGAAGCATCTTCATCAAGATCTAGGAATTGTCTCGTGCTCACCGGGAGTATACCGTTGAGGTTTTAGAACTCGTCCACACTATGATGGAGGAAAACATCAAGATCTAGGAACTGACTCGTGCTCACCGGGAGTATACCGTTGAGGTTATAGTACTCGTCCACACTATGACGTAGGGAAGCATCTTCATAAAGATCTAGGAACTGTCTCGTGCTCACCGGGAGTATACCGTTGAGGTTATAGAACTCGTCCACACTATGATGGAGGAAAACATCAAGATCTAGGAACTGACTCGTGCTCGCCATGAGGATACCGTTGAGGTTATAATACTCGTCCACACTATGACGTAGGGAAGCATCTTCATCAAGATCTAGGAACTGTCTCGTGCTCACCGGGAGTAAAACGTTGAGGTTATAGAACTCATCCATACTATGATAGAGGAAAACATCAAGATCTAGGAACTGACTCGTGCTCACCAGGAGTATACCGTTGAGGTTATAGTACTCGTCCACACTATGACGTAGGGAAGCATCTTCATCAAGATCTAGGAATTGTCTCGTGCTCACCTGGAGTATACCGTTGAGGTTATAGAACTCGTCCACACTATGATGGAGGAAAACATCAAGATCTAGGAACTGACTCGTGCTCACCGGGAGTATACCGTTGAGGTTATAATACTCGTCCACACTATGATGTAGGGAAGAATATTTATCAAGATCTAGGAACTGTCTCGTGCTCACCGGGAGTATATCGTTGATGTTATAGAACTCGTCCACACTATGATGGAGGAAAACATCAAGATCTAGGAACTGACTCGTGATCACCGGGAGTATACTGTTGAGGTTATAGTACTCATCCACACTATGACGTAGGGAAGCATCTTCATCAAGATCTAGGAATTGTCTCGTGCTCACCGGGAGTATACCGTTGAGGTTATAGAACTCGTCCACACTATGATGGAGGAAAACATCAAGATCTAGGAACTGACTCGTGCTCACAAGGAGTATACCGTTGAGGTTATAGTACTCGTCCACACTATGACGTAGGGAAGCATCTTCATCAAGATCTAGGAACTGTCTCGTGCTCACCGGGAGTATACCGTTGAGGTTATAGAACTCGTCCACACTATGATGGAGGAAAACATCAAGATCTAGGAACTGACTCGTGCTCACCGGGAGTATACCGTTGAGGTTATAGTACTCTTCCACACTATGACGTAGGGAAGCATCTTCATCAAGATCTAGGAACTGTCTCGTGCTCACCGGGAGTATACCGTTGAGGTTATAGAACTCGTCCACACTATGATGGAGGAAAACATCAACATCTAGGAACTGACTCGTGCTCATCGGGAGTATACCGTTGAGTTTATAGTACTCGTCCACACTATGACGTAGGGAAGCATCTTCATCAAGATCTAGGAACTGTCTCGTGCTCACCGGGAGTATACCGTTGAGGTTATAGAACTCGTCCACACTATGATGGAGGAAAACATCAAGATCTAGGAACTGACTCGTGCTCACCGGGAGTATACCGTTGAGGTTATAGTACTCATCCACACTGACATAGGGAAGCATCTTCATCAAGATCTAGGAACTGTCTCGTGCTCACCGGGAGTATACCGTTAAGGTTATAGAACTCGTCCACACTATGATGGAGCAAAACATCAAGATCTAGGAACTGACTCGTGCTCACCGGGAGTATACCGTTGAGGTTATAATACTCGTCCACAATATGACATAGGGAAGCAACTTCATCAAGATCTAGGAACTGTCTCGTGCTCACCGGGAGTATAACGTTGAGGTTATAGAACTCGTCCACACTATGATGGAGGAAAACATCAAGATCTAGGAACTGACTCGTGCTCACCGGGAGTATACCGTTGAGGTTATAGTACTCGTCCATACTATGACGTAGGGAAGCATCTTCATCAAGATCTAGGATCTGTCTCGTGCTCACCGGGAGTATACCGTCGAAGTTATAGAACTCGTCCACACTATAATGGAGGAAAACATCAAGATCTAGAAACTGACTCGTGCTCACCGGGAGTATACCGTGGAGGTTATAGTACTCGTCCACACTATGACGTAGGGAAGCATCTTCATCAAGATCTAGGAACTGTCTCGTGCTCACCGGGAGTATACCGTTGAGGTTATAGAACTCGTCCACACTATGATGGAGGAAAACATCAACATCTAGGAACTGACTCGTGCTCATCGGGAGTATACCGTTGAGGTTATAGTACTCGTCCACACTATGACGTAGGGAAGCATCTTCATCAAGATCTAGGAACTGTCTCGTGCTCACCGGGAGTATACCGTTGAGGTTATAGAACTCGTCCACACTATGATGGAGGAAAACATCAAGATCTAGGAACTGACTCGTGCTCACCGGGAATACCGTTGAGGTTATAGTACTCATCCACACTGACATAGGGAAGCATCTTCATCAAGATCTAGGAACTGTCTCGCGCTCACCGGGAGTATACCGTTAAGGTTATAGAACTCGTCCACACTATGATAGAGGAAAACATCAAGATCTAGGAACTGACTCGTGCTCACCGGGAGTATACCGTTGAGGTTATAGTACTCGTCCACACTATGACATAGGGAAGCATCTTCATCAAGATCTAGGAACTGTCTCGTGCTCACCGGGAGTATAACGTTGAGGTTATAGAACTCGTCCACACTATGATGGAGGAAAACATCAAGATCTAGGAACTGACTCGTGCTCACCGGGAGTATACCGTTGAGGTTATAGTACTCGTCCACACTATGACGTAGGGAAGCATCTTCATCAAGATCTAGGAACTATCTCGTGCTCACCGGGAGTATACCGTTGAGGTTATAGAACTCGTCCACACTATAATGGAGGAAAACATCAAGATCTAGAAACTGACTCGTGCTCACCGGGAGTATACCGTTGAGGTTATAGTACTCGTCCACACTATGACGTAGGGAAGCATCTTCATCAAGATCTAGGAACTGTCTCGTGCTCACCGGGAGTATACCGTTGAGGTTATAGAACTCGTCCACACTATGATGGAGGAAAACATCAAGATCTAGGAACTGACTCGTGCTCACCGGGAGTACACCGTTGAGGTTATAGTACTCGTCCACACTATGACGTAGGGAAGCATCTTCATCAAGATCTAGGAACTGTCTCGTGCTCACCGGGAGTATACCGTTGAGGTTATAGAACTCGTCCACACTATGATGGAGGAAAACATCAAGATCTAGGAACTGACTCGTGCTCACCGGGAGTATACCGTTGAGGTTATAGTACTCGTCCACACTATGACGTAGGGAAGCATCTTCATCAAGATCTAGGAACTGTCTCGTGCTCACCGGGAGTATACCGTTGAGGTTATAGAACTCGTCCACACTATGATGGAGGAAAACATCAAGATCTAGGAACTGACTCGTGCTCACCGGGAGTATACCGTTGAGGTTATAGTACTCATCCACACTGACATAGGGAAGCATCTTCATCAAGATCTAGGAACTGTCTCGTGCTCACCGGGAGTATACCGTTAAGGTTATAGAACTCGTCCACACTATGATGGAGGAAAACATCAAGATCTAGGAACTGACTCGTGCTCACCGGGAGTATACCGTTGAGGTTATAGTACTCGTCCACACTATGACATAGGGAAGCATCTTCATCAAGATCTAGGAAATGTCTCGTGCTCACCGGGAGTATAACGTTGAGGTTATAGAACTCGTCCACACTATGATGGAGGAAAACATCAAGATCTAGGAACTGAGTCATGCTCACCGGGAGTATACCGTTGAGGTTATAGTACTCGTCCACACTATGACGTAGGGAAGCATCTTCATCAAGATCTAGGAACTGTCTCGTGCTCACCGGGAGTATACCGTTGAGGTTATAGAACTCGTCCACACTATGATGGAGGAAAACATCAAGATCTAGAAACTGACTCGTGCTCACCGGGAGTATACCGTTGAGGTTATAGTACTCGTCCACACTATGACGTAGGGAAGCATCTTCATCAAGATCTAGGAACTGTCTCGTGCTCACCGGGAGTATACCGTTGAGGTTATAGAACTCGTCCACACTATGATGGAGGAAAACATCAAGATCTAGGAACTAACTCGTGCTCACCGGGAGTATACCGTTGAGGTTATAGTACTCGTCCACACTATGACATAGGGAAGCATCTTCATCAAGATCTAGGAACTGTCTCGTGCTCACCGGGAGTATACCGTTGAGGTTATAGAACTCGTCCACACTATGATGGAGGAAAACATCAAGATCTAGGAATTGAATCGTGCTTACCGGGAGTATACCATTAAGGTTATAGTACTCGTCCACAATATGACCTAGGGAAGCATCTTCATCAAGATCTAGGAACTGTCTCGTGCTCACCGGGAGTATATTGTTGAGGTTATAGAACTCGTCCACACTATGATGGAGAAAAACATCAAGATCTAGGAACTGACTCGTGCTCATCGAGAGTATACCGTTGAGGTTATAGTACTCGTCCACACTATGACGTACGGAAGCATCTTCATCAAGATCTAGGAACTGTCTCGTGCTCACCAGGAGTATACCGTTGAGGTTATAGAACTCGTCCACACTATGATGGAGGAAAACATCAAGATCTAGGAACTGACTCGTGTTTACCGGGAGTATACCGTTGAGGTTATAGTACTCGTCCACACTATGACGTAGGGAAGCATCTTCATCAAGATCTAGGAACTGTCTCGTGCTCACCGGGAGTATACCGTTGATGTTATAGAACTCGTCCACACTATAATGGAGGAAAACATCAAGATCTAGGAACTGACTCGTGCTCACCGGGAGTATACCGTTGAGGTTATAGTACTCATCCACACTATGACGTAGGGAAGCATCTTCATCAAGATCTAGGAACTGTCTCTTGCTCACCGGGAGTATATTGTTGAGGTTATAGAACTCGTCCACACTATGATGGAGGAAAACATCAAGATCTAGAAACTGTCTCGTGCTCACCGGGAGTATACCGTTGAGGTTATAGTACTCATCCACACTGACATAGGGAAGCATCTTCATCAAGATCTAGGAACTGTCTCGTGCTCACCGGGAGTATACCGTTAAGGTTATAGAACTCGTCCACACTATAATGGAGGAAAACATCAAGATCTAGGAACTGACTCGTGCTCACCGGGAGTATACCATTGAGGTTATAGTACTCATCCACACTATGACATAGGGAAGCATCTCCATCAAGATCTAGGAATTGTCTCGTGCTCACCGGGAGTATACCGTTGAGGTTATAGAACTCGTCCACACTATGATGGAGGAAAACATCAAGATCTAAGAATTGACTCGTGCTCACCGGGAGTATACCATTAAGGTTATAGTACTCGTCCACACTATGACCTAGGAAAGCATCTTCATCAAGATCTAGGAACTGTCTCTTGCTCACCGGGAGTATATTGTTGAGGTTATAGAACTCGTCCACACTATGATGGAGGAAAACATTAAGATCTAGGAACTGACTCGTGCTCACCGGGAGTATACCGTTGAGGTTATAGTACTCGTCCACACTATGACATAGGGAAGCATCTTCATCAAGATCTAGGAACTATCTCGTGCTCACCGGGAGTATACCGTTGAGGTTATAGAACTCGTCCACACTATGATGGAGGAAAACATCAAGATCTAGGAACTGACTCGTGCTCACCGGGAGTATACCGTTGAGGTTATAGTACTCGTCCACACTATGACGTAGGGAAGCATCTTCATCAAGATCTAGGAACTGTCTCGTGCTCACCGGGAGTATACCGTTGAGGTTATAGTACTCGTCCACACTATGACGTAGGGAAGCATCTTCATCAAGATCTAGGAACTGTCTCGTGCTCACCGGGAGTAAAACGTTGAGGTTATTGAACTCGTCCACACTATGATAGAGGAAAACATCAAGATCTAGGAACTGACTCGTGCTCACCGGGAGTATACCGTTGAGGTTATAGTACTCGTCCATACTATGACCTAGGGAAGCATCTTCATCAAGATCTAGGAACTGTCTCGTGCTCACCGGGAGTATGCTGTTGAGGTTATAGAAATCGTCCACACTATGATGGAGGAAAACATCAAGATCTAGGAACTGACTCGTGTGCGCCGGGAGTATACCGTTGAGGTTATAGTACTCGTCCACACTATAACGTATGGAAGCATCTTCATCAAGATCTAGGAACTGTCTCGTGCTCACCGGGAGTATACCGTTAAGGTTATATAACTCGTCCACACTATGATGGAGGAAAACATCAAGATCTAGGAACTGACTCGTGCTCACCGGGAGTATAACATTGAGGTTATAGTACTCGTCCACACTATGACATAGGGAAGCATCTTCATCAAGATCTAGGAACTGTCTCGTGCTCACCGGGAGTATACCGTTGAGGTTATAGAACTCGTCCACACTATGATGGAGGAAAACATTAAGATCTAGGAACTGACTCGTGCTCACCGGGAGTATACCGTTGAGGTTATAGTACTCGTCCACACTATGACGTAGGGAAGCATCTTCATCAAGATCTAGGAACTGTCTCTTGCTCACCGGGAGTATACCGTTGAGGTTATAGAACTCGTCCACACTATGATGGAGGAAAACATCAAGATCTAGGAACTGACTCGTGCTCACCGAGAGTATACCGTTGAGGTTATAGTACTCGTCCACACTATGACGTAGGGAAGCATCTTCATCAAGATCTAGGAACTGTCTCGTGCTCACCGGGAGTATACCGTTGAGGTTATAGAACTCGTCCACACTATTATGGAGGAAAACATCAAGATCTAGGAACTTACTCGTGCTCACCGGGAGTATACCGTTGAGGTTATAGTACTCGTCCACACTATGACGTTGGGAAGCATCTTCATAAAGATCTAGGAACTGTCTCGTGCTCACCGGGAGTATACCGTTGAGGTTATAGAACTCATCCACACTATGATGGAGGAAAACATCAAGATCTAGGAACTGACTCGTGCTCACCGGGAGTATACCGTTGAGGTTATAGTACTCATCCACACTATGACGTAGGGAAGTATCTTCATCAAGATCTAGGAACTGTCTCGTGCTGACCGGGAGTATACCGTTGAGGTTATAGAACTCATCCACACTATGATGGAGGAAAACATCAAGATCTAGGAACTGACTCGTGCTCACCGGGAGTATACTGTTGAGGTTATAGTACTCGTCCACACTATGACGTAGGGAAGCATCTTCATCAAGATCTAGGAACTGTCTCGTGCTCACCGGGAGTATACCGTTGATGTTATAGAACTCGTCCACACTATGATGGAGGAAAACATCAAGATCTAGGAACGTACTCATGCTCACCGGGAGTATACCGTTGAGGTTATAGTACTCGTCCACACTATGACGTAGGGAAGCATCTTCATCAAGATCTAGGAACTGTCTCGTGCTCACCGGGAGTATACCGTTGAGGTTATAGAACTCATCCACACTATGATGGAGGAAAACATCAAGATCTAGGAACTTACTCGTGCTCACCAGGAGTATACCGTTGAGGTTATAGTACTCGTCCACACTATGACGTAGGGAAGCATCTTCATCAAGATCTAGGAACTGTCTCGTGCTCACCGGGAGTATACCGTTGAGGTTATAGAACTCGTCCACACTATGATGGAGGAAAACATCAAGATCTAGGAACTGACTCGTGCTCACCAGGAGTATACCGTTGAGGTTATAGTACTCGTCCACACTATGACGTAGGGAAGCATCTTCATCAAGATCTAGGACATGTCTCGTGCTCACCGGGAGTATACCGTTGAGGTTATATAACTCGTCCACACTATGATGGAGGAAAACATCAAGATCTAGGAACTGACTCGTGCTCATCGGGAGTATACCGTTGAGGTTATAGTACTCGTCCACACTATGACGTAGGGAAGCATCTTCATCAAGATCTAGGAAATGTCTCGTGCTCACCGGGAGTATACCGTTGAGGTTATAGAACTCGTCCACACTATGATGGAGTAAAACATCAAGATCTAGAAACTGACTCGTGCTCACCGGGAGTATACCGTTGAGGTTATAGTACTCGTCCACACTATGACGTAGGGAAGCATCTTCATCAAGATCTACGAACTGTCTCGTGCTCACCGGGAGTATACCGTTGAGGTTATAGAACTCGTCCACACTATGATGGAGGAAAACATCAAGATCTAGGAACTGACTCGTGCTCACCAGGAGTATACCGTTGAGGTTATAGTACTCGTCCACACTATGACGTAGGGAAGCATCTTCATCAAGATCTAGGAATTGTCTCGTGCTCACCGGGAGTATACCGTTGAGGTTATAAAACTCGTCCACACTATGATGGAGGAAAACATCAAGATCTAGGAACTGACTCGTGCTCACCGGGAGTATACCGTTGAGGTTATAGTACTCGACCACACTATGACGTAGGGAAGCATCTTCATCAAGATCTAGGAACTGTCTCGTGCTTACCGGGAGTATACCGTTGAGGTTATAGAACTCGTCCACACTATGATGGAGGAAAACATCAAGATCTAGGAACTGACTCGTGCTCATCGGGAGTATACCGTTGAGGTTATAGTACTCGTCCACACTATGACGTAGGGAAGCATCTTCATCAAGATCTAGGAACTGTCTCGTGCTCACCGGGAGTATACCGTTGAGGTTATAGAACTCGTCCACACTATGATGGAGGAAAACATCCAAATCTAGGAACTGACTCGTGCTCTTCGGGAGTATACCGTTGAGGTTATGGTACTCATCCACACTGACATAGGGAAGCATCTTCATCAAGATCTAGGAATTGTCTCGTGCTCACCGGGAGTATACCGTTAAGGTTATAAAACTCGTCCACACTATGATGGAGGAAAACATCAAGATCTAGGAACTGACTCGTGCTCACCGGGAGTATACCGTTGAGGTTATAAAACTCGTCCTCACTATGATGGAGGAAAACATCAAGATCTAGGAACTGACTCGTGCTCACCGGGAGTATACCGTTGAGGTTATAGTACTCGTCCACACTATGACATAGGGAAGCATCTTCATCAAGATCTAGGAACTATCTCGTGCTCACCGGGAGTATATCGTTGAGGTTATAGAACTCGTCCACACTATGATGGAGGAAAACATCAAGATCTAGAAACTGACTCGTGCTCACCGGGAGTATACCGTTGAGGTTATAGTACTCGTCCATACTATGACGTAGGGAAGCATCTTCATCAAGATCTAGGAACTGTCTCGTGCTCACCGGGAGTATACCGTTGAGGTTATAGAACTCGTCCACACTATGATGGAGGAAAACATCAAGATCTAGGAACTGACTCGTGCTCACCGGGAGTATACCGTTGAGGTTATAGTACTCATCCACACTGACATAGGGAAGCATCTTCATCAAGATCTAGGAATTGTCTCGTGCTCACCGGGAGTATACCGTTAAGGTTATAGAACTCGTCCACACTATGATGGAGGAAACATCAAGATCTAAGAACTGACTCGTGCTCACCGGGAGTATACCGTTGAGGTTATAGTACTCGTCCACACTATGACATAGGGAAGCATCTTCATCAAGATCTAGGAATTGTCTCGTGCTCACCGGGAGTATACCGTTGAGGTTATAAAACTCGTCTACACTATGATGGAGGAAAACATCAAGATCTAGGAACTGACTCGTGCTCACCGGGAGTATACCGTTGAGGTTATAGTACTCGTCCACACTATGACATAGGGAAGCATCTTCATCAAGATCTAGGAACTGTCTCATGCTCACCGGGAGTATACCGTTGAGGTTATAGAACTCGTCCACACTATGATGGAGGAAAACATCAAGATCTAGAAACTGACTCGTGCTCACCGGGAGTATATAGTTGAGGTTATAGTACTCGTCCATACTATGACGTAGGGAAGCATCTTCATCAAGATCTAGGAACTGTCTCGTGCTCACCGGGAGTATACCGTTGAGGTTATAGAACTCGTCCACACTATGATGGAGGAAAACATCAAGATCTAGGAACTGAGTCGTGCTCACCGGGAGTATACCGTTGAGGTTATAGTACTCATCCACACTGACATAGGGAAGCATCTTCATCAAGATCTAGGAATTGTCTCGTGCTCACCGGGAGTATACCGTTGAGGTTATAGAACTCGTCCACACTATGATGGAGTAAAACATCAAGATCTTGAAACTGACTCGTGCTCACCGGGAGTATACCGTTGAGGTTATAGTACTCGTCCACACTATGACGTAGGGAAGCATCTTCATCAAGATCTAGGAATTGTCTCGTGCTCACCGGGAGTATACCTTTGAGGTTATAGAACTCGTCCACACTATGATGGAGGAAAACATCAAGATCTAGGAACTGACTCGTGCTCACCGGGAGTATACCGTTGAGGTTATGGTACTCATCCACACTGACATAGGGAAGCATCTTCATCAAGATCTAGGAATTGTCTCATGCTCACCGGGAGTATACCGTTAAGGTTATAGAACTCGTCCACACTATGATGGAGGAAAACATCAAGATCTAGGAACTGACTCATGCTCACCGGGAGTATACCGTTGAGGTTATAGTACTCGTCCACACTATGACATAGGGAAGCATCTTCATCAAGATCTAGGAACTGTCTCGTGCTCACCGGGAGTATACCGTTGAGGTTATAAAACTCGTGCACACTATGATGGAGGAAAACATCAAGATCTAGGAACTGACTCGTGCTCACCGGGAGTATACCGTTGAGGTTATAGTACTCGTCCACACTATGACATAGGGAAGCATCTTCATCAAGATCTAGGAACTGTCTCATGCTCACCGGGAGTATACCGTTGAGGTTATAGAACTCGTCCACACTATGATGGAGGAAAACATCAAGATCTAGAAACTGACTCGTGCTCACCGGGAGTATATAGTTGAGGTTATAGTACTCGTCCATACTATGACGTAGGGAAGCATCTTCATCAAGATCTAGGAACTGTCTCGTGCTCACCGGGAGTATACCGTTGAGGTTATAGAACTCGTCCACACTATGATGGAGGAAAACATCAAGATCTAGGAACTGAGTCGTGCTCACCGGGAGTATACCGTTGAGGTTATAGTACTCATCCACACTGACATAGGGAAGCATCTTCATCAAGATCTAGGAATTGTCTCGTGCTCACCGGGAGTATACTGTTAAGGTTATAGAACTCGTCCACACTATGATGGAGGAAACATCAAGATCTAAGAACTGACTCGTGCTCACCGGGAGTATACCGTTGAGGTTATAGTACTCGTCCACACTATGACATAGGGAAGCATCTTCATCAAGATCTAGGAATTGTCTCGTGCTCACCGGGAGTATACCGTTGAGGTTATAAAACTCGTCCACACTATGATGGAGGAAAACATCAAGATCTAGGAACTGACTCGTGCTCACCGGGAGTATACCGTTGAGGTTATAGTACTCGACCACACTATGACGTAGGGAAGCATCTTCATCAAGATCTAGGAACTGTCTCGTGCTCACCGGGAGTATACCGTTGAGGTTATAGAACTCGTCCACACTATGATGGAGGAAAACATCAAGATCTAGGAACTGACTCGTGCTCATCGGGAGTATACCGTTGAGGTTATAGTACTCGTCCACACTATGACGTAGGGAAGCATCTTCATCAAGATCTAGGAACTGTCTCGTGCTCACCGGGAGTATACCGTTGAGGTTATAGAACTCGTCCACACTATGATGGAGTAAAACATCAAGATCTAGAAACTGACTCGTGCTCACCGGGAGTATACCGTTGAGGTTATAGTACTCGTCCACACTATGACGTAGGGAAGCATCTTCATCAAGATCTAGGAACTGTCTCGTGCTCACCGGGAGTATACCTTTGAGGTTATAGAACTCGTCCACACTATGATGGAGGAAAACATCAAGATCTAGGAACTGACTCGTGCTCACCGGAAGTATACCGTTGAGGTTATGGTACTCATCCACACTGACATAGGGAAGCATCTTCATCAAGATCTAGGAATTGTCTCGTGCTCACCGGGAGTATACCGTTAAGGTTATAGAACTCGTCCACACTATGATGGAGGAAAACATCAAGATCTAGGAACTGACTCATGCTCACCGGGAGTATACCGTTGAGGTTATAGTACTCGTCCACACTATGACATAGGGAAGCATCTTCATCAAGATCTAGGAACTGTCTCGTGCTCACCGGGAGTATACCGTTGAGGTTATAAAACTCGTGCACACTATGATGGAGGAAAACATCAAGATCTAGGAACTGACTCGTGCTCACCGGGAGTATACCGTTGAGGTTATAGTACTCGTCCACACTATGACATAGGGAAGCATCTTCATCAAGATCTAGGAACTGTCTCATGCTCACCGGGAGTATACCGTTGAGGTTATAGAACTCGTCCACACTATGATGGAGGAAAACATCAAGATCTAGAAACTGACTCGTGCTCACCGGGAGTATATCGTTGAGGTTATAGTACTCGTCCATACTATGACGTAGGGAAGCATCTTCATCAAGATCTAGGAACTGTCTTGTGCTCACCGGGAGTATACCGTTGAGGTTATAGAACTCGTCCACACTATGATGGAGGAAAACATCAAGATCTAGGAACTGACTCGTGCTCACCGGGAGTATACCGTTGAGGTTATAGTACTCATCCACACTGACATAGGGAAGCATCTTTATCAAGATCTAGGAATTGTCTCGTGCTCACCGGGAGTATACCGTTAAGGTTATAGAACTCGTCCACACTATGATGGAGGAAAACATCAAGATCTAAGAACTGACTCGTGCTCACCGGGAGTATACCGTTGAGGTTATAGTACTCGTCCACACTATGACATAGGGAAGCATCTTCATCAAGATCTAGGAACTGTCTCGTGCTCACCGTGAGTATACCGTTGAGGTTATAAAACTCGTCCACACTATGATGGAGGAAAACATCAAGATCTAGGAACTGACTCGTGCTCACCGGGAGTATACCGTTGAGGTTATAGTACTCGTCCACACTATGACGTAGGGAAACATCTTCATCAAGATCTAGGAAATGTCTCGTGCTCACCGGGAGTATACCGTTGAGGTTATAGAACTCGTCCACACTATGATGGAGGAAAACATCAAGATCTAGGAACTGACTCGTGCTCACCGAGAGTATACCGTTGAGGTTATAGTACTCGTCCACACTATGACGTAGGGAAGCATCTTCATCAAGATCTAGGAACTGTCTCGTGCTCACCGGGAGTATACCGTTGAGGTTATAGAACTCGTCCACACTATGATGGAGGAAAACATCAAGATCTAAGAATTGACTCGTGCTCACCAGGAGTATACCATTAAGGTTATAGTACTCGTCCACACTATGACCTAGGGAAGCATCTTCATCAAGATCTAGGAACTGTCTCTTGCTCACCGGGAGTATATTGTTGAGGTTATAGAACTCGTCCACACTATGATGGAGGAAAACATCAAGATCTAGGAACTGACTCGTGCTCACCGAGAGTATACCGTTGAGGTTATAGTACTCGTCCACACTATGACATAGGGAAGCATCTTCATCAAGATCTAGGAACTATCTCGTGCTCACCGGGAGTATACCGTTGAGGTTATAGAACTCGTCCAGACTATGATGGAGGAAAACATCAAGATCTAGGAACTGACTCGTGCTCACCGGGAGTATATCGTTGAGGTTATAGTACTCGTCCACACTATGACGTAGGGAAGCATCTTCATAAAGATCTAGGAACTGTCTCGTGCTCACCGGGAGTATACTGTTGAGGTTATAGAACTCGTCCACACTATGATGGAGGAAAACATCAAGATCTAAGAACTGACTCGTGCTCGCCAGGAGGATACCGTTGAGGTTATAATACTCGTCCACACTATGACGTAGGGAAGCATCTTCATCAAGATCTAGGAAATGTCTCGTGCTCACCGGGAGTAAAACGTTGAGGTTATAGAACTCATCCACACTATGATAGAGGAAAACATCAAGATCTAGGAACTGACTCGTGCTCACCGGGAGTATACCGTTGAGGTTATAGAACTCGTCCACACTATGATGTAGGGAAGAATCTTCATCAAGATCTAGGAACTGTCTCGTGCTCACCGGGAGTATACCGTTGAGGTTATAGAACTCGTCCACACTATGATGGAGGAAAACATCAAGATCTAGGAACTGACTCTTGCTCACCAGGAGTATACCGTTGAGGTTATAGTACTCGTCCACACTATGACGTAGGGAAGCATCTTCATCAAGATCTAGGAACTGTCTCGTGCTCACCAGGAGTATACCGTTGAGGTTATAGAACTCGTCCACACTATGATGGAGGAAAACATCAAGATCTAGGAACTGACTCGTGTTTACCGGGAGTATACCGTTGAGGTTATAGTACTCGTCCACACTATGACGTAGAGAAGCATCTTCATCAAGATCTAGGAACTGTCTCGTGCTCACCGGGAGTATACCGTTGATGTTATAGAACTCGTCCACACTATGATGGAGGAAAACATCAAGATCTAGGAACTGACTCGTGCTCACCGGGAGTATACCGTTGAGGTTATAGTACTCGTCCACACTATGACGTAGGGAAGCATCTTCATCAAGATCTAGGAATTGTCTCGTGCTCACCGGTAGTATACCGTTGAGGTTATAGAACTCGTCCACACTATGATGGAGGAAAACATCAAGATCTAGGAACTGACTCGTGCTCACAAGGAGTATACCGTTGAGGTTATAGTACTCGTCCACACTATGACGTAGGGAAGCATCTTCATCAAGATCTAGGAATTGTCTCGTGCTCACCGGGAGTATACCGTTGAGGTTATAGAACTCGTCCACACTATGATGGAGGAAAACATCAAGATCTAGGAACTGACTCGTGCTCACCGGGAGTATACCGTTGAGGTTATAGTACTCATCCACACTATGTTGTAGGGAAGCATCTTCATCAAGATCTAGGAACTGTCTCGTGCTCACCGAGAGTATACCGTTGAGGTTATAGAACTCGTCCACACTATGATGGAGGAAAACATCAAGATCTAGGAACTGACTCGTGCTCATCGGGAGTATACCGTTGAGGTTATAGTACTCGTCCACACTATGACGTAGGGAAGCATCTTCATCAAGATCTAGGAACTGTCTCGTGCTCACCGGGAGTATACCGTTGAGGTTATAGAACTCGTCCACACTATGATGGAGGAAAACATCAAGATCTAGGAACTGACTCGTGCTCACCGGGAGTATACCGTTGAGGTTATAGTAATCATCCACACTGACATAGGGAAGCATCTTCATCAAGATCTAGGAACTGTCTCGTGCTCACCGGGAGTATACCGTTAAGGTTATAGAACTCGTCCACACTATGATGGAGGAAAACATCAAGATCTAGGAACTGACTCGTGCTCACCGGGAGTATACCGTTGAGGTTATAGTACTCGTCCACACTATGACATAGGGAAGCATCTTCATCAAGATCTAGGAACTGTCTCGTGCTCACCGGGAGTATAACGTTGAGGTTATAGAACTCGTCCACACTATGATGGAGGAAAACATCAAGATCTAGGAACTGACTCGTGCTCACCGGGAGTATACCGTTGAGGTTATAGTACTCGTCCACACTATGACGTAGGGAAGCATCTTCATCAAGATCTAGGAACTGTCTCGTGCTCACCGGGAGTATACCGTTGAGGTTATAGAACTCGTCCACACTATAATGGAGGAAAACATCAAGATCTAGAAACTGACTCGCGCTCACCGGGAGTATACCGTTGAGGTTATAGTACTCGTCCACACTATGACGTAGGGAAGCATCTTCATCAAGATCTAGGAACTGTCTCGTGCTCACCGGGAGTATACCGTTGAGGTTATAGAACTCGTCCACACTATGATGGAGGAAAACATCAAGATCTAGGAACTGACTCGTGCTCACCGGGAGTTCACCGTTGAGGTTATAGTACTCGTCCACACTATGACGTAGGGAAGCATCTTCATCAAGATCTAGGAACTGTCTCGTGCTCACCGGGAGTATACCGTTGAGGTTATAGAACTCGTCCACACTATGATGGAGGAAAACATCAAGATCTAGGAACTGACTCGTGCTCACCGGGAGTATACCGTTGAGGTTATAGTACTCGTCCACACTATGACGTCGGGAAGCATCTTCATCAAGATCTAGGAACTGTCTCGTGCTCACCGGGAGTATACCGTTGAGGTTATAGAACTCGTCCACACTATGATGGAGGAAAACATCAAGATCTAGGAACTGACTCGTGCTCACCGGGAGTATACCGTTGAGGTTATAGTACTCATCCACACTGACATAGGGAAGCATCTTCATCAAGATCTAGGAACTGTCTCGTGCTCACCGGGAGTATACCGTTAAGGTTATAGAACTCGTCCACACTATGATGGAGGAAAACATCAAGATCTAGGAACTGACTCGTGCTCACCGGGAGTATACCGTTGAGGTTATAGTACTCGTCCACACTATGACATAGGGAAGCATCTTCATCAAGATCTAGGAACTGTCTCGTGCTCACCGGGAGTATAACGTTGAGGTTATAGAACTCGTCCACACTATGATGGAGGAAAACATCAAGATCTAGGAACTGACTCGTGCTCACCGGGAGTATACCGTTGAGGTTATAGTACTCATCCACACTGACATAGGGAAGCATCTTCATCAAGATCTAGGAACTGTCTCGTGCTCACCGGGAGTATACCGTTAAGGTTATAGAACTCGTCCACACTATGATGGAGGAAAACATCAAGATCTAGGAACTGACTCATGCTCACCGGGAGTATACCGTTGAGGTTATAGTACTCGTCCACACTATGACATAGGGAAGCATCTTCATCAAGATCTAGGAACTGTCTCGTGCTCACCGGGAGTATAACGTTGAGGTTATAGAACTCGTCCACACTATGATGGAGGAAAACATCAAGATCTAGGAACTGACTCGTGCTCACCGGGAGTATACCGTTGAGGTTATAGTACTCGTCCACACTATGACGTAGGGAAGCATCTTCATCAAGATCTAGGAACTGTCTCGTGCTCACCGGGAGTATACCTTTGAGGTTATAGAACTCGTCCACACTATAATGGAGGAAAACATCATGATCTAGAAACTGACTCGCGCTCACCGGGAGTATACCGTTGAGGTTATAGTACTCGTCCACACTATGACGTAGGGAAGCATCTTCATCAAGATCTAGGAACTGTCTCGTGCTCACCGGGAGTATACCGTTGAGGTTATAGAACTCGTCCACACTATGATAGAGGAAAACATCAAGATCTAGGAACTGACTCGTGCTCACCGGGAGTACACCGTTGAGGTTATAGTACTCGTCCACACTATGACGTAGGGAAGCATCTTCATCAAGATCTAGGAACTGTCTCGTGCTCAACGGGAGTATACCGTTGAGGTTATAGAACTCGTCCACACTATGATGGAGGAAAACATCAAGATCTAGGAACTGACGCGTGCTCACCGGGAGTATACCGTTGAGGTTATAGTACTCGTCCACACTATGACGTCGGGAAGCATCTTCATCAAGATCTAGGAACTGTCTCGTGCTCACCGGGAGTATACCGTTGAGGTTATAGAACTCGTCCACACTATGATGGAGGAAAACATCAAGATCTAGGAACTGACTCGTGCTCACCGGGAGTATACCGTTGAGGTTATAGTACTCATCCACACTCACATAGGGAAGCATCTTCATCAAGATCTAGGAACTGTCTCGTGCTCACCGGGAGTATACCGTTAAGGTTATAGAACTCGTCCACACTATGATGGAGGAAAACATCAAGATCTAGGAACTGACTCGTGCTCACCGGGAGTATACCGTTGAGGTTATAGTACTCGTCCACACTATGACATAGGGAAGCATCTTCATCAAGATCTAGGAACTGTCTCGTGCTCACCGGGAGTATAACGTTGAGGTTATAGAACTCGTCCACACTATGATGGAGGAAAACATCAAGATCTAGGAACTGACTCATGCTCACCGGGAGTATACCGTTGAGGTTATAGTACTCGTCCACACTATGACGTAGGGAAGCATCTTCATCAAGATCTAGGAACTATCTCGTGCTCACCGGGAGTATACCGTTGAGGTTATAGAACTCGTCCACACTATGATGGAGGAAAACATCAAGATCTAGAAACTGACTCGTGCTCACTGGGAGTATACCGTTGAGGTTATAGTACTCGTCCACACTATGACGTAAGGAAGCATCTTCATCAAGATCTAGGAACTGTCTCGTGCTCACCGGGAGTATACTGTTGAGGTTATAGAACTCGTCCACACTATGATGGAGGAAAACATCAAGATCTAGGAATTGACTCGTGCTCACCGGGAGTATACCATTAAGAATATAGTACTCGTCCACAATATGACCTAGGGAAGCATCTTCATCAAGATCTAGGAACTGTCTCTTGCTCATCGGGAGTATATTGTTGAGGTTATAGAACTCGTCCACACTATGATGGAGAAAAACATCAAGATCTAGGAACTGACTCGTGCTCACCGAGAGTATACCATTGAGGTTATAGTACTCATCCACACTGACATAGGGAAGCATCTTCATCAAGATCTAGGAACTGTCTCGTGCTCACCGGGAGTATACCGTTAAGGTTATAGAACTCGTCCACACTATGATGGAGGAAAACATCAAGATCTAGGAACTGACTCGTGCTCACCGGGAGTATACCGTTGAGGTTATAGTACTCGTCCACACTATGACATAGGGAAGCATCTTCATCAAGATCTAGGAACTGTCTCGTGCTCACCGGGAGTATACCGTTGAGGTTATAGAACTCGTCCACACTATGATGGAGGAAAACATCAAGATCTAGGAACTGACTCGTGCTCACCGGGAGTATACCATTGAGGTTATAGTACTCGTCCACACTATGACGTAGGGAAGCATCTTCATCAAGATCTAGGAACTGTCTCGTGCTCACCGGGAGTATACCGTTGAGGTTATAGAACTCGTCGACACTATGATGGAGGAAAACACCAAGATCTAGGAACTGACTCGTGCTCACCGGGAGTATACCGTTGAGGTTATAGTACTCATCCACACTGACATAGGGAAGCATCTTCATCAAGATCTAGGAACTGTCTCGTGCTCACCGGGAGTATACCGTTAAGGTTATAGAACTCGTCCACACTATGATGGAGGAAAATATCAAGATCTAGGAACTGAATCGTGCTCACCGGGAGTATACCGTAGAGGTTATAGTACTCGTCCACACTATGACATAGGGAAGCATCTTCATCAAGATCTAGGAACTGTCTCGTGCTCACCGGGAGTATACCGTTGAGGTTATAGAACTCGTCCACACTATGATGGAGGAAAACATCAAGATCTAGGAACTGACTCGTGCACACCGGGAGTATACCGTTGAGGTTATAGTACTCGTCCACACTATGACGTAGGGAAGCATCTTCATCAAGATCTAGGAACTGTCTCGTGCTCACCGGGAGTATACCGTGGAGGTTATAGAACTCGTCCACACTATGATGGAGGAAAACTTCAAGATCTAGGAATTGACTCGTGCTCACCGGGAGTATACCATTAAGGTTATAGTACTCGTCCATAATATGACCTAGGGAAGCATCTTCATCAAGATCTAGGAACTGTCTCTTGCTCACCGGGAGTATATTGTTGAGGTTATAGAACTCGTCCACACTATGATGGAGAAAAACATGAAGATCTAGGAACTGACTCGTGCTCACCGAGAGTATACCGTTGAGGTTATAGTACTCGTCCACACTATGACATAGGGAAGCATCTTCATCAAGATCTAGGAACTGTCTCGTGCTCACCGGGAGTATAACGTTGAGGTTATAGAACTCGTCCACACTATGATGGAGGAAAACATCAAGATCTAGGAACTGACTCGTGCTCACCGGGAGTATACCGTTGAGGTTATAGTACTCGTCCACACTATGACGTAGGGAAGCATCTTCATCAAGATCTAGGAACTGTCTCGTGCTCACCGGGAGTATACCGTTGAGGTTATAGAACTCGTCCACACTATGATGGAGGAAAACATCAAGATCTAGAAACTGACTCGTGCTCACCGGGAGTATACCGTTGAGGTTATAGTACTCGTCCACACTATGACGTAGGGAAGCATCTTCATCAAGATCTAGGAACTGTCTCGTGCTCGCCGGGAGTATACCGTTGAGGTTATAGAACTCGTCCACACTATGATGGAGGAAAACATCAAGATCTAGGAACTGACTCGTGCTCACCGGGAGTATACCGTTGAGGTTATAGTACTCGTCCACACTATGACGTAGGGAAGCATCTTCATCAAGATCTAGGAACTGTCTCGTGCTCACCGGGAGTATACCGTTGAGGTTATAGAACTCGTCCACACTATGATGGAGGAAAACATCAAGATCTAGGAATTGACTCGTGCTCACCGGGAGTATACCATTAAGGTTATAGTACTCGTCCACAATATGACCTAGGGAAGCATCTTCATCAAGATCTAGGAACCGTCTCTTGCTCACCGGGAGTATACCGTTGAGGTTATAGTACTCATCCACACTGACATAGGGAAGCATCTTCATCAAGATCTATGAACTGTCTCGTGCTCACCGGGAGTATACCGTTAAGGTTATAGAACTCGTCCACACTATGATAGAGGAAAACATCAAGATCTAGGAACTGACTCGTGCTCACCGGGAGTATACCGTTGAGGTTATAGTACTTGTCCACACTATGACGTAGGGAAGCATCTTCATCAAGATCTAGGAACTGTCTCGTGCTCACCGGGAGTATACCGTTGAGGTTATAGAACTCGTCCACACTATGATGGAGGAAAACATCAAGATCTAGGAACTGACTCGTGCTCACCGGTAGTATACCGTTGAGGTTATATTACTCGTCCACACTATGACGTAGGGAAGCATCTTCATCAAGATCTAGGAACTGTCTCGTGCTCACCGGGAGTATACCGTTGAGGTTATAGAACTCGTCCACACTATGATGGAGGAAAACATCAAGATCTAGGAACTGACTCGTGCTCACCGGGAGTATACCGTTGAGGTTATAGTACTCATCCACACTGACATAGGGAAGCATCTTCATCAAGATCTAGGAACTGTCTCGTGCTCACCGGGAGTATACCGTTGAGGTTATAGAACTCGTCCACACTATGATGGAGGGAAACATCAAGATCTAGAAACTGACTCGTGCTCACCGGGAGTATACCGTTGAGGTTATAGTACTCGTCCACACTATGACGTCGGGAAGCATCTTCATCAAGATATAGGAACTGTCTCGTGCTCACCGGGAGTATACCGTTGAGGTTATAGAACTCGTCCACACTATGATGGAGGAAAACATCAAGATCTAGGAATTGACTCGTGCTCACCGGGAGTATACCATTAAGGTTATAGTACTCGTCCACAATATGACCTAGGGAAGCATCTTCATCAAGATCTAGGAACTGTCTCTTGCTCACCGGGAGTATATTGTTGAGGTTATAGAACTCGTCCACACTATGATGGAGAAAAACATCAAGATCTAGGAACTGACTCGTGCTCACCGAGAGTATACCATTGAGGTTATAGTACTCATCCACACTGACATAGGGAAGCATCTTCATCAAGATCTAGGAACTGTCTCGTGCTCACCGAGAGTATACCGTCAAGGTTATAGAACTCGTCCACACTATGATGGAGGAAAACATCAAGATCTAGGAACTGACTCGTGCTCACCGGGAGTATACCTTTAAGGTTATAGTACTCGTCCACACTATGACATAGGGAAGCATCTTCATCAAGATCTAGGAACTGTCTCGTGCTCACCGGGAGTATAACGTTGAGGTTATAGAACTCGTCCACACTATGATGGAGGAAAACATCAAGATCTAGGAACTGACTCGTGCTCACCGGGAGTATACCGTTGAGGTTATAGTACTCGTCCACACTATGACGTAGGGAAGCATCTTCATCAAGATCTAGGAACTGTCTCGTGCTCACCGGGAGTATACCGTTGAGGTTATAGAACTCGTCCACACTATGATGGAGGGAAACATCAAGATCTAGAAACTGACTCGTGCTCACCGGGAGTATACCGTTGAGGTTATAGTACTCGTCCACACTATGACGTAGTGAAGCATCTTCATCAAGATCTAGGAACTGTCTCGTGCTCACCGGGAGTATACCGTTGAGGTTATAGAACTCGTCCACACTATGATGGAGGAAAACATCAAGATCTAGGAACTGACTCGTGCTCACCGGGAGTATACCGTTGAGGTTATAGTACTCGTCCACACTATGACGTAGGGAAGCATCTTCATCAAGATCTAGGAACTGTCTCGTGCTCACCGGGAGTATACCGCTGAGGTTATAGAACTCGTCCACACTATGATGGAGGAAAACATCAAGATCTAGGAACTGACTCGTGCTCACCGGGAGTATACCGTTGAGGTTATAATACTCGTCCACACTATGACGTAGGGAAGCATCTTCATCAAGATCTAGGAACTGTCTCGTGCTCACCGGGAGTATACCGTTGAGGTTATAGAACTCGTCCACACTATGATGGAGGGAAACATCAAGATCTAGAAACTGACTCGTGCTCACCGGGAGTATACCGTTGAGGTTATAGTACTCGTCCACACTATGACGTAGTGAAGCATCTTCATCAAGATCTAGGAACTGTCTCGTGCTCACCGGGAGTATACCGTTGAGGTTATAGAACTCGTCCACACTATGATGGAGGAAAACATCAAGATCTAGGAACTGACTCGTGCTCACCGGGAGTATACCGTTGAGGTTATAGTACTCGTCCACACTATGACGTAGGGAAGCATCTTCATCAAGATCTAGGAACTGTCTCGTGCTCACCGGGAGTATACCGTTGAGGTTATAGAACTCGTCCACACTATGATGGAGGAAAACATCAAGATCTAGGAATTGACTCGTGCTCACCGGGAGTATACCATTAAGGTTATAGTACTCGTCCACAATATGACCTAGGGAAGCATCTTCATCAAGATCTAGGAACTGTCTCTTGCTCACCGGGAGTATATTGTTTAGGTTATAGAACTCGTCCACACTATGATGGAGGAAAACATCAAGATCTAGGAACTGACTCGTGCTCACCGAGAGTATACCATTGAGGTTATAGTACTCATCCACACTGACATAGGGAAGCATCTTCATCAAGATCTAGGAACTATCTCGTGCTCACCGAAAGTATACCGTCAAGGTTATAGAACTCGTCCACACTATGATGGAGGAAAACATCAAGATCTAGGAACTGACTCGTGCTCACCGGGAGTATACCGTTGAGGTTATAGTACTCGTCCACACTATGACATAGGGAAGCATCTTCATCAAGATCTAGGAACTGTCTCGTGCTCACCGGGAGTATACCGTTGAGGTTATAGAACTCGTCCACACTATGATGGAGGAAAACATCAAGATCTAGGAACTGACTCGTGCTCACCGGGAGTATACCGTTGAGGTTATAGTACTCGTCCACACTATGACGTAGGGAAGCATCTTCATCAAGATCTAGGAACTGTCTCGTGCTCACCGGGAGTATACCGTTGAGGTTATAGAACTCGTCGACACTATGATGGAGGAAAACACCAAGATCTAGGAACTGACTCGTGCTCACCGGGAGTATACCGTTGAGGTTATAGTACTCATCCACACTGACATAGGGAAGCATCTTCATCAAGATCTAGGAACTGTATCGTGCTCACCGGGAGTATACCGTTAAGGTTATAGAACTCGTCCACACTATGATGGAGGAAAATATCAAGATCTAGGAACTGAATCGTGCTCACCGGGAGTATACCGTAGAGGTTATAGTACTCGTCCACACTATGACATAGGGAAGCATCTTCATCAAGATCTAGGAACTGTCTCGTGCTCACCGGGAGTATACCGTTGAGGTTATAGAACTCGTCCACACTATGATGGAGGAAAACATCAAGATCTAGGAACTGACTCGTGCTCACCGGGAGTATACCGTTGAGGTTATAGTACTCATCCACACTATGACGTAGGGAAGCATCTTCATCAAGATCTAGGAACTGTCTCGTGCTCACCGGGAGTATACCGTTGAGGTTATAGAACTCGTCCACACTATGATGGAGGGAAACATCAAGATCTAGGAATTGACTCGTGCTCACCGGGAGTATACCATTAAGGTTATAGTACTCGTCCACAATATGACCTAGGGAAGCATCTTCATCAAGATCTAGGAACCGTCTCTTGCTCACCGGGAGTATACCGTTGAGGTTATAGTACTCATCCACACTGACATAGGGAAGCATCTTCATCAAGATCTATGAACTGTCTCGTGCTCACCGGGAGTATACCGTTAAGGTTATAGAACTCGTCCACACTATGATAGAGGAAAACATCAAGATCTAGGAACTGACTCGTGCTCACCGGGAGTATACCGTTGAGGTTATAGTACTCGTCCACACTATGACGTAGGGAAGCATCTTCATCAAGATCTAGGAACTGTCTCGTGCTCACCGGGAGTATACCGTTGAGGTTATAGAACTCGTCCACACTATGATGGAGGAAAACATCAAGATCTAGGAACTGACTCGTGCTCACCGGTAGTATACCGTTGAGGTTATATTACTCGTCCACACTATGACGTAGGGAAGCATCTTCATCAAGATCTAGGAACTGTCTCGTGCTCACCGGGAGTATACCGTTGAGGTTATAGAACTCATCCACACTATGATGGAGGAAAACATCAAGATCTAGGAACTGACTCGTGCTCACCGGGTGTATACCGTTGAGGTTATAGTACTCGTCCACACTATGACGTAGGGAAGCATCTTCATCAAGATCTAGGAACTGTCTCGTGCTCACCGGGAGTATACCGTTGAGGTTATAGAACTCGTCGACACTATGATGGAGGAAAACACCAAGATCTAGGAACTGACTCGTGCTCACCGGGAGTATACCGTTGAGGTTATAGTACTCATCCACACTGACATAGGGAAGCATCTTCATCAAGATCTAGGAACTGTCTCGTGCTCACCGGGAGTATACCGTTGAGGTTATAGAACTCGTCCACACTATGATGGAGGAAAACATCAAGATCTAGGAACTGACTCGTGCTCACCGGGAGTATACCGTTGAGGTTATAATACTCGTCCACACTATGACATAGGGAAGCATCTTCATCAAGATCTAGGAACTGTCTCGTGCTCACCGGGAGTATACCGTTGAGGTTATAGAACTCGTCCACACTATGATGGAGGAAAACATCAAGATCTAGGAACTGACTCGTGCTCACCGGGAGTATACCGTTGAGGTTATAGTACTCGTCCACACTATGACATAGGGAAGCATCTTCATCAAGATCTAGGAACTGTCTCGTGCTCACCGGGAGTATACCGTTGAGGTTATAGAACTCGTCCACACTATGATGGAGGAAAACATCAAGATCTAGGAACTGACTCGTGCTCACCGGGAGTATACCGTTGAGGTTATAGTACTCGTCCACACTATGACGTAGGGAAGCATCTTCATCAAGATCTAGGAACTGTCTCGTGCTCACCGGGAGTATACCGTTGAGGTTATAGAACTCGTCGACACTATGATGGAGGAAAACACCAAGATCTAGGAACTGACTCGTGCTCACCGGGAGTATACCGTTGAGGTTATAGTACTCATCCACACTGACATAGGGAAGCATCTTCATCAAGATCTAGGAACTGTCTCGTGCTCACCGGGAGTATACCGTTAAGGTTATAGAACTCGTCCACACTATGATGGAGGAAAATATCAAGATCTAGGAACTGAATCGTGCTCACCGGGAGTATACCGTAGAGGTTATAGTACTCGTCCACACTATGACGTAGGGAAGCATCTTCATCAAGATCTAGGAACTGTCTCGTGCTCACCGGGAGTATACCGTTGAGGTTATAGAACTCGTCGACACTATGATGGAGGAAAACACCAAGATCTAGGAACTGACTCGTGCTCACCGGGAGTATACCGTTGAGGTTATAGTACTCATCCACACTGACATAGGGAAGCATCTTCATCAAGATCTAGGAACTGTCTCGTGCTCACCGGGAGTATACCGTTAAGGTTATAGAACTCGTCCACACTATGATGGAGGAAAATATCAAGATCTAGGAACTGAATCGTGCTCACCGGGAGTATACCGTAGAGGTTATAGTACTCGTCCACACTATGACATAGGGAAGCATCTTCATCAAGATCTAGGAACTGTCTCGTGCTCACCGGGAGTATACCGTTGAGGTTATAGAACTCGTCCACACTATGATGGAGGAAAACATCAAGATCTAGGAACTGACTCGTGCTCACCGGGAGTATACCGTTGAGGTTATAGTACTCGTCCACACTATGACGTAGGGAAGCATCTTCATCAAGATCTAGGAACTGTCTCGTGCTCACCGGGAGTATACCGTTGAGGTTATAGAACTCGTCCACACTATGATGGAGGGAAACATCAAGATCTAGAAACTGACTCGTGCTCACCGGGAGTATACCGTTGAGGTTATAGTACTTGTCCACACTATGACATAGTGAAGCATCTTCATCAAGATCTAGGAACTGTCTCGTGCTCACCGGGAGTATACCGTTGAGGTTATAGAACTCGTCCACACTATGATGGAGGAAAACATCAAGATCTAGGAACTGACTCGTGCTCACCGGGAGTATACCGTTGAGGTTATAGTACTCGTCCACACTATGACGTAGGGAAGCATCTTCATCAAGATCTAGGAACTGTCTCGTGCTCACCGGGAGTATACCGTTGAGGTTATAGAACTCGTCCACACTATGATGGAGGAAAACATCAAGATCTAGGAATTGACTCGTGCTCACCGGGAGTATACCATTAAGGTTATAGTACTCGTCCACAATATGACCTAGGGAAGCATCTTCATCAAGATCTAGGAACCGTCTCTTGCTCACCGGGAGTATACCGTTGAGGTTATAGTACTCATCCACACTGACATAGGGAAGCATCTTCATCAAGATCTATGAACTGTCTCGTGCTCACCGGGAGTATACCGTTAAGGTTATAGAACTCGTCCACACTATGATAGAGGAAAACATCAAGATCTAGGAACTGACTCGTGCTCACCGGGAGTATACCGTTGAGGTTATAGTACTCGTCCACACTATGACGTAGGGAAGCATCTTCATCAAGATCTAGGAACTGTCTCGTGCTCACCGGGAGTATACCGTTGAGGTTATAGAACTCGTCCACACTATGATGGAGGAAAACATCAAGATCTAGGAACTGACTCGTGCTCACCGGTAGTATACCGTTGAGGTTATATTACTCGTCCACACTATGACGTAGGGAAGCATCTTCATCAAGATCTAGGAACTGTCTCGTGCTCACCGGGAGTATACCGTTGAGGTTATAGAACTCGTCCACACTATGATGGAGGAAAACATCAAGATCTAGGAACTGACTCGTGCTCACCGGGAGTATACCGTTGAGGTTATAGAACTCGTCGACACTATGATGGAGGAAAACACCAAGATCTAGGAACTGACTCGTGCTCACCGGGAGTATACCGTTGAGGTTATAGTACTCATCCACACTGACATAGGGAAGCATCTTCATCAAGATCTAGGAACTGTCTCGTGCTCACCGGGAGTATACCGTTGAGGTTATAGAACTCGTCCACACTATGATGGAGGAAAACATCAAGATCTAGGAACTGACTCGTGCTCACCGGGAGTATACCGTTGAGGTTATAGAACTCGTCGACACTATGATGGAGGAAAACACCAAGATCTAGGAACTGACTCGTGCTCACCGGGAGTATACCGTTGAGGTTATAGTACTCATCCACACTGACATAGGGAAGCATCTTCATCAAGATCTAGGAACTGTCTCGTGCTCACCGGGACTATACCGTTGAGGTTATAGAACTCGTCCACACTATGATGGAGGAAAACATCAAGATCTAGGAACTGACTCGTGCTCACCGGGAGTATACCGTTGAGGTTATAGTACTCGTCCACACTATGACGTAGGGAAGCATCTTCATCAAGATCTAGGAACTGTCTCGTGCTCACCGGGAGTATACCGTTGAGGTTATAGAACTCGTCCACACTATGATGGAGGAAAACATCAAGATCTAGGAACTGACTCGTGCTCACCGGGAGTATACCGTTGAGGTTATAATACTCGTCCACACTATGACGTAGGGAAGCATCTTCATCAAGATCTAGGAACTGTCTCGTGCTCACCGGGAGTATACTGTTGAGGTTATAGAACTCGTCCACACTATGATGGAGGGAAACATCAAGATCTAGAAACTGACTCGTGCTCACCGGGAGTATACCGTTGAGGTTATAGTACTCGTCCACACTATGACGTAGTGAAGCATCTTCATCAAGATCTAGGAACTGTCTCGTGCTCACCGGGAGTATACCGTTGAGGTTATAGAACTCGTCCACACTATGATGGAGGAAAACATCAAGATCTAGGAACTGACTCGTGCTCACCGGGAGTATACCGTTGAGGTTATAGTACTCGTCCACACTATGACGTAGGGAAGCATCTTCATCAAGATCTAGGAACTGTCTCGTGCTCACCGGGAGTATACCGTTGAGGTTATAGAACTCGTCCACACTATGATGGAGGAAAATATCAAGATCTAGGAATTGACTCGTGCTCACCGGGAGTATACCATTAAGGTTATAGTACTCGTCCACAATATGACCTAGGGAAGCATCTTCATCAAGATCTAGGAACCGTCTCTTGCTCACCGGGAGTATACCGTTGAGGTTATAGTACTCATCCACACTATGATGGAGGAAAACATCAAGATCTAGGAACTGACTCGTGCTCACCGGGAGTATACCGTTGAGGTTATAGTACTCGTCCACACTATGACGTAGGGAAGCATCTTCATCAAGATCTAGGAACTGTCTCGTGCTCACCGGGAGTATACCGTTGAGGTTATAGAACTCGTCCACACTATGATGGAGGAAAACATCAAGATCTAGGAACTGACTCGTGCTCACCGGGAGTATACCGTTGAGGTTATAATACTCGTCCACACTATGACGTAGGGAAGCATCTTCATCAAGATCTAGGAACTATCTCGTGCTCACCGGGAGTATACCGTTGAGGTTATAGAACTCGTCCACACTATGATGGAGGGAAACATCAAGATCTAGAAACTGACTCGTGCTCACCGGGAGTATACCGTTGAGGTTATAGTACTCGTCCACACTATGACGTAGTGAAGCATCTTCATCAAGATCTAGGAACTGTCTCGTGCTCACCGGGAGTATACCGTTGAGGTTATAGAACTCGTCCACACTATGATGGAGGAAAACATCAAGATCTAGGAACTGACTCGTGCTCACCGGGAGTATACCGTTGAGGTTATAGTACTCGTCCACACTATGACGTAGGGAAGCATCTTCATCAAGATCTAGGAACTGTCTCGTGCTCACCGGGAGTATACCGTTGAGGTTATAGAACTCGTCCACACTATGATGGAGGAAAACATCAAGATCTAGGAATTGACTCGTGCTCACCGGGAGTATACCATTAAGGTTATAGTACTCGTCCATAATATGACCTAGGGAAGCATCTTCATCAAGATCTAGGAACCGTCTCTTGCTCACCGGGAGTATACCGTTGAGGTTATAGTACTCATCCACACTGACATAGGGAAGCATCTTCATCAAGATCTATGAACTGTCTCGTGCTCACCGGGAGTATACCGTTAAGGTTATAGAACTCGTCCACACTATGATAGAGGAAAACATCAAGATCTAGGAACTGACTCGTGCTCACCGGGAGTATACCGTTGAGGTTATAGTACTCGTCCACACTATGACGTAGGGAAGCATCTTCATCAAGATCTAGGAACTGTCTCGTGCTCACCGGGAGTATACCGTTGAGGTTATAGAACTCGTCCACACTATGATGGAGGAAAACATCAAGATCTAGGAACTGACTCGTGCTCACCGGTAGTATACCGTTGAGGTTATATTACTCGTCCACACTATGACGTAGGGAAGCATCTTCATCAAGATCTAGGAACTGTCTCGTGCTCACCGGGAGTATACCGTTGAGGTTATAGAACTCGTCCACACTATGATGGAGGAAAACATCAAGATCTAGGAACTGACTCGTGCTCACCGGGAGTATACCGTTGAGGTTATAGTACTCATCCACACTGACATAGGGAAGCATCTTCATCAAGATCTAGGAACTGTCTCGTGCTCACCGGGAGTATACCGTTGAGGTTATAGAACTCGTCCACACTATGATGGAGGGAAACATCAAGATCTAGAAACTGACTCGTGCTCACCGGGAGTATACCGTTGAGGTTATAGTACTCGTCCACACTATGACGTCCGGAAGCATCTTCATCAAGATATAGGAACTGCCTCGTGCTCACCGGGAGTATACCGTTGAGGTTATAGAACTCGTCCACACTATGATGGAGGAAAACATCAAGATCTAGGAATTGACTCGTGCTCACCGGGAGTATACCATTAAGGTTATAGTACTCGTCCACAATATGACCTAGGGAAGCATCTTCATCAAGATCTAGGAACTGTCTCTTGCTCACCGGGAGTATATTGTTGAGGTTATAGAACTCGTCCACACTATGATGGAGAAAAACATCAAGATCTAGGAACTGACTCGTGCTCACCGAGAGTATACCATTGAGGTTATAGTACTCATCCACACTGACATAGGGAAGCATCTTCATCAAGATCTAGGAACTGTCTCGTGCTCACCGAGAGTATACCGTCAAGGTTATAGAACTCGTCCACACTATGATGGAGGAAAACATCAAGATCTAGGAACTGACTCGTGCTCACCGGGAGTATACCTTTAAGGTTATAGTACTCGTCCACACTATGACATAGGGAAGCATCTTCATCAAGATCTAGGAACTGTCTCGTGCTCACCGGGAGTATAACGTTGAGGTTATAGAACTCGTCCACACTATGATGGAGGAAAACATCAAGATCTAGGAACTGACTCGTGCTCACCGGGAGTATACCGTTGAGGTTATAGTACTCGTCCACACTATGACGTAGGGAAGCATCTTCATCAAGATCTAGGAACTGTCTCGTGCTCACCGGGAGTATACCGTTGAGGTTATAGAACTCGTCCACACTATGATGGAGGGAAACATCAAGATCTAGAAACTGACTCGTGCTCACCGGGAGTATACCGTTGAGGTTATAGTACTCGTCCACACTATGACGTAGTGAAGCATCTTCATCAAGATCTAGGAACTGTCTCGTGCTCACCGGGAGTATACCGTTGAGGTTATAGAACTCGTCCACACTATGATGGAGGAAAACATCAAGATCTAGGAACTGACTCGTGCTCACCGGGAGTATACCGTTGAGGTTATAGTACTCGTCCACACTATGACGTAGGGAAGCATCTTCATCAAGATCTAGGAACTGTCTCGTGCTCACCGGGAGTATACCGCTGAGGTTATAGAACTCGTCCACACTATGATGGAGGAAAACATCAAGATCTAGGAACTGACTCGTGCTCACCGGGAGTATACCGTTGAGGTTATAATACTCGTCCACACTATGACGTAGGGAAGTATCTTCATCAAGATCTAGGAACTGTCTCGTGCTCACCGGGAGTATACCGTTGAGGTTATAGAACTCGTCCACACTATGATGGAGGAAAACATCAAGATCTAGGAACTGACTCGTGCTCACCGGTAGTATACCGTTGAGGTTATATTACTCGTCCACACTATGACGTAGGGAAGCATCTTCATCAAGATCTAGGAACTGTCTCGTGCTCACCGGGAGTATACCGTTGAGGTTATAGAACTCGTCCACACTATGATGGAGGAAAACATCAAGATCTAGGAACTGACTCGTGCTCACCGGGAGTATACCGTTGAGGTTATAGTACTCGTCCACACTATGACGTAGGGAAGCATCTTCATCAAGATCTAGGAACTGTCTCGTGCTCACCGGGAGTATACCGTTGAGGTTATAGAACTCGTCGACACTATGATGGAGGAAAACACCAAGATCTAGGAACTGACTCGTGCTCACCGGGAGTATACCGTTGAGGTTATAGTACTCATCCACACTGACATAGGGAAGCATCTTCATCAAGATCTAGGAACTGTCTCGTGCTCACCGGGAGTATACCGTTGAGGTTATAGAACTCGTCCACACTATGATGGAGGAAAACATCAAGATCTAGGAACTGACTCGTGCTCACCGGGAGTATACCGTTGAGGTTATAGTACTCGTCCACACTATGACGTAGGGAAGCATCTTCATCAAGATCTAGGAACTGTCTCGTGCTCACCGGGAGTATACCGTTGAGGTTATAGAACTCGTCCACACTATGATGGAGGAAAACATCAAGATCTAGGAACTGACTCGTGCTCACCGGGAGTATACCGTTGAGGTTATAATACTCGTCCACACTATGACGTAGGGAAGCATCTTCATCAAGATCTAGGAACTGTCTCGTGCTCACCGGGAGTATACTGTTGAGGTTATAGAACTCGTCCACACTATGATGGAGGGAAACATCAAGATCTAGAAACTGACTCGTGCTCACCGGGAGTATACCGTTGAGGTTATAGTACTCGTCCACACTATGACGTAGTGAAGCATCTTCATCAAGATCTAGGAACTGTCTCGTGCTCACCGGGAGTATACCGTTGAGGTTATAGAACTCGTCCACACTATGATGGAGGAAAACATCAAGATCTAGGAACTGACTCGTGCTCACCGGGAGTATACCGTTGAGGTTATAGTACTCGTCCACACTATGACGTAGGGAAGCATCTTCATCAAGATCTAGGAACTGTCTCGTGCTCACCGGGAGTATACCGTTGAGGTTATAGAACTCGTCCACACTATGATGGAGGAAAATATCAAGATCTAGGAATTGACTCGTGCTCACCGGGAGTATACCATTAAGGTTATAGTACTCGTCCACAATATGACCTAGGGAAGCATCTTCATCAAGATCTAGGAACCGTCTCTTGCTCACCGGGAGTATACCGTTGAGGTTATAGTACTCATCCACACTATGATGGAGGAAAACATCAAGATCTAGGAACTGACTCGTGCTCACCGGGAGTATACCGTTGAGGTTATAGTACTCGTCCACACTATGACGTAGGGAAGCATCTTCATCAAGATCTAGGAACTGTCTCGTGCTCACCGGGAGTATACCGTTGAGGTTATAGAACTCGTCCACACTATGATGGAGGAAAACATCAAGATCTAGGAACTGACTCGTGCTCACCGGGAGTATACCGTTGAGGTTATAATACTCGTCCACACTATGACGTAGGGAAGCATCTTCATCAAGATCTAGGAACTATCTCGTGCTCACCGGGAGTATACCGTTGAGGTTATAGAACTCGTCCACACTATGATGGAGGGAAACATCAAGATCTAGAAACTGACTCGTGCTCACCGGGAGTATACCGTTGAGGTTATAGTACTCGTCCACACTATGACGTAGTGAAGCATCTTCATCAAGATCTAGGAACTGTCTCGTGCTCACCGGGAGTATACCGTTGAGGTTATAGAACTCGTCCACACTATGATGGAGGAAAACATCAAGATCTAGGAACTGACTCGTGCTCACCGGGAGTATACCGTTGAGGTTATAGTACTCGTCCACACTATGACGTAGGGAAGCATCTTCATCAAGATCTAGGAACTGTCTCGTGCTCACCGGGAGTATACCGTTGAGGTTATAGAACTCGTCCACACTATGATGGAGGAAAACATCAAGATCTAGGAATTGACTCGTGCTCACCGGGAGTATACCATTAAGGTTATAGTACTCGTCCACAATATGACCTAGGGAAGCATCTTCATCAAGATCTAGGAACCGTCTCTTGCTCACCGGGAGTATACCGTTGAGGTTATAGTACTCATCCACACTGACATAGGGAAGCATCTTCATCAAGATCTATGAACTGTCTCGTGCTCACCGGGAGTATACCGTTAAGGTTATAGAACTCGTCCACACTATGATAGAGGAAAACATCAAGATCTAGGAACTGACTCGTGCTCACCGGGAGTATACCGTTGAGGTTATAGTACTCGTCCACACTATGACGTAGGGAAGCATCTTCATCAAGATCTAGGAACTGTCTCGTGCTCACCGGGAGTATACCGTTGAGGTTATAGAACTCGTCCACACTATGATGGAGGAAAACATCAAGATCTAGGAACTGACTCGTGCTCACCGGTAGTATACCGTTGAGGTTATATTACTCGTCCACACTATGACGTAGGGAAGCATCTTCATCAAGATCTAGGAACTGTCTCGTGCTCACCGGGAGTATACCGTTGAGGTTATAGAACTCGTCCACACTATGATGGAGGAAAACATCAAGATCTAGGAACTGACTCGTGCTCACCGGGAGTATACCGTTGAGGTTATAGTACTCATCCACACTGACATAGGGAAGCATCTTCATCAAGATCTAGGAACTGTCTCGTGCTCACCGGGAGTATACCGTTGAGGTTATAGAACTCGTCCACACTATGATGGAGGGAAACATCAAGATCTAGAAACTGACTCGTGCTCACCGGGAGTATACCGTTGAGGTTATAGTACTCGTCCACACTATGACGTCCGGAAGCATCTTCATCAAGATATAGGAACTGTCTCGTGCTCACCGGGAGTATACCGTTGAGGTTATAGAACTCGTCCACACTATGATGGAGGAAAACATCAAGATCTAGGAATTGACTCGTGCTCACCGGGAGTATACCATTAAGGTTATAGTACTCGTCCACAATATGACCTAGGGAAGCATCTTCATCAAGATCTAGGAACTGTCTCTTGCTCACCGAGAGTATATTGTTGAGGTTATAGAACTCGTCCACACTATGATGGAGAAAAACATCAAGATCTAGGAACTGACTCGTGCTCACCGAGAGTATACCATTGAGGTTATAGTACTCATCCACACTGACATAGGGAAGCATCTTCATCAAGATCTAGGAACTGTCTCGTGCTCACCGAGAGTATACCGTCAAGGTTATAGAACTCGTCCACACTATGATGGAGGAAAACATCAAGATCTAGGAACTGACTCGTGCTCACCGGGAGTATACCTTTAAGGTTATAGTACTCGTCCACACTATGACATAGGGAAGCATCTTCATCAAGATCTAGGAACTGTCTCGTGCTCACCGGGAGTATAACGTTGAGGTTATAGAACTCGTCCACACTATGATGGAGGAAAACATCAAGATCTAGGAACTGACTCGTGCTCACCGGGAGTATACCGTTGAGGTTATAGTACTCGTCCACACTATGACGTAGGGAAGCATCTTCATCAAGATCTAGGAACTGTCTCGTGCTCACCGGGAGTATACCGTTGAGGTTATAGAACTCGTCCACACTATGATGGAGGGAAACATCAAGATCTAGAAACTGACTCGTGCTCACCGGGAGTATACCGTTGAGGTTATAGTACTCGTCCACACTATGACGTAGTGAAGCATCTTCATCAAGATCTAGGAACTGTCTCGTGCTCACCGGGAGTATACCGTTGAGGTTATAGAACTCGTCCACACTATGATGGAGGAAAACATCAAGATCTAGGAACTGACTCGTGCTCACCGGGAGTATACCGTTGAGGTTATAGTACTCGTCCACACTATGACGTAGGGAAGCATCTTCATCAAGATCTAGGAACTGTCTCGTGCTCACCGGGAGTATACCGCTGAGGTTATAGAACTCGTCCACACTATGATGGAGGAAAACATCAAGATCTAGGAACTGACTCGTGCTCACCGGGAGTATACCGTTGAGGTTATAATACTCGTCCACACTATGACGTAGGGAAGCATCTTCATCAAGATCTAGGAACTGTCTCGTGCTCACCGGGAGTATACCGTTGAGGTTATAGAACTCGTCCACACTATGATGGAGGGAAACATCAAGATCTAGAAACTGACTCGTGCTCACCGGGAGTATACCGTTGAGGTTATAGTACTCGTCCACACTATGACGTAGTGAAGCATCTTCATCAAGATCTAGGAACTGTCTCGTGCTCACCGGGAGTATACCGTTGAGGTTATAGAACTCGTCCACACTATGATGGAGGAAAACATCAAGATCTAGGAACTGACTCGTGCTCACCGGGAGTATACCGTTGAGGTTATAGTACTCGTCCACACTATGACGTAGGGAAGCATCTTCATCAAGATCTAGGAACTGTCTCGTGCTTACCGGGAGTATACCGTTGAGGTTATAGAACTCGTCCACACTATGATGGAGGAAAACATCAAGATCTAGGAATTGACTCGTGCTCACCGGGAGTATACCATTAAGGTTATAGTACTCGTCCACAATATGACCTAGGGAAGCATCTTCATCAAGATCTAGGAACTGTCTCTTGCTCACCGGGAGTATATTGTTTAGGTTATAGAACTCGTCCACACTATGATGGAGGAAAACATCAAGATCTAGGAACTGACTCGTGCTCACCGAGAGTATACCATTGAGGTTATAGTACTCATCCACACTGACATAGGGAAGCATCTTCATCAAGATCTAGGAACTGTCTCGTGCTCACCGAAAGTATACCGTCAAGGTTATAGAACTCGTCCACACTATGATGGAGGAAAACATCAAGATCTAGGAACTGACTCGTGCTCACCGGGAGTATACCGTTGAGGTTATAGTACTCGTCCACACTATGACATAGGGAAGCATCTTCATCAAGATCTAGGAACTGTCTCGTGCTCACCGGGAGTATACCGTTGAGGTTATAGAACTCGTCCACACTATGATGGAGGAAAACATCAAGATCTAGGAACTGACTCGTGCTCACCGGGAGTATACCGTTGAGGTTATAGTACTCGTCCACACTATGACGTAGGGAAGCATCTTCATCAAGATCTAGGAACTGTCTCGTGCTCACCGGGAGTATACCGTTGAGGTTATAGAACTCGTCGACACTATGATGGAGGAAAACACCAAGATCTAGGAACTGACTCGTGCTCACCGGGAGTATACCGTTGAGGTTATAGTACTCATCCACACTGACATAGGGAAGCATCTTCATCAAGATCTAGGAACTGTCTCGTGCTCACCGGGAGTATACCGTTAAGGTTATAGAACTCGTCCACACTATGATGGAGGAAAATATCAAGATCTAGGAACTGAATCGTGCTCACAGGGAGTATACCGTAGAGGTTATAGTACTCGTCCACACTATGACATAGGGAAGCATCTTCATCAAGATCTAGGAACTGTCTCGTGCTCACCGGGAGTATACCGTTGAGGTTATAGAACTCGTCCACACTATGATGGAGGAAAACATCAAGATCTAGGAACTGACTCGTGCTCACCGGGAGTATACCGTTGAGGTTATAGTACTCGTCCACACTATGACGTAGGGAAGCATCTTCATCAAGATCTAGGAACTGTCTCGTGCTCACCGGGAGTATACCGTTGAGGTTATAGAACTCGTCCACACTATGATGGAGGGAAACATCAAGATCTAGAAACTGACTCGTGCTCACCGGGAGTATACCGTTGAGGTTATAGTACTCGTCCACACTATGACATAGTGAAGCATCTTCATCAAGATCTAGGAACTGTCTCGTGCTCACCGGGAGTATACCGTTGAGGTTATAGAACTCGTCCACACTATGATGGAGGAAAACATCAAGATCTAGGAACTGACTCGTGCTCACCGGGAGTATACCGTTGAGGTTATAGTACTCGTCCACACTATGACGTAGGGAAGCATCTTCATCAAGATCTAGGAACTGTCTCGTGCTCACCGGGAGTATACCGTTGAGGTTATAGAACTCGTCCACACTATGATGGAGGAAAACATCAAGATCTAGGAACTGACTCGTGCTCACCGGGAGTATACTGTTGAGGTTATAATACTCGTCCACACTATGACGTAGGGAAGCATCTTCATCAAGATCTAGGAACTGTCTCGTGCTCACCGGGAGTATACCGTTGAGGTTATAGAACTCGTCCACACTATGATGGAGGGAAACATCAAGATCTAGAAACTGACTCGTGCTCACCGGGAGTATACCGTTGAGGTTATAGTACTCGTCCACACTATGACGTAGTGAAGCATCTTCATCAAGATCTAGGAATTGTCTCGTGCTCACCGGGAGTATACCGTTGAGGTTATAGAACTCGTCCACACTATGATGGAGGAAAACATCAAGATCTAGGAACTGACTCGTGCTCACCGGGAGTATACCGTTGAGGTTATAGTACTCGTCCACACTATGACGTAGGGAAGCATCTTCATCAAGATCTAGGAACTGTCTCGTGCTCACCAGGAGTATACCGTTGAGGTTATAGAACTCGTCCACACTATGATGGAGGAAAACATCAAGATCTAGGAATTGACTCGTGCTCACCGGGAGTATACCATTAAGGTTATAGTACTCGTCCACAATATGACCTAGGGAAGCATCTTCATCAAGATCTAGGAACTGTCTCTTGCTCACCGGGAGTATATTGTTTAGGTTATAGAACTCGTCCACACTATGATGGAGGAAAACATCAAGATCTAGGAACTGACTCGTGCTCACCGAGAGTATACCATTGAGGTTATAGTACTCATCCACACTGACATAGGGAAGCATCTTCATCAAGATCTAGGAACTGTCTCGTGCTCACCGAAAGTATACCGTCAAGGTTATAGAACTCGTCCACACTATGATGGAGGAAAACATCAAGATCTAGGAACTGACTCGTGCTCACCGGGAGTATACCGTTGAGGTTATAGTACTCGTCCACACTATGACATAGGGAAGCATCTTCATCAAGATCTAGGAACTGTCTCGTGCTCACCGGGAGTATACCGTTGAGGTTATAGAACTCGTCCACACTATGATGGAGGAAAACATCAAGATCTAGGAACTGACTCGTGCTCACCGGGAGTATACCGTTGAGGTTATAGTACTCGTCCACACTATGACGTAGGGAAGCATCTTCATCAAGATCTAGGAACTGTCTCGTGCTCACCGGGAGTATACCGTTGAGGTTATAGAACTCGTCGACACTATGATGGAGGAAAACACCAAGATCTAGGAACTGACTCGTGCTCACCGGGAGTATACCGTTGAGGTTATAGTACTCATCCACACTGACATAGGGAAGCATCTTCATCAAGATCTAGGAACTGTCTCGTGCTCACCGGGAGTATACCGTTAAGGTTATAGAACTCGTCCACAATATGATGGAGGAAAATATCAAGATCTAGGAACTGAATCGTGCTCACCGGGAGTATACCGTAGAGGTTATAGTACTCGTCCACACTATGACATAGGGAAGCATCTTCATCAAGATCTAGGAACTGTCTCGTGCTCACCGGGAGTATACCGTTGAGGTTATAGAACTCGTCCACACTATGATGGAGGAAAACATCAAGATCTAGGAACTGACTCGTGCTCACCGGGAGTATACCGTTGAGGTTATAGTACTCGTCCACACTATGACGCAGGGAAGCATCTTCATCAAGATCTAGGAACTGTCTCGTGCTCACCGGGAGTATACCGTGGAGGTTATAGAACTCGTCCACACTATGATGGAGGTAAACTTCAAGATCTAGGAATTGACTCATGCTCACTGGGAGTATACCATTAAGGTTATAGTACTCGTCCATAATATGACCTAGGGAAGCATCTTCATCAAGATCTAGGAACTGTCTCTTGCTCACCGGGAGTATATTGTTGAGGTTATAGAACTCGTCCACACTATGATGGAGAAAAACATCAAGATCTAGGAACTGACTCGTGCTCACCGAGAGTATACCGTTGAGGTTATAGTACTCGTCCACACTATGACATAGGGAAGCATCTTCATCAAGATCTAGGAACTGTCTTGTGCTCACCGGGAGTATACCGTTGAGGTTATAGAACTCGTCCACACTATGATGGAGGAAAACATCAAGATCTAGAAACTGACTCGTGCTCACCGGGAGTATACTGGTGAGGTTATAGTACTCGTCCACACTATGACGTAGGGAAGCATCTTCATCAAGATCTAGGAACTGTCTCGTGCTCGCCGGGAGTATACCGTTGAGGTTATAGAACTCGTCCACACTATGATGGAGGAAAACATCAAGATCTAGGAACTGACTCGTGCTCACCGGGAGTATACCGTTGAGGTTATAGTACTCGTCCACACTATGACGTAGGGAAGCATCTTCATCAAGATCTAGGAACTGTCTCGTGCTCACCGGGAGTATACCGTTGAGGTTATAGAACTCGTCCACACTATGATGGAGGAAAACATCAAGATCTAGGAATTGACTCGTGCTCACCGGGAGTATACCATTAAGGTTATAGTACTCGTCCACAATATGACCTAGGGAAGCATCTTCATCAAGATCTAGGAACCGTCTCTTGCTCACCGGGAGTATACCGTTGAGGTTATAGTACTCATCCACACTGACATAGGGAAGCATCTTCATCAAGATCTAGGAACTGTCTCGTGCTCACCGGGAGTACACCGTTAAGGTTATAGAACTCGTCCACACTATGATAGAGGAAAACATCAAGATCTAGAAACTGACTCGTGCTCACCGGGAGTATACCGTTGAGGTTATAGTACTCGTCCACACTATGACGTAGGGAAGCATCTTCATCAAGATCTAGGAACTGTCTCGTGCTCACCGGGAGTATACCGTTGAGGTTATAGAACTCGTCCACACTATGATGGAGGAAAACATCAAGATCTAGGAACTGACTCGTGCTCACCGGTAGTATACCGTTGAGGTTATAGTACTCGTCCACACTATGACGTAGGGAAGCATCTTCATCAAGATCTAGGAACTGTCTCGTGCTCACCGGGAGTATACCGTTGAGGTTATAGAACTCGTCCACACTATGATGGAGGAAAACATCAAGATCTAGGAATTGACTCGTGCTCACCGGGAGTATACCATTAAGGTTATAGTACTCGTCCACAATATGACCTAGGGAAGCATCTTCATCAAGATCTAGGAACTGTCTCTTGCTCACCGGGAGTATATTGTTGAGGTTATAGAACTCGTCCACACTATGATGGAGAAAAACATCAAGGTCTAGGAACTGACTCGTGCTCACCGAGAGTATACCATTGAGGTTATAGTACTCATCCACACTGACATAGGGAAGCATCTTCATCAAGATCTAGGAACTGTCTCGTGCTCACCGAGAGTATACCGTCAAGGTTATAGAACTCGTCCACACTATGATGGAGGAAAACATCAAGATCTAGGAACGGACTCGTGCTCACCGGGAGTATACCTTTAAGGTTATAGTACTCGTCCACACTATGACATAGGGAAGCATCTTCATCAAGATCTAGGAACTGTCTCGTGCTCACCGGGAGTATAACGTTGAGGTTATAGAACTCGTCCACACTATGATGGAGGAAAACATCAAGATCTAGGAACTGACTCGTGCTCACCGGGAGTATACCGTTGAGGTTATAGTACTCGTCCACACTATGACGTAGGGAAGCATCTTCATCAAGATCTAGGAACTGTCTCGTGCTCACCGGGAGTATACCGTTGAGGTTATAGAACTCGTCCACACTATGATGGAGGGAAACATCAAGATCTAGAAACTGACTCGTGCTCACCGGGAGTATACCGTTGAGGTTATAGTACTCGTCCACACTATGACGTAGTGAAGCATCTTCATCAAGATCTAGGAACTGTCTCGTGCTCACCGGGAGTATACCGTTGAGGTTATAGAACTCGTCCACACTATGATGGAGGAAAACATCAAGATCTAGGAACTGACTCGTGCTCACCGGGAGTATACCGTTGAGGTTATAGTACTCGTCCACACTATGACGTAGGGAAGCATCTTCATCAAGATCTAGGAACTGTCTCGTGCTCACCGGGAGTATACCGTTGAGGTTATAGAACTCGTCCACACTATGATGGAGGAAAACATCAAGATCTAGGAATTGACTCGTGCTCACCGGGAGTATACCATTAAGGTTATAGTACTCGTCCACAATATGACCTAGGGAAGCATCTTCATCAAGATCTAGGAATTGTCTCTTGCTCACCGGGAGTATATTGTTTAGGTTATAGAACTCGTCCACACTATGATGGAGGAAAACATCAAGATCTAGGAACTGACTCGTGCTCACCGGGAGTATACCGTTGAGGTTATAGTACTCGTCCACACTATGACATAGGGAAGCATCTTCATCAAGATCTAGGAACTGTCTCGTGCTCACCGGGAGTATACCGTTGAGGTTATAGAACTCGTCCACACTATGATGGAGGAAAACATCAAGATCTAGGAACTGACTCGTGCTCACCGGGAGTATACCGTTGAGGTTATAGTACTCGTCCACACTATGACGTAGGGAAGCATCTTCATCAAGATCTAGGAACTGTCTCGTGCTCACCGGGAGTATACCGTTGAGGTTATAGAACTCGTCGACACTATGATGGAGGAAAACACCAAGATCTAGGAACTGACTCGTGCTCACCGGGAGTATACCGTTGAGGTTATAGTACTCATCCACACTGACATAGGGAAGCATCTTCATCAAGATCTAGGAACTGTCTCGTGCTCACCGGGAGTATACCGTTAAGGTTATAGAACTCGTCCACACTATGATGGAGGAAAATATCAAGATCTAGGAACTGAATCGTGCTCACCGGGAGTATACCGTAGAGGTTATATTACTCGTCCACACTATGACATAGGGAAGCATCTTCATCAAGATCTAGGAACTGTCTCGTGCTCACCGGGAGTATACCGTTGAGGTTATAGAACTCGTCCACACTATGATGGAGGAAAACATCAAGATCTAGGAACTGACTCGTGCTCACCGGGAGTATACCGTTGAGGTTATAGTACTCGTCCACACTATGACGTAGGGAAGCATCTTCATCAAGATCTAGGAACTGTCTCGTGCTCACCGGGAGTATACCGTGGAGGTTATAGAACTCGTCCACACTATGATGGAGGTAAACTTCAAGATCTAGGAATTGACTCGTTCTCACCGGGAGTATACCATTAAGGTTATAGTACTCGTCCATAATATGACCTAGGGAAGCATCTTCATCAAGATCTAGGAACTGTCTCTTGCTCACCGGGAGTATATTGTTGAGGTTATAGAACTCGTCCACACTATGATGGAGAAAAACATCAAGATCTAGGAACTGACTCGTGCTCACCGAGAGTATACCGTTGAGGTTATAGTACTCGTCCACACTATGACATAGGGAAGCATCTTCATCAAGATCTAGGAACTGTCTTGTGCTCACCGGGAGTATACCGTTGAGGTTATAGAACTCGTCCACACTATGATGGAGGAAAACATCAAGATCTAGAAACTGACTCGTGCTCACCGGGAGTATACCGTTGAGGTTATAGTACTAATCCACACTATGACGTAGGGAAGCATCTTCATCAAGATCTAGGAACTGTCTCGTGCTCGCCGGGAGTATACCGTTGAGGTTATAGAACTCGTCCACACTATGATGGAGGAAAACATCAAGATCTAGGAACTGACTCGTGCTCACCGGGAGTATACCGTTGAGGTTATAGTACTCGTCCACACTATGACGTAGGGAAGCATCTTCATCAAGATCTAGGAACTATCTCGTGCTCACCGGGAGTATACCGTTGAGGTTATAGAACTCGTCCACACTATGATGGAGGAAAACATCAAGATCTAGGAATTGACTCGTGCTCACCGGGAGTATACCATTAAGGTTATAGTACTCGTCCACAATATGACCTAGGGAAGCATCTTCATCAAGATCTAGGAACCGTCTCTTGCTCACCGGGAGTATACCGTTGAGGTTATAGTACTCATCCACACTGACATAGGGAAGCATCTTCATCAAGATCTAGGAACTGTCTCGTGCTCACCGGGAGTACACCGTTAAGGTTATAGAACTCGTCCACACTATGATAGAGGAAAACATCAAGATCTAGAAACTGACTCGTGCTCACCGGGAGTATACCGTTGAGGTTATAGTACTCGTCCACACTATGACGTAGGGAAGCATCTTCATCAAGATCTAGGAACTGTCTCGTGCTCACCGGGAGTATACCGTTGAGGTTATAGAACTCGTCCACACTATGATGGAGGAAAACATCAAGATCTAGGAACTGACTCGTGCTCACCGGTAGTATACCGTTGAGGTTATAGTACTCGTCCACACTATGACGTAGGGAAGCATCTTCATCAAGATCTAGGAACTGTCTCGTGCTCACCGGGAGTATACCGTTGAGGTTATAGAACTCGTCCACACTATGATGGAGGAAAACATCAAGATCTAGGAATTGACTCGTGCTCACCAGGAGTATACCATTAAGGTTATAGTACTCGTCCACAATATGACCTAGGGAAGCATCTTCATCAAGATCTAGGAACTGTCTCTTGCTCACCGGGAGTATATTGTTGAGGTTATAGAACTCGTCCACACTATGATGGAGAAAAACATCAAGGTCTAGGAACTGACTCGTGCTCACCGAGAGTATACCATTGAGGTTATAGTACTCATCCACACTGACATAGGGAAGCATCTTCATCAAGATCTAGGAACTGTCTCGTGCTCACCGAGAGTATACCGTCAAGGTTATAGAACTCGTCCACACTATCATGGAGGTAAACTTCAAGATCTAGGAATTGACTCGTGCTCACCGGGAGTATACCATTAAGGTTATAGTACTCGTCCATAATATGACCTAGGGAAGCATCTTCATCAAGATCTAGGAACTGTCTCTTGCTCACCGGGAGTATATTGTTGAGGTTATAGAACTCATCCACACTATGATGGAGAAAAACATCAAGATCTAGGAACTGACTCGTGCTCACCGAGAGTATACCGTTGAGGTTATAGTACTCGTCCACACTATGACATAGGGAAGCATCTTCATCAAGATCTAGGAACTGTCTTGTGCTCACCGGGAGTATACCGTTGAGGTTATAGAACTCGTCCACACTATGATGGAGGAAAACATCAAGATCTAGAAACTGACTCGTGCTCACCGGGAGTATACCGGTGAGGTTATAGTACTCGTCCACACTATGACGTAGGGAAGCATCTTCATCAAGATCTAGGAACTGTCTTGTGCTCGCCGGGAGTATACCGTTGAGGTTATAGAACTCGTCCACACTATGATGGAGGAAAACATCAAGATCTAGGAACTGACTCGTGCTCACCGGGAGTATACCGTTGAGGTTATAGTACTCGTCCACACTATGACGTAGGGAAGCATCTTCATCAAGATCTAGGAACTGTCTCGTGCTCACCGGGAGTATACCGTTGAGGTTATAGAACTCGTCCACACTATGATGGAGGAAAACATCAAGATCTAGGAATTGACTCGTGCTCACCGGGAGTATACCATTAAGGTTATAGTACTCGTCCACAATATGACCTAGGGAAGCATCTTCATCAAGATCTAGGAACCGTCTCTTGCTCACCGGGAGTATACCGTTGAGGTTATAGTACTCATCCACACTGACATAGGGAAGCATCTTCATCAAGATCTAGGAACTGTCTCGTGCTCACCGGGAGTATACCGTGGAGGTTATAGAACTCGTCCACACTATGATGGAGGTAAACTTCAAGATCTAGGAATTGACTCGTGCTCACCGGGAGTATACCATTAAGGTTATAGTACTCGTCCATAATATGACCTAGGGAAGCATCTTCATCAAGATCTAGGAACTGTCTCTTGCTCACCGGGAGTATATTGTTGAGGTTATTGAACTCGTCCACACTATGATGGAGAAAAACATCAAGATCTAGGAACTGACTCGTGCTCACCGAGAGTATACCGTTGAGGTTATAGTACTCGTCCACACTATGACATAGGGAAGCATCTTCATCAAGATCTAGGAACTGTCTTGTGCTCACCGGGAGTATACCGTTGAGGTTATAGAACTCGTCCACACTATGATGGAGGAAAACATCAAGATCTAGAAACTGACTCGTGCTCACCGGGAGTATACCGGTGAGGTTATAGTACTCGTCCACACTATGACGTAGGGAAGCATCTTCATCAAGATCTAGGAACTGTCTCGTGCTCGCCGGGAGTATACCGTTGAGGTTATAGAACTCGTCCACACTATGATGGAGGAAAACATCAAGATCTAGGAACTGACTCGTGCTCACCGGGAGTATACCGTTGAGGTTATAGTACTCGTCCACACTATGACGTAGGGAAGCATCTTCATCAAGATCTAGGAACTGTCTCGTGCTCACCGGGAGTATACCGTTGAGGTTATAGAACTCGTCCACACTATGATGGAGGAAAACATCAAGATCTAGGAATTGACTCGTGCTCACCGGGAGTATACCATTAAGGTTATAGTACTCGTCCACAATATGACCTAGGGAAGCATCTTCATCAAGATCTAGGAACCGTCTCTTGCTCACCGGGAGTATACCGTTGAGGTTATAGTACTCATCCACACTGACATAGGGAAGCATCTTCATCAAGATCTAGGAACTGTCTCGTGCTCACCGGGAGTACACCGTTAAGGTTATAGAACTCGTCCACACTATGATAGAGGAAAACATCAAGATCTAGAAACTGACTCGTGCTCACCGGGAGTATACCGTTGAGGTTATAGTACTCGTCCACACTATGACGTAGGGAAGCATCTTCATCAAGATCTAGGAACTGTCTCGTGCTCACCGGGAGTATACCGTTGAGGTTATAGAACTCGTCCACACTATGATGGAGGAAAACATCAAGATCTAGGAACTGACTCGTGCTCACCGGTAGTATACCGTTGAGGTTATAGTACTCGTCCACACTATGACGTAGGGAAGCATCTTCATCAAGATCTAGGAACTGTCTCGTGCTCACCGGGAGTATACCGTTGAGGTTATAGAACTCGTCCACACTATGATGGAGGAAAACATCAAGATCTAGGAATTGACTCGTGCTCACCGGGAGTATACCATTAAGGTTATAGTACTCGTCCACAATATGACCTAGGGAAGCATCTTCATCAAGATCTAGGAACTGTCTCTTGCTCACCGGGAGTATATTGTTGAGGTTATAGAACTCGTCCACACTATGATGGAGAAAAACATCAAGGTCTAGGAACTGACTCGTGCTCACCGAGAGTATACCATTGAGGTTATAGTACTCATCCACACTGACATAGGGAAGCATCTTCATCAAGATTTAGGAACTGTCTCGTGCTCACCGAGAGTATACCGTCAAGGTTATAGAACTCGTCCACACTATGATGGAGGAAAACATCAAGATCTAGGAACTGACTCGTGCTCACCGGGAGTATACCTTTAAGGTTATAGTACTCGTCCACACTATGACATAGGGAAGCATCTTCATCAAGATCTAGGAACTGTCTCGTGCTCACCGGGAGTATAACGTTGAGGTTATAGAACTCGTCCACACTATGATGGAGGAAAACATCAAGATCTAGGAACTGACTCGTGCTCACCGGGAGTATACCGTTGAGGTTATAGTACTCGTCCATACTATGACGTAGGGAAGCATCTTCATCAAGATCTAGGAACTGTCTCGTGCTCACCGGGAGTATACCGTTGAGGTTATAGAACTCGTCCACACTATGATGGAGGGAAACATCAAGATCTAGAAACTGACTCGTGCTCACCGGGAGTATACCGTTGAGGTTATAGTACTCGTCCACACTATGACGTAGTGAAGCATCTTCATCAAGATCTAGGAACTGTCTCGTGCTCACCGGGAGTATACCGTTGAGGTTATAGAACTCGTCCACACTATGATGGAGGAAAACATCAAGATCTAGGAACTGACTCGTGCTCACCGGGAGTATACCGTTGAGGTTATAGTACTCGTCCACACTATGACGTAGGGAAGCATCTTCATCAAGATCTAGGAACTGTCTCGTGCTCACCGGGAGTATACCGTTGAGGTTATAGAACTCGTCCACACTATGATGGAGGAAAACATCAAGATCTAGGAACTGACTCGTGCTCACCGGGAGTATACCGTTGAGGTTATAGTACTCGTCCACACTATGACGTAGGGAAGCATCTTCATCAAGATCTAGGAACTGTCTCGTGCTCACCGGGAGTATACCGTTGAGGTTATAGAACTCGTCCACACTATGATGGAGGGAAACATCAAGATCTAGAAACTGACTCGTGCTCACCGGGAGTATACCGTTGAGGTTATAGTACTCGTCCACACTATGACGTAGTGAAGCATCTTCATCAAGATCTAGGAACTGTCTCGTGCTCACCGGGAGTATACCGTTGAGGTTATAGAACTCGTCCACACTATGATGGAGGAAAACATCAAGATCTAGGAACTGACTCGTGCTCACCGGGAGTATACCATTGAGGTTATAGTACTCGTCCACACTATGACGTAGGGAAGCATCTTCATCAAGATCTAGGAACTGTCTCGTGCTCACCGGGAGTATACCGTTGAGGTTATAGAACTCGTCCACACTATGATGGAGGAAAACATCAAGATCTAGGAATTGACTCGTGCTCACCGGGAGTATACCATTAAGGTTATAGTACTCGTCCACAATATGACCTAGGGAAGCATCTTCATCAAGATCTAGGAACTGTCTCTTGCTCACCGGGAGTATATTGTTTAGGTTATAGAACTCGTCCACACTATGATGGAGGAAAACATCAAGATCTAGGAACTGACTCGTGCTCACCGAGAGTATACCATTGAGGTTATAGTACTCATCCACACTGACATAGGGAAGCATCTTCATCAAGATCTAGGAACTGTCTCGTGCTCACCGAAAGTATACCGTCAAGGTTATAGAACTCGTCCACACTATGATGGAGGAAAACATCAAGATCTAGGAACTGACTCGTGCTCACCGGGAGTATACCGTTGAGGTTATAGTACTCATCCACACTGACATAGGGAAGCATCTTCATCAAGATCTAGGAACTGTCTCGTGCTCACCGGGAGTATACCGTTAAGGTTATAGAACTCGTCCACACTATGATGGAGGAAAACATCAAGATCTAGGAACTGACTCGTGCTCACCGGGAGTATACCGTTGAGGTTATAGTACTCGTCCACACTATGACATAGGGAAGCATCTTCATCAAGATCTAGGAACTGTCTCGTGCTCACCGGGAGTATACCGTTGAGGTTATAGAACTCGTCCACACTATGATGGAGGAAAACATCAAGATCTAGGAACTGACTCGTGCTCACCGGGAGTATACCGTTGAGGTTATAGTACTCGTCCACACTATGACGTAGGGAAGCATCTTCATCAAGATCTAGGAACTGTCTCGTGCTCACCGGGAGTATACCGTTGAGGTTATAGAACTCGTCCACACTATGATGGAGGAAAACATCAAGATCTAGGAACTGACTCGTGCTCACCGGGAGTATACCGTTGAGGTTATAGTACTCGTCCACACTATGATGTAGGGAAGCATCTTCATCAAGATCTAGGAACTGTCTCGTGCTCACCGGGAGTATACCGTTGAGGTTATAGAACTCGTCCACACTATGATGGAGGGAAACATCAAGATCTAGAAACTGACTCGTGCTCACCGAAAGTATACCGTTGAGGTTATAGTACTCGTCCACACTATGACGTAGTGAAGCATCTTCATCAAGATCTAGGAACTGTCTCGTGCTCACCGGGAGTATACCGTTGAGGTTATAGAACTCGTCCACACTATGATGGAGGAAAACATCAAGATCTAGGAACTGTCTCGTGCTCACCGGGAGTATACCGTTGAGGTTATAGAACTCGTCCACACTATGATGGAGGAAAACATCAAGATCTAGGAATTGACTCGTGCTCACCGGGAGTATACCATTAAGGTTATAGTACTCGTCCACAATATGACCTAGGGAAGCATCTTCATCAAGATCTAGGAACTGTCTCTTGCTCACCGGGAGTATATTGTTTAGGTTATAGAACTCGTCCACACTATGATGGAGGAAAACATCAAGATCTAGGAACTGACTCGTGCTCACCGAGAGTATACCATTGAGGTTATAGTACTCATCCACACTGACATAGGGAAGCATCTTCATCAAGATCTAGGAACTGTCTCGTGCTCACCGAAAGTATACCGTCAAGGTTATAGAACTCGTCCACACTATGATGGAGGAAAACATCAAGATCTAGGAACTGACTCGTGCTCACCGGGAGTATACCGTTGAGGTTATAGTACTCATCCACACTGACATAGGGAAGCATCTTCATCAAGATTTAGGAATTGTCTCGTGCTCACCGGGAGTATACCGTTAAGGTTATAGAACTCGTCCACACTATGATGGAGGAAAACATCAAGATCTAGGAACTGACTCGTGCTCACCGGGAGTATACCGTTGAGGTTATAGTACTCGTCCACACTATGACATAGGGAAGCATCTTCATCAAGATCTAGGAACTGTCTCGTGCTCACCGGGAGTATACCGTTGAGGTTATAGAACTCGTCCACACTATGATGGAGGAAAACATCAAGATCTAGGAATTGACTCGTGCTCACCGGGAGTATACCGTTGAGGTTATAGTACTCGTCCACACTATGACGTAGGGAAGCATCTTCATCAAGATCTAGGAACTGTCTCGTGCTCACCGGGAGTATACCGTTGAGGTTATAGAACTCGTCCACACTATGATGGAGGAAAACATCAAGATCTAGGAACTGACTCGTGCTCACCGGGAGTATACCGTTGAGGTTATAGTACTCGTCCACACTATGACGTAGGGAAGCATCTTCATCAAGATCTAGGAACTGTCTCGTGCTCACCGGGAGTATACCGTTGAGGTTATAGAACTCGTCCACACTATGATGGAGGGAAACATCAAGATCTAGAAACTGACTCGTGCTCACCGGGAGTATACCGTTGAGGTTATAGTACTCGTCCACACTATGACGTAGTGAAGCATCTTCATCAAGATCTAGGAACTGTCTCGTGCTCACCGGGAGTATACCGTTGAGGTTATAGAACTCGTCCACACTATGATGGAGGGAAACATCAAGATCTAGAAACTGACTCGTGCTCACCGGGAGTATACCGTTGAGGTTATAGTACTCGTCCACACTATGACGTAGTGAAGCATCTTCATCAAGATCTAGGAACTGTCTCGTGCTCACCGGGAGTATACCGTTGAGGTTATAGAACTCGTCCACACTATGATGGAGGAAAACATCAAGATCTAGGAACTGACTCGTGCTCACCGGGAGTATACCATTAAGGTTATAGTACTCGTCCACACTATGACGTAGGGAAGCATCTTCATCAAGATCTAGGAACTGTCTCGTGCTCACCGGGAGTATACCGTTGAGGTTATAGAACTCGTCCACACTATGATGGAGGAAAACATCAAGATCTAGGAACTGACTCGTGCTCACCGGGAGTATACCGTTGAGGTTATAGTACTCGTCCACACTATGACGTAGGGAAGCATCTTCATCAAGATCTAGGAACTGTCTCGTGCTCACCGGGAGTATACCGTTGAGGTTATAGAACTCGTCCACACTATGATGGAGGGAAACATCAAGATCTAGAAACTGACTCGTGCTCACCGGGAGTATACCGTTGAGGTTATAGTACTCGTCCACACTATGACGTAGTGAAGCATCTTCATCAAGATCTAGGAACTGTCTCGTGCTCACCGGGAGTATACCGTTGAGGTTATAGAACTCGTCCACACTATGATGGAGGAAAACATCAAGATCTAGGAACTGACTCGTGCTCACCGGGAGTATACCATTGAGGTTATAGTACTCGTCCACACTATGACGTAGGGAAGCATCTTCATCAAGATCTAGGAACTGTCTCGTGCTCACCGGGAGTATACCGTTGAGGTTATAGAACTCGTCCACACTATGATGGAGGAAAACATCAAGATCTAGGAATTGACTCGTGCTCACCGGGAGTATACCATTAAGGTTATAGTACTCGTCCACAATATGACCTAGGGAAGCATCTTCATCAAGATCTAGGAACTGTCTCTTGCTCACCGGGAGTATATTGTTTAGGTTATAGAACTCGTCCACACTATGATGGAGGAAAACATCAAGATCTAGGAACTGACTCGTGCTCACCGAGAGTATACCATTGAGGTTATAGTACTCATCCACACTGACATAGGGAAGCATCTTCATCAAGATCTAGGAACTGTCTCGTGCTCACCGAAAGTATACCGTCAAGGTTATAGAACTCGTCCACACTATGATGGAGGAAAACATCAAGATCTAGGAACTGACTCGTGCTCACCGGGAGTATACCGTTGAGGTTATAGTACTCATCCACACTGACATAGGGAAGCATCTTCATCAAGATCTAGGAACTGTCTCGTGCTCACCGGGAGTATACCGTTAAGGTTATAGAACTCGTCCACACTATGATGGAGGAAAACATCAAGATCTAGGAACTGACTCGTGCTCACCGGGAGTATACCGTTGAGGTTATAGTACTCGTCCACACTATGACATAGGGAAGCATCTTCATCAAGATCTAGGAACTGTCTCGTGCTCACCGGGAGTATACCGTTGAGGTTATAGAACTCGTCCACACTATGATGGAGGAAAACATCAAGATCTAGGAACTGACTCGTGCTCACCGGGAGTATACCGTTGAGGTTATAGTACTCGTCCACACTATGACGTAGGGAAGCATCTTCATCAAGATCTAGGAACTGTCTCGTGCTCACCGGGAGTATACCGTTGAGGTTATAGAACTCGTCCACACTATGATGGAGGAAAACATCAAGATCTAGGAACTGACTCGTGCTCACCGGGAGTATACCGTTGAGGTTATAGTACTCGTCCACACTATGATGTAGGGAAGCATCTTCATCAAGATCTAGGAACTGTCTCGTGCTCACCGGGAGTATACCGTTGAGGTTATAGAACTCGTCCACACTATGATGGAGGGAAACATCAAGATCTAGAAACTGACTCGTGCTCACCGAAAGTATACCGTTGAGGTTATAGTACTCGTCCACACTATGACGTAGTGAAGCATCTTCATCAAGATCTAGGAACTGTCTCGTGCTCACCGGGAGTATACCGTTGAGGTTATAGAACTCGTCCACACTATGATGGAGGAAAACATCAAGATCTAGGAACTGTCTCGTGCTCACCGGGAGTATACCGTTGAGGTTATAGAACTCGTCCACACTATGATGGAGGAAAACATCAAGATCTAGGAATTGACTCGTGCTCACCGGGAGTATACCATTAAGGTTATAGTACTCGTCCACAATATGACCTAGGGAAGCATCTTCATCAAGATCTAGGAACTGTCTCTTGCTCACCGGGAGTATATTGTTTAGGTTATAGAACTCGTCCACACTATGATGGAGGAAAACATCAAGATCTAGGAACTGACTCGTGCTCACCGAGAGTATACCATTGAGGTTATAGTACTCATCCACACTGACATAGGGAAGCATCTTCATCAAGATCTAGGAACTGTCTCGTGCTCACCGAAAGTATACCGTCAAGGTTATAGAACTCGTCCACACTATGATGGAGGAAAACATCAAGATCTAGGAACTGACTCGTGCTCACCGGGAGTATACCGTTGAGGTTATAGTACTCATCCACACTGACATAGGGAAGCATCTTCATCAAGATTTAGGAATTGTCTCGTGCTCACCGGGAGTATACCGTTAAGGTTATAGAACTCGTCCACACTATGATGGAGGAAAACATCAAGATCTAGGAACTGACTCGTGCTCACCGGGAGTATACCGTTGAGGTTATAGTACTCGTCCACACTATGACATAGGGAAGCATCTTCATCAAGATCTAGGAACTGTCTCGTGCTCACCGGGAGTATACCGTTGAGGTTATAGAACTCGTCCACACTATGATGGAGGAAAACATCAAGATCTAGGAACTGACTCGTGCTCACCGGGAGTATACCGTTGAGGTTATAGTACTCGTCCACACTATGACGTAGGGAAGCATCTTCATCAAGATCTAGGAACTGTCTCGTGCTCACCGGGAGTATACCGTTGAGGTTATAGAACTCGTCCACACTATGATGGAGGAAAACATCAAGATCTAGGAACTGACTCGTGCTCACCGGGAGTATACCGTTGAGGTTATAGTACTCGTCCACACTATGACGTAGGGAAGCATCTTCATCAAGATCTAGGAACTGTCTCGTGCTCACCGGGAGTATACCGTTGAGGTTATAGAACTCGTCCACACTATGATGGAGGGAAACATCAAGATCTAGAAACTGACTCGTGCTCACCGGGAGTATACCGTTGAGGTTATAGTACTCGTCCACACTATGACGTAGTGAAGCATCTTCATCAAGATCTAGGAACTGTCTCGTGCTCACCGGGAGTATACCGTTGAGGTTATAGAACTCGTCCACACTATGATGGAGGAAAACATCAAGATCTAGGAACTGACTCGTGCTCACCGGGAGTATACCGTTGAGGTTATAGTACTCGTCCACACTATGACGTAGGGAAGCATCTTCATCAAGATCTAGGAACTGTCTCGTGCTCACCGGGAGTATACCGTTGAGGTTATAGAACTCGTCCACACTATGATGGAGGAAAACATCAAGATCTAGGAATTGACTCGTGCTCACCGGGAGTATACCATTAAGGTTATAGTACTCGTCCACAATATGACCTAGGGAAGCATCTTCATCAAGATCTAGGAACTGTCTCTTGCTCACCGGGAGTATATTGTTTAGGTTATAGAACTCGTCCACACTATGATGGAGGAAAACATCAAGATCTAGGAACTGACTCGTGCTCACCGAGAGTATACCATTGAGGTTATAGTACTCATCCACACTGACATAGGGAAGCATCTTCATCAAGATCTAGGAACTGTCTCGTGCTCACCGAGAGTATACCGTCAAGTTTATAGAACTCGTCCACACTATGATGGAGGAAAACATCAAGATCTAGGAACTGACTCGTGCTCACCGGGAGTATACCGTTGAGGTTATAGTACTCATCCACACTGACATAGGGAAGCATCTTCATCAAGATCTAGGAACTGTCTCGTGCTCACCGGGAGTATACCGTTAAGGTTATAGAACTCGTCCACACTATGATGGAGGAAAACATCAAGATCTAGGAACTGACTCGTGCTCACCGGGAGTATACCGTTGAGGTTATAGTACTCGTCCACACTATGACATAGGGAAGCATCTTCATCAAGATATAGGAACTGTCTCGTGCTCACTGGGAGTATAACGTTGAGGTTATAGAACTCGTCCACACTATGATGGAGGAAAACATCAAGATCTAGAAACTGACTCGTGCTCACCGGGAGTATACCGTTGAGGTTATAGTACTCGTCCACACTATGACGTAGGGAAGCATCTTCATCAAGATCTAGGAACTGTCTCGTGCTCAACGGGAGTATACCGTTGAGGTTATAGAACTCGTCCACACTATGATGGATGAAAACATCAAGATCTAGGAACTGACTCGTGCTCACCGGGAGTATACCGTTGAGGTTATAGTACTCGTCCACACTATGACGTCGGGAAGCTTCTTCATCAAGATATAGGAACTGTCTCGTGCTCACCGGGAGTATACCGTTGAGGTTATAGAACTCGTCCACACTATGATGGAGGAAAACATCAAGATCTAGGAATTGACTCGTGCTCACCGGGAGTATACCGTTGAGGTTATAGTACTCGTCCACACTATGACGTAGGGAAGCATCTTCATCAAGATCTAGGAACTGTCTCGTGCTCACCGGGAGTATACCGTTGAGGTTATAGAACTCGTCCACACTATGATGGAGGAAAACATCAAGATCTAGGAATTGACTCGTGCTCACCGGGAGTATACCATTAAGGTTATAGTACTCGTCCACAATATGACCTAGGGAAGCATCTTCATCAAGATCTAGGAACTGTCTCTTGCTCACCGGGAGTATATTGTTTAGGTTATAGAACTCGTCCACACTATGATGGAGGAAAACATCAAGATCTAGGAACTGACTCGTGCTCACCGAGAGTATACCATTGAGGTTATAGTACTCATCCACACTGACATAGGGAAGCATCTTCATCAAGATCTAGGAACTGTCTCGTGCTCACCGAGAGTATACCGTCAAGTTTATAGAACTCGTCCACACTATGATGGAGGAAAACATCAAGATCTAGGAACTGACTCGTGCTCACCGGGAGTATACCGTTGAGGTTATAGTACTCGTCCACACTATGACGTAGGGAAGCATCTTCATCAAGATCTAGGAACTGTCTCGTGCTCATCGGGAGTATACCGTTGAGGTTATAGAATTCGTCCACACTATGATGGAGGAAAACATCAAGATCTAGGAATTGACTCGTGCTCACCGGGAGTATACCATTAAGGTTATAGTACTCGTCCACAATATGACCTAGGGAAGCATCTTCATCAAGATCTAGGAACTGTCTCTTGCTCACCGGGAGTATATTGTTTAGGTTATAGAACTCGTCCACACTATGATGGAGGAAAACATCAAGATCTAGGAACTGACTCGTGCTCACCGGGAGTATACCGTTGAGGTTATAGTACTCATCCACACTGACATAGGGAAGCATCTTCATCAAGATCTAGGAACTGTCTCATGCTCACCGGGAGTATACCGTTAAGGTTATAGAACTCGTCCACACTATGATGGAGGAAAACATCAAGATCTAGGAACTGACTCGTGCTCACCGGGAGTATACCGTTGAGGTTATAGTACTCGTCCACACTATGACATAGGGAAGCATCTTCATCAAGATCTAGGAACTGTCTCGTGCTCACCGGGAGTATACCGTTGAGGTTATAGAACTCGTCCACACTATGATGGAGGAAAACATCAAGATCTAGGAACTGACTCGTGCTCACCGGGAGTATACCGTTGAGGTTATAGTACTCGTCCACACTATGACGTAGGGAAGCATCTTCATCAAGATCTAGGAACTGTCTCGTGCTCACCGGGAGTATACCGTTGAGGTTATAGAACTCGTCCACACTATGATGGAGGGAAACATCAAGATCTAGAAACTGACTCGTGCTCACCGGGAGTATACCGTTGAGGTTATAGTACTCGTCCACACTATGACGTAGTGAAGCATCTTCATCAAGATCTAGGAACTGTCTCGTGCTCACCGGGAGTATACCGTTGAGGTTATAGAACTCGTCCACACTATGATGGAGGAAAACATCAAGATCTAGGAACTGACTCGTGCTCACCGGGAGTATACCGTTGAGGTTATAGTACTCGTCCACACTATGACGTAGGGAAGCATCTTCATCAAGATCTAGGAACTGTCTCGTGCTCACCGGGAGTATACCGTTGAGGTTATAGAACTCGTCCACACTATGATGGAGGAAAACATCAAGATCTAGGAATTGACTCGTGCTCACCGGGAGTATACCATTAAGGTTATAGTACTCGTCCACAATATGACCTAGGGAAGCATCTTCATCAAGATCTAGGAACTGTCTCTTGCTCACCGGGAGTATATTGTTTAGGTTATAGAACTCGTCCACACTATGATGGAGGAAAACATCAAGATCTAGGAACTGACTCGTGCTCACCGAGAGTATACCATTGAGGTTATAGTACTCATCCACACTGACATAGGGAAGCATCTTCATCAAGATCTAGGAACTGTCTCGTGCTCACCGAGAGTATACCATCAAGTTTATAGAACTCGTCCACACTATGATGGAGGAAAACATCAAGATCTAGGAACTGACTCGTGCTCACCGGGAGTATACCGTTGAGGTTATAGTACTCATCCACACTGACATAGGGAAGCATCTTCATCAAGATCTAGGAACTGTCTCGTGCTCACCGGGAGTATACCGTTAAGGTTATAGAACTCGTCCACACTATGATGGAGGAAAACATCAAGATCTAGGAACTGACTCGTGCTCACCGGGAGTATACCGTTGAGGTTATAGTACTCGTCCACACTATGACATAGGGAAGCATCTTCATCAAGATCTAGGAACTGTCTCGTGCTCATCGGGAGTATAACGTTGAGGTTATAGAACTCGTCCACACTATGATGGAGGAAAACATCAAGATCTAGAAACTGACTCGTGCTCACCGGGAGTATACCGTTGAGGTTATAGTACTCGTCCACACTATGACGTAGGGAAGCATCTTCATCAAGATCTAGGAACTGTCTCGTGCTCAACGGGAGTATACCGTTGAGGTTATAGAACTCGTCCACACTATGATGGATGAAAACATCAAGATCTAGGAACTGACTCGTGCTCACCGGGAGTATACCGTTGAGGTTATAGTACTCGTCCACACTATGACGTCGGGAAGCTTCTTCATCAAGATATAGGAACTGTCTCGTGCTCACCGGGAGTATACCGTTGAGGTTATAGAACTCGTCCACACTATGATGGAGGAAAACATCAAGATCTAGGAATTGACTCGTGCTCACCGGGAGTATACCGTTGAGGTTATAGTACTCGTCCACACTATGACGTAGGGAAGCATCTTCATCAAGATCTAGGAACTGTCTCGTGCTCACCGGGAGTATACCGTTGAGGTTATAGAACTCGTCCACACTATGATGGAGGAAAACATCAAGATCTAGGAACTGACTCGTGCTCACCGGGAGTATACCGTTGAGGTTATAGTACTCGTCCACACTATGACATAGGGAAGCATCTTCATCAAGATATACGAACTGTCTCGTGCTCACTGGGAGTATAACGTTGAGGTTATAGAACTCGTCCACACTATGATGGAGGAAAACATCAAGATCTAGGAACTGACTCGTGCTCACCGGGAGTATACCGTTGAGGTTATAGTACTCGTCCACACTATGACGTAGGGAAGCATCTTCATCAAGATCTAGGAACTGTCTCGTGCTCAACGGGAGTATACCGTTGAGGTTATAGAACTCGTCCACACTATGATGGATGAAAACATCAAGATCTAGGAACTGACTCGTGCTCACCGGGAGTATACCGTTGAGGTTATAGTACTCGTCCACACTATGACGTCGGGAAGCTTCTTCATCAAGATATAGGAACTGTCTCGTGCTCACCGGGAGTATACCGTTGAGGTTATAGAACTCGTCCACACTATGATGGAGGAAAACATCAAGATCTAGGAATTGACTCGTGCTCACCGGGAGTATACCGTTGAGGTTATAGTACTCGTCCACACTATGACGTAGGGAAGCATCTTCATCAAGATCTAGGAACTGTCTCGTGCTCACCGGGAGTATACCGTTGAGGTTATAGAACTCGTCCACACTATGATGGAGGAAAACATCAAGATCTAGGAATTGACTCGTGCTCACCGGGAGTATACCATTAAGGTTATAGTACTCGTCCACAATATGACCTAGGGAAGCATCTTCATCAAGATCTAGGAACTGTCTCTTGCTCACCGGGAGTATATTGTTTAGGTTATAGAACTCGTCCACACTATGATGGAGGAAAACATCAAGATCTAGGAACTGACTCGTGCTCACCGAGAGTATACCATTGAGGTTATAGTACTCATCCACACTGACATAGGGAAGCATCTTCATCAAGATCTAGGAACTGTCTCGTGCTCACCGAGAGTATACCGTCAAGTTTATAGAACTCGTCCACACTATGATGGAGGAAAACATCAAGATCTAGGAACTGACTCGTGCTCACCGGGAGTATACCGTTGAGGTTATAGTACTCGTCCACACTATGACGTAGGGAAGCATCTTCATCAAGATCTAGGAACTGTCTCGTGCTCATCGGGAGTATACCGTTGAGGTTATAGAATTCGTCCACACTATGATGGAGGAAAACATCAAGATCTAGGAATTGACTCGTGCTCACCGGGAGTATACCATTAAGGTTATAGTACTCGTCCACAATATGACCTAGGGAAGCATCTTCATCAAGATCTAGGAACTGTCTCTTGCTCACCGAGAGTATATTGTTTAGGTTATAGAACTCGTCCACACTATGATGGAGGAAAACATCAAGATCTAGGAACTGACTCGTGCTCACCGGGAGTATACCGTTGAGGTTATAGTACTCATCCACACTGACATAGGGAAGCATCTTCATCAAGATCTAGGAACTGTCTCATGCTCACCGGGAGTATACCGTTAAGGTTATAGAACTCGTCCACACTATGATGGAGGAAAACATCAAGATCTAGGAACTGACTCGTGCTCACCGGGAGTATACCGTTGAGGTTATAGTACTCGTCCACACTATGACATAGGGAAGCATCTTCATCAAGATCTAGGAACTGTCTCGTGCTCACCGGGAGTATACCGTTGAGGTTATAGAACTCGTCCACACTATGATGGAGGAAAACATCAAGATCTAGGAACTGACTCGTGCTCACCGGGAGTATACCGTTGAGGTTATAGTACTCGTCCACACTATGACGTAGGGAAGCATCTTCATCAAGATCTAGGAACTGTCTCGTGCTCACCGGGAGTATACCGTTGAGGTTATAGAACTCGTCCACACTATGATGGAGGGAAACATCAAGATCTAGAAACTGACTCGTGCTCACCGGGAGTATACCGTTGAGGTTATAGTACTCATCCACACTATGACGTAGTGAAGCATCTTCATCAAGATCTAGGAACTGTCTCGTGCTCACCGGGAGTATACCGTTGAGGTTATAGAACTCGTCCACACTATGATGGAGGAAAACATCAAGATCTAGGAACTGACTCGTGCTCACCGGGAGTATACCGTTGAGGTTATAGTACTCGTCCACACTATGACGTAGGGAAGCATCTTCATCAAGATCTAGGAACTGTCTCGTGCTCACCGGGAGTATACCGTTGAGGTTATAGAACTCGTCCACACTATGATGGAGGAAAACATCAAGATCTAGGAATTGACTCGTGCTCACCGGGAGTATACCATTAAGGTTATAGTACTCGTCCACAATATGACCTAGGGAAGCATCTTCATCAAGATCTAGGAACTGTCTCTTGCTCACCGGGAGTATATTGTTTAGGTTATAGAACTCGTCCACACTATGATGGAGGAAACCATCAAGATCTAGGAACTGACTCGTGCTCACCGAGAGTATACCATTGAGGTTATAGTACTCATCCACACTGACATATGGAAGCATCTTCATCAAGATCTAGGAACTGTCTCGTGCTCACCGAGAGTATACCATCAAGTTTATAGAACTCGTCCACACTATGATGGAGGAAAACATCAAGATCTAGGAACTGACTCGTGCTCACCGGGAGTATACCGTTGAGGTTATAGTACTCATCCACACTGACATAGGGAAGCATCTTCATCAAGATCTAGGAACTGTCTCGTGCTCACCGGGAGTATACCGTTAAGGTTATAGAACTCGTCCACACTATGATGGAGGAAAACATCAAGATCTAGGAACTGACTCGTGCTCACCGGGAGTATACCGTTGAGGTTATAGTACTCGTCCACACTATGACCTAGGGAAGCATCTTCATCAAGATCTAGGAACTGTCTCGTGCTCACCGGGAGTATAACGTTGAGGTTATAGAACTCGTCCACACTATGATGGAGGAAAACATCAAGATCTAGAAACTGACTCGTGCTCACCGGGAGTATACCGTTGAGGTTATAGTACTCGTCCACACTATGACGTAGGGAAGCATCTTCATCAAGATCTAGGAACTGTCTCGTGCTCAACGGGAGTATACCGTTGAGGTTATAGAACTCGTCCACACTATGATGGATGAAAACATCAAGATCTAGGAACTGACTCGTGCTCACCGGGAGTATACCGTTGAGGTTATAGTACTCGTCCACACTATGACGTCGGGAAGCTTCTTCATCAAGATATAGGAACTGTCTCGTGCTCACCGGGAGTATACCGTTGAGGTTATAGAACTCGTCCACACTATGATGGAGGAAAACATCAAGATCTAGGAATTGACTCGTGCTCACCGGGAGTATACCGTTGAGGTTATAGTACTCGTCCACACTATGACGTAGGGAAGCATCTTTATCAAGATCTAGGAACTGTCTCGTGCTCACCGGGAGTATACCGTTGAGGTTATAGAACTCGTCCACACTATGATGGAGGAAAACATCAAGATCTAGGAATTGACTCGTGCTCACCGGGAGTATACCATTAAGGTTATAGTACTCGTCCACAATATGACCTAGGGAAGCATCTTCATCAAGATCTAGGAACTGTCTCTTGCTCACCGGGAGTATATTGTTTAGGTTATAGAACTCGTCCACACTATGATGGAGGAAAACATCAAGATCTAGGAACTGACTCGTGCTCACCGAGAGTATACCATTGAGGTTATAGTACTCATCCACACTGACATAGGGAAGCATCTTCATCAAGATCTAGGAACTGTCTCGTGCTCACCGAGAGTATACCGTCAAGTTTATAGAACTCGTCCACACTATGATGGAGGAAAACATCAAGATCTAGGAACTGACTCGTGCTCACCGGGAGTATACCGTTGAGGTTATAGTACTCGTCCACACTATGACGTAGGGAAGCATCTTCATCAAGATCTAGGAACTGTCTCGTGCTCATCGGGAGTATACCGTAGAGGTTATAGAATTCGTCCACACTATGATGGAGGAAAACATCAAGATCTAGGAATTGACTCGTGCTCACCGGGAGTATACCATTAAGGTTATAGTACTCGTCCACAATATGACCTAGGGAAGCATCTTCATCAAGATCTAGGAACTGTCTCTTGCTCACCGGGAGTATATTGTTTAGGTTATAGAACTCGTCCACACTATGATGGAGGAAAACATCAAGATCTAGGAACTGACTCGTGCTCACCGGGAGTATACCGTTGAGGTTATAGTACTCATCCACACTGACATAGGGAAGCATCTTCATCAAGATCTAGGAACTGTCTCGTGCTCACCGAGAGTATACCGTTAAGGTTATAGAACTCGTCCACACTATGATGGAGGAAAACATCAAGATCTAGGAACTGACTCGTGCTCACCGGGAGTATACCGTTGAGGTTATAGTACTCGTCCACACTATGACATAGGGAAGCATCTTCATCAAGATCTAGGAACTGTCTCGTGCTCACCGGGAGTATAACGTTGAGGTTATAGAACTCGTCCACACTATGATGGAGGAAAACATCAAGATCTAGAAACTGACTCGTGCTCACCGGGAGTATACCGTTGAGGTTATAGTACTCGTCCACACTATGACGTAGGGAAGACTCTTCATCAAGATCTAGGAACTGTCTCGTGCTCAACGGGAGTATACCGTTGAGGTTATAGAACTCGTCCACACTATGATGGATGAAAACATCAAGATCTAGGAACTGACTCGTGCTCACCGGGAGTATACCGTTGAGGTTATAGTACTCGTCCACACTATGACGTCGGGAAGCTTCTTCATCAAGATATAGGAACTGTCTCGTGCTCACCGGGAGTATACCGTCGAGGTTATAGAACTCGTCCACACTATGATGGAGGAAAACATCAAGATCTAGGAATTGACTCGTGCTCACCGGGAGTATACCGTTGAGGTTATAGTACTCGTCCACACTATGACGTAGGGAAGCATCTTCATCAAGATCTAGGAACTGTCTCGTGCTCACCGGGAGTATACCGTTGAGGTTATAGAACTCGTCCACACTATGATGGAGGAAAACATCAAGATCTAGGAATTGACTCGTGCTCACCGGGAGTATACCATTAAGGTTATAGTACTCGTCCACAATATGACCTAGGGAAGCATCTTCATCAAGATCTAGGAACTGTCTCTTGCTCACCGGGAGTATATTGTTTAGGTTATAGAACTCGTCCACACTATGATGGAGGAAAACATCAAGATCTAGGAACTGACTCGTGCTCACCGAGAGTATACCATTGAGGTTATAGTACTCATCCACACTGACATAGGGAAGCATCTTCATCAAGATCTAGGAACTGTCTCGTGCTCACCGAGAGTATACCGTCAAGTTTATAAAACTCGTCCACACTATGATGGAGGAAAACATCAAGATCTAGGAACTGACTCGTCCTCACCGGGAGTATACCGTTGAGGTTATAGTACTCGTCCACACTATGACGTAGGGAAGCATCTTCATCAAGATCTAGGAACTGTCTCGTGCTCACCGGGAGTATACCGTTGAGGTTATAGAACTCGTCCACACTATGATGGAGGAAAACATCAAGATCTAGGAATTGACTCGTGCTCACCGGGAGTATACCATTAAGGTTATAGTACTCGTCCACAATATGACCTAGGGAAGCATCTTCATCAAGATCTAGGAACTGTCTCTTGCTCACCGGGAGTATATTGTTTAGGTTATAGAACTCGTCCACACTATGATGGAGGAAAACATCAAGATCTAGGAACTGACTCGTGCTCACCGAGAGTATACCATTGAGGTTATAGTACTCATCCACACTGACATAGGGAAGCATCTTCATCAAGATCTAGGAACTGTCTCGTGCTCACCGAGAGTATACCGTCAAGTTTATAGAACTCGTCCACACTATGATGGAGGAAAACATCAAGATCTAGGAACTGACTCGTGCTCACCGGGAGTATACCGTTGAGGTTATAGTACTCATCCACACTGACATAGGGAAGCATCTTCATCAAGATCTAGGAACTGTCTCGTGCTCACCGGGAGTATACCGTTAAGGTTATAGAACTCGTCCACACTATGATGGAGGAAAACATCAAGATCTAGGAACTGACTCGTGCTCACCGGGAGTATACCGTTGAGGTTATAGTACTCATCCACACTATGACATAGGGAAGCATCTTCATCAAGATCTAGGAACTGTCTCGTGCTCACCGGGAGTATAACGTTGAGGTTATAGAACTCGTCCACACTATGATGGAGGAAAACATCAAGATCTAGAAACTGACTCGTGCTCACTGGGAGTATACCGTTGAGGTTATAGTACTCGTCCACACTATGACGTAGGGAAGCATCTTCATCAAGATCTAGGAACTGTCTCGTGCTCAACGGGAGTATACCGTTGAGGTTATAGAACTCGTCCACACTATGATGGAGGAAAACATCAAGATCTAGGAACTGACTCGTGCTCACCGGGAGTATACCGTTGAGGTTATAGTACTCGTCCACACTATGACGTCGGGAAGCTTCTTCATCAAGATATAGGAACTGTCTCGTGCTCACCGGGAGTATACCGTTGAGGTTATAGAACTCGTCCACACTATGATGGAGGAAAACATCAAGATCTAGGAATTGACTCGTGCTCACCGGGAGTATACCATTAAGGTTATAGTACTCGTCCACAATATGACCTAGGGAAGCATCTTCATCAAGATCTAGGAATTGTCTCTTGCTCACCGGGAGTATATTGTTGAGGTTATAGAACTCGTCCACACTATGATGGAGAAAAACATCAAGATCTAGGAACTGACTCGTGCTCACCGAGAGTATACCATTGAGGTTATAGTACTCATCCACACTGACATAGGGAAGCATCTTCATCAAGATCTAGGAACTGTCTCGTGCTCACCGAGAGTATACCGTCAAGGTTATAGAACTCGTCCACACTATGATGGAGGAAAACATCAAGATCTAGGAACTGACTCGTGCTCACCGGGAGTATACCTTTGAGGTTATAGTACTTGTCCACACTATGACATAGGGAAGCATCTTCATCAAGATCTAGGAACTGTCTCGTGCTCACCGGGAGTATAACGTTGAGGTTATAGAACTCGTCCACACTATGATGGAGGAAAACATCAAGATCTAGGAACTGACTCGTGCTCACCGGGAGTATACCGTTGAGGTTATAGTACTCGTCCACACTATGACGTAGGGAAGCATCTTCATCAAGATCTAGGAACTGTCTCGTGCTCACCGGGAGTATACCGTTGAGGTTATAGAACTCGTCCACACTATGATGGAGGGAAACATCAAGATCTAGAAACTGACTCGTGCTCACCGGGAGTATACCGTTGAGGTTATAGTACTCGTCCACACTATGACGTAGTGAAGCATCTTAATCAAGATCTAGGAACTGTCTCGTGCTCATCGGGAGTATACCGTTGAGGTTATAGAACTCGTCCACACTATGATGGAGGAAAACATCAAGATCTAGGAACTGACTCGTGCTCACCGGGAGTATACCGTTGACGTTATAGTACTCGTCCACACTATGACGTAGGGAAGCATCTTCATCAAGATCTAGGAACTGTCTCGTGCTCACCGGGAGTATACCGTTGAGGTTATAGAACTCGTCCACACTATGATGGAGGAAAACATCAAGATCTAGGAATTGACTCGTGCTCATCGGGAGTATACCATTAAGGTTATAGTACTCGTCCACAATATGACCTAGGGAAGCATCTTCATCAAGATATAGGAACTGTCTCTTGCTCACCGGGAGTATATTGTTTAGGTTATAGAACTCGTCCACACTATGATGGAGGAAAACATCAAGATCTAGGAACTGACTCGTGCTCACCGAGAGTATACCGTTGAGGTTATAGTACTCGTCCACACTATGACATAGGGAAGCATCTTCATCAAGATCTAGGAACTGTCTCGTGCTCACCGGGAGTATACCGATGAGGTTATAGAACTCGTCCACACTATGATGGAGGAAAACATCAAGATCTAGGAACTGACTCGTGCTCACCGGGAGTATACCGTTGAGGTTATAGTACTCGTCCACACTATGACGTAGGGAACCATCTTTATAAATATCTAGGAACTGTCTCGTGCTAACCGGGAGTATACCGTTGAGGTTATAGAACTCGTCCACACTATGATGGAGGAAAACATCAAGATCTAGGAACTGACTCGTGCTCACCGGGAGGATACCGTTGAGGTTATAATACTCGTCCACACTATGACGTAGGGAAGCATCTTCATCAAGATCTAGGAACTGTCTCGTGCTCACCGGGAGTATACCGTTGAGGTTATAGAACTCATCCACACTATAATGGAGGAAAACATCAAGATCTAGGAATTGACTCGTGCTCAACGGGAGTATACCGTTGAGGTTATAGTACTCGTCCACACTATGACGTAGGGAAGCATCTTCATCAAGATCTATGAACTGTCTCGTGCTCACCGGGAGTATAACGTTGAGGTTATAGAACTCGTCCACACTATGATGGAGGAAAACATCAAGATCTAGGAACTGACTCGTGCTCACGGGGAGTATACCGTTGAGGTTATAGTACTCGTCCACACTATGACGTAAGGAAGCATCTTCATCAAGATCTAAGAACTGTCTCGTGCTCACCGGGAGTATACCGTTGAGGTTATAGAACTCGTCCACACTATGATGGAGGAAAACATCAAGATCTAGGAACTGACTCGTGCTCACCATGAGTATACCGTTGAGGTTATAGTACTCGTCCACACTATGACGTCGGGAAGCTTCTTCATCAAGATATAGGAACTGTCTCGTGCTCACCGGAAGTATACCGTTGAGGTTATAGAACTCGTCCACACTATGATGGAGGAAAACATCAAGATCTAGGAATTGACTCGTGCTCACCGGGAGTATACCATTAAGGTTATAGTACTCGTCCACAATATGACCTAGGGAAGCATCTTCATCAAGATCTAGGAATTGTCTCTTGCTCACCGGGAGTATATTGTTGAGGTTATAGAACTCGTCCACACTATGATGGAGAAAAACATCAAGATCTAGGAACTGACTCGTGCTCACCGAGAGTATACCATTGAGGTTATAGTACTCATCCACACTGACATAGGGAAGCATCTTCATCAAGATCTAGGAACTGTCTCGTGCTCACCGAGAGTATACCGTCAAGGTTATAGAACTCGTCCACACTATGATGGAGGAAAACATCAAGATCTAGGAACTGACTCGTGCTCACCGGGAGTATACCTTTGAGGTTATAGTACTTGTCCACACTATGACATAGGGAAGCATCTTCATCAAGATCTAGGAACTGTCTCGTGCTCACCGGGAGTATAACGTTGAGGTTATAGAACTCGTCCACACTATGATGGAGGAAAACATCAAGATCTAGGAACTGACTCGTGCTCACCGGGAGTATACCGTTGAGGTTATAGTACTCGTCCACACTATGACGTAGGGAAGCATCTTCATCAAGATCTAGGAACTGTCTCGTGCTCACCGGGAGTATACCGTTGAGGTTATAGAACTCGTCCACACTATGATGGAGGGAAACATCAAGATCTAGAAACTGACTCGTGCTCACCGGGAGTATACCGTTGAGGTTATAGTACTCGTCCACACTATGACGTAGTGAAGCATCTTAATCAAGATCTAGGAACTGTCTCGTGCTCACCGGGAGTATACCGTTGAGGTTATAGAACTCGTCCACACTATGATGGAGGAAAACATCAAGATCTAGGAACTGACTCGTGCTCACCGGGAGTATACCGTTGAGGTTATAGTACTCGTCCACACTATGACGTAGGGAAGCATCTTCATCAAGATCTAGGAACTGTCTCGTGCTCACCGGGAGTATACCGTTGAGGTTATAGAACTCGTCCACACTATGATGGAGGAAAACATCAAGATCTAGGAATTGACTCGTGCTCACCGGGAGTATACCATTAAGGTTATAGTACTCGTCCACAATATGACCTAGGGAAGCATCTTCATCAAGATATAGGAACTGTCTCTTGCTCACCGGGAGTATATTGTTTAGGTTATAGAACTCGTCCACACTATGATGGAGGAAAACATCAAGATCTAGGAACTAACTCGTGCTCACCGAGAGTATACCGTTGAGGTTATAGTACTCGTCCACACTATGACATAGGGAAGCATCTTCATCAAGATCTAGGAACTATCTCGTGCTCACCGGGAGTATACCGTTGAGGTTATAGAACTCGTCCACACTATGATGGAGGAAAACATCAAGATCTAGGAACTGACTCGTGCTCACCGGGAGTATACCGTTGAGGTTATAGTACTCGTCCACACTATGACGTAGGGAAGCATCTTTATAAAGATCTAGGAACTGTCTCGTGCTAACCGGGAGTATACCGTTGAGGTTATAGAACTCGTCCACACTATGATGGAGGAAAACATCAAGATCTAGGAACTGACTCGTGCTCACCGGGAGGATACCGTTGAGGTTATAATACTCGTCCACACTATGACGTAGGGAAGCATCTTCATCAAGATCTAGGAACTGTCTCGTGCTCACCGGGAGTATACCGTTGAGGTTATAGAACTCATCCACACTATAATGGAGGAAAACATCAAGATCTAGGAATTGACTCGTGCTCAACGGGAGTATACCGTTGAGGTTATAGTACTCGTCCACACTATGACGTAGGGAAGCATCTTCATCAAGATCTATGAACTGTCTCGTGCTCACCGGGAGTATAACGTTGAGGTTATAGAACTCGTCCACACTATGATGGAGGAAAACATCAAGATCTAGGAACTGGCTCGTGCTCACGGGGAGTATACCGTTGAGGTTATAGTACTCGTCCACACTATGACGTAAGGAAGCATCTTCATCAAGATCTAAGAACTGTCTCGTGCTCACCGGGAGTATACCGTTGAGGTTATAGAACTCGTCCACACTATGATGGAGGAAAACATCAAGATCTACGAACTGACTCGTGCTCACCTGGAGTATACCGTTGAGGTTATAGTACTCGTCCACACTATGACGTAGGGAAGCATCTTCATCAAGATCTAGGAACTGTCTCGTGCTCACCGGGAGTATACCGTTGAGGTTATAGAACTCGTCCACACTATGATGGAGGAAAACATCAAGATCTAGGAATTGACTCGTGCTCACCGGGAGTATACCATTAAGGTTATAGTACTCGTCCACACTATGACCTAGGGAAGCATCTTCATCAAGATCTAGGAACTGTCTCTTGCTCACCGGGAGTATATTGTTGAGGTTATAGAACTCGTCCACACTATGATGGAGGAAAACATCAAGATCTAGGAACTGACTCGTGCTCACCGGGAGTATATCGTTGAGGTTATAGTACTCGTCCACACTATGACATAGGGAAGCATCTTCATCAAGATCTAGGAACTGTCTCGTGCTCACCGGGAGTATACCGTTGAGGTTATAGAACTCGTCCACACTATGATAGAGGAAAACATCAAGATCTAGGAACTGACTCGTGCTCACCGGGAGTATACCGTTGAGGTTATAGTACTCGTCCACACTATGACGTAGGGAAGCATCTTCATCAAGATCTAGGAACTGTCTCGTGCTCACTAGGAGTATACCGTTGAGGTTATATAACTCGTCCACACTATGATGGAGGAAAACATCAAGATCTAGGAACTGACTCGTGCTCACCGGGAGGATACCGTTGAGGTTATAATACTCGTCCACACTATGACATAGGGAAGCATCTTCATCAAGATCTAGGAACTGTCTCGTGCTCACTGGGAGTATACCGTTGAGGTTATAGAACTCGTCCACACTATGATGGAGGAAAACATCAAGATCTAGGAACTGACTCGTGCTCACCGGGAGTATACCGTTGACGCTATAGTACTCGTCCACACTATGACGTAGGGAAGCATCTTCATCAAGATCTAGGAACTGTCTCGTGCTCACCGGGAGTATACCGTTGAGGTTATAGAACTCGTACACACTATGATGGAGGAAAACATCAAGATCTAGGAACTGACTCGTGCTCACCGGGAGTATACCGTTGAGGTTATAGTACTCGTCCATACGATGACGTATGGAAGCATCTTCATCAAAATCTAGGAACTGTCTCGTGGTCACCGGGAGTATACCGTTGAGGTTATAGAACTCGTCCACACTATGATGGAGGAAAACATCAAGATCTAGGAACTGACTCGTGCTCACCGGGAGTATACCGTTGAGGTTATAGTACTCGTCCACATTATGACGTAGGGAAGCATCTTCATCAAGATCTAGGAACTGTCTCGTGCTCACCGGGAGTATACCGTTGAGGTTATAGAACTCGTACACACTATGATGGAGGAAAACATCAAGATCTAGGAACTGACTCGTGCTCACCGGGAGTATACCGTTGAGGTTATAGTACTCGTCCATACGATGACGTATGGAAGCATCTTCATCAAAATCTAGGAACTGTCTCGTGGTCACCGGGAGTATACCGTTGAGGTTATAGAACTCGTCCACACTATGATGGAGGAAAACATCAAGATCTAGGAACTGACTCGTGCTCACCGGGAGTATACCGTTGAGGTTATAGTACTCGTCCACATTATGACGTAGGGAAGCATCTTCATCAAGATCTAGGAACTGTCTCGTGCTCACCGGGAGTATACCGTTGAGGTTATAGAACTCGTCCACACTATGATGGAGGAAAACATCAAGATCTAGGAACTGACTCGTGCTCACTGGGAGTATACCGTTGAGGTTATAGTACTCGTCCACACTATGACGTAGGGAAGCATCTTCATCAAGATCTAGGAACTGTCTCGTGCTCACCGGGAGTATACCGTTGAGGTTATAGAACTCGTCCATACTATGATGGAGGAAAACATCAAGATCTAGGAATTGACTCGTGCTCACCGGGAGTATACCATTAAGGTTATAGTACTCGTCCACACTATGACCTAGGGAAGCATCTTCATCAAGATCTAGGAACTGTCTCTTGCTCACCGGGAGTATATTGTTGAGGTTATAGAACTCGTCCACACTATGATGGAGGAAAACATCAAGATCTAGGAACTGACTCGTGCTCACTGGGAGTATATCGTTGAGGTTATAGTACTCGTCCACACTATGACATAGGGAAGCATCTTCATCAAGATCTAGGAACTGTCTCGTGCTCACCTAGAGTATACCATTGAGGTTATAGAACTCGTCCACACTATGATGGAGGAAAACATCAAGATCTAGGAAATGACGCGTGCTCTTCGGGAGTATACCGTTGAGGTTATAGTACTCGTCCACACTATGACATAGGGAAGAATCTTCATAAAGATCTAGGAACTTTCTCGTGCTCACCGGGAGTATACCGTTGAGGTTATAGAACTCGTCCATACTATGATGGAGGAAAACATCAAGATCTAGGAACCGACTCGTGCTCACCGGGAGGATACCGTTGAGGTTATAATACTCGTCCACACTATGACGTAGGGAAGCATCTTCATCAAGATCTAGGAACTGTCTCGTGCTCACCGGGAGTATACCATTGAGGTTATAGAACTCGTCCACACTATGATGGAGGAAAACATCAAGATCTAGGAACTGACTCGTGCTCACCGGGAGTATACCATTGAGGCTATAGTACTCTTCCACACTATGACGTATGGAAGCATCTTCATCAAGATCTTGGAACTGTCTCGTGCTAACCGGGAGTATATCGTTGAGGTTATAGAACTCGTCCACACTATGATGGAGGAAAACATCAAGATCTAGGAACTGACTCATGCTCACCGGGAGTACACCGTTGAGGTTATAGTACTCGTCCACACTATGACGTAGGGAAGCATCTTCATCAAGATCTAGGAACTGTCTCGTGCTCACTGGGAGTATACCGTTGAGGTTATAGAACTCGTCCACACTATGATGGAGGAAAACATCAAGATCTAGGAACTGACTCGTGCTCACCGGGAGTATACTGTTGAGGTTATAGTACTCGTCCACACTATGACGTAGGGAAGCATCTTCATCAAGATCTAGGAACTGTCTCGTGCTCACCGGGAGTACACCGTTGAGGTTATAGAACTCGTCCACACTATGATGGAGGAAAAAATCAAGATCTAGGAACTGACTCGTGCTCACCGGGAGTATACCGTTGAGGTTATAGTACTCGTCCACACTATCACATAGTGAAGCATCTTCATCAAGATCTAGGAACTGTCTCGTGCTCACCTAGAGTATACCATTGAGGTTATAGAACTCGTCCACACTATGATGGAGGAAAACATCAAGATCTAGGAATTGACTCGTTCTCATCGGGAGTATACCATTAAGGTTATAGTACTCGTCCACACTATGACCTAGGGAAGCATCTTCATGAAGATCTAGGAACTGTCTCTTGCTCACCGGGAGTATATTGTTGAGGTTATAGAACTCGTCCACACTATGATGGAGGAAAACATCAAGATCTAGGAACAGACTCGTGCTCACCGGGAGTATATCGTTGAGGTTATAGTACTCGTCCACACTATCACATAGGGAAGCATCTTCATCAAGATCTAGGAACTGTCTCGTGCTCACCTAGAGTATACCATTGAGGTTATAGAACTCGTCCACACTATGATGGAGGAAAACATCAAGATCTAGGAACTGACTCGTGCTCACCGGGAGTATACCGTTGAGGTTATAGTACTCGTCCACACTATGACGTAGGTAAGCATCTTCATAAAGATTTAGGAACTGTCTCGTGCTCACCGGGAGTATACCGTTGAGGTTATAGAACTCGTCCACACTATGATGGAGGAAAACATCAAGATCTAGGAACTGACTCGTGCTCACCGGGAGGATACCGTTGAGGTTATAATAATCGTCCACACTATGACGTAGGGAAGCATCTTCATCAAGATCTAGGAATTGTCTCGTGCTCACCGGGAGTATACCGTTGAGGTTATAGAACTCGTCCACACTATGATGGAGGAAAACATTAAGATCTAGGAACTGACTCGTGCTCACCGGGAGTATACCGTTAAGGTTATAGTACTCGTCCACACTATGACGTAGGGAAGCATCTTCATCAAGATCTATGAACTGTCTCGTGCTCACCGGGAGTATACCGTTGAGGTTATAGAACTCGTCCACACTATGATGGAGGAAAACATCAAGATCTAGGAACTGACTCGTGCTCACCGGGAGTATACCGTTGAGGTTATAGTACTCGTCCACACTATGACGTAAGGAAGCATCTTCATCAAGATCTAAGAACTGTCTCGTGCTCACCGGGAGTATACCGTTGAGGTTATAGAACTCGTCCACACTATGATGGAGGAAAACATCAAGATCTAGGAACTGACTCGTGCTCACCTGGAGTATACCATTGAGGTTATAGTACTCGTCCACACTATGACGTAGGGAAGCATCTTCATCAAGATCTAGGAACTGTCTCGTGCTCACCGAGAGTATACCGTTGAGGTTATAGAACTCGTCCACACTATGATGGAGGAAAACATCAAGATCTAGGAATTGACTCGTGCTCACCGGGAGTATACCATTAAGGTTATAGTACTCGTCCACACTATGACCTAGGGAAGCATCTTCATCAAGATCTAGGAACTGTCTCTTGCTCACCGGGAGTATATTGTTGAGGTTATAGAACTCGTCCACACTATGATGGAGGAAAACATCAAGATCTAGGAACTGACTCGTGCTCACCGGGAGTATATCGTTGAGGTTATAGTACTCGTCCACACTATGACATAGGGAAGCATCTTCATCAAGATCTAGGAACTGTCTCGTGCTCACCGGGAGTATACCGTTGAGGTTATAGAACTCGTCCACACTATGATAGAGGAAAACATCAAGATCTAGGAACTGACTCGTGCTCACCGGGAGTATACCGTTGAGGTTATAGTACTCGTCCACACTATGACGTAGGGAAGCATCTTCATCAAGATCTAGGAACTGTCTCGTGCTCACTAGGAGTATACCGTTGAGGTTATAGAACTCATCCACACTATGATGGAGGAAAACATCAAGATCTAGGAACTGACTCGTGCTCACCGGGAGGATACCGTTGAGGTTATAATACTCGTCCACACTATGACATAGGGAAGCATCTTCATCAAGATCTAGGAACTGTCTCGTGCTCACTGGGAGTATACCGTTGAGGTTATAGAACTCGTCCACACTATGATGGAGGAAAACATCAAGATCTAGGAACTGACTCGTGCTCACCGGGAGTATACCGTTGACGCTATAGTACTCGTCCACACTATGACGTAGGGAAGCATCTTCATCAAGATCTAGGAACTGTCTCGTGCTCACCGGGAGTATACCGTTGAGGTTATAGAACTCGTACACACTATGATGGAGGAAAACATCAAGATCTAGGAACTGACTCGTGCTCACCGGGAGTATACCGTTGAGGTTATAGTACTCGTCCATACGATGACGTAGGGAAGCATCTTCATCAAGATCTAGGAACTGTCTCGTGCTCACCGGGAGTATACCGTTGAGGTTATAGAACTCGTCCACACTATGATGGAGGAAAACATCAAGATCTAGGAACTGACTCGTGCTCACCGGGAGTATACCGTTGAGGTTATAGTACTCGTCCACATTATGACGTAGGGAAGCATCTTCATCAAGATCTAGGAACTGTCTCGTGCTCACCGGGAGTATACCGTTGAGGTTATAGAACTCGTCCACACTATGATGGAGGAAAACATCAAGATCTAGGAACTGACTCGTGCTCACCGGGAGTATACCGTTGAGGTTATAGTACTCGTCCACACTATGACGTAGGGAAGCATCTTCATCAAGATCTAGGAACTGTCTCGTGCTAACCGGGAGTATACCGTTGAGGTTATAGAACTCGTCCACACTATGATGGAGGAAAACATCAAGATCTAGGAATTGTCTCGTGCTCACAGGGAGTATACCATTAAGGTTATAGTACTCGTCCACACTATGACCTAGGGAAGCATCTTCATCAAGATCTAGGAACTGTCTCTTGCTCACCGGGAGTATATTGTTGAGGTTATAGAACTCGTCCACACTATGATGGAGGAAAACATCAAGATCTAGGAACTGACTCGTGCTCACCGGGAGTATATCGTTGAGGTTATAGTACTCGTCCACACTATGACATAGGGAAGCATCTTCATCAAGATCTAGGAACTGTCTCGTGCTCACCTAGAGTATACCATTGAGGTTATAGAACTCGTCCACACTATGATGGAGGAAAACATCAAGATCTAGGAAATGACGCGTGCTCTTCGGGAGTATACCGTTGAGGTTATAGTACTCGTCCACACTATGACGTAGGGAAGAATCTTCATAAAGATCTAGGAACTGTCTCGTGCTCACCGGGAGTATACCGTTGAGGTTATAGAACTCGTCCATACTATGATGGAGGAAAACATCAAGATCTAGGAACTGACTCGTGCTCACCGGGAGGATACCGTTGAGGTTATAATACTCGTCCACACTATGACGTAGGGAAGCATCTTCATCAAGATCTAGGAACTGTCTCGTGCTCACCGGGAGTATACCATTGAGGTTATAGAACTCGTCCACACTATGATGGAGGAAAACATCAAGATCTAGGAACTGACTCGTGCTCACCGGGAGTATACCATTGAGGCTATAGTACTCTTCCACACTATGACGTATGGAAGCATCTTCATCAAGATCTTGGAACTGTCTCGTGCTAACCGGGAGTATATCGTTGAGGTTATAGAACTCGTCCACACTATGATGGAGGAAAACATCAAGATCTAGGAACTGACTCATGCTCACCGGGAGTACACCGTTGAGATTATAGTACTCGTCCACACTATGACATAGGGAAGCATCTTCATCAAGATCTAGGAACTGTCTCGTGCTCACCGGGAGTATACCGTTGAGGTTATAGAACTCGTCCACACTATGATGGAGGAAAACATCAAGATCTAGGAACTGACTCGTGCTCACCGGGAGTATACTGTTGAGGTTATAGTACTCGTCCACACTATGACGTATGGAAGCATCTTCATCAAGATCTAGGACCTGTCTCGTGCTCACCGGGAGTACACCGTTGAGGTTATAGAACTCGTCCACACTATGATGGAGGAAAACATCAAGATCTAGGAACTGACTCGTGCTCACCGCGAATATACCGTTGAGGTTATAGTACTCGTCCACACTATGACATAGGGAAGCATCTTCATCAAGATCTAGGAACTGTCTCGTGCTCACCGGGAGTATACCATTAAGGTTATAGAACTCGTCCACACTATGATGGAGGAAAACATAAAGATCTAGGAACTGACTCGTGCTCACCGGGAGTATACCGTTGAGGTTATAGTACTCGTCCACACTATGACATAGGGAAGCATCTTCATCAAGATCTAGGAACTGTCTCGTGCTCACCTGGAATATACCATTGAGGTTACAGAACTCATCCACACTATGATGGAGGAAAACATCAAGATCTAGGAACTGACTCGTGCTCACCGGGAGTATACCGTTGAGGTTATAGTAGTCGTCCACACTATGACGTAGGGAAGCATCTTCATAAAGATCTAGGAACTGTCTCGTGCTCACCGGGAGTATACCGTTGAGGTTATAGAACTCGTCCACACTATGATGGAGGAAAACATCAAGATCTAGGAACTGACTCGTGCTCACCGGGAGGATACCGTTGAGGTTATAATACTCGTCCACACTATGACGTAGGGAAGCATCTTCATCAAGATCTAGGAACTGTCTCGTGCTCACCGGGAGTATACTGTTGAGGTTATAGAACTCGTCCACACTATGATGGAGGAAAACATCAAGATCTAGGAACTGACTCGTGCTCACCGGGAGTATACCATTGAGGCTATAGTACTCGTCCACACTATGACGTATGGAAGCATCTTCATCAAGATCTAGGAACTGTCTCGTGCTAACCAGGAGTATATCGTTGAGGTTATAGAACTCGTCCAAACTATGATAGAGGAAAACATCAAGATCTAGGAACTGACTCATGCTCACCGGGAGTACACCGTTGAGGTTATAGTACTCGTCCACACTATGACGTAGGGAAGCATCTTCATCAAGATCTAGGAACTGTCTCGTGCTCACCGGGAGTATACCGTTGAGGTTATAGAACTCGTACACACTATGATAGAGGAAAACATCAAGATCTAGGAACTGACTCGGGCTCACCGGGAGTATACCGTTGAGGTTATAGTACTCGTCCACACGATGACGTAGGGAAGCATCTTCATCAAGATCTAGGAACTGTCTCGTGCTCATCGGGAGTATACTGTTGAGGTTATAGAACTCGTCCACACTATGATGGAGGAAAACATCAAGATCTAGGAACTGACTCGGGCTCACCGGGAGTATACCGTTGAGGTTATAGTACTCGTCCACACGATGACATAGGGAAGCATCTTCATCAAGATCTAGGAACTGTCTCGTGCTCACCGGGAGTATACCGTTGAGGTTATAGAACTCGTCCACACTATGATGGAGGAAAACATCAAGATCTAGGAACTGACTCGTGCTCACCGGGAGTATACCGTTGAGGTTATAGTACTCGTCCACATTATGACGTAGGGAAGCATCTTCATCAAGATCTAGGAACTGTCTCGTGCTCACCGGGAGTATACCGTTGAGGTTATAGAACTCGTCCACACTATGATGGAGGAAAACATCAAGATCTAGGAACTGACTCGTGCTCACCGGGAGTATACCGTTGAGGTTATAGTACTCGTCCACACTATGACGTAGGGAAGCATCTTCATCAAGATCTAGGAACTGTCTCGTGCTCACCGGGAGTATACCGTTGAGGTTATAGAACTCGTCAACACTATGATGGAGGAAAACATCAAGATCTAGGAATTGACTCGTGCTCACCGGGAGTATACCATTAAGGTTATAGTACTCGTCCACACTATGACCTAAGGAAGCATCTTCATCAATATCTAGGAACTGTCTCTTGCTCACCGGGAGTATATTGTTGAGGTTATAGAACTCGTCCACACTATGATGGAGGAAAACATCAAGATCTAGGAACTGACTCGTGCTCACCGGGAGTATATCGTTGAGGTTATAGTACTCGTCCACACTATGACATAGGGAAGCATTTTCATCAAGATCTAGGAACTGTCTCGTGCTCACCTAGAGTATACCATTGAGGTTTTAGAACTCGTCCACACTATGATGGAGGAAAACATCAAGATCTAGGAAATGACGCGTGCTCTTCGGGAGTATACCGTTGAGGTTATAGTACTCGTCCACACTATGACGTAGGGAAGCATCTTCATAAAGATCTAGGAACTGTCTCGTGCTCACCGGGAGTATACCGTTGAGGTTATAGAACTCGTCCACACTATGATGGAGGAAAACATCAAGATCTAGGAACTGACTCGGGCTCACCGGGAGTATACCGTTGAGGTTATAGTACTCGTCCACACGATGACGTAGGGAAGCATCTTCATCAAGATCTAGGAACTGTCTCGTGCTCATCGGGAGTATACTGTTGAGGTTATAGAACTCATCCACACTATGATGGAGGAAAACATCAAGATCTAGGAACTGACTCGGGCTCACCGGGAGTATACCGTTGAGGTTATAGTACTCGTCCACACGATGACGTAGGGAAGCATCTTCATCAAGATCTAGGAACTGTCTCGTGCTCACCGGGAGTATACCGTTGAGGTTATAGAACTCGTACACACTATGATAGAGGAAAACATCAAGATCTAGGAACTGACTCGGGCTCACCGGGAGTATACCGTTGAGGTTATAGTACTCGTCCACACCATGACGTAGGGAAGCATCTTCATCAAGATCTAGGAACTGTCTCGTGCTCATCGGGAGTATACTGTTGAGGTTATAGAACTCGTCCACACTATGATGGAGGAAAACATCAAGATCTAGGAACTGACTCGGGCTCACCGGGAGTATACCGTTGAGGGTATAGTACTCGTCCACACGATGACATAGGGAAGCATCTTCATCAAGATCTAGGAACTGTCTCGTGCTCACCGGGAGTATACCGTTGAGGTTATAGAACTCGTCCACACTATGATGGAGGAAAACATCAAGATCTAGGAACTGACTCGTGCTCACCGGGAGTATACCGTTGAGGTTATAGTACTCGTCCACATTATGACGTAGGGAAGCATCTTCATCAAGATCTAGGAACTGTCTCGTGCTCACCGGGAGTATACCGTTGAGGTTATAGAACTCGTCCACACTATGATGGAGGAAAACATCAAGATCTAGGAACTGACTCGTGCTCACCGGGAGTATACCGTTGAGGTTATAGTACTCGTCCACACTATGACGTAGGGAAGCATCTTCATCAAGATCTAGGAACTGTCTCGTGCTCACCGGGAGTATACCGTTGAGGTTATAGAACTCGTCAACACTATGATGGAGGAAAACATCAAGATCTAGGAATTGACTCGTGCTCACCGGGAGTATACCATTAAGGTTATAGTACTCGTCCACACTATGACCTAAGGAAGCATCTTCATCAAGATCTAGGAACTGTCTCTTGCTCACCGGGAGTATATTGTTGAGGTTATAGAACTCGTCCACACTATGATGGAGGAAAACATCAAGATCTAGGAACTGACTCGTGCTCACCGGGAGTATATCGTTGAGGTTATAGTACTCGTCCACACTATGACGTAGGGAAGCATCTTCATAAAGATCTAGGAACTGTCTCGTGCTCACCGGGAGTATACCGTTGAGGTTATAGAACTCGTCCACACTATGATGGAGGAAAACATCAAGATCTAGGTACTGACTCGGGCTCACCGGGAGTATACCGTTGAGGTTATAGTACTCGTCCACACGATGACGTAGGGAAGCATCTTCATCAAGATCTAGGAACTGTCTCGTGCTCATCGGGAGTATACTGTTGAGGTTATAGAACTCGTCCACACTATGATGGAGGAAAACATCAAGATCTAGGAACTGACTCATGCTCACCGGGAGTACACCGTTGAGGTTATAGTACTCGTCCACACTATGACATAGGGAAGCATCTTCATCAAGATCTAGGAACTGTCTCGTGCTCACCGGGAGTATACCGTTGAGGTTATAGAACTCGTACACACTATGATAGAGGAAAACATCAAGATCTAGGAACTGACTCGGGCTCACCGGGAGTATACCGTTGAGGTTATAGTACTCGTCCACACGATGACGTAGGGAAGCATCTTCATCAAGATCTAGGAACTGTCTCGTGCTCATCGGGAGTATACTGTTGAGGTTATAGAACTCGTCCACACTATGATGGAGGAAAACATCAAGATCTAGGAACTGACTCGGGCTCACCGGGAGTATACCGTTGAGGTTATAGTACTCGTCCACACGATGACATAGGGAAGCATCTTCATCAAGATCTAGGAACTGTCTCGTGCTCACCGGGAGTATACCGTTGAGGTTATAGAACTCGTCCACACTATGATGGAGGAAAACATCAAGATCTAGGAACTGACTCGTGCTCACCGGGAGTATACCGTTGAGGTTATAGTACTCGTCCACATTATGACGTAGGGAAGCATCTTCATCAAGATCTAGGAACTGTCTCGTGCTCACCGGGAGTATACCGTTGAGGTTATAGAACTCGTCCACACTATGATGGAGGAAAACATCAAGATCTAGGAACTGACTCGTGCTCACCGGGAGTATACCGTTGAGGTTATAGTACTCGTCCACACTATGACGTAGGGAAGCATCTTCATCAAGATCTAGGAACTGTCTCGTGCTCACCGGGAGTATACCGTTGAGGTTATAGAACTCGTCAACACTATGATGGAGGAAAACATCAAGATCTAGGAATTGACTCGTGCTCACCGGGAGTATACCATTAAGGTTATAGTACTCGTCCACACTATGACCTAAGGAAGCATCTTCATCAAGATCTAGGAACTGTCTCTTGCTCACCGGGAGTATATTGTTGAGGTTATAGAACTCGTCCACACTATGATGGAGGAAAACATCAAGATCTAGGAACTGACTCGTGCTCACCGGGAGTATATCGTTGAGGTTATAGTACTCGTCCACACTATGACATAGGGAAGCATCTTCATCAAGATCTAGGAACTGTCTCGTGCTCACCTAGAGTATACCATTGAGGTTTTAGAACTCGTCCACACTATGATGGAGGAAAACATCAAGATCTAGGAAATGACGCGTGCTCTTCGGGAGTATACCGTTGAGGTTATAGTACTCGTCCACACTATGACATAGGGAAGCATCTTCATAAAGATCTAGGAACTGTCTCGTGCTCACCGGGAGTATACCGTTGAGGTTATAGAACTCGTCCACACTATGATGGAGGAAAACATCAAGATCTAGGAACTGACTCGGGCTCACCGGGAGTATACCATTGAGGTTATAGTACTCGTCCACACGATGACGTAGGGAAGCATCTTCATCAAGATCTAGGAACTGTCTCGTGCTCATCGGGAGTATACTGTTGAGGTTATAGAACTCGTCCACACTATGATGGAGGAAAACATCAAGATCTAGGAACTGACTCATGCTCACCGGGAGTACACCGTTGAGGTTATAGTACTCGTCCACACTATGACATAGGGAAGCATCTTCATCAAGATCTAGGAACTGTCTCGTGCTCACCGGGAGTATACCGTTGAGGTTATAGAACTCGTCCACACTATGATGGAGGAAAACATCAAGATCTAGGAACTGACTCGTGCTCACCGGGAGTATACTGTTGAGGTTATAGTACTCGTCCACACTATGACGTAGGGAAGCATCTTCATCAAGATCTAGGAACTGTCTCGTGCTCACCGGGAGTACACCGTTGAGGTTATAGAACTCGTCCACACTATGATGGAGGAAAACATCAAGATCTAGGAACTGACTCGTGCTCACCGCGAATATACCGTTGAGGTTATAGTACTCGTCCACACTATGACATAGGGAAGCATCTTCATCAAGATCTAGGAACTGTCTCGTGCTCACCGGGAGTATACCATTAAGGTTATAGAACTCGTCCACACTATGATGGAGGAAAACATCAAGATCTAGGAACTGACTCGTGCTCACCGGGAGTATACCGTTGAGGTTATAGTACTCGTCCACACTATGACATAGGGAAGCATCTTCATCAAGATCTAGGAACTGTCTCGTGCTCACCTGGAGTATACCATTGAGGTTACAGAACTCATCCACACTATGATGGAGGAAAACATCAAGATCTAGGAACTGACTCGTGCTCACCGGGAGTATACCGTTGAGGTTATAGTACTCGTCCACACTATGACGTAGGGAAGCATCTTCATAAAGATCTAGGAACTGTCTCGTGCTCACCGGGAGTATACCGTTGAGGTTATAGAACTCGTCCACACTATGATGGAGGAAAACATCAAGATCTAGGAACTGACTCGTGCTCACCGGGAGGATACCGTTGAGGTTATAATACTCGTCCACACTATGACGTAGGGAAGCATCTTCATCAAGATCTAGGAACTGTCTCGTGCTCACCGGGAGTATACTGTTGAGGTTATAGAACTCGTCCACACTATGATGGAGGAAAACATCAAGATCTAGGAACTGACTCGTGCTCACCGGGAGTATACCATTGAGGCTATAGTACTCGTCCACACTATGACGTATGGAAGCATCTTCATCAAGATCTAGGAACTGTCTCGTGCTAACCAGGAGTATATCGTTGAGGTTATAGAACTCGTCCAAACTATGATAGAGGAAAACATCAAGATCTAGGAACTGACTCATGCTCACCGGGAGTACACCGTTGAGGTTATAGTACTCGTCCACACTATGACGTAGGGAAGCATCTTCATCAAGATCTAGGAACTGTCTCGTGCTCACCGGGAGTATACCGTTGAGGTTATAGAACTCGTACACACTATGATAGAGGAAAACATCAAGATCTAGGAACTGACTCGGGCTCACCGGGAGTATACCGTTGAGGTTATAGTACTCGTCCACACGATGACGTAGGGAAGCATCTTCATCAAGATCTAGGAACTGTCTCGTGCTCATCGGGAGTATACTGTTGAGGTTATAGAACTCGTCCACACTATGATGGAGGAAAACATCAAGATCTAGGAACTGACTCGGGCTCACCGGGAGTATACCGTTGAGGTTATAGTACTCGTCCACACGATGACATAGGGAAGCATCTTCATCAAGATCTAGGAACTGTCTCGTGCTCACCGGGAGTATACCGTTGAGGTTATAGAACTCGTCAACACTATGATGGAGGAAAACATCAAGATCTAGGAATTGAATCGTGCTCACCGGGAGTATACCATTAAGGTTATAGTACTCGTCCACACTATGACCTAAGGAAGCATCTTCATCAAGATCTAGGAACTGTCTCTTGCTCACCGGGAGTATATTGTTGAGGTTATAGAACTCGTCCACACTATGATGGAGGAAAACATCAAGATCTAGGAACTGACTCGTGCTCACCGGGAGTATATCGTTGAGGTTATAGTACTCGTCCACACTATGACATAGGGAAGCATCTTCATCAAGATCTAGGAACTGTCTCGTGCTCACCTAGAGTATACCATTGAGGTTTTAGAACTCGTCCACACTATGATGGAGGAAAACATCAAGATCTAGGAAATGACACGTGCTCTTCGGGAGTATACCGTTGAGGTTATAGTACTCGTCCACACTATGACGTAGGGAAGCATCTTCATAAAGATCTAGGAACTGTCTCGTGCTCACCGGGAGTATACCGTTGAGGTTATAGAACTCGTCCACACTATGATGGAGGAAAACATCAAGATCTAGGAACTGACTCGGGCTCACCGGGAGTATACCGTTGAGGTTATAGTACTCGTCCACACGATGACGTAGGGAAGCATCTTCATCAAGATCTAGGAACTGTCTCGTGCTCATCGGGAGTATACTGTTGAGGTTATAGAACTCGTCCACACTATGATGGAGGAAAACATCAAGATCTAGGAACTGACTCGGGCTCACCGGGAGTATACCGTTGAGGTTATAGTACTCGTCCACACGATGACGTAGGGAAGCATCTTCATCAAGATCTAGGAACTGTCTCGTGCTCACCGGGAGTATACCGTTGAGGTTATAGAACTCGTACACACTATGATAGAGGAAAACATCAAGATCTAGGAACTGACTCGGGCTCACCGAGAGTATACCGTTGAGGTTATAGTACTCGTCCACACGATGACGTAGGGAAGCATCTTCATCAAGATCTAGGAACTGTCTCGTGCTCATCGGGAGTATACTGTTGAGGTTATAGAACTCGTCCACACTATGATGGAGGAAAACATCAAGATCTAGGAACTGACTCGGGCTCACCGGGAGTATACCGTTGAGGTTATAGTACTCGTCCACACGATGACATAGGGAAGCATCTTCATCAAGATCTAGGAACTGTCTCGTGCTCACCGGGAGTATACCGTTGAGGTTATAGAACTCGTCCACACTATGATGGAGGAAAACATCAAGATCTAGGAACTGACTCGTGCTCACCGGGAGTATACCGTTGAGGTTATAGTACTCGTCCACATTATGACGTAGGGAAGCATCTTCATCAAGATATAGGAACTGTCTCGTGCTCACCGGGAGTATACCGTTGAGGTTATAGAACTCGTCCACACTATGATGGAGGAAAACATCAAGATCTAGGAACTGACTCGTGCTCACCGGGAGTATACCGTTGAGGTTATAGTACTCGTCCACACTATGACGTAGGGAAGCATCTTCATCAAGATCTAGGAACTGTCTCGTGCTCACCGGGAGTATACCGTTGAGGTTATAGAACTCGTCAACACTATGATGGAGGAAAACATCAAGATCTAGGAATTGACTCGTGCTCACCGGGAGTATACCATTAAGGTTATAGTACTCGTCCACACTATGACCTAAGGAAGCATCTTCATCAAGATCTAGGAACTGTCTCTTGCTCACCGGGAGTATATTGTTGAGGTTATAGAACTCGTCCACACTATGATGGAGGAAAACATCAAGATCTAGGAACTGACTCGTGCTCACCGGGAGTATATCGTTGAGGTTATAGTACTCGTCCACACTATGACATAGGGAAGCATCTTCATCAAGATCTAGGAACTGTCTCGTGCTCACCTAGAGTATACCATTGAGGTTTTAGAACTCGTCCACACTATGATGGAGGAAAACATCAAGATCTAGGAAATGACTCGGGCTCACCGGGAGTATACCGTTGAGGTTATAGTACTCGTCCACACGATGACATAGGGAAGCATCTTCATCAAGATCTAGGAACTGTCTCGTGCTCACCGGGAGTATACCGTTGAGGTTATAGAACTCGTCCACACTATGATGGAGGAAAACATCAAGATCTAGGAACTGACTCGTGCTCACCGGGAGTATACCGTTGAGGTTATAGTACTCGTCCACATTATGACGTAGGGAAGCATCTTCATCAAGATATAGGAACTGTCTCGTGCTCACCGGGAGTATACCGTTGAGGTTATAGAACTCGTCCACACTATGATGGAGGAAAACATCAAGATCTAGGAACTGACTCGTGCTCACCGGGAGTATACCGTTGAGGTTATAGTACTCGTCCACACTATGACGTAGGGAAGCATCTTCATCAAGATCTAGGAACTGTCTCGTGCTCACCGGGAGTATACCGTTGAGGTTATAGAACTCGTCAACACTATGATGGAGGAAAACATCAAGATCTAGGAATTGACTCGTGCTCACCGGGAGTATACCATTAAGGTTATAGTACTCGTCCACACTATGACCTAAGGAAGCATCTTCATCAAGATCTAGGAACTGTCTCTTGCTCACCGGGAGTATATTGTTGAGGTTATAGAACTCGTCCACACTATGATGGAGGAAAACATCAAGATCTAGGAACTGACTCGTGCTCACCGGGAGTATATCGTTGAGGTTATAGTACTCGTCCACACTATGACATAGGGAAGCATCTTCATCAAGATCTAGGAACTGTCTCGTGCTCACCTAGAGTATACCATTGAGGTTTTAGAACTCGTCCACACTATGATGGAGGAAAACATCAAGATCTAGGAAATGACGCGTGCTCTTCGGGAGTATACCGTTGAGGTTATAGTACTCGTCCACACTATGACGTAGGGAAGCATCTTCATAAAGATCTAGGAACTGTCTCGTGCTCACCAGGAGTATACCGTTGAGGTTATAGAACTCGTCCACACTATGATGGAGGAAAACATCAAGATCTAGGAACTGACTCGGGCTCACCGGGAGTATACCGTTGAGGTTATAGTACTCGTCCACACGATGACGTAGGGAAGCATCTTCATCAAGATCTAGGAACTGTCTCGCGCTCATCGGGAGTATAATGTTGAGGTTATAGAACTCGTCCACACTATGATGGAGGAAAACATCAAGATCTAGGAACTGACTCGGGCTCACCGGGAGTATACCGTTGAGGTTATAGTACTCGTCCACACGATGACGTAGGGAAGCATCTTCATCAAGATCTAGGAACTGTCTCGTGCTCACCGGGAGTATACCGTTGAGGTTATAGAACTCGTCCACACTATGATGGAGGAAAACATCAAGATCTAGGAACTGACTCGTGCTCACCGGGAGTATACCGTTGAGGTTATAGTACTCGTCCACATTATGACGTAGGGAAGCATCTTCATCAAGATCTAGGAACTGTCTCGTGCTCACCGGGAGTATACCGTTGAGGTTATAGAACTCGTCCACACTATGATGGAGGAAAACATCAAGATCTATGAACTGACTCGTTCTCACCGGGAGTATACCGTTGAGGTTATAGTACTCGTCCACACTATGACGTAGGGAAGCATCTTCATCAAGATCTAGGAACTGTCTCGTGCTCACCGGGAGTATACCGTTGAGGTTATAGAACTCGTCAACACTATGATGGAGGAAAACATCAAGATCTAGGAATTGACTCGTGCTCACCGGGAGTATACCATTAAGGTTATAGTACTCGTCCACACTATGACCTAAGGAAGCATCTTCATCAAGATCTAGGAACTGTCTCTTGCTCACCGGGAGTATATTGTTGAGGTTATAGAACTCGTCCACACTATGATGGAGGAAAACATCAAGATCTAGGAACTGACTCGTGCTCACCGGGAGTATATCGTTGAGGTTATAGTACTCGTCCACACTATGACATAGGGAAGCATCTTCATCAAGATCTAGGAACTGTCTCGTGCTAACCTAGAGTATACCATTGAGGTTTTAGAACTCGTCCACACTATGATGGAGGAAAACATCAAGATCTAGGAAATGACGCGTGCTCTTCGGGAGTATACCGTTGAGGTTATAGTACTCGTCCACACTATGACGTAGGGAAGCATCTTCATATAGATCTAGGAACTGTCTCGTGCTCACCGGGAGTATACCGTTGAGGTTATAGAACTCGTCCACACTATGATGGAGGAAAACATCAAGATCTAGGAACTGACTCGTGCTCACCGGGAGGATACCGTTGAGGTTATAATACTCGTCCACACTATGACGTAGGGAAGCATCTTCATCAAGATCTAGGAACTGTCTCGTGCTCACCGGGAGTATACCATTGAGGTTATAGAACTCGTCCACACTATGATGGAGGAAAACATCAAGATCTAGGAACTGACTCGTGCTCACCGGGAGTATACCATTGAGGCTATAGTACTCTTCCACACTATGACGTATGGAAGCATCTTCATCAAGATCTTGGAACTGTCTCGTGCTAACCGGGAGTATATCGTTGAGGTTATAGAACTCGTCCACACTATGATGGAGGAAAACATCAAGATCTAGGAACTGACTCGTGCTCACCGGGAGTATACCATTGAGGCTATAGTACTCTTCCACACTATGACGTATGGAAGCATCTTCATCAAGATCTTGGAACTGTCTCGTGCTAACCGGGAGTATATCGTTGAGGTTATAGAACTCGTCCACACTATGATGGAGGAAAACATCAAGATCTAGGAACTGACTCGTGCTCACCGGGAGTATACCGTTGAGGTTATAGTACTCGTCCACATTATGACGTAGGGAGGCATCTTCATCAAGATCTAGGAACTGTCTCGTGCTCACCGGGAGTATACCGTTGAGGTTATAGAACTCGTCCACACTATGATGGAGGAAAACATCAAGATCTAGGAACTGACTCGTGCTCACCGGGAGTATACCGTTGAGGTTATAGTACTCGTCCACACTATGACGTAGGGAAGCATCTTCATCAAGATCTAGGAACTGTCTCGTGCTCACCGGGAGTATACCGTTGAGGTTATATAACTCGTCAACACTATGATGGAGGAAAACATCAAGATCTAGGAATTCACTCGTGCTCACCGGGAGTATACCATTAAGGTTATAGTACTCGTCCACACTATGACCTAGGGAAGCATCTTCATCAAGATCTAGGAACTGTCTCTTGCTCACCGGGAGTATATTGTTGAGGTTATAGAACTCGTCCACACTATGATGGAGGAAAACATCAAGATCTAGGAACTGACTCGTGCTCACCGGGAGTATATCGTTGAGGTTATAGTACTCGTCCACACTATGACATAGGGAAGCATCTTCATCAAGATCTAGGAACTGTCTCGTGCTCACCTAGAGTATACCATTGAGGTTTTAGAACTCGTCCACACTATGATGGAGGAAAACATCAAGATCTAGGAAATGACGCGTGCTCTTCGGGAGTATACCGTTGAGGTTATAGTACTCGTCCACACTATGACGTAGGGAAGCATCTTCATAAAGATCGAGGAACTGTCTCGTGCTCACCGGGAGTATACCGTTGAGGTTATAGAACTCGTCCACACTATGATGGAGGAAAACATCAAGATCTAGGAACTGACTCGTGCTCACCGGGAGGATACCGTTGAGGTTATAATACTCGTCCACACTATGACGTAGGGAAGCATCTTCATCAAGATCTAGGAAATTTCTCGTGCTCACCGGGAGTATACCATTGAGGTTATAGAACTCGTCCACACTATGATGGAGGAAAACATCAAGATCTAGGAACTGACTCGTGCTCACCGGGAGTATACCATTGAGGCTATAGTACTCTTCCACACTATGACGTATGGAAGCATCTTCATCAAGATCTTGGAACTGTCTCGTGCTAACCGGGAGTATATCGTTGAGGTTATAGAACTCGTCCACACTATGATGGAGGAAAACATCAAGATCTAGGAACTGACTCATGCTCACCGGGAGTATACCTTTGAGGTTATAGTACTCGTCCACACTATGACGTAGGGAAGCATCTTCATCAAGATCTAGGAACTGTCTCGTGCTCACCGGGAGTATACCGTTGAGGTTATAGAACTCGTTCACACTATGATGGAGGAAAACATCAAGATCTAGGAACTGACTCGTGCTCATCGGGAGTATACTGTTGAGGTTATAGTACTCGTCCACACTATGACGTAGGGAAGCATCTTCATCAAGATCTAGGAACTGTCTCGTGCTCATCGGGAGTACACCGTTGAGGTTATAGAACTCGTCCACACTATGATGGAGGAAAACATAAAGATCTTGGAACTGACTCGTGCTCACCGGGAGTATACCGTTGAGGTTATAGTACTCGTCCACACTATGACATAGGGAAGCATCTTCATCAAGATCTAGGAATTGTCTCGTGCTCACCGGGAGTATACCATTAAGGTTATAGAACTCGTCCACACTATGATGGAGGAAAACATCAAGATCTAGGAACTGACTCGTGCTCACCGGGAGTATACCGTTGAGGTTATAGTACTCGTCCACACTATGACATAGGGAAGCATCTTCATCAAGATCTAGGAACTGTCTCGTGCTCACCTGGAGTATACCATTGAGGTTACAGAACTCGTCCATACTATGATGGAGGAAAACATCAAGATCTAGGAACTGACTCGTGCTCACCGGGAGTATACCGTTGAGGTTATAGTACTCGTCCACACTATGACGTAGGGAAGCATCTTCATAAAGATCTAGGAACTGTCTCGTGCTCACCGGGAGTATACCGTTGAGGTTATAGAACTCGTCCACACTATGATGGAGGAAAACATCAAGATCTAGGAACTGACTCGTGCTCACCGGGAGGATACCGTTGAGGTTATAATACTCGTCCACACTATGACGTAGGGAAGCATCTTCATCAAGATCTAGGAACTGTCTCGTGCTCACCGGGAGTATACTGTTGAGGTTATAGAACTCGTCCACACTATGATGGAGGAAAACATCAAGATCTAGAAACTGACTCGTGCTCACCGGGAGTATACCATTGAGGCTATAGTGCTCGTTCACACTATGACGTATGGAAGCATCTTCATCAAGATCTAGGAACTGTCTCGTGCTAACCGGGAGTATATCGTTGAGGTTATAGAACTCGTACAAACTATGATGGAGGAAAACATCAAGATCTAGGAACTGACTCATGCTCACCGGGAGTACACCGTTGAGGTTATAGTACTCGTCCACACTATGACGTAGGGAAGCATTTTCATCAAGATCTAGGAACTGTCTCGTGCTCACCGGGAGTATACCGTTGAGGTTATAGAACTCGTACACACTATGATGGAGGAAAACATCAAGATCTAGGAACTGACTCGGGCTCACCGGGAGTATACCGTTGAGGTTATAGTACTCGTCCACACGATGACATAGGGAAGCATCTTCATCAAGATCTAGGAAATGTCTCGTGCTCATCGGGAGTATATTGTTGAGGTTATAGAACTCGTCCACACTATGATGGAGGAAAACATCAAGATCTAGGAACTGACTCGTGCTCACCGGGAGTATACCGTTGAGGTTATAGTACTCGTCCACACTATGACGTAGGGAAGCTTCTTCATCAAGATCTAGGAACTGTCTCGTGCTCATCGGGAGTATACCATTGAGGTTATAGAACTCGTCCATACTATGATGGAGGAAAACATCAAGATCTAGGAACTGACTCGTGCTCACTTGAAGTATACCGTTGAGGTTATAGTACTCGTCCACACTATGACGTAGGGAAGCATCTTCATCAAGATCTAGGAATTGTCTCGTGCTCACCGGGAGTATACCGTTGAGGTTATAGAACTCGTCCACACTATGATGGAGGAAAACATCAAGATCTAGGAACTAACTCGTGCACACCGGGAGTATACCATTGAGGTTATAGTACTCGTCCACACTATGACATAGGGAAGCATCTTCATAAAGATCTAGGAATTGTCTCGTGCTCACCGGGAGTATACCGTTGAGGTTATAGAACTCGTCCACACTAGGATGGAAGAAAACATCAAGATCTAGGAACTGACTCGTGCTCACCCGGAGTATACCGTTGAGGTTATAGTACTCGTCCACACTATGACGTAGGGAAGCATCTTCATCAAGATCTAGGAACTGTCTCGTGCTCACCGGGAGTATACCGTTGAGGTTATAGAACTCGTCCACACTATGATGGAGGAAAACATCAAGATCTAGGAACTGACTCGTGCCCACCGGGAGAATACCGTTGAGGTTATAGTACTCGTCCACACTATGACGTAGGGAAGCATCTTCATCAAGATCTAGGAATTGTCTCGTGCTCATCGGGAGTATACTGTTGAGGTTATAGAACTCGTCCACACTATGATGGAGGAAAACATCAAGATCTAGGAACTGACTCGTGCTCACCGAGAGTATACCGTTGAGGTTATAGTACTCGTCCACACTATGACATAGGGAAGCATCTTCATCAAGATCTTGGAACTGTCTCGTGCTCACCAAGAGTATATCGTTGAGGTTATAGAACTTGTCCATACTATGATGGAGGAAAACATCAAGATCTAGGAACTGACTCGTGCTCACCGGGAGTATACCGTTGAGGTTATAGTACTCGTCCACACTATGACGTAGGGAAGCATCTTCATCAAGATCTAGGAACTGTCTCGTGCTCACCGGGAGTATACCGTTGAGGTTATAGAACTCGTCCACACTATGATGGAGGAAAACATCAAGATCTAGGAACTGACTCGTGCTCACCTGGAGTATACCGTTGAGGTTATAGTACTCGTCCACACTATGACATAGGGAAGCATCTTCATCAAGATCTAGGAACTGTCTCGTGCTCACCGGGAGTATACCGTTGAGGTTATAGAACTCGTCCACACTATGATGGAGGAAAACATCAAGATCTAGGAACTAACTCGTGCACACCGGGAGTATACCATTGAGGTTATAGTACTCGTCCACACTATGACATAGGGAAGCATCTTCATAAAGATCTAGGAATTGTCTCGTGCTCACCGGGAGTATACCGTTGAGGTTATAGAACTCGTCCACACTATGATGGAAGAAAACATCAAGATCTAGGAAATGACTCGTGCTCACCCGGAGTATACCGTTGAGGTTATAGTACTCGTCCACACTATGACGTAGGGAAGCATCTTCATCAAGATCTAGGAACTGTCTCGTGCTCACTGGGAGTATACCGTTGAGGTTATAGAACTCGTCCACACTATGATGGAGGAAAACATCAAGATCTAGGAACTGACTCGTGCTCACCGGGAGAATACCGTTGAGGTTATAGTACTCGTCCACACTATGACGTAGGGAAGCATCTTCATCAAGATCTAGGAACTGTCTCGTGCTCATCGGGAGTATACAGTTGAGGTTATAGAACTCGCCCACACTATGATGGAGGAAAACATCAAGATCTAGGAACTGATTTGTGCTCACCGGGAGTATACCGTTGAGGTTATAGTACTCGTCCACACTATGACATAGGGAAGCATCTTCATCAAGATCTTGGAACTGTCTCGTGCTCACCAAGAGTATACCGTTGAGGTTATAGAACTTGTCCACACTATGATGGAGGAAAACATCAAGATCTAGGAACTGACTCGTGCTCACCGGGAGTATACCGTTGAGGTTATAGTACTCGTCCACACTATGACGTAGGGAAGCATCTTCATCAAGATCTAGGAACTGTCTCGTGCTCACCGGGAGTATACCGTTGAGGTTATAGAACTCGTCCACACTATGATGGAGGAAAACATCAAGATCTAGGAACTGACTCGTGCTCACCGGGAGTATACCGTTGAGGCAATAGTACTCGTCCACACTATGACGTATGGAAGCATCTTCATCAAGATCTAGGAACTGTCTCGTGCTAACCGGGAGTATATCGTTGAGGTTATAGAACTCGTCCACACTATGATGGAGGAAAACATCAAGATCTAGGAACTGACTCATGCTCACCGGGAGTACACCGTTGAGGTTATAGTACTCGTCCACACTATGACATAGGGAAGCATCTTCATCAAGATCTTGGAACTTTCTCGTGCTCACCGGGAGTATACCGTTGAGGTTATAGAACTCGTCCACACTATGATGGAGGAAAACATCAAGATATAGGAACTGACTCGTGCTCACCGGGAGTATACCGTTGAGGTTATAGTACTCGTCCACACTATGACGTAGGGAAGCATCTTCATCAAGATCTAGGAACTGTCTCGTGCTCATCGGGAGTATACCGTTGAGGTTATAGAACTCGTCCACACCATGATGGAGGAAAACATCAAGATCTAGGAACTGACTCGTGCTCACCGGGAGTATACCGTTGAGGCTATAGTACTCATCCACACTATGACGTATGTAAGCATCTTCATCAAGATCTAGGAAATGTCTCGTGCTAACCGGGAGTATATCGTTGAGGTTATAGAACTCGTCCACACTATGATGGAGGAAAACATCAAGATCTAGGAACTGACTCATGCTCACCGGGAGTACACCGTTGAGGTTATAGTACTCGTCCACACTATGACGTAGGGAAGCATTTTCATCAAGATCTAGGAACTTTCTCGTGCTCACCGGGAGTATACCGTTGAGGTTATAGAACTCGTCCACACTATGATGGAGGAAAACATCAAGATCTAGGAACTGACTCTTGCTCACCGGGAGTATACCGTTGAGGTTATAGTACTCGTCCACACTATGACGTAGGGAAGCATCTTCATCAAGATCTAGGAAATGTCTCGTGCTCATCGGGAGTATACCGTTGAGGTTATAGAACTCGTCCACACCATGATGGAGGAAAACATCAAGATCTAGGAACTGACTCGTGCTCACCTGGAGTATACCGTTGAGGTTATAGTACTCGTCCACACTATGACGTAGGGAAGCATCTTCATCAAGATCTAGGAACTGTCTCGTGCTCACCGGGAGTATACCGTTGAGGTTATAGAACTCGTCCACACTATGATGGAGGAAAACATCAAGATCTAGGAACTAACTCATGCACACCGGGAGTATACCATTGAGGTTATAGTACTCGTCCACACTATGACGTAGGGAAGCATCTTCATAAAGATCTAGGAATTGTCTCGTGCTCACCGGGAGTATACCGTTGAGGTTATAGAACTCGTCCACACTATGATGGAAGAAAACATCAAGATCTAGGAACTGACTCGTGCTCACCCGGAGTATACCGTTGAGGTTATAGTACTCGTCCACACTATGACGTAGGGAAGCATCTTCATCAAGATCTAGGAACTGTCTCGTGGTCACCGGGAGTATACCGTTGAGGTTATAGAACTCGTCCACACTATGATGGAGGAAAACATCAAGATCTAGGAACTGACTCGTGCTCACCGGGAGAATACCGTTGAGGTTATAGTACTCGTCCACACTATGACGTAGGGAAGCATCTTCATCAAGATCTAGGAACTGTCTCGTGCTCATCGGGAGTATACTGTTGAGGTTATAGAACTCGTCCACACTATGATGGAGGAAAACATCAAGATCTAGGAACTGACTCGTGCTCACCGGGAGTATACCGTTGAGGTTATAGTACTCGTCCACACTATGACATAGGGAAGCATCTTCATCAATATCTTGGAACTGTCTCGTGCTCACCGAGAGTATACCGTTGAGGTTATAGAACTTGTCCACACTATGATGGAGGAAAACATCAAGATCTAGGAACTGACTCGTGCTCACCGGGAGTATACCGTTGAGGTTATAGTACTCGTCCACACTATGACGTAGGGAAGCATTTTCATCAAGATCTAGGAACTGACTCGTGCTCACCGGGAGTATACCGTTGAGGCTATAGTACTCGTCCACACTATGACGTATGGAAGCATCTTCATCAAGATCTAGGAACTGTCTCGTGCTAACCGGGAGTATATCGTTGAGGTTATAGAACTCGTCCACACTATGATGGAGGAAAACATCAAGATCTAGGAACTGACTCATGCTCACCGGGAGTACACCGTTGAGGTTATAGTACTCGTCCACACTATGACGTAGGGAAGCATCTTCATCAAGATCTAGGAACTGTCTCGTGCTCACCGGGAGTATACCGTTGAGGTTATAGAACTCGTCCACACTATGATGGAGGAAAACATCAAGATCTAGGAACTGACTCGTGCTCACCGGGAGTATACCGTTGAGGTTATAGTACTCGTCCACACTATGACGTAGGGAAGCATCTTCATCAAGATCTAGGAACTGTCTCGTGCTCACCGGGAGTACACCGTTGAGGTTATAGAACTCGTCCACACTATGATGGAGGAAAACATCAAGATCTAGGAACTGACTCGTGCTCACCGGGAGTATACCGTTGAGGTTATAGTACTCGTCCACACTATGACATAGGGAAGCATCTTCATCAAGATCTAGGAACTGTCTCGTGCTCACCTGGAGTATACCATTGAGGTTATAGAACTCGTCCATACTATGATGGAGGAAAACATCAAGATCTAGGAACTGATTCGTGCTCACCGGGAGTATACCGTTGAGGTTATAGTACTCGTCCACACTATGACATAGGGAAGCATCTTCATCAAGATCTTGGAACTGTCTCGTGCTCACCAAGAGTATACTGTTGAGGTTATAGAACTTGTCCACACTATGATGGAGGAAAACATCAAGATCTAGGAACTGACTCGTGCTCACCGGGAGTATACCGTTGAGGTTATAGTACTCGTCCACACTATGACGTAGGGAAGCATCTTCATCAAGATCTAGGAACTGTCTCGTGCTCACTGGGAGTATACCGTTGAGGTTATAGAACTCGTCCACACTATGATGGAGGAAAACATCAAGATCTAGGAACTGACTCGTGCTCACCGGGAGTATACCGTTGAGGCTATAGTACTCGTCCACACTATGACGTATGGAAGCATCTTCATCAAGATCTAGGAACTGTCTCGTGCTCACCGGGAGTATACCGTTGAGGTTATAGAACTCGTCCACACTATGATGGAGGAAAACATCAAGATCTAGGAACTGACTCGTGCTCACCGGGAGTATACCGTTGAGGTTATAGTACTCGTCCACACTATGACGTAGGGAAGCATCTTCATCAAGATCTAGGAACTGTCTCGTGCTCACCGGGAGTACACCGTTGAGGTTATAGAACTCGTCCACACTATGATGGAGGAAAACATCAAGATCTAGGAACTGACTCGTGCTCACCGGGAGTATACCGTTGAGGTTATAGTACTCGTCCACACTATGACATAGGGAAGCATCTTCATCAAGATCTAGGAACTGTCTCGTGCTCACCTGGAGTATACCATTGAGGTTATAGAACTCGTCCATACTATGATGGAGGAAAACATCAAGATCTAGGAACTCATTCGTGCTCACCGGGAGTATACCGTTGAGGTTATAGTACTCGTCCACACTATGACATAGGGAAGCATCTTCATCAAGATCTTGGAACTGTCTCGTGCTCACCAAGAGTATACTGTTGAGGTTATAGAACTTGTCCACACTATGATGGAGGAAAACATCAAGATCTAGGAACTGACTCGTGCTCACCGGGAGTATACCGTTGAGGTTATAGTACTCGTCCACACTATGACGTAGGGAAGCATCTTCATCAAGATCTAGGAACTGTCTCGTGCTCACTGGGAGTATACCGTTGAGGTTATAGAACTCGTCCACACTATGATGGAGGAAAACATCAAGATCTAGGAACTGACTCGTGCTCACCGGGAGTATACCGTTGAGGCTATAGTACTCGTCCACACTATGACGTATGGAAGCATCTTCATCAAGATCTAGGAACTGTCTCGTGCTAACCGGGAGTATATCGTTGAGGTTATAGAACTCGTCCACACTATGATGGAGGAAAACATCAAGATCTAGGAACTGACTCATGCTCACCGGGAGTACACCGTTGAGGTTATAGTACTCGTCCACACTATGACGTAGGGAAGCATCTTCATCAAGATCTAGGAACTGTCTCGTGCTCACCGGGAGTATACCGTTGAGGTTATAGAACTCGTCCACACTATGATGGAGGAAAACATCAAGATCTAGGAACTGACTCGTGCTCACCGGGAGTATACCGTTGAGGTTATAGTACTCGTCCACACTATGACGTAGGGAAGCATCTTCATCAAGATCTAGGAACTGTCTCGTGCTCACCGGGAGTACACCGTTGAGGTTATAGAACTCGTCCACACTATGATGGAGGAAAACATCAAGATCTAGGAACTGACTCGTGCTCACCGGGAGTATACCGTTGAGGTTATAGTACTCGTCCACACTATGACATAGGGAAGCATCTTCATCAAGATCTAGGAACTGTCTCGTGCTCACCTGGAGTATACCATTGAGGTTATAGAACTCGTCCATACTATGATGGAGGAAAACATCAAGATCTAGGAACTGATTCGTGCTCACCGGGAGTATACCGTTGAGGTTATAGTACTCGTCCACACTATGACATAGGGAAGCATCTTCATCAAGATCTTGGAACTGTCTCGTGCTCACCAAGAGTATACTGTTGAGGTTATAGAACTTGTCCACACTATGATGGAGGAAAACATCAAGATCTAGGAACTGACTCGTGCTCACCGGGAGTATACCGTTGAGGTTATAGTACTCGTCCACACTATGACGTAGGGAAGCATCTTCATCAAGATCTAGGAACTGTCTCGTGCTCACTCGGAGTATACCGTTGAGGTTATAGAACTCGTCCACACTATGATGGAGGAAAACATCAAGATCTAGGAACTGACTCATGCTCACCGGGAGTATACCGTTGAGGCTATAGTACTCGTCCACACTATGACGTATGGAAGCATCTTCATCAAGATCTAGGAACTGTCTCGTGCTCACCGGGAGTATACCGTTGAGGTTATAGAACTCGTCCACACTATGATGGAGGAAAACATCAAGATCTAGGAACTGACTCGTGCTCACCGGGAGTATACCGTTGAGGTTATAGTACTCGTCCACACTATGACGTAGGGAAGCATCTTCATCAAGATCTAGGAACTGTCCCGTGCTCACCGGGAGTACACCGTTGAGGTTATAGAACTCGTCCACACTATGATGGAGGAAAACATCAAGATCTAGGAACTGACTCGTGCTCACCGGGAGTATACCGTTGAGGTTATAGTACTCGTCCACACTATGACATAGGGAAGCATCTTCATCAAGATCTAGGAACTGTCTCGTGCTCACCTGGAGTATACCATTGAGGTTATAGAACTCGTCCATACTATGATGGAGGAAAACATCAAGATCTAGGAACTGATTCGTGCTCACCGGGAGTATACCGTTGAGGTTATAGTACTCGTCCACACTATGACATAGGGAAGCATCTTCATCAAGATCTTGGAACTGTCTCGTGCTCACCAAGAGTATACTGTTGAGGTTATAGAACTTGTCCACACTATGATGGAGGAAAACATCAAGATCTAGGAACTGACTCGTGCTCACCGGGAGTATACCGTTGAGGTTATAGTACTCGTCCACACTATGACGTAGGGAAGCATCTTCATCAAGATCTAGGAACTGTCTCGTGCTCACTGGGAGTATACCGTTGAGGTTATAGAACTCGTCCACACTATGATGGAGGAAAACATCAAGATCTAGGAACTGACTCGTGCTCACCGGGAGTATACCGTTGAGGCTATAGTACTCGTCCACACTATGACGTATGGAAGCATCTTCATCAAGATCTAGGAACTGTCTCGTGCTAACCGGGAGTATATCGTTGAGGTTATAGAACTCGTCCACACTATGATGGAGGAAAACATCAAGATCTAGGAACTGACTCATGCTCACCGGGAGTACACCGTTGAGGTTATAGTACTCGTCCACACTATGACGTAGGGAAGCATCTTCATCAAGATCTAGGAACTTTCTCGTGCTCACCGGGAGTATACCGTTGAGGTTATAGAACTCGTCCACACTATGATGGAGGAAAACATCAAGATCTAGGAACTGACTCGTGCTCACCGGGAGTATACCGTTGAGGCTATAGTACTCGTCCACACTATGACGTAGGGAAGCATCTTCATCAAGATCTAGGAAATGTCTCGTGCTCATCGGGAGTATACCGTTGAGGTTATAGAACTCGTCCACACCATGATGGAGGAAAACATCAAGATCTAGGAACTGACTCGTGCTCACCTGGAGTATACCGTTGAGGTTATAGTACTCGTCCACACTATGACGTAGGGAAGCATCTTCATCAAGATCTAGGAACTGTCTCGTGCTCACCGGGAGTATACCGTTGAGGTTATAGAACTCGTCCACACTATGATGGAGGAAAACATCAAGATCTAGGAACTAACTCATGCACACCGGGAGTATACCATTGAGGTTATAGTACTCGTCCACACTATGACGTAGGGAAGCATCTTCATAAAGATCTAGGAATTGTCTCGTGCTCACCGGGATTATACCGTTGAGGTTATAGAACTCGTCCACACTATGATGGAAGAAAACATCAAGATCTAGGAACTGACTCGTGCTCACCCGGAGTATACCGTTGAGGTTATAGTACTCGTCCACACTATGACGTAGGGAAGCATCTTCATCAAGATCTAGGAACTGTCTCGTGCTCACCGGGAGTATACCGTTGAGGTTATAGAACTCGTCCACACTATGATGGAGGAAAACATCAAGATCTAGGAACTGACTCGTGCTCACCGGGAGAATACCGTTGAGGTTATAGTACTCGTCCACGCTATGACGTAGGGAAGCATCTTCATCAAGATCTAGGAACTGTCTCGTGCTCATCGGGAGTATATTGTTGAGGTTATAGAACTCGTCCACACTATGATGGAGGAAAACATCAAGATCTAGGAACTGACTCGTGCTAACCGGGAGTATACCGTTGACGTTATAGTACTCGTCCACACTATGACATAGGGAAGCATCTTCATCAAGATCTTGGAACTGTCTCGTGCTCACCGAGAGTATACCGTTGAGGTTATAGAACTTGTCCACACTATGATGGAGGAAAACATCAAGATCTAGGAACTGACTCGTGCTCACCGGGAGTATACCGTTGAGGTTATAGTACTCGTCCACACTATGACGTAGGGAAGCATCTTCATCAAGATCTAGGAACTGTCTCATGCTCACCGGGAGTATACCGTTGAGGTTATAGAACTAGTCCATACTATGATGGAGGAAAACATCAAGATCTAGGAACTGACTCGTGATCACCGGGAGTATACCGTTGAGACTATAGTACTCGTCCACACTATGACGTATGGAAGCATCTTCATCAAGATCTAGGAACTGTCTCGTGCTAACCGGGAGTATATCGTTGAGGTTATAGAACTCGTCCACACTATGATGGAGGAAAACATCAAGATCTAGGAACTGACTCATCCTCACCGGGAGTACACCGTTGAGGTTATAGTACTCGTCCACACTATGACGTAGGGAAGCATCTTCATCAAGATCTAGGAACTGTCTCGTGCTCACCGGGAGTATACCGTTGAGGTTATAGAACTCGTCCACACTATGATGGAGGATAACATCAAGATCTAGGAACTGACTCGTGCTCACCGGGAGTATACCGTTGAGGTTATAGTACTCGTCCACACTATGACGTAGGGAAGCATCTTCATCAAGATCTAGGAACTGTCTCGTGCTCACCGGGAGTACACCGTTGAGGTTATAGAACTCGTCCACACTATGATGGAAGAAAACATCAAGATCTAGGAACTGACTCGTGCTCACCGGGAGTATACCGTTGAGGTTATAGTACTCGTCCACACTATGATATAGGGAAGCATCTTCATCAAGATCTAGGAACTGTCTCGTGCTCACCGGGAGTATACCATTAAGGTTATAGAACTCGTCCACACTATGATGGAGGAAAACATCAAGATCTAGGAACTGACTCGTGCTCACCGGGAGTATACCGTTGAGGTTATAGTACTCGTCCACACTTTGACATAGGGAAGCATCTTCATCAAGATCTAGGAACTGTCTCGTGCTCACCTGGAGTGTACCATTGAGGTTATAGAACTCGTCCATACTATGATGGAGGAAAACATCAAGATCTAGGAACTGACTCGTGCTCACCAGGAGTATACCGTTGAGGTTATAGTACTCGTCCACACTATGACATAGGGAAGCATCTTCATAAAGATCTAGGAACTGTCTCGTGCTCACCGGGAGTATACCGTTGAGGTTATAGAACTCGTCCACACTATGATGGAGGAAAACATCAAGATCTAGGAACTGACTCGTGCTCACCGGGAGGATACCGTTGAGGTTATAATACTCGTCCACACTATGACGTAGGGAAGCATCTTCATCAAGATCTAGGAACTGACTCGTGCTCACCAGGAGTATACCGTTGAGGTTATAGTACTCGTCCACACTATGACATAGGGAAGCATCTTCATAAAGATCTAGGAACTGTCTCGTGCTCACCGGGAGTATACCGTTGAGGTTATAGAACTCGTCCACACTATGATGGAGGAAAACATCAAGATCTAGGAACTGACTCGTGCTCACCGGGAGGATACCGTTGAGGTTATAATACTCGTCCACACTATGACGTAGGGAAGCATCTTCATCAAGATCTAGGAACTGTCTCGTGCTCACCGGGAGTATACCGTTGAGGTTATAGAACTCGTCCACACTATGATGGAGGAAAACATCAAGATCTAGGAACTGACTCATGCTCACCGGGAGTACACCGTTGAGGTTATAGTACTCGTCCACACTATGACGTAGGGAAGCATCTTCATCAAGATCTAGGAACTTTCTCGTGCTCACCGGGAGTATACCGTTGAGGTTATAGAACTCGTCCACACTATGATGGAGGAAAACATCAAGATCTAGGAACTGACTCGTGCTCACCGGGAGTATACCGTTGAGGTTATAGTACTCGTCCACACTATGACGTAGGGAAGCATCTTCATCAAGATCTAGGAAATGTCTCGTGCTCATCGGGATTATACCGTTGAGGTTATAGAACTCGTCCACACCATGATGGAGGAAAACATCAAGATCTAGGAACTGACTCGTGCTCACCTGGAGTATACCGTTGAGGTTATAGTACTCGTCCACACTATGACGTAGGGAAGCATCTTCATCAAGATCTAGGAACTGTCTCGTGCTCACCGGGAGTATACCGTTGAGGTTATAGAACTCGTCCACACTATGATGGAGGAAAACATCAAGATCTAGGAACTAACTCATGCACACCGGGAGTATACCATTGAGGTTATAGTACTCGTCCACACTATGACATAGGGAAGCATCTTCATAAAGATCTAGGAATTGTCTCGTGCTCACCGGGAGTATACCGTTGAGGTTATAGAACTCGTCCACACTATGATGGAAGAAAACATCAAGATCTAGGAACTGACTCGTGCTCACCCGGAGTATACCGTTGAGGTTATAGTACTCGTCCACACTATGACGTAGGGAAGCATCTTCATCAAGATCTAGGAACTGTCTCGTGCTCACCGGGAGTATACCGTTAAGGTTATAGAACTCGTCCACACTATGATGGAGGAAAACATCAAGATCTAGGAACTGACTCGTGCTCACCGGGAGAATACCGTTGAGGTTATAGTACTCGTCCACGCTATGACGTAGGGAAGCATCTTCATCAAGATCTAGGAACTGTCTCGTGCTCATCGGGAGTATACTGTTGAGGTTATAGAACTCGTCCACACTATGATGGAGGAAAACATCAAGATCTAGGAACTGACTCGTGCTCACCGGGAGTATACCGTTGACGTTATAGTACTCGTCCACACTATGACATAGGGAAGCATCTTCATCAAGATCTTGGAACTTTCTCGTGCTCACCGAGAGTATACCGTTGAGGTTATAGAACTTGTCCACACTATGATGGAGGAAAACATCAAGATCTAGGAACTGACTCGTGCTCACCGGGAGTATACCGTTGAGGTTATAGTACTCGTCCACACTATGACGTAGGGAAGCATCTTCATCAAGATCTAGGAACTGTCTCGTGCTCACCGGGAGTATACCGTTGAGGTTATAGAACTCGTCCATACTATGATGGAGGAAAACATCAAGATCTAGGAACTGACTCGTGCTCACCGGGAGTATACCTTTGAGACTATAGTACTCGTCCACACTATGACGTATGGAAGCATCTTCATCAAGATCTAGGAACTGTCTCGTGCTAACCGGGAGTATATCGTTGAGGTTATAGAACTCGTCCACACTATGATGGAGGAAAACATCAAGATCTAAGAACTGACTCATGCTCACCGGGAGTACACCGTTGAGGTTATAGTACTCGTCCACACTATGACGTAGGGAAGCATCTTCATCAAGATCTAGGAACTGTCTCGTGCTCACCGGGAGTATACCGTTGAGGTTATAGAACTCGTCCACACTATGATGGAGGATAACATCAAGATCTAGGAACTGACTCGTGCTCACCGGGAGTATACCGTTGAGGTTATAGTACTCGTCCACACTATGACGTAGGGAAGCATCTTCATCAAGATCTAGGAACTGTCTCGTGCTCACCGGGAGTACACCGTTGAGGTTATAGAACTCGTCCACACTATGATGGAGGAAAACATCAAGATCTAGGAACTGACTCGTGCTCACCGGGAGTATACCGTTGAGGTTATAGTACTCGTCCACACTATGATATAGGGAAGCATCTTCATCAAGATCTAGGAACTGTCTCGTGCTCACCGGGAGTATACCATTAAGGTTATAGAACTCGTCCACACTATGATGGAGGAAAACATCAAGATCTAGGAACTGACTCGTGCTCACCGGGAGTATACCGTTGAGGTTATAGTACTCGTCCACACTATGACATAGGGAAGCATCTTCATCAAGATCTAGGAACTGTCTCGTGCTCACCTGGAGTATACCATTGAGGTTATAGAACTCGTCCATACTATGATGGAGGAAAACATCAAGATCTAGGAACTGACTCGTGCTCACCAGGAGTATACCGTTGAGGTTATAGTACTCGTCCACACTATGACATAGGGAAGCATCTTCATAAAGATCTAGGAACTGTCTCGTGCTCACCGGGAGTATACCGTTGAGGTTATAGAACTCGTCCACACTATGATGGAGGAAAACATCAAGATCTAGGAACTGACTCGTGCTCACCGGGAGGATACCGTTGAGGTTATAATACTCGTCCACACTATGACGTAGGGAAGCATCTTCATCAAGATCTAGGAACTGTCTCGTGCTCACCGGGAGTATACCGTTGAGGTTATAGAACTCGTCCACACTATGATGGAGGAAAACATCAAGATCTAGGAACTGACTCGTGCTCACCGGGAGTATACCATTGAGGTTATAGTACTCGTCCACACTATGACGTAGGGAAGCATCTTCATCAAGATCTAGGAACTGTCTCGTGCTCACCGGGAGTATACCATTAAGGTTATAGAACTCGTCCATACTATGATGGAGGAAAACATCAAGATCTAGGAACTGACTCGTGCTCATTGGGAGTATACCGTTGAGGTTATAGTACTCGTCCACACTATGACATAGGGAAGCATCTTCATCAAGATCTAGGAACTGTCTCGTGCTCACCTGGAGTATACCATTGAGGTTATAGAACTCGTCCACACTATGATGGAGGAAAACATCAAGATCTAGGAACTGACTCGTGCTCACCGGGAGTATACCGTTGAGGTTATAGTACTCGTCCACACTATGACGTAGGGAAGCATCTTCATCAAGATCTAGGAAATGTCTCGTGCTCATCGGGATTATACCGTTGAGGTTATAGAACTCGTCCACACCATGATGGAGGAAAACATCAAGATCTAGGAACTGACTCGTGCTCACCTGGAGTATACCGTTGAGGTTATAGTACTCGTCCACACTATGACGTAGGGAAGCATCTTCATCAAGATCTAGGAACTGTCTCGTGCTCACCGGGAGTATACCGTTGAGGTTATAGAACTCGTCCACACTATGATGGAGGAAAACATCAAGATCTAGGAACTAACTCATGCACACCGGGAGTATACCATTGAGGTTATAGTACTCGTCCACACTATGACATAGGGAAGCATCTTCATAAAGATCTAGGAATTGTCTCGTGCTCACCGGGAGTATACCGTTGAGGTTATAGAACTCGTCCACACTATGATGGAAGAAAACATCAAGATCTAGGAACTGACTCGTGCTCACCCGGAGTATACCGTTGAGGTTATAGTACTCGTCCACACTATGACGTAGGGAAGCATCTTCATCAAGATCTAGGAACTGTCTCGTGCTCACCGGGAGTATACCGTTAAGGTTATAGAACTCGTCCACACTATGATGGAGGAAAACATCAAGATCTAGGAACTGACTCGTGCTCACCGGGAGAATACCGTTGAGGTTATAGTACTCGTCCACGCTATGACGTAGGGAAGCATCTTCATCAAGATCTAGGAACTGTCTCGTGCTCATCGGGAGTATACTGTTGAGGTTATAGAACTCGTCCACACTATGATGGAGGAAAACATCAAGATCTAGGAACTGACTCGTGCTCACCGGGAGTATACCGTTGACGTTATAGTACTCGTCCACACTATGACATAGGGAAGCATCTTCATCAAGATCTTGGAACTTTCTCGTGCTCACCGAGAGTATACCGTTGAGGTTATAGAACTTGTCCACACTATGATGGAGGAAAACATCAAGATCTAGGAACTGACTCGTGCTCACCGGGAGTATACCGTTGAGGTTATAGTACTCGTCCACACTATGACGTAGGGAAGCATCTTCATCAAGATCTAGGAACTGTCTCGTGCTCACCGGGAGTATACCGTTGAGGTTATAGAACTCGTCCATACTATGATGGAGGAAAACATCAAGATCTAGGAACTGACTCGTGCTCACCGGGAGTATACCTTTGAGACTATAGTACTCGTCCACACTATGACGTATGGAAGCATCTTCATCAAGATCTAGGAACTGTCTCGTGCTAACCGGGAGTATATCGTTGAGGTTATAGAACTCGTCCACACTATGATGGAGGAAAACATCAAGATCTAAGAACTGACTCATGCTCACCGGGAGTACACCGTTGAGGTTATAGTACTCGTCCACACTATGACGTAGGGAAGCATCTTCATCAAGATCTAGGAACTGTCTCGTGCTCACCGGGAGTATACCGTTGAGGTTATAGAACTCGTCCACACTATGATGGAGGATAACATCAAGATCTAGGAACTGACTCGTGCTCACCGGGAGTATACCGTTGAGGTTATAGTACTCGTCCACACTATGACGTAGGGAAGCATCTTCATCAAGATCTAGGAACTGTCTCGTGCTCACCGGGAGTACACCGTTGAGGTTATAGAACTCGTCCACACTATGATGGAGGAAAACATCAAGATCTAGGAACTGACTCGTGCTCACCGGGAGTATACCGTTGAGGTTATAGTACTCGTCCACACTATGATATAGGGAAGCATCTTCATCAAGATCTAGGAACTGTCTCGTGCTCACCGGGAGTATACCATTAAGGTTATAGAACTCGTCCACACTATGATGGAGGAAAACATCAAGATCTAGGAACTGACTCGTGCTCACCGGGAGTATACCGTTGAGGTTATAGTACTCGTCCACACTATGACATAGGGAAGCATCTTCATCAAGATCTAGGAACTGTCTCGTGCTCACCTGGAGTATACCATTGAGGTTATAGAACTCGTCCATACTATGATGGAGGAAAACATCAAGATCTAGGAACTGACTCGTGCTCACCAGGAGTATACCGTTGAGGTTATAGTACTCGTCCACACTATGACATAGGGAAGCATCTTCATAAAGATCTAGGAACTGTCTCGTGCTCACCGGGAGTATACCGTTGAGGTTATAGAACTCGTCCACACTATGATGGAGGAAAACATCAAGATCTAGGAACTGACTCGTGCTCACCGGGAGGATACCGTTGAGGTTATAATACTCGTCCACACTATGACGTAGGGAAGCATCTTCATCAAGATCTAGGAACTGTCTCGTGCTCACCGGGAGTATACCGTTGAGGTTATAGAACTCGTCCACACTATGATGGAGGAAAACATCAAGATCTAGGAACTGACTCGTGCTCACCGGGAGTATACCATTGAGGTTATAGTACTCGTCCACACTATGACGTAGGGAAGCATCTTCATCAAGATCTAGGAACTGTCTCGTGCTCACCGGGAGTATACCATTAAGGTTATAGAACTCGTCCATACTATGATGGAGGAAAACATCAAGATCTAGGAACTGACTCGTGCTCATTGGGAGTATACCGTTGAGGTTATAGTACTCGTCCACACTATGACATAGGGAAGCATCTTCATCAAGATCTAGGAACTGTCTCGTGCTCACCTGGAGTATACCATTGAGGTTATAGAACTCGTCCACACTATGATGGAGGAAAACATCAAGATCTAGGAACTGACTCGTGCTCACCGGGAGTATACCGTTGAGGTTATAGTACTCGTCCACACTATGAAGTAGGGAAGCATCTTCATCAAGATCTAGGAACTGTCTCGTGCTCACCGGGAGTACACCGTTGAGGTTATAGAACTCGTCCACACTATGATGGAGGAAAACATCAAGATCTAGGAACTGACTCGTGCTCACCGGGAGTATACCGTTGAGGTTATAGTACTCGTCCACACTATGACATAGGGAAGCATCTTCATCAAGATCTAGGAACTGTCTCGTGCTCATCGGGAGTATACCATTAAGGTTATAGAACTCGTCCACACTATGATGGAGGAAAACATCAAGATCTAGGAACTGACTTGTTCTCACCGGGAGTATACCGTTGAGGTTATAGTATTCGTCCACACTATGACATAGGGAAGCATCTTCATCAAGTTCTAGGAACTGTCTCGTGCTCACCTGGAGTATACCATTGAGGTTATAGAACTCGTCCATACTATGATGGAGGAAAACATCAAGATCTAGGAACTGACTCGTGCTCACCAGGAGTATACCGTTGAGGTTATAGTACTCGTCCACACTATGACGTAGGGAAGCATCTTCATAAAGATCTAGGAACTGTCTCGTGCTCACCGGGAGTATACCGTTGAGGTTATAGAACTCGTCCACACTATGATGGAGGAAAACATCAAGATCTTGGAACTGACTCGTGCTCACCGGGAGGATACCGTTGAGGTTATAATACTCGTCCACACTATGACGTAGGGAAGCTTCTTCATCAAGATCTAGGAACTGTCTCGTGCTCACCGGGAGTATACCGTTGAGGATATAGAACTCGTCCACACTATGATGGAGGAAAACATCAAGATCTAGGAACTGACTCGTGCTCACCGGGAGTATACCGTTGAGGCTATAGTACTCGTCCACACTATAACGTATGGAAGCATCTTCATCAAGATCTAGGAACTGTCTCGTGCTAACCGGGAGTATATGGTTGAGGTTATAGAACTCGTCCACACTATGATGGAGGAAAACATCAAGATCTAGGAACTCACTCATGCTCACTGGGAGTACACCATTGAGGTTATAGTACTCGTCCACACTATGACGTAGGGAAGCATCTTCATCAAGATCTAGGAACTATCTCGTGCTCACCGGGAGTATACCGTTGAGGTTATAGAACTCGTCCACACTATGATGGAGGAAAACATCAAGATCTAGGAACTGACTCGTGCTCACCGGGAGTATACCGTTGAGGTTATAGTACTCTTCCACACTATGACGTAGGGAAGCATCTTCATCAAGATCTAGGAACTGTCTCGTGCTCACCGGGAGTATACCGTTGAGGTTATAGTACTCGTCCACACTATGACATAGGGAAGCATCTTCATCAAGATCTAGGAACTGTCTCGTGCTCACCGGGAGTATACCATTAAAGTTATAGAACTCGTCCACACTATGATGGAGGAAAATATCAAGATCTAGGAACTGACTCATGCTCACCGGGAGTATACCGTTGAGGTTATAGTACTCGTCCACACTATGACGTAGGGAAGCATCTTCATCAAGATCTAGGAACTGTCTCGTGCTCACCGGGAGTATACCGTTGAGGTTATAGAACTCGTCCACACTATGATGGAGGAAAACATCAAGATCTAGGAACTGACTCGTGCTCACCGGGAGAATACCGTTGAGGTTATAGTACTCGTCCACATTATGACGTAGGGAAGCATCTTCATCAAGATCTAGGAACTGTCTCGTGCTCACCGGGAGTATACTGTTGAGGTTATAGAACTTGTCCACACTATGATGGAGGAAAACATCAAGATCTAGGAACTGACTCGTGCTCACCGAGAGTATACCGTTGAGGTTATAGAACTCGTCCACACTATGATGGAGGAAAACATCAAGATCTAGGAACTAACTCGTGCACACCGGGAGTATACCATTGAGGTTATAGTACTCGTCCACACTATGACGTAGGGAAGCATCTTCATAAAGATCTAGGAATTGTCTCGTGCTCACCGGGAGTATACCGTTGAGGTTATAGAACTCATCCACACTATGATGGAAGAAAACATCAAGATCTAGGAACTGACTCGTGCTCACCCGGAGTATACCGTTGAGGTTATAGTACTCGTCCACACTATGATGTAGGGAAGCATCTTCATCAAGATCTAGGAACTGTCTCGTGCTCACCGGGAGTATACCGATGAGGTTATAGAACTCGTCCACACTATGATGGAGGAAAACATCAAGATCTAGGAACTTACTCGTGCTCACCGGGAGAATACCGTTGAGGTTATAGTACTCGTCCACACTATGACGTAGGGAAGCATCTTCATCAAGATCTAGGAACTGTCTCGTGCTCACCGGGAGTATACTGTTGAGGTTATAGAACTCGTCCACACTATGATGGAGGAAAACATCAAGATCTAGGAACTGACTCGTGCTCACCGGGAGTATACCGTTGAGGTTATAGTACTCGTCCACACTATGACATAGGGAAGCATCTTCATCAAGATCCTCGAACTGTCTCGTGCTCACCGAGAGTATACCGTTGAGGTTATAGAACTTGTCCATACTATGATGGAGGAAAACATCAAGATCTAGGAACTGACTCGTGCTCACCGGGAGTATACCGTTGAGGTTATAGTACTCGTCCACACTATGACGAAGGGAAGCATCTTCATCAAGATCTAGGAACTGTCTCGTGCTCACCGGGAGTATACCGTTGAGGTTATAGAACTCGTCCACACTATGATGGAGGAAAACATCAAGATCTAGGAACTGACTCGTGCTCACCGGGAGTATACCATTGAGGTTATAGTACTTGTCCACACTATGACATAGGGAAGCATCTTCATCAAGATCTAGGAACTGTCTCGTGCTCACCGGGAGTATACCGTTGAGGTTATATAACTCGTCCACACTATGATGGAGGAAAACATCAAGATCTAGGAACTAACTCGTGCACACCGGGAGTATACCATTGAGGTTATAGTACTCGTCCACACTATGACGTAGGGAAGCATCTTCATAAAGATCTATGAACTGTCTCGTGCTCACCGGGAGTATAACGTTGAGGTTATAGAACTCGTCCACACTATGATGGAGGAAAACATAAAGATCTAGGAACTAACCTGTGCACACCGGGAGTATACCATTGAGGTTATAGTACACGTCCACACTATGACATAGGGAAGCATCTTCATAAAGATCTAGGAATTGTCTCGTTCTCACCGGGAGTATACCGTTGAGGTTATAGAACTCGTCCACACTATGATGGAAGAAAACATCAAGATCTAGGAACTGACTCGTGCTCACCCGGAGTATACCGTTGAGGTTATAGTACTCGTCCACACTATGACGTAGGGAAGCATCTTCATCAAGATCTAGGAACTGTCTCGTGCTCACCGGGAGTATACCGTTGAGGTTATAGAACTCGTCCACACTATGATGGTGGAAAACATCAAGATCTAGGAACTGACTCGTGCTCACCGGGAGAATACCGTTGAGGTTATAGTACTCGTCCACACTATGACATAGGGAAGCATCTTCATCAAGATCTAGGAACTGTCTCGTGCTCACCGGGAGTATACTGTTGAGGTTATAGAACTCGTCCACACTATGATGGAGGAAAACATCAAGATCTAGGAACTGACTCGTGCTCACCGGGAGTATACCGTTGAGGTTATAGTACTCGTCCACACTATGACATAGGGAAGCATCTTCATCAAGATCCTGGAACTGTCTCGTGCTCACCGAGAGTATACCGTTGAGGTTATAGAACTTGTCCACACTATGATGGAGGAAAACATCAAGATCTAGGAACTGACTCGTGCTCACCGGGAGTATACCGTTGAGGTTATAGTACTCGTCCACACTATGACGTAGGGAAGCGTCTTCATCAAGATCTAGGAACTGTCTCGTGCTCACCGGGAGTATACCATTGAGGTTATAGAACTCGTCCACACTACGATGGAGGAAAACATCAAGATCTAGGAACTGACTCGTGCTCACCGGGAGTATACCGTTGAGGTTATAGTACTCGTCCACACTATGACATAGGGAAGCATCTTCATCAAGATCTAGGAATTGTCTCGTGCTCACCTGGAGTATACCATTGAGGTTATAGAACTCGTCCGCACTATGATGGAGGAAAACATCAAGATCTAGGAACTGACTCGTGCTCACCGGGAGTATACCGTTGAGGTTATAGTACTCGTCCACACTATGACGTAGGGAAGCATCTTCATCAAGATCTAGGAACTGTCTCGTGCTCACCGGGAGTACACCGTTGAGGTTATAGAACTCGTCCACACTATGATGGAGGAAAACATCAAGATCTAGGAACTGACTCGTGCTCACCGGGAGTATACCGTTGAGGTTATAGTACTCGTCCACACTATGACATAGGGAAGCATCTTCATCAAGATCTAGAAACTGTCTCGTGCTCACCGGGAGTATACCATTAAGGTTATAGAACTCGTCCACACTATGATGGAGGAAAACATCAAGATCTAGGAACTGACTCGTGCTCACCGGGAGTATACCGTTGAGGTTATAGTATTCGTCCACACTATGACATAGGGAAGCATCTTCATCAAGATCTAGGAACTGTCTCGTGCTCACCTGGAGTATACCATTGAGGTTATAGAACTCGTCCATACTATGATGGAGGAAAACATCAAGATCTAGGAACTGACTCGTGCTCACCAGGAGTATACCGTTGAGGTTATAGTACTCGTCCACACTATGACGTAGGGAAGCATCTTCATAAAGATCTAGGAACTGTCTCGTGCTCACCGGGAGTATACCGTTGAGGTTATAGAACTCGTCCACACTATGATGGAGGAAAACATCAAGATCTAGGAACTGACTCGTGCTCACCGGGAGGATACTGTTGAGGTTATAATACTCGTCCACACTATGACATAGGGAAGCATCTTCATCAAGATCTAGGAACTGTCTCGTGCTCACCGGGAGTATACCGTTGAGGTTATAGAACTCGTCCACACTATGATGGAGGAAAACATCAAGATCTAGGAACTGACTCGTGCTCACCGGGAGTATACCATTGAGGCTATAGTACTCGTCCACACTATGACGTATGGAAGCATCTTCATCAAGATCTAGGAACTGTCTCGTGCTAACCGGGAGTATATGGTTGAGGTTATAGAACTCGTCCACACTATGATGGAGGAAAACATCAAGATCTAGGAACTGACTCATGCTCACCGGGAGTACACCGTTGAGGTTATAGTACTCGTCCACACTATGACGTAGGGAAGCATCTTCATCAAGATCTAGGAACTGTCTCGTGCTCACTGGGAGTATACCGTTGAGGTTATAGAACTCGTCCACACTATGATGGAGGAAAACATCAAGATCTAGGAACTGACTCGTGCTCACCGGGAGTATACCGTTGAGGTTATAGTACTCTTCCACACTATGACGTAGGGAAGCATCTTCATCAAGATCTAGGAACTGTCTCGTGCTCACCGGGAGTACACCGTTGAGGTTATAGAACTCGTCCACATTATGATGGAGGAAAACATCAAGATCTAGGAACTGACTCGTGCTCACCGGGAGTATACCGTTGAGGTTATAGTACTCGTCCACACTATGACATAGGGAAGCATCTTCATCAAGATCTAGGTACTGTCTCGTGCTCACCGGGAGTATACCATTAAAGTTATAGAACTCGTCCACACTATGATGGAGGAAAATATCAAGATCTAGGAACTGACTCATGCTCACCGGGAGTATACCGTTGAGGTTATAGTACTCGTCCACACTATGACATAGGGAAGCATCTTCATCAAGATCCTGGAATTGTCTCGTGCTCACCGAGAGTATACCGTTCAGGTTATAGAACTTGTCCACACTATGATGGAGGAAAACATCAAGATCTAGGAACTGACTCGTTCTCACCGGGAGTATACCGTTGAGGTTATAGTACTCGTCCACACTATGACATAGGGAAGCATCTTCATCAAGATCTAGGAATTGTCTCGTGCTCACCGGGAGTATACCGTTGAGGTTATAGAACTCGTCCACACTATGATGGAAGAAAACATCAAGATCTAGGAACTAACTCGTGCTCACCCGGAGTATACCGTTGAGGTTATAGTACTCGTCCACACTATGACATAGGGAAGCGTCTTCATCAAGATCTAGGAACTGTCTCGTGCTCACCGGGAGTATACCGTTGAGGTTATAGAACTCGTCCACACTACGATGGAGGAAAACATCAAGATCTAGGAACTGACTCGTGCTCACCGGGAGTATACCGTTGAGGTTATAGTACTCGTCCACACTATGACATAGGGAAGCATCTTCATCAAGATCTAGGAATTGTCTCGTTCTCACCTGGAGTATACCATTGAGGTTATAGAACTCGTCCACACTATGATGGAGGAAAACATCAAGATCTAGGAACTGACTCGTGCTCACCGGGAGTATACCGTTGAGGTTATAGTACTCGTCCACACTATGACGTAGGGAAGCATCTTCATCAAGATCTACGAACTGTTTCGTGCTCACCGGGAGTACACCGTTGAGGTTATAGAACTCGTCCACACTATGATGGAGGAAAACATCAAGATCTAGGAACTGACTCGTGCTCACCGGGAGTATATCGTTGAGGTTATAGTACTCGTCCACACTATGACATAGGGAAGCATCTTCATCAAGATCTAGGAACTGTCTCGTGCTTACCGGGAGTATACCATTAAGGTTATAGAACTCGTCCACACTATGATGGAGGAAAACATCAAGATCTAGGAACTGACTCGTGCTCACCGGGAGTATACCGTTGAGGTTATAGTACTCGTCCACACTATGACATAGGGAAGCATCTTCATCAAGATCTAGGAACTGTCTCGTGCTCACCTGGAGTATACCATTGAGGTTATAGAACTCGTCCATACTATGATGGAGGAAAACATCAAGATCTAGGAACTGACTCGTGCTCACCAGGAGTATACCATTGAGGTTATAGTACTCGTCCACACTATGACGTAGGGAAGAATCTTCATAAAGATCTAGGAACTGTCTCGTGCTCACCGGGAGTATACCGTTGAGGTTATAGAACTCGTCCACACTATGATGGAGGAAAACATCAAGATCTAGGAACTGACTCGTGCTCACCGGGAGGATACCGTTGAGGTTATAATACTCGTCCACACTATGACGTAGGGAAGCATCTTCATCAAGATCTAGGAACTGTCTCGTGCTCACCGGGAGTATACCGTTGAGGTTATAGAACTCGTCCACACTATGATGGAGGAAAACATCAAGATCTAGGAACTGACTCGTGCTCACCGGGAGTATACCGTTGAGGCTATAGTACTCGTCCACACTATGACGTATGGAAGCATCTTCATCAAGATCTAGGAACTGTCTCGTGCTAACCGGGAGTATATGGTTGAGGTTATAGAACTCGTCCACACTATGATGGAGGAAAACATCAAGATCTAGGAACTGACTCATGCTCACTGGGAGTACACCGTTGAGGTTATAGTACTCGTCCACACTATGACGTAGGGAAGCATCTTCATCAAGATCTAGGAACTGTCTCGTGCTCACCAGGAGTATACCGTTGAGGTTATAGAACTCGTCCACACAATGATGGAGGAAAACATCAAGATCTAGGAACTGACTCGTGCTCACCGGGAGTATACCGTTGAGGTTATAGTACTCTTCCACACTATGACGTAGGGAAGCATCTTCATCAAGATCTAGGAACTGTCTCGTGCTCACCGGGAGTACACCGTTGAGGTTATAGAACTCGTCCACATTATGATGGAGGAAAACATCAAGATCTAGGAACTGACTCGTGCTCACCGGGAGTATACCGTTGAGGTTATAGTACTCGTCCACACTATGACATAGGGAAGCATCTTCATCAAGATCTAGGTACTGTCTCGTGCTCACCGGGAGTATACCATTAAAGTTATAGAACTCGTCCACACTATGATGGAGGAAAATATCAAGATCTAGGAACTGACTCATGCTCACCGGGAGTATACCGTTGAGGTTATAGTACTCGTCCACACTATGACATAGGGAAGCATCTTCATCAAGATCCTGGAATTGTCTCGTGCTCACCGAGAGTATACCGTTGAGGTTATAGAACTTGTCCACACTATGATGGAGGAAAACATCAACATCTAGGAACTGACTCGTTCTCACCGGGAGTATACCGTTGAGGTTATAGTACTCGTCCACACTATGACATAGGGAAGCATCTTCATCAAGATCTAGGAATTGTCTCGTGCTCGCCGGGAGTATACCGTTGAGGTTATAGAACTCGTCCACACTATGATGGAAGAAAACATCAAGATCTAGGAACTAACTCGTGCTCACCCGGAGTATACCGTTGAGGTTATAGTACTCGTCCACACTATGACGTAGGGAAGCATCTTCATCAAGATCTAGGAACTGTCTCGTGCTCACCGGGAGTATACCGTTGAGGTTATAGAACTCGTCCACACTATGATGGAGGAAAACATCAAGATCTAGGAACTGACTCGTGCTCACCGGGAGAATACCGTTGAGGTTATAGTACTCGTCCACACTATGACGTAGGGAAGCATCTTCATCAAGATCTAGGAACTGTCTCGTGCTCACCGGGAGTATACTGTTGAGGTTATAGAACTTGTCCACACTATGATGGAGGAAAACATCAAGATCTAGGAACTGACTCGTGCTCACCGGGAGTATACCGTTGAGGCTATAGAACTCGTCCACACTATGATGGAGGAAAACATCAAGATCTAGGAACTAACTCATGCACACCGGGAGTATACCATTGAGGTTATAGTACTCGTCCACACTATGACGTAGGGAAGCATCTTCATAAAGATCTAGGAATTGTCTCGTGCTCACCGGGAGTATACCGTTGAGGTTATAGAACTCATCCACACTATGATGGAAGAAAACATCAAGATCTAGGAACTGACTCGTGCTCACCCGGAGTATACCGTTGAGGTTATAGTACTCGTCCACACTATGATGTAGGGAAGCATCTTCATCAAGATCTAGAAACTGTCTCGTGCTCACCGGGAGTATACCGGTGAGGTTATAGAACTCGTCCACACTATGATGGAGGAAAACATCAAGATCTAGGAACTGACTCGTGCTCACCGGGAGAATACCGTTGAGGTTATAGTACTCGTCCACACTATGACGTAGGGAAGCATCTTCATCAAGATCTAGGAACTGTCTCGTGCTCACCGGGAGTATACTGTTGAGGTTATAGAACTCGTCCACACTATGATGGAGGAAAACATCAAGATCTAGGAACTGACTCGTGCTCACCGGGAGTATCACGTTGAGGTTATAGTACTCGTCCACACTATGACATAGGGAAGCATCTTCATCAAGATCCTCGAACTGTCTCATGCTCACCGAGAGTATACCGTTGAGGTTATAGAACTTGTCCATACTATGATGGAGGAAAACATCAAGATCTAGGAACTGACTCGTGCTCACCGGGAATATACCGTTGAGGTTATAGTACTCGTCCACACTATGACGAAGGGAAGCATCTTCATCAAGATCTAGGAACTGTCTCGTGCTCACCGGGAGTATACCGTTGAGGTTATAGAACTCGTCCACACTATGATGGAGGAAAACATCAAGATCTAGGAACTGACTCGTGCTCACCGGGAGTATACCATTGAGGTTATAGTACTTGTCCACACTATGACATAGGGAAGCATCTTCATCAAGATCTAGGAACTGTCTCGTGCTCACCGGGAGTATACCGTTGAGGTTATAGAACTCGTCCACACTATGATGGAGGAAAACATCAAGATCTAGGAACTGACTCGTGCACACCGGGAGTATACCATTGAGGTTATAGTACTCGTCCACACTATGACGTAGGGAAGCATCTTCATAAAGATCTACGAACTGTCTCGTGCTCACCGGGAGTATAACGTTGAGGTTATAGAACTCGTCCACACTATGATGGAGGAAAACATAAAGATCTAGGAACTAACCTGTGCACACCGGGAGTATACCATTGAGGTTATAGTACACGTCCACACTATTACATAGGGAAGAATCTTCATAAAGATCTAGGAATTGTCTCGTTCTCACCGGGAGTATACCGTTGAGGTTATAGAACTCGTCCACACTATGATGGAAGAAAACATCAAGATCTAGGAACTGACTCGTGCTCACCCGGAGTATACCGTTGAGGTTATAGTACTCGTCCACACTATGACGTAGGGAAGCATCTTCATCAAGATCTAGGAACTGTCTCGTGCTCACCGGGAGTATACCGTTGAGGTTATAGAACTCGTCCACATTATGATGGAGGAAAACATCAAGATCTAGGAACTGACTCGTGCTCACCGGGAGAATACCGATGAGGTTATAGTACTCGTCCACACTATGACGTAGGGAAGCATCTTCATCAAGATCTAGGAACTGTCTCGTGCTCACCGGGAGTATACTGTTGAGGTTATAGAACTCGTCCACACTATGATGGAGGAAAACATCAAGATCTAGGAACTGACTCGTGCTCACCGGGAGTATACCGTTGAGGTTATAGTACTCGTCCACACTATAACATAGGGAAGCATCTTCATCAAGATCCTGGAACTGTCTCGTGCTCACCGAGAGTATACCGTTGAGGTTATAGAACTTGTCCATACTATGATGGAGGAAAACATCAAGATCTAGGAACTGACTCGTGCTCACCGGGAGTATACCGTTGAGGTTATAGTACTCGTCCACACTATGACGTAGGGAAGCGTCTTCATCAAGATCTAGGAACTGTCTCGTGCTCACCGGGAGTATACCGTTGAGGTTATAGAACTCGTCCACACTATGATGGAGGAAAACATCAAGATCTAGGAACTGACTCGTGCTCACCGGGAGTATACCATTGAGGTTATAGTACTCGTCCACACTATGACATAGGGAAGCATCTTCATCAAGATCTAGGAATTGTCTCGTGCTCACCGGGATTATACCGTTGAGGTTATAGAACTCGTCCAGACTATGATGGAGGAAAACATCAAGATCTAGGAACTGACTCGTGCTCACCGGGAGAATACCGTTGAGGTTATAGTACTCGTCCACACTATGACGTAGGGAAGCATCTTCATCAAGATCTAGGAACTGTCTCGTGCTCACCGGGAGTATACTGTTGAGGTTATAGAACTCGTCCACACTATGATGGAGGAAAACATCAAGATCTAGGAACTGACTCGTGCTCACCGGGAGTATCACGTTGAGGTTATAGTACTCGTCCACACTATGACATAGGGAAGCATCTTCATCAAGATCCTCGAACTGTCTCATGCTCACCGAGAGTATACCGTTGAGGTTATAGAACTTGTCCATACTATGATGGAGGAAAACATCAAGATCTAGGAACTGACTCGTGCTCACCGGGAATATACCGTTGAGGTTATAGTACTCGTCCACACTATGACGAAGGGAAGCATCTTCATCAAGATCTAGGAACTGTCTCGTGCTCACCGGGAGTATACCGTTGAGGTTATAGAACTCGTCCACACTATGATGGAGGAAAACATCAAGATCTAGGAACTGACTCGTGCTCACCGGGAGTATACCATTGAGGTTATAGTACTTGTCCACACTATGACATAGGGAAGCATCTTCATCAAGATCTAGGAACTGTCTCGTGCTCACCGGGAGTATACCGTTGAGGTTATAGAACTCGTCCACACTATGATGGAGGAAAACATCAAGATCTAGGAACTGACTCGTGCACACCGGGAGTATACCATTGAGGTTATAGTACTCGTCCACACTATGACGTAGGGAAGCATCTTCATAAAGATCTACGAACTGTCTCGTGCTCACCGGGAGTATAACGTTGAGGTTATAGAACTCGTCCACACTATGATGGAGGAAAACATAAAGATCTAGGAACTAACCTGTGCACACCGGGAGTATACCATTGAGGTTATAGTACACGTCCACACTATTACATAGGGAAGAATCTTCATAAAGATCTAGGAATTGTCTCGTTCTCACCGGGAGTATACCGTTGAGGTTATAGAACTTGTCCACACTATGATGGAAGAAAACATCAAGATCTAGGAACTGACTCGTGCTCACCCGGAGTATACCGTTGAGGTTATAGTACTCGTCCACACTATGACGTAGGGAAGCATCTTCATCAAGATCTAGGAACTGTCTCGTGCTCACCGGGAGTATACCGTTGAGGTTATAGAACTCGTCCACACTATGATGGAGGAAAACATCAAGATCTAGGAACTGACTCGTGCTCACCGGGAGAATACCGTTGAGGATATAGTACTCGTCCACACTATGACGTAGGGAAGCATCTTCATAAAGATCTACAAACTGTCTCGTGCTCACCGGGAGTATATCGTTGAGGTTATAGAACTCGTCCACACTATGATGGAGGAAAACATAAAGATCTAGGAACTAACTCGTGCACACCGGGAGTATACCATTGAGGTTATAGTACACATCTAGGAATTGTCTGGTGCTCACCGGGAGTATACCGTTGAAGTTATAGAACTCGTCCACACTATGATGGAAGAAAACTTCAAGATCTAGGAACTGACTCGTGCTCACCCGGAGTATACCGTTGAGGTTATAGTACTCGTCCACACTATGACGTAGGGAAGCATCTTCATCAAGATCTAGGAACTGTCTCGTGCTCACCGGGAGTATACCGTTGAGGTTATAGAACTCGTCCACACTATGATGGAGGAAAACATCAAGATCTAGGAACTGACTCGTGCTCACCGGGAGAATACCGTTGAGGTTATAGTACTCGTCCACACTATGAAGTAGGGAAGCATCTTCATCAAGATCTAGGAACTGTCTCGTGCTCACCGGGAGTATACTGTTAAGGTTATAGAACTCGTCCACACTATGATGGAGGAAAACATCAAGATCTAGGAACTGACTCGTGCTCACCGGGAGTATACCGTTGAGGTTATAGTACTCGTCCACACTATGACATAGGGAAGCATCTTCATCAAGATCCTGGAACTGTCTCGTGCTCACCGGGAGTATACCGTTGAGGTTATAGAACTCGTCCACACTATGATGGAGGAAAACTTCAAGATCTAGGAACTGACTCGTGCTCACCGGGAGTATACCATTGAGGTTATAGTACTCGTCCACACTATGACGTAGGGAAGCATCTTCGTCAAGATCTAGGAATTGTCTCGAGCTCACCGGGAGTATACCGTTGAGGTTATAGAACTCGTCCACACTATGTTGGAGGAAAACATCAAGATCTAGGAACTGACTCGTGCTCACCGGGAGTATACCGTTGAGGTTATAGTAATCGTCCACACTATGACGTAGGGAAGCATCTTCATCAAGATCTAGGAACTGTCTCGTGCTCACCGGGAGTATACCGTTGAGGTTATAGAACTCGTCCACACTATGATGGAGGAAAACATCAAGATCTAGGAACTGACTCGTGCTCACCGGGAGAATACCGTTGAGGTTATAGTACTCGTCCACACTATGACGTAGGGAAGCATCTTCATCAAGATCTAGGAACTGTCTCGTGCTCACCGGGAGTATACTGTTGAGGTTATAGAACTCGTCCACACTATGATGGAGGAAAACATCAAGCTCTAGGAACTGACTCGTGCTCACCGGGAGTATACCGTTGAGGTTATAGTACTCGTCCACACTATGACATAGGGAAGCATCTTCATCAAGATCCTGGAACTGTCTCGTGCTCACCGAGAGTATACCGTTGAGGTTATAGAACTTGTCCATACTATGATGGAGGAAAACATCAAGATCTAGGAACTGACTCGTGCTCACCGGGAGTATACCGTTGAGGTTATAGTACTCGTCCACACTATGACGTAGGGAAGCGTCTTCATCAAGATCTAGGAACTGTCTCGTGCTCACCGGGAGTATACCGTTGAGGTTATAGAACTCGTCCACACTACGATGGAGGAAAACATCAAGATCTAGGAACTGACTCGTGCTCACCGGGAGTATACCATTGAGGTTATAGTACTCGTCCACACTATGACATAGGGAAGCATCTTCATCAAGATCTAGGAACTGTCTCGTGCTCACCGGGATTATACCGTTGAGGTTATAGAACTCGTCCACACTATGATGGAGGAAAACATCAAGATCTAGGAACTAACTCGTGCACACCGGGAGTATACCATTGAGGATATAGTACTCGTCCACACTATGACGTAGGGAAGCATCTTCATAAAGATCTACGAACTGTCTCGTGCTCACCGGGAGTATATCGTTGAGGTTATAGAACTCGTCCACACTATGATGGAGGAAAACATAAAGATCTAGGAACTAACTCGTGCACACCGGGAGTATACCATTGAGGTTATAGTACACGTCCACACTATGACGTAGGGAAGCATCTTCATAAAGATCTAGGAATTGTCTGGTGCTCACCGGGAGTATACCGTTGAGGTTATAGAACTCGTCCACACTATGATGGAAGAAAACTTCAAGATCTAGGAACTGACTCGTGCTCACCCGGAGTATACCGTTGAGGTTATAGTACTCGTCCACACTATGACGTAGGGAAGCATCTTCATCAAGATCTAGGAACTGTCTCGTGCTCACCGGGAGTATACCGTTGAGGTTATAGAACTCGTCCACACTATGATGGAGGAAAACATCAAGATCTAGGAACTGACTCGTGCTCACCGGGAGAATACCGTTGAGGTTATAGTACTCGTCCACACTATGAAGTAGGGAAGCATCTTCATCAAGATCTAGGAACTGTCTCGTGCTCACCGGGAGTATACTGTTAAGGTTATAGAACTCGTCCACACTATGATGGAGGAAAACATCAAGATCTAGGAACTGACTCGTGCTCACCGGGAGTATACCGTTGAGGTTATAGTACTCGTCCACACTATGACATAGGGAAGCATCTTCATCAAGATCCTGGAACTGTCTCGTGCTCACCGGGAGTATACCGTTGAGGTTATAGAACTCGTCCACACTATGATGGAGGAAAACTTCAAGATCTAGGAACTGACTCGTGCTCACCGGGAGTATACCATTGAGGTTATAGTACTCGTCCACACTATGACGTAGGGAAGCATCTTCGTCAAGATCTAGGAATTGTCTCGAGCTCACCGGGAGTATACCGTTGAGGTTATAGAACTCGTCCACACTATGTTGGAGGAAAACATCAAGATCTAGGAACTAACTCGTGCACACCGGGAGTATACCATTGAGGTTATAGTACTCGTCCACACTATGACGTAGGGAAGCATCTTCATAAAGATCTAGGAACTGTCTCGTGCTCACCGGGAGTATACCGTTGAGGTTATAGAACTCGTCCACACTATGATGGAGGAAAACATCAAGATCTAGGAACTAACTCGTGCACACCGGGAGTATACCATTGAGGTTATAGTACTCGTCCACACTATGACGTAGGGAAGCATCTTCATCAAGATCTAGGAACTGTCTCGTGCTCACCGGGAGTATACTGTTGAGGTTATAGAACTCGTCCACACTATGATGGAGGAAAACATCAAGCTCTAGGAACTGACTCGTGCTCACCGGGAGTATACCGTTGAGGTTATAGTACTGGTCCACACTATGACATAGGGAAGCATCTTCATCAAGATCCTGGAACTGTCTCGTGCTCACCGAGAGTATACCGTTGAGGTTATAGAACTTGTCCATACTATGATGGAGGAAAACATCAAGATCTAGGAACTGACTCGTGCTCACCGGGAGTATACCGTTGAGCTTATAGTACTCGTCCACACTATGACGTAGGGAAGCGTCTTCATCAAGATCTAGGAACTGTCTCGTGCTCACCGGGAGTATACCGTTGAGGTTATAGAACTCGTCCACACTACGATGGAGGAAAACATCAAGATCTAGGAACTGACTCGTGCTCACCGGGAGTATACCATTGAGGTTATAGTACTCGTCCACACTATGACATAGGGAAGCATCTTCATCAAGATCTAGGAACTGTCTCGTGCTCACCGGGATTATACCGTTGAGGTTATAGAACTCGTCCACACTATGATGGAGGAAAACATCAAGATCTAGGAACTAACTCGTGCACACCGGGAGTATACCATTGAGGTTATAGTACTCGTCCACACTATGACGTAGGGAAGCATCTTCATAAAGATCTACGAACTGTCTCGTGCTCACCGGGAGTATATCGTTGAGGTTATAGAACTCGTCCACACTATGATGGAGGAAAACATAAAGATCTAGGAACTAACTCGTGCACACCGGGAGTATACCATTGAGGTTATAGTACACGTCCACACTATGACGTAGGGAAGCATCTTCATAAAGATCTAGGAATTGTCTGGTGCTCACCGGGAGTATACCGTTGAGGTTATAGAACTCGTCCACACTATGATGGAAGAAAACTTCAAGATCTAGGAACTGACTCGTGCTCACCCGGAGTATACCGTTGAGGTTATAGTACTCGTCCACACAATGACGTAGGGAAGCATCTTCATCAAGATCTAGGAACTGTCTCGTGCTCACCGGGAGTATACCGTTGAGGTTATAGAACTCGTCCACACTATGATGGAGGAAAACATCAAGATCTAGGAACTGACTCGTGCTCACCGGGAGAATACCGTTGAGGTTATAGTACTCGTCCACACTATGAAGTAGGGAAGCATCTTCATCAAGATCTAGGAACTGTCTCGTGCTCACCGGGAGTATACTGTTAAGGTTATAGAACTCGTCCACACTATGATGGAGGAAAACATCAAGATCTAGGAACTGACTCGTGCTCACCGGGAGTATACCGTTGAGGTTATAGTACTCGTCCACACTATGACATAGGGAAGCATCTTCATCAAGATCCTGGAACTGTCTCGTGCTCACCGAAAGTATACCGTTGAGGTTATAGAACTCGTCCACACTATGATGGAGGAAAACTTCAAGATCTAGGAACTGACTCGTGCTCACCGGGAGTATACCATTGAGGTTATAGTACTCGTCCACACTATGACGTAGGGAAGCATCTTCGTCAAGATCTAGGAATTGTCTCGAGCTCACCGGGAGTATACCGTTGAGGTTATAGAACTCGTCCACACTATGTTGGAGGAAAACATCAAGATCTAGGAACTAACTCGTGCACACCGGGAGTATACCATTGAGGTTATAGTACTCGTCCACACTATGACGTAGGGAAGCATCTTCATAAAGATCTAGGAACTGTCTCGTGCTCACCGGGAGTATACCGTTGAGGTTATAGAACTCGTCCACACTATGATGGAGGAAAACATCAAGATCTAGGAACTAACTCGTGCACACCGGGAGTATACCATTGAGGTTATAGTACTCGTCCACACTATGACGTAGGGAAGCATCTTCATAAAGATCTAGGAATTGTCTCGTGCTCACCGGGAGTATACCGTTGAGGTTATAGAACTCATCCACACTATGTTGGAAGAAAACATCAAGATCTAGGAACTGACTCGTGCTCACCCGGAGTATACGGTTGAGGTTATAGTACTCGTCCACACTATGATGTAGGGAAGCATCTTCATCAAGATCTAGGAACTGTCTCGTGCTCACCGGGAGTATACCGGTGAGGTTATAGAACTCGTCCACACTATGATGGAGGAAAACATCAAGATCTAGGAACTGACTCGTGCTCACAGGGAGAATACCGTTGAGGTTATAGTACTCGTCCACACTATGACGAAGGGAAGCATCTTCATCAAGATCTAGGAACTGTCTCGTGCTCACCGGGAGTATACTGTTGAGGTTATAGAACTCGTCCACACTATGACATAGGGAACCATCTTCATCAAGATCCTCGAACTGTCTCGTGCTCAACGAGAGTATGCCGTTGAGGTTATAGAACTTGTCCATACTATGATGGAGGAAAACATCAAGATCTAGGAACTGACTCGTGCTCACCGGGAGTATACCGTTGAGGTTATAGTACTCGTCCACACTATGACGAAGGGAAGCATCTTCATCAAGATCTAGGAACTGTCTCGTGCTCACCGGGAGTATACCGTTGAGGTTATAGAACTCGTCCACACTATGATGGAGGAAAACATCAAGATCTAGGAACTGACTCGTGCTCACCGGGAGTATACAATTGAGGTTATAGTACTCTTCCATACTATGACATAGGGAAGCATCTTCATCAAGATCTAGGAACTGTCTCGTGCTCACCCGGAGTATACCGTTAAGGTTATAGAACTCGTCCACACTATGATGGAGGAAAACATCAAGATCTAGGAACTAACTCGTGCACACCGGGAGTATACCATTGAGGTTATAGTACTCGTCCACACTATGACGTAGGGAAGCATCTTCATAAAGATCTACGAACTGTCTCGTGCTCACCGGGAGTATACCGTTGAGGTTATAGAACTCGTCCACACTATGATGGAGGAAAACATAAAGATCTAGGAACTAACTCGTGCACACCGGGAGTATACCATTGAGGTTATAGTACACGTCCACACTATGACGTAGGGAAGCATCTTCATAAAGATCTAGGAATTGTCTCGTGCTCACCGGGAGTATACCGTTGAGGTTATAGAACTCGTCCACACTATGATGGAAGAAAACATCAAGATCTAGGAACTGACTCGTGCTCACCCGGAGTATACCGTTGAGGTTATAGTACTCGTCCACACTATGATGTAGGGAAGCATCTTCATCAAGATCTAGGAACTGTCTCGTGCTCACCGGGAGTATACCGGTGAGGTTATAGAACTCGTCCACACTATGATGGAGGAAAACATCAAGATCTAGGAACTGACTCGTGCTCACAGGGAGAATACCGTTGAGGTTATAGTACTCGTCCACACTATGACGAAGGGAAGGATCTTCATCAAGATCTAGGAACTGTCTCGTGCTCACCGGGAGTATACTGTTGAGGTTATAGAACTCGTCCACACTATGACATAAGGAAGCATCTTCATCAAGATCCTCGAACTGTCTCGTGCTCACCGAGAGTATACCGTTGAGGTTATAGAACTTGTCCATACTATGATGGAGGAAAACATCAAGATCTAGGAACTGACTCGTGCTCACCGGGAGTATACCGTTGAGGTTATAGTACTCGTCCACACTATGACGAAGGGAAGCATCTTCATCAAGATCTAGGAACTGTCTCGTGCTCACCGGGAGTATACCGTTGAGGTTATAGAACTCGTCCACACTATGATGGAGGAAAACATCAAGATCTAGGAACTGACTCGTGCTCACCGGGAGTATACCATTGAGGTTATAGTACTCGTCCACACTATGACATAGGGAAGCATCTTCATCAAGATCTAGGAACTGTCTCGTGCTCACCCGGAGTATACCGTTAAGGTTATAGAACTCGTCCACACTATGATGGAGGAAAACATCAAGATCTAGGAACTAACTCGTGCACACCGGGAGTATACCATTGAGGTTATAGTACTCGTCCACACTATGACGTAGGGAAGCATCTTCATAAAGATCTACGAACTGTCTCGTGCTCACCGGGAGTATACCGTTGAGGTTATAGAACTCGTCCACACTATGATGGAGGAAAACATAAAGATCTAGGAACTAACTCGTGCACACCGGGAGTATACCATTGAGGTTATAGTACACGTCCACACTATGACGTAGGGAAGCATCTTCATAAAGATCTAGGAATTGTCTCGTGCTCACCGGGAGTATACCGTTGAGGTTATAGAACTCGTCCACACTATGATGGAAGAAAACATCAAGATCTAGGAACTGACTCGTGCTCACCCGGAGTATACCGTTGAGGTTATAGTACTCGTCCACACTATGACGTAGGGAAGCATCTTCATCAAGATCTAGGAACTGTCTCGTGCTCACCGGGAGTATACCGTTGAGGTTATAGAACTCGTCCACACTATGATGGAGGAAAACATAAAGATCTAGGAACTGACTCGTGCTCACCGGGAGAATACCGTTGAGGTTATAGTACTCGTCCACACTATGACGTAGGGAAGCATCTTCATCAAGATCTAGGAACTGTCTCGTGCTCACCTGGAGTATACTGTTGAGGTTATAGAACTCGTCCACACTATGATGGAGGAAAACCTCAAGATCTTGGAACTGACTCGTGCTCACCGGGAGTATACCGTTGAGGTTATAGTACTCGTCCACACTATGACATAGGGAAGCATCTTCATCAAGATCCTGGAACTGTCTCGTGCTCACCGAGAGTATACCGTTGAGGTTATAGAACTTGTCCACACTATGATGGAGGAAAACATCAAGATCTAGGAACTGACTCGTGCTCACCGGGAGTATACCGTTGAGGTTATAGTACTCGTCCACACTATGACGTAGGGAAGCGTCTTCATCAAGATCTAGGAACTGTCTCGTGCTCACCGGGAGTATACCGTTGAGGTTATAGAACTCGTCCACACTATGATGGAGGAAAACATCAAGATCTAGGAACTGACTCGTGCTCACCGGGAGTATACCATTGAGGATATAGTACTCGTCCACACTATGACATAGGGAAGCATCTTCATCAAGATCTAGGAACTGTCTCGTGCTCACCGGGATTATACCGTTGAGGTTATAGAACTCGTCCACACTATGATGGAGGAAAACATCAAGATCTAGGAACTAACTCGTGCACACCGGGAGTATACCATTGAGGTTATAGTACTCGTCCACACTATGACGTAGGGAAGCATCTTCATCAAGATCTAGGAATTGTCTCGTGCTCACCGGGAGTATACCGTTGAGGTTATAGAACTCGTCCACACTATGATGGAGGAAAACATCAAGATCTAGGAACTGACTCGTGCTCACCGGGAGTATACCATTGAGGTTATAGTACTCGTCCACACTATGACATAGGGAAGCATCTTCATCAAGATCTAGGAACTGTCTCGTGCTCACCCGGAGTATACCGTTAAGGTTATAGAACTCGTCCACACTATGATGGAGGATAACATCAAGATCTAGGAACTAACTCGTGCACACCGGGAGTATACCATTGAGGTTATAGTACTCGTCCACACTATGACGTAGGGAAGCATCTTCATAAAGATCTACGAACTGTCTCGTGCTCACCGGGAGTATACCGTTGAGGTTATAGAACTCGTCCACACTATGATGGAGGAAAACATAAAGATCTAGGAACTAACTCGTGCACACCGGGAGTATACCATTGAGGTTATAGTACACGTCCACACTATGACGTAGGGAAGCATCTTCATAAAGATCTAGGAATTGTCTCGTGCTCACCGGGAGTATACCGTTGAGGTTATAGAACTCGTCCACACTATGATGGAAGAAAACATCAAGATCTAGGAACTGACTCGTGCTCACCCGGAGTATACCGTTGAGGTTATAGTACTCGTCCACACTATGACGTAGGGAAGCATCTTCATCAAGATCTAGGAACTGTCTCGTGCTCACCGGGAGTATACCGTTGAGGTTATAGAACTCGTCCACACTATGATGGAGGAAAACATAAAGATCTAGGAAATGACTCGTGCTCACCGGGAGAATACCGTTGAGGTTATAGTACTCGTCCACACTATGACGTAGGGAAGCATCTTCATCAAGATCTAGGAACTGTCTCGTGCTCACCGGGAGTATACTGTTGAGGTTATAGAACTCGTCCACACTATGATGGAGGAAAACCTCAAGATCTAGGAACTGACTCGTGCTCACCGGGAGTATACCGTTGAGGTTATAGTACTCGTCCACACTATGACATAGGGAAGCATCTTCATCAAGATCCTGGAACTGTCTCGTGCTCACCGAGAGTATACCGTTGAGGTTATAGAACTTGTCCACACTATGATGGAGGAAAACATCAAGATCTAGGAACTGACTCGTGCTCACCGGGAGTATACCGTTGAGGTTATAGTACTCGTCCACACTATGACGTAGGGAAGCGTCTTCATCAAGATCTAGGAACTGTCTCGTGCTCACCGGGAGTATACCGTTGAGGTTATAGAACTCGTCCACACTATGATGGAGGAAAACATCAAGATCTAGGAACTGACTCGTGCTCACCGGGAGTATACCATTGAGGATATAGTACTCGTCCACACTATGACATAGGGAAGCATCTTCATCAAGATCTAGGAACTGTCTCGTGCTCACCGGGATTATACCGTTGAGGTTATAGAACTCGTCCACACTATGATGGAGGAAAACATCAAGATCTAGGAACTAACTCGTGCACACCGGGAGTATACCATTGAGGTTATAGTACTCGTCCACACTATGACGTAGGGAAGCATCTTCATAAAGATCTACGAAATGTCTCGTGCTCACCGGGAGTATACCGTTGAGGTTATAGAACTCGTCCACACTATGATGGAGGAAAACATAAAGATCTAGGAACTAACTCGTGCACACCGGGAGTATACCATTGAGGTTATAGTACACGTCCACACTATGACGTAGGGAAGCATCTTCATAAAGATCTAGGAATTGTCTGGTGCTCACCGGGAGTATACCGTTGAGGTTATAGAACTCGTCCACACTATGATGGAAGAAAACTTCAAGATCTAGGAACTGACTCGTGCTCACCCGGAGTATACCGTTGAGGTTATAGTACTCATCCACACTATGACGTAGGGAAGCATCTTCATCAAGATCTAGGAACTGTCTCGTGCTCACCGGGAGTATACCGTTGAGGTTATAGAACTCGTCCACACTATGATGGAGGAAAACATCAAGATCTAGGAACTGACTCGTGCTCACCAGGAGAATACCGTTGAGGTTATAGTACTCGTCCACACTATGAAGTAGGGAAGCATCTTCATCAAGATCTAGGAACTGTCTCGTGCTCACCGGGAGTATACTGTTAAGGTTATAGAACTCGTCCACACTATGATGGAGGAAAACATCAAGATCTAGGAACTGACTCGTGCTCACCGGGAGTATACCGTTGAGGTTATAGTACTTGTCCACACTATGACATAGGGAAGCATCTTCATCAAGATCCTGGAACTGTCTCGTGCTCACCGGGAGTATACCGTTGAGGTTATAGAACTCGTCCACACTATGATAGAGGAAAACTTCAAGATCTAGGAACTGACTCGTGCTCACTGGGAGTATACCATTAAGGTTATAGTACTCGTCCACACTATGACGTAGGGAAGCATCTTCGTCAAGATCTAGGAATTGTCTCGTGCTCACCGGGAGTATACCGTTGAGGTTATAGAACTCGTCCACACTATGATGGAGGAAAACATCAAGATCTAGGAACTAACTCGTGCACACCGGGAGTATACCATTGAGGTTATAGTACTCGTCCACACTATGACATAGGGAAGCATCTTCATAAAGATCTAGGAACTGTCTCGTGCTCACCGGGAGTATACCGTTGAGGTTATAGAACTCGTCCACACTATGATGGAAGAAAACATCAAGATCTAGGAACTGACTCGTGCTCACCCGGAGTATAATGTTGAGGTTATGGTACTCGTCCACACTATGACATAGGGAAGCATCTTCATCAAGATCTAGGAACTGTCTCGTGCTCACCGGGAGTATACCGTTGAGGTTATAGAACTCGTCCATACAATGATGGAGGAAAACATCAAGATCTAGGAACTGACTCGTGCTCACCGGGAGAATACCGTTGAGGTTATAGTACTCGTCCACACTATGACGTAGGGAAGCATCTTCATCAAGATCTAGGAACTGTCTCGTGCTCACCGGGAGTATACCGTTAAGGTTATAGAACTCGTCCACACTATGATGGAGGAAAACATCAAGATCTAGGAACTAACTCGTGCACACCGGGAGTATACCATTGAGGTTATAGTACTCGTCCACACTATGACGTAGGGAAGCATCTTCATAAAGATCTACGAACTGTCTCGTGCTCACCGGGAGTATACCGTTGAGGTTATAGAACTCGTCCACACTATGATGGAAGAAAACATCAAGATCTAGGAACTAACTCGTGCACACCGGGAGTATAATGTTGAGGTTATAGTACTCGTCCACACTATGACGTAGGGAAGCATCTTCATCAAGATCTAGGAACTGTCTCGTGCTCACCGGGAGTATACCGTTGAGGTTATAGAACTCGTCCACACTATGATGGAGGAAAACATCAAGATCTAGGAACTGACTCGTGCTCACCGGGAGAATACCGTTGAGGTTATAGTACTCGTCCACACTATGACGTAGGGAAGCATCTTCATCAAGATCTAGGAACTGTCTCGTGCTCACCGGGAGTATACCGTTAAGGTTATAGAACTCGTCCACACTATGATGGAGGAAAACATCAAGATCTAGGAACTAACTCGTGCACACCGGGAGTATACCATTGAGGTTATAGTACTCGTCCACACTATGACGTAGGGAAGCATCTTCATAAAGATCTACGAACTGTCTCGTGCTCACCGGGAGTATACCGTTGAGGTTATAGAACTCGTCCACACTATGATGGAGGAAAACATAAAGATCTATGAACTAACTCGTGCACACCGGGAGTATACCATTGAGGTTATAGTACACGTCCACACTATGACGTAGGGAAGCATCTTCATAAAGATCTAGGAATTGTCTCGTGCTCACCGGGAGTATACCGTTGAGGTTATAGAACTCGTCCACACTATGATGGAAGAAAACATCAAGATCTAGGAACTGACTCGTGCTCACCCGGAGTATACCGTTGAGGTTATAGTACTCGTCCACACTATGACGTAGGGAAGCATCTTCATCAAGATCTAGGAACTGTCTCGTGCTCACCGGGAGTATACCGTTGAGGTTATAGAACTCGTCCACACTATGATGGAGGAAAACATCAAGATCTAGGAACTGACTCGTGCTCACCGGGAGAATACCGTTGAGGTTATAGTACTCGTCCACACTATGACGTAGGGAAGCATCTTCATCAAGATCTAGGAACTGTCTCGTGCTCACCGGGAGTATACTGTTGAGGTTATAAAACTCGTCCACACTATGATGGAGGAAAACCTCAAGATCTAGGAACTGACTCGTGCTCACCGGGAGTATACCGTTGAGGTTATAGTACTTGTCCACACTATGACATAGGGAAGCATCTTCATCAAGATCCTGGAACTGTCTCGTGCTCACCGAGAGTATACCGTTGAGGTTATAGAACTTGTCCACACTATGATGGAGGAAAACATCAAGATCTAGGAACTGACTCGTGCTCACCGGGAGTATACCGTTGAGGTTATAGTACTCGTCCACACTATGACGTAGGGAAGCGTCTTCATCAAGATCTAGGAACTGTCTCGTGCTCACCGGGAGTATACCGTTGAGGTTATAGAACTCGTCCACACTATGATGGAGGAAAACATCAAGATCTAGGAACTGACTCGTGCTCACCGGGAGTATACCATTGAGGATATAGTACTCGTCCACACTATGACATAGGGAAGCATCTTCATCAAGATCTAGGAACTGTCTCGTGCTCACCGGGATTATACCGTTGAGGTTATAGAACTCGTCCACACTATGATGGAGGAAAACATCAAGATCTAGGAACTAACTCGTGCACACCGGGAGTATACCATTGAGGTTATAGTACTCGTCCACACTATGACATAGGGAAGCATCTTCATAAAGATCTACGAACTGTCTCGTGCTCACCGGGAGTATACCATTGAGGTTATAGAACTCGTCCGCACTATGATGGAGGAAAACATAAAGATCTAGGAACTAACTCGTGCACACCGGGAGTATACCATTGAGGTTATAGTACACGTCCACACTATGACATAGGGAAGCATCTTCATAAAGATCTAGGAATTGTCTGGTGCTCACCGGGAGTATATCGTTGAGGTTATAGAACTCGTCCACACTATGATGGAAGAAAACTTCAAGATCTAGGAACTGACTCGTGCTCACCCGGAGTATACCGTTGAGGTTATAGTACTCGTCCACACTATGACGTAGGGAAGCATCTTCATCAAGATCTAGGAACTGTCTCGTGCTCACTGGGAGTATACCGTTGAGGTTATAGAACTAGTCCACACTATGATGGAGGAAAACATCAAGATCTAGGAACTGACTCGTGCTCACCGGGAGAATACCGTTGAGGTTATAGTACTCGTCCACACTATGAAGTAGGGAAGCATCTTCATCAAGATCTAGGAACTGTCTCGTGCTCACCGGGAGTATACTGTTAAGGTTATAGAACTCGTCCACACTATGATGGAGGAAAACATCAAGATCTAGGAACTGACTCGTGCTCACCGGGAGTATACCGTTGAGGTTATAGTACTCGTCCACACTATGACATAGGGAAGCATCTTCATCAAGATCCTGGAACTGTCTCGTGCTCACCGGGAGTATACCGTTGAGGTTATAGAACTCGTCCATACTATGATGGAGGAAAACTTCAAGATCTAGGAACTGACTCGTGCTCATCGGGAGTATACCATTGAGGTTATAGTACTCATCCACACTATGACGTAGGGAAGCATCTTCGTCAAGATCTAGGAATTGTCTCGTGCTCACCGGGAGTATACCGTTGAGGTTATAGAACTCGTCCACACTATGATGGAGGAAAACATCAAGATCTAGGAACTAACTCGTGCACACCGGGAGTATACCATTGAGGTTATAGTACTCGTCCACACTATGACGTAGGGAAGCATCTTCATAAAGATCTAGGAACTGTCTCGTGCTCACCGGGAGTATAGCGTTGAGGTTATAGAAGTCGTCCACACTATGATGGAAGAAAACATCAAGATCTAGGAACTGACTCGTGCTCACCCGGAGTATAATGTTGAGGTTATAGTACTCGTCCACACTATGACGTAGGGAAGCATCTTCATCAAGATCTAGGAACTGTCTCGTGCTCACCGGGAGTATACCGTTGAGGTTATAGAACTCGTCCACACTATGATGGAGGAAAACATCAAGATCTAGGAACTGACTCGTGCTCACCGGGAGAATACCATTGAGGTTATAGTACTGGTCCACACTATGACGTAGGGAAGCATCTTCATAAAGATCTAGGAACTGTCTCGTGCTCACCGGGAGTATACCATTGAGGTTATAGAACTCGTCCACACTATGATGGAGGAAAACATCAAGATCTAGGAACTGACACGTGCTCACCGGGAGGATACCGTTGAGGTTATAATACTCGTCCACACTATGACATAGGGAAGCATCTTCATCAAGATCTAGGAACTGTCTCGTGCTCACCGGGAGTATACTGTTGAGGTTATAAAACTCGTCCACACTATGATGGAGGAAAACCTCAAGATCTAGGAACTGACTCGTGCTCACCGGGAGTATACCGTTGAGGTTATAGTACTCGTCCACACTATGACATAGGGAAGCATCTTCATCAAGATCCTGGAACTGTCTCGTGCTCACCGAGAGTATACCGTTGAGGTTATAGAACTTGTCCACACTATGATGGAGGAAAACATCAAGATCTAGGAACTGACTCGTGCTCACCGGGAGTATACCGTTGAGGTTATAGTACTCGTCCACACTATGACGTAGGGAAGCGTCTTCATCAAGATCTAGGAACTGTCTCGTGCTCACCGGGAGTATACCGTTGAGGTTATAGAACTCGTCCACACTATGATGGAGGAAAACATCAAGATCTAGGAACTGACTCGTGCTCACCGGGAGTATACCATTGAGGATATAGTACTCGTCCACACTATGACATAGGGAAGCATCTTCATCAAGATCTAGGAACTGTCTCGTGCTCACCGGGATTATACCGTTGAGGTTATAGAACTCGTCCACACTATGATGGAGGAAAACATCAAGATCTAGGAACTAACTCGTGCACACCGGGAGTATACCATTGAGGTTATAGTACTCGTCCACACTATGACGTAGGGAAGCATCTTCATAAAGATCTACGAACTGTCTCGTGCTCACCGGGAGTATACCATTGAGGTTATAGAACTCGTCCACACTATGATGGAGGAAAACATAAAGATCTAGGAACTAACTCGTGCACACCGGGAGTATACCATTGAGGTTATAGTACACGTCCACACTATGACGTAGGGAAGCATCTTCATAAAGATCTAGGAATTGTCTGGTGCTCACCGGGAGTATACCGTTGAGGTTATAGAACTCGTCCACACTATGATGGAAGAAAACTTCAAGATCTAGGAACTGACTCGTGCTCACCCGGAGTATACCATTGAGGTTATAGTACTCGTCCACACTATGACGTAGGGAAGCATCTTCATCAAGATCTAGGAACTGTCTCGTGCTCACTGGGAGTATACCGTTGAGGTTATAGAACTCGTCCACACTATGATGGAGGAAAACATCAAGATCTAGGAACTGACTCGTGCTCACCGGGAGAATACCATTGAGGTTATAGTACTCGTCCACACTATGAAGTAGGTAAGCATCTTCATCAAGATCTAGGAACTGTCTCGTGCTCACCGGGAGTATACTGTTAAGGTTATAGAACTCGTCCACACTATGATGGAGGAAAACATCAAGATCTAGGAACTGACTCGTGCTCACCGGGAGTATACCGTTGAGGTTATAGTACTCGTCCACACTATGACATAGGGAAGCATCTTCATCAAGATCCTGGAACTGTCTCGTGCTCACCGGGAGTATACCGTTGAGGTTATAGAACTCGTCCACACTATGATGGAGGAAAACTTCAAGATCTAGGAACTGACTCGTGCTCATCTGGAGTATACCATTGAGGTTATAGTACTCGTCCACACTATGACGTAGGGAAGCATCTTCGTCAAGATCTAGGAATTGTCTCGTGCTCACCGGGAGTATACCGTTGAAGTTATAGAACTCGTCCACACTATGATGGAGGAAAACATCAAGATCTAGGAACTAACTCATGCACACCGGGAGTATACCATTGAGGTTATAGTACTCGTCCACACTATGACGTAGGGAAGCATCTTCATAAAGATCTAGGAACTGTCTCGTGCTCACCGGGAGTATAGTGTTGAGGTTATAGAACTCGTCCACACTATGATGGAAGAAAACATCAAGATCTAGGAACTGACTCGTGCTCACCCGGAGTATAATGTTGAGGTTATAGTACTCGTCCACACTATGACGTAGGGAAGCATCTTCATCAAGATCTAGGAACTGTCTCGTGCTCACCGGGAGTATACCGTTGAGGTTATAGAACTCGTCCATACTATGATGGAGGAAAACATCAAGATCTAGGAACTGACTCGTGCTCACCGGGAGAATACCGTTGAGGTTATAGTACTCATCCACACTATGACGTAGGGAAGCATCTTCATCAAGATCTAGGAACTGTCTCGTGCTCACCGGGAGTATACTGTTGAGGTTATATAACTCGTCCACACTATGATGGAGGAAAACATAAAGATCTAGGAACTGACTCGTGCTCACCAGGAGTATACCGTTGAGGTTATAGTACTCGTCCACACTGACATAGGGAAGCATCTTCATCAAGATCTAGGAACTGTCTCGTGCTCACCTGGAGTATACCGTTAAGGTTATAGAACTCGTCCACACTATGATGGAGGAAAACATCAAGATTTAGGAACTGACTCGTGCAAACCGGGAGTATACCATTGAGGTTATAGTACTGGTCCACACTATGACGTAGGGAAGCATCTTCATAAAGATCTAGGAACTGTCTCGTGCTCACCGGGAGTATACCATTCAGGTTATAGAACTCGTCCACACTATGATGGAGGAAAACATCAAGATCTAGGAACTGACTCGTGCTCACCGGGAGTATACCGTTGAGGCTATAGTACTCGTCCACACTATGACGTATGGAAGCATCTTCATCAAGATCTAGGAACTGTCTCGTCCTAACCGGGAGTATACCGTTGAGGTTATAGAACTCGTCCACACTATGATGGAGGAAAACATCAAGATCTAGGAACTGACTCATGCTCACCGGGAGTACACCGTTGAGGTTATAGTACTCGTCCACACTATGACATAGGGAAGCATCTTCATCAAGATCTAGGAACTGTCTCGTGCTCACCGGGAGTATACCTTTGAGGTTATAGAACTCGTCCACACTATGATGGAGGAAAACATCAAGATCTAGGAACTGACTCGTGCTCACCGGGAGAATACCGTTGAGGTTATAGTACTCGTCCACACTATGAAGTAGGGAAGCATCTTCATCAAGATCTAGGAACTGTCTCGTTCTCACCGGGAGTATACTGTTAAGGTTATAGAACTCGTCCACACTATGATGGAGGAAAACATCAAGATCTAGGAACTGACTCGTGCTCACCGGGAGTATACCGTTGAGGTTATAGTACTCGTCCACACTATGACATAGGGAAGCATCTTCATCAAGATCCTGGAACTGTCTCGTGCTCACCGGGAGTATACCGTTGAGGTTATAGAACTCGTCCACACTATGATGGAGGAAAACTTCAAGATCTAGGAACTGACTCGTGCTCACCGGGAGTATACCATTGAGGTTATAGTACTCGTCCACACTATGACGTAGGGAAGCATCTTCGTCAAGATCTAGGAATTGTCTCGTGCTCACCGGGAGTATACCGTTGAGGTTATAGAACTCGTCCACACTATGATGGAGGAAAACATCAAGATCTAGGAACTAACTCGTGCACACCGGGAGTATACCATTGAGGTTATAGTACTCGTCCACACTATGACGTAGGGAAGCATCTTCATAAAGATCTAGGAACTGTCTCGTGCTCACCAGGAGTATACCGTTGAGGTTATAGAACTCGTCCACACTATGATGGAAGAAAACATCAAGATCTAGGAACTGACTCGTGCTCACCCGGAGTATAATGTTGAGGTTATAGTACTCGTCCACACTATGACGTAGGGAAGCATCTTCATCAAGATCTAGGAACTGTCTCGTGCTCACCGGGAGTATACCGTTGAGGTTATAGAACTCGTCCACACTATGATGGAGGAAAACATCAAGATCTAGGAACTGACTCGTGCTCACCGGGAGAATACCGTTGAGGTTATAGTACTCGTCCACACTATGACGTAGGGAAGCATCTTCATCAAGATCTAGGAATTGTCTCGTGCTCACCAGGAGTATACCGTTGAGGTTATAGTACTCGTCCACACTGACATAGGGAAGCATCTTCATCAAGATCTAGGAACTGTCTCGTGCTCACCTGGAGTGTACCGTTAAGGTTATAGAACTCGTCCACACTATGATGGAGGAAAACATCAAGATTTAGGAACTGACTCGTGCAAACCGGGAGTATACCATTGAGGTTATAGTACTCGTCCACACTATGACATAGGGAAGCATCTTCATAAAGATCTAGGAACTGTCTCGTGCTCACCGGGAGTATACCATTGAGGTTATAGAACTCGTCCACACAATGATGGAGGAAAACATCAAGATCTAGGAACTGACACGTGCTCACCGGGAGGATACCGTTGAGGTTATAATACTCGTCCACACTATGACGTAGGGAAGCATCTTCATCAAGATCTAGGAACTGTCTCGTGCTCACCGGGAGTATACCATTCAGGTTATAGAACTCGTCCATACTATGATGGAGGAAAACATCAAGATCTAGGAACTGACTCGTGCTCACCGGAAGTATACCGTTGAGGTTATAGTACTTGTCCATACTATGACGTATGGAAGCATCTTCATCAAGATCTAGGAACTGTCTCGTGCTAACCGGGAGTATACCGTTGAGGTTATAGAACTCGTCCACACTATGATGGATGTAAACATCAAGATCTAGGAACTGACTCATGCTCACCGGGAGTACACCGTTGAGGTTATAGTACTCATCCACACTATGACGTAGGGAAGCATCTTCATCAAGATCTAGGAACTGTCTCGTGCTCACCGGGAGTATACCGTTGAGGTTATAGAACTCGTCCACACTATGATGGAGGAAAACAATAAGATCTAGAAACTGACTCGTGCTCACCGGGAGTATACTGTTGAGGTTATAGTACTCGCCCACACTATGAGGTAGGGAAGTATCTTCATGAAGATCTAGGAACTGTCTCGTGCTCACCGGGAGTACACCGTTGAGGTTATAGAACTCGTTCGCACTATGATGGAGGAAAACATCAAGATCTAGGAACTGACTCGTGCTCACCGGGAGTATACCGTTGAGGTTATAGTACTCGTCCACACTATGACATAGGGAAGCATCTTCATCAAGATCTAGGAACTATCTCGTGCTCACCGGGGGTATACCATTAAGGTTATAGAACTCGTCCACACTATGATGGAGGAAAACATCAAGATCTAGGAACTGACTCGTGCTCACCGGGAGGATACCGTTGAGGTTATAATACTCGTCCACACTATGACGTAGGGAAGCATCTTCATCAAGATCTAGGAACTGTCTCGTGCTCACCGGGAGTACACCAATGAGGTTATAGAACTCGTCCACACTATGATGGAGGAAAACATCAAGATCTAGGAACTGACTCGTGCTCACCGGAAGTATAGCATTGAGGTTATAGTACTTGTCCATACTATGACGTATGGAAGCATCTTCATCAAGATCTAGGAACTGTCTCGTGCTAACCGGGAGTATACCGTTGAGGTTATAGAACTCGTCCACACTATGATGGATGTAAACATCAAGATCTAGGAACTGACTCATGCTCATCGGGAGTACACCGTTGAGGTTATAGTACTCATCCACACTATGACGTAGGGAAGCATCTTCATCAAGATCTACGAACTGTCTCGTGCTCACCGGGAGTATACCGTTGAGGTTATAGAACTCGTCCACACTATGATGGAGGAAAACATCAAGATCTAGGAACTAACTCGTGCTCACCGGTAGTATACCGTTGAGGTTATAGTACTCGCCCACACTATGACGTAGGGAAGCATCTTCATCAAGATCTAGGAACTGTCTCGTGCTCAACGGGAGTACACCGTTGAGGTTATAGAACTTGTCTGCACTATGATGGAGGAAAACATCAAGATCTAGGAACTGACTCGTGCTCACCGGGAGTATACCGTTGAGGTTATAGTACTCGTCCGCACTATGACATAGGGAAGCATCTTCATCAAGATCTAGGAACTGTCTCGTGCTCACCGGGAGTATACCATTAAGGTTATAGAACTCGTCCACACTATGATGGAGGAAAACGTCAATATCTAGGAACTGACTCGTGCTCACCGGGAGGATACCGTTGAGGTTATAATACTCCTCCCCACTATGACGTAGGGAAGCATCTTCATCAAGATCTAGGAACTGTCTCGTGCTCACCGGGAGTATACCAATGAGGTTATAGAACTCGTCCACACTATGATGGAGGAAAACATCAAGATCTAGGAACTGACTCGTGCTCACCAGATGTATACCATTGAGGTTATAGTACTTGTCCATACTATGACGTATGGAAGCATCTTCATCAAGATCTAGGAACTGTCTCGTGCTAACCGGGAGTATACCGTTGAGGTTATAGAACTCGTCCACACTATGATGGATGTAAACATCAAGATCTAGGAACTGACTCATGCTCACCGGGAGTACACCATTGAGGTTATAGTACTCGTCCACACTATGACGTAGGGAAGCATCTTCATCAAGATCTAGGAACTATCTCGTGCTCACCGGGAGTATACCGTTGAGGTTATTGAACTCGTCCACACTATGATGGAGGAAAACATCAAGATCTAGGAACTAACTCGTGCTCACCGGGAGTATACCATTGAGGTTATAGTACTCGCCCACACTATGACGTAGGGAAGCATCTTCATCAAGATCTAGGAACTGTCTCGTGCTCACCGGGAGTACACCGTTGAGGTTATAGAACTCGTCTGCACTATGATGGAGGAAAACATCAAGATCTAGGAACTGACTCGTGCTCACCGGGAGTATACCGTTGAGGTTATAGTACTCGTCCACACTATGACATAGGGAAGCATCATCATCAAGATCTAGGAACTGTCTCGTGCTCACCGGGAGTATACCATTAAGGTTATAGAACTCGTCCACACTATGATGGAGGAAAACATCAAGATCTAGGAACTGACTCGTGCTCACCGGGAGGATACCGTTGAGGTTATAATACTCGTCCACACTATGACGTAGGGAAGCATCTTCATCAAGATCTAGGAACTGTCTCGTGCTCACCGGGAGTATACCAATGAGGTTATAGAACTCGTCCACACTATGATGGAGGAAAACATCAAGATCTAGGAACTGACTCGTGCTCACCGGGAGTATACCATTGAGGTTATAGTACTTGTCCATACTATGACGTATGGAAGCATCTTCATTAAGATCTAGGAACTGTCTCGTGCTAACCGGGAGTATACCGTTGAGGTTATAGAACTCGTCCACACTATGATGGAGGAAAACATCAAGATCTAGGAACTGACTCGTGCTCACCGGGAGTATACCGTTGAGGTTATAGTACTTGTCCACACTATGACATAGGGAAGCATCTTCATCAAGATCTAGGAATTGACTCGTGCTCACTGGGAGTATACCGTTGAGGTTATAGAACTCGTCCACACTATGATGGAGGAAAACATCAAGATCTAGGAACTGACTCGTGCTCACCGGGAGTATACCGTTAAGGTTATAGTACTCGTCCACACTATGACGTAGGTAAGCATCTTCATCAAGATCTAGGAACTGTCTCGTGCTCACCGGGAGTACACCGTTGAGGTTATAGAACTCGTCCACACTATGATGGAGGAAAACATCAAGATCTAGGAACTGACTCGTGCTCACCGGGAGTATACCGTTGAGGTTATAGTACTCGTCCACACTATGACATAGGGAAGCATCTTCATCAAGATCTAGGAATTGTCTCGTGCTCACCGGGAGTATACCATTAAGGTTATAGAACTCGTCCACACTATGATGGAGGAAAAAATCAAGATCTAGGAACTGACTCGTGCTCATCAGGAGTATACCGTTGAGGTTATAGTACTCGTCCACACTCTGATGTAGGGAAGAATCTTCATCAAGATCTAGGAACTGTCTCGTGCTCACCGAGAGTATACCGTTGAGGTTATAGAACTCGTCCACACTATGATGGAGGAAAACATAAAGATCTAGGAACTGACTCGTGCTCACCGGGAGTATACCGTTGAGGTTATAGTACTCGTCCACACTATGACGTAGGGAAGCATCTTCATCAAGATCTAGGAACTGTCTCGTGCTCACCGGGAGTATACCGTTGAGGTTATAGAACTCGTCCACACTATGATGGAGGAAAACATCAAGATCTAGGAACTGACTCGTGCTCACCGGGAGTATACCATTGAGGTTATAGTACTCGTCCACACTATGACGTAGGGAAGCATCTTCATCAAGATCTAGGAACTGTCTCGTGCTCACCGGGAGTATACCATTGAGGTTATAGAACTCGTCCACACTATGATGGAGGAAAACATCAAGATCTAGGAACTGACTCGTGCACACCGGAAGTATACCATTGAGGTTATAGTACTCGTCCACACTATGGCGTAGGGAAGCATCTTCATAAATATCTAGGAACTGTCTCGTGCTCACCGGGAGTATACCGTTGAGGTTATAGAACTCGTCCACACTATGATGGAGGAAAACATCAAGATCTAGGAACTGACTTGTGCTCACCAGGAGTATACCGTTGAGGTTATAGTACTCGTCCACACTGACATAGGGAAGCATCTTCATCAAGATCTAGGAACTGTCTCGTGCTCACCTGGAGTATACCGTTAAGGTTATAGAACTCGTCCACACTATGATGGAGGAAAACATCAAGATTTAGGAACTGACTCGTGCAAACCGGGAGTATACCATTGAGGTTATAGTACTCGTCCACACTATGACGTAGGGAAGCATCTTCATAAAGATCTAGGAACTGTCTCGTGCTCACCGGGAGTATACCATTGAGGTTATAGAACTCGTCCACACTATGATGGAGGAAAACATCAAGATCTAGGAACTGACACGTGCTCAATGGGAGGATACCGTTGAGGTTATAATACTCGTCCACACTATGACGTAGGGAAGCATCTTCATCAAGATCTAGGAACTGTCTCGTGCTCACCGGGAGTATACCATTGAGGTTATAGAACTCGTCCACACTATGATGGAGGAAAACATCAAGATCTAGGAACTGACTCGTGCTCACCGGGAGTATACCGTTGAGGCTATAGTACTCGTCCACACTATGACGTATGGAAGCATCTTCATCAAGATCTAGGAACTGTCTCGTGCTAACCGGGAGTATACCGTTGAGGTTATAGAACTCGTCCACACTATGATGGAGGAAAACATCAAGATCTAGGAACTGACTCATGCTCACCGGGAGTACACCGTTGAGGTTATAGTACTCGTCCACACTATGACGTAGGGAAGCATCTTCATCAAGATCTAGGAACTGTCTCGTGCTCACCGGGAGTATACCGTTGAGGTTATAGAACTCGTCCACACTATGATGGAGGAAAACATCAAGATCTAGGAACTGACTCGTGCTCACCGGGAGTATACCGTTGAGGTTATAGTACTCGCCCACACTATGACATAGGGAAGCATCTTCATCAAGATCTAGGAACTGTCTCGTGCTCACCGGGAGTACACCGTTGAGGTTATAGAACTCGTCCGCACTATGATGGAGGAAAACATCAAGATCTAGGAACTGACTCGTGCTCACCGGGAGTATACCGTTGAGGTTATAGTACTCGTCCACACTATGACATAGGGAAGCATCTTCATCAAGATCTAGGAACTGTCTCGTGCTCACCGGGAGTATACCATTAAGGTTATAGAACTCGTCCACACTATGATGGAGGAAAACATCAAGATCTAGGAACTGACTCGTGCCCACCGGGAGGATACCGTTGAGGTTATAATACTCGTCCACACTATGACATAGGGAAGCATCTTCATCAAGATCTAGGAACTGTCTCGTGCTCACCGGGAGTATACCAATGAGGTTATAGAACTCGTCAACACTACGATGGAGGAAAACATCAAGATCTAGGAACTGACTCGTGCTCACCGGGAGTATACCATTGAGGTTATAGTACTTGTCCATAGTATGACGTATGGAAGCATCTTCATCAAGATCTAGGAACTGTCTCGTGCTAACTGGGAGTATACCGTTGAGGTTATAGAACTCGTCCACACTATGATGGATGTAAACATCAAGATCTAGGAACTGACTCATGTTCACCGGGAGTACACCGTTGAGGTTATAGTACTCGTCCACACTATGACGTAGGGAAGCATCTTCATCAAGATCTAGGAACTGTCTCGTGCTCACCGGGAGTATACCGTTGAGGTTATAGAACTCGTCCACACTATGATGGAGGAAAACATAAAGATCTAGGAACTAACTCGTGCTCACCGGGAGTATACCGTTGAGGTTATAGTACTCGCCCACACTATGACGTAGGGAAGCATCTTCATCAAGATCTAGGAACTGTCTCGTGCTCACCGGGAGTACACCGTTAAGGTTATAGAACTCGTCCGCACTATGATGGAGGAAAACATCAAGATCTAGGAACTGACTCGTGCTCACCGGGAGTATACCGTTAAGGTTATAGTACTCGTCCACACTATGACATAGGGAAGCATCTTCATCAAGATCTAGGAACTATCTCGTGCTCACCAGGAGTATACCATTAAGGTTATAGAACTCGTCCACACTATGATGGAGGAAAACATCAAGATCTAGGAACTGACTCGTGCTCACCGGGAGGATACCGTTGAGGTTATAATACTCGTCCACACTATGACGTAAAGAAGCATCTTCATCAAGATCTAGGAACTGTCTCGTGCTCACCGAGAGTATACCAATGAGGTTATAGAACTCGTCCAAACTATGATGGAGGAAAACATCAAGATCTAGGAACTGACTCGTGCTCACCGGGAGTATACCATTGAGGTTATAGTACTTGTCCATACTATGACGTATGGAAGCATCTTCATCAAGATCTAGGAACTGACTCGTGCTCACCGGGAGTATACCGTTGAGGCTATAGTACTCGTCCACACTATGACGTATGGAAGCATCTTCATCAAGATCTAGGAACTGTCTCGTGCTAACCGGGAGTATACCGTTGAGGTTATAGAACTCGTCCACACTATGATGGAGGAAAACATCAAGATCTAGGAACTGACTCATGCTCACCGGGAGTACACCGTTGAGGTTATAGTACTCGTCCACACTATGACGTAGGGAAGCATCTTCATCAAGATCTAGGAACTGTCTCGTGCTCACCGGGAGTATACCGTTGAGGTTATAGAACTCGTCCACACTATGATGGAGGAAAACATCAAGATCTAGGAACTGACTCGTGCTCACCGGGAGTATACCGTTGAGGTTATAGTACTCGCCCACACTATGACATAGGGAAGCATCTTCATCAAGATCTAGGAACTGTCTCGTGCTCACCGGGAGTACACCGTTGAGGTTATAGAACTCGTCCGCACTATGATGGAGGAAAACATCAAGATCTAGGAACTGACTCGTGCTCACCGGGAGTATACCGTTGAGGTTATAGTACTCGTCCACACTATGACATAGGGAAGCATCTTCATCAAGATCTAGGAACTGTCTCGTGCTCACCGGGAGTATACCATTAAGGTTATAGAACTCGTCCACACTATGATGGAGGAAAACATCAAGATCTAGGAACTGACTCGTGCCCACCGGGAGGATACCGTTGAGGTTATAATACTCGTCCACACTATGACATAGGGAAGCATCTTCATCAAGATCTAGGAACTGTCTCGTGCTCACCGGGAGTATACCAATGAGGTTATAGAACTCGTCAACACTACGATGGAGGAAAACATCAAGATCTAGGAACTGACTCGTGCTCACCGGGAGTATACCATTGAGGTTATAGTACTTGTCCATAGTATGACGTATGGAAGCATCTTCATCAAGATCTAGGAACTGTCTCGTGCTAACTGGGAGTATACCGTTGAGGTTATAGAACTCGTCCACACTATGATGGATGTAAACATCAAGATCTAGGAACTGACTCATGTTCACCGGGAGTACACCGTTGAGGTTATAGTACTCGTCCACACTATGACGTAGGGAAGCATCTTCATCAAGATCTAGGAACTGTCTCGTGCTCACCGGGAGTATACCGTTGAGGTTATAGAACTCGTCCACACTATGATGGAGGAAAACATAAAGATCTAGGAACTAACTCGTGCTCACCGGGAGTATACCGTTGAGGTTATAGTACTCGCCCACACTATGACGTAGGGAAGCATCTTCATCAAGATCTAGGAACTGTCTCGTGCTCACCGGGAGTACACCGTTAAGGTTATAGAACTCGTCCGCACTATGATGGAGGAAAACATCAAGATCTAGGAACTGACTCGTGCTCACCGGGAGTATACCGTTAAGGTTATAGTACTCGTCCACACTATGACATAGGGAAGCATCTTCATCAAGATCTAGGAACTATCTCGTGCTCACCAGGAGTATACCATTAAGGTTATAGAACTCGTCCACACTATGATGGAGGAAAACATCAAGATCTAGGAACTGACTCGTGCTCACCGGGAGGATACCGTTGAGGTTATAATACTCGTCCACACTATGACGTAAAGAAGCATCTTCATCAAGATCTAGGAACTGTCTCGTGCTCACCGAGAGTATACCAATGAGGTTATAGAACTCGTCCAAACTATGATGGAGGAAAACATCAAGATCTAGGAACTGACTCGTGCTCACCGGGAGTATACCATTGAGGTTATAGTACTTGTCCATACTATGACGTATGGAAGCATCTTCATCAAGATCTAGGAACTGTCTCGTGCTAACCGGGAGTATACCGTTGAGGTTATAGAACTCGTCCACACTATGATGGAGGAAAATATCAAGATCTAGGAACTGACTCGTGCTCACCGGGAGTATACCGTTGAGGTTATAGTACTTGTCCACACTATGACATAGGGAAGCATCTTTATCAAGATCTAGGAATTGACTCGTGCTCACCGGGAGTATACCGTTGAGGTTATAGAACTCGTCCACACTATGATGGAGGAAAACATCAAGATCTAGGAACTGACTCGTGCTCACCGGGAGTATACCGTTAAGGTTATAGTACTCGTCCACACTATGACATAGGGAAGCATCTTCATCAAGATCTAGGAACTGTCTCGTGCTCACCGGGAGTACACCGTTGAGGTTATAGAACTCGTCCACACTATGATGGAGGAAAACATCAAGATCTAGGAACTGACTTGTGCTCACTGGGAGTATACCGTTGAGGTTATAGTACTCGTCCACACTATGACATAGGGAAGCATCTTCATCAAGATCTAGGAATTGTCTCGTGCTCACCGGGAGTATACCATTAAGGTTATAGAACTCGTCCACACTATGATGGAGGAAAACATCAAGATCTAGGAACTGACTCGTGCTCACCGGGATTATACCGTTGAGGTTATAGTACTCGTCCACACTATGATGTAGGGAAGAATCTTCATCAAGATCTAGGAACTGTCTCGTGCTCACCGAGAGTATACCGTTGAGGTTATAGAACTCGTCCACACTATGATGGAGGAAAACATAAAGATCTAGGAACTGACTCGTGCTCACCGGGAGTATACCGTTGAGGTTATAGTACTCGTCCACACTATGACGTAGGGAAGCATCTTCATCAAGATCTAGGAACTGTCTCGTGCTCACCGGGAGTATACCGTTGAGGTTATAGAACTCGTCCACACTATGATGGAGGAAAACATCAAGATCTAGGAACTGACTCGTGATCACCGGGAGTATACCATTGAGGTTATAGTACTCGTCCACACTATGACGTAGGGAAGCATCTTCATCAAGATCTAGGAACTGTCTCGTGCTCACCGGGAGTATACCGTTGAGGTTATAGAACTCGTCCACACTATGATGGAGGAAAACATCAAGATCTAGGAACTGACTCGTGCACACCGGAAGTATACCATTGAGGTTATAGTACTCGTCCACACTATGACGTAGGGAAGCATCTTCATAAAGATGTAGGAACTGTCTCGTGCTCACCGGGAGTATACCGTTGAGGTTATAGAACTCGTCCACACTATGATGGAGGAAAACATCAAGATCTAGGAACTGACTCGTGCTCACCCGGAGTATACGGTTGAGGTTATAGTACTCGTCCACACTATGACGTAGGGAAGCATCTTCATCAAGATCTAGGAACTGTCTCATGCTCAACGGGAGTATACCGTTGAGGTTATAGAACTCGTCCACACTATGATGGAGGAAAACATCAAGATCTAGGAACTGACTCGTGCTCACCGAGAGTATACCGTTGAGGTTATAGTACTCGCCCACACTATGACGTAGGGAAGCATCTTCATCAAGATCTAGGAACTATCTCGTGCTCACCGGGAGTACACCGTTGAGGTTATAGAACTCGTCCGCACTATGATGGAGGAAATCATCAAGATCTAGGAACTGACTCGTGCTCACCGGGAGTATACCGTTGAGGTTATAGTACTCGTTCACACTATGACATAGGGAAGCATCTTCATCAAGATCTAGGAACTGTCTCGTGCTCACCGGGAGTATACCATTAAGGTTATAGAACTCGTCCACACTATGATGGAGGAAAACATCAAGATCTAGGAACTGACTCGTGCTCACCGGGAGGATACCGTTGAGGTTATAATACTCGTCCACACTATGACATAGGGAAGCATCTTCATCAAGATCTATGAACTGTCTTGTGCTCACCGGGAGTATACCAATGAGGTTATAGAACTCGTCCACACTATGATGGAGGAAAACATCAAGATCTAGGAACTGACTCGTGCTCACCGGGAGTATACCATTGAGGTTATAGTACTCGTCCACACTATGACGTAGGGAAGCATCTTCATCAACATCTAGGAACTGTCTCGTGCTAACCGGGAGTATACCGTTGAGGCTATAGAACTCGTCCACACTATGATGGAGGAAAACATCAAGATCTAGGAACTGACTCGTGCTCACCGGGAGTATACCGTTGAGGTTATAGTATTTGTCCACACTATGACATAGGGAAGCATCTTCATCAAGATCTAGGAATTGGCTCGTGCTCACCGGGAGTATACCGTTGAGGTTATAGAACTCGTCCACACTATGATGGAGGAAAACATCAAGATCTAGGAACTGACTCGTGCTCACCGGGAGTATACCGTTAAGGTTATAGTACTCGTTCACACTATGACGTAGGGAAGCATCTTCATCAAGATCTAGGAACTGTATCGTGCTCACCGGGAGTACACCGTTGAGGTTATAGAACTCGTCCACACTATGATGGAGGAAAACATCAGGATCTAGGAACTGACTCGTGCTTACCGGGAGTATACTGTTGAGGTTATAGTACTCGTCCACACTATGACATAGGGAAGCATCTTCATCAAGATCTAGGAACTGTCTCGTGCTCACTGGGAGTATACCATTAAGGTTATAGAACTCGTCCATACTATGATGGAGGAAAACATTAAGATCTAGGAACTGACTCGTGCTCACCGGGAGTATACCGTTGAGGTTATAGTACTCGTCCACACTATGATGTAGGGAAGAATCTTCATCAAGATCTAGGAACTGTCTCGTGCTCACCGAGAGTATACCGTTGAGGTTATAGAACTCGTCCACACTATGATGGAGGAAAACATAAAGATCTAAGAACTGACTCGTGCTCACCGGGAGTATACCGTTGAGGTTATAGTACTCGTCCACACTATGACGTAGGGAAGCATCTTCATCAAGATCTAGGAACTGTCTCGTGCTCACCGGGAGTATATCGTTGAGGTTATAGAACTCGTCCACACTATGATGGAGGAAAACATCAAGATCTAGGAACTGACTCGTGCTCACCGGGAGTATACCATTGAGGTTATAGTACTCGTCCACACTATGACGTAGGGAAGCATCTTCATCAAGATCTAGGAACTGTCTCGTGCTCACCGGGAGTATACCGTTGAGGTTATAGAACTCGTCCACACTATGATGGAGGAAAACATCAAGATCTAGGAACGGACTCGTGCACACCGGGAGTATACCATTGAGGTTATAGTACTCGTCCACACTATGACGTAGGGAAGCATCTTCATAAAGATCTAGGAACTGTCTCGTGCTCACCGGGAGTATACCGTTGAGGTTATAGAACTCGTCCACACTATGATGGAGGAAAACATCAAGATCTAGGAACTGACTCGTGCTCACCCGGAGTATACCGTTGAGGTTAGAGTACTCGTCCACACTATGACGTAGGGAAGCATCTTCATCAAGATCTAGGAACTGTCTCGTGCTCACCGGGAGTATACCGTTGAGGTTATAGAACTCGTCCACACTATGATGGAGGAAAACATCAAGATCTAGGAACGGACTCGTGCACACCGGGAGTATACCATTGAGGTTATAGTACTCGTCCACACTATGACGTAGGGAAGCATCTTCATAAAGATCTAGGAACTGTCTCGTTCTCACCGGGAGTATACCGTTGAGGTTATAGAACTCGTCCACACTATGATGGAGGAAAACATCAAGATCTAGGAACTGACTCGTGCTCACCGGGAGTATACCGTTGAGGTTATAGTACTTGTCCACACTATGACATAGGGAAGCATCTTTATCAAGATCTAGGAATTGACTCGTGCTCACCGGGAGTATACCGTTGAGGTTATAGAACTCGTCCACACTATGATGGAGGAAAACATCAAGATCTAGGAACTGACTCGTGCTCACCGGGAGTATACCGTTAAGGTTATAGTACTCGTCCACACTATGACGTAGGGAAGCATCTTCATCAAGATCTAGGAACTGTCTCGTGCTCACCGGGAGTACACCGTTGAGGTTATAGAACTCGTCCACACTATGATGGAGGAAAACATCAAGATCTAGGAACTGACTCGTGCTCACCGGGAGTATACCATTAAGGTTATAGAACTCGTCCACACTATGATGGAGGAAAACATCAAGATCTAGGAACTGACTCGTGCTTACCGGGAGTATACCGTTGAGGTTATAGTACTCGTCCACACTATGATGTAGGGAAGAATCTTCATCAAGATCTAGGAACTGTCTCGTGCTCACCGAGAGTATACCGTTGAGGTTATAGAACTCGTCCACACTATGATGGAGGAAAACATAAAGATCTAGGAACTGACTCGTGCTCACCGGGAGTATACCGTTGAGGTTATAGAACTCGTCCACACTATGATGGAGGAAAACATCAAGATCTAGGAACTGACTCGTGCTCACCCGGAGTATACGGTTGAGGTTATAGTACTCGTCCACACTATGACGTAGGGAAGCATCTTCATCAAGATCTAGGAACTGTCTCATGCTCAACGGGAGTATACCGTTGAGGTTATAGAACTCGTCCACACTATGATGGAGGAAAACATCAAGATCTAGGAACTGACTCGTGCTCACCGAGAGTATACCGTTGAGGTTATAGTACTCGCCCACACTATGACGTAGGGAAGCATCTTCATCAAGATCTAGGAACTATCTCGTGCTCACCGGGAGTACACCGTTGAGGTTATAGAACTCGTCCGCACTATGATGGAGGAAATCATCAAGATCTAGGAACTGACTCGTGCTCACCGGGAGTATACCGTTGAGGTTATAGTACTCGTTCACACTATGACATAGGGAAGCATCTTCATCAAGATCTAGGAACTGTCTCGTGCTCACCGGGAGTATACCATTAAGGTTATAGAACTCGTCCACACTATGATGGAGGAAAACATCAAGATCTAGGAACTGACTCGTGCTCACCGTGAGGATACCGTTGAGGTTATAATACTCGTCCACACTATGACATAGGGAAGCATCTTCATCAAGATCTATGAACTGTCTTGTGCTCACCGGGAGTATACCAATGAGGTTATAGAACTCGTCCACACTATGATGGAGGAAAACATCAAGATCTAGGAACTGACTCGTGCTCACCGGGAGTATACCATTGAGGTTATAGTACTCGTCCACACTATGACGTAGGGAAGCATCTTCATCAACATCTAGGAACTGTCTCGTGCTAACCGGGAGTATACCGTTGAGGCTATAGAACTCGTCCACACTATGATGGAGGAAAACATCAAGATCTAGGAACTGACTCGTGCTCACCGGGAGTATACCGTTGAGGTTATAGTATTTGTCCACACTATGACATAGGGAAGCATCTTCATCAAGATCTAGGAATTGGCTCGTGCTCACCGGGAGTATACCGTTGAGGTTATAGAACTCGTCCACACTATGATGGAGGAAAACATCAAGATCTAGGAACTGACTCGTGCTCACCGGGAGTATACCGTTAAGGTTATAGTACTCGTTCACACTATGACGTAGGGAAGCATCTTCATCAAGATCTAGGAACTGTATCGTGCTCACCGGGAGTACACCGTTGAGGTTATAGAACTCGTCCACACTATGATGGAGGAAAACATCAGGATCTAGGAACTGACTCGTGCTTACCGGGAGTATACTGTTGAGGTTATAGTACTCGTCCACACTATGACATAGGGAAGCATCTTCATCAAGATCTAGGAACTGTCTCGTGCTCACTGGGAGTATACCATTAAGGTTATAGAACTCGTCCATACTATGATGGAGGAAAACATTAAGATCTAGGAACTGACTCGTGCTCACCGGGAGTATACCGTTGAGGTTATAGTACTCGTCCACACTATGATGTAGGGAAGAATCTTCATCAAGATCTAGGAACTGTCTCGTGCTCACCGAGAGTATACCGTTGAGGTTATAGAACTCGTCCACACTATGATGGAGGAAAACATAAAGATCTAAGAACTGACTCGTGCTCACCGGGAGTATACCGTTGAGGTTATAGTACTCGTCCACACTATGACGTAGGGAAGCATCTTCATCAAGATCTAGGAACTGTCTCGTGCTCACCGGGAGTATACCGTTGAGGTTATAGAACTCGTCCACACTATGATGGAGGAAAACATCAAGATCTAGGAACTGACTCGTGCTCACCGGGAGTATACCATTGAGGTTATAGTACTCGTCCACACTATGACGTAGGGAAGCATCTTCATCAAGATCTAGGAACTGTCTCGTGCTCACCGGGAGTATACCGTTGAGGTTATAGAACTCGTCCACACTATGATGGAGGAAAACATCAAGATCTAGGAACGGACTCGTGCACACCGGGAGTATACCATTGAGGTTATAGTACTCGTCCACACTATGACGTAGGGAAGCATCTTCATAAAGATCTAGGAACTGTCTCGTGCTCACCGGGAGTATACCGTTGAGGTTATAGAACTCGTCCACACTATGATGGAGGAAAACATCAAGATCTAGGAACTGACTCGTGCTCACCCGGAGTATACCGTTGAGGTTAGAGTACTCGTCCACACTATGACGTAGGGAAGCATCTTCATCAAGATCTAGGAACTGTCTCGTGCTCACCGGGAGTATACCGTTGAGGTTATAGAACTCGTCCACACTATGATGGAGGAAAACATCAAGATCTAGGAACGGACTCGTGCACACCGGGAGTATACCATTGAGGTTATAGTACTCGTCCACACTATGACGTAGGGAAGCATCTTCATAAAGATCTAGGAACTGTCTCGTTCTCACCGGGAGTATACCGTTGAGGTTATAGAACTCGTCCACACTATGATGGAGGAAAACATCAAGATCTAGGAACTGACTCGTGCTCACCGGGAGTATACCGTTGAGGTTATAGTACTTGTCCACACTATGACATAGGGAAGCATCTTTATCAAGATCTAGGAATTGACTCGTGCTCACCGGGAGTATACCGTTGAGGTTATAGAACTCGTCCACACTATGATGGAGGAAAACATCAAGATCTAGGAACTGACTCGTGCTCACCGGGAGTATACCGTTAAGGTTATAGTACTCGTCCACACTATGACGTAGGGAAGCATCTTCATCAAGATCTAGGAACTGTCTCGTGCTCACCGGGAGTACACCGTTGAGGTTATAGAACTCGTCCACACTATGATGGAGGAAAACATCAAGATCTAGGAACTGACTCGTGCTCACCGGGAGTATACCATTAAGGTTATAGAACTCGTCCACACTATGATGGAGGAAAACATCAAGATCTAGGAACTGACTCGTGCTTACCGGGAGTATACCGTTGAGGTTATAGTACTCGTCCACACTATGATGTAGGGAAGAATCTTCATCAAGATCTAGGAACTGTCTCGTGCTCACCGAGAGTATACCGTTGAGGTTATAGAACTCGTCCACACTATGATGGAGGAAAACATAAAGATCTAGGAACTGACTCGTGCTCACCGGGAGTATACCGTTGAGGTTATAGTACTCGTCCACACTATGACGTAGGGAAGCATCTTCATCAAGATCTAGGAACTGTCTCGTGCTCACCGGGAGTATACCGTTGAGGTTATAGAACTCGTCCACACTATGATGGAGGAAAACATCAAGATCTAGGATTTGACTCGTGCTCACCGGGAGTATACCATTGAGGTTATAGTACTCGTCCACACTATGACGTAGGGAAGCATCTTCATCAAGATCTAGGAACTGTCTCATGCTCACCGGGAGTATACCGTTGAGGTTATAGAACTCGTCCACACTATGATGGAGGAAAACATCAAGATCTAGGAACTGACTCGTGCACACCGGAAGTATACCATTGAGGTTATAGTACTCGTCCACACTATGACGTAGGGAAGCATCTTCATAAAGATCTAGGAACTGTCTCGTGCTCACCGGGAGTATACCGTTGAGGTTATAGAACTCGTCCACACTATGATGGAGGAAAACATCAAGATCTAGGAACTGACTCGTGCTCACCCGGAGTATACGGTTGAGGTTATAGTACTCGTCCACACTATGACGTAGGGAAGGATCTTCATCAAGATCTAGGAACTGTCTCGTGCTCACCGGGAGTATACCATTGAGGTTATAGAACTCGTCCACACTATGATGGTGGAAAACATCAAGATCTAGGAACTGACTCGTGCTCACCGAGAGTATACCGTTGAGGTTATAGTACTCGCCCACACTATGACGTAGGGAAGCATCTTCATCAAGATCTAGGAACTATCTCGTGCTCACCGGGAGTACACCGTTGAGGTTATAGAACTCGTCCGCACTATGATGGAGGAAAACATCAAGATCTAGGAACTGACTCGTGCTCACCGGGAGTATACCGTTGAGGTTATAGTACTCGTTCACACTATGACATAGGGAAGCATCTTCAACAAGATCTAGGAACTGTCTCGTGCTCACCGGGAGTATACCGTTAAGGTTATAGAACTCGTCCACACTATGATGGAGGAAAACATGAAGATCTAGGAACTGACTCGTGCTCACCGGGAGGATACCGTTGAGGTTATAATACTCGTCCACACTATGACATAGGGAAGCATCTTCATCAAGATCTATGAACTGTCTTGTGCTCAACGGGAGTATACCAATGAGGTTATAGAACTCGTCCACACTATGATGGAGGAAAACATCAAGATCTAGGAACTGACTCGTGCTCACCGGGAGTATACCGTTGAGGTTATAGTACTCGTCCACACTATGACGTAGGGAAGCATCTTCATCAAGATCTAGGAACTGTCTCGTGCTAACCGGGAGTATACCGTTGAGGTTATAGAACTCGTCCACACTATGATGGAGGAAAACATCAAGATCTAGGAACTGACTCGTGCTCACCGGGAGTATACCGTTGAGGTTATAGTACTTGTCCACACTATGACATAGGGAAGCATCTTCATCAAGATCTAGGAATTGGCTCGTGCTCACCGGAAGTATACCGTTGAGGTTATAGAACTCGTCCACACTATGATGGAGGAAAACATCAAGATCTAGGAACTGACTCGTGCTCACCGGGAGTATACCGTTAAGGTTATAGTACTCGTCCACACTATGACGTAGGGAAGCATCTTCATCAAGATCTAGGAACTGTATCGTGCTCACCGGGAGTACACCGTTGAGGTTATAGAACTCGTCCACACTATGATGGAGGAAAACATCAGGATCTAGGAACTGACTCGTGCTCACTGGGAGTATACCGTTGAGGTTATAGTACTCGTCCACACTATGACATAGGGAAGCATCTTCATCAAGATCTAGGAACTGTCTCGTGCTCACCGGGAGTATACCATTAAGGTTATAGAACTCGTCCATACTATGATGGAGGAAAACATTAAGATCTAGGAACTGACTCGTGCTCACCGGGAGTATACCGTTGAGGTTATAGTACTCGTCCACACTATGATATAGGGAAGAATCTTCATCAAGATCTAGGAACTGTCTCGTGCTCACCGAGAGTATACCGTTGAGGTTATAGAACTCGTCCACACTATGATGGAGGAAAACATAATCTAAGAACTGACTCGTGCTCACCGGGAGTATACCGTTGAGGTTATAGTACTTGTCCACACTATGACGTAGGGAAGCATCTTCATCAAGATATAGGAACTGTCTCGTGCTCATCGGGAGTATACCGTTGAGGTTATAGAACTCGTCCACACTATGATGGAGGAAAACATCAAGATCTAGGAACTGACTCGTGCTCACCGGGAGTATACCATTGAGGTTATAGTACTCGTCCACACTATGACGTAGGGAAGCATCTTCATCAAGTTCTAGGAACTGTCTCGTGCTCACCGGGAGTATACCGTTGAGGTTATAGAACTCTTCCACACTATGATGGAGGAAAACATCAAGATCTAGGAACGGACTCGTGCACACCGGGAGTATACCATTGAGGTTATAGTACTCGTCCACACTATGACGCAGGGAAGCATCTTCATAAAGATCTAGGAACTGTCTCGTGCTCACCGGGAGCATACCGTTGAGGTTATAGAACTCGTCCACACTATGATGGAGGAAAACATCAAGATCTAGGAACTGACTCGTGCTCACCCGGAGTATACCGTTGAGGTTATAGTACTCGTCCACACTATGACGTAGGGAAGCATCTTCATCAAGATCTAGGAACTGTCTCGTGCTCACCGGGAGTATACCGTTGAGGTTATAGAACTCGTCCACACTATGATGAAGGAAAACATCAAGATCTAGGAACTGACTCGTGCTCACCGGGAGAATACCGTTGAGGTTATAGTACTCGTCCACACTATGACGTAGGGAAGCATCTTCATCAAGATCTAGGAACTGTCTCGTGCTCACCGGGAGTATACCGTTGAGGTTATAGAACTCGTCCACACTATGATGGAGGAAAACATCAAGATCTAGGAACTGACTCGTGCTCACCGGGAGTATACCGTTGAGGTTATAGTACTCGTCCACACTATGACGTAGGGAAGCATCTTCATCAAAATCTAGGAACTGTCTCGTGCTCACCGGGAGTATACCGTTGAGGTTATAGAACTCGTCCACACTATGATGGAGGAAAACATCAAGATCTAGAAACTGACTCGTGCTCACCGGGAGTATACCGTTTAGGTTATAGTACTCGTCCACACTATGACATAGGGAAGCATCTTCATCAAGATCTAGGAACTGTCTCGTGCTCACCGGGAGTATACCGTTGAGGTTATAGAACTCGTCCACACTATGATGGACGAAAACATAAAGATCTAAGAACTGACTCGTGCTCACCGGGAGTATACCGTTGAGGTTATAGTACTCGTCCACACTATGACGTAGGGAAGCATCTTCATCAAGATCTAGGAACTGTCTCGTGCTCACCGGGAGTATACCGTTGAGGTTATAGAACTCGTCCACACTATGATGGAGGAAAACATCAAGATCTAGAAACTGACTCGTGCTCACCGGGAGTATACCATTGAGGTTATAGTACTCGTCCACACTATGATGTAGGGAAGAATCTTCATCAAGATCTAGGAACTGTCTCGTGCTCACCGGGAGTATACCGTTGAGGTTATAGAACTCGTCCACACTATGATGGAGGAAAACATCAAGATCTAGGAACTGACTCGTGCTCACCGGGAGTATACCGTTGAGGTTATAGTACTCGTCCACACTATGAAGTAGGGAAGCATCTTCATCAAGATCTAGGAACTGTCTCGTGCTCACCGGGAGTATACCGTTGAGGTTATAGAACTCGTCCACACTATGATGGAGGAAAACATCAAGATCTAGGAACTGACTCGTGCACACCGGGAGTATACCATTGAGGTTATAGTACTCGTCCACACTATGACGTAGGGAAGCATCTTCATCAAGATCTAGGAACTGTCTCGTGCTCACCGGGAGTATACCATTAAGGTTATAGAACTCGTCCATACTATGATGGAGGAAAACATTAAGATCTAGGAACTGACTCGTGCTCACCGGTAGTATAACGTTGAGGTTATAGTACTCGTCCACACTATGATGTAGGGAAGAATCTTCATCAAGATCTAGGAACTGTCCGGTGCTCACCGAGAGTATACCGTTGAGGTTATAGAACTCGTCCACACTATGATGGAGGAAAACATAAAGATCTAAGAACTGACTCGTGCTCACCGGGAGTATACCGTTGAGGTTATAGTACTCGTCCACACTATGACGTAGGGAAGCATCTTCATCAAGATCTAGGAACTGTCTCGTGCTCACCGGGAGTATAACGTTGAGGTTATAGAACTCGTCCACACTATGATGGAGGAAAACATTAAGATCTAGGAACTGACTCGTGCTCACCGGGAGAATACCGTTGAGGTTATAGTACTTGTCCACACTATGACGTAGGGAAGCATCTTCATCAAGATCTAGGAACTGTCTCGTGCTCACCGGGAGTATACCGTTGAGGTTATAGAACTCGTCCACACTATGATGGAGGAGAACATCAAGATCTAGGAACTGACTCGTGCTCACCGGGAGTATACCGTTGAGGTTATAGAACTCGTCCACACTATGATGGAGGAAAACATCAAGATCTAGAAACTGACTCGTGCTCACCGGGAGTATACCGTTTAGGTTATAGTACTCGTCCACACTATGACATAGGGAAGCATCTTCATCAAGATCTAGGAACTGTCTCGTGCTCACCGGGAGTATACCGTTGAGGTTATAGAACTCGTCCACACTATGATGGAGGAAAACATAAAGATCTAAGAACTGACTCGTGCTCACCGGGAGTATACCGTTGATGTTATAGTACTCGTCCACACTATGACGTAGGGAAGCATCTTCATCAAGATCTAGGAACTGTCTCGTGCTCACCGGGAGTATACCGTTGAGGTTATAGAACTCGTCCACACTATGATGGAGGAAAACATCAAGATCTAGGAACTGACTCGTGCTCACCGGGAGTATACCATTGAGGTTATAGTACTCGTCCACACTATGATGTAGGGAAGAATCTTCATCAAGATCTAGGAACTGTCTCGTGCTCACCGGGAGTATACCGTTGAGGTTATAGAACTCGTCCACACTATGATGGAGGAAAACATCAAGATCTAGGAACTGACTCGTGCTCACCGGGAGTATACCGTTGAGGTTATAGTACTCGTCCACACTATGACGTAGGGAAGCATCTTCATCGAGATCTAGGAACTGTCTCGTGCTCACCGGGAGTATACCGTTGAGGTTATAGAACTCGTCCACACTATGATGGAGGAAAACATCAAGATCTAGGAACTGACTCGTGCACACCGGGAGTATACCATTGAGGTTATAGTACTCGTCCACACTATGACGTAGGGAAGCATCTTCATCAAGATCTAGGAACTGTCTCGTGCTCACCGGGAGTATACCATTAAGGTTATAGAACTCGTCCATACTATGATGGAGGAAAACATTAAGATCTAGGAACTGACTCGTGCTCACCGGGAGTATACCGTTGAGGTTATAGTACTCGTCCACACTATGATGTAGGGAAGAATCTTCATCAAGATCTAGGAACTGTCTCGTGCTCACTGAGAGTATACCGTTGAGGTTATAGAACTCGTCCACACTATGATGGAGGAAAACATAAAGATCTAAGAACTGACTCATGCTCACCGGGAGTATACCGTTGAGGTTATAGTACTCGTCCACACTATGACGTAGGGAAGCATATTCATCAAGATCTAGGAACTGTCTCGTGCTCACCAGGAGTATACCGTTGAGGTTATAGAACTCGTTCACACTATGATGGAGGAAAACATCAAGATCTAGGAACTGACCCGTGCTCACCAGGAGAATACCGTTGAGGTTATAGTACTTGTCCACACTATGACGTAGGGAAGCATCTTCATCAAGATCTAGGAACTGTCTCGTGCTCACCGGGAGTATACCGTTGAGGTTATAGAACTCGTCCACACTATGATGGAGGAAAACATCAAGATCTAGGAACTGACTCGTGCTCACCGGGAGTATACCGTTGAGGTTATAGTACTCGTCCACACTATGACGTAGGGAAGCATCTTCATCAAGATCTAGGAACTGTCTCGTGCTCACCGGGAGTATACCGTTGAGGTTATAGAACTCGTCCTCACTATGATGGAGGAAAACATCAAGATCTAGAAACTGACTCGTGCTCACCGGGAGTATACCGTTTAGGTTATAGTACTCGTCCACACTATGACATAGGGAAGCATCTTTCTCAAGATCTAGGAACTGTCTCGTGCTCACCGGGAGTATACCGTTGAGGTTATAGAACTCGTCCACACTATGATGGAGGAAAACATAAAGATCTAAGAACTGACTCGTGCTTACCGGGAGTATACCGTTGAGGTTATAGTACTCGTCCACACTTTGACATAGGGAAGCATCTTCATCAAGATCTACGAACTGTCTCGTGCTCACCGGGAGTATACCGTTGAGGTTATAGAACTCGTCCACACTATGATGGAGGAAAACATCAAGATCTAGGAACTGACTCGTGCTCACCGGGAGTATACCATTGAGGTTATAGTACTCGTCCACACTATGACGTAGGGAAGCATCTTCATCAAGATCTAGGAACTGTCTCGTGCTCACCGGGAGTATACCGTTGAGGTTATAGAACTCGTTCACACTATGATGGAGGAAAACATCAAGATCTAGGAACTGACTCGTGCTCACCGGGAGAATACCGTTGAGGTTATAGTACTTGTCCACACTATGACGTAGGGAAGCATCTTCATCAAGATCTAGGAACTGTCTCGTGCTCACCGGGAGTATACCGTTGAGGTTATAGAACTCGTCCACACTATGATGGAGGAAAACATCAAGATCTAGGAACTGACTCGTGCTCACCGGGAGTATACCGTTGAGGTTATAGTACTCGTCCACACTATGACGTAGGGAAGCATCTTCATCAAGATCTAGGAACTGTCTCGTGCTCACCGGGAGTATACCGTTGAGGTTATAGAACTCGTCCTCACTATGATGGAGGAAAACATCAAGATCTAGAAACTGACTCGTGCTCACCGGGAGTATACCGTTTAGGTTATAATACTCGTCCACACTATGACATAGGGAAGCATCTTTCTCAAGATCTAGGAACTGTCTCGTGCTCACCGGGAGTATACCGTTGAGGTTATAGAACTCGTCCACACTATGATGGAGGAAAACATAAAGATCTAAGAACTGACTCGTGCTCACCGGGAGTATACCGTTGAGGTTATAGTACTCGTCCACACTTTGACATAGGGAAGCATCTTCATCAAGATCTACGAACTGTCTCGTGCTCACCGGGAGTATACCGTTGAGGTTATAGAACTCGTCCACACTATGATGGAGGAAAACATCAAGATCTAGGAACTGACTCGTGCTCACCGGGAGTATACCATTGAGGTTATAGTACTCGTCCACACTATGACGTAGGGAAGCATCTTCATCAAGATCTAGGAACTGTCTCGTGCTCACCGGGAGTATACCGTTGAGGTTATAGAACTCGTCCACACTATGATGGAGGAAAACATCAAGATCTAGGAACTGACTCGTGCTCACCGGGAGTATACCGTTGAGGTTATAGTACTCGTCCACACTATGACGTAGGGAAGCATCTTCATCAAGATCTAGGAACTGTCTCGTGCTCACCGGGAGTATACCGTTGAGCTTATAGAACTCGTCCACACTATGATGGAGGAAAACATCAAGATCTAGGAACTGACTCGTGCACACCGGGAGTATACCATTGAGGTTATAGTACTCGTCCACACTATGACGTAGGGAAGCATCTTCATCAAGATCTAGGAACTGTCTCGTGCTCACCGGGAGTATACCGTTGAGGTTATAGAACTCGTCCACACTATGATGGAGGAAAACATCAAGATCTAGAAACTGACTCGTGCTCACCGGGAGTATACCGTTTAGGTTATAGTACTCGTCCACACTATGACATAGGGAAGCATCTTCGTCAAGATCTAGGAACTGTCTCGTGCTCACCGGGAGTATACCGTTGAGGTTATAGAACTCGTCCACACTATGATGGAGGAAAACATAAAGATCTAAGAACTGACTCGTGCTCACCGGGAGGATACCGTTGAGGTTATAGTACTCGTCCACACTATGACGTAGGGAAGCATCTTCATCAAGATCTAGGAACTGTCTCGTGCTCACCGGGAGTATACCGTTGAGGTTATAGAACTCGTCCACACTATGATGGAGGAAAACATCAAGATCTAGGAACTGACTCGTGCTCACCGGGAGTATACCGTTAAGGTTATAGTACTCGTCCACACTATGACGTAGGGAAGCATCTTCATCAAGATCTAGGAACTGTATCGTGCTCACCGGGAGTATACCGTTGAGGTTATAGAACTCGTCCACACTATGATGGAGGAAAACATCAAGATCTAGGAACTGACTCGTGCACACCGGGAGTATACCATTGAGGTTATAGTACTCGTCCACACTATGACGTAGGGAAGCATCTTCATAAAGATCTAGGAACTGTCTCGTGCTCACCGGGAGTATACCGTTGAGGTTATAGAACTCGTCCACACTATGATGGAGGAAAACATCAAGATCTAGGAACTGACTCGTGCTCACCCGGAGTATACCGTTGAGGTTATAGTACTCGTCCACAATATGACGTAGGGAAGCATCTTCATCAAGATCTAGGAACTGTCTCGTGCTCACCGTGAGTATACCGTTGAGGTTATAGAACTCGTCCACACTATGATGGAGGAAAACATCAAGATCTAGGAACTGACTCGTGCTCACCGGGAGAATACCGTTGAGGTTATAGTACTTGTCCAAACTATGACGTAGGGAAGCATCTTCATCAAGATCTAGGAACTGTCTCGTGCTCACCGGGAGTATACCGTTGAGGTTATAGAACTCGTCCACACTATGATGGAGGAAAACATCAAGATCTAGGAACTGACTCGTGCTCACCGGGAGTATACCGTTGAGGTTATAGTACTCATCCACACTATGACGTAGGGAAGCATCTTCATCAAGATCTAGGAACTGTCTCGTGCTCACCGGGAGTATACCGTTGAGGTTATAGAACTCGTCCACACTATGATGGAGGAAAACATCAAGATCTAGAAACTGACTCATGCTCACCGGGAGTATACCGTTTAGGTTATAGTACTCGTCCACACTATGACATAGGGAAGCATCTTCATCAAGATCTAGGAGCTGTCTCGTGCTCACCGGGAGTATACCGTTGAGGTTATAGAACTCGTCCACACTGTGATGGAGGAAAACATCAAGATCTAGGAACTGACTCGTGCTCACCGGGAGTATACCATTGAGGTTATAGTACTCGTCCACACTATGACATAGGGAAGAATCTTCATCAAGATCTAGGAACTGTCTCGTGCTCACCGGGAATACCGTTGAGGTTATAGAACTCGTCCACACTATGATGGAGGAAAACATCAAGATCTAGGAACTGACTCGTGCTCACCGGGAGTATACCGTTGAGGTTATAGTACTCGTCCACACTATGACGTAGGGAAGCATCTTCATCAAGATCTAGGAACTGTCTCTTGCTCACCGGGAGTATACCGTTGAGGTTATAGAACTCGTCCACACTATGATGGAGGAAAACATCAAGATCTAGGAACTGACTCGTGCTCACCGGGAGTATACCGTTGAGGTTATAGTACTCGTCCACACTATGACATAGGGAAGCATCTTCATCAAGATCTAGGAACTGTCTCGTGCTCACCGGGAGTATACCGTTGAGGTTATAGAACTCGTCCACACTATGATGGAGGAAAACATCAAGATCTAGGAACTGACTCGTGCTCACCCGGAGTATACCGTTGAGGTTATAGTACTCGTCCACAATATGACGTAGGGAAGCATCTTCATCAAGATCTAGGAACTGTCTCGTGCTCACCGGGAGTATACCGTTGAGGTTATAGAACTCGTCCACACTATGATGGAGGAAAACATCAAGATCTAGGAACTGACTCGTGCTCACCGGGAGAATACCGTTGAGGTTATAGTACTTGTCCAAACTATGACATAGGGAAGCATCTTCATCAAGATCTAGGAACTGTCTCGTGCTCACCGGGAGTATACCGTTGAGGTTATAGAACTCGTCCACACTATGATGGAGGAAAACATCAAGATCTAGGAACTGACTCGTGCTCACTGGGAGTATACCGTTGAGGTTATAGTACTCGTCCACACTATGACGTAGGGAAGCATCTTCATCAAGATCTAGGAACTGTCTCGTGCTCACCGGGAGTATACCGTTGAGGTTATAGAACTCGTCCACACTATGATGGAGGAAAACATCAAGATCTAGGAACTGACTCGTGCACACCGGGAGTATACCATTGAGGTTATAGTACTCGTCCACACTATGACGTAGGGAAGCATCTTCATAAAGATCTAGGAACTGTCTCGTGCTCACCGGGAGTATACCGTTGAGGTTATAGAACTCGTCCACACTATGATGGAGGAAAACATCAAGATCTAGGAACTGACTCGTGCTCACCCGGAGTATACCGTTGAGGTTATAGTACTCGTCCACAATATGACGTAGGGAAGCATCTTCATCAAGATCTAGGAACTGTCTCGTGCTCACCGTGAGTATACCGTTGAGGTTATAGAACTCGTCCACACTATGATGGAGGAAAACATCAAGATCTAGGAACTGACTCGTGCTCACCGGGAGAATACCGTTGAGGTTATAGTACTCGTCCACACTATGACGTAGGGAAGCATCTTCATCAAGATCTAGGAACTGTCTCTTGCTCACCGGGAGTATACCGTTGAGGTTATAGAACTCGTCCACACTATGATGGAGGAAAACATCAAGATCTAGGAACTGACTCGTGCTCACCGGGAGTATACCGTTGAGGTTATAGTACTCGTCCACACTATGACATAGGGAAGCATCTTCATCAAGATCTAGGAACTGTCTCGTGCTCACCAGGAGTATACCGTTGAGGTTATAGAACTCGTCCACACTATGATGGAGGAAAACATCAAGATCTAGGAACTGACTCGTGCTCACCCGGAGTATACCGTTGAGGTTATAGTACTCGTCCACAATATGACGTAGGGAAGCATCTTCATCAAGATCTAGGAACTGTCTCGTGCTCACCGGGAGTATACCGTTGAGGTTATAGAACTCGTCCACACTATGATGGAGGAAAACATCAAGATCTAGGAACTGACTCGTGCTCACCGGGAGTATACCATTGAGGTTATAGTACTCGTCCACACTATGACGTAGGGAAGAATCTTCATCAAGATCTAGGAACTGTCTCGTGCTCACCGGGAGTATACCGTTGAGGTTATAGAACTCGTCCACACTATGATGGAGGAAAACATCAAGATCTAGAAACTGACTCGTGCTCACCGGGAGAATACCGTTGAGGTTATAGTACTTGTCCAAACTATGACATAGGGAAGCATCTTCATCAAGATCTAGGAACTGTCTCGTGCTCACCGGGAGTATACCGTTGAGGTTATAGAACTCGTCCACACTATGATGGAGGAAAACATCAAGATCTAGGAACTGACTCGTGCTCACCGGGAGTATACCGTTGAGGTTATAGTACTCGTCCACACTATGACGTAGGGAAGCATCTTCATCAAGATCTAGGAACTGTCTCGTGCTCACCGGGAGTATACCGTTGAGGTTATAGAACTCGTCCACACTATGATGGAGGAAAACATCAAGATCTAGAAACTGACTCGTGCTCACCGGGAGTATACCGTTTAGGTTATAGTACTCGTCCACACTATGACATAGGGAAGCATCTTCATCAAGATCTAGGAGCTGTCTCGTGCTCACCGGGAGTATACCGTTGAGGTTATAGAACTCGTCCACACTGTGATGGAGGAAAACATCAAGATCTAGGAACTGACTCGTGCTCACCGGGAGTATACCATTGAGGTTATAGTACTCGTCCACACTATGACGTAGGGAAGAATCTTCATCAAGATCTAGGAACTGTCTCGTGCTCACCGGGAGTATACCGTTGAGGTTATAGAACTCGTCCACACTATGATGGAGGAAAACATCAAGATCTAGAAACTGACTCGTGCTCACCGGGAGTATACCGTTTAGGTTATAGTACTCGTCCACACTATGACATAGGGAAGCATCTTCATCAAGATCTAGGAGCTGTCTCGTGCTCACCGGGAGTATACCGTTGAGGTTATAGAACTCGTCCACACTGTGATGGAGGAAAACATCAAGATCTAGGAACTGACTCGTGCTCACCGGGAGTATACCATTGAGGTTATAGTACTCGTCCACACTATGACGTAGGGAAGAATCTTCATCAAGATCTAGGAACTGTCTCGTGCTCACCGGGAGTATACCGTTGAGGTTATAGAACTCGTCCACACTATGATGGAGGAAAACATCAAGATCTAGGAACTGACTCGTGCTCACCGGGAGTATACCGTTGAGTTTATAGTACTCGTCCACACTATGACGTAGGGAAGCATCTTCATCAAGATCTAGGAACTGTCTCTTGCTCACCGGGAGTATACCGTTGAGGTTATAGAACTCGTCCACACTATGATGGAGGAAAACATCAAGATCTAGGAACTGACTCGTGCTCACCGGGAGTATACCGTTGAGGTTATAGTACTCGTCCACACTATGACATAGGGAAGCATCTTCATCAAGATCTAGGAACTGTCTCGTGCTCACCGGGAGTATACCGTTGAGGTTATAGAACTCGTCCACACTATGATGGAGGAAAACATCAAGATCTAGGAACTGACTCGTGCTCACCCGGAGTATACCGTTGAGGTTATAGTACTCGTCCACAATATGACGTAGGGAAGCATCTTCATCAAGATCTAGGAACTGTCTCGTGCTCACCGGGAGTATACCGTTGAGGTTATAGAACTCGTCCACACTATGATGGAGGAAAACATCAAGATCTAGGAACTGACTCGTGCTCATCGGGAGAATACCGTTGAGGTTATAGTACTTGTCCAAACTATGACGTAGGGAAGCATCTTCGTCAAGATCTAGGAACTGTCTCGTGCTCACCGGGAGTATACCGTTGAGGTTATAGAACTCGTCCACACTATGATGGAGGAAAACATCAAGATCTAGGAACTGACTCGTGCTCACCGGGAGTATACCGTTGAGGTTATAGTACTCGTCCACACTATGACGTAGGGAAGCATCTTCATCAAGATCTAGGAACTGTCTCGTGCTCACCGGGAGTATACCGTTGAGGTTATAGAACTCGTCCACACTATGATGGAGGAAAACATCAAGATCTAGAAACTGACTCGTGCTCACCGGGAGTATACCGTTTAGGTTATAGTACTCGTCCACACTATGACATAGGGAAGCATCTTCATCAAGATCTAGGAGCTGTCTCGTGCTCACCGGGAGTATACCGTTGAGGTTATAGAACTCGTCCACACTGTGATGGAGGAAAACATCAAGATCTAGGAACTGACTCGTGCTCACCGGGAGTATACCATTGAGGTTATAGTACTCGTCCACACTATGACGTAGGGAAGAATCTTCATCAAGATCTAGGAACTGTCTCGTGCTCACCGGGAGTATACCGTTGAGGTTATAGAACTCGTCCACACTATGATGGAGGAAAACATCAAGATCTAGGAACTGACTCGTGCTCACCGGGAGTATACCGTTGAGGTTATAGTACTCGTCCACACTATGACGTAGGGAAGCATCTTCATCAAGATCTAGGAACTGTCTCTTGCTCACCGGGAGTATACCGTTGAGGTTATATAACTCGTCCACACTATGATGGAGGAAAACATCAAGATCTAGGAACTGACTCGTGCTCACCGGGAGTATACCGTTGAGATTATAGTACTTGTCCACACTATGACATAGGGAAGCATCTTCATCAAGATCTAGGAACTGTCTCGTGCTCACCGGGAGTATACCGTTGAGGTTATAGAACTCGTCCATACTATGATGGAGGAAAACATCAAGATCTAGGAACTGACTCGTGCTCACCGGGAGTATACCTTTGAGGTTATAGTACTCGTCCACACTATGACGTAGGGAAGCATCTTCATAAAGATCTAGGAACTGTCTCGTGCTCACCGGGAGTATACCGTTGAGGTTATAGAACTCATCCATACTATGATGGAGAAAAACATCAAGATCTAGGAACTGACTCGTGCTCTCCAGGAGGATACCGTTGAGGTTATAATACTCGTCCACACTATGATGTAGGGAAGCATCTTCATCAAGATCTAGGAAGTGTCTCGTGCTCACCGGGAGTAAAACGTTGAGGTTATAGTACTCATCCACACCATGATAGAGGAAAATATCAAGATCTAGGAACAGACTCATGCTCACCGGGAGTATACCATTGAGGTTATAGTACTCGTCCACACTATGACGTAGGGAAGCATCTTCATCAAGATCTAGGAACTGTCTCATGCTCACCTGGAGTATACCGTTGAGGTTATAGAACTCGTCCACACTATGATGGAGGAAAACATCAAGATCTAGGAACTGACTCGTGCTCACCGGCAGTATACCGTTGAGGTTATAATACTCGTCCACACTATGATGTAGGGAAGAATCTTCATCAAGATCTAGGAACTGTCTCTTGCTCACCGGGAGTATATTGTTGAGGTTATAGAACTCGTCCACACTATGATGGAGGAAAACATCAAGATCTAGGAACTGACTCATGCTCACCGGGATTATATCGTTGAGGTTATAGTAATCGTCCACACTATGACATAGGGAAGCATCTTCATCAAGATCTAGGAACTGTCTCGTGCTCACCGGGAGTATACCGTTGAGGTTATAGAACTCATCCACACTATGATAGAGGAAAACATCAAGATCTAGGAACTGACTCGTGCTCACAGGGAGTATACCGTTGAGGTTATAGTACTCGTCCACACTATGACGTAGGGAAGCATCTTCATAAAGATCTAGGAACTTTCTCGTGCTCACCAGGAGTATACCGCTGAGGTTATAGAACTCGTCCACACTATGATGGAGGAAAACATCAAGATCTAGGAACTGACTCGTGCTCACCAGGAGGATACCGTTGAGGTTATAATACTCGTCCACACTATGACATAGGGAAGCATCTTCATCAAGATCTAGGAACTGTCTCGTGCTCACCGGGAGTATACCGTTGAGGTTATAGAACTCGTCCACACTATGATGGAAGAAAACATCAAGATCTAGGAACTGACTCATGCTCACCGGGAGTACACCGTTGAGGTTATAGTACTCGTCCACACTATGACATAGGGAAGCATATTCATCAAGATCTAGGAACTATCTCGTGCTCACCAGGAGTATACCGTTGAGGTTATAGAACTCGTCCACACTATGATGGAGGAAAACATCAAGATCTAGGAACTGACTCGTGCTCACCGGGAGTATACCATTGAAGTTATAGTACTCGTCCACACTGACATAGGGAAGCATCTTCATCAAGATCTAGGAACTGTCTCGTGCTCACCGAGAGTATACTGTTGAGGTTATAGAACTCGTCCACACTATGATGGAGGAAAACATCTAGATCTAGGAACTGTCTCGTGCTCACCGGGAGGATAACGTTGAGGTTATAATACTCGTCCACACTATGACGTAGGGAAGCATCTTCATCAAGATCTAGGAACTGTCTCGTGCTCACCAGGAGTATACCGTTGAGGTTATAGAACACGTCCACACTATGATGGAGGAAAACATCAAGATCTAGGAACTGACTCGTGCTCACCGGGAGTATACCGTTGAGATTATAGTACTCGTCCACACTATGACATAGGGAAGCATCTTCATCAAGATCTAGGAACTGTATCGTGCTCACCGGGAGTATACCGTTGAGGTTATAGAACTCGTCCACACTATGATGGAGGAAAACATCAAGATCTAGGAATTGACTCGTGCTCACCGGGAGTATACCATTAAGGTATAGTACTCGTCCACACTATGACCTAGGGAAGCATCTTCATCAAGATCTAGGAACTGTCTCTTGCTCACCGGGAGTATATTGTTGAGGTTATAGAACTCGTCCACACTATGATGGAGGAAAACATCAAGATCTAGGAACTGACTCATGCTCACCGGGATTATATCGTTGAGGTTATAGTAATCGTCCACACTATGACATAGGGAAGCATCTTCATCAAGATCTAGGAACTGTCTCGTGCTCACCGGGAGTATACCGTTGAGGTTATAGAACTCGTCCATACTATGATAGAGGAAAACATCAAGATCTAGGAACTGACTCGTGCTCACCGGGAGTATACCGTTGAGGTTATAGTACTCGTCCACACTATGACGTAGGGAAGCATCTTCATAAAGATCTAGGAACTGTCTCGTGCTCACCAGGAGTATACCGTTGAGGTTATAGAACTCGTCCACGCTATGATGGAGGAAAACATCAAGATCTAGGAACTGACTCGTGCTCACCAGGAGGATACCGTTGAGGTTATAATACTCGTCCACACTATGACATAGGGAAGCATCTTCATCAAGATCTAGTAACTGTCTCGTGCTCACCGGGAGTATACCGTTGAGGTTATAGAACTCGTCCACACTATGATGGAAGAAAACATAAAGATCTAGGAACTGACTCATGCTCACCGGGAGTACACCGTTGAGGTTATAGTACTCGTCCACACTATGACGTAGGGAAGCATATTCATCAAGATCTAGGAACTGTCTCGTGCTCACCAGGAGTATACCGTTGAGGTTATAGAACTCGTCCACACTATGATGGAGGAAAACATCAAGATCTAGGAACTGACTCGTGCTCACCGGGAGTATACCATTGAAGTTATAGTACTCGTCCACACTGACATAGGGAAGCATCTTCATCAAGATCTAGGAACTGTCTCGTGCTCACCGAGAGTATACTGTTGAGGTTATAGAACTCGTCCACACTATGATGGAGGAAAACATCAAGATCTAGGAACTGTCTCGTGCTCACCGGGAGGATACCGTTGAGGTTATAATACTCGTCCACACTATGACGTAGGGAAGCATCTTCATCAAGATCTAGGAACTGTCTCGTGCTCACCAGGAGTATACCGTTGAGGTTATAGAACACGTCCACACTATGATGGAGGAAAACATCAAGATCTAGGAACTGACTCGTGCTCACCGGGAGTATACCGTTGAGGTTATAGTACTCATCCACACTATGACATAGGGAAGCATCTTCATCAAGATCTAGGAACTGTATCGTGCTCACCGGGAGTATACCGTTGAGGTTATAGAACTCGTCCACACTATGATGGAGGAAAACATCAAGATCTAGGAATTGACTCGTGCTCACCGGGAGTATACCATTAGGGTTATAGTACTCGTCCACACTATGACCTAGGGAAGCATCTTCATCAAGATCTAGGAACTGTCTCTTGCTCATCGGGAGTATATTGTTGAGGTTATAGAACTCGTCAACACTATGATGGAGGAAAACATCAAGATCTAGGAACTGACTCATGCTCACCGGGATTATATCGTTGAGGTTATAGTAATCGTCCACACTATGACATAGGGAAGCATCTTCATCAAGATCTAGGAACTGTCTCGTGCTCACCGGGAGTATGCCGTTGAGGTTATAGAACTCGTCCACACTATGATAGAGGAAAACATCAAGATCTAGGAACTGAATCGTGCTCACCGGGAGTATACCGTTGAGGTTATAGTACTCGTCCACACTATGACGTAGGGAAGCATCTTCATAAAGATCTAGGAACTGTCTCGTGCTCACCAGGAGTATACCGTTGAGGTTATAGAACTCGTCCACACTATGATGGAGGAAAACATCAAGATCTAGGAACTGACTCGTGCTCACGAGGAGGATACCGTTGAGGTTATAATACTCGTCCACACTATGACATAGGGAAGCATCTTCATCAAGATCTAGGAACTGTCTCGTGCTCACCGGGAGTATACCGTTGAGGTTATAGAACTCGTCCACACTATGATGGAAGAAAACATCAAGATCTAGGAACTGACTCATGCTCACCGGGAGTACACCGTTGAGGTTATAGTACTCGTCCACACTATGACGTAGGGAAGCATATTCATCAAGATCTAGGAACTGTCTCGTGCTCACCAGGAGTATACCGTTGAGGTTATAGAACTCGTCCACACTATGATGGAGGAAAACATCAAGATCTAGGAACTGACTCGTGCTCACCGGGAGTATACCATTGAAGTTATAGTACTCGTCCACACTATGACGTAGGGAAGCATCTTCATCAAGATCTAGGAACTGTCTCGTGCTCACCGGGATTATACCGTTGAGGTTATAGAACTCGTCCACACTATGATGGAGGAAAACATCAAGATCTAGGAACTGACTCGTGCTCACCGGGAGTATACCGTTGAGGTTATAGTACTCGTCCACACTATGACGTAGGGAAGCATCTTCATCAAGATCTAGGAACTGTCTCGTGCTCACCGGGATTATACCGTTGAGGTTATAGAACTCGTCCACACTATGATGGAGGAAAACATCAAGATCTAGGAATTGACTCGTGCTCACCGGGAGTATACCATTAAGGTTATAGTACTCGTCCACAATATGACCTCGGGAAGCATCTTCATCAAGATCTAGGAATTGTCTCTTGCTCACCGGGAGTATATTGTTGAGGTTATAGAACTCGTCCACACTATGATGGAGGAAAACAGCAAGATCTAGGAACTGACTCGTGCTCACCGAGATTATACCGTTGAGGTTATAGTACTCGTCCACACTATGACATAGGGAAGCATCTTCATCAAGATCTAGGAACTGTCTCGTGCTCATCGGGAGTATATCGTTGAGGTTATAGAACTCGTCCACACTATGATGGAGGAAAACATCAAGATCTAGGAACTGACTCGTGCTCACCGGGAGTATACCATTGAGGTTATAGTACTCGTCCACACTATGACGTAGGGAAGCATCTTCATAAAGATCTAGGAACTGTCTCGTGCTCACCGGGAGTATACTGTTGAGGTTATAGAACTCGTCCACACTATGATGGAGAAAAACATCAAGATCTAGGAACTGACTCGTGCTCACCGGGAGGATACCGTTGAGGTTATAATACTCGTCCACACTTTGACGTAGGGAAGCATCTTCATCAAGATCTAGGAACTGTCTCGTGCTCACCGGGACTATACCGTTGAGGTTATAGAACTCATCCACACTATAATGGAGGAAAAAATCAAGATCTAGGAACTGACTCGTGTTCAACGGGAGTATACCGTTGAGGTTATAGTACTCGTCCACACTATGACGTAGGGAATCATCTTCATCAAGATCTAGGAACTGTCTCGTGCTCACCGGGAGTATACCGTTGAGGTTATAGTACTCGTCCACACTATGACGTAGGGAAGCATCTTCATAAAGATCTAGGAACTGTCTCGTGCTCACCAGGAGTATACCGTTGAGGTTATAGAACTCGTCCACACTATGATGGAGGAAAACATCAAGATCTAGGAACTGACTCGTGCTCACCAGGAGGATACCGTTGAGGTTATAATACTCTTCCACACTATGACATAGGGAAGCATCTTCATCAAGATCTAGGAACTGTCTCGTGCTCACCGGGAGTATACCGTTGAGGTTATAGAACTCGTCCACACTATGATGGAAGAAAACATCAAGATCTAGGAACTGACTCATGCTCACCGGGAGTACACCGTTGAGGTTATAGTACTCGTCCACACTATGACGTAGGGAAGCATATTCATCAAGATCTAGGAACTGTCTCGTGCTCACCAAGAGTATACCGTTGAGGTTATAGAACTCGTCCACACTATGATGGAGGAAAACATCAAGATCTAGGAACTGACTCGTGCTCACCGGCAGTATACCATTGAAGTTATAGTACTCGTCCACACTGACATAGGGAAGCATCTTCATCAAGATCTAGGAACTGTCTCGTGATCACCGAGAGTATACTGTTGAGGTTATAGAACTCGTCCACACTATGATGGAGGAAAACATCAAGATCTAGGAACTGTCTCGTGCTCACCGGGAGGATACCGTTGAGGTTATAATACTCGTCCACACTATGACGTAGGGAAGCATCTTCATCAAGATCTAGGAACTGTCTCGTGCTCACCAGGAGTATACCGTTGAGGTTATAGAACTCGTCCACACTATGATGGAGGAAAACATCAAGATCTAGGAACTGACTCGTTCTCACCGGGAGTATACCGTTGAGGTTATAGTACTCGTCCACACTATGACGTAGGGAAGCATCTTCATCAAGATCTAGGAACTGTCTCATGCTCACCGGGAGTATACCGTTGAGGTTATAGAACTCGTCCACACTATGATGGAGGAAAACATCAAGATCTAGAAACTGACTCGTGCTCACCAGGAGTATACCGTTGAGGTTATAGTACTCGTCCACACTATGACGTAGGGAAGCATCTTCATCAAGATCTAGGAACTGTCTCGTGCTCACCGGGAGTATACCGTTGAGGTTATAGAACTCGTCCACACTATGATGGAGGAAAACATCAAGATCTAGGAACTGACTCGTGCTCACCGGGAGTATACCGTTGAGGTTATAGTACTCTTCCACACTATGACGTAGGGAAGCATCTTCATCAAGATCTAGGAACTGTCTCGTGCTCACCGGGATTATACCGTTGAGGTTATAGAACACGTCCACACTATGATGGAGGAAAACATCAAGATCTAGGAATTGACTCGTGCTCACCGGGAGTATACCATTAAGGTTATAGTACTCGTCCACAATATGACCTCGGGAAGCATCTTCATCAAGATCTAGGAACTGTCTCTTGCTCACCGGGAGTATATTGTTGAGGTTATAGAACTCGTCCACACTATGATGGAGGAAAACAGCAAGATCTAGGAACTGACTCGTGCTCACCGAGATTATACTGTTGAGGTTATAGTACTCATCCACACTATGACATAGGGAAGCATCTTCATCAAGATCTAGGAACTGTCTCGTGCTCACCGGGAGTATATCGTTGAGGTTATAGAACTCGTCCACACTATGATGGAGGAAAACATCAAGATCTAGGAACTGACTCGTGCTCACCGGGAGTATACCATTGAGGTTATAGTACTCGTCCACACTATGACGTAGGGAAGCATCTTCATAAAGATCTAGGAACTGTCTCGTGCTCACCGGGAGTATACTGTTGAGGTTATAGAACTCGTCCACACTATGATGGAGGAAAACATCAAGATCTAGGAACTGACTCGTGCTCACCGGGAGGATACCGTTGAGGTTATAATACTCGTCCACACTTTGACGTAGGGAAGCATCTTCATCAAGATCTAGGAACTGTCTCGTGCTCACCGGGACTATACCGTTGAGGTTATAGAACTCATCCACACTATAATGGAGGAAAAAATCAAGATCTAGGAACTGACTCGTGTTCAACGGGAGTATACCGTTGAGGTTATAGTACTCGTCCACACTATGACGTAGGGAATCATCTTCATCAAGATCTAGGAACTATCTCGTGCTCACCGGGAGTATACCGTTGAGGTTATAGAACTCGTCCACACTATGATGGAGGAAAACATCAAGATCTAGAAACTGACTCGTGCTCACTGGGAGTATACCGTTGAGGTTATAGTACTCGTCCACACTATGACGTAGGAAAGCATCTTCATCAAGATCTAGGAACTGTCTCGTGCTCACCGGGAGTATACCGTTGAGGTTATAGAACTCGTCCACACTATGATGGAGGAAAACATCAAGATCTAGGAACTGACTCGTGCTCACCGGGAGTATACCGTTGAGGTTATAGTACTCGTCCACACTATGACATAGGGAAGCATCTTCATCAAGATCTAGGAACTGTATCGTGCTCACCGGGAGTATACCGTTGAGGTTATAGAACTCGTCCACACTATGATGGAGGAAAACATCAAGATCTAGGAATTGACTCGTGCTCACCGGGAGTATACCATTAAGGTTATAGTACTCGTCCACAATATGACCTCGGGAAGCATCTTCATCAAGATCTAGGAACTGTATCTTGCTCACCGGGAGTATATTGTTGAGGTTATAGAACTCGTCCACACTATGATGGAGGAAAACAGCAAGATCTAGGAACTGACTCGTGCTCACCGAGATTATACCGTTGAGGTTATAGTACTCGTCCACACTATGACATAGGGAAGCATCTTCATCAAGATCTAGGAACTGTCTCGTGCTCACCGGGAGTATATCGTTGAGGTTATAGAACTCATCCACACTATGATGGAGGAAAACATCAAGATCTAGGAACTGACTCGTGCTCACCGGGAGTATACCATTGAGGTTATAGTACTCGTCCACACTATGACGTAGGGAAGCATCTTCATAAAGATCTAGGAACTGTCTCGTGCTCACCGGGAGTATACTGTTGAGGTTATAGAACTCGTCCACACTATGATGGAGGAAAACATCAAGATCTAGGAACTGACTCGTGCTCACTGGGAGGATACCGTTGAGGTTATAATACTCGTCCACACTATGACGTAGGGAAGCATCTTCATCAAGATCTAGGAACTGTCTCGTGCTCACCGGGACTATACCGTTGAGGTTATAGAACTCATCCACACTATAATGGAGGAAAAAATCAAGATCTAGGAACTGACTCGTGTTCAACGGGAGTATACCGTTGAGGTTATAGTACTCGTCCACACTATGACGTAGGGAATCATCTTCATCAAGATCTAGGAACTGTCTCGTGCTCACCGGGAGTATATCGTTGAGGTTATAGAACTCGTCCACACTATGATGGAGGAAAACATCAAGATCTAGAAACTGACTCGTGCTCACTGGGAGTATACCGTTGAGGTTATAGTACTCGTTCACACTATGACGTAGGAAAGCATCTTCATCAAGATCTAGGAACTGTCTCGTGCTCACCGGGAGTATACTGTTGAGGTTATAGAACTCGTCCACACTATGATGGAAGAAAACATCAATATCTAGGAACTGACTCGTGCTCACCGGGAGTATAACGTTGAGGTTATAGTACTCGTCCACACTATGACGTAGGGAAGCATCTTCATCAAGATCTAGGAACTGTCTCGTGCTCACCGGGAGTATACCGTTAAGGTTATAGAACTCGTCCACACTATGATGGAGGTAAATATCAAGATCTAGGAACTGACTCGTGCTCACCGGGAGTATACCGTTGAGGTTATAGTACTCGTCCACACTATGACATAGGGAAGCATCTTCATTAAGATCTAGGAACTGTCTCGTGCTCACCGGGAGTATACCATTAAGGTTATAGAACTCGTCCACACTATGATGGAGGAAAGCATCAAGATCTAGGAACTGACTCGTGCTCACCGGGAGTATACCGTTGAGGTTATAGTACTCGTCCACACTATGACGTAGGGAAGCATCTTCATCAAGATCTAGGAACTGTCTCGTGCTCACCGGGAGTATACCGTTGAGGTTATAGAACTCGTCCACACTATGATGGAGGAAAACATCAAGATCTAGAAACTGACTCGTGCTCACCGGGAGTATACCGTTGAGGTTATAGTACTCGTCCACACTATGACATAGGGAAGCATCTTCATCAAGATCTAGGAACTGTCTCGTGCTCACCGGGAGTATACCGTTGAGGTTATAGAACTCGTCCACACTATGATGGAGGAAAACATCAAGATCTAGGAACTGACTCGTGCTCACCGGGAGTATACCTTTGAGGTTATAGTACTCGTCCACACTATGACGTAGGGAAGCATCTTCATCAAGATCTAGGAACTTTCTCATGCTCACCGGGAGTATACCGTTGAGGTTATAGAACTCGTCCACACTATGATGGAGGAAAACATCAAGATCTAGGAACTGACTCGTGCTCACCGGGAGTATACCGTTGAGGTTATAGTACTCGTCCACACTATGACCTAGGGAAGCATCTTCATCAAGATCTAGGAACTATCTCTTGCTTACCGGGAGTATACCGTTGAGGTTATAGAACACGTCCACACTATGATGAAGGAAAACATCAAGATCTAGGAACTGACTCGTGCTCACCGGGAGTATACCGTTGAGGTTATAGTACTCGTCCACACTATGACATAGGGAAGCATCTTCATCAAGATCTAGGAACTGTATCGTGCTCACCGGGAGTATACCGTTGAGGTTATAGAACTCGTCCACACTATGATGGAGGAAAACATCAAGATCTAGGAATTGACTCGTGCTCACCGGGAGTATACCATTAAGGTTATAGTACTCGTCCACACTATGACCTAGGGAAGCATCTTCATCAAGATCTAGGAACTGTCTCTTGCTCACCGGGAGTATATTGTTGAGGTTATAGAACTCGTCCACACTTTGATGGAGGAAAACATCAAGATCTAGGAACTGACTCATGCTCACCGGGATTATATCGTTGAGGTTATAGTAATCGTCCACACTATGACATAGGGAAGCATCTTCATCAAGATCTAGGAACTGTCTCGTGCTCACCGGGAGTATACCATTGAGGTTATAGAACTCGTCCACACTATGATAGAGGAAAACATCAAGATCTAGGAACTGACTCGTGCTCACCGGGAGTATACCGTTGAGGTTATAGTACTCGTCCACACTATGACGTAGGGAAGCATCTTCATAAAGATCTAGGAACTGTCTCGTGCTCACCAGGAGTATACCGTTGAGGTTATAGAACTCGTCCACACTATGATGGAGGAAAACATCAAGATCTAGGAACTGACTCGTGCTCACCGGGAGGATATCGTTGAGGTTATAATACTCGTCCACACTAAGACATAGGGAAGCATCTTCATCAAGATCTAGGAACTGTCTCGTGCTCACCGGAAGTATACCGTTGAGGTTATAGAACTCGTCCACACTATGATGGAAGAACACATCAAGATCTAGGAACTGACTCATGCTCACCGGGAGTACACCGTTGAGGTTATAGTACTCGTCCACACTATGATGTAGGGAAGCATCTTCATCAAGATCTAGGAACTGTCTCGTGCTCACCGGGAGTATACCGTTGAGGTTATAGAACTCGTCCACACTATGATGGAGGAAAACATCAAGATCTAGGAACTGACTCATGCTCACCGGGAGTACACCGTTGAGGTTATAGTACTCGTCCACACTATGACGTAGGGAAGCATCTTCATCAAGATCTAGGAACTGTCTCGTGCTCACCGGGAGTATACCGTTGAGGTTATAGAACTCGTCCACACTATGATGGAGGAAAACATCAAGATCTAGGAATTGACTCGTGCTCATCGGGAGAATACCATTAAGGTTATAGTACTCATCCACACTATGACCTAGGGAAGCATCTTCATCAAGATCTAGGAACTGTCTCTTGCTCACCGGGAGTATATTGTTGAGGTTATAGAACTCGTCCACACTATGATGGAGGAAAACATCAAGATCTAGAACTGACTCGTGCTCACCGGGAGTATATCGTTGAGGTTATAGTACTCGTCCACACTATGACATAGGGAAGCATCTTCATCAAGATCTAGGAACTGTCTTGTGCTCACCGGGAGTATACCGTTGAGGTTATAGAAGTCGTCCACACTATGATGGAGGAAAACATCAAGATCTAGGAACTGACTCGTGCTCACCGGGAGTATACCGTTGAGGTTATAGTACTCGTCCACACTATGATGTAGGGAAGCATCTTCATCAAGATCTAGGAGCTGTCTCTTGCTCACCGGGAGTATACCGTTGAGGTTATAGAACACGTCCACACTATGATGGACGAAAACATCAAGATCTAGGAACTGACTCGTGCTCACCGGGAGTATACCGTTGAGGTTATAGTACTCGTCCACAATATGACATAGGTAAGCATCTTCATCAAGATCTAGGAACTGTCTCGTGCTCACCGGGAGTATACCGTTGAGGTTATAGAACTCGCCCACACTATGATGGAGGAAAACATCAAGATCTAGGAACTGACTCGTGCTCACCGGGGATATACCATTAAGGTTATAGTACTCGTCCACACTATGACGTAGGGAAGCATCTTCATCAAGATCTAGGAATTGTCTCGTGCTCACCGGGAGTATACCGTTGAGGTTATAGAACTCGTCCACACTATGATGGAGGAAAACATCAAGATCTAGGAACTGACTTGTGCTCACCTGGAGTATACCGTTGAGGTTATAGTACTCGTCCACACTATGACGTAGGGAAGCATCTTCATCAAGATCTAGGAACTGTCTCGTGCTCACCGAGAGTATACCATTGAGGTTATAGAACTCGTCCACACTATGATGGAGGAAAACATCAAGATCTAGGAATTGACTCGTGCTCATCGGGAGTATACCATTAAGGTTATAGTACTCGTCCACACTATGACCTAGGGAAGCATCTTCATCAAGATCTAGGAACTGTCTCTTGCTCACCGGGAGTATATTGTTGAGGTTATAGAACTCGTCCACACTATGATGGAGGAAAACATCAAGATCTAGGAACTGACTCAAGCTCACCGGGAGTATATCGTTGAGGTTATAGTACTCGTCCACACTATGACATAGGGAAGCATCTTCATCAAGATCTAGGAACTGTCTCGTGCTCACCGGGAGTATACCGTTGAGGTTATAGAAGTCGTCCACACTATGATGGAGGAAAACATCAAGATCTAGGAACTGACTCGTGCTCACCGGGAGTATACCGTTGAGGTTATAGTACTCGTCCACACTATGATGTAGGGAAGCATCTTCATCAAGATCTAGGAACTGTCTCGTGCTCACCGGGAGAATACCGTTGAGGTTATAGAACTCGTCCACACTATGATGGAGGAAAACATCAAGATCTAGAAACTGACTCGTGCTCACCGGGAGTATACCGTTGAGGTTATAGTACTCGTCCACACTATGACGTAGGGAAGCATCTTCAGCAAGATCTAGGAACTGTCTCGTGCTCACCGGGAGTATACCGTTGAGGTTATAGAACTCGTCCACACTATGATGGAGGAAAACATCAAGATCTAGGAATTGGCTCGTGCTCATCGGGAGTATACCATTAAGGTTATAGTACTCGTCCACACTATGAGTTAGGGAAGCATCTTCATCAAGATCTAGGAACTGTCTCTTGCTCACCGAGAGTATATTGTTGAGGTTATAGAACTCGTCCACACTATGATGGAGGAAAACATCAAGATATAGGAACTGACTCATGCTCACCGGGAGTATATCGTTGAGGTTATAGTACTCGTCCACACTATGACATAGGGAAGCATCTTCATCAAGATCTAGGAACTGTCTCGTGCTCACCGGGAGTATACCGTTGAGGTTATAGAAGTCGTCCACACTATGATGGAGGAAAACATCAAGATCTAGGAACTGACTCGTGCTCACCGGGAGTATACCGTTGAGGTTATAGTACTCGTCCACACTATGATGTAGGGAAGCATCTTCATCAAGATCTAGGAACTGTCTCGTGCTCACCGGGAGTATACCGTTGAGGTTATAGAACTCGTCCACACTATGATGGAGGAAAACATCAAGATCTAGAAACTGACTCGTGCTCACCGGGAGTATACCGTTGAGGTTATAGTACTCGTCCACACTATGACGTAGGGAAGCATCTTCAGCAAGATCTAGGAACTGTCTCGTGCTCACCGGGAGTATACCGTTGAGGTTATAGAACTCGTCCACACTATGATGGAGGAAAACATCAAGATCTAGGAATTGACTCGTGCTCATCGGGAGTATACCATTAAGGTTATAATACTCGTCCACACTATGAGTTAGGGAAGCATCTTCATCAAGATCTAGGAACTGTCTCTTGCTCACCGGGAGTATATTGTTGAGGTTATAGAACTCGTCCACACTATGATGGAGGAAAACATCAAGATCTAGGAACTGACTCGTGCTCATCGGGAGTATATCGTTGAGGTTATAGTACTCGTCCACACTATGACATAGGGAAGCATCTTCATCAAGATCTAGGAAATGTCTCGTGCTCACCGGGAGTATACCGTTGAGGTTATAGAACTCGTCCACACTATGATAGAGGAAAACATCAAGATCTATGAACTGACTCGTGCTCACCGGGAGTATACCGTTGAGGTTATAGTACTCGTCCACACTATGACATAGGGAAGCATCTTCATAAAGATCTAGGAACTGTCTCGTGCTCACTAGGAGTATACCGTTGAGGTTATAGAACTCGTCCACACTATGATGGAGGAAAACATCAAGATCTAGGAACTGACTCGTGCTCACCGGGAGGATACCGTTGAGGTTATAATACTCGTCCACACTATGATGTAGGGAAGCATCTTCATCAAGATCTAGGAACTGTCTCGTGCTCACCGGGAGTATACCGTTGAGGTTATAGAACTCGTCCACACTATGATGGAGGAAAACATCAAGATCTAGGAACTGACTCGTGCTCACCGGGAGTATACCGTTGAGGTTATAGTACTCGTCCACACTATGACATAGGGAAGCATCTTCATCAAGATCTAGGAACTGTCTCGTTTTCACCGGGAGTATACCCTTGAGGTTATAGAACTCGTCCACACTATGATGGAGGAAAACATCAAGATCTAGGAACTAACTCGTGCTCACCGGGAGTATACTGTTGAGGTTATAGTACTCGTCCACACTATGACGTAGGGAAGCATCTTCATCAAGATCTAGGAACTGTCTCGTGCTCACCGGGAGTATACCGTTGAGGTTATAGAACTCGTCCACACTATGATGGAGGAAAACATCAAGATCTAGGAACTGACATGTGCTCATCGGGAGTATACCGTTGAGGTTATAGTACTCGTCTACACTATGACGTAGGGAAGCATCTTCATCAAGATCTAGGAACTGTCTCGTGCTCACTGGGAGTATACCGTTGAGGTTATAGAACTCCTCCACACTATGATGGAGGAAAACATCAAGTTCTAGGAATTGACTCGTGCTCATCGGGAGTATACCACTAAGGTTATAGTACTCGTCCACACTATGACCTAGGGAAGCATCTTCATCAAGATCTAGGAACTGTCTCTTGCTCACCGGGAGTATATTGTTGAGGTTATAGAACTCGTCCACACTATGATGGAGGAAAACATCAAGATCTAGGAACTGACTCGTGCTCACCGGGAGTATATTGTTGAGGTTATAGTACTCGTCCACACTATGACATAGGGAAGCATCTTCATCAAGATCTAGGAACTGTCTCGTGCTCACCGGGAGTATACCGTTGAGGTTATAGAAGTCGTCCACACTATGATGGAGGAAAACATCAAGATCTAGGAACTGACTCGTGCTCACCGGGAGTATACCGTTGAGGTTATAGTACTCGTCCATACTATGACGTAGGGAAGCATCTTCATCAAGATCTAGGAACTGTCTCGTGCTCACCGGGAGTATACCGTTGAGGTTATAGAACTCGTCCACACTATAATGGAGGAAAACATCAAGATCTAGGAACTGACTCGTGCTCACCGGGAGTATACCGTTGAGGTTATAGTACTCGTCCACATTATGACGTAGGGAAGCATCTTCATCAAGATCTAGGAACTGTCTCGTGCTCACCGGGAGTATACCGTTGAGGTTATAGAACTCGTCCACACTATGATGGAGGAAAACATCAAGATCTAGGAATTGACTCGTGCTCATCGGGAGTATACCATTAAGGTTATAGTACTCGTCCACACTATGACCTAGGGAAGCATCTTCATCAAGATCTAGGAACTGTCTCTTGCTCACCGGGAGTATATTCTTGAGGTTATAGAACTCGTCCACACTATGATGGAGGAAAACATCAAGATCTAGGAACTGACTCGTGCTCACCGGGAGTATATCGTTGAGGTTATAGTACTCGTCCACACTATGACATAGGGAAGCATCTTCATCAAGATCTAGGAACTGTCTCGTGCTCACCGGGAGTATACCGTTGAGGTTATAGAAGTCGTCCACACTATGATGGAGGAAAACATCAAGATCTAGGAACTGACTCGTGCTCACCGGGAGTATACCGTTGAGGTTATAGTACTCGTCCACACTATGATGTAGGGAAGCATCTTCATCAAGATCTAGGAACTATCTCGTGCTCACCGGAAGTATACCGTTGAGGTTATAGAACTCGTCCACACTATGATGGAGGAAAACATCAAGATCTAGAAACTGACTCGTGCTCACCGGGAGTATACCGTTGAGGTTATAGTACTCGTCCACACTATGACGTAGGGAAGCATCTTCAGCAAGATCTAGGAACTGTCTCGTGCTCACCGGGAGTATACCGTTGAGGTTATAGAACTCGTCCACACTATGATGGAGGAAAACATCAAGATCTAGGAATTGACTCGTGCTCACCGGGAGTATACCGTTGAGGTTATAGTACTCGTCCACACTATGACGTAGGGAAGCATCTTCAGCAAGATCTAGGAACTGTCTCGTGCTCACCGGGAGTATACCGTTGAGGTTATAGAACTCGTCCACACTATGATGGAGGAAAACATCAAGATCTAGGAATTGACTCGTGCTCATCGGGAGTATACCATTAAGGTTATAGTACTCGTCCACACTATGAGTTAGGGAAGCATCTTCATCAAGATCTAGGAACTGTCTCTTGCTCACCGGGAGTATATTGTTGAGGTTATAGAACTCGTCCACACTATGATGGAGGAAAACATCAAGATATAGGAACTGACTCATGCTCACCGGGAGTATATCGTTGAGGTTATAGTACTCGTCCACACTATGACATAGGGAAGCATCTTCATCAAGATCTAGGAACTGTCTCGTGCTCACCGGGAGTATACCGTTGAGGTTATAGAAGTCGTCCACACTATGATGGAGGAAAACATCAAGATCTAGGAACTGACTCGTGCTCACCGGGAGTATACCGTTGAGGTTATAGTACTCGTCCACACTATGATGTAGGGAAGCATCTTCATCAAGATCTAGGAACTGTCTCGTGCTCACCGGGAGTATACCGTTGAGGTTATAGAACTCGTCCACACTATGATGGAGGAAAACATCAAGATCTAGAAACTGACTCGTGCTCACCGGGAGTATACCGTTGAGGTTATAGTACTCGTCCACACTATGACGTAGGGAAGCATCTTCAGCAAGATCTAGGAACTGTCTCGTGCTCACCGGGAGTATACCGTTGAGGTTATAGAACTCGTCCACACTATGATGGAGGAAAACATCAAGATCTAGGAATTGACTCGTGCTCATCGGGAGTATACCATTAAGGTTATAATACTCGTCCACACTATGAGTTAGGGAAGCATCTTCATCAAGATCTAGGAACTGTCTCTTGCTCACCGGGAGTATATTGTTGAGGTTATAGAACTCGTCCACACTATGATGGAGGAAAACATCAAGATCTAGGAACTGACTCGTGCTCATCGGGAGTATATCGTTGAGGTTATAGTACTCGTCCACACTATGACATAGGGAAGCATCTTCATCAAGATCTAGGAACTGTCTCGTGCTCACCGGGAGTATACCGTTGAGGTTATAGAACTCGTCCACACTATGATAGAGGAAAACATCAAGATCTAGGAACTGACTCGTGCTCACCGGGAGTATACCGTTGAGGTTATAGTACTCGTCCACACTATGACATAGGGAAGCATCTTCATAAAGATCTAGGAACTGTCTCGTGCTCACTAGGAGTATACCGTTGAGGTTATAGAACTCGTCCACACTATGATGGAGGAAAACATCAAGATCTAGGAACTGACTCGTGCTCACCGGGAGGATACCGTTGAGGTTATAATACTCGTCCACACTATGATGTAGGGAAGCATCTTCATCAAGATCTAGGAACTGTCTCGTGCTCACCGGGAGTATACCGTTGAGGTTATAGAACTCGTCCACACTATGATGGAGGAAAACATCAAGATCTAGGAACTGACTCGTGCTCACCGGGAGTATACCGTTGAGGTTATAGTACTCGTCCACACTATGACATAGGGAAGCATCTTCATCAAGATCTAGGAACTGTCTCGTTTTCACCGGGAGTATACCCTTGAGGTTATAGAACTCGTCCACACTATGATGGAGGAAAACATCAAGATCTAGGAACTAACTCGTGCTCACCGAGAGTATACTGTTGAGGTTATAGTACTCGTCCACACTATGACGTAGGGAAGCATCTTCATCAAGATCTAGGAACTGTCTCGTGCTCACCGGGAGTATACCGTTGAGGTTATAGAACTCGTCCACACTATGATGGAGGAAAACATCAAGATCTAGGAACTGACTTGTGCTCACCGGGAGTATACCGTTGAGGTTATAGTACTCGTCTACACTATGACGTAGGGAAGCATCTTCATCAAGATCTAGGAACTGTCTCGTGCTCACTGGGAGTATACCGTTGAGGTTATAGAACTCCTCCACACTATGATGGAGGAAAACATCAAGTTCTAGGAATTGACTCGTGCTCATCGGGAGTATACCACTAAGGTTATAGTACTCGTCCACACTATGACATAGGGAAGCATCTTCATCAAGATCTAGGAGCTGTCTCGTGCTCACCGGGAGTATACCGTTGAGGTTATAGAAGTCGTCCACACTATGATGGAGGAAAACATCAAGATCTAGGAACTGACTCGTGCTCACCGGGAGTATACCGTTGAGGTTATAGTACTCGTCCACACTATGATGTAGGGAAGCATCTTCATCAAGATCTAGGAACTGTCTCTTGCTCACCGGGAGTATACCGTTGAGGTTATAGAACTCGTCCACACTATGATGGAGGAAAACATCAAGATCTAGGAACTGACTCGTGCTCACCGGGAGTATACCGTTGAGGTTATAGTACTCGTCCACACTATGACGTAGGGAAGCATCTTCATCAAGATCTAGGAACTGTCTCGTGCTCACCGGGAGTATACCGTTGAGGTTATAGAAGTCGTCCACACTATGATGGAGGAAAACATCAAGATCTAGGAACTGACTCGTGCTCACCGGAAGTATACCGTTGAGGTTATAGTACTCGTCCACACTATGATGTAGGGAAGCATCTTCATCAAGATCTAGGAACTGTCTCGTGCTCACCGGGAGTATACCGTTGAGGTTATAGAACTCGTCCACACTATGATGGAGGAAAACATCAAGATCTAGGAACTGACTCGTGCTCACCGGGAGTATACCGTTGAGGTTATAGTACTCGTCCACACTATGACGTAGGGAAGCATCTTCATCAAGATCTAGGAACTGTCTCGTGCTCACCGGGAGTATACCGTTGAGGTTATAGAAGTCGTCCACACTATGATGGAGGAAAACATCAAGATCTAGGAACTGACTCGTGCTCACCGGGAGTATACCGTTGAGGTTATAGTACTCGTCCACACTATGACATAGGGAAGCATCTTCATCAAGATCTAGGAACTGTCTCGTTTTCACCGGGAGTATACCCTTGAGGTTATAGAACTCGTCCACACTATGATGGAGGAAAACATCAAGATCTAGGAACTAACTCGTGCTCACCGGGAGTATACTGTTGAGGTTATAGTACTCGTCCACACTATGACGTAGGGAAGCATCTTCATCAAGATCTAGGAACTGTCTCGTGCTCACCGGGAGTATACCGTTGAGGTTATAGAACTCGTCCACACTATGATGGAGGAAAACATCAAGATCTAGGAACTGACTTGTGCTCACCGGGAGTATACCGTTGAGGTTATAGTACTCGTCTACACTATGACGTAGGGAAGCATCTTCATCAAGATCTAGGAACTGTCTCGTGCTCACTGGGAGTATACCGTTGAGGTTATAGAACTCCTCCACACTATGATGGAGGAAAACATCAAGTTCTAGGAATTGACTCGTGCTCATCGGGAGTATACCACTAAGGTTATAGTACTCGTCCACACTATGACCTAGGGAAGCATCTTCATCAAGATCTAGGAACTGTCTCTTGCTCACCGGGAGTATATTGTTGAGGTTATAGAACTCGTCCACACTATGATGGAGGAAAACATCAAGATCTAGGAACTGACTCGTGCTCACCGGGAGTATATTGTTGAGGTTATAGTACTCGTCCACACTATGACATAGGGAAGCATCTTCATCAAGATATAGGAACTGTCTGGTGCTCACCGGGAGTATACCATTGAGGTTATAGAAGTCGTCCACACTATGATGGAGGAAAACATCAAGATCTAGGAACTGACTCGTGCTCACCGGGAGTATACTGTTGAGGTTATAGTACTCGTCCACACTATGACGTAGGGAAGCATCTTCATCAAGACTTAGGAACTGTCTCGTGCTCACCGGGAGTATACCGTTGAGGTTATAGAACTCGTCCACACTATGATGGAGGAAAACATCAAGATCTAGGAACTGACTCGTGCTCACCGGGAGTATACCGTTGAGGTTATAGTACTCGTCCACACTATGACGTAGGGAAGCATCTTCATCAAGATCTAGGAACTGTCTCGTGCTCACCGGGAGTATACCGTTGAGGTTATAGAACTCGTCCACACTATGATGGAGGAAAACATCAAGATCTAGGAATTGACTCGTGCTCATCGGGAGTATACCATTAAGGTTATAGTACTCGTCCACACTATGACCTAGGGAAGCATCTTCATCAAGATCTAGGAACTGTCTCTTGCTCATCGGGAGTATATTCTTGAGGTTATAGAACTCGTCCACACTATGATGGAGGAAAACATCAAGATCTAGGAACTGACTCGTGCTCACCGGGAGTATATCGTTGAGGTTATAGTACTCGTCCACACTATGACATAGGGAAGCATCTTCATCAAGATCTAGGAACTGTCTCGTGCTCACCGGGAGTATACCGTTGAGGTTATAGAAGTCATCCACACTATGATGGAGGAAAACATCAAGATCTAGGAACTGACTCGTGCTCACCGGGAGTATACCGTTGAGGTTATAGTACTCGTCCACACTATGACGTAGGGAAGCATCTTCATCAAGATCTAGGAACTGTCTCGTGCTCACCGGCAGTATACCGTTGAGGTTATAGAACTCGTCCACACTATGATGGAGGAAAACATCAAGATCTAGGAACTGACTCGTGCTCACCGGGAGTATACCGTTGAGGTTATAGTACTCGTCCACACTATGACGTAGGGAAGCATCTTCATCAAGATCTAGGAACTGTCTCGTGCTCACCGGGAGTATACCGTTAAGGTTATAGAACTCGTCCACACTATGATGGAGGAAAACATCAAGATCTAGGAATTGACTCGTGCTCATCGGGAGTATACCATTAAGGTTATAGTACACATCCACACTATGACCTAGGGAAGCATCTTCATCAAGATCTAGGAACTGTCTCTTGCTCACCGGGAGTATATTGTTGAGGTTATAGAACTCGTCCACACTATGATGGAGGAAAACATCAAGATCTAGGAACTGACTCGTGCTCACCGGGAGTATACCGTTGAGGTTATAGTACTCGTCCACACTATGACGTAGGGAAGCATCTTCATCAAGATCTAGGAACTGTCTCGTGCTCACCGAGAGTATACCATTGAGGTTATAGAACTCGTCCACACTATGATGGAGGAAAATATCAAGATCTAGGAACTGACTCGTGCTCACAGGGAGTATACCGTTGAGGTTATAGTACTCGTCCACACTATGATGTAGGGAAGCATCTTCATCAAGATCTAGGAACTGTCTCTTGCCCACCGGGAGTATACCGTTGAGGTTATAGAACACGTCCACACTATGATGGAGGAAAACATCAAGATCTAGGAACTGACTCGTGCTCACCGGGAGTATACCGTTGAGGTTATAGTACTCGTCCACACTATGACATAGGGAAGCATCTTCATCAAGATCTAGGAACTGTCTCGTGCTCACCGGGAGTATACCGTTGAGGTTATAGAACTCGCCCACACTATGATGGAGGAAAACATCAAGATCTAGGAATTGACTCGTGCTCACCGGGGATATACCATTAAGGTTATAGTACTCGTCCACACTATGACGTAGGGAAGCATCTTCATCAAGATCTAGGAATTGTCTCGTGCTCACCGGGAGTATACCATTGAGGTTATAGAACTCGTCCACACTATGATGGAGGAAAACATCAAGATCTAGGAACTGACTTGTGCTCACCGGGAGTATACCGTTGAGGTTATAGTACTCGTCCACACTATGACGTAGGGAAGCATATTCATCAAGATCTAGGAACTGTCTCGTGCTCACCGAGAGTATACCATTGAGGTTATAGAACTCGTCCACACTATGATGGAGGAAAACATCAAGATCTAGGAATTGACTCGTGCTCATCGGGAGTATACCATTAAGGTTATAGTACTCGTCCACACTATGACCTAGGGAAGCATCTTCATCAAGATCTAGGAACTGTCTCTTGCTCACCGGGAGTATATTGTTGAGGTTATAGAACTCGTCCACACTATGATGGAGGAAAACATCAAGATCTAGGAACTGACTCATGCTCACTGGGAGTATATCGTTGAGGTTATAGTACTCGTCCACACTATGACATAGGGAAGCATCTTCATCAAGATCTAGGAGCTGTCTCGTGCTCACCGGGAGTATACCGTTGAGGTTATAGAAGTCGTCCACACTATGATGGAGGAAAACATCAAGATCTAGGAACTGACTCGTGCTCACCGGGAGTATACCGTTGAGGTTATAGTACTCGTCCACACTATGATGTAGGGAAGCATCTTCATCAAGATCTAGGAACTGTCTCTTGCTCACCGGGAGTATACCGTTGAGGTTATAGAACTCGTCCACACTATGATGGAGGAAAACATCAAGATCTAGGAACTGACTCGTGCTCACCGGGAGTATACCGTTGAGGTTATAGTACTCGTCCACACTATGACGTAGGGAAGCATCTTCATCAAGATCTAGGAACTGTCTCGTGCTCACCGGGAGTATACCGTTGAGGTTATAGAAGTCGTCCACACTATGATGGAGGAAAACATCAAGATCTAGGAACTGACTCGTGCTCACCGGAAGTATACCGTTGAGGTTATAGTACTCGTCCACACTATGATGTAGGGAAGCATCTTCATCAAGATCTAGGAACTGTCTCGTGCTCACCGGGAGTATACCGTTGAGGTTATAGAACTCGTCCACACTATGATGGAGGAAAACATCAAGATCTAGGAACTGACTCGTGCTCACCGGGAGTATATCGTTGAGGTTATAGTACTCGTCCACACTATGACATAGGGAAGCATCTTCATCAAGATCTAGGAACTGTCTCGTGCTCACCGGGAGTATACCGTTGAGGTTATAGAACTCGTCCACACTATGATGGAGGAAAACATCAAGATCTAGGAATTGACTCGTGCTCATCGGGAGTATACCATTAAGGTTATAGTACTCGTCCACACTATGAGTTAGGGAAGCATCTTCATCAAGATCTAGGAACTGTCTCTTGCTCACCGGGGGTATATTGTTGAGGTTATAGAACTCGTCCACACTATGATGGAGGAAAACATCAAGATCTAGGAACTGACTCGTGCTCACCGGGAGTATATCGTTGAGGTTATAGTACTCGTCCTTACTATGACCTAGGGAAGCATCTTCATCAAGATCTAGGAACTGTCTCTTGCTCACCGGGAGTATATTGTTGAGGTTATAGAACTCGTCCACACTATGATGGAGGAAAACATCAAGATCTAGGAACTGACTCGTGCTCACCGGGAGTATATCGTTGAGGTTATAGTACTCGTCCACACTATGACATAGGGAAGCATCTTCATCAAGATCTAGGAACTGTCTCGTGCTCACCGGGAGTATACCGTTGAGGTTATAGAAGTCGTCCACACTATGATGGAGGAAAACATCAAGATCTAGGAACTGACTCGTGCTCACCGGGAGTATACCGTTGAGGTTATATTACTCGTCCACACTATGACGTAGGGAAGCATCTTCATCAAGATCTAGGAACTGTCTCGTGCTCACCGGGAGTATACCGTTGAGGTTATAGAACTCGTCCACACTATGATGTAGGAAAACATCAAGATCTAGGAACTGACTCGTGCTCACCGGGAGTATACCGTTGAGGTTATAGTACTCGTCCACACTATGACATAGGGAAGCATCTTCATCAAGATCTAGGAACTGTCTCGTGCTCACCGGGAGTATACCGTTGAGGTTATACAACTCGTCCACACTATGATGGAGGAAAACATCAAGATCTAGGAACTGACTTGTGCTCACCGGGAGTATACCGTTGAGGTTATAGTACTCGTCCACACTATGACGTAGGGAAACATCTTCATCAAGATCTAGGAACTGTCTCGTGCTCACCGGGAGTATACCGTTGAGGTTATAGAACTCCTCCACACTATGATGGAGGAAAACATCAAGATCTAGGAATTCACTCGTGCTCATCGGGAGTATACCATTAAGGTTATAGTACTCGTCCACACTATGACCTAGTGAAGCATCTTCATCAAGATCTAGGAACTGTCTCTTGCTCACCGGGAGTATATTGTTGAGGTTATAGAACTCGTCCACACTATGATGGAGGAAAACATCAAGATCTAGGAACTGACTCGTGCTCACCGGGAGTATACCGTTGAGGTTATAGTACTCGTCCACACTATGACGTAGGGAAGCATCTTCATCAAGATCTAGGAACTGTCTCGTGCTCACCGAGAGTATACCATTGAGGTTATAGAACTCGTCCACACTATGATGGAGGAAAACATCAAGATCTAGGAACTGACTCGTGCTCACCGGGAGTATATCGTTGAGGTTATAGTACTCGTCCACACTATGACATAGGGAAGCATCTTCATCAAGATCTAGGAGCTGTCTCGTGCTCACCGGGAGTATACCGTTGAGGTTATAGAAGTCGTCCACACTATGATGGAGGAAAACATCAAGATCTAGGAACTGACTCGTGCTCACCGGGAGTATACCGTTGAGGTTATAGTACTCGTCCACACTATGATGTAGGGAAGCATCTTCATCAAGATCTAGGAACTGTCTCTTGCTCACCGGGAGTATACCGTTGAGGTTATAGAACTCGTCCACACTATGATGGAGGAAAACATCAAGATCTAGGAACTGACTCGTGCTCACCGGGAGTATACCGTTGAGGTTATAGTACTCGTCCACACTATGACGTAGGGAAGCATCTTCATCAAGATCTAGGAACTGTCTCGTGCTCACCGGGAGTATACCGTTGAGGTTATAGAAGTCGTCCACACTATGATGGAGGAAAACATCAAGATCTAGGAACTGACTCGTGCTCACCGGAAGTATACCGTTGAGGTTATAGTACTCGTCCACACTATGATGTAGGGAAGCATCTTCATCAAGATCTAGGAACTGTCTCGTGCTCACCGGGAGTATACCGTTGAGGTTATAGAACTCGTCCACACTATGATGGAGGAAAACATCAAGATCTAGGAACTGACTCGTGCTCACCGGGAGTATACCGTTGAGGTTATAGTACTCGTCCACACTATGACATAGGGAAGCATCTTCATCAAGATCTAGGAACTGTCTCGTGCTCACCGGGAGTATACCGTTGAGGTTATAGAACTCGTCCACACTATGATGGAGGAAAACATCAAGATCTAGGAATTGACTCGTGCTCATCGGGAGTATACCATTAAGGTTATAGTACTCGTCCACACTATGAGTTAGGGAAGCATCTTCATCAAGATCTAGGAACTGTCTCTTGCTCACCGGGGGTATATTGTTGAGGTTATAGAACTCGTCCACACTATGATGGAGGAAAACATCAAGATCTAGGAACTGACTCGTGCTCACCGGGAGTATATCGTTGAGGTTATAGTACTCGTCCTTACTATGACCTAGGGAAGCATCTTCATCAAGATCTAGGAACTGTCTCTTGCTCACCGGGAGTATATTGTTGAGGTTATAGAACTCGTCCACACTATGATGGAGGAAAACATCAAGATCTAGGAACTGACTCGTGCTCACCGGGAGTATATCGTTGAGGTTATAGTACTCGTCCACACTATGACATAGGGAAGCATCTTCATCAAGATCTAGGAACTGTCTCGTGCTCACCGGGAGTATACCGTTGAGGTTATAGAAGTCGTCCACACTATGATGGAGGAAAACATCAAGATCTAGGAACTGACTCGTGCTCACCGGGAGTATACCGTTGAGGTTATATTACTCGTCCACACTATGACGTAGGGAAGCATCTTCATCAAGATCTAGGAACTGTCTCGTGCTCACCGGGAGTATACCGTTGAGGTTATAGAACTCGTCCACACTATGATGTAGGAAAACATTAAGATCTAGGAACTGACTCGTGCTCACCGGGAGTATACCGTTGAGGTTATAGTACTCGTCCACACTATGACATAGGGAAGCATCTTCATCAAGATCTAGGAACTGTCTCGTGCTCACCGGGAGTATACCGTTGAGGTTATACAACTCGTCCACACTATGATGGAGGAAAACATCAAGATCTAGGAACTGACTTGTGCTCACCGGGAGTATACCGTTGAGGTTATAGTACTCGTCCACACTATGACGTAGGGAAACATCTTCATCAAGATCTAGGAACTGTCTCGTGCTCACCGGGAGTATACCGTTGAGGTTATAGAACTCCTCCACACTATGATGGAGGAAAACATCAAGATCTAGGAATTCACTCGTGCTCATCGGGAGTATACCATTAAGGTTATAGTACTCTTCCACACTATGACCTAGTGAAGCATCTTCATCAAGATCTAGGAACTGTCTCTTGCTCACCGGGAGTATATTGTTGAGGTTATAGAACTCGTCCACACTATGATGGAGGAAAACATCAAGATCTAGGAACTGACTCGTGCTCACCGGGAGTATACCGTTGAGGTTATAGTACTCGTCCACACTATGACGTAGGGAAGCATCTTCATCAAGATCTAGGAACTGTCTCGTGCTCACCGAGAGTATACCATTGAGGTTATAGAACTCGTCCACACTATGATGGAGGAAAATATCAAGATCTAGGAACTGACTCGTGCTCACCGGGAGTATACCGTTGAGGTTATAGTACTCGTCCACACTATGATGTAGGGAAGCATCTTCATCAAGATCTAGGAACTGTCTCTTGCTCACCGAGAGTATACCGTTGAGGTTATAGAACACGTCCACACTATGATGGAGGAAAACATCAAGATCTAGGAACTGACTCGTGCTCACCGGGAGTATACCGTTGAGGTTATAGTACTCGTCCACACTATGACATAGGGAAGCATCTTCATCAAGATCTAGGAACTGTCTCGTGCTCACCGGGAGTATACCGTTGAGGTTATAGAACTCGCCCACACTATGATGGAGGAAAACATCAAGATCTAGGAATTGACTCGTGCTCACCGGGGATATACCATTAAGGTTATAGTACTCGTCCACACTATGACGTAGGGAAGCATCTTCATCAAGATCTAGGAATTGTCTCGTGCTCACCGGGAGTATAACCTTGAGGTTATAGAACTCGTCCACACTATGATGGAGGAAAACATCAAGATCTAGGAATTGAGTCGTGCTCACCGGGAGTATACCGTTGAGGTTATAGTACTCGTCCACACTATGACGTAGGGAAGCATCTTCATCAAGATCTAGGAACTGTCTCGTGCTCACCGGGAGTATACCGTTGAGGTTATAGAACTCGTCCACACTATGATGGAGGAAAACATCAAGATCTAGGAATTGACTCGTGCTCATCGGGAGTATACCATTAAGGTTATAGTACTCGTCCACACTATGAGTTAGGGAAGCATCTTCATCAAGATCTAGGAACTGTCTCTTGCTCACCGGGAGTATATTGTTGAGGTTATAGAACTCGTCCACACTATGATGGAGGAAAACATCAAGATCTAGGAACTGACTCGTGCTCACCGGGAGTATATCGTTGAGGTTATAGTACTCGTCCACACTATGACATAGGGAAGCATCTTCATCAAGATCTAGGAACTGTCTCGTGCTCACCGGGAGTATACCGTTGAGGTTATAGAACTCGTCCACACTATGATAGAGGAAAACATCAAGATCTAGGAACTGACTCGTGCTCATCGGGAGTATACCGTTGAGGTTATAGTACTCGTCCACACTATGACCTAGGGAAGCATCTTCATCAAGATCTAGGAACTGTCTCTTGCTCACCGGGAGTATATTGTTGAGGTTATAGAACTCGTCCACACTATGATGGAGGAAAACATCAAGATCTAGGAACTGACTCGTGCTCACCGGGAGTATACCGTTGAGGTTATAGTACTCGTCCACACTATGACGTAGGGAAGCATCTTCATCAAGATCTAGGAACTGTCTCGTGCTCACCGAGAGTATACCATTGAGGTTATAGAACTCGTCCACACTATGATGGAGGAAAATATCAAGATCTAGGAACTGACTCGTGCTCACCGGGAGTATACCGTTGAGGTTATAGTACTCGTCCACACTATGATGTAGGGAAGCATCTTCATCAAGATCTAGGAACTGTCTCTTGCTCACCGAGAGTATACCGTTGAGGTTATAGAACACGTCCACACTATGATGGAGGAAAACATCAAGATCTAGGAACTGACTCGTGCTCACCGGGAGTATACCGTTGAGGTTATAGTACTCGTCCACACTATGACATGGGGAAGCATCTTCATCAAGATCTAGGAACTGTCTCGTGCTCACCGGGAGTATACCGTTGAGGTTATAGAACTCGCCCACACTATGATGGAGGAAAACATCAAGATCTAGGAATAGACTCGTGCTCACCGGGGATATACCATTAAGGTTATAGTACTCGTCCACACTATGACGTAGGGAAGCATCTTCATCAAGATCTAGGAATTGTCTCGTGCTCACCGGGAGTATACCCTTGAGGTTATAGAACTCGTCCACACTATGATGGAGGAAAACATCAAGATCTAGGAATTGAGTCGTGCTCACCGGGAGTATACCGTTGAGGTTATAGTACTCGTCCACACTATGACGTAGGGAAGCATCTTCATCAAGATCTAGGAACTGTCTCGTGCTCACCGGGAGTATACCGTTGAGGTTATAGAACTCTTCCACACTATGATGGAGGAAAACATCAAGATCTAGGAATTGACTCGTGCTCATCGGGAGTATACCATTAAGGTTATAGTACTCGTCCACACTATGAGTTAGGGAAGCATCTTCATCAAGATCTAGGAACTGTCTCTTGCTCACCGGGAGTATATTGTTGAGGTTATAGAACTCGTCCACACTATGATGGAGGAAAACATCAAGATCTAGGAACTGACTCGTGCTCACCGGGAGTATATCGTTGAGGTTATAGTACTCGTCCACACTATGACATAGGGAAGCATCTTCATCAAGATCTAGGAACTGTCTCGTGCTCACCGGGAGTATACCGTTGAGGTTATAGAACTCGTCCACACTATGATAGAGGAAAACATCAAGATCTAGGAACTGACTCGTGCTCATCGGGAGTATACCGTTGAGGTTATAGTACTCGTCCACACTATGACCTAGGGAAGCATCTTCATCAAGATCTAGGAACTGTCTCTTGCTCACCGGGAGTATATTGTTGAGGTTATAGAACTCGTCCACACTATGATGGAGGAAAACATCAAGATCTAGGAACTGACTTGTGCTCACCGGGAGTATACCGTTGAGGTTATAGTACTCGTCCACACTATGACGTAGGGAAGCATCTTCATCAAGATCTAGGAACTATCTCGTGCTCACCGGGAGTATACCGTTGAGGTTATAGAACTCCTCCACACTATGATGGAGGAAAACATCAAGATCTAGGAATTGACTCGTGCTCATCGGGAGTATACCATTAAGGTTATAGTACTCGTCCACACTATGACCTAGGGAAGCATCTTCATCAAGATCTAGGAACTGTCTCTTGCTCACCGGGAGTATATTGTTGAGGTTATAGAACTCGTCCACACTATGATGGAGGAAAACATCAAGATCTAGGAACTGACTCGTGCTCACCGGGAGTATACCGTTGAGGTTATAGTACTCGTCCACACTATGACGTAGGGAAGCATCTTCATCAAGATCTAGGAACTGTCTCGTGCTCACCGAGAGTATACCATTGAGGTTATAGAACTCGTCCACACTATGATAGAGGAAAATATCAAGATCTAGGAACTGACTCGTGCTCACCGGGAGTATACCGTTGAGGTTATAGTACTCGTCCACACTATGATGTAGGGAAGCATCTTTATCAAGATCTAGGAACTGTCTCTTGCTCACCGGGAGTATACCGTTGAGGTTATAGAACACGTCCACACTATGATGGAGGAAAACATCAAGATCTAGGAACTGACTCGTGCTCACCGGGAGTATACCGTTGAGGTTATAGTACTCGTTCACACTATGACATAGGGAAGCATCTTCATCAAGATCTAGGAACTGTCTCGTGCTCACCGGGAGTATACCGTTGAGGTTATAGAACTCGCCCACACTATGATGGAGGAAAACATCAAGATCTAGGAATTGACTCGTGCTCACCGGGGATATACCATTAAGTTTATAGTACTCGTCCACACTATGACGTAGGGAAGCATCTTCATCAAGATCTAGGAATTGTCTCGTGCTCACCGGGAGTATACCCTTGAGGTTATAGAACTCGTCCACACTATGATGGAGGAAAACATCAAGATCTAGGAACTGAGTCGTGCTCACCGGGAGTATACCGTTGAGGTTATAGTACTCGTCCACACTATGACGTAGGGAAGCATCTTCATCAAGATCTAGGAACTGTCTCGTGCTCACCGGGAGTATACCGTTGAGGTTATAGAACTCGTCCACACTATGATGGAGGAAAACATCAAGATCTAGCAATTGACTCGTGCTCATCGGGAGTATACCATTAAGGTTATAGTACTCGTCCACACTATGAGTTAGGGAAGCATCTTCATCAAGATCTAGGAACTGTCTCTTGCTCACCGGGAGTATATTGTTGAGGTTATAGAACTCGTCCACACTATGATGGAGGAAAACATCAAGATCTAGGAACTGACTCATGCTCACCGGGAGTATATCGTTGAGGTTATAGTACTCGTCCACACTATGACATAGGGAAGCATCTTCATCAAGATCTAGGAACTGTCTCGTGCTCACCGGGAGTATACCGTTGAGGTTATAGAACTCGTCCACACTATGATAGAGGAAAACATCAAGATCTAGGAACTGACTCGTGCTCATCAGGAGTATACCGTTGAGGTTATAGTACTCGTCCACACTATGACCTAGGGAAGCATCTTCATCAAGATCTAGGAACTGTCTCTTGCTCACCGGGAGTATATTGTTGAGGTTATAGAACTCGTCCACACTATGATGGAGGAAAACATCAAGATCTAGGAACTGACTCGTGCTCACCGGGAGTATACCGTTGAGGTTATAGTACTCGTCCACACTATGACGTAGGGAAGCATCTTCATCAAGATCTAGGAACTGTCTCGTGCTCACCGAGAGTATACCATTGAGGTTATAGAACTCGTCCACACTATGATGGAGGAAAATATCAAGATCTAGGAACTGACTCGTGCTCACCGGGAGTATACCGTTGAGGTTATAGTACTCGTCCACACTATGATGTAGGGAAGCATCTTCATCAAGATCTAGGAACTGTCTCTTGCTCACCAGGAGTATACCGTTGAGGTTATAGAACACGTCCACACTATGATGGAGGAAAACATCAAGATCTAGGAACTGACTCGTTCTCACCGGGAGTATACCGTTGAGGTTATAGTACTCGTCTACACTATGACATAGGGAAGCATCTTCATCAAGATCTAGGAACTGTCTCGTGCTCACCGGGAGTATACCGTTGAGGTTATAGAACTCGCCCACACTATGATGGAGGAAAACATCAAGATCTAGGAATTGACTCGTGCTCACCGGGGATATACCATTAAGGTTATAGTACTCGTCCACACTATGACGTAGGGAAGCATCTTCATCAAGATCTAGGAATTGTCTCGTGCTCACCGGGAGTATACCCTTGAGGTTATAGAACTCGTCCACACTATGATGGAGGAAAACATCAAGATCTAGGAACTGACTTGTGCTCACCGGGAGTATAGCGTTGAGGTTATAGTACTCGTCCACACTATGACGTAGGGAAGCATCTTCATCAAGATCTAGGAACTGTCTCGTGCTCACCGAGAGTATACCATTGAGGTTATAGAACTCGTCCACACTATGATGGAGGAAAACATCAAGATCTAGGAATTGACTCGTGCTCATCGGGAGTATACCATTAAGGTTATAGTACTCGTCCACACTATGACCTAGGGAAGCATCTTCATCAAGATCTAGGAACTGTCTCTTGCTCACCGGGAGTATATTGTTGAGGTTATAGAACTCGTCCACACTATGATGGAGGAAAACATCAAGATCTAGGAACTGACTCATGCTCACCGGGAGTATATCGTTGAGGTTATAGTACTCGTCCACACTATGGAATAGGGAAGCATCTTCATCAAGATCTAGGAGTTGTCTCGTGCTCACCGGGAGTATACCGTTGAGGTTATAGAAGTCGTCCACACTATGATGGAGGAAAACATCAAGATCTAGGAACTGACTCGTGCTCACCGGGAGTATACCGTTGAGGTTATAGTACTCGTCCACACTATGATGTAGGGAAGCATCTTCATCAAGATATAGGAATTGTCTCTTGCTCATCGGGAGTATACCGTTGAGGTTATAGAACTCGTCCACACTATGATGGAGGAAAACATCAAGATCTAGGAACTGACTCGTGCTCACCGGGAGTATACCGTTGAGGTTATAGTACTCGTCCACACTATGACGTAGGGAAGCATCTTCATCAAGATCTAGGAACTGTCTCGTGCTCACCGGGAGTATACCGTTGAGGTTATAGAAGTCGTCCACACTATGATGGAGGAAAACATCAAGATCTAGGAACTGACTCGTGCTCACCGGAAGTATACCGTTGAGGTTATAGTACTCGTCCACACTATGATGTAGGGAAGCATCTTCATCAAGATCTAGGAACTGTCTCGTGCTCACCGGGAGTATACCGTTGAGGTTATAGAACTCGTCCACACTATGATGGAGGAAAACATCAAGATCTAGGAACTGACTCGTGCTCACCGGGAGTATACCGTTGAGGTTATAGTACTCGTCCACACTATGACGTAGGGAAGCATCTTCATCAAGATCTAGGAACTGTCTCGTGCTCACCGGGAGTATACCGTTGAGGTTATAGAACTCGTCCAAACTATGATGGAGGAAAACATCAAGATCTAGGAATTGACTCGTGCTCATCGGGAGTATACCATTAAGGTTATAGTACTCGTCCACACTATGACCTAGGGAAGCATCTTCATCAAGATCTAGGAACTGTCTCTTGCTCACCGGGAGTATATTGTTGAGGTTATAGAACTCGTCCACACTATGATGGAGGAAAACATCAAGATCTAGGAACTGACTCATGCTCACCGGGAGTATATCGTTGAGGTTATAGTAATCGTCCACACTATGACATAGGGAAGCATCTTCATCGAGATCTAGGAGCTGTCTCGTGCTCACCGGGAGTATACCGTTGAGGTTATAGAAGTCGTCCACACTATGATGGAGGAAAACATCAAGATCTAGGAACTGACTCGTGCTCACCGGGAGTATACCGTTGAGGTTATAGTACTCGTCCACACTATGATGTAGGGAAGCATCTTCATCAAGATATAGGAACTGTCTCTTGCTCACCGGGAGTATACCGTTGAGGTTATAGAACTCGTCCACACTATGATGGAGGAAAACATCAAGATCTAGGAACTGACTCGTGCTCACCGGGAGTATACCGTTGAGGTTATAGTACTCGTCCACACTATGACGTAGGGAAGCATCTTCATCAAGATCTAGGAACTGTCTCGTGCTCACCGGGAGTATACCGTTGAGGTTATAGAAGTCGTCCACACTATGATGGAGGAAAACATCAAGATCTAGGAACTGACTCGTGCTCACCGGAAGTATACCGTTGAGGTTATAGTACTCGTCCACACTATGACGTAGGGAAGCATCTTCATCAAGATCTAGGAACTGTCTCGTGCTCACCGGGAGTATACCGTTGAGGTTATAGAACTCGTCCACACTATGATGTAGGAAAACATCAAGATTTAGGAACTGAATCGTGCTCACCGGGAGTATACCGTTGAGGTTATAGTACTCGTCCACACTATGACGTAGGGAAGCATCTTCATCAAGATCTAGGAACTATCTCGTGCTCACCGGGAGTATACCGTTGAGGTTATAGAACTCGTCCACACTATGATGGAGGAAAACATCAAGATCTAGGAATTGACTCGTGCTCATCGGGAGTATACCATTAAGGTTATAGTACTCATCCACACTATGACCTAGGGAAGCATCTTCATCAAGATCTAGGAACTGTCTCTTGCTCACCGGGAGTATATTGTTGAGGTTATAGAACTCGTCCACACTATGATGGAGGAAAACATCAAGATCTAGGAACTGACTCGTGCTCATCGGGAGTATATCGTTGAGGTTATAGTACTCGTCCACACTATGACATAGGGAAGCATCTTCATCAAGATCTAGGAACTGTCTCGTGCTCACCTAGAGTATACCATTGAGGTTATAGAACTCGTCCACACTATGATGGAGGAAAACATTAAGATCTAGGAACTGACTCATGCTCATCGGGAGTATACCGTTGAGGTTATAGTACTCGTCCACACTATGACGTAGGTAAGCATCTTCATAAAGATCTAGGAACTGTCTCGTGCTCACCGGGAGTATACCGTTGAGGTTATAGAACTCGTCCATACTATGATGGAGGAAAACATTAAGATCTAGGAACTGACTCGTGCTCACCGGGAGTATACCGTTGAGGTTATATTACTCGTCCACACTATGACGTAGGGAAGCATCTTCATCAAGATCTAGGAACTGTCTCGTGCTCACCGGGAGTATACCGTTGAGGTTATAGAACTCGTCCACACTATGATGGAGGAAAACATCAAGATCTAGGAACTGACTCATGCTCATCGGGAGTATACCGTTGAGGTTATAGTACTCGTCCACACTATGACGTAGTTAAGCATCTTCATAAAGATCTAGGAACTGTCTCGTGCTCACCGGGAGTATACCGTTGAGGTTATAGAAGTCGTCCACACTATGATGGAGGAAAACATCAAGATCTAGGAACTGACTCGTGCTCACCGGGAGTATACCGTTGAGGTTATATTACTCGTCCACACTATGACGTAGGGAAGCATCTTCATCAAGATCTAGGAACTGTCTCGTGCTCACCGGGAGTATACCGTTGAAGTTATAGAACTCGTCCACACTATGATGGAGGAAAACATCAAGATCTAGGAACTGACTCGTGCTCACCGGGGGTATACCGTTGAGGTTATAGTACTCGTCCACACTATGACGTAGGGAAGCATCTTCATCAAGATCTAGGAACTGTCTCGTGCTCACCGGGAGTATACCGTTGAGGTTATAGAACTCGTCCACACTATGATGGAGGAAAACATCAAGATCTAGGAATTGACTCGTGCTCATCGGCATTATACCATTAAGGTTATAGTACTCGTCCACACTATGACCTAGGGAAGCATCTTCATCCAGATCTAGGAACTGTCTCTTGCTCACCGGGAGTATATTGTTGAGGTTATAGAACTCGTCCACACTATGATGGAGGAAAACATCAAGATCTAGGAACTAACTCGTGCTCACCGGGAGTATATCGTTGAGGTTATAGTACTCGTCCACACTATGACATAGGGAAGCATCTTCATCAAGATCTAGGAACTGTCTCGTGCTCACCGGGAGTATACCGTTGAGGTTATAGAAGTCGTCCACACTATGATGGAGGAAAACATCAAGATCTAGGAACTGACTCGTGCTCACCGGGAGTATACCATTGAGGTTATAGTACTCGTCCACACTATGACGTAGGGAAGCATCTTCATCAAGATCTAGGAACTGTCTCGTGCTCACCTGGAGTATACCGTTGAGGTTATAGAACTCGTCCACACTATGATGGAGGAAAACATCAAGATCTAGGAACTGACTCGTGCTCACCGGGAGTATACCGTTGAGGTTATGGTACTCGTCCACACTATGACATAGGGAAGCATCTTCGTCAAGATCTAGGAACTGTCTCGTGCTCACCGGGAGTATACCGTTGAGGTTATAGAACTCGTCCACACTATGATGGAGGAAAACATCAAGATCTAGGAATTGACTCGTGCTCATCGGGAGTATACCATTAAGGTTATAGTACTCATCCACACTATGACCTAGGGAAGCATCTTCATCAAGATCTAGGAACTGTCTCTTGCTCACCGGGAGTATATTGTTGAGGTTATAGAACTCGTCCACACTATGATGGAGGAAAACATCAAGATCTAGGAACTGACTCGTGCTCACCGGGAGTATATCGTTGAGGTTATAGTACTCGTCCACACTATGACATAGGGAAGCATCTTCATCAAGATCTAGGAACTGTCTCTTGCTCACCGGGAGTATATTGTTGAGGTTATAGAACTCGTCCACACTATGATGGAGGAAAACATCAAGATCTAGGAACTGACTCGTGCTCACCGGGAGTATATCGTTGAGGTTATAGTACTCGTCCACACTATGACATAGGGAAGCATCTTCATCAAGATCTAGGAACTGTCTCGTGCTCACCTAGAGTATACCATTGAGGTTATAGAACTCGTCCACACTATGATGGAGGAAAACATCAAGATCTAGGAACTGACTCATGCTCATCGGGAGTATACCGTTGAGGTTATAGTACTCGTCCACACTATGACGTAGGTAAGCATCTTCATAAAGATATAGGAACTGTCTCGTGCTCACCGGGAGTATACCGTTGAGGTTATAGAACTCGTCCACACTATGATGGAGGAAAACATTAAGATCTAGGAACTGACTCGTGCTCACCGGGAGGATACCGTTGAGGTTATAATACTCGTCCACACTATGACGTAGGGAAGCATCTTCATCAAGATCTAGGAACTGTCTCGTGCTCACCGGGAGTATACCGTTGAGGTTATAGAACTCGTCCACACTATGATGGAGGAAAACATCAAGATCTAGGAACTGACTCGTGCTCACCGGGAGTATACCGTTGAGGCTATAGTACTCGTCCACACTATGACGTAGGGAAGCATCTTCATCAAGATCTAGGAACTGTCTCGTGCTCACCGGGATTATACCATTAAGGTTATAGAACTCGTCCACACTATGATGGAGGAAAACATCAAGATCTAGGAACTGACTCGTGGTCACCGGGAGTATACCGTTGAGGTTATAGTACTCGTCCACACTATGACATAGGGAAGCATCTTCATCAAGATCTAGGAACTGTCTCGTGCTCACCTGGAGTATACCATTGAGGTTATAGAACTCGTCCACACTATGATGGAGGAAAACATCAAGATCTAGGAACTGACTCGTGCTCACCGGGAGTATACCGTTGAGGTTATAGTACTCGTCCACACTATGACGTAGGGAAGCATATTCATAAAGATCTAGGAACTGTCTCGTGCTCACCGGGAGTATACCGTTGAGGTTATAGAACTCGTCCACACTATGATGGAGGAAAACATCAAGATCTAGGAACTGACTCGTGCTCACCGGGAGGATACCGTTGAGGTTATAATACTCGTCCACACTATGACGTAGGGAAGCATCTTCATCAAGATCTAGGAACTGTCTTGTGCTCACCGGGAGTATACCGTTGAGGTTATACAACTCGTCCACACTATGATCGAGGAAAACATCAAGATCTAGGAACTGACTCGTGCTCACCGGGAGTATACCGTTGAGGCTATAGTACTCGTCCACACTATGACGTATGGAAGCATCTTTATCAAGATCTAGGAACTGTCTCGTGCTAACCGGGAGTATATCGTTGATGTTATAGAACTCGTCCACACTATGATGGAGGAAAACATCAAGATCTAGGAACTGACTCATGCTCACCGGGAGTACACCGTTGAGGTTATAGTACTCGTCCACACTATGACGTAGGGAAGCATCTTCATCAAGATCTAGGAACTGTCTCGTGCTCACCGGGAGTATACCGTTGAGGTTATAGAACTCGTACACACTATGATGGAGGAAAACATCAAGATCTAGGAACTGACTCGGGCTCACCCGGAGTATACCATTGAGGTTATAGTACTCGTCCACACGATGACGTAGGGAAGCATCTTCATCAAGATCTAGGAACTGTCTCGTGCTCACCGGGAGTATACCGTTGAGGTTATAGAACTCGTCCACACTATGATGGAGGAAAACATCAAGATCTAGGAACTGACTCGTGCTCACCGGGAGTATACCGTTGAGGTTATAGTACTCATCCATACTATGACGTAGGGAAGCATCTTCATCAAGATCTAGGAACTGTCTCGTGCTCACCGGGAGTATACCGTTGAGGTTATAGAACTCGTCCACACTATGATGGAGGAAAACATCAAGATCTAGGAATTGACTCATGCTCACCGGGAAGATACCATTAAGGTTATAGTACTCGTCCACACTATGACCTAGGGAAGCATCTTCATCAAGATCTAGGAACTGTCTCTTGCTCACCGGGAGTATATTGTTGAGGTTATAGAACTCGTCCACACTATGATGGAGGAAAACATCAAGATCTAGGAACTGACTCGTGCTCACCGGTAGTATATCGTGGAGGTCATAGTACTCGTCCACACTATGACATAGGGAAGCATCTTCATCAAGATCTAGGAACTGTCTCGTGCTCACCTAGAGTATACCATTGAGGTTATAGAACTCGTCCACACTATGATGGAGGAAAACATCAAGATCTAGGAACTGACGCGTGCTCACCGGGAGTATACCGTTGAGGTTATAGTAATCTTCCACACTATGACGTAGGGAAGCATCTTCATAAAGATCTAGGAACTCTCTCGTGCTCACCGGGAGTATACCGTTGAGGTTATAGAACTCGTCCATACTATGATGGAAGAAAACATCAAGATCTAGGAACTGACTCGTGCTCATCGGGAGTATACCGTTGAGGTTATAGTACTCGTCCACACTATGACATAGGGAAGCATCTTCATCAAGATCTAGGAACTGTCTCGTGCTCACCGGGAGTATACCATTAAGGTTATAGAACTCGTCCACACTATGATGGAGGAAAACATCAAGATCTAGGAACTGACTCGTGCTCACCGGGAGTATACCGTTGAGGTTATAGTACTCGTCCACACTATGACATAGGGAAGCATCTTCATCAAGATCTAGGAACTGTCTCGTGCTCACCTGGAGTATACCATTTAGGTTATAGAACTCGTCCACACTATGATGAAGGAAAACATCAAGATCTAGGAACTGACTCGTGCTCACCGGGAGTATACCGTTGAGGTTATAGTACTCGTCCACACTATGACGTAGGGAAGCATCTTCATAAAGATCTAGGAACTGTCTCGTGCTCACCGGGAGTATACCGTTGAGGTTATAGAACTCGTCCACACTATGATGGAGGAAAACATCAAGATCTAGGAACTGACTCGTGCTCACCGGGAGGATACCATTGAGGTTATAATACTCATCCACACTATGATGTAGGGAAGCATCTTCATCAAGATCTAGGAACTGTCTCGTGCTCACCGGGAGTATACCATTAAGGTTATAGAACTCGTCCACACTATGATGGAGGAAAACATCAAGATCTAGGAACTGACTCGTGCTCACCGGGAGTATACCGTTGAGGTTATAGTACTCGTCCACACTATGACATAGGGAAGCATCTTCATCAAGATCTAGGAACTGTCTCGTGCTCACCGGGAGTATACCGTTGAGGTTATAGTACTCGTCCACACTATGACGTAGGGAAGCATCTTCATAAAGATCTAGGAACTGTCTCGTGCTCACCGGGAGTATACCGTTGAGGTTATAGAACTCGTCCACACTATGATGGAGGAAAACATCAAGATCTAGGAACTGACTCGTGCTCACCGGGAGGATACCGTTGAGGTTATAATACTCATCCACACTTTGACGTAGGGAAGCATCTTCATCAAGATCTAGGAACTGTCTCGTGCTCACCGGGAGTATACCGTTGAGGTTATAGAAATTGTCCACACTATGATCGAGGAAAACATCAAGATCTAGGAACTGACTCGTGCTCACCGGGAGTATACCGTTGAGGCTATAGTACTCGTCCACACTATGACGTATAGAAGCATCTTCATCAAGATCTAGGAACTGTCTCGTGCTAATCGGGAGTATATCGTTGAGGTTATAGAACTCGTCCACACTATGATGGAGGAAAACATCAAGATCTAGGAACTGACTCATGCTCCCCGGGAGTACACCGTTGAGGTTATAGTACTCGTCCACACTATGACGTAGGGAAGCATCTTCATAAAGATCTAGGAACTGTCTCGTGCTCACCGGGAGTATACCGTTGAGGTTATAGAACTCGTCCATACTATGATGGAGGAAAACATCAAGATCTAGGAACTGACTCGTGCTCACCGGGAGGATACCGTTGAGGTTATAATACTCGTCCACACTATGTCGTAGGGAAGCATCTTCATCAAGATCTAGGAATTGTCTCGTGCTCACCGGGAGTATACCATTGAGGTTATAGAACTCGTCCACACTATGATGGAGGAAAACATCAAAATCTAGGAACTGACTCGTGCTCACCGGGAGTATACCGTTGAGGCTATAGTACTCGTCCACACTATGACGTATGGAAGCATCTTCATCAAGATCTAGGAACTGTCTCGTGCTAACCGGGAGTATATCGTTGAGGTTATAGAACTCGTCCACACTATTATGGAGGAAAACATCAAGATCTAGGAATTGACTCGTGCTCACCGGGAGTACACCGTTGAGGTTATAGTACTCGTCCACACTATGACGTAGGGAAGCATCTTCATCAAGATCTAGGAACTGTCTCGTGCTCACCGGGAGTATACCGTTGAGGTTATAGAACTCGTCCACACTATGATGGAGGAAAACATCAAGATCTAGGAACTGACTCGTGCTCACCGGGAGTATACTGTTGAGGTTATAGTACTCGTCCACACTATGACGTAGGGAAGCATCTTCATCAAGATCTAGGAACTGTCTCGTGCTCACCGGGAGTACACCGTTGTGGTTATAGAACTCGTCCACACTATGATGGAGGAAAACATCAAGATCTAGGAACTGACGCGTGCTCACTGGGAGTATATCGTTGAGGTTATAGTACTCGTCCACACTATGACATAGGGAAGCATCTTCATCAAGATCTAGGAACTGTCTCGTGCTCACCGGGAGTATACCATTAAGGTTATAGAACTCGTCCACACTATGATGGAGGAAAACATCAAGATCTAGGAACTGACTCGTGCTCACCGGGAGTATACCGTTGAGGTTATAGTACTCGTCCACACTATGACATAGGGAAGCATCTTCATCAAGATCTAGGAACTGTCTCGTGCTCACCTGGAGTATACCATTGAGGTTATAGAACTCGTCCACACTATGATGGAGGAAAACATCAAGATCTAGGAACTGACTCGTGCTCACCGGGAGTATACCGTTGAGGTTATAGTACTCGTCCACACGATGACGTAGGGAAGCATCTTCATCAAGATCTAGGAACTGTCTCGTGCTCACCGGGAGTATACCGTTGAGGTTATAGAACTCGTCCACACTATGATTGAGGAAAACATCAAGATCTAGGAACTGACTCATGCTCACCGGGAGTATACCGTTGAGGTTATAGTACTCGTCCATACTATGACGTAGGGAAGCATCTTCATCAAGATCTAGGAACTGTCTCGTGCTCACCGGGAGTATACCGTTGAGGTTATAGAACTCGTCCACACTATGATGGAGGAAAACATCAAGATCTAGGAACTGACTCGTGCTCACCGGGAGTATACCGTTGAGGTTATAGTACTCGTCCACACTATGACCTAGGGAAGCATCTTCATCAAGATCTAGGAACTGTCTCTTGCTCACTGGGAGTATATTGTTGAGGTTATAGAACTCGTCCACACTATGATGGAGGAAAACATCAAGATCTAGGAACTGACTCGTGCTCACCGGGAGTATATCGTGGAGGTTATAGTACTCGTCCACACTATTACATAGGAAAGCATCTTCATCAAGATCTAGGAACTGTCTCGTGCTCACCTAGAGTATACCATTGAGGTTATAGAACTCGTCCACACTATGATGGAGGAAAACATCAAGATCTAGGAACTGACGCGTGCTCACCGGGAGTATACCGTTGAGGTTATAGTACTCGTCCACACTATGACGTAGGGAAGCATCTTCATAAAGATCTAGGAACTGTCTCGTGCTCACCGGGAGTATACCGTTGAGGTTATAGAACTCGTCCATACTATGATGGAGGAAAACATCAAGATCTAGGAACTGACTCGTGCTCACTGGGAGTATACCGTTGAGGTTATAGTACTCGTCCATACTATGACGTAGGGAAGCATCTTCATCAAGATCTAGGAACTGTCTCGTGCTCACCGGGAGTATACCGTTGAGGTTATAGAACTCGTCCACACTATGATGGAGGAAAACATCAAGATCTAGGAACTGACTCGTGCTCACCGGGAAGATACCATTAAGGTTATAGTACTCGTCCACACTATGACCTAGGGAAGCATCTTCATCAAGATCTAGGAACTGTCTCTTGCTCACCGGGAGTATATTGTTGAGGTTATAGAACTCGTCCACACTATGATTGAGGAAAACATCAAGATCTAGGAACTGACTCATGCTCACCGGGAGTATACCGTTGAGGTTATAGTACTCGTCCATACTATGACGTAGGGAAGCATCTTCATCAAGATCTAGGAACTGTCTCGTGCTCACCGGGAGTATACCGTTGAGGTTATAGAACTCGTCCACACTATGATGGAGGAAAACATCAAGATCTAGGAACTGACGCGTGCTCACTGGGAGTATATCGTTGAGGTTATAGTACTCGTCCACACTATGACGTAGGGAAGCATCTTCATAAAGATCTAGGAACTGTCTCGTGCTCACCGGGAGTATACCGTTGAGGTTATAGTACTCGTCCATACTATGATGGAGGAAAACATCAAGATCTAGGAACTGACTCGTGCTCACCGGGAGTATACCGTTGAGGTTATAGTACTCGTCCACACTATGACATAGGGAAGCATCTTCATCAAGATCTAGGAACTGTCTCGTGCTCACCTGGACTATACCATTGAGGTTATAGAACTCGTCCACACTATGATGGAGGAAAACATCAAGATCTAGGAACTGACTCGTGCTCACCGGGAGTATACCGTTGAGGTTATAGTACTCGTCCACACTATGACGTAGGGAAGCATCTTCATCAAGATCTAGGAACTGTCTCGTGCTCACCGGGAGTATACCGTTGAGGTTATAGAACTCGTCCACACTATGATGGAGGAAAACATCAAGATCTAGGAACTGACTCATGCTCACCGGGAGTACACCGTTGAGGTTATAGTACTCGTCCACACTATGACGTAGGGAAGCATCTTCATCAAGATCTAGGAACTGTCTCGTGCTCACCGGGAGTATACCGTTGAGGTTATAGAACTCGTCCACACTATGATGGAGGAAAACATCAAGATCTAGGAACTGACTCGTGCTCACCGGGAGTATACCGTTGAGGTTATAGTACTCGTCCACACTATGACGTAGGGAAGCATCTTCATCAAGATCTAGGAACTGTCTCGTGCTCACCGGGAGTACACCGTTGAGGTTATAGAACTCGTCCACACTATGATGGAGGAAAACATCAAGATCTAGGAACTGACTCGTGCTCACCGAGAGTATACCGTTGAGTTTATAGTACTCGTCCACACTATGACATAGGGAAGCATCTTCATCAAGATCTAGGAACTGTCTCGTGCTCACCGGGAGTATACCATTAAGGTTATAGAACTCGTCCACACTATGATGGAGGAAAACATCAAGATCTAGGAACTGACTCGTGCTCACCGGGAGTATACCGTTGAGGTTATAGTACTCGTCCACACTATAACATAGGGAAGCATCTTCATCAAGATCTAGGAACTGTCTCGTGCTCACCGGGAGTATACCGTTGAGGTTATAGAACTCGTCCACACTATGATAGACGAAAACATCAAGATCTAGGAACTGACTCGTGCTCACCGGGAGTATACCATTGAGGTTATAGTACTCGTCCACACTATGACGTAGGGAAGCATCTTCATAAAGATCTAGGAACTGTCTCGTGCTCACTGGGAGTATACCGTTGAGGTTATAGAACTCGTCCACACTATGATGGAGGAAAACATCAAGATCTAGGAACTGACTCGTGCTCACCGGGAGGATACCGTTGAGGTTATAATACTCGTCCACACTATGATGTAGGGAAGCATCTTCATCAAGATCTAGGAACTGTCTCGTGCTCACCGGGAGTATACCGTTGAGGTTATAGAACTCGTCCACACTATGATGGAGGAAAACATCAAGATCTAGGAACTGACGCGTGCTCACTGGGAGTATATCGTTGAGGTTATAGTACTCGTCCACACTATGACGTAGGGAAGCATCTTCATAAAGATCTAGGAACTGTCTCGTGCTCACCGGGAGTATACCGTTGAGGTTATAGTACTCGTCCATACTATGATGGAGGAAAACATCAAGATCTAGGAACTGACTCGTGCTCACCGGGAGTATACCGTTGAGGTTATAGTACTCGTCCACACTATGACATAGGGAAGCATCTTCATCAAGATCTAGGAACTGTCTCGTGCTCACCTGGACTATACCATTGAGGTTATAGAACTCGTCCACACTATGATGGAGGAAAACATCAAGATCTAGGAACTGACTCGTGCTCACCGGGAGTATACCGTTGAGGTTATAGTACTCGTCCACACTATGACGTAGGGAAGCATCTTCATCAAGATCTAGGAACTGTCTCGTGCTCACCGGGAGTATACCGTTGAGGTTATAGAACTCGTCCACACTATGATGGAGGAAAACATCAAGATCTAGGAACTGACTCATGCTCACCGGGAGTACACCGTTGAGGTTATAGTACTCGTCCACACTATGACGTAGGGAAGCATCTTCATCAAGATCTAGGAACTGTCTCGTGCTCACCGGGAGTATACCGTTGAGGTTATAGAACTCGTCCACACTATGATGGAGGAAAACATCAAGATCTAGGAACTGACTCGTGCTCACCGGGAGTATACCGTTGAGGTTATAGTACTCGTCCACACTATGACGTAGGGAAGCATCTTCATCAAGATCTAGGAACTGTCTCGTGCTCACCGGGAGTACACCGTTGAGGTTATAGAACTCGTCCACACTATGATGGAGGAAAACATCAAGATCTAGGAACTGACTCGTGCTCACCGAGAGTATACCGTTGAGGTTATAGTACTCGTCCACACTATGACATAGGGAAGCATCTTCATCAAGATCTAGGAACTGTCTCGTGCTCACCGGGAGTATACCATTAAGGTTATAGAACTCGTCCACACTATGATGGAGGAAAACATCAAGATCTAGGAACTGACTCGTGCTCACCGGGAGTATACCGTTGAGGTTATAGTACTCGTCCACACTATGACATAGGGAAGCATCTTCATCAAGATCTAGGAACTGTCTCGTGCTCACCGGGAGTATACCGTTGAGGTTATAGAACTCGTCCACACTATGATAGACGAAAACATCAAGATCTAGGAACTGACTCGTGCTCACCGGGAGTATACCATTGAGGTTATAGTACTCGTCCACACTATGACGTAGGGAAGCATCTTCATAAAGATCTAGGAACTGTCTCGTGCTCACTGGGAGTATACCGTTGAGGTTATAGAACTCGTCCACACTATGATGGAGGAAAACATCAAGATCTAGGAACTGACTCGTGCTCACCGGGAGGATACCGTTGAGGTTATAATACTCGTCCACACTATGATGTAGGGAAGCATCTTCATCAAGATCTAGGAACTGTCTCGTGCTCACCGGGAGTATACCGTTGAGGTTATAGAACTCGTCCACACTATGATGGAGGAAAACATCAAGATCTAGGAACTGACTCGTGCTCACCGGGAGGATACCGTTGAGGTTATAATACTCATCCACACTATGACGTAGGGAAGCATCTTCATCAAGATCTAGGAACTGTCTCGTGCTCACCGGGAGTATACCGTTGAGGTTATAGAACTCGTCCACACTATGATGGAGGAAAACATCAAGATCTAGGAACTGACTCGTGCTCACCGGGAGTATACCGTTGAGGCTATAGTACTCGTCCACACTATGACGTAGGGAAGCATCTTCATAAAGATCTAGGAACTGTCTTGTGCTCACCGGGAGTATACCGTTGAGGTTATAGAACTCGTCCACACTATGATGGAGGAAAACATCAAGATCTAGGAACTGACTCGTGCTCACCGGGAGGATACCGTTGAGGTTATAATACTCATCCACACTATGACGTAGGGAAGCATCTTCATCAAGATCTAGGAACTGTCTCGTGCTCACCGGGAGTATACCGTTGAGGTTATAGAACTCGTCCACACTATGATGGAGGAAAACATCAAGATCTAGGAACTGACTCGTGCTCACCGGGAGTATACCGTTGAGGCTATAGTACTCTTCCACACTATGACGTATAGAAGCTTCTTCATCAAGATCTAGGAACTATCTCGTGCTAATCGGGAGTATATCGTTGAGGTTATAGAACTCGTCCACACTATGATGGAGGAAAACATCAAGATCTAGGAACTGACTCGTGCTCACCGGGAGTATATCGTTGAGGTTATAGTACTCGTCCACACTATGACATAGGGAAGCATCTTCATCAAGATCTAGGAACTGTCTCGTGCTCACCGGGAGTATACCGTTGAGGTTATAGAACTCGTCCACACTATGATAGAGGAAAACATCAAGATCTAGGAACTGACTCGTGCTCACCGGGAGTATACCATTGAGGTTATAGTACTCGTCCACACTATGACGTAGGGAAGCATCTTCATAAAGATCTAGGAACTGTCTCGTGCTCACTGGGAGTATACCGTTGAGGTTATAGAACTCGTCCACACTATGATGGAGGAAAACATCAAGATCTAGGAACTGACTCGTGCTCACCGGGAGGATACCGTTGAGGTTATAATACTCGTCCACACTATGATGTAGGGAAGCATCTTCATCAAGATCTAGGAACTGTCTCGTGCTCACCGGGAGTATACCGTTGAGGTTATAGAACTCGTCCACACTATGATGGAGGAAAACATCAAGATCTAGGAACTGACTCGTGCTCACCGGGAGTATACCGTTGAGGCTATAGTACTCGTCCACACTATGACGTAGGGAAGCATCTTCATCAAGATCTAGGAACTGTCTCGTGCTCACCGGGAGTATACCGTTGAGGTTATAGAACTCGTACACACTATAATGGAGGAAAACATCAAGATCTAGGAACTGACTCGTGCTCACCGGGAGTATACCGTTGAGGTTATAGTACTCGTCCGCACGATGACGTAGGGAAGCATCTTCATCAAGATCTAGGAACTGTCTCGTGCTCACCGGGAGTATACCGTTGAGGTTATAGAACTCGTCCACACTATGATGGAGGAAAACATCAAGATCTAGGAACTGACTCGTGCTCACCGAGAGTATACCGTTGAGGTTATAGTACTCGTCCACACTATGACGTAGGGAAGCATCTTCATCAAGATCTAGGAACTGTCTCGTGCTCACCGGGAGTATACCGTTGAGGTTATAGAACTCGTCCACACTATGATGGAGGAAAACATCAAGATCTAGGAACTGACTCGTGCTCACCGGGAGTATACCGTTGAGGTTATAGTACTCGTCCACACTATGACATAGGGAAGCATCTTCATCAAGATCTAGGAACTGTCTCGTGCTCACCGGGAGTATACCGTTGAGGTTATAGAACTCGTCCACACTATGATGGAGGAAAACATCAAGATCTAGGAATTGACTCGTGCTCACCGGGAGTATACCATTAAGGTTATAGTACTCGTCAACACTATGACCTAGGGAAGCATCTTCATCAAGATCTAGGAACTGTCTCTTGCTCACCGGGAGTATATTGTTGAGGTTATAGAACTCGTCCACACTATGATGGAGGAAAACATCAAGATCTAGGAACTGACTCGTGCTCACCGGGAGTATATCGTGGAGGTTATAGTACTCGTCCACACTATGACATAGGGAAGCATCTTCATCAAGATCTAGGAACTGTCTCGTGCTCACCTAGAGTATACCATTGAGGTTATAGAACTCGTCCACACTATGATGGAGGAAAACATCAAGATCTAGGAACTGACGCGTGCTCACTGGGAGTATATCGTTGAGGTTATAGTACTCGTCCACACTATGACGTAGGGAAGCATCTTCATAAAGATCTAGGAACTGTCTCGTGCTCACCGGGAGTATACCGTTGAGGTTATAGAACTCGTCCATACTATGATGGAGCAAAACATCAAGATCTAGGAACTGACTCGTGCTCACCGGGAGGATACCGTTGAGGTTATAATACTCGTCCACACTATGATGTAGGGAAGCATCTTCATCAAGATCTAGGAACTGTCTCGTGCTCACCGGGAGTATACCGTTGAGGTTATAGAACTCGTCCACACTATGATGGAGGAAAACATCAAGATCTAGGAACTGACTCGTGCTCACCGGGAGTACACCGTTGAGGCTATAGTACTCGTCCACACTATGACGTAGGGAAGCATCTTCATCAAGATCTAGGAACTGTCTCGTGCTCACCGGGAGTATACCGTTGAGGTTATAGAACTCGTACACACTATAATGGAGGAAAATATCAAGATCTAGGAACTGACTCGTGCTCACCGGGAGTATACCGTTGAGGTTATAGTACTCGTCCGCACGATGACGTAGGGAAGCATCTTCATCAAGATCTAGGAACTGTCTCGTGCTCACCGGGAGTATACCGTTGAGGTTATAGAACTCGTCCACACTATGATGGAGGAAAACATCAAGATCTAGGAACTGACTCGTGCTCACCGAGAGTATACCGTTGAGGTTATAGTACTCGTCCACACTATGACGTAGGGAAGCATCTTCATCAAGATCTAGGAACTGTCTCGTGCTCACCGGGAGTATACCGTTGAGGTTATAGAACTCGTCCACACTATGATGGAGGAAAACATCAAGATCTAGGAACTGACTCGTGCTCACCGGGAGTATACCGTTGAGGTTATAGTACTCGTCCACACTATGACATAGGGAAGCATCTTCATCAAGATCTAGGAACTGTCTCGTGCTCACCGGGAGTATACCGTTGAGGTTATAGAACTCGTCCACACTATGATGGAGGAAAACATCAAGATCTAGGAATTGACTCGTGCTCACCGGGAGTATACCATTAAGGTTATAGTACTCGTCAACACTATGACCTAGGGAAGCATCTTCATCAAGATCTAGGAACTGTCTCTTGTACACCGGGAGTATATTGTTGAGGTTATAGAACTCGTCCACACTATGATGGAGAAAAACATCAAGATCTAGGAACTAACTCGTGCTCACCGGGAGTATATCGTTGAGGTTATAATACTCGTCCACACTATGACATAGGGAAGCATCTTCATCAAGATCTAGGAACTGTCTCGTGCTCACCTAGAGTTTACCATTGAGGTTATAGAACTCGTCCACACTATGATGGAGGAAAACATCAAGATCTAGGAACTGACGCGTGCTCACCGGGAGTATACCGTTGAGGTTATAGTACTCGTCCACACTATGACATAGGGAAGCATCTTCATAAAGATCTAGGAACTGTCTCGTGCTCACCGGGAGTATACCGTTGAGGTTATAGAACTCGTCCATACTATGATGGAGGAAAACATCAAGATCTAGGAACTGACTCGTGCTCACCGGGAGGATACCGTTGAGGTTATAATACTCGTCCACACTATGACGTAGGGAAGCATCTTCATCAAGATCTAGGAACTGTCTCGTGCTCTCCGGGAGTATACCATTGAGGTTATAGAACTCGTCCACACTATGATGGAGGAAAACATCAAGATCTAGGAACTGACTCGTGCTCACCGGGAGTATACCGTTGAGGCTATAGTACTCGTCCACACTATGACGTATGGAAGCATCTTCATCAAGATCTAGGAACTGTCTCGTGCTAACCGGGAGTATATCGTTGAGGTTATAGAACTCGTCCACACTATTATGGAGGAAAACATCAAGATCTAGAAACTGACTCATGCTCATCGGGAGTACACCGTTGAGGTTATAGTACTCGTCCACACTATGACGTAGGGAAGCATCTTTATCAAGATCTAGGAACTGTCTCGTGCTCACCGGGAGTATACCGTTGAGGTTATAGAACTCGTCCACACTATGATGGAGGAAAACATCAAGATCTAGGAACTGACTCGTGCTCACCGGGAGTATACTGTTGAGGTTATAGTACTCGTCCACACTATGACGTAGGGAAGCATCTTCATCAAGATCTAGGAACTGTCTCGTGCTCACCGGGAGTACACCGTTGTGGTTATAGAACTCGTCCACACTATGATGGAGGAAAACATCAAGATCTAGGAACTGACTCGTGCTCAACGGGAGTATACCGTTGAGGTTATAGTACTCGTCCACACTATGACATAGGGAAGCATCTTCATCAAGATCTAGGAACTGTCTCGTGCTCACCGGGAGTATACCATTAAGGTTATAGAACTCGTCCACACTATGATGGAGGAAAACATCAAGATCTAGGAACTGACTCGTGCTCACCGGGAGTATACCGTTGAGGTTATAGTACTCGTCCACACTATGACATAGGGAAGCATCTTCATCAAGATCTAGGAACTGTCTCGTGCTCACCTGGAGTATACCATTGAGGTTATAAAACTCGTCCACACTATGATGGAGGAAAACATCAAGATCTAGGAACTGACTCGTGCTCACCGGGAGTATACCGTTGAGGTTATAGTACTCGTCCACACTATGACGTAGGGAAGCATCTTCATAAAGATGTAGGAACTGTCTCGTGCTCACCGGGAGTATACCGTTGAGGTTATAGAACTCGTCCACACTATGATGGAGGAAAACATCAAGATCTAGGAACTGACTCGTGCTCACCGGGAGGATACCGTTGAGGTTATAATACTCGTCCACACTATGACGTAGGAAAGCATCTTCATCAAGATCTAGGAACTGTCTCGTGCTCACCGGGAGTATACCATTAAGGTTATAGAACTCGTCCACACTATGATGGAGGAAAACATCAAGATCTAGGAACTGACTCGTGCTCACCGGGAGTATACCGTTGAGGTTATAGTACTCGTCCACACTATGACATAGGGAAGCATCTTCATCAAGATCTAGGAACTGTCTCGTGCTCACCTGGAGTATACCATTGAGGTTATAGAACTCGTCCACACTATGATGGAGGAAAACATCAAGATCTAGGAACTGACGCGTGCTCACCGGGAGTATACCGTTGAGGTTATAGTACTCGTCCACACTATGACGTAGGGAAGCATCTTCATAAAGATGTAGGAACTGTCTCGTGCTCACCGGGAGTATACCGTTGAGGTTATAGAACTCGTCCACACTATGATGGAGGAAAACATCAAGATCTAGGAACTGACTCGTGCTCACCGGGAGGATACCGTTGAGGTTATAATACTCGTCCACACTATGACGTAGGAAAGCATCTTCATCAAGATCTAGGAACTGTCTCGTGCTCACCGGGAGTATACCGTTGAGGTTATAGAACTCGTCCACACTATGATGGAGGAAAACATCAAGATCTAGGAACTGACTCGTGCTCACCGGGAGTATACCGTTGAGGCTATAGTACTCGTCCACACTATGACGTATGGAAGCATCTTCATCAAGATCTAGGAACTGTCTCGTGCTAACCGGGAGTATATCGTTGAGGTTATAGAACTCGTCCACACTATGATGGAGGAAAACATCAAGATCTAGGAACTGACTCATGCTCACCGGGAGTACACCGTTGAGGTTATAGTACTCGTCCACACTATGACGTAGGGAAGCATCTTCATCAAGATCTAGGAACTGTCTCGTTCTCACCCGGAGTATACCGTTGAGGTTATAGAACTCGTCCACACTATGATGGAGGAAAACATCAAGATCTAGGAACTGACTCGTGCTCACCGGGAGTATACTGTTGAGGTTATAGTACTCGTCCACACTATGACGTAGGGAAGCATCTTCATCAAGATCTAGGAACTGTCTCGTGCTCACCGGGAGTACACCGTTGTGGTTATAGAACTCGTCCACACTATGATGGAGGAAAACATCAAGATCTAGGAACTGACTCGTGCTCACCGGGAGTATACCGTTGAGGTTATAGTACTCGTCCACACTATGACGTAGGGAAGCATCTTCATCAAGATCTAGGAACTGTCTCGTGCTCACCGGGAGTATACCATTAAGGTTATAGAACTCGTCCACACTATGATGGAGGAAAACATCAAGATCTAGGAACTGACTCGTGCTCACCGGGAGTATACCGTTGAGGTTATAGTACTCGTCCACACTATGACATAGGGAAGCATCTTCATCAAGATCTAGGAACTGTCTCGTGCTCACCTGGAGTATACCATTGAGGTTATAGAACTCGTCCACACTATGATGGAGGAAAACATCAAGATCTAGGAACTGACTCGTGCTCACCGGGAGTATACCGTTGAGGTTATAGTACTCGTCCACACTATGACGTAGGGAAGCATCTTCATAAAGATGTAGGAACTGTCTCGTGCTCACCGGGAGTATACCGTTGAGGTTATAGAACTCGTCCACACTATTATGGAGGAAAACATCAAGATCTAGAAACTGACTCATGCTCATCGGGAGTACACCGTTGAGGTTATAGTACTCGTCCACACTATGACGTAGGGAAGCATCTTCATCAAGATCTAGGAACTGTCTCGTGCTCACCGGGAGTATACCGTTGAGGTTATAGAACTCGTCCACACTATGATGGAGGAAAACATCAAGATCTAGGAACTGACTCGTGCTCACCGGGAGTATACTGTTGAGGTTATAGTACTCGTCCACACTATGACGTAGGGAAGCATCTTCATCAAGATCTAGGAACTGTCTCGTGCTCACCGGGAGTACACCGTTGTGGTTATAGAACTCGTCCACACTATGATGGAGGAAAACATCAAGATCTAGGAACTGACTCGTGCTCACCGGGAGTATACCGTTGAGGTTATAGTACTCGTCCACACTATGACATAGGGAAGCATCTTCATCAAGATCTAGGAACTGTCTCGTGCTCACCGGGAGTATACCATTAAGGTTATAGAACTCGTCCACACTATGATAGAGGAAAACATCAAGATCTAGGAACTGACTCGTGCTCACTGGGAGTATACCATTGAGGTTATAGTACTCGTCCACACTATGACATAGGGAAGCATCTTCATCAAGATCTAGGAACTGTCTCGTGCTCACCTGGAGTATACCATTGAGGTTATAGAACTCGTCCACACTATGATGGAGGAAAACATCAAGATCTAGGAACTGACTCGTGCTCACCGGGAGTATACCGTTGAGGTTATAGTAATCGTCCACACTATGACGTAGGGAAGCATCTTAATAAAGATGTAGGAACTGTCTCGTGCTCACCGGGAGTATACCGTTGAGGTTATAGAACTCGTCCACACTATGATGGAGGAAAACATCAAGATCTAGGAACTGACTCGTGCTCACCGGGAGGATACCGTTGAGGTTATAATACTCGTCCACACTATGACGTAGGGAAGCATCTTCATCAAGATCTAGGAACTGTCTCGTGCTCACCAGGAGTATACCGTTGAGGTTATAGAACTCGTCCACACTATGATGGAGGAAAACATCAAGATCTAGGAACTGACTCGTGCTCACCGGGAGTATACCGTTGAGGCTATAGTACTCGTCAACACTATGACGTATGGAAGCATCTTCATCAAGATCTAGGAACTGTCTCGTGCTAACCGGGAGTATATCGTTGAGGTTATAGAACTCGTCCACACTATGATGGAGGAAAACATCAAGATCTAGGAACTGACTCATGCTCACCGGGAGTACACCGTTGAGGTTATAGTACTCGTCCACACTATGACGTAGGGAAGCATCTTCATCAAGATCTAGGAACTGTCTCGTGCTCACCGGGAGTATACCGTTGAGGTTATAGTACTCGTCCACACTATGACATAGGGAAGCATCTTCATCAAGATCTAGGAACTGTCTCGTGCTCACCTGGAGTATACCATTGAGGTTATAGAACTCGTCCACACTATGATGGAGGAAAACATCAAGATCTAGGAACTGACGCGTGCTCACCGGGAGTATACCGTTGAGGTTATAGTACTCGTCCACACTATGACGTAGGGAAGCATCTTCATAAAGATGTAGGAACTGTCTCGTGCTCACCGGGAGTATACCGTTGAGGTTATAGAACTCGTCCACACTATGATGGAGGAAAACATCAAGATCTAGGAACTGACTCGTGCTCACCGGGAGGATACCGTTGAGGTTATAATACTCGTCCACACTATGACGTAGGAAAGCATCTTCATCAAGATCTAGGAACTGTCTCGTGCTCACCGGGAGTATACCGTTGAGGTTATAGAACTCGTCCACACTATGATGGAGGAAAACATCAAGATCTAGGAACTGACTCGTGCTCACCGGGAGTATACCGTTGAGGCTATAGTACTCGTCCACACTATGACGTATGGAAGCATCTTCATCAAGATCTAGGAACTGTCTCGTGCTAACCGGGAGTATATCGTTGAGGTTATAGAACTCGTCCACACTATGATGGAGGAAAACATCAAGATCTAGGAACTGACTCATGCTCACCGGGAGTACACCGTTGAGGTTATAGTACTCGTCCACACTATGACGTAGGGAAGCATCTTCATCAAGATCTAGGAACTGTCTCGTTCTCACCCGGAGTATACCGTTGAGGTTATAGAACTCGTCCACACTATGATGGAGGAAAACATCAAGATCTAGGAACTGACTCGTGCTCACCGGGAGTATACTGTTGAGGTTATAGTACTCGTCCACACTATGACGTAGGGAAGCATCTTCATCAAGATCTAGGAACTGTCTCGTGCTCACCGGGAGTACACCGTTGTGGTTATAGAACTCGTCCACACTATGATGGAGGAAAACATCAAGATCTAGGAACTGACTCGTGCTCACCGGGAGTATACCGTTGAGGTTATAGTACTCGTCCACACTATGACGTAGGGAAGCATCTTCATCAAGATCTAGGAACTGTCTCGTGCTCACCGGGAGTATACCATTAAGGTTATAGAACTCGTCCACACTATGATGGAGGAAAACATCAAGATCTAGGAACTGACTCGTGCTCACCGGGAGTATACCGTTGAGGTTATAGTACTCGTCCACACTATGACATAGGGAAGCATCTTCATCAAGATCTAGGAACTGTCTCGTGCTCACCTGGAGTATACCATTGAGGTTATAGAACTCGTCCACACTATGATGGAGGAAAACATCAAGATCTAGGAACTGACTCGTGCTCACCGGGAGTATACCGTTGAGGTTATAGTACTCGTCCACACTATGACGTAGGGAAGCATCTTCATAAAGATGTAGGAACTGTCTCGTGCTCACCGGGAGTATACCGTTGAGGTTATAGAACTCGTCCACACTATTATGGAGGAAAACATCAAGATCTAGAAACTGACTCATGCTCATCGGGAGTACACCGTTGAGGTTATAGTACTCGTCCACACTATGACGTAGGGAAGCATCTTCATCAAGATCTAGGAACTGTCTCGTGCTCACCGGGAGTATACCGTTGAGGTTATAGAACTCGTCCACACTATGATGGAGGAAAACATCAAGATCTAGGAACTGACTCGTGCTCACCGGGAGTATACTGTTGAGGTTATAGTACTCGTCCACACTATGACGTAGGGAAGCATCTTCATCAAGATCTAGGAACTGTCTCGTGCTCACCGGGAGTACACCGTTGTGGTTATAGAACTCGTCCACACTATGATGGAGGAAAACATCAAGATCTAGGAACTGACTCGTGCTCACCGGGAGTATACCGTTGAGGTTATAGTACTCGTCCACACTATGACATAGGGAAGCATCTTCATCAAGATCTAGGAACTGTCTCGTGCTCACCGGGAGTATACCATTAAGGTTATAGAACTCGTCCACACTATGATAGAGGAAAACATCAAGATCTAGGAACTGACTCGTGCTCACTGGGAGTATACCATTGAGGTTATAGTACTCGTCCACACTATGACATAGGGAAGCATCTTCATCAAGATCTAGGAACTGTCTCGTGCTCACCTGGAGTATACCATTGAGGTTATAGAACTCGTCCACACTATGATGGAGGAAAACATCAAGATCTAGGAACTGACTCGTGCTCACCGGGAGTATACCGTTGAGGTTATAGTAATCGTCCACACTATGACGTAGGGAAGCATCTTAATAAAGATGTAGGAACTGTCTCGTGCTCACCGGGAGTATACCGTTGAGGTTATAGAACTCGTCCACACTATGATGGAGGAAAACATCAAGATCTAGGAACTGACTCGTGCTCACCGGGAGGATACCGTTGAGGTTATAATACTCGTCCACACTATGACGTAGGGAAGCATCTTCATCAAGATCTAGGAACTGTCTCGTGCTCACCAGGAGTATACCGTTGAGGTTATAGAACTCGTCCACACAATGATGGAGGAAAACATCAAGATCTAGGAACTGACTCGTGCTCACCGGGAGTATACCGTTGAGGCTATAGTACTCGTCCACACTATGACGTATGGAAGCATCTTCATCAAGATCTAGGAACTGTCTCGTGCTAACCGGGAGTATATCGTTGAGGTTATAGAACTCGTCCACACTATGATGGAGGAAAACATCAAGATCTAGGAACTGACTCATGCTCACCGGGAGTACACCGTTGAGGTTATAGTACTCGTCCACACTATGACGTAGGGAAGCATCTTCATCAAGATCTAGGAACTGTCTCGTGCTCACCGGGAGTATACCGTTGAGGTTATAGAACTCGTCCACACTATGATGGAGGAAAACATCAAGATCTAGGAACTGACTCGTGCTCACCGGGAGTATACTGTTGAGGTTATAGTACTCGTCCACACTATGACGTAGGGAAGCATCTTCATCAAGATCTAGGAACTGTCTCGTGCTCACCGGGAGTACACCGTTGTGGTTATAGAACTCGTCCACACTATGATGGAGGAAAACATCAAGATCTAGGAACTGACTCGTGCTCACCGGGAGTATACCGTTGAGGTTATAGTACTCGTCCACACTATGACGTAGGGAAGCATCTTCATCAAGATCTAGGAACTATCTCGTGCTCACCGGGAGTATACCATTAAGGTTATAGAACTCGTCCACACTATGATGGAGGAAAACATCAAGATCTAGGAACTGACTCGTGCTCACCGGGAGTATACCGTTGAGGTTATAGTACTCGTCCACACTATGACGTAGGGAAGCATCTTCATAAAGATGTAGGAACTGTCTCGTGCTCACCGGGAGTATACCGTTGAGGTTATAGAACTCGCCCACACTATGATGGAGGAAAACATCAAGATCTAGGAACTGACTCGTGCTCACCGGGAGGATACCGTTGAGGTTATAATACTCGTCCACACTATGACGTAGGGAAGCATCTTCATCAAGATCTAGGAATTGTCTCGTGCTCACCGGGAGTATACCGTTGAGGTTATAGAACTCGTCCACACTATGATCGAGGAAAACATCAAGATCTAGGAACTGACTCGTGCTCACCAGGAGTATACCGTTGAGGCTATAGTACTCGTCCACACTATGACGTATGGAAGCATCTTCATCAAGATCTAGGAACTGTCTCGTGCTAACCGGGAGTATATCGTTGAGGTTATAGAACTTGTCCACACTATGATGGAGGAAAACATCAAGATCTAGGAACTGACTCATGCTCACCGGGAGTACACCGTTGAGGTTATAGTACTCGTCCACACTATGACGTAGGGAAGCATCTTCATCAAGATCTAGGAACTGTCTCGTGCTCACCGGGAGTATACCGTTGAGGTTATAGAACTCGTACACACTATGATGGAGGAAAACATCAAGATCTAGGAACTGACTCGGGATCACCGGGAGTATACCGTTGAGGTTATAGTACTCGTCCACACGATGACGTAGGGAAGCATCTTCATCAAGATCTAGGAACTGTCTCGTGCTCACCGGGAGTATACCGTTGAGGTTATAGAAGTCGTCCACACTATGATGGAGGAAAACATCAAGATCTAGGAACTGACTCGTGCTCACCGGGAGTATACCGTTGAGGTTATAGTACTCGTCCATACTATGACGTAGGGAAGCATCTTCATCAAGATCTAGGAACTGTCTCGTGCTCACCGGGAGTATACCGTTGAGGTTATAGAACTCGTCCACACTATGATGGAGGAAAACATCAAGATCTAGGAATTGACTCGTGCTCACCGGGAAGATACCATTAAGGTTATGGTACTCGTCCACACTATGACCTAGGGAAGCATCTTCATCAAGATCTAGGAACTGTCTCTTGCTCACCGGGAGTATATTGTTGAGGTTATAGAACTCGTCCACACTATGATGGAGGAAAACATCAAGATCTAGGAACTGACTCGTGCTCACCAGGAGTATATCGTGGAGGTTATAGTACTCGTCCACACTATGACATAGGGAAGCATCTTCATCAAGATCTAGGAACTGTCTCGTGCTCACCTAGAGTATACCATTGAGGTTATAGAACTCGTCCACACTATGATGGAGGAAAACATCAAGATCTAGGAACTGACGCGTGCTCACCGGGAGTATACGGTTGAGGTTATAGTACTCGTCCACACTATGACGTAGGGAAGCATCTTCATAAAGATCTAGGAACTGTCTCGTGCTCACCGGGAGTATACCGTTGAGGTTATAGAACTCGTCCATACTATGATGGAGGAAAACATCAAGATCTAGGAACTGACTCGTGCTCATCGGGAGGATACCGTTGAGGTTATAATACTCGTCCACACTATGACGTAGGGAAGCATCTTCATCAAGATCTAGGAACTGTCTCGTGCTCACCGGGAGTATACCGTTGAGGTTATAGAACTCGTCCACACTATGATGGAGGAAAACATTAAGATCTAGGAACTGACTCGTGCTCACCGGGAGTATACCGTTGAGGCTATAGTACTCATCCACACTATGACGTATGGAAGCATCTTCATCAAGATCTAGGAACTGTCTCGTGCTAACCAGGAGTATATCGTTGAGGTTATATAACTCGTCCACACTATGATGGAGGAAAACATCAAGATCTAGGAACTGACTCATGCTCACCGGGAGTACACCGTTGAGGTTATAGTACTCGTCCACACTATGACGTAGGGAAGCATCTTCATCAAGATCTAGGAACTGTCTCGTGCTCACCGGGAGTACACCGTTGAGGTTATAGAACTCGTCCACACTATGATGGAGGAAAACATCAAGATCTAGGAACTGACTCGTGCTCACCGAGAGTATACCGTTGAGGTTATAGTACTCGTCCACACTATGACATAGGGAAGCATCTTCATCAAGATCTAGGAACTGTCCCGTGCTCACCGGGAGTATACCATTAAGGTTATAGAACTCGTCCACACTATGATAGAGGAAAACATCAAGATCTAGGAACTGACTCGTGCTCACCGGGAGTATACCGTTGAGGTTATAGTACTCGTCCACACTATGACATAGGGAAGCATCTTCATCAAGATCTAGGAACTGTCTCGTGCTCACCTGGAGTATACCATTTAGGTTATAGAACTCGTCCACACTATGATGGAGGAAAACATCAAGATCTAGGAACTGACTCGTGCTCACCGGGAGTATACCGTTGAGGTTATAGTACTCGTCCACACTATGACGTAGGGAAGCATCTTCATAAAGATCTAGGAACTGTCTCGTGCTCACCGGGAGTATACCGTTGAGGTTATAGAACTCGTCCACACTATGATGGAGGAAAACATCAAGATCTAGGAACTGACTCGTGCTCACCGGGAGGATACCGTTGAGGTTATAATACTCATCCACACTATGACGTAGGGAAGCATCTTCATCAAGATCTAGGAACTGTCTCGTGCTCACCGGGAGTATACCGTTGAGGTTATAGAACTCGTCCACACTATGATGGAGGAAAACATCAAGATCTAGGAACTGACTCGTGCTCAACGGGAGTATACCTTTGAGGCTATAGTACTCGTCCACACTATGACGTATAGAAGCATCTTCATCAAGATCTAGGAACTGTCTCGTGCTAATCGGGAGTATATCGTTGAGGTTATAGAACTCGTCCACACTATGATGGAGTAAAACATCAAGATCTAGGAACTGACTCATGCTCACCGGGAGTACACCGTTGAGGTTATAGTACTCGTCCACACTATGACGTAGGGAAGCATCTTCATAAAGATCTAGGAACTGTCTCGTGCTCACCGGGAGTATATCGTTGAGGTTATAGAACTCGTCCACACTATGATGGAGGAAAACATCAAGATCTAGGAACTGACTCGTGCTCACCGGGAGGATACCGTTGAGGTTATAATACTCGTCCACACTATGACGTAGGGAAGCATCTTCATCAAGATCTAGGAACTGTCTCGTGCTCACCGGGAGTATACCATTGAGGTTATAGAACTCGTCCACACTATGATGGAGGAAAACATCAAGATCTAGGAACTGACTCGTTCTCACCGGGAGTATACCGTTGAGGCTATAGTACTCGTCCACACTATGACGTATGGAAGCATCTTCATCACGATCTAGGAACTGTCTCGTGCTCACCTGGAGTATACCATTTAGGTTATAGAACTCGTCCACACTATGATGGAGGAAAACATCAAGATCTAGGAACTGACTCGTGCTCACTGGGAGTATACTGTTGAGGTTATAGTACTCGTCCACACTATGACGTAGGGAAGCATCTTCATCAAGATCTAGGAACTGTCTCGTGCTCACCGGGAGTACACCGTTGTGGTTATAGAACTCGTCCATACTATGATGGAGGAAAACATCAAGATCTAGGAACTGACTCGTGCTCACCGGGAGTATACCGTTGAGGTTATAGTACTCGTCCACACTATGACATAAGGAAGCATCTTCATCAAGATCTAGGAACTGTCTCGTGCTCACCGGGAGTATACCATTAAGGTTATAGAACTCGTCCACACTATGATGGAGGAAAACATCAAGATCTAGGAACTGACTCGTGCTCACCGGGAGTATACCGTTGAGGTTATAGTACTCGTCCACACTATGACATAGGGAAGCATCTTCATCAAGATCTAGGAACTGTCTCGTGCTCACCTGGAGTATACCATTGAGGTTATAGAACTCGTCCACACTATGATGGAGGAAAAAATCAAGATCTAGGAACTGACTCGTGCTCACCGAGAGTATACTGTTGAGGTTATAGTACTCGTCCACACTATGACATAGGGAAGCATCTTCATAAAGATGTAGGAACTGTCTCGTGCTCACCGGGAGTATACCGTTGAGGTTATAGAACTCGTCCACACTATGATGGAGGAAAACATCAAGATCTAGGAACTGACTCGTGCTCACCGGGAGGATATCGTTGAGGTTATAATACTCGTCCACACTATGACGTAGGGAAGCATCTTCATCAAGATCTAGGAACTGTCTCGTGCTCACCGGGAGTATACCGTTGTGGTTATAGAACTCGTCCACACTATTATGGAGGAAAACATCAAGATCTAGAAACTGACTCATGCTCACCGGGAGTACACCGTTGAGGTTATAGTACTCGTCCACACTATGACGTAGGGAAGCATCTTCATCAAGATCTAGGAACTGTCTCGTGCTCACCGGGAGTATACCGTTGAGGTTATAGAACTCGTCCACACTATGATGGAGGAAAACATCAAGATCTAGGAACTGACTCGTGCTCACCGGGAGTATACTGTTGAGGTTATAGTACTCATCCACACTATGACGTAGCGAAGCATCTTCATCAAGATCTAGGAACTGTCTCGTGCTCACCGGGAGTACACCGTTGTGGTTATAGAACTCGTCCACACTATGATGGAGGAAAACATCAAGATCTAGGAACTGACTCGTGCTCACCGGGAGTATACCGTTGAGGTTATAGTACTCGTCCACACTATGACATAGGGAAGCATCTTCATCAAGATCTAGGAACTGTCTCGTGCTCACCGGGAGTATACCATTAAGGTTATAGAACTCGTCCACACTATGATGGAGGAAAACATCAAGATCTAGGAACTGACTCGTGCTCACCGGGAGTATACCGTTGAGGTTATAGTACTCGTCCACACTATGACATAGGGAAGCATCTTCATCAAGATCTAGGAACTGTCTCGTGCTCACCTGGAGTATACCATTGAGGTTATAGAACTCGTCCACACTATGATGGAGGAAAACATCAAGATCTAGGAACTGACTCGTGCTCACTGGGAGTATACTGTTGAGGTTATAGTACTCGTCCACACTATGACATAGGGAAGCATCTTCATAAAGATGTAGGAACTGTCTCGTGCTCACCGGGAGTATACCGTTGAGGTTATAGAACTCGTCCACACTATGATGGAGGAAAACATCAAGATCTAGGAACTGACTCGTGCTCACCGGGAGGATACCGTTGAGGTTATAATACTCGTCCACACTATGACGTAGGGAAGCATCTTCATCAAGATCTAGGAACTGTCTCGTGCTCACCGGGAGTATACCGTTGTGGTTATAGAACTCGTCCACACTATGATCGAGGAAAACATCAAGATCTAGGAACTGACTCGTGATCACCGGGAGTATACCGTTGAGGCTATAGTACTCGTCCACACTATGACGTATGGAAGCATCTTCATCAAGATCTAGGAACTGTCTCGTGCTAACCGGGAGTATATCGTTGAGGTTATAGAACTCGTCCACACTATGATGGAGGAAAACATCAAGATCTAGGAACTGACTCATGCTCACCGGGAGTACACCGTTGAGGTTATAGTACTCGTCCACACTATGACGTAGGGAAGCATCTTCATCAAGATCTAGGAACTGTCTCGTGCTCACCGGGAGTATACCGTTGAGGTTATAGAACTCGTACACACTATGATGGAGGAAAACATCAAGATCTAGGAACTGACTCGGGCTCACCGGGAGTATACCGTTGAGGTTATAGTACTCGTCCACACGATGACGTAGGGAAGCATCTTCATCAAGATCTAGGAACTGTCTCGTGCTCACCGGGAGTATACCGTTGAGGTTATAGAACTCGTCCACACTATGATGGAGGAAAACATCAAGATCTAGGAACTGACTCGTGCTCACCGGGAGTATACCGTTGAGATTATAGTACTCGTCCATACTATGACGTAGGGAAGCATCTTCATCAAGATCTAGGAACTGTCTCGTGCTCACCGGGAGTATACCGTTGAGGTTATAGAACTCGTCCACACTATGATGGAGGAAAACATCAAGATCTAGGAATTGACTCGTGCTCACCGAGAGTATACCGTTGAGGTTATAGTACTCGTCCACACTATGACATAGGGAAGCATCTTCATCAAGATCTAGGAACTGTCTCGTGCTCACCGGGAGTATACCATTAAGGTTATAGAACTCGTCCACACTATGATGGAGGAAAACATCAAGATCTAGGAACTGACTCGTGCTCACCGGGAGTATACCGTTGAGGTTATAGTACTCGTCCACACTATGACATAGGGAAGCATCTTCATCAAGATCTAGGAACTGTCTCGTGCTCACCTGGAGTATACCATTTAGGTTATAGAACTCATCCACACTATGATGGAGGAAAACATCAAGATCTAGGAACTGACTCGTGCTCACCGGGAGTATACCGTTGAGGTTATAGTACTCGTCCACACTATGACGTAGGGAAGCATCTTCATAAAGATCTAGGAACTGTCTCGTGCTCACCGGGAGTATACCGTTGAGGTTATAGAACTCGTCCACACTATGATGGAGGAAAACATCAAGATCTAGGAACTGACTAGTGCTCACCGGGAGGATACCGTTGAGGTTATAATACTCATCCACACTATGACGTAGGGAAGCATCTTCATCAAGATCTAGGAACTGTCTCGTGCTCACCGGGAGTATACCGTTGAGGTTATAGAACTCGTCCACACTATGATGGAGGAAAACATCAAGATCTAGGAACTGACTCGTGCTCACCGGGAGTATACCGTTGAGGCTATAGTACTCGTCCACACTATGACGTATAGAAGCATCTTCATCATGATCTAGGAACTATCTCGTGCTAATCGGGAGTATATCGTTGAGTTTTTAGAACTCGTCCACACTATGATGGAGGAAAACATCAAGATCTAGGAACTGACTCATGCTCACCGGGAGTACACCGTTGAGGTTATAGTACTCGTCCACACTATGACGTAGGGAAGCATCTTCATCAAGATCTAGGAACTGTCTCGTGCTCACTGGGAGTATATCGTTGAGGTTATAGAACTCGTCCACACTATGATGGAGGAAAACATCAAGATCTAGGAACTGACTCGTGCTCACCGGGAGTATACCGTTGAGGTTATAGTACTCGTCCACACTATGACGTAGGGAAGCATCTTCATCAAGATCTAGGAACTGTCTCGTGCTCACCGGGAGTACACCGTTGTGGTTATAGAACTCGTCCACACTATGATGGAGGAAAACATCCAGATCTAGGAACTGACTCGTGCTCACCGGGAGTATACCGTTGAGGTTATAGTACTCGTCCACACTATGACGTATGGAAGCATCTTCATCAAGATCTAGGAACTGTCTCGTGCTCACTGGGAGTATATCGTTGAGGTTATAGAACTCGTCCACACTATGATGGAGGAAAACATCAAGATCTAGGAACTGACTCGTGCTCACCGGGAGTATACCGTTGAGGTTATAGTACTCGTCCACACTATGACGTAGGGAAGCATCTTCATCAAGATCTAGGAACTGTCTCGTGCTCACCGGGAGTACACCGTTGTGGTTATAGAACTCGTCCACACTATGATGGAGGAAAACATCAAGATCTAGGAACTGACTCGTGCTCACCGGGAGTATACCGTTGAGGTTATAGTACTCGTCCACACTATGACATAGGGAAGCATCTTCATCAAGATCTAGGAACTGTCTCGTGCTCACCGGGAGTATACCATTAAGGTTATAGAACTCGTCCACACTATGATGGAGGAAAACATCAAGATCTAGGAACTGACTCGTGCTCACCGGGAGTATACCGTTGAGGTTATAGTACTCGTCCACACTATGACATAGGGAAGCATCTTCATCAAGATCTAGGAACTGTCTCGTGCTCACCTGGAAAATACCATTGAGGTTATAGAACTCGTCCACACTATGATGGAGGAAAAAATCAAGATCTAGGAACTGACTCGTGCTCACCGGGAGTATACTGTTGAGGTTATAGTACTCGTCCACACTATGACATAGGGAAGCATCTTCATAAAGATGTAGGAACTGTCTCGTGCTCACCGGGAGTATACCGTTGAGGTTATAGAACTCGTCCACACTATGATGGAGGAAAACATCAAGATCTAGGAACTGACTCGTGATCACCGGGAGGATATCGTTGAGGTTATAATACTCGTCCACACTATGACGTAGGGAAGCATCTTCATCAAGATCTAGGAACTGTCTCGTGCTCACCGGGAGTATACCGTTGTGGTTATAGAACTCGTCCACACTATTATGGAGGAAAACATCAAGATCTAGAAACTGACTCATGCTCACCGGGAGTACACCGTTGAGGTTATAGTACTCGTCCACACTATGACGTAGGGAAGCATCTTCATCAAGATCTAGGAACTGTCTCGTGCTCACCGGGAGTATACCGTTGAGGTTATAGAACTCGTCCATACTATGATGGAGGAAAACATCAAGATCTAGGAACTGACTCGTGCTCACCGGGAGTATACTGTTGAGGTTATAGTACTCGTCCACACTATGACGTAGGGAAGCATCTTCATCAAGATCTAGGAACTGTCTCGTGCTCACCGGGAGTACACCGTTGTGGTTATAGAACTCGTCCACACTATGATGGAGGAAAACATCAAGATCTAGGAACTGACTCGTGCTCACCGGGAGTATACCGTTGAGGTTATAGTACTCGTCCACACTATGACATAGGGAAGCATCTTCATCAAGATCTAGGAACTGTCTCGTGCTCACCGGGAGTATACCATTAAGGTTATAGAACTCGTCCACACTATGATGGAGGAAAACATCAAGATCTAGGAACTGACTCGTGCTCACCGGGAGTATACCGTTGAGGTTATAGTACTCGTCCACACTATGACATAGGGAAGCATCTTCATCAAGATCTAGGAACTGTCTCGTGCTCACCTGGAAAATACCATTGAGGTTATAGAACTCGTCCACACTATGATGGAGGAAAAAATCAAGATCTAGGAACTGACTCGTGCTCACCGGGAGTATACTGTTGAGGTTATAGTACTCGTCCACACTATGACATAGGGAAGCATCTTCATAAAGATGTAGGAACTGTCTCGTGCTCACCGGGAGTATACCGTTGAGGTTATAGAACTCGTCCACACTATGATGGAGGAAAACATCAAGATCTAGGAACTGACTCGTGATCACCGGGAGGATATCGTTGAGGTTATAATACTCGTCCACACTATGACGTAGGGAAGCATCTTCATCAAGATCTAGGAACTGTCTCGTGCTCACCGGGAGTATACCGTTGTGGTTATAGAACTCGTCCACACTATTATGGAGGAAAACATCAAGATCTAGAAACTGACTCATGCTCACCGGGAGTACACCGTTGAGGTTATAGTACTCGTCCACACTATGACGTAGGGAAGCATCTTCATCAAGATCTAGGAACTGTCTCGTGCTCACCGGGAGTATACCGTTGAGGTTATAGAACTCGTCCACACTATGATGGAGGAAAACATCAAGATCTAGGAACTGACTCGTGCTCACCAGGAGTATACTGTTGAGGTTATAGTACTCATCCACACTATGACGTAGGGAAGCATCTTCATCAAGATCTAGGAACTGTCTCGTGCTCACCGGGAGTACACCGTTGTGGTTATAGAACTCGTCCACACTATGATGGAGGAAAACATCAAGATCTAGGAACTGACTCGTGCTCACCGGGAGTATACCGTTGAGGTTATAGTACTCGTCCACACTATGACATAGGGAAGCATCTTCATCAAGATCTAGGAACTGTCTCGTGCTCACCGGGAGTATACCATTAAGGTTATAGAACTCGTCCACACTATGATGGAGGAAAACATCAAGATCTAGGAACTGACTCGTGCTCACCGGGAGTATACCGTTGAGGTTATAGTACTCGTCCACACTATGACATAGGGAAGCATCTTCATCAAGATCTAGGAACTGTCTCGTGCTCACCTGGAGTATACCATTGAGGTTATAGAACTCGTCCACACTATGATGGAGGAAAACATCAAGATCTAGGAACTGACTCGTGCTCACTGGGAGTATACTGTTGAGGTTATAGTACTCGTCCACACTATGACATAGGGAAGCATCTTCATAAAGATGTAGGAACTGTCTCGTGCTCACCGGGAGTATACCGTTGAGGTTATAGAACTCGTCCACACTATGATGGAGGAAAACATCAAGATCTAGGAACTGACTCGTGCTCACCGGGAGGATACCGTTGAGGTTATAATACTCGTCCACACTATGACGTAGGGAAGCATCTTCATCAAGATCTAGGAACTGTCTCGTGCTCACCGGGAGTATACCGTTGTGGTTATAGAACTCGTCCACACTATGATCGAGGAAAACATCAAGATCTAGGAACTGACTCGTGCTCACCGGGAGTATACCGTTGAGGTTATAGTACTCGTCCACACTATGACGTAGGGAAGCATCTTCATCAAGATCTAGGAACTGTCTCGTGCTCACCGGGAGTATACCGTTGAGGTTATAGAACTCGTCCACACTATGATGGAGGAAAACATCAAGATCTAGGAACTGACTAGTGCTCACCGGGAGGATACCGTTGAGGTTATAATACTCATCCACACTATGACGTAGGGAAGCATCTTCATCAAGATCTAGGAACTGTCTCGTGCTCACCGGGAGTATACCGTTGAGGTTATAGAACTCGTACACACTATGATGGAGGAAAACATCAAGATCTAGGAACTGACTCGGGCTCACCGGGAGTATACCGTTGAGGCTATAGTACTCGTCCACACTATGACGTATAGAAGCATCTTCATCAAGATCTAGGAACTGTCTCGTGCTAATCGGGAGTATATCGTTGAGTTTTTAGAACTCGTCCACACTATGATGGAGGAAAACATCAAGATCTAGGAACTGACTCATGCTCACCGGGAGTACACCGTTGAGGTTATAGTACTCGTCCACACTATGACGTAGGGAAGCATCTTCATCAAGATCTAGGAACTGTCTCGTGCTCACTGGGAGTATATCGTTGAGGTTATAGAACTCGTCCACACTATGATGGAGGAAAACATCAAGATCTAGGAACTGACTCGTGCTCACCGGGAGTATACCGTTGAGGTTATAGTACTCGTCCACACTATGACGTAGGGAAGCATCTTCATCAAGATATAGGAACTGTCTCGTGCTCACCTGGAGTATACCATTGAAGTTATAGAACTTGTCCACACTATGATGGAGGAAAACATCAAGATCTAGGAACTGACTCGTGCTCACCGGGAGTATACTGTTGAGGTTATAGTACTCGTCCACACTATGACATAGGAAAGCATCTTCATAAAGATGTAGGAACTGTCTCGTGCTCACCGGGAGTATACCGTTGAGGTTATAGAACTCGTCCACACTATGATGGAGGAAAACATCAAGATCTAGGAACTGACTCGTGCTCACCGGGAGGATACCGTTGAGGTTATAATACTCGTCCACACTATGACGTAGGGAAGCATCTTCATCAAGATCTAGGAACTGTCTCGTGCTCACCGGGAGTATACCGTTGAGGTTATAGAACTCGTACACACTATGATGGAGGAAAACATCAAGATCTAGGAACTGACTCGGGCTCACCGGGAGTATACCGTTGAGGTTATAGTACTCGTCCACACGATGACGTAGGGAAGCATCTTCATCAAGATCTAGGAACTGTCTCGTGCTCACCGGGAGTATACCGTTGAGGTTATAGAACTCGTCCACACTATGATGGAGGAAAACATCAAGATCTAGGAACTGACTCGTGCTCACCGGGAGTATACCGTTGAGGTTATAGTACTCGTCCATACTATGACGTAGGGAAGCATCTTCATCAAGATCTAGGAACTGTCTCGTGCTCACCGGGAGTATACCGTTGAGGTTATAGAACTCGTCCACACTATGATGGAGGAAAACATCAAGATCTAGGAATTGACTCGTGCTCACCGAGAGTATACCGTTGAGGTTATAGTACTCGTCCACACTATGACATAGGGAAGCATCTTCATCAAGATCTAGGAACTGTCTCGTGCTCACCGGGAGTATACCATTAAGGTTATAGAACTCGTCCACACTATGATGGAGGAAAACATCAAGATCTAGGAACTGACTCGTGCTCACCGGGAGTATACCGTTGAGGTTATAGTACTCGTCCACACTATGACATAGGGAAGCATCTTCATCAAGATCTAGGAACTGTCTCGTGCTCACCTGGAGTATACCATTTAGGTTATAGAACTCATCCACACTATGATGGAGGAAAACATCAAGATCTAGGAACTGACTCGTGCTCACCGGGAGTATACCGTTGAGGTTATAGTACTCGTCCACACTATGACGTAGGGAAACATCTTCATAAAGATCTAGGAACTGTCTCGTGCTCACCGGGAGTATACCGTTGAGGTTATAGAACTCGTCCACACTATGATGGAGGAAAAATCAAGATCTAGGAACTGACTAGTGCTCACCGGGAGGATACCGTTGAGGTTATAATACTCATCCACACTATGACGTAGGGAAGCATCTTCATCAAGATCTAGGAACTGTCTCGTGCTCACCGGGAGTATACCGTTGAGGTTATAGAACTCGTCCACACTATGATGGAGGAAAACATCAAGATCTAGGAACTGACTCGTGCTCACCGGGAGTATACCGTTGAGGCTATAGTACTCGTCCACACTATGACGTATAGAAGCATCATCATCAAGATCTAGGAACTGTCTCGTGCTAATCGGGAGTATATCGTTGAGTTTTTAGAACTCGTCCACACTATGATGGAGGAAAACATCAAGATCTAGGAACTGACTCATGCTCACCGGGAGTACACCGTTGAGGTTATAGTACTCGTCCACACTATGACATAGGGAAGCATCTTCATCAAGATCTAGGAACTGTCTCGTGCTCACTGGGAGTATATCGTTGAGGTTATAGAACTCGTCCACACTATGATGGAGGAAAACATCAAGATCTAGGAACTGACTCGTGCTCACCGGGAGTATACCGTTGAGGTTATAGTACTCGTCCACACTATGACGTAGGGAAGCATCTTCATCAAGATCTAGGAACTGTCTCGTGCTCACCTGGAGTATACCATTGAAGTTATAGAACTTGTCCACACTATGATGGAGGAAAACATCAAGATCTAGGAACTGACTCGTGCTCACCGGGAGTATACTGTTGAGGTTATAGTACTCGTCCACACTATGACATAGGGAAGCATCTTCATAAAGATGTAGGAACTGTCTCGTGCTCACCGGGAGTATACCGTTGAGGTTATAGAACTCGTCCACACTATGATGGAGGAAAACATCAAGATCTAGGAACTGACTCGTGCTCACCGGGAGGATACCGTTGAGGTTATAATACTCGTCCACACTATGACGTAGGGAAGCATCTTCATAAAGATCTAGGAACTGTCTCGTGCTCACCGGGAGTATACCGTTGAGGTTATAGAACTCGTCCACACTATGATGGAGGAAAACATCAAGATCTAGGAACTGACTAGTGCTCACCGGGAGGATACCGTTGAGGTTATAGTACTCGTCCACACTATGACGTAGGGAAGCATCTTCATCAAGATCTAGGAACTGTCTCGTGCTCACCTGGAGTATACCATTTAGGTTATAGAACTCATCCACACTATGATGGAGGAAAACATCAAGATCTAGGAACTGACTCGTGCTCACCGGGAGTATACCGTTGAGGTTATAGTACTCGTCCACACTATGACGTAGGGAAGCATCTTCATAAAGATCTAGGAACTGTCTCGTGCTCACCGGGAGTATACCGTTGAGGTTATAGAACTCGTCCACACTATGATGGAGGAAAACATCAAGATCTAGGAACTGACTAGTGCTCACCGGGAGGATACCGTTGAGGTTATAATACTCATCCACACTATGACGTAGGGAAGCATCTTCATCAAGATCTAGGAACTGTCTCGTGCTCACCGGGAGTATACCGTTGAGGTTATAGAACTCGTCCACACTATGATGGAGGAAAACATCAAGATCTAGGAACTGACTCGTGCTCACCGGGAGTATACCGTTGAGGCTATAGTACTCGTCCACACTATGACGTATAGAAGCATCTTCATCAAGATCTAGGAACTGTCTCGTGCTAATCGGGAGTATATCGTTGAGTTTTTAGAACTCGTCCACACTATGATGGAGGAAAACATCAAGATCTAGGAACTGACTCATGCTCACCGGGAGTACACCGTTGAGGTTATAGTACTCGTCCACACTATGACGTAGGGAAGCATCTTCATCAAGATCTAGGAACTGTCTCGTGCTCACTGGGAGTATATCGTTGAGGTTATAGAACTCGTCCACACTATGATGGAGGAAAACATCAAGATCTAGGAACTGACTCGTGCTCACCGGGAGTATACCGTTGAGGTTATAGTACTCGTCCACACTATGACGTAGGGAAGCATCTTCATCAAGATCTAGGAACTGTCTCGTGCTCACCTGGAGTATACCATTGAAGTTATAGAACTTGTCCACACTATGATGGAGGAAAACATCAAGATCTAGGAACTGACTCGTGCTCACCGGGAGTATACTGTTGAGGTTATAGTACTCGTCCACACTATGACATAGGGAAGCATCTTCATAAAGATGTAGGAACTGTCTCGTGCTCACCGGGAGTATACCGTTGAGGTTATAGAACTCGTCCACACTATGATGGAGGAAAACATCAAGATCTAGGAACTGACTCGTGCTCACCGGGAGGATACCGTTGAGGTTATAATACTCGTCCACACTATGACGTAGGGAAGCATCTTCATCAAGATCTAGGAACTGTCTCGTGCTCACCGGGAGTATACCGTTGAGGTTATAGAACTCGTACACACTATGATGGAGGAAAACATCAAGATCTAGGAACTGACTCGGGCTCACCGGGAGTATACCGTTGAGGTTATAGTACTCGTCCACACGATGACGTAGGGAAGCATCTTCATCAAGATCTAGGAACTGTCTCGTGCTCACCGGGAGTATACCGTTGAGGTTATAGAACTCGTCCACACTATGATGGAGGAAAACATCAAGATCTAGGAACTGACTCGTGCTCACCGGGAGTATACCGTTGAGGTTATAGTACTCGTCCATACTATGACGTAGGGAAGCATCTTCATCAAGATCTAGGAACTGTCTCGTGCTCACCGGGAGTATACCGTTGAGGTTATAGAACTCGTCCACACTATGATGGAGGAAAACATCAAGATCTAGGAATTGACTCGTGCTCACCGAGAGTATACCGTTGAGGTTATAGTACTCGTCCACACTATGACATAGGGAAGCATCTTCATCAAGATCTAGGAACTGTCTCGTGCTCACCGGGAGTATACCATTAAGGTTATAGAACTCGTCCACACTATGATGGAGGAAAACATCAAGATCTAGGAACTGACTCGTGCTCACCGGGAGTATACCGTTGAGGTTATAGTACTCGTCCACACTATGACATAGGGAAGCATCTTCATCAAGATCTAGGAACTGTCTCGTGCTCACCTGGAGTATACCATTTAGGTTATAGAACTCATCCACACTATGATGGAGGAAAACATCAAGATCTAGGAACTGACTCGTGCTCACCGGGAGTATACCGTTGAGGTTATAGTACTCGTCCACACTATGACGTAGGGAAGCATCTTCATAAAGATCTAGGAACTGTCTCGTGCTCACCGGGAGTATACCGTTGAGGTTATAGAACTCGTCCACACTATGATGGAGGAAAACATCAAGATCTAGGAACTGACTAGTGCTCACCGGGAGGATACCGTTGAGGTTATAATACTCATCCACACTATGACGTAGGGAAGCATCTTCATCAAGATCTAGGAACTGTCTCGTGCTCACCGGGAGTATACCGTTGAGGTTATAGAACTCGTCCACACTATGATGGAGGAAAACATCAAGATCTAGGAACTGACTCGTGCTCACCGGGAGTATACCGTTGAGGCTATAGTACTCGTCCACACTATGACGTATAGAAGCATCTTCATCAAGATCTAGGAACTGTCTCGTGCTAATCGGGAGTATATCGTTGAGTTTTTAGAACTCGTCCACACTATGATGGAGGAAAACATCAAGATCTAGGAACTGACTCATGCTCACCGGGAGTACACCGTTGAGGTTATAGTACTCGTCCACACTATGACGTAGGGAAGCATCTTCATCAAGATCTAGGAACTGTCTCGTGCTCACTGGGAGTATATCGTTGAGGTTATAGAACTCGTCCACACTATGATGGAGGAAAACATCAAGATCTAGGAACTGACTCGTGCTCACCGGGAGTATACCGTTGAGGTTATAGTACTCGTCCACACTATGACGTAGGGAAGCATCTTCATCAAGATCTAGGAACTGTCTCGTGCTCACCTGGAGTATACCATTGAAGTTATAGAACTTGTCCACACTATGATGGAGGAAAACATCAAGATCTAGGAACTGACTCGTGCTCACCGGGAGTATACTGTTGAGGTTATAGTACTCGTCCACACTATGACATAGGGAAGCATCTTCATAAAGATGTAGGAACTGTCTCGTGCTCACCGGGAGTATACCGTTGAGGTTATAGAACTCGTCCACACTATGATGGAGGAAAACATCAAGATCTAGGAACTGACTCGTGCTCACCGGGAGGATACCGTTGAGGTTATAATACTCGTCCACACTATGACGTAGGGAAGCATCTTCATCAAGATCTAGGAACTGTCTCGTGCTCACCGGGAGTATACCGTTGTGGTTATAGAACTCGTCCACACTATGATCGAGGAAAACATCAAGATCTAGGAACTGACTCGTGCTCACCGGGAGTATACCGTTGAGGCTATAGTACTCGTCCACACTATGACGTATGGAAGCATCTTCATCAAGATCTAGGAACTGTCTCGTGCTAACCGGGAGTATATCGTTGAGGTTATAGAACTCGTCCACACTATGATGGAGGAAAACATCAAGATCTAGGAACTGACTCATGCTCACCGGGAGTACACCGTTGAGGTTATAGTACTCGTCCACACTATGACGTAGGGAAGCATCTTCATCAAGATCTAGGAACTGTCTCGTGCTCACCGGGAGTATACCGTTGAGGTTATAGAACTCGTACACACTATGATGGAGGAAAACATCAAGATCTAGGAACTGACTCGGGCTCACCGGGAGTATACCGTTGAGGTTATAGTACTCGTCCACACGATGACGTAGGGAAGCATCTTCATCAAGATCTAGGAACTGTCTCGTGCTCACCGGGAGTATACCGTTGAGGTTATAGAACTCGTCCACACTATGATGGAGGAAAACATCAAGATCTAGGAACTGACTCGTGCTCACCGGGAGTATACCGTTGAGGCTATAGTACTCGTCCACACTATGACGTATAGAAGCATCTTCATCAAGATCTAGGAACTGTCTCGTGCTAATCGGGAGTATATCGTTGAGTTTTTAGAACTCGTCCACACTATGATGGAGGAAAACATCAAGATCTAGGAACTGACTCATGCTCACCGGGAGTACACCGTTGAGGTTATAGTACTCGTCCACACTATGACGTAGGGAAGCATCTTCATCAAGATCTAGGAACTGTCTCGTGCTCACCGGGAGTATATCGTTGACGTTATAGAACTCGTCCACACTATGATGGAGGAAAACATCAAGATCTAGGAACTGACTCGTGCTCACCGGGAGTATACCGTTGAGGTTATAGTACTCGTCCACACTATGTCGTAGGGAAGCATCTTCATCAAGATCTAGGAACTGTCTCGTGCTCACCGGGAGTACACCGTTGAGGTTATAGAACTCGTCCACACTATGATGGAGGAAAACATCAAGATCTAGGAACTGACTCGTGCTCACCGGGAGTATGCCGTTGAGGTTATAGTACTCGTCCACACTATGACATAGGGAAGCATCTTCATCAAGATCTAGGAACTGTCTCGTGCTCACCGGGAGTATACCATTAAAGTTATAGAACTCGTCCACACTATGATGGAGGAAAACATCAAGATATAGGAACTGACTCATGCTCACCGGGAGTATACCGTTGAGGTTATAGTACTCGTCCACACTATGACATAGGGAAGCATCTTCATCAAGATCCTGGAATTGTCTCGTGCTCACCGAGAGTATACCGTTAAGGTTATAGAACTTGTCCACACTATGATGGAGGAAAACATCAAGATCTAGGAACTGACTCGTGCTCACCGGGAGTATACCGTTGAGGTTATAGTACTCGTCCACACTATGACATAGAGAAGCATCTTCATCAAGATCTAGGAACTGTCTCGTGCTCACCGGGAGTATACCGTTGAGGTTATAGAACTCGTCCACACTATGATGGAGGAAAACATCAAGATCTAGGAACTGATTCGTGCTCACTGGGAGTATACCATGGAGGTTATAGTACTCGTCCACACTATGATGTAGGGAAGCATCTTCATCAAGATCTAGGAACTGTCTCGTGCTCACCGGGAGTATACCGTTGAGGTTATAGAACTCGTCCACACTATGATGGAGGAAAACATCAAGATCTAGGAACTAACTCGTGCACACCGGGAGTATACCATTGAGGTTATAGTACTCGTCCACACTATGACGTAGGGAAGCATCTTCATAAAGATCTAGGAATTGTCTCGTGCTCACCGGGAGTATACCGTTGAGGTTATAGAACTCGTCCACACTATGATGGAAGAAAACATCAAGATCTAGGAACTGACTCGTGCTCACCCGGAGTATACCGTTGAGGTTATAGTACTCGTCCACACTATGACGTAGGGAAGCATCTTCATCAAGATCTAGGAACTGTCTCGTGCTCACCGGGAGTATACCGTTGAGGTTATAGAACTCGTCCACAATATGATGGAGGAAAACATCAAGATCTAGGAACTGACTCGTGCTCACCGGGAGAATACCGTTGAGGTTATAGTACTCGTCCACACTATGACGTAGGGAAGCATCTTCATCAAGATCTAGGAACTGTCTCGTGCTCACCGGGAGTATACTGTTGAGGTTATAGAACTCATCCACACTATGATGGAGGAAAACATCAAGATCTAGGAACTGACTCGTGCTCACCGGGATTATACCGTTGAGGTTATAGTACTCGTCCACACTATGACATAGGGAAGCATCTTCATCAAGATCCTGGAACTGTCTCGTGCTCACCGAGAGTATACCGTTGAGGTTATAGAACTTGTCCACACTATGATGGAGGAAAACATCAAGATCTAGGAACTGACTCGTGCTCACCGGGAGTATACCGTTGAGGTTATAGTACTCGTCCACACTATGACGTAGGGAAGCATCTTCATCAAGATCTAGGAACTGTCTCGTGCTCACCGGGAGTATACCGTTGAGGTTATAGAACTCGTCCACACTATGATGGAGGAAAACATCAAGATCTAGGAACTGACTCGTGCTCACCGGGAGTATACCGTTGAGGCTATAGTACTCGTCCACACTATGACGTATGGAAGCATCTTCATCATGATCTAGGAACTGTCTCGTGCTAACCGGGAGTATATCGTTGAGGTTATAGAACTCGTCCACACTATGATGGAGGAAAACATCAAGATCTAAGAACTGACTCATGCTCACCGGGAGTACACCGTTGAGGTTATAGTACTCGTCCACACTATGACGTAGGGAAGCATCTTCATCAAGATCTAGGAATTGTCTCGTGCTCACCGGGAGTATACCGTTGAGGTTATAGAACTCGTCCACACTATGATGGAGGAAAACATCAAGATCTAGGAACTGACTCGTGCTCACCGGGAGTATACCGTTGAGGTTATAGTACTCGTCCACACTATGACGTAGGGAAGCATCTTCATCAAGATCTAGGAACTGTCTCGTGCTCACCGGGAGTACACCGTTGAGGTTATAGAACTCGTCCACACTATGATGGAGGAAAACATCAAGATCTAGGAACTGACTCGTGCTCACCGGGAGTATACCGTTGAGGTTATAGTACTCGTCCACACTATGACATAGGGAAGCATCTTCATCAAGATCTAGGAACTGTCTCGTGCTCACCGGGAGTATACCATTAAGGTTATAGAACTCGTCCACACTATGATGGAGGAAAACATCAAGATCTAGGAACTGACTCGTGCTCACCGGGAGTATACCGTTGAGGTTATAGTACTCGTCCACACTATGACATAGGGAAGCATCTTCATCAAGATCTAGGAACTGTCTCGTGCTCACCTGGAGTATACCATTGAGGTTATAGAACTCGTCCACACTATGATGGAGGAAAACATCAAGATCTAGGAACTGACTCGTGCTCACCAGGAGTATACCGTTGAGGTTATAGTACTCGTCCACACTATGACATAGGGAAGCATCTTCATAAAGATCTAGGAACTGTCTCGTGCTCACCGGGAGTATACCGTTGAGGTTATAGAACTCGTCCACACTATGATCGAGGAAAACATCAAGATCTAGGAACTGACTCGTGCTCACCGGGAGGATACCGTTGAGGTTATAATACTCGTCCACACTATGACGTAGGGAAGCATCTTCATCAACATCTAGGAAATGTCTCATGCTCACCGGGAGTATACCGTTGAGGTTATAGAACTTGTCCACACTATGATGGAGGAAAACATCAAGATCTAGGAATTGACTCGTGCTCACCGGGAGTATACCGTTGAGGCTATAGTACTCGTCCATACTATGACGTATGGAAGCATCTTTATCAAGATCTAGGAACTGTCTCGTGCTAACCAGGAGTATATCGTTGAGGTTATAGAACTCGTCCACACTATGATGGAGGAAAACATCAAGATCTAGGAACTGACTCATGCTCACCGTGAGTACACCGTTGAGGTTATAGTACTCGTCCACACTATGACGTAGGGAAGCATCTTCATCAAGATCTAGGAACTGTCTCGTGCTCACCGGGAGTATACCGTTGAGGTTATAGAACTCGTCCACACTATGATGGAGGAAAACATCAAGATCTAGGAACTGACTCGTGCTCACCGGAAGTATACCGTTGAGGTTATAGTACTCTTCCACACTATGACGTAGGGAAGCATCTTCATCAAGATCTAGGAACTGTCTCGTGCTCACCGGGAGTACACCGTTGAGGTTATATAACTCGTCCACACTATGATGGAGGAAAACATCAAGATCTAGGAACTGACTCGTGCTCACCGGGAGTATACTGTTGAGGTTATAGTACTCGTCCACACTATGACATAGGGAAGCATCTTCATCAAGATCTAGGAACTGTCTCGTGCTCACCGGGAGTATACCATTAAGGTTATAGAACTCGTCCACACTATGATGGAGGAAAACATCAAGATCTAGGAACTGACTCGTGCTCACCGGGAGTATACCGTTGAGGTTATAGTACTCGTCCACACTATGACATAGGGAAGCATCTTCATCAAGATCTAGGAACTGTCTCGTGCTCACCTGGAGTATACCATTGAGGTTATAGAACTCGTCCACACTATGATGGAGGAAAACATCAAGATCTAGGAACTGACTCGTGCTCACCAGGAGTATACCGTTGAGGTTATAGTACTCGTCCACACTATGACGTAGGGAAGCATCTTCATAAAGATCTAGGAACTGTCTCGTGCTCACCGGGAGTATACCGTTGAGGTTATAGAACTCGTCCACACTATGATGGAGGAAAACATCAAGATCTAGGAACTGACTCGTGCTCACCGGGAGGATACCGTTGAGGTTATAATACTCGTCCACACTATGACGTAGGGAAGCATCTTCATCAAGATCTAGGAACTGTCTCGTGCTCACCGGGAGTATACCGTTGTGGTTATAGAACTCGTCCACACTATGATCGAGGAAAACATCAAGATCTAGGAACTGACTCGTGCTCACCGGGAGTATACCGTTGAGGCTATAGTACTCGTCCACACTATGACGTATGGAAGCATCTTCATCAAGATCTAGGAACTGTCTCGTGCTAACCGGGAGTATATCGTTGAGGTTATAGAACTCGTCCACACTATGATGGAGGAAAACATCAAGATCTAGGAACTGACTCATGCTCACCGGGAGTACACCGTTGAGGTTATAGTACTCGTCCACACTATGACGTAGGGAAGCATCTTCATCAAGATCTAGGAACTGTCTCGTGCTCACCGGGAGTATACCGTTGAGGTTATAGAACTCGTACACACTATGATGGAGGAAAACATCAAGATCTAGGAACTGACTCGGGCTCACCGGGAGTATACCGTTGAGGTTATAGTACTCGTCCACACGATGACGTAGGGAAGCATCTTCATCAAGATCTAGGAACTGTCTCGTGCTCACCTGGAGTATACCGTTGAGGTTATAGAACTCGTCCACACTATGATGGAGGAAAACATCAAGATCTAGGAACTGACTCGTGCTCACCGGGAGTATACCGTTGAGGCTATAGTACTCGTCCACACTATGACGTAGGGAAGCATCTTCATCAAGATCTAGGAACTGTCTCGTGCTAATCGGGAGTATATCGTTGAGTTTTTAGAACTCGTCCACACTATGATGGAGGAAAACATCAAGATCTAGGAACTGACTCATGCTCACCGGGAGTACACCGTTGAGGTTATAGTACTCGTCCACACTATGACGTAGGGAAGCATCTTCATCAAGATCTAGGAACTGTCTCGTGCTCACCGGGAGTATATCGTTGACGTTATAGAACTCGTCCACACTATGATGGAGGAAAACATCAAGATCTAGGAACTGACTCGTGCTCACCGGGAGTATACCGTTGAGGTTATAGTACTCGTCCACACTATGACGTAGGGAAGCATCTTCATCAAGATCTAGGAACTGTCTCGTGCTCACCGGGAGTACACCGTTGAGGTTATAGAACTCGTCCACACTATGATGGAGGAAAACATCAAGATCTAGGAACTGACTCGTGCTCACCGGGAGTATGCCGTTGAGGTTATAGTACTCGTCCACACTATGACATAGGGAAGCATCTTCATCAAGATCTAGGAAGTGTCTTGTGCTCACCGGGAGTATACCATTAAAGTTATAGAACTCGTCCACACTATGATGGAGGAAAACATCAAGATATAGGAACTGACTCATGCTCACCGGGAGTATACCGTTGAGGTTATAGTACTCGTCCACACTATGACATAGGGAAGCATCTTCATCAAGATCCTGGAATTGTCTCGTGCTCACCGAGAGTATACCGTTAAGGTTATAGAACTTGTCCACACTATGATGGAGGAAAACATCAAGATCTAGGAACTGACTCGTGCTCACCGGGAGTATACCGTTGAGGTTATAGTACTCGTCCACACTATGACATAGAGAAGCATCTTCATCAAGATCTAGGAACTGTCTCGTGCTCACCGGGAGTATACCGTTGAGGTTATAGAACTCGTCCACACTATGATGGAGGAAAACATCAAGATCTAGGAACTGATTTGTGCTCACTGGGAGTATACCATGGAGGTTATAGTACTCGTCCACACTATGATGTAGGGAAGCATCTTCATCAAGATCTAGGAACTGTCTCGTGCTCACCGGGAGTATACCGTTGAGGTTATAGAACTCGTCCACACTATGATGGAGGAAAACATCAAGATCTAGGGACTAACTCGTGCACACCGGGAGTATACCATTGAGGTTATAGTACTCGTCCACACTATGACGTAGGGAAGCATCTTCATAAAGATCTAGGAATTGTCTCGTGCTCACCGGGAGTATACCGTTGAGGTTATAGAACTCGTCCACACTATGATGGAAGAAAACATCAAGATCTAGGAACTGACTCGTGCTCACCCGGAGTATACCGTTGAGGTTATAGTACTCGTCCACACTATGACGTAGGGAAGCATCTTCATCAAGATCTAGGAACTGTCTCGTGCTCACCGGGAGTATACCGTTGAGGTTATAGAACTCGTCCACAATATGATGGAGGAAAACATCAAGATCTAGGAACTGACTCGTGCTCACCGGGAGAATACCGTTGAGGTTATAGTACTCGTCCACACTATGACGTAGGGAAGCATCTTCATCAAGATCTAGGAACTGTCTCGTGCTCACCGGGAGTATACTGTTGAGGTTATAGAACTCGTCCACACTATGATGGAGGAAAACATCAAGATCTAGGAACTGACTCGTGCTCACCGGGATTATACCGTTGAGGTTATAGTACTCGTCCACACTATGACATAGGGAAGCATCTTCATCAAGATCCTGGAACTGTCTCGTGCTCACCGAGAGTATACCGTTGAGGTTATAGAACTTGTCCACACTATGATGGAGGAAAACATCAAGATCTAGGAACTGACTCGTGCTCACCGGGAGTATACCGTTGAGGTTATAGTACTCGTCCACACTATGACGTAGGGAAGCATCTTCATCAAGATCTAGGAACTGTCTCGTGCTCACCGGGAGTATACCGTTGAGGTTATAGAACTCGTCCACACTATGATGGAGGAAAACATCAAGATCTAGGAACTGACTCGTGCTCACCGGGAGTATACCGTTGAGGCTATAGTACTCGTCCACACTATGACGTATGGAAGCATCTTCATCATGATCTAGGAACTGTCTCGTGCTAACCGGGAGTATATCGTTGAGGTTATAGAACTCGTCCACACTATGATGGAGGAAAACATCAAGATCTAAGAACTGACTCATGCTCACCGGGAGTACACCGTTGAGGTTATAGTACTCGTCCACACTATGACGTAGGGAAGCATCTTCATCAAGATCTAGGAATTGTCTCGTGCTCACCGGGAGTATACCGTTGAGGTTATAGAACTCGTCCACACTATGATGGAGGAAAACATCAAGATCTAGGAACTGACTCGTGCTCACCGGGAGTATACCGTTGAGGTTATAGTACTCGTCCACACTATGACGTAGGGAAGCATCTTCATCAAGATCTAGGAACTGTCTCGTGCTCACCGGGAGTACACCGTTGAGGTTATAGAACTCGTCCACACTATGATGGAGGAAAACATCAAGATCTAGGAACTGACTCGTGCTCACCGGGAGTATACCGTTGAGGTTATAGTACTCGTCCACACTATGAAATAGGGAAGCATCTTCATCAAGATCTAGGAACTGTCTCGTGCTCACCGGGAGTATACCATTAAGGTTATAGAACTCGTCCACACTATGATGGAGGAAAACATCAAGATCTAGGAACTGACTCGTGCTCACCGGGAGTATACCGTTGAGGTTATAGTACTCGTCCACACTATGACATAGGGAAGCATCTTCATCAAGATCTAGGAACTGTCTCGTGCTCACCTGGAGTATACCATTGAGGTTATAGAACTCGTCCACACTATGATGGAGGAAAACATCAAGATCTAGGAACTGACTCGTGCTCACCAGGAGTATACCGTTGAGGTTATAGTACTCGTCCACACTATGACGTAGGGAAGCATCTTCATAAAGATCTAGGAACTGTCTCGTGCTCACCGGGAGTATACCGTTGAGGTTATAGAACTCGTCCACACTATGATGGAGGAAAACATCAAGATCTAGGAACTGACTCGTGCTCACCGGGAGGATACCGTTGAGGTTATAATACTCGTCCACACTGTGACGTAGGGAAGCATATTCATCAACATCTAGGAACTGTCTCATGCTCACCGGGAGTATACCGTTGAGGTTATAGAACTTGTCCACACTATGATGGAGGAAAACATTAAGATCTAGGAATTGACTCATGCTCACCGGGAGTATACCGTTGAGGCTATAGTACTCGTCCACACTATGACGTATGGAAGCATCTTTATCAAGATCTAGGAACTGTCTCGTGCTAACCAGGAGTATATCGTTGAGGTTATAGAACTCGTCCACACTATGATGGAGGAAAACATCAAGATCTAGGAACTGACTCGTGCTCACCGGGAGTATACCGTTGAGGTTATAGTACTCGTCCACACTATGACATAGGGAAGCATCTTCATCAAGATCTAGGAACTGTCTCGTGCTCACCGGGAGTATACCATTAAAGTTATAGAACTCGTCCACACTATGATGGAGGAAAACATCAAGATCTAGGAACTGACTCATGCTCACCGGGAGTATACCGTTGAGGTTATAGTACTCGTCCACACTATGACGTAGGGAAGCATCTTCATCAAGATCTAGGAACTGTCTCGTGCTCACCTGGAGTATACCGTTGAGGTTATAGAACTTGTCCACACTATGATGGAGGAAAACATCAAGATCTAGGAACTGATTCGTGCTCACCGGGAGTATACCATTGAGGTTATAGTACTCGTCCACACTATGACGTAGGGAAGCATCTTTATCAAGATCTAGGAACTGTCTCGTGCTCACCGGGAGTATACCGTTGAGGTTATAGAACTCGTCCACACTATGATGGAGGAAAACATCAAGATCTAGGAACTAACTCGTGCACACCGGGAGTATACCATTGAGGTTATAGTACTCGTCCACACTATGACGTAGGGAAGCATCTTCATAAAGATCTAGGAATTGTCTCGTGCTCACCGGGAGTATACCGTTGAGGTTATAGAACTCGTCCACACTATGATGGAAGAAAACATCAAGATCTAGGAACTGACTCGTGCTCACCCGGAGTATACCGTTGAGGTTATAGTACTCGTCCACACTATGACGTAGGGAAGAATCTTCATCAAGATCTAGCAACTGTCTCGTGCTCACCGGGAGTATACCGTTGAGGTTATAGAACTCGTCCACACTATGACATAGGGAAGCATCTTCATCAAGATCTAGGAACTGTCTCGTGCTCACCGGGAGTATACCATTAAGGTTATAGAACTCGTCCACACTATGATGGAGGAAAACATCAAGATCTAGGAACTGACTCGTGCTCACCGGGATTATACCGTTGAGGTTATAGTACTCGTCCACACTATGACATAGGGAAGCATCTTCATCAAGATCTAGGAACTGTCTCGTGCTCACCTGGAGTATACCATTGAGGTTATAGAACTCGTCCACACTATGATGGAGGAAAACATCAAGATCTAGGAACTGACTCGTGCTCACCAGGAGTATACCGTTGAGGTTATAGTACTCGTCCACACTATGACGTAGGGAAGCATCTTCATAAAGATCTAGGAACTGTCTCGTGCTCACCGGGAGTATACCGTTGAGGTTATAGAACTCGTCCACACTATGATGGAGGAAAACATCAAGATCTAGGAACTGACTCGTGCTCACCGGGAGGATACCGTTGAGGTTATAATACTCGTCCACACTATGACGTATGGAAGCATCTTTATCAAGATCTAGGAACTGTCTCGTGCTAACCAGGAGTATATCGTTGAGGTTATAGAACTCGTCCACACTATGATGGAGGAAAACATCAAGATCTAGGAACTGACTCATGCTCACCGTGAGTACACCGTTGAGGTTATAGTACTCGTCCACACTATGACGTAGGGAAGCATCTTCATCAAGATCTAGGAACTGTCTCGTTCTCACCGGGAGTATACCGTTGAGGTTATAGAACTCGTCCACACTATGATGGAGGAAAACATCAAGATCTAGGAACTGACTCTTGCTCACCGGAAGTATACCGTTGAGGTTATAGTACTCTTCCACACTATGACGTAGGGAAGCATCTTCATCAAGATCTAGGAACTGTCTCGTGCTCACCGGGAGTACACCGTTGAGGTTATATAACTCGTCCACACTATGATGGAGGAAAACATCAAGATCTAGGAACTGACTCATGCTCACCGGGAGTATACCGTTGAGGTTATAGTACTCGTCCACACTATGACATAGGGAAGCATCTTCATCAAGATCTAGGAACTGTCTCGTGCTCACCGGGAGTATACCATTAAGGTTATAGAACTCGTCCACACTATGATGGAGGAAAACATCAAGATCTAGGAACTGACTCGTGCTCACCGGGAGTATACCGTTGAGGTTATAGTACTCGTCCACACTATGACATAGGGAAGCATCTTCATCAAGATCTAGGAACTGTCTCGTGCTCACCGGGAGTATACCATTAAGGTTATAGAACTCGTCCACACTATGATGGAGGAAAACATCAAGATCTAGGAACTGACTCGTGCTCACCGGGATTATACCGTTGAGGTTATAGTACTCGTCCACACTATGACATAGGGAAGCATCTTCATCAAGATCTAGGAACTGTCTCGTGCTCACCTGGAGTATACCATTGAGGTTATAGAACTCGTCCACACTATGATGGAGGAAAACATCAAGATCTAGGAACTAACTCGTGCACACCGGGAGTATACCATTGAGGTTATAGTACTCGTCCACACTATGACGTAGGGAAGCATCTTCATAAAGATCTAGGAATTGTCTCGTGCTCACCGGGAGTATACCGTTGAGGTTATAGAACTCGTCCACACTATGATGGAAGAAAACATCAAGATCTAGGAACTGACTCGTGCTCACCCGGAGTATACCGTTGAGGTTATAGTACTCGTCCACACTATGACTGTAGGGAAGAATCTTCATCAAGATCTAGCAACTGTCTCGTGCTCACCGGGAGTATACCGTTGAGGTTATAGAACTCGTCCACACTATGACATAGGGAAGCATCTTCATCAAGATCTAGGAACTGTCTCGTGCTCACCGGGAGTATACCATTAAGGTTATAGAACTCGTCCACACTATGATGGAGGAAAACATCAAGATCTAGGAACTGACTCGTGCTCACCGGGATTATACCGTTGAGGTTATAGTACTCGTCCACACTATGACATAGGGAAGCATCTTCATCAAGATCTAGGAACTGTCTCGTGCTCACCTGGAGTATACCATTGAGGTTATAGAACTCGTCCACACTATGATGGAGGAAAACATCAAGATCTAGGAACTGACTCGTGCTCACCAGGAGTATACCGTTGAGGTTATAGTACTCGTCCACACTATGACGTAGGGAAGCATCTTCATAAAGATCTAAGAACTGTCTCGTGCTCACCGGGAGTATACCGTTGAGGTTATAGAACTCGTCCACACTATGATGGAGGAAAACATCAAGATCTAGGAACTGACTCGTGCTCACCGTGAGGATACCGTTGAGGTTATAATACTCGTCCACACTATGACGTATGGAAGCATCTTTATCAAGATCTAGGAACTGTCTCGTGCTAACCAGGAGTATATCGCTGAGGTTATAGAACTCGTCCACACTATGATGGAGGAAAACATCAAGATCTAGGAACTGACTCGTGCTCACCGGGAGTATACCGTTGAGGTTATAGTACTCGTCCACACTATGACATAGGGAAGCATCTTCATCAAGATCTAGGAACTGTCTCGTGCTCACCGGGAGTATACCATTAAAGTTATAGAACTCGTCCACACTATGATGGAGGAAAACATCAAGATCTAGGAACTGACTCATGCTCACCGGGAGTATACCGTTGAGGTTATAGTACTCGTCCACACTATGACGTAGGGAAGCATCTTCATCAAGATCTAGGAACTGTCTCGTGCTCACCTGGAGTATACCGTTGAGGTTATAGAACTTGTCCACACTATGATGGAGGAAAACATCAAGATCTAGGAACTGATTCGTGCTCACCGGGAGTATACCATTGAGGTTATAGTACTCGTTCACACTATGACGTAGGGAAGCATCTTTATCAAGATCTAGGAACTGTCTCGTGCTCACCGGGAGTATACCGTTGAGGTTATAGAACTCGTCCACACTATGATGGAGGAAAACATCAAGATCTAGGAACTAACTCGTGCACACCGGGAGTATACCATTGAGGTTATAGTACTCGTCCACACTATGACATAGGGAAGCATCTTCATAAAGATCTAGGAATTGTCTCGTGCTCACCGGGAGTATACCGTTGAGGTTATAGAACTCGTCCACACTATGATGGAAGAAAACATCAAGATCTAGGAACTGACTCGTGCTCACCCGGAGTATACCGTTGAGGTTATAGTACTCGTCCACACTATGACGTAGGGAAGCATCTTCATCAAGATCTAGGAACTGTCTCGTGCTCACCGGGAGTATACCGTTGAGGTTATAGAACTCGTCCACACTATGACATAGGGAAGCATCTTCATCAAGATCTAGGAACTGTCTCGTGCTCACCGGGAGTATACCATTAAGGTTATAGAACTCGTCCACACTATGATGGAGGAAAACATCAAGATCTAGGAACTGACCCGTGCTCACCGGGAGTATACCATTGAGGTTATAGTACTCATCCACACTATGACATAGGGAAGCATCTTCATCAAGATCTAGGAACTGTCTCGTGCTCACCTGGAGTATACCATTGAGGTTATAGAACTCGTCCACACTATGATGGAGGAAAACATCAAGATCTAGGAACTGACTCGTGCTCACCAGGAGTATACCGTTGAGTTTATAGTACTCGTCCACACTATGACGTAGGGAAGCATTTTCATAAAGATCTAGGAACTGTCTCGTGCTCACCGGGAGTATACCGTTGAGGTTATAGAACTCGTCCACACTATGATGGAGGAAAACATCAAGATCTAGGAACTGAATCGTGCTCACCGGGAGGATACCGTTGAGGTTATAATACTCGTCCACACTATGACGTAGGGAAGCATCTTTATCAACATCTAGGAACTGTCTCACGCTCACCGGGAGTATACCGTTGAGGTTACAGAACTTGTCCACACTATGATGGAGGAAAACATCAAGATCTAGGAATTGACTCATGCTCACCGGGAGTATACCGTTGAGGCTATAGTACTCGTCCACACTATGACGTATGGAAGCATCTTTATCAAGATCTAGGAACTGTCTCGTGCTAACCAGGAGTATATCGTTGAGGTTATAGAACTCGTCCACACTATGATGGAGGAAAACATCAAGATCTAGGAACTGACTCGTGCTCACCGGGAGTATACCGTTGAGGTTATAGTACTCGTCCACACTATGACATAGGGAAGCATCTTCATCAAGATCTAGGAACTGTCTCGTGCTCACCGGGAGTATACCATTAAAGTTATAGAACTCGTCCACACTATGATGGAGGAAAACATCAAGATCTAGGAACTGACTCATGCTCACCGGGAGTATACCGTTGAGGTTATAGTACTCGTCCACACTATGACGTAGGGAAGCATCTTCATCAAGATCTAGGAACTGTCTCGTGCTCACCTGGAGTATACCGTTGAGGTTATAGTACTCGTCCACACTATGACGTAGGGAAGCATCTTTATCAAGATCTAGGAACTGTCTCGTGCTCACCGGGAGTATACCGTTGAAGTTATAGAACTCGTCCACACTATGATGGAGGAAAACATCAAGATCTAGGAACTAACTCGTGCACACCGGGAGTATACCATTGAGGTTATAGTACTCGTCCACACTATGACGTAGGGAAGCATCTTCATAAAGATCTAGGAATTGTCTCGTGCTCACCGGGAGTATACCGTTGAGGTTATAGAACTCGTCCACACTATGATGGAAGAAAACATCAAGATTTAGGAACTGACTCGTGCTCACCCGGAGTATACCGTTGAGGTTATAGTACTCGTCCACACTATGACGTAGGGAAGCATCTTCATCAAGATCTAGGAACTGTCTCGTGCTCACCGGGAGTATACCGTTGAGGTTATAGAACTCGTCCACACTATGATGGAGGAAAACATCAAGATCTAGGAACTGACTCGTGCTCACCGGGAGAATACCGTTGAGGTTATAGTACTCGTCCACACTATGACGTAGGGAAGCATCTTCATCAAGATCTAGGAACTGTCTCGTGCTCACCGGGAGTATACTGTTGAGGTTATAGAACTCGTCCACACTATGATGGAGGAAAACATCAAGATCTAGGAACTGACTCGTGCTCACCGGGAGTATACCGTTGAGGTTATAGTACTCATCCACACTATAACATAGGGAAGCATCTTCATCAAGATCCTGGAACTGTCTCGTGCTCACCGAGAGTATACCGTTGAGGTTATAGAACTTGTCCACACTATGATGGAAGAAAACATCAAGATCTAGGAACTGACTCGTGCTCACCCGGAGTATACCGTTGAGGTTATAGTACTCATCCACACTATAACATAGGGAAGCATCTTCATCAAGATCCTGGAACTGTCTCGTGCTCACCGAGAGTATACCGTTGAGGTTATAGAACTCGTCCACACTATGATGGAAGAAAACATCAAGATCTAGGAACTGACTCGTTCTCACCGGAAGTATACCGTTGAGGTTATAGAACTCGTCCACACTATGACATAGGGAAGCATCTTCATCAAGATCCTGGAACTGTCTCGTGCTCACCGAGAGTATACCGTTGAGGTTATAGAACTTGTCCACACTATGATGGAGGAAAACATCAAGATCTAGGAACTGACTCGTGCTCACCGGGAGTATACCGTTGAGGTTATAGTACTCGTCCACACTATGACGTAGGTAAGCATCTTCATCAAGATCTAAGAACTGTATCGTGCTCACCTGGAGTATACCGTTGAGGTTATAGAACTCGTCCATACTATGATGGAGGAAAACATCAAGATCTAGGAACTGATTCGTGCTCACCGGGAGTATACCATTGAGGTTATAGTACTCGTCCACACTATGACATAGGGAAGCATCTTTATCAAGATCTAGGAACTGTCTCGTGCTCACCGGGAGTATACCGTTGAGGTTATAGAACTCGTCCAAACTATGATGGAGGAAAACATCAAGATCTAGGAACTGACTCGTGCACACCGGGAGTATACCGTTGAGGTTATAGTACTCGTCCACACTATGACGTAGGGAAGCATCTTCATAAAGATCTAGGAATTGTCTCGTGCTCACCGGGAGTATACCGTTGAGGTTATAGAACTCGTCCACACTATGATGGAAGAAAACATCAAGATCTAGGAACTGACTCGTGCTCACCCGGAGTATACCGTTGAGGTTATAGTACTCGTCCACACTATGACGTAGGGAAGCATCTTCATCAAGATCTAGGAACTGTCTCATGCTCACCGGGAGTATACCGTTGAGGTTATAGAACTCGTCCACACTATGATGGAGGAAAACATCAAGATCTAGGAACTGACTCGTGCTCACCGGGAGAATACCGTTGAGGTTATAGTACTCGTCCACACTATGACGTATGGAAGCATCTTCATCAAGATCTAGGAACTGTCTCGTGCTCACCGGGAGTATACTGTTGAGGTTATAGAACTCGTCCACACTATGATGGAGGAAAACTTCAAGATCTAGGAACTGACTCGTGCTCACCGGGAGTATACCGTTGAGGTTATAGTACTCATCCACACTATAACATAGGGAAGCATCTTCATCAAGATCCTGGAACTGTCTCGTGCTCACCGAGAGTATACCGTTGAGGTTATAGAACTTGTCCACACTATGATGGAGGAAAACATCAAGATCTAGGAACTGACTCGTGCTCACCGGAAGTATACCGTTGAGGTTATAGAACTCGTCCACACTATGACATAGGGAAGCATCTTCATCAAGATCCTGGAACTGTCTCGTGCTCACCGAGAGTATACCGTTGAGGTTATAGAACTTGTCCACACTATGATGGAGGAAAACATCAAGATCTAGGAACTGACTCGTGCTAACCGGGAGTATACCGTTGAGGTTATAGTACTCGTCCACACTATGACGTAGGGAAGCATCTTCATCAAGATCTAGGAACTGTCTCGTGCTCGCCTGGAGTATACCGTTGAGGTTATAGAAATCGTCCATACTATGATGGAGGAAAACATCAAGATCTAGGAACTGATTCGTGCTCACCGGGAGTATACCATTGAGGTTATAGTACTCGTCCACACTATGACATAGGGAAGCATCTTTATCAAGATCTAGGAACTGTCTCGTGCTCACCGGGAGTATACCGTTGAGGTTATAGAACTCGTCCACACTATGATGGAGGAAAACATCAAGATCTAGGAACTAACTCGTGCACACCGGGAGTATACCATTGAGGTTATAGTACTCGTCCACACTATGACGTAGGGAAGCATCTTCATAAAGATCTAGGAATTGTCTCGTGCTCACCGGGAGTATACCGTTGAGGTTATAGAACTCGTCCACACTATGATGGAAGAAAACATCAAGATCTAGGAACTGACTCGTGCTCACCGGGAGAATACCGTTGAGGTTATAGTACTCGTCCACACTATGACGTAGGGAAGCATCTTCCTCAAGATCTAGGAACTGTCTCGTGCTCACCGGGAGTATACTATTGAGGTTATAGAACTCGTCCACACTATGATGGAGGAAAACATCAAGATCTAGGAACTGACTCGTGCTCACCGGGAGTATACCGTTGAGGTTATAGTACTCATCCACACTATGACATAGGGAAGCATCTTCATCAAGATCCTGGAACTGTCTCGTGCTCACCGAGAGTATACCGTTGAGGTTATAGAACTCGTCCACACTATGATGGAGGAAAACATCAAGATCTAGGAACTAACTCGTGCACACCGGGAGTATACCATTGAGGTTATAGTACTCGTCCACACTATGACGTAGGGAAGCATCTTCATCAAGATCTAGGAACTGTCTCGTGCTCACCGGGAGTATACCGTTGAGGTTATAGAACTAGTCCACACTATGACGTAGGGAAGCATCTTCATAAAGATCTAGGAATTTTCTCGTGCTCACCGGGAGTATACCGTTGAGGTTATAGAACTCGTCCACACTATGATGGAAGAAAACATCAAGATCTAGGAACTGACTCGTGCTCACCCGGAGTATATCGTTGAGGTTATAGTACTCGTCCACACTATGACGTAGGGAAGCATCTTCATCAAGATCTAGGAACGGTCTCGTGCTCACCGGGAGTATATCGTTGAGGTTATAGAACTCGTCCACACTATGATGGAGGAAAACATCAAGATCTAGGAACTGACTCGTGCTCACCGGGAGAATACCGTTGAGGTTATAGTACTCGTCCACACTATGACGTAGGGAAGCATCTTCATCATGATCTAGGAACTGTCTCGTGCTCACCGGGAGTATACTGTTGAGGTTATAGAACTCGTCCACACTATGATGGAGGAAAACATCAAGATCTAGGAACTGACTCGTGCTCATCGGGAGTATACCGTTGAGGTTATAGTACTCGTCCACACTATGACATAGGGAAGCATCTTCATCAAGATCCTGGAACTGTCTCTTGCTCACCGAGAGTATACCGTTGAGGTTATAGAACTTGTCCACACTATGATGGAGGAAAACATCAAGATCTAGGAACTGACTCGTGCTCACCGGGAGTATACCGTTGAGGTTATAGTACTCGTCCACACTATGACGTAGGGAAGCATCTTCATCAAGATCTAGGAACTGTCTCGTGCTCAACAGGAGTATACCGTTCAGGTTATAGAACTCGTCCACACTATGATGGAGGAAAACATCAAGATCTAGGAACTGACTCGTGCTCACCGGGAGTATCCCATTGAGGTTATAGTACTCGTCCACACTATGACATAGGGAAGCATCTTCATAAAGATCTACGAACTGTCTCGTGCTCACCGGGAGTATACCGTTGAGGTTATAGAACTCGTCCACACTATGATGGAGGAAAACATAAAGATCTAGGAACTAACTCGTGCACACCGGGAGTATACCATTGACGTTATAGTACACGTCCACACTATGACGTAGGGAAGCATCTTCATAAAGATCTAGGAATTGTCTCGTGCTCACCGGGAGTATACCGTTGAGGTTATAGAACTCGTCCACACTATGATGGAAGAAAACATCAAGATCTAGGAACTGACTCGTGCTCACCCGGAGTATATCGTTGAGGTTATAGTACTCGTCCACACTCTGACGTAGGGAAGCATCTTCATCAATATCTAGGAACTGTCTCGTGCTCACCGGGAGTATATCGTTGAGGTTATAGAACTCGTCCACACTATGATGGAGGAAAACATCAAGATCTAGGAACTGACTCGTGCTCATCGGGAGTATACCGTTGAGGTTATAGTACTCGTCCACACTATGACATAGGGAAGCATCTTCATCAAGATCCTGGAACTGTCTCTTGCTCACCGAGAGTATACCGTTGAGGTTATAGAACTTGTCCACACTATGATGGAGGAAAACATCAAGATCTAGGAACTGACTCGTGCTCACCGGGAGAATACCGTTGAGGTTATAGTACTCGTCCACACTATGACGTAGGGAAGCATCTTCATCATGATCTAGGAACTGTCTCGTGCTCACCGGGAGTATACTGTTGAGGTTATAGAACTCGTCCACACTATGATGGAGGAAAACATCAAGATCTAGGAACTGACTCGTGCTCATCGGGAGTATACCGTTGAGGTTATAGTACTCGTCCACACTATGACATAGGGAAGCATCTTCATCAAGATCCTGGAACTGTCTCTTGCTCACCGAGAGTATACCGTTGAGGTTATAGAAATTGTCCACACTATGATGGAGGAAAACATCAAGATCTAGGAACTGACTCGTGCTCACCGGGAGTATACCGTTGAGGTTATAGTACTCGTCCACACTATGACGTAGGGAAGCATCTTCATCAAGATCTAGGAACTGTCTCGTGCTCACCGGGAGTATACCGTTCAGGTTATAGAACTCGTCCACACTATGATGGAGGAAAACATCAAGATCTAGGAACTGACTCGTGCTCATCGGGAGTATACCATTGAGGTTATAGTACTCGTCCACACTATGACATAGGGAAGCATCTTCATCAAGATCTAGGAACTGTCTCGTGCTCACCGGGAGTATACTGTTGAGGTTATAGAACTCGTCCACACTATGATGGAGGAAAACATCAAGATCTAGGAACTAACTCGTGCACACCGGGAGTATACCATTGAGGTTATAGTACTCGTCCACACTATGACGTAGGGAAGCATCTTCATAAAGATCTACGAACTGTCTCGTGCTCACCAGGAGTATACCGTTGAGGTTATAGAACTCGTCCACACTATGATGGAGGAAAACATAAAGATCTAGGAACTAACTCGTGCACACCGGGAGTATACCATTGACGTTATAGTACACGTCCACACTATGACGTAGGGAAGCATCTTCATAAAGATCTAGGAATTGTCTCGTGCTCACCGGGAGTATACCGTTGAGGTTATAGAACTCGTCCACACTATGATGGAAGAAAACATCAAGATCTAGGAACTGACTCGTGCTCACAAGGAGTATACCGTTGAGGTTATATTACTCGTCCACACTATGACGTAGGGAAGCATCTTCATCAAGATCTAGGAACTGTCTCGTGCTCACCGGGAGTATACCGTTGAGGTTATAGAACTCGTCCACACTATGATGGAGGAAAACATCAAGATCTAGGAACTGACTCGTGCTCACCGGGAGAATACCGTTGAGGTTATAGTACTCGTCCACACTATGACCTAGGGAAGCATCTTCATCAAGATCTAGGAACTGTCTCGTGCTCACCGGGAGTATATTGTTAAGGTTATTGAACTCGTCCACACTATGATGTAGGAAAACATCAAGATCTAGGAACTGACTCGTGCTCACCGGGAGTATACCGTTGAAGTTATAGTACTCGTCCACACTATGACATAGGGAAGCATCTTCATCAAGATCCTGGAACTGTCTCGTGCTCACCGAGAGTATACCGTTGAGGTTATAGAACTTGTCCACACTATGATGGAGGAAAACATCAAGATCTAGGAACTGACTCGTGCTCACCGAGAGTATACCGTTGAGGTTATAGTACTCGTCCACACTATGACATAGGGAAGCATCTTCATCAAGAACTAGGAACTGTCTCGTGCTCACCGGGAGTATACCGTTGAGGTTATAGAACTCGTCCACACTATGATGGAGGAAAACTTCAAGATCTAGGAACTGACTCAAGCTCACCGGGAGTATACCATTGAGGTTATAGTACTCGTCCACACTATGACATAGGGAAGCATCTTCATCAAGATATAGGAACTGTCTCGTGCTCACCTGGAGTATACCATTGAGGTTATAGAACTCGTCCACACTATGATGGAGGAAAACATCAAGATCTAGGAACTAACTCGTGCACATCGGGAGTATACCATTGAGGTTATAGTACTCGTCCACACTATGACGTAGGTAAGCATCTTCATAAAGATCTAGGAACTGTCTCGTGCTCACCGGGAGTATACCGTTGAGGTTATAGAACTCGTCCACACTATGATGGAAGAAAACATCAAGATCTAGAAACTGACTCGTGCTCACCCGGAGTATACCGTTGAGGTTATAGTACTCGTCCACACTATGACGTAGGGAAGCATTTTCATCAAGATCTAGGAACTGTCTCGTGCTCACCGGGAGTATACCGTTGAGGTTATAGAACTCGTCCACACTATGATGGAGGAAAACATCAAGATCTAGGAACTGACTCGTGCTCACCGGGAGAATACCGTTGAAGTTATAGTACTCGTCCACACTATGACGTAGGGAAGCATCTTCATCAAGATCTAGGAACTGTCTCGTGCTCATCGGGAGTATACTGTTGAGGTTATAGAACTCGTCCACACTATGATGGAGGAAAACATCAAGATCTAGGAACTGACTCGTGCTCACCAGGACTATACCGTTGAGGTTATAGTACTCGTCCACACTGACATAGGGAAGCATCTTCATTAATATCTAGGAACTGTCTCGTGCTCACCTGGAGTATACCGTTAAGGTTATATAACTCGTCCACACTATGATGGAGGAAAACATCAAGATTTAGGAACTGACTCGTGCACACCGGGAGTATACCATTGAGGTTATAGTACTCGTCCACACTATGACGTAGGGAAGCATCTTCATAAAGATCTAGGAACTGTCTCGTGCTCACCGGGAGTATACCATTGAGGTTATAGAACTCGTCCACACTATGATGGAGGAAAACATCAAGATCTAGGAACTCACACGTGCTCACCGGGAGGATACCGTTGAGGTTATAATACTCTTCCACACTATGACGTAGGGAAGCATCTTCATCAAGATCTAGGAACTGTCTCGTGCTCACCGGGAGTATACCATTGAGGTTATAGAACTCGTCCACACTATGATGGAGGAAAACATCAAGATCTAGGAACTGACTCGTGCTCACCGGGAGTATGCCGTTGAGGCTATAGTACTCGTCCACACTATGACGTATGGAAGCATCTTCATCAAGATCTAGGAACTGTCTCGTGCTAATCGGGAGTATACCGTTGAGGTTATAGAACTCGTCCACACTATGATGGAGGAAAACATTAAGATCTAGGAACTGACTCATGCTCACCGGGAGTACACCATTGAGGTTATAGTACTCGTCCACACTATGACGTAGGGAAGCATCTTCATCAAGATCTAGGAACTCTCTCGTGCTCACCGGGAGTATACCGCTGAGGTTATAGAACTCGTCCACACTATGATGGAAGAAAACATCAAGATCTAGAAACTGACTCGTGCTCACCCGGAGTATATCGTTGAGGTTATAGTACTCGTCCACACTATGACGTAGGGAAGCATCTTCATCAAAATCTAGGAACTGTCTCGTGCTCACCGGGAGTATACCGTTGAGGTTATAGAACTCGTCCACACTATGATGGAAGAAAACATCAAGATCTAGAAACTGACTCGTGCTCACCCGGAGTATACCGTTGAGGTTATAGTACTCGTCCACACTATGACGTAGGGAAGCATCTTCATCAAGATCTAGGAACTGTCTCGTGCTCACCGGGAGTATACCGTTGAGGTTATAGAACTCGTCCACACTATGATGGAGGAAAACATCAAGATCTAGGAACTGACTCGTGCTCACCGGGAGAATACCGTTGAGGTTATAGTACTCGTCCACACTATGATGTAGGGAAGCATCTTCATCAAGATCTAGGAACTGTCTCGTGCTCATCGGGAGTATACTGTTGAGGTTATAGAACTCGTCCACACTATGATGGAGGAAAACATCAAGATCTAGGAACTGACTCGTGCTCACCAGGAGTATACCGTTGAGGTTATAGTACTCGTCCACACTGACATAGGGAAGCATCTTCATTAATATCTAGGAACTGTCTCGTGCTCACCTGGAGTATACCGTTAAGGTTATAGAACTCGTCCACACTATGATGGAGGAAAACATCAAGATTTAGGAACTGACTCGTGCACACCGGGAGTATACCATTGAGGTTATAGTACTCGTCCACACTATGACGTAGGGAAGCATCTTCATAAAGATCTAGGAACTGTCTCGTGCTCACCGGGAGTATACCATTGAGGTTATAGAACTCGTCCACACTATGATGGAGGAAAACATCAAGATCTAGGAACTCACACGTGCTCACCGGGAGGATACCGTTGAGGTTATAATACTCGTCCACACTATGACGTAAGGAAGCATCTTCATCAAGATCTAGGAACTGTCTCGTGCTCACCGGGAGTATACCATTGAGGTTATAGAACTCGTCCACACTATGATGGAGGAAAACATCAAGATCTAGGAACTGACTCGTGCTCACCGGGAGTATACCGTTGAGGCTATAGTACTCGTCCACACTATGACGTATGGAAGCATCTTCATCAAGATCTAGGAACTGTCTCGTGCTAACCGGGAGTATACCGTTGAGGTTATAGAACTCGTCCACACTATGATGGAGGAAAACATTAAGATCTAGGAACTGACTCGTGTTCACCGGGAGTATACCGTTGAGGTTATAGTACTCTCCCACACTATGACGTAGAGAAGCATCTTCATCAAGATCTAGGAACTGTCTCGTGCTCACCGGGAGTACACCGTTGAGGTTATAGAACTCGTCCGCACTATGATGGAGGAAAACATCAAGATCTAGGAACTGACTCATGCTCACCGGGAGTACACCATTGAGGTTATAGTACTCGTCCACACTATGACGTAGGGAAGCATCTTCATCAAGATCTAGGAACTGTCTCGTGCTCACCGGGAGTATACCGTTGAGGTTATAGAACTCGTCCACACTATGATGGAGGAAAACATTAAGATCTAGGAACTGACTCGTCTTCACCGGGAGTATACCGTTGAGGTTATAGTACTTGCCCACACTATGACGTAGAGAAGCATCTTCATCAAGATCTAGGAACTGTCTCGTGCTCACCGGGAGTACACCGTTGAGGTTATAGAACTCGTCCGTACTATGATGGAGGAAAACATCAAGATCTAGGAACTGACTCGTGCTCACCGGGAGTATACTGTTGAGGTTATAGTACTCGTCCACACTATGACATAGGGAAGCATCTTCATCAAGATCTAGGAACTGTCTCGTGCTCACCGGGAGTATACCATTAAGGTTATAGAACTCGTCCACACTATGATGGAGGAAAACATCAAGATCTAGGAACTGACTCGTGCTCACCGGGAGGATACCGTTGAGGTTATAATACTCGTCCACACTATGACATAGGGAAGCATCTTCATCAAGATCTAGGAATTGTCTCGTGCTCACCGGGAGTATACCATTGAGGTTATAGAACTCGTCCACACTATGATGGAGGAAAACATCAAGATCTAGGAACTGACTCGTGCTCACCGGGAGTATACCGTTGAGGCTATAGTACTCGTCCACACTATGACGTATGGAAGCATCTTCATCAAGATCTAGGAACTGTCTCGTGCTAATCGGGAGTATACCGTTGAGGTTATAGAACTCGTCCACACTATGATGGAGGAAAACATTAAGATCTAGGAACTGACTCATGCTCACCGGGAGTACACCATTGAGGTTATAGTACTCGTCCACACTATGACGTAGGGAAGCATCTTCATCAAGATCTAGGAACTGTCTCGTGCTCACCGGGAGTATACCATTGAGGTTATAGAACTCGTCCACACTATGATGGAGGAAAACATCAAGATCTAGGAACTGACTCGTGCTCACCGGGAGTATACCGTTAAGGTTATAGTACTCGTCCACACTATGACATAGGGAAGCATCTTCATCAAGATCTAGGAACTGTTTCGTGCTCACCGGGAGTATACTGTTGAGGTTATAGAACTCGTCCACACTATGATGGAGGAAAACATCAAGATCTAGGAACTGACTCGTGCTCACCAGGAGTATACCGTTGAGGTTATAGTACTCGTCCACACTGACATAGGGAAGCATCTTCATCAAGATCTAGGAACTGTCTCGTGCTCACCTGGAGTATACCGTTAAGGTTATAGAACTCGTCCACACTATGATGGAGGAAAACATCAAGATTTAGGAACTGACTCGTGCACACCGGGAGTATACCATTGAGGTTATAGTACTCGTCCACACTATGACATAGGGAAGCATCTTCATAAAGATCTAGGAACTGTCTCGTGCTCACCGGGAGTATACCATTGAGGTTATAGAACTCGTCCACACTATGATGGAGGAAAACATCAAGATCTAGGAACTGACACGTGCTCACCGGGAGGATACCGTTGAGGTTATAATACTCGTCCACACTATGACGTAGGGAAGCATCTTCATCAAGATCTAGGAACTGTCTCGTGCTCACCGGGAGTATACCATTGAGGTTATAGAACTCGTCCACACTATGATGGAGGAAAACATCAAGATCTAGGAACTGACTCGTGCTCACCGGGAGTATACCGTTGAGGCTATAGTACTCGTCCACACTATGACGTATGGAAGCATCTTCATCAAGATCTAGGAACTGTCTCGTGCTAACCTGGAGTATACCGTTGAGGTTATAGAACTCGTCCACACTATGATGGAGGAAAACATCAAGATCTAGGAACTGACTCATGCTCACCGGGAGTACACCATTGAGGTTATAGTACTCGTCCACACTATGACATAGGGAAGCATCTTCATCAAGATCTAGGAACTGACTCGTGCTCACCGGGAGTATACCGTTAAGGTTATAGTACTCGTCCACACTATGACGTAGGGAAGCATCTTCATCAAGATCTAGGAACTGTTTCGTGCTCACCGGGAGTATACTGTTGAGGTTATAGAACTCGTCCACACTATGATGGAGGAAAACATCAAGATCTAGGAACTGACTCGTGCTCACCAGGAGTATACCGTTGAGGTTATAGTACTCGTCCACACTGACATAGGGAAGCATCTTCATCAAGATCTAGGAACTGTCTCGTGCTCACCTGGAGTATACCGTTAAGGTTATGGAACTCGTCCACACTATGATGGAGGAAAACATCAAGATTTAGGAACTGACTCGTGCACACCGGGAGTATACCATTGAGGTTATAGTACTCATCCACACTATGACATAGGGAAGCATCTTCATAAAGATCTAGGAACTGTCTCGTGCTCACCGGGAGTATACCATTGAGGTTATAGAACTCGTCCACACTATGATGGAGGAAAACATCAAGATCTAGGAACTGACACGTGCTCACCGGGAGGATACCGTTGAGGTTATAATACTCGTCCACACTATGACGTAGGGAAGCATCTTCATCAAGATCTAGGAACTGTCTCGTGCTCACCGGGAGTATACCATTGAGGTTATAGAACTCGTCCACACTATGATGGAGGAAAACATCAAGATCTAGGAACTGACTCGTGCTCACCGGGAGTATACCGTTGAGGCTATAGTACTCGTCCACACTATGACGTATGGAAGCATCTTCATCAAGATCTAGGAACTGTCTCGTGCTAACCGGGAGTATACCGTTGAGGTTATAGAACTCGTCCACACTATGATGGAGGAAAACATCAAGATCTAGGAACTGACTCATGCTCACCGGGAGTACACCGTTGAGGTTATAGTACTCATCCACACTATGACGTAGGGAAGCATCTTCATCAAGATCTAGGAACTGTCTCGTGCTCACCGGGAGTATACCGTTGAGGTTATAGAACTCGTCCACACTATGATGGAGGAAAACATTAAGATCTAGGAACTGACTCGTGCTCACCGGGAGTATACCGTTGAGGTTATAATACTCGCCCACACTATGACGTAGGGAAGCATCTTCATCAAGATCTAGGAACTGTCTCGTTCTCACCGGGAGTACACCGTTGAGGTTATAGAACTCGTCCGCACTATGATGGAGGAAAACATCAAGATCTAGGAACTGACTCGTGCTCACTGGGAGTATACTGTTGAGGTTATAGTACTCGTCCACACTATGACATAGGGAAGCATCTTCATCAAGATCTAGGAACTGTCTCGTGCTCACCGGGAGTATACCATTAAGGTTATAGAACTCGTCCACACTATGATGGAGGAAAACATCAAGATCTAGGAACTGACACGTGCTCACCGGGAGGATACCGTTGAGGTTATAATACTCGTCCACACTATGACGTAGGGAAGCATCTTCATCAAGATCTAGGAACTGTCTCGTGCTCACCGGGAGTATACCATTGAGGTTATAGAACTCGTCCACACTATGATGGAGGAAAACATCAAGATCTAGGAACTGACTCGTGCTCACCGGGAGTATACCGTTGAGGCTATAGTACTCGTCCACACTATGACGTATGGAAGCATCTTCATCAAGATCTAGGAACTGTCTCGTGCTAACCGGGAGTATACCGTTGAGGTTATAGAACTCGTCCACACTATGATGGAGGAAAACATCAAGATCTAGGAACTGACTCATGCTCACCGGGAGTACACCGTTGAGGTTATAGTACTCATCCACACTATGACGTAGGGAAGCATCTTCATCAAGATCTAGGAACTGTCTCGTGCTCACCGGGAGTATACCGTTGAGGTTATAGAACTCGTCCACACTATGATGGAGGAAAACATTAAGATCTAGGAACTGACTCGTGCTCACCGGGAGTATACCGTTGAGGTTATAGTACTCGCCCACACTATGACGTAGGGAAGCATCTTCATCAAGATCTAGGAACTGTCTCGTTCTCACCGGGAGTACACCGTTGAGGTTATAGAACTCGTCCGCACTATGATGGAGGAAAACATCAAGATCTAGGAACTGACTCGTGCTCACTGGGAGTATACTGTTGAGGTTATAGTACTCGTCCACACTATGACATAGGGAAGCATCTTCATCAAGATCTAGGAACTGTCTCGTGCTCACCGGCAGTATACCATTAAGGTTATAGAACTCGTCCACACTATGATGGAGGAAAACATCAAGATCTAGGAACTGACTCGTGCTCACCGGGAGGATACCGTTGAGGTTATAATACTCGTCCACACTATGACGTAGGGAAGCATCTTCATCAAGATCTAGGAACTGTCTCGTGCTCACTGGGAGTATACCAATGAGGTTATAGAACTCGTCCACACTATGATGGAGGAAAACATCAAGATCTAGGAACTGACTCTTGCTCAACGGGAGTATACCGTTGAGGCTATAGTACTCGTCCACACTATGACGTATGGAAGCATCTTCATCAAGATCTAGGAATTGTCTCGTGCTAACCGGGAGTATACCGTTGAGGTTATAGAACTAGTCCACACTATGATGGAGGAAAACATCAAGATCTAGGAACTGACTCATGCTCACCGGGAGTACACTGTTGAGGTTATAGTACTCGTCCACACTATGACATAGGGAAGCATATTCATCAAGATCTAGGAACTGTCTCGTGCTCACCGGGAGTATACCGTTGAGGTTATAGAACTCGTCCACACTATGATGGAGGAAAACATCAAGATCTAGGAACTGACTCGTGCTCACCGGGAGTATACCGTTAAGGTTATAGTACTCGTCCACACTATGACGTAGGGAAGCATCTTCATCAAGATCTAGGAACTGTCTCGTGCTCACCGGGAGTACACCGTTGAGGTTATAGAACTCGTCCACACTATGATGGAGGAAAACATCAAGATCTAGGAACTGACTCGTGCTCACCGGGAGTATACCGTCTAGGTTATAGTACTCGTCCACACTATGACATAGGGAAGCATCTTCATCAAGTTCTAGGAATTGTCTCGTGCTCACCGGGAGTATACCATTAAGGTTATAGAACTCGTCCACACTATGATGGAGGAAAACATCAAGATCTAGGAACTGACTCGTGCTCACTGGGAGTATACCGTTGAGGTTATAGTACTCGTCCACACTATGACATAGGGAAGCATCTTAATCAAGATCCTGGAACTGTCTTGTGCTCACCGAGAGTATACCGTTGAGGTTATAGAATTCGTCCACACTATAATGGAGGAAAACATCAAGATCTAGGAACTGACTCGTGCTCACCGGGAGTATACCGTTGAGGTTATAGTACTCGTCCACACTATGACGTAGGGAAGCATCTTCATCAAGATCTAGGAACTGACTCGTGCTCACCGGGAGTATACCATTGAGGTTATAGAACTCGTCCACACTATGATGGAGGAAAACATCAAGATCTAGGAACTGACTCGTGCTCACCCGGAGTATACCGTTGAGGTTATAGTACTCGTCCACACTATGACGTAGGGAAGCATCTTCATCAAGATCTAGGAACTGTCTCGTGCTCACCGGGAGTATACCGTTGAGGTTATAGAACTCGTCAACACTATGATGGAGGAAAACATCAAGATCTAGGAACTGACTCGTGCTCACTGGGAGAATACCATTGAGGTTATAGTACTCGTCCACACTATGACGTAGGGAAGCATCTTCATCAAGATCTAGGAATTGTCTCGTCCTCACCGGGAGTATACTGTTGAGGTTATAGAACTCGTCCACACTATGATGGAGGAAAACATCAAGATCTAGGAACTGACTCGTGCACACCGGGAGTATACCATTGAGGTTATAGTACTCGTCCACACTATGACATAGGGAAGCATCTTCATAAAGATCTAGGAACTGTCTCGTGCTCACCGGGAGTATACCATTGAGGTTATAGAACTCGTCCACACTATGATGGAGGAAAACATCAAGATCTAGGAACTGACTCGTGCTCACCGGGAGGATACCGTTGAGGTTATAATACTCGTCCACACTATGACGTAGGGAAGCATCTTCATCAAGATCTAGGAACTGTCTCGTGCTCACTGGGAGTATACCAATGAGGTTATAGAACTCGTCCACACTATGATGGAGGAAAACATCAAGATCTAGGAACTGACTCGTGCTCACCGGGAGTATACCGTTGAGGTTATAGTACTCGTCCACACTATGACGTAGGGAAGCATCTTCATCAAGATCTAGGAACTGACTCGTGCTCACCGGGAGTATACCATTGAGGTTATAGAACTCGTCCACACTATGATGGAGGAAAACATCAAGATCTAGGAACTGACTCGTGCTCACCCGGAGTATACCGTTGAGGTTATAGTACTCGTCCACACTATGACGTAGGGAAGCATCTTCATCAAGATCTAGGAACTGTCTCGTGCTCACCGGGAGTATACCGTTGAGGTTATAGAACTCGTCAACACTATGATGGAGGAAAACATCAAGATCTAGGAACTGACTCGTGCTCACTGGGAGAATACCATTGAGGTTATAGTACTCGTCCACACTATGACGTAGGGAAGCATCTTCATCAAGATCTAGGAATTGTCTCGTCCTCACCGGGAGTATACTGTTGAGGTTATAGAACTCGTCCACACTATGATGGAGGAAAACATCAAGATCTAGGAACTGACTCGTGCACACCGGGAGTATACCATTGAGGTTATAGTACTCGTCCACACTATGACATAGGGAAGCATCTTCATAAAGATCTAGGAACTGTCTCGTGCTCACCGGGAGTATACCATTGAGGTTATAGAACTCGTCCACACTATGATGGAGGAAAACATCAAGATCTAGGAACTGACACGTGCTCACCGGGAGGATACCGTTGAGGTTATAATACTCGTCCACACTATGACATAGGGAAGCATCTTCATCAAGATCTAGGAACTGTCTCGTGCTCTCCGGGAGTATACCATTGAGGTTATAGAACTCGTCCACAGTATGATGGAGGAAAACATCAAGATCTAGGAACTGACTCGTGCTCACCGGGAGTATACCGTTGAGGCTATAGTACTCGTCCACACTATGACGTATGGAAGCATCTTCATCAAGATCTAGGAACTGTCTCGTGCTAACCGGGAGTATACCGTTGAGGTTATAGAACTCGTCCACACTATGATGGAGGAAAACATCAAGATCTAGGAAGTGACTCATGCTCACCGGGAGTACACCGTTGAGGTTATAGTACTCATCCACACTATGACGTAGGGAAGCATCTTCATCAAGATCTAGGAACTGTCTCGTGCTCACCGGGAGTATACCGTTGAGGTTATAGAACTCGTCCACACTATGATGGAGGAAAACATTAAGATCTAGGAACTGACTCGTGCTCACCGGGAGTATACCGTTGAGGTTATAGTACTCGCCCACACTATGACTTAGGGAAGCATCTTCATCAAGATCTAGGAACTGTCTCGTGCTCACCGGGAGTACACCGTTGAGGTTATAGAACTCGTCCGCACTATGATGGAGGAAAACATCAAGATCTAGGAACTGACTCGTGCTCATTGGGAGTATACTGTTGAGGTTATAGTACTCGTCCACACTATGACATAGGGAAGCATCTTCATCAAGATCTAGGAACTGTCTCGTGCTCACCGGGAGTATACCATTAAGGTTATAGAACTCGTCCACACTATGATGGAGGAAAACATCAAGATCTAGGAACTGACTCGTGCTCACCGGGAGGATACCGTTGAGGTTATAATACTCGTCCACACTATGACGTAGGGAAGCATCTTCATCAAGATCTAGGAACTGTCTCGTGCTCACTGGGAGTATACCAATGAGGTTATAGAACTCGTCCACACTATGATGGAGGAAAACATCAAGATCTAGGAACTGACTCTTGCTCAACGGGAGTATACCGTTGAGGCTATAGTACTCGTCCACACTATGACGTATGGAAGCATCTTCATCAAGATCTAGGAACTGTCTCGTGCTAACCGGGAGTATACCGTTGAGGTTATAGAACTAGTCCACACTATGATGGAGGAAAACATCAAGATCTAGGAACTGACTCATGCTCACCGGGAGTACACTGTTGAGGTTATAGTACTCGTCCACACTATGACATAGGGAAGCATATTCATCAAGATCTAGGAACTGTCTCGTGCTCACCGGGAGTATACCGTTGAGGTTATAGAACTCGTCCACACTATGATGGAGGAAAACATCAAGATCTAGGAACTGACTCGTGCTCACCGGGAGTATACCGTTAAGGTTATAGTACTCGTCCACACTATGACGTAGGGAAGCATCTTCATCAAGATCTAGGAACTGTCTCGTGCTCACCGGGAGTACACCGTTGAGGTTATAGAACTCGTCCACACTATGATGGAGGAAAACATCAAGATCTAGGAACTGACTCGTGCTCACCGGGAGTATACCGTTGAGGTTATAGTACTCGTCCACACTATGACATAGGGAAGCATCTTCATCAAGTTCTAGGAACTGTCTCGTGATCACCGGGAGTATACCATTAAGGTTATAGAACTCGTCCACACTATGATGGAGGAAAACATCAAGATCTAGGAATTGACTCGTGCTCACCGGGAGTATACCATTGAGGTTATAGTACTCGTCCACACTATGACATAGGGAAGCATCTTCATCAAGATCCTGGAACTGTCTCGTGCTCACCGAGAGTATACCGTTGAGGTTATAGAATTCGTCCACACTATAATGGAGGAAAACATCAAGATCTAGGAACTGACTCGTGCTCACCGGGAGTATACCGTTGAGGTTATAGTACTCGTCCACACTATGACGTAGGGAAGAATCTTCATCAAGATCTAGGAACTGACTCGTGCTCACCGGGAGTATACCATTGAGGTTATAGTACTCGTCCACACTATGACGTAGGGAAGCATCTTCATCAAGATCTAGGAACTGTCTCGTGCTCACCGGGAGTATACCGTTGAGGTTATAGAACTCGTCCACACTATGATGGAGGAAAACATCAAGATCTAGGAACTGACTCGTGCACACCGGGAGTATACCATTGAGGTTATAGTACTCGTCCACACTATGACGTAGGGAAGCATCTTCATAAAGATCTAGGAACTGTCTCGTGCTCACCGGGAGTATACCGTTGACGTTATAGAACTCGTCCACACTATGATGGAGGAAAACATCAAGATCTAGGAACTGACTCGTGCTCACCCGGAGTATACCGTTGAGGTTATAGTACTCGTCCACACTATGACGTAGGGAAGCATCTTCATCAAGATCTAGGAACTGTCTCGTGCTCACCGGGAGAATACCGTTGAGTTTATAGAACTCGTCAACACTATGATGGAGGAAAACATCAAGATCTAGGAACTGACTCGTGCTCACCGGGAGAATACCGTTGAGGTTATAGTACTCGTCCACACTATGACGTAGGGAAGCATCTTCATCAAGATCTAGGAATTGTCTCGTCCTCACCGGGAGTATACTGTTGAGGTTATAGAACTCGTCCACACTATGATGGAGGAAAACATCAAGATCTAGGAACTGACTCGTGCTCACCGGGAGTATACCGTTGAGGTTATAGTACTCGTCCACACTGACATAGGGAAGCATCTTCATCAAGATCTAGGAACTGTCTCGTGCTCACCTGGAGTATACCGTTAAGGTTATAGAACTCGTCCACACTATGATGGAGGAAAACATCAAGATCTAGGAACTGACTCGTGTTCACCGGGAGTATACCGTTGAGGTTATAGTACTCGTCCACACTATGACATAGGGAAGCATTTTCATCAAGATCTAGGAACTGTCTCGTGCTCACCGAGAGTATACCGTTGAGGTTATAGAACTCGTCCATACTATGATCGAGGAAAACATCAAGATCTAGGAACTGACTCGTGCTCACCGGGAGTATACCGTTGAGGTTATAGTACTCGTCCACACTATGACACAGGGAAGCATCTTCATCAAGATCTAGGAACTGTCTCGTGCTCACCGGGAGTATACCGTTGAGGTTATAGAACTCGTCCACACTATGATGGAGGAAAACATCAAGATCTAGGAACTGACTCGTGCGCACCGGGAGTATACCGTTGAGGTTATAGTACTCGTCCACACTATGACGTAGGGAAGCATCTTCATCAAGATCTAGGAACTGTCTCGTGCTCACTGGGAGTATACCGTTGAGGTTATAGAACTCGTCCACACTATGATGGAGGAAAACATCAAGATCTAGGAACTGACTCGTGCTCACCGGGAGTATACCGTTGAGGTTATAGTACTCGTCCACACTATGACATAGGGAAGCATCTTCATCAAGATCTAGGAACTGTCTCGTGCTCACCAGGAGTATACCGTTGAGGTTATAGAACTCGTCCACACTATGATGGAGGAAAACATTAAGATCTAGGAACTGACTCGTGCTCACCGGGAGTATACCATTGAGGTTATAGTACACGTCCACACTATGACATAGGGAAGCATCTTCATCAAGATCTAGGAACTGTCTCGTGCTCACCGGGAGTATACCGTTGAGGTTATAGAACTCGTCCACACTATGATGGAGGAAAACATCAAGATCTAGGAACTGACTCGTGCACACCGGGAGTATACCATTGAGGTTATAGTACTCGTCCACACTATGACGTAGGGAAGCATCTTCATAAAGATCTAGGAACTGTCTCGTGCTCACCGGGAGTATACCGTTGAGGTTATAGAACTCGTCCACACTATGATGGAGGAAAACATCAAGATCTAGGAACTGACTCGTGCTCACCCGGAGTATACCGTTGAGGTTATAGTACTCGTCCACACTATGACATAGGGAAACATCTTCATCAAGATCTAGGAACTGTCTCGTGCTCACCGGGAGTATACCGTTGAGGTTATAGTACTCGTCCACACTATGACACAGGGAAGCATCTTCATCAAGATCTAGGAACTGTCTCGTGCTCACCGGGAGTATACCGTTGAGGTTATAGAACTCGTCCACACTATGATGGAGGAAAACATCAAGATCTAGGAGCTGACTCGTGCGCACCGGGAGTATACCGTTGAGGTTATAGTACTCGTCCACACTATGACGTAGGGAAGCATCTTCAGCAAGATCTAGGAACTGTCTCGTGCTCACCGGGAGTATACCGTTGAGGTTATAGAACTCGTCCACACTATGATGGAGGAAAACATCAAGATCTAGGAACTGACTCGTGCACACCGGGAATATACCATTGAGGTTATAGTACTCGTCCACACTATGACGTAGGGAAGCATCTTCATAAAGATCTAGGAACTTTCTCGTGCTCACCGGGAGTATACCGTTGAGGTTATAGAACTCGTCCACACTATGATGGAGGAAAACGTCAAGATCTAGGAACTGACTCGTGCTCACCCGGAGTATACCGTTGAGGTTATAGTACTCGTCCACACTATGACGTAGGGAAGCATCTTCATCAAGATCTAGGAACTGTCTCGTGCTCACCGGGAGTATACCGTTGAGGTTATAGAACTCGTCAACCCTATGATGGAGGAAAACATCAAGATCTAGGAACTGACTCGTGCTCACCGGGAGAATACCGTTGAGGTTATAGTACTCGTCCACACTATGACGTAGGGAAGCATCTTCATCAAGATCTAGGAATTGTCTCGTGCTCACCGGGAGTATACTGTTGAGGTTATAGAACTCGTCCACACTATGATGGAGGAAAACATCAAGATCTAGGAACTGACTCGTGCTCATCGGTAGTATACCGTTGAGGTTATAGTACTCGTCCACACTGACATAGGGAAGCATCTTCATCAAGATCTAGGAACTGTCTCGTGCTCACCTGGAGTATACCGTTAAGGTTATAGAACTCATCCACACTATGATGGAGGAAAACATCAAGATCTAGGAACTGACTCGTGCGCACCGGGAGTATACCGTTGAGGTTATAGTACTCGTCCACACTATGACATAGGGAAGCATCTTCATCAAGATCTAGGAACTGTCTCGTGCTCACCGGGAGTATACCGTTGAGGTTATAGAACTCGTCCACACTATGATGGAGGAAAACATCAAGATCTAGGAACTGACTCGTGCTCACCGGGAGTATAACGTTGAGGTTATAGTACTCGTCCACACTATGACATAGGGAAGCATCTTCATCAAGATCTAGGAACTGTCTCGTGCTCACCGGGAGTATACCGTTGAGGTTATAGAACTCGTCCACACTATGATGGAGGAAAACATTAAGATCTAGGAACTGACTCGTGCTCACCGGGAGTATACCGTTGAGGTTATAGTACACGTCCACACTATGACATAGGGAAGCATCTTCATCAAGATCTAGGAACTGTCTCGTGCTCACCGGGAGTATACCGTTGAGGTTATAGAACTCGTCCACACTATGATGGAGGAAAACATCAAGATCTAGGAACTGACTCGTGCACACCGGGAGTATACCATTGAGGTTATAGTACTCGTCCACACTATGACGTAGGGAAGCATCTTCATAAAGATCTAGGAACTGTCTCGTGCTCACCGGGAGTATACCGTTGAGGTTATAGAACTCGTCCACACTATGATGGAGGAAAACATCAAGATCTAGGAACTGACTCGTGCTCACCCGGAGTATACCGTTGAGGTTATAGTACTCGTCCACACTATGACGTAGGGAAGCATCTTCATCTAGATCTAGGAACTGTCTCGTGCTCACCGGGAGTATACCGTTGAGGTTATAGAACTCGTCCACACTATGATGGAGGAAAACATCAAGATCTAGGAACTGACTCGTGCTCACCGGGAGTATACCGTTGAGGTTATAGTACTCGTCCACACTATGACATAGGGAAGCATTTTAATCAAGATCTAGGAACTGTCTCGTGCTCACCGGGAATATACCGTTGAGGTTATAGAACTCGTCCACACTATGATGGAGGAAAACATCAAGATCTAGGAACTGACTCGTGCTCACCGGGAGTATACCGTTGAGGTTATAGTACTCGTCCACACTATGACGTAAGGAAGCATCTTCATCAAGATCTAGGAACTGTCTCGTTCTCACCGGGAGTATACCGTTGAGGTTATAGAACTCGTCCACACTATGATGGAGGAAAACATCAAGATCTAGGAACTGACTCGTGCTCACCGGGAGTATACCGTTGAGGTTATAGTACTCGTCCACACTATGACGTAGGGAAGCATCTTCATCAAGATCTAGGAACTGTCTCGTGCTCACCGGGAGTATACCGTTGAGGTTATAGAACTCGTCCACACTATGATGGAGGAAAACATCAAGATCTAGGAACTGACTCGTGCTCACCGGGAGAATACCGTTGAGGTTATAGTACTCGTCCACACTATGACGTAGGGAACCATCTTCATCAAGATCTAGGAATTGTCTCGTGCTCACCGGGAGTATACTGTTGAGGTTATAGAACTCGTCCACACTATGATGGAGGAAAACATCAAGATCTAGGAACTGACTCGTGCTCACCGGGAGTATACCGTTGAGGTTATAGTACTCGTCCACACTGACATAGGGAAGCATCTTCATCAAGATCTAGGAACTGTCTCGTGCTCACCTGGAGTATACCGTTAAGGTTATAGAACTCGTCCACCCTATGATGGAGGAAAACATCAAGATCTAGGAACTGACTCGTGTTCACCGGGAGTATACCGTTGAGGGTATAGTACTCGTCCACACTATGACATAGGGAAGCATTTTCATCAAGATCTAGGAACTGTCTCGTGCTCACCGGGAATATACCGTTGAGGTTATAGAACTCGTCCACACTATGATGGAGGAAAACATCAAGATCTAGGAACTAACTCGTGCTCACCGGGAGTATACCGTTGAGGTTATAGTACTCGTCCACACTATGACACAGGGAAGCATCTTCATCAAGATCTAGGAACTGTCTCGTGCTCACCGGGAGTATACCGTTGAGGTTATAGAACTCGTCCACACTATGATGGAGGAAAACATCAAGATCTAGGAACTGACTCGTGCGCACCGGGAGTATACCGTTGAGGTTATAGTACTCGTCCACACTATGACGTAGGGAAGCATCTTCATCAAGATCTAGGAACTGTCTCGTGCTCACCGGGAGTATACCGTTGAGGTTATAGAACTCGTCCACACTATGATGGAGGAAAACATCAAGATCTAGGAACTGACTCGTGCTCACCGGGAGTATAACGTTGAAGTTATAGTACTCGTCCACACTATGACCTAGGGAAGCATCTTCATCAAGATCTAGGAATTGTCTCGTGCTCACCGGGAGTATACCGTTGAGGTTATAGAACTCGTCCACACTATGATGGAGGAAAACATTAAGATCTAGGAACTGACTCGTGCTCACCGGGAGTATACCGTTGAGGTTATAGTACTCGTCCACACTATGACGTAGGGAAGCATCTTCATCAAGATCTAGGAACTGTCTCTTGCTCACCGGGAGTATACCGTTGAGGTTATAGAACTCTTCCACACTATGATGGAGGAAAACATCAAGATCTAGGAACTGACTCGTGCTCACCGAGAGTATACCGTTGAGGTTATAGTACTCGTCCACACTATGACGTAGGGAAGCATCTTCATCAAGATCTAGGAACTGTCTCGTGCTCACCGGGAGTATACTGTTGAGGTTATAGAACTCGTCCACACTATTATGGAGGAAAACATCAAGATCTAGGAACTTACTCGTGCTCACCGGGAGTATACCGTTGAGGTTATAGTACTCGTCCACACTATGAAGTAGGAAAGCATCTTCATAAAGATCTAGGAACTGTCTCGTGCTCACCGGCAGTATATCGTTGAGGTTATAGAAATCGTCCACACTATGATGGAGGAAAACATCAAGATCTAGGAACTCACTCGTGCTCACCGGGAGTATACCGTTGAGGTTATAGTACTCGTCCACACTATGACGTAGGGAAGCATCTTCATCAAGATCTAGGAACTGTCTCGTGCTGACCGGGAGTATACCGTTGAGGTTATAGAACTCATCCACACTATGATGGAGGAAAACATCAAGATCTAGGAACTGACTCCTGCTCACTGGGAGTATAGCGTTGAGGTTATAGTACTCGTCCACACTATGACGTAGGGAAGCATCTTCATCAAGATCTAGGAATTGTCTCGTGCTCACCGGGAGTATACCGTTGAGGTTATAGAACTCGTCCACACTATGATGGAGGAAAACATCAAGATCTAGGAACTGACTCGTGCTCATCGGGAGTATACCGTTGAGGTTATAGTACTCGTCCACACTATGACGTATGGAAGCATCTTCATCAAGATCTAGGAACTGTGTCGTGCTCACCGGGAGTATACCGTTGAGGTTATAGAACTCGTCCACACTATGATGGAGGAAAACATCAAGATCTAGGAACTGACTCGTGCTCACCGGGAGTATATCGTTGAGGTTATAGTACTCGTCCACACTATGACGTAGGGAAGCATCTTCATCAAGATCTAGGAACTGTCTCGTGCTTACCGGGAGTATACCGTTGAGGTTATAGAACTCGTCCACACTATGATGGAGGAAAACATCAAGATCTATGAACTGACTCGTGCTCACCGGGAGTATACCGTTGAGGTTATATTACACGTCCACACTATGACATAGGGAAGCATCTTCATCAAGATCTAGGAACTGTCTCGTGGTCACCGGGAGTATACCATTAAGTTTATAGAACTCGTCCACACTATGATGGAGGAAAACATCAAGATCTAGGAACTGACTCGTGCTCACCGGGAGTATACCGTTGAGGTTATAGTACTCGTCCACACTATGACATAGGGAAGCATCTTCATCAAGATCTAGGAACTGTCTCGTGCTGACCGGGAGTATACCGTTGAGGTTATAGAACTCGTCCACACTATGATGGAGGAAAACATCAAGATCTAGGAACTGACTCCTGCTCACCGGGAGTATACCGTTGAGGTTATAGTACTCGTCCACACTATGACGTAGGGAAGCATCTTCATCAAGATCTAGGAACTGTCTCGTGCTCACGGGGAGTATACCGTTGAGGTTATAGAACTCGTCCACACTATGATGGAGGAAAACATCAAGATCTAGGAACTGACTCGTGCTCACCGGGAGAATACCGTTGAGGTTATAGTACTCGTCCACACTATGACGTAGGGAACCATCTTCATCAAGATCTAGGAATTGTCTCGTGCTCACCGGGAGTATACTGTTGAGGTTATAGAACTCGTCCACACTATGATGGAGGAAAACATCAAGATCTAGGAACTGACTCGTGCTCACCGGGAGTATACCGTTGAGGTTATAGTACTCGTCCACACTGACATAGGGAAGCATCTTCATCAAGATCTAGGAACTGTCTCGTGCTCACCTGGAGTATACCGTTAAGGTTATAGAACTCGTCCACCCTATGATGGAGGAAAACATCAAGATCTAGGAACTGACTCGTGTTCACCGGGAGTATACCGTTGAGGGTATAGTACTCGTCCACACTATGACATAGGGAAGCATTTTCATCAAGATCTAGGAACTGTCTCGTGCTCACCGGGAATATACCGTTGAGGTTATAGAACTCGTCCACACTATGATGGAGGAAAACATCAAGATCTAGGAACTAACTCGTGCTCACCGGGAGTATACCATTGAGGTTATAGTACTCGTCCACACTATGACACAGGGAAGCATCTTCATCAAGATCTAGGAACTGTCTCGTGCTCACCGGGAGTATACCGTTGAGGTTATAGAACTCGTCCACACTATGATGGAGGAAAACATCAAGATCTAGGAACTGACTCGTGCGCACCGGGAGTATACCGTTGAGGTTATAGTACTCGTCCACACTATGACGTAGGGAAGCATCTTCATCAAGATCTAGGAACTGTCTCGTGCTCACCGGGAGTATACCGTTGAGGTTATAGAACTCGTCCACACTATGATGGAGGAAAACATCAAGATCTAGGAACTGACTCGTGCTCACCGGGAGAATACCGTTGAGGTTATAGTACTCGTCCACACTATGACGTAGGGAACCATCTTCATCAAGATCTAGGAATTGTCTCGTGCTCACCGGGAGTATACTGTTGAGGTTATAGAACTCGTCCACACTATGATGGAGGAAAACATCAAGATCTAGGAACTGACTCGTGCTCACCGGGAGTATACCGTTGAGGTTATAGTACTCGTCCACACTGACATAGGGAAGCATCTTCATCAAGATCTAGGAACTGTCTCGTGCTCACCTGGAGTATACCGTTAAGGTTATAGAACTCGTCCACCCTATGATGGAGGAAAACATCAAGATCTAGGAACTGACTCGTGTTCACCGGGAGTATACCGTTGAGGGTATAGTACTCGTCCACACTATGACATAGGGAAGCATTTTCATCAAGATCTAGGAACTGTCTCGTGCTCATCGGGAATATACCGTTGAGGTTATAGAACTCGTCCACACTATGATGGAGGAAAACATCAAGATCTAGGAACTAACTCGTGCTCACCGGGAGTATACCGTTGAGGTTATAGTACTCGTCCACACTATGACACAGGGAAGCATCTTCATCAAGATCTAGGAACTGTCTCGTGCTCACCGGGAGTATACCGTTGAGGTTATAGAACTCGTCCACACTATGATGGAGGAAAACATCAAGATCTAGGAACTGACTCGTGCGCACCGGGAGTATACCGTTGAGGTTATAGTACTCGTCCACACTATGACGTTGGGAAGCATCTTCATCAAGATCTAGGAACTGTCTCGTGCTCACCGGGAGTATACCGTTGAGGTTATAGAACTCGTCCACACTATGATGGAGGAAAACATCAAGATCTAGGAACTGACTCGTGCTCACCGGGAGTATAACGTTGAAGTTATAGTACTCGTCCACACTATGACCTAGGGAAGCATCTTCATCAAGATCTAGGAATTGTCTCGTGCTCACCGGGAGTATACCGTTGAGGTTATAGAACTCGTCCACACTATGATGGAGGAAAACATTAAGATCTAGGAACTGACTCGTGCTCACCGGGAGTATACCGTTGAGGTTATAGTACTCGTCCACACTATGACGTAGGGAAGCATCTTCATCAAGATCTAGAAACTGTCTCGTGCTCACCGGGAGTATACCGTTGAGGTTATAGAACTCGTCCACACTATGATGGAGGAAAACATCAAGATCTAGGAACTGACTCGTGCTCACCGGGAGAATACCGTTGAGGTTATAGTACTCGTCCACACTATGACGTAGGGAACCATCTTCATCAAGATCTAGGAATTGTCTCGTGCTCACCGGGAGTATACTGTTGAGGTTATAGAACTCGTCCACACTATGATGGAGGAAAACATCAAGATCTAGGAACTGACTCGTGCTCACCGGGAGTATACCGTTGAGGTTATAGTACTCGTCCACACTGACATAGGGAAGCATCTTCATCAAGATCTAGGAACTGTCTCGTGCTCACCTGGAGTATACCGTTAAGGTTATAGAACTCGTCCACCCTATGATGGAGGAAAACATCAAGATCTAGGAACTGACTCGTGTTCACCGGGAGTATACCGTTGAGGGTATAGTACTCGTCCACACTATGACATAGGGAAGCATTTTCATCAAGATCTAGGAACTGTCTCGTGCTCATCGGGAATATACCGTTGAGGTTATAGAACTCGTCCACACTATGATGGAGGAAAACATCAAGATCTAGGAAATAACTCGTGCTCACCGGGAGTATACCGTTGAGGTTATAGTACTCGTCCACACTATGACACAGGGAAGCATCTTCATCAAGATCTAGGAACTGTCTCGTGCTCACCGGGAGTATACCGTTGAGGTTATAGAACTCGTCCACACTATGATGGAGGAAAACATCAAGATCTAGGAACTGACTCGTGCGCACCGGGAGTATACCGTTGAGGTTATAGTACTCGTCCACACTATGACGTAGGGAAGCATCTTCATCAAGATCTAGGAACTGTATCGTGCTCACCGGGAGTATACCGTTGAGGTTATAGAACTCGTCCACACTATGATGGAGGAAAACATCAAGATCTAGGAACTGACTCGTGCTCACCGGGAGTATAACGTTGAAGTTATAGTACTCGTCCACACTATGACCTAGGGAAGCATCTTCATCAAGATCTAGGAATTGTCTCGTGCTCACCGGGAGTATACCGTTGAGGTTATAGAACTCGTCCACACTATGATGGAGGAAAACATTAAGATCTAGGAACTGACTCGTGCTCACCGGGAGTATACCGTTGAGGTTATAGTACTCGTCCACACTATGACGTAGGGAAGCATCTTCATCAAGATCTAGGAACTGTCTCTTGCTCACCGGGAGCATACCGTTGAGGTTATAGAACTCTTCCACACTATGATGGAGGAAAACATCAAGATCTAGGAACTGACTCGTGCTCACCGAGAGTATACCGTTGAGGTTATAGTACTCGTCCACACTATGACGTAGGGAAGCATCTTCATCAAGATCTAGGAACTGTCTCGTGCTCACCGGGAGTATACTGTTGAGGTTATAGAACTCGTCCACACTATTATGGAGGAAAACATCAAGATCTAGGAACTTACTCGTGCTCACCGGGAGTATACTGTTGAGGTTATAGTACTCGTCCACACTATGAAGTAGGAAAGCATCTTCATAAAGATCTAGGAACTGTCTCGTGCTCACCGGCAGTATATCGTTGAGGTTATAGAACTCGTCCACACTATGATGGAGGAAAACATCAAGATCTAGGAACTCACTCGTGCTCACCGGGAGTATACCGTTGAGGTTATAGTACTCGTCCACACTATGACGTAGGGAAGCATCTTCATCAAGATCTAGGAACTGTCTCGTGCTGACCGGGAGTATACCGTTGAGGTTATAGAACTCATCCACACTATGATGGAGGAAAACATCAAGATCTAGGAACTGACTCCTGCTCACTGGGAGTATAGCGTTGAGGTTATAGTACTCGTCCACACTATGACGTAGGGAAGCATCTTCATCAAGATCTAGGAATTGTCTCGTGCTCACCGGGAGTATACCGTTGAGGTTATAGAACTCGTCCACACTATGATGGAGGAAAACATCAAGATCTAGGAACTGACTCGTGCTCATCGGGAGTATACCGTTGAGGTTATAGTACTCGTCCACACTATGACGTATGGAAGCATCTTCATCAAGATCTAGGAACTGTCTCGTGCTCACCGGGAGTATACCGTTGAGGTTATAGAACTCGTCCACACTATGATGGAGGAAAACATCAAGATCTAGGAACTGACTCGTGCTCACCGGGAGTATATCGTTGAGGTTATAGTACTCGTCCACACTATGACGTAGGGAAGCATCTTCATCAAGATCTAGGAACTGTCTCGTGCTTACCGGGAGTATACCGTTGAGGTTATAGAACTCGTCCACACTATGATGGAGGAAAACATCAAGATCTATGAACTGACTCGTGCTCACCGGGAGTATACCGTTGAGGTTATATTACACGTCCACACTATGACATAGGGAAGCATCTTCATCAAGATCTAGGAACTGTCTCGTGGTCACCGGGAGTATACCATTAAGTTTATAGAACTCGTCCACACTATGATGGAGGAAAACATCAAGATCTAGGAACTGACTCGTGCTCACCGGGAGTATACCGTTGAGGTTATAGTACTCGTCCACACTATGACATAGGGAAGCATCTTCATCAAGATCTAGGAACTGTCTCGTGCTGACCGGGAGTATACCGTTGAGGTTATAGAACTCGTCCACACTATGATGGAGGAAAACATCAAGATCTAGGAACTGACTCCTGCTCACCGGGAGTATAGCGTTGAGGTTATAGTACTCGTCCACACTATGACGTAGGGAAGCATCTTCATCAAGATCTAGGAACTGTCTCGTGCTCACCGGTAGTATACCGTTGAGGTTATAAAACTCGTCCACACTATGATGGAGGAAAACATCAAGATCTAGGAACTGACTCGTGCTCACCGGGAGTATACCGTTGTGGTTATAGTATTCGTCCACACTATGACGTAGGGAAGCATCTTCATCAAGATCTAGGAACTGTCTCGTGCTCACCGGGAGTATACCGTTGAGGTTATAGAACTCGTCCACACTATGATGGAGGAAAACATCAAGATCTAGGAACTGACTCGTGCTCACCGGGAGTATACCGTTGAGGTTATAGTACTCGTCCACACTATGACGTAGGGAAGCATCTTCATCAAGATCTAGGAACTGTCTCGTGCTCACCGGGAGTATACCGTTGAGGTTATAGAACTCGTCCACACTATGATGGAGGAAAACATCAAGATCTATGAACTGACTCGTGCTCACTGGGAGTATACCGTTGAGGTTATAGTACACGTCCACACTATGACATAGGGAAGCATCTTCATCAAGATCTAGGAACTGTCTCGTGCTCACCGGGAGTATACCATTAAGTTTATAGAACTCGTCCACACTATGATGGAGGAAAACATCAAGATCTTGTAACTGACTGGTGCTCACCGGGAGTATACCGTTGAGGTTATAGTACTCGTCCAAACTGATATAGGGAAGCATCTTCATCAAGATCTAGGAACTGTCTCGTGCTCACCGGGAGTATACCGTTAAGGTTATAGAACTCGTCCACACTATGATGGAGGAAAACATCAAGATCTAGGAACTGACTCGTGCTCACCGGGAGTATACCGTTGAGGTTATAGTACTCGTCCATGCTATGACATAGGGAAGCATTTTCATCAAGATCTAGGATTTGTCACGTGCTCACCGGGAGTATACCGTTGAGGTTATAGAACTCGTCCACACTATGATGGAGGAAAACATCAAGATCTAGGAACTGACTCGTGCTCACCGGGAGTATACCGTTGTGGTTATAGTACTCGTCCACACTATGACGTAGGGAAGCATCTTCATCAAGATATAGGAACTGTCTCGTGCTCACCGGGAGTATACCGTTGAGGTTATAGAACTCGTCCACACTATGATGGAGGAAAACATCAAGATCTAGGAACTGACTCGTGCTCACCGGGAGTATACCGTTGAGGTTATAGTACTCGTCCATGCTATGACATAGGGAAGCATCTTCATCAAGATCTAGGATTTGTCACGTGCTCACCGGGAGTATACCGTTGAGGTTATAGAACTCGTCCACACTATGATGGAGGAAAACATCAAGATCTAGGAACTGACTCGTGCTCACCGGGAGTATACCGTTGTGGTTATAGTACTCGTCCACACTATGACGTAGGGAAGCATCTTCATCAAGATATAGGAACTGTCTCGTGCTCACCGGGAGTATACCGTTGAGGTTATAGAACTCGTCCACACTATGATGGAGGAAAACATCAAGATCTAGGAACTGACTCGTGCTCACCGGGAGTATACCGTTAAGGTTATAGTACTCGTCCACACTATGAGGTAGGGAAGCATCTTCATCAAGATCTAGGAACTGTCTCGTGCTGACCGGGAGTATACCGTTGAGGTTATAGAACTCGTCCACACTATGATGGAGGAAAACATCAAGATCTAGGAACTGACTCGTGCTCACCGGGAGTATACCGTTGTGGTTATAGTACTCGTCCACACTATGACGTAGGGAAGCATCTTCATCAAGATATAGGAATTGTCTCGTGCTCACCGGGAGTATACCGTTGAGGTTATAGAACTCGTCCACACTATGATGGAGGAAAACATCAAGATCTAGGAACTGACTCGTGCTCACCGGGAGTATACCGTTAAGGTTATAGTACTCGTCCACACTATGAGGTAGGGAAGCATCTTCATCAAGATCTAGGAACTGTCTCGTGCTCACCGGGAGTACACCGTTGAGGTTATAGAACTCGTCCACACTATGATGGAGGAAAACATCAAGATCTAGGCACTGACTCGTGCTCACCGGGAGTATACCGTTGAGGTTATAGTACTCGTCCACACTATGACATAGGGAAGCATCTTCATCATGATCTAGGAACTGTCTCGTGCTCACCGGGAGTATACCATTAAGGTTATAGAACTCGTCCACACTATGATGGAGGAAAACATCAAGATCTAGGGACTGACTCGTGCTCACCGGGAGTATACCGTTGAGATTATAGTACTCGTCCACACTATGACATAGGGAAGCATCTTCATCAAGATCCTGGAACTGTCTCGTGCTCACCGAGAGTATACCGTTGAGGTTATAGAACTTGTCCACACTATGATGGAGGAAAACATCAAGATCTAGGAACTGACTCGTGCTCACCGGGAGTATACCGTTGAGGTTATAGTACTCGTCCACACTATGACGTAGGGAAGCATCTTCATCAAGATCTAGGAACTGTCTCGTGCTCACCGGGAGTATACCGTTGAGGTTATAGAACTCGTCCACACTATGATGGAGGAAAACATCAAGATCTAGGAACTGACTCGTGCTCACCGGGAGTATACCATTGAGGTTATAGTACTCGTCCACACTATGACGTAGGGAAGCATCTTCATCAAGATCTAGGAACTGTCTCGTGCTCACCGGGAGTATACCGTTGAGGTTATAGAACTCGTCCACACTATGATGGAGGAAAACATCAAGATCTAGGAACTGACTCGTGCACACTGGGAGTATACCATTGAGGTTATAGTACTCGTCCACACTATGACGTAGGGAAGCATCTTCATAAATATCTAGGAACTGTGTCGTGCTCACCGGGAGTATACCGTTGAGGTTATAGAACTCGTCCACACTATGATGGAGGAAAACATCAAGATCTAGGAACTGACTCGTGCTCACCCGGAGTATACTGTTGAGGTTATAGTACTCGTCCAGACTATGACGTAGGGAAGCATCTTCATCAAGATCTAGGAACTGTCTCGTGCTCACCGTGAGTATACCGTTGAGGTTATAGAACTCGTCCACACTATGATGGAGGAAAACATCAAGATCTTGGAACTGACTCGTGCTCACCGGGAGAATACCGTTGAGGTTATAGTACTCGTCCACACTATGACGTAGGGAAGCATCTTCATCAAGATCTAGGAATTGTCTCGTGCTCACCGGGAGTATACTGTTGAGGTTATAGAACTCGTCCACACTATGATGGAGGAAAACATCAAGATCTAGGAACTGACTCGTGCTCACCGGGAGTATACCATTGAGGTTATAGTACTCGTCCACACTGACATAGGGAAGCATCTTCATCAAGATCTAGGAACTGTCTCGTGCTTACCTGGAGTATACCGTTAAGGTTATAGAACTTGTCCACACTATGATGGAGGAAAACATCAAGATCTAGGAACTGACTCGTGTTCACCGAAAGTATACCGTTGAGGTTATAGTACTCGTCCACACTATGACATAGGGAAGCATTTTCATCAAGATCTAGGAATTGTCTCGTGCTCACCGGGAGTATACCGTTGAGGTTATAGAACTCGTCCACACTATGATGGAGGAAAACATCAAGATCTAGGAACTAACTCGTGCTCACCGGGAGTATACCGTTGAGGTTATAGTACTCGTCCACACTATGACACAGGGAAGCATCTTCATCAAGATCTAGGAACTGTCTCGTGCTCACCGGGAGTATACCGTTGAGGTTATAGAACTCGTCCACACTATGATGGAGGAAAACATCAAGATCTAGGAACTGACTCGTGCGCACCGGGAGTATACCGTTGAGGTTATAGTACTCGTCCACACTATGACGTAGGGAAGCATCTTCATCAAGATCTAGGAACTGTCTCATGCTCACCGGGAGTATACCGTTGAGGTTATAGAACTCGTCCACACTATGATGGAGGAAAACATCAAGATCTAGGAACTGACTCGTGCTCACCGGGAGTATAACGTTGAGGTTATAGTACTCGTCCACACTATGACATAGGGAAGCATCTTCATCAAGATCTAGGAACTGTCTCGTGCTCACCGGGAGTATACCGTTGAGGTTATAGAACTCGTCCACACTATGATGGAGGAAAACATCAAGATCTAGGAACTGACTCGTGCACACTGGGAGTATACCATTGAGGTTATAGTACTCGTCCACACTATGACGTAGGGAAGCATCTACATAAATATCTAGGAACTGTGTCGTGCTCACCGGGAGTATACCGTTGAGGTTATAGAACTCGTCCACACTATGATGGAGGAAAACATCAAGATCTAGGAACTGACTCGTGCTCACCCGGAGTATACTGTTGAGGTTATAGTACTCGTCCAGACTATGACGTAGGGAAGCATATTCATCAAGATCTAGGAACTGTCTCGTGCTCACCGGGAGTATACCGTTGAGGTTATAGAACTCGTCCACACTATGATGGAGGAAAACATCAAGATCTTGGAACTGACTCGTGCTCACCGGGAGAATACCGTTGAGGTTATAGTACTCGTCCACACTATGACGTAGGGAAGCATCTTCATCAAGATCTAGGAATTGTCTCGTGCTCACCGGGAGTATACTGTTGAGGTTATAGAACTCGTCCACACTATGATGGAGGAAAACATCAAGATCTAGGAACTGACTCGTGCTCACCGGGAGTATACCGTTGAGGTTATAGTACTCGTCCACACTGACATAGGGAAGCATCTTCATCAAGATCTAGGAACTGTCTCGTGCTTACCTGGAGTATACCGTTAAGGTTATAGAACTTGTCCACACTATGATGGAGGAAAACATCAAGATCTAGGAACTGACTCGTGTTCACCGAAAGTATACCGTTGAGGTTATAGTACTCGTCCACACTATGACATAGGGAAGCATTTTCATCAAGATCTAGGAATTGTCTCGTGCTCACCGCGAGTATACCGTTGAGGTTATAGAACTCATCCACACTATGATGGATGAAAACATCAAGATCTAGGAACTAACTCGTGCTCACCGGGAGTATACCGTTGAGGTTATAGTACTCGTCCACACTATGACACAGGGAAGCATCTTCATCAAGATCTAGGAACTGTCTCGTGCTCACCGGGAGTATACCGTTGAGGTTATAGAACTCGTCCACACTATGATGGAGGAAAACATCAAGATCTAGGAACTGACTCGTGCGCACCGGGAGTATACCGTTGAGGTTATAGTACTCGTCCACACTATGACGTAGGGAAGCATCTTCATCAAGATCTAGGAACTGTCTCATGCTCACCGGGAGTATACCGTTGAGGTTATAGAACTCGTCCACACTATGATGGAGGAAAACATCAAGATCTAGGAACTGACTCGTGCTCACCGGGAGTATAACGTTGAGGTTATAGTACTCGTCCACACTATGACATAGGGAAGCATCTTCATCAAGATCTAGGAACTGTCTCGTGCTCACCGGGAGTATACCGTTGAGGTTATAGAACTCGTCCACACTATGATGGAGGAAAACATCAAGATCTAGGAACTGACTCGTGCACACTGGGAGTATACCATTGAGGTTATAGTACTCGTCCACACTATGACGTAGGGAAGCATCTTCATAAATATCTAGGAACTGTGTCGTGCTCACCGGGAGTATACCGTTGAGGTTATAGAACTCGTCCACACTATGATGGAGGAAAACATCAAGATCTAGGAACTGACTCGTGCTCACCCGGAGTATACTGTTGAGGTTATAGTACTCGTCCAGACTATGACGTAGGGAAGCATCTTCATCAAGATCTAGGAACTGTCTCGTGCTCACCGGGAGTATACCGTTGAGGTTATAGAACTCGTCCACACTATGATGGAGGAAAACATCAAGATCTTGGAACTGACTCGTGCTCACCGGGAGAATACCGTTGAGGTTATAGTACTCGTCCACACTATGACGTAGGGAAGCATCTTCATCAAGATCTAGGAATTGTCTCGTGCTCACCGGGAGTATACTGTTGAGGTTATAGAACTCGTCCACACTATGATGGAGGAAAACATCAAGATCTAGGAACTGACTCGTGCTCACCGGGAGTATACCGTTGAGGTTATAGTACTCGTCCACACTGACATAGGGAAGCATCTTCATCAAGATCTAGGAACTGTCTCGTGCTTACCTGGAGTATACCGTTAAGGTTATAGAACTTGTCCACACTATGATGGAGGAAAACATCAAGATCTAGGAACTGACTCGTGTTCACCGAAAGTATACCGTTGAGGTTATAGTACTCGTCCACACTATGACATAGGGAAGCATTTTCATCAAGATCTAGGAATTGTCTCGTGCTCACCGGGAGTATACCGTTGAGGTTATAGAACTCGTCCACACTATGATGGAGGAAAACATCAAGATCTAGGAACTAACTCGTGCTCACCGGGAGTATACCGTTGAGGTTATAGTACTCGTCCACACTATGACATAGGGAAGCATCTTCATCAAGATCTAGGAACTGTCTCGTGCTCACCGGGAGTATACCGTTGAGGTTATAGAACTCGTCCACACTATGATGGAGGAAAACATCAAGATCTAGGAACTGACTCGTGCGCACCGGGAGTATACCGTTGAGGTTATAGTACTCGTCCACACTATGACGTAGGGAAGCATCTTCATCAAGATCTAGGAACTGTCTCATGCTCACCGGGAGTATACCGTTGAGGTTATAGAACTCGTCCACACTATGATGGAGGAAAACATCAAGATCTAGGAACTGACTCGTGCTCACCGGGAGTATAACGTTGAGGTTATAGTACTCGTCCACACTATGACATAGGGAAGCATCTTCATCAAGATCTAGGAACTGTCTCGTGCTCACCGGGAGTATACCGTTGATGTTATAGAACTCGTCCACACTATGATGGAGGAAAACATTAAGATCTAGGAACTGACTCGTGCTCACCAGGAGTATACCGTTGAGGTTATAGTACTCGTCCACACTATGACGTAGGGAAGCATCTTCATCAAGATCTAGGAACTGTCTCTTGCTCACCGGGAGTATACCGTTGAGGTTATATACCTCGTCCACACTATGATGGAGGAAAACATCAAGATCTAGGAACTGACTCGTGCTCACCGGGAGTATACCATTGAGGTTATAGTACTCGTCCACACTGACATAGGGAAGCATCTTCATCAAGATCTAGGAACTGTCTCGTGCTTACCTGGAGTATACCGTTAAGGTTATAGAACTTGTCCACACTATGATGGAGGAAAACATCAAGATCTAGGAACTGACTCGTGTTCACCGAAAGTATACCGTTGAGGTTATAGTACTCGTCCACACTATGACATAGGGAAGCATTTTCATCAAGATCTAGGAATTGTCTCGTGCTCACCGCGAGTATACCGTTGAGGTTATAGAACTCGTCCACACTATGATGGATGAAAACATCAAGATCTAGGAACTAACTCGTGCTCACCGGGAGTATACCGTTGAGGTTATAGTACTCGTCCACACTATGACACAGGGAAGCATCTTCATCAAGATCTAGGAACTGTCTCGTGCTCACCGGGAGTATACCGTTGAGGTTATAGAACTCGTCCACACTATGATGGAGGAAAACATCAAGATCTAGGAACTGACTCGTGCGCACCGGGAGTATACCGTTGAGGTTATAGTACTCGTCCACACTATGACGTAGGGAAGCATCTTCATCAAGATCTAGGAACTGTCTCATGCTCACCGGGAGTATACCGTTGAGGTTATAGAACTCGTCCACACTATGATGGAGGAAAACATCAAGATCTAGGAACTGACTCGTGCTCACCGGGAGTATAACGTTGAGGTTATAGTACTCGTCCACACTATGACACAGGGAAGCATCTTCATCAAGATCTAGGAACTGTCTCGTGCTCACCGGGAGTATACCGTTGAGGTTATAGAACTCGTCCACACTATGATGGAGGAAAACATCAAGATCTAGGAACTGACTCGTGCGCACTGGGAGTATACCGTTGAGGTTATAGTACTCGTCCACACTATGACGTAGGGAAGCATCTTCATCAAGATCTAGGAACTGTCTCATGCTCACCGGGAGTATACCGTTGAGGTTATAGAACTCGTCCACACTATGATGGAGGAAAACATCAAGATCTAGGAACTGACTCGTGCTCACCGGGAGTATAACGTTGAGGTTATAGTACTCGTCCACACTATGACATAGGGAAGCATCTTCATCAAGATCTAGGAACTGTCTCGTGCTCACCGGGAGTATACCGTTGAGGTTATAGAACTCGTCCACACTATGATGGAGGAAAACATTAAGATCTAGGAACTGACTCGTGCTCACCGGGAGTATACCGTTGAGGTTATAGTACTCGTCCACACTATGACGTAGGGAAGCATCTTCATCAAGATCTAGGAACTGTCTCTTGCTCACCGGGAGTATACCGTTGAGGTTATATACCTCGTCCACACTATGATGGAGGAAAACATCAAGATCTAGGAACTGACTCGTGCTCACCGGGAGTATACCGTTGAGGTTATAGTACTCGTCCACACTATGACATAGGGAAGCATCTTCATCAAGATCTAGGAACTGTCTCGTGCTCACCGGGAGTATACCGTTGAGGTTATAGAACTCGTCCACACTATGATGGAGGAAAACATTAAGATCTAGGAACTGACTCGTGCTCACCGGGAGTATACCGTTGAGGTTATAGTACTCGTCCACACTATGACGTAGGGAAGCATCTTCATCAAGATCTAGGAACTGTCTCTTGCTCACCGGGAGTATACCGTTGAGGTTATATACCTCGTCCACACTATGATGGAGGAAAACATCAAGATCTAGGAACTGACTCGTGCTCACCGGGAGTATACCGTTGAGGTTATAGTACTCGTCCACACTATGACATAGGGAAGCATCTTCATCAAGATCTAGGAACTGTCTCGTGCTCACCGGGAGTAGACCGTTGAGGTTATAGAACTCGTCCACACTATTATGGAGGAAAACATCAAGATCTAGGAACTTATTCGTGCTCACCGGGAGTATACCGTTGAGGTTATAGTACTCGTCCACACTATGACGTAGGGAAGCATCTTCATAAAGATCTAGGAACTGTCTCGTGCTCACCGGGAGTATACCGTTGAGGTTATAGAACTCGTCCACACTATGATGGAGGAAAACATCAAGATCTAGGAACTCACTCGTGCTCACCGGGAGTATACCGTTGAGGTTATAGTACTCGTCCACACTATGACGTAGGGAAGCATCTTCATCAAGATCTAGGAACTGTCTCGTGCTCACCGGGAGTATACCGTTGAGGTTATAGAACTCGTCCACACTATGATGGAGGAAAACATCAAGATCTAGGAACTGACTCGTACTCAACGGGAGTATACCGTTGAGGTTATAGTACTCGTCCACACTATGACGTAGGTGTGATCGGTGGATCTGGAACTGACTGTTTAACGCTGGATCGCGTATGTCACGGAAGCAAGAGTCGCCACCGTCTTTTATTTTCTCCAAATGGAAAGGACAAAAGCACAGAAAAATTCCTTATAGAGATTGCTCTCGGTTCGGGAGGTAGATTATAGAAATGGAAGGTGTTAGCACCCTTTCTATCCATGGTTATCCATGGGCTCTTAGATACTTGCTCACTTGTGTTTTCAAAAATGTTTGTTTGCTTTTCAACTGTGGGTTTTAAAAAAGTTTCTTTGAAAATTCCAGTTCGACTCTTATGTCAGAGTGTTTGAAAAATTGCTTTGAAAGCTTTTGAAAAGTGTTGGTGTGAAAAGATTTTTGATTTGTTTTGTTTGAATTAGAGCAAGTATCCACGAGAACCTACCTACCCTAAGGAATTCGTCTGTGTAAATGTCCTTTAAAGTAGTGCCATCCCACCATTGAGAGGTAGGTAGCACCACCGTTGGAGGTGTTCGGGTCAATTCGAGTTTGTAGGGACATGGTGATCACCAGAGCAATGGGAAGACACCTTAGAAGCTACCCTCATGCCAGGTTCCCGGATCATGAGGACTTACTAAGACATCCTCTACTCGACGATCACCTTTCAAGGCAAGGCAACAGTGAGGCGTACCCTAGGGGTGGTGTGTGCGAATTGTGTGTCGTTTTCATTGATATTTGTCTTGTCATGTTCATTGTGATCTACGCTCGATTTTATTTAAGGCCATTCATTCTTGCATGCTTTGTTTAACAGTTAAAAGTTGCGAGGAAAAGTAAATCTAAAGCTATTACAAATGGCGCGGGTCCACATCGCCAAAATTAAACCGGACCCGATTTGACAGAAAAGTAAAGAATTAAAAGGTGCGAGAAGTAATTACAAGGCTTTGGGAGAGGTACATAATTAATTAAGCGAAATAAAATAAATATGCGAAATTAAACAATTAAAAATATGGGCGTTGGACCCTTTTGCAAAATTTTAAAATTAATGAGGAATTAAAATTAAGGAATGCTTGTTTTTGGTGTTTTTATGTATTTTGAGATTTTAATAAAAACAAATTAATTAACATTAACTACTAACCCTAATTCTATTTATTTTTAAATTTATTAAGAAAAATGTTGAAGTTTTTAACCTAATTTAAACCTAAATGATTTATGTACAATTTAATTATAAAAATAAATAAATAAATAATATTATGGTAAAAAGGAAAATTAAAAGGAATAAAAATTATCAATTAAACCTAATTCTACATTTTCTAGATTTTGTTATGAAAGAATTAAAGTTTACCCTAATTTATACTAATTAATTTTACATGCATTTATTTATGAAAATATTAGAAATAAAAATTATTTATTACATTTTTTATCTTTTCTGATTTTTAGGCATTTTTTGTATTTTGTAAAAATAATTAATTAATTTAAAACAATAAAGAAAATAATACAATTGAAAAAATAAAATATAAGAAAAAGATAGAAAATTGCAAACCAGGGGGGGTTCAGGCCCCAATTGTGAGGTATGGACTCAGCAATCTGGCCCACTTGAGCATGGCCTTGTGGACATTTTTTAGCAAGCGTGTAGCAACGTTGACTCACGCTCATGGTGTGCTTCAGATCTAGGCCTTTGGTTTGATCTCCAGGGAGACGTGTCACATTTGATTTGGGAGTGCATGGTATGTCTCAACGTAAGCGCTGCATAGGAATTCACATGGAAAAATAATATTGGAAATTATACAGACCTGGGGCTCGAACCCAGGTCACGTGTGTTACCAGCACTATCGCCTGCCACTAGACCAACTCAACGCATTTGATTAATAAATAAACAATAAATATTATAAAAGAAAAGCAAATGGTTAGTGGTTCAACGCGCGAAATATTCAAACGTGCCAATCAGTGTGTGACACGGCTTCATCTTCCTCACTATCTCTGAAATAGAAGATATGAGGCAACGGTTTTAGGAATGTTCTTTTAGGCTGTTTTCAAGAAAATAGCGACTAGCTCTTCTTGGCACATAAATTCAGCGCGATGGTCCTATCTTCTTCGTCCAGACGCGTTGAACTCAATGGTCATGGTCTTGAGGGCCAATTTTTCTTAATTGCAAAAGCCCTATTTTGAAGCTCTGTAAACCCTAAATATCAACAATGGTGAAATCGAATATACAGCACAAAAACGCAATTAATTATGTTGGTTAGCATCAGAATATCATAAGGAATATAAATCCACAATTAGAATGCCATGAGAATGCCTAGAATTAAAAATACGATCGTGACTTTTTCTCTGTACAGGGGAGATTCTCGTTACCAATTCTTGAAGTTTGAGTTGATGTTTTGGATTGGAATGTGATCAGTGATCTCCAAGGAAGCTATTGGAATGAAAATTAGTGCTTGAATCGTCCTCAAAGGTGGTTTTCAGAATTGACTTTTTTAGAGAAAATTTCAAGTTTGCAATGGTGTTTCTTGCGCAGTTTTTTTTTGTGTAGCATCATTAGGTTTATGATCAAGCTTATGTACTGAGTGCATTAGGTTAACAAAAGTAGAACAAATCCAATGAATTAATGGTTTTTGAAAATTTGATTTTCAGGATCTTTTCATATCTTTTTCCATGTGTTCTTTGTGTCAATTAGGGTCCAATCACTCCAAATCTTTCCACATTTAGCTAAGCACGAAATATTGAGTCCAAAACATGTATAAAAAGATTGGTTAGGTCATGTTAGATATTTTTCATATATTTAAATGATTTAAATGAATTAATATGAATAATAATTCAAATAAATAAATAAAAAATGCGAAAATACTTCCCTTTGGGCCAAGTGGTCGTGCATATGCTTAGGATGATGAATAATGGAAGAAAAATGGGCCCATTAGCATTTTTAGGTCATTTGAATCAATGTTGACTTTTCAAAATATCCAAAAATTTCCCAACTTCCACAAGGCATAACTTGCTCAATTTTTAAGCTTTTCTCATTTTCTTGGACATTTTGGAAAGGTCTTTGAGTCCTCTAACCAATGTCTTTGGTCCCATGTAATTTTTATTCACCAATCTCAAGTAATGCCTTTTGACTTAAAGTCCCTTTTTGTTGACTTTTGAAAATGACCTATAATGTTGAAATTGATAACTTTTTGTGAGAGCATTTCTTGGACTTGAAGTATGAAGATGAGTTGTAGGAAATGTCTTTATCTTCAAAATGAGCTTTGGATGGAATTTTTCTGATAATCCATGTGAAAGTTATGCCCTGGTCAATTTCAGTTGACTTTTTTCAACTGTCCAAATAAGGAAACTTTTGCATTTTGATGATTTCTGAGCCAAATTTTGAGAATCATGATCAAGCATTGATCAAATGATATTTGTGGCTTCAAAATGATATGTTGACCAAAAATTTGAACTTTTGACTGCCAAATGACCATTTTTCCCCTACAGTTGACTGTAGTGCAATTAGGGTTTTGACTGTGCAATCTTGAGCTGAATGCCTTGAAACTTGACATGAGGATACTTGACCATATTTGTAGGCATGTAAGACTTGATTGGGCCTTTGAAAACTTCCTTTTCTTGATCAGCACACAAACCCTAGTTTTGACTGTATAGGAGACTTTTGCACTGTGTAACCCTTGGGGAATTTTGAGACTTGGCTTGGCAATTTCTTGGAGAATATGGAAGGGAAAATTTTGGGGTGCAACAGTAGGGAAGCATCTTCATCAAGATCTAGGAACTGTCTCGTGATCACCGGGAGTATACCGTTGAGGTTATAGAACTCGTCCACACTATGATGGAGGAAAACATCAAGATCTTGGAACTGACTCGTGCTCACCGGGAGAATACCGTTGAGGTTATAGTACTCGTCCACACTATGACGTAGGGAAGCATCTTCATCAAAATCTAGGAATTGTCTCGTGCTCACTGGGAGTATATTGTTGAGGTTATAGAACTCGTCCACACTATGATGGAGGAAAACATCAAGATCTAGGAACAAACTCGTGCTCACCGGGAGTATACCGTTGAGGTTATAGTACTCGTCCACACTGACATAGGGAAGCATCTTCATCAAGATCTAGGAACTGTCTCGTGCTCACCTGGAGTATACCGTTAAGGTTATAGAACTTGTCCACACTATGATGGAGGAAAACATCAAGATCTAGGAACTGACTCGTGTTCACCAGGAGTATACCGTTGAGGTTATAGTACTCGTCCACACTATGACATAGGGAAGCATTTTCATCAAGATCTAGGAATTGTCTCGTGCTCACTGGGAGTATACCGTTGAGGTTATAGAACTCGTCCACACTATGATGGAGGAAAACATCAAGATCTAGGAACTAACTTGTGCTCACCGGGAGTATACCGTTGAGGTTATAGTACTCGTCCACACTATGACACAGGGAAGCATCTTCATCAAGATCTAGGAACTGTCTCGTGCTCACCGGGAGTATACCGTTGAGGTTATAGAACTCTTCCACACTATGATGGAGGAAAACATCAAGATCTAGGAACTGACTCGTGCGCACGGGGAGTATACCGTTGAGGTTATAGTACTCGTCCACACTATGACGTAGGGAAGCATCTTCATCAAGATCTAGGAACTGTCTAATGCTCACCGGGAGTATACCGTTGAGGTTATAGAACTCATCCACACTATGATGGAGGAAAACATCAAGATCTAGGAACTGACTCGTGCTCACCGGGAGTATAACGTTGAGGTTATAGTACTCGTCCACACTATGACATAGGGAAGCATCTTCATCAAGATCTAGGAACTGTCTCGTGCTCACCGGGAGTATACCGTTGAGGTTATAGAACTCGTCCACACTATGATGGAGGAAAACATTAAGATCTAGGAACTGACTCGTGCTCACCGGGAGTATACCGTTGAGGTTATAGTACTCGTCCACACTATGATGTAGGGAAGCATCTTCATCAAGATCTAGGAACTGTCTCTTGCTCACCGGGAGTATACCGTTGAGGTTATAGAACTCGTCCACACTATGATGGAGGAAAACATCAAGATCTAGGAACTGACTCGTGCTCACCGGGAGTATACCGTTGAGGTTATAGTACTCGTCCACACTATGACGTAGGGAAGCATCTTCATCAAGATCTAGGAACTATCTCGTTCTCACCGGGAGTAGACCGTTGAGGTTATAGAACTCGTCCACACTATTATGGAGGAAAACATCAAGATCTAGGAACTTACTCGTGCTCACCGGGAGTATACTGTTGAGGTTATAGTACTCGTCCACACTATGACGTAGGGAAGCATCTTCATAAAGATCTAGGAACTGTCTCGTGCTCACCGGGAGTATACCGTTGAGGTTATAGAACTCGTCCATACTATGATGGAGGAAAACATCAAGATCTAGGAACTCACTCGTGCTCACCGGGAGTATACCGTTGAGGTTATAGTACTCGTCCACACTATGACGTAGGGAAGCATCTTCATTAAGATCTAGGAATTGTCTCGTGCTCACCGGGAGTATACCGTTGAGGTTATAGAACTCGTCCACACTATGATGGAGGAAAACATCAAGATCTAGGAACTGACTCGTACTCAACGGGAGTATACCGTTGAGGTTATAGTACTCGTCCACACTATGACGTAGGGAAGCATCTTCATCAAGATCTAGGAACTGTCTCGTGCTCACCGGGAGTATACCGTTGAGGTTATAGAACTCGTCCACACTATGATGGAGGAAAACATCAAGATCTAGGAACTGACTCGTGCTCACCGGGAGTATACCGTTGAGGTTATAGTACTCGTCCACACTGTGACGTAGGGAAGCATCTTCATCAAGATCTAGGAACTGTCTCGTGCTCACCGGGAGTATACTGTTGAGGTTATAGAACTCGTCCACACTATGATGGAGGAAAACATCAAGATCTATGAACTGACTCGTGCTCACCGGGAGTATACCGTTGAGGTTATAGTACACGTCCACACTATGACATAGGGAAGCATCTTCATCAAGATCTAGGAACTGTCTCGTGGTCACCGGGAGTATACCAATAATTTTATAGAACTCGTCCACACTATGATGGAGGAAAACATCTAGATCTAGGAACTGACTCGTGCTCACCGGGAGTATACCGTTGAGGTTATAGTACTCGTCCACACTATGACATAGGGAAGCATCTTCATCAAGGTCTAGGAACTGTCTCGTGCTGACCGGGAGTATACCGTTGAGGTTATAGAACTCGTCCACACTATGATGGAGGAAAACATCAAGATCTAGGAACTGACTCCTGCTCACCGGGAGTATAGCGTTGAGGTTATAGTACTCGTCCACACTATGACGTAGGGAAGCATCTTCATCAAGATCTAGGAACTGTCTCGTGCTCACCGGGAGTATACCGTTGAGGTTATAGAACTAGTCCACACTATGATGGAGGAAAACATCAAGATCTAGGAACTGACTCGTGCTCACCGGGAGTATACCGTTGTGGTTATAGTACTCGTCCACACTATGACGTAGGGAAGCATCTTCATCAAGATCTAGGAACTGTCTCGTGCTCACCGGGAGTATACCGTTGAGGTTATAGAACTCGTCCACACTATGATGGAGGGAAACATCAAGATCTAGGAACTGACTCGTGCTCACCGGGAGTATACCGTTGAGGTTATAGTACTCGTCCACACTATGACGTAGGGAAGCATCTTCATCAAGATCTAGGAATTGTCTCGTGCTCACCGGGAGTATACCGTTGAGGTTATAGAACTTGTCCACACTATGATGGAGGAAAACATCAAGATCTATGAACTGACTCGTGCTCACCGGGAGTATACCGTTGAGGTTATAGTACACGTCCACACTATGACATAGGGAAGCATCTTTATCAAGATCTAGGAACTGTCTCGTGCTCACGGGCAGTATACCATTAAGTTTATAGAACTCGTCCACACTATGATGGAGGAAAACATCAAGATCTAGGAACTGACTCGTGCTCACCGGGAGTATACCGTTGAGGTTATAGTACTCGTCCACACTGACATAGGGAAGCATCTTCATCAAGATCTCGGAACTGTCTCGTGCTCACCGGGAGTATACTGTTGAGGTTATAGAACTCGTCCACACTATGATGGAGGAAAACATCAAGATATAGGAACTGACTCGTGCTCACCGGGAGTATACTGTTGAGGTTATAGTACTCGTCCACACTATGACGTAGGGAAGCATCTTCATCAAGATCTAGGAACTGTCTCGTGCTCACCGGGAGTATACCGTTGAGGTTATAGAACTCGTCCACACTATGATGGAGGAAAACATCAAGATCTAGGAACTGACTCGTGCTCACCGGGAGTATACCGTTGAGGTTATAGTACTCGTCAACAGTATGACGTAGGGAAGCATCTTCATCAAGATCTCGGAACTGTCTCGTGCTCACCGGGAGTATACTGTTGAAGTTATAGAACTCGTCCTCACTATGATGGAGGAAAACATCAAAATCTAGGAACTGACTCGTACTCACCGGGAGTATACCGTTGAGGTTATAGTACTCGTCCACACTATGACATAGGGAAGCATCTTCATCAAGATCTAGGAACTGTCTCTTGCTCACCGGGAGTATACCGTTGAGGTTATAGAACTCGTCCACACTATGATGGAGGAAAACATCAAGATCTAGGAACTGACTCGTGCTCACCGGGAGTATACCGTTGAGGTTATAGTACTCGTCCACACTATGACGTAGGGAAGCATCTTCATCAAGATCTAGGAACTGTCTCGTGCTCATCGGGAGTATACCGTTGAGGTTATAGAACTTGTCCACACTATGATGGAGGGAAACATCAAGATCTAGGAACTGACTTGTGCTCACCGGGAGTATACCGTTGAGGTTATAGTGCTCGTCCACACTATGACGTAGGGAAGCATCTTCATCAAGATCTAGGAATTGTGTCGTGCTCACCGGGAGTATACCATTGAGGTTATAGAACTCGTCCACACTATGATGGAGGAAAACATCAAGATCTAGGAACTGACTTGTGCTCACCGGGAGTATACCGTTGAGGTTATAGTACTCGTCCACACTATGACGTAGGGAAGCATCTTCATAAAGATCTAGGAACTGTCTCGTGCTCACCGGGAGTATACCGTTGAGGTTATAGAAATCGTCCACACTATGATGGAGGAAAACATCAAGATCTAGGAACTGACTCGTGCTCACCGGGAGTATACCGTTGAGGTTATAGTACTCGTCCACACTATGACATAGGGAAGCATCTTCATCAAGATCTAGGAACTGTCTCGTGCTCACCGGGAGTATACCGTTGAGGTTATAGAAATCGTCCACACTATGATGGAGGAAAACATCAAGATATAGGAACTGACTCGTGCTCACCGGGAGTATACTGTTGAGGTTATAGTACTCGTCCACACTATGACGTAGGGAAGCATCTTCATCAAGATCTAGGAACTGTCTCGTGCTCACCGGGAGTATACCGTTGAGGTTATAGAACTCGTCCACACTATGATGGAGGAAAACATCAAGATCTAGGAACTGACTTGTGCTCACCGGGAGTATACCGTTGAGGTTATAGTACTCGTCCACACTATGACGTAGGGAAGCATCTTCATAAAGATCTAGGAACTGTCTCGTGCTCACCGGGAGTATACCGTTGAGGTTATAGAACTCGTCCACACTATGATGGAGGAAAACATCAAGATCTAGGAACTGACTCGTGCTCACCGGGAGTATACCGTTGAGGTTATAGTACTCGTCCACACTATGACATAGGGAAGCATCTTCATCAAGATCTAGGAACTGTCTCGTGCTCACCGGGAGTATACCGTTGAGGTTATAGAAATCGTCCACACTATGATGGAGGAAAACATCAAGATATAGGAACTGACTCGTGCTCACCGGGAGTATACTGTTGAGGTTATAGTACTCGTCCACACTATGACGTAGGGAAGCATCTTCATCAGGATCTAGGAACTGTCTCGTGCTCACCGGGAGTATACCGTTGAGGTTATAGAACTCGTCCACACTATGATGGAGGAAAACATCAAGATCTAGGAACTGACTCGTGCTCACCGGGAGTATACCGTTGAGGTTATAGTACTCGTCAACACTATGACGTAGGGAAGCATCTTCATAAAGATCTAGGAACTGTCTCGTGCTCACCGGGAGTATACCGTTGAGGTTATAGAACTCGTCCACACTATGATGGAGGAAAACATCAAGATCTAGGAACTGACTCGTGCTCACCGGGAGTATACCGTTGAGGTTATAGTACTCGTCCACACTTTGACGTAGGGAAGCATCTTCATCAAGATCTAGGAACTGTCTCGTGCTCACCGGGAGTATACCGTTGAGGTTATAGTACTCGTCCACACTATGACGTAGGGAAGCATCTTCATCAAGATCTAGGAACTGTCTCGTGCTCACCGGGAGTATACCGTTGAGGTTATAGAACTCGTCCACACTATGATGGAGGGAAACATCAAGATCTAGGAACTGACTCGTGCTCACCGGGAGTATACCGTTGAGGTTATAGTACTCGTCCACACTATGACGTAGGGAAGCATCTTCATCAAGATCTAGGAATTGTGTCGTGCTCACCGGGAGTATACCGTTGAGGTTATAGAACTCGTCCACACTATGATGGAGGAAAACATCAAGATCTAGGAACTGACTCGTGCTCACCGGGAGTATACCGTTGAGGTTATAGTACTCGTCCACACTATGACGTAGGGAAGCATCTTCATCAAGATCTCGGAACTGTCTCGTGCTCACCGGGAGTATACTGTTGAGGTTATAGAACTCGTCCACACTATGATGGAGGAAAACATCAAGATATAGGAACTGACTCGTGCTCACCGGGAGTATACTGTTGAGGTTATAGTACTCGTCCACACTATGACGTAGGGAAGCATCTTCATCAAGATCTAGGAACTGTCTCGTGCTCACCGGGAGTATACCGTTGAGGTTATAGAACTCGTCCACACTATGATGGAGGAAAACATCAAGATCTAGGAACTGACTCGTGCTCACCGGGAGTATACCGTTGAGGTTATAGTACTCGTCAACACTATGACATAGGGAAGCATCTTCATCAAGTACTCGGAACTGTCTCGTGCTCACCGGGAGTATACTGTTGAGGTTATAGAACTCGTCCACACTATGATGGAGGAAAACATCAAAATCTAGGAACTGACTCGTGCTCACTGGGAGTATACCGTTGAGGTTATAGTACTCGTCCACACTATGACATAGGGAAGCATCTTCATCAAGATCTAGGAACTGTCTCTTGCTCACCGGGAGTATACCATTGAGGTTATAGAACACGTCCACACTATGATGGAGGAAAACATCAAGATCTAGGAACTGACTCGTGCTCACCGGGAGTATACCGTTGAGGTTATAGTACTCGTCCACACTATGACGTAGGGAAGCATCTTCATCAAGATCTAGGAACTGTCTCGTGCTCACCGGGAGTATACCGTTGAGGTTATAGAACTCGTCCACACTATGATGGAGGGAAACGTCAAGATCTAGGAACTGACTTGTGCTCACCGGGAGTATACCTTTGAGGTTATAGTACTCGTCCACACTATGACATAGGGAAGCATCTTCATCAAGATCTAGGAACTGTCTCGTGCTCACCGGGAGTATACCGTTGAGGTTATAGAACTCGTCCACACTATGATGGAGGAAAACATCAAGATCTAGGAACTGACTTGTGCTCACCGGGAGTATACCGTTGAGGTTATAGTACTCGTCCACACTATGACGTAGGGAAGCATCTTCATAAAGATCTAGGAACTGTCTCGTGCTCACCGGGAGTATACCGTTGAGGTTATAGAACTCGTCCACACTATGATGGAGGAAAACATCAAGATCTAGGAACTGACTCGTGCTCACCGGGAGTATACCGTTGAGGTTATAGTACTCGTCCACACTATGACGTAGGGAAGCATCTTCATCAAGATCTAGGAACTGTCTCGTGCTCACCGGGAGTATACCGTTGAGGTTATAGAACTCGTCCACACTATGATGGAGGGAAACATCAAGATCTAGGAACTGACTCGTGCTCACCGGGAGTATACCGTTGAGGTTATAGTACTCGTCCACACTATGACATAGGGAAGCATCTTCATCAAGATCTAAGAATTGTGTCGTGCTCACCGGGAGTATACCATTGAGGTTATAGAACTCGTCCACACTATGATGGAGGAAAACATCAAGATATAGGAACTGACTCGTGCTCACCGGGAGTATACTGTTGAGGTTATAGTACTCGTCCACACTATGACGTAGGGAAGCATCTTCATCAAGATCTAGGAACTGTCTCGTGCTCACCGGGAGTATACCGTTGAGGTTATAGAACTCGTCCACACTATGATGGAGGAAAACATCAAGATCTAGGAACTGACTCGTGCTCACCGGGAGTATACCGTTGAGGTTATAGTACTCGTCCACACTATGACGTAGGGAAGCATCTTCATCAAGATCTCGGAACTGTCTCGTGCTCACCGGGAGTATACTGTTGAGGTTATAGAACTCGTCCACACTATGATGGAGGAAAACATCAAGATCTAGGAACTGATTTGTGCTCACCGGGAGTATACCGTTGAGCTTATAGTACTCGTCCACACTATGACGTAGGGAAGCATCTTCATAAAGATCTAGGAACTGTCTCGTGCTCACCGGGAGTATACCGTTGAGGTTATAGAACTCGTCCACACTATGATGGAGGAAAACATCAAGATCTAGGAACTGACTCGTGCTCACCGGGAGTATACCGTTAAGGTTATAGTACTCATCCACACTATGACGTAGGGAAGCATCTTCATCAAGATCTCGGAACTGTCTCGTGCTCACCGGGAGTATACTGTTGAGGTTATAGAACTCGTCCACACTATGATGGAGGAAAACATCAAGATATAGGAACTGACTCGTGCTCACCGGGAGTATACTGTTGAGGTTATAGTACTCGTCCACACTATGACGTAGGGAAGCATCTTCATCAAGATCTAGGAACTGTCTCGTGCTCACCGGGAGTATACCGTTGAGGTTATAGAACTCGTCCACACTATGATGGAGGAAAACATCAAGATCTAGGAACTGACTCGTGCTCACCGGGAGTATACCGTTGAGGTTATAGTACTCGTCCACACTATGACGTAGGGAAGCATCTTCATCAAGATCTCGGAACTGCCTCGTGCTCACCGGGAGTATACCGTTGAGGTTATAGAACTCGTCCACACTATGATGGAGGAAAACATCAAGATCTAGGAACTGACTCGTGCTCACCGGGAGTATACCGTTGAGGTTATAGTACTCGTCCACACTATGACGTAGGGAAGCATCTTCATCAAGATCTAGGAACTATCTCGTGCTCACCGGGAGTATACAGTTGAGGTTATAGAACTCGTCCACACTATGATGGAGGAAAACATTAAGATCTAGGAACTGACTCGTGCTCACCGGGAGTATACCGTTGAGGTTATAGTACTCGTCCACACTATGACATAGGGAAGCATCTTCATCAAGATCTAGGAACTAATTCGTGCTCACCGGGAGTATACAGTTGAGGTTTTAGAACTCGTCCACACTATGATGGAGGAAAACATCAAGATCTAGGAACTGACTCGTGCTCACCGGGAGTATACCGTTGAGGTTATAGTACTCGTCCACACTATGACGTAGGGAAGCATCTTCATCAAGATCTAGGAACTGTCTCGTGCTCACCGGGAGTATACCGTTGAGGTTATAGAACTCGTCCATACTATGATGGAGGAAAACATCAAGATCTAGGAACTGACTCGTGCTCACCGGGAGTATACCGTTGAGGTTATAGTACTCGTACACACTATGACGTAGGGAAGCATCTTCATAAAGATCTAGGAACTGTATCGTGCTCACCAGGAGTATACCGTTGAGGTTATAGAACTCGTCCACACTATGATGGAGGAAAACATCAAGATCTAGGAACTGACTCGTGCTCACCGGGAGTATACCGTTGAGGTTATAGTACTCGTCCACACTATGACGTAGGGAAGCATCTTCATCAAGATCTAGGAACTATCTCGTGCTCACCGGGAGTATACAATTGAGGTTATAGAACTCGTCCACACTATGATGGAGGAAAACATCAAGATCTAGGAACTGACTCGTTCTCACCGGGAGTATACCGTTGAGGTTATAGTACTCGTCCACACTATAAGATAGGGAAGCATCTTCATCAAGATCTAGGAACTATCTCGTGCTCACCGGGAGTATACAATTGAGGTTATAGAACTCGTCCACACTATGATGGAGGAAAACATCAAGATCTAGGAACTGACTCGTTCTCACAGGGAGTATACCGTTGAGGTTATAGTACTCGTCCACACTATGACATAGGGAAGCATCTTCATCAAGATCTAGGAACTATCTCGTGCTCACCGGGAGTATACCGTTGAGGTTATAGAACTCGTCCACACTATGATGGAGGAAAACATCAAGATCTAGGAACTGACTCGTGCTCACCGGGAGTATACCGTTGAGGTTATAGTACTCGTCCACACTATGACGTAGGGAAGCATCTTCATCAAGATCTAGGAACTGTCTCGTGCTCACCGGGTGTATACCGTTGAGGTTATAGAACTCGTCCACACTATGATGGAGGAAAACATCAAGATATAGGAACTGACTCGTGCTCACCGGGAGTATACTTTTGAGGTTATAGTACTCGTCCATACTATGACGTAGGGAAGCACTTCATCAAGATCTAGGAACTGTCTCGTGCTCACCGGGAGTATACCGTTGAGGTTATAGAACTCGTCCATACTATGATGGAGGAAAACATCAACATCTAGGAACTGACTCGTGCTCACCGGGAGTATACCGTTGAGGTTATAGTACTCGTCCACACTATGACATAGGGAAGCATCTTCATCAAGATCTCAGATCTGTCTCGTGCTCACCGGGAGTATATTGTTGAGGTTATAGAACTCGTCCACACTATGATGGAGGAAAACATCAAGATCTAGGAACTGACTCGTGCTCACCGAGAGTATACCGTTGAGGTTATAGTACTCGTCCACACTATGACGTAGGGAAGCATCTTCATCAAGATCTAGGAACTTTCTCTTGCTCACCGGGAGTATACCGTTGAGGTTATAGAACTCGTCCACACTATGATGGAGGAAAACATCAAGATCTAGGAACTGACTCGTGCTCACCGGGAGTATACCGTTGAGGTTATAGTACTCGTCCACACTATGACGTAGGGAAGCATCTTCATCAAGATCTAGGAACTTTCTCGTGCTCACCGGGAGTATACCGTTGAGGTTATAGAACTCGTCCACACTATGATGGAGGAAAACATCAAGATCTAGGAACTTACTCGTGCTCACCGGGAGTATACCAATGAGTTTATAGTACCCGTCCACACTATGACATAAGGAAGCATCTTCATCAAGATCTAGGAACTGTCTCGTGCTCACCGGAAGTATACCGTTGAGGTTATAGAACTCGTCCACACTATGATGGTGGAAAACATCAAGATCTAGGAACTGACTCGTGCTCACCGGGAGTATACCGTTGAGGTTATAGTACTCGTCCACACTATGACGTAGGGAAGCATCTTCATCAAGATCTAGGAACTCTCTCGTGCTCACCGGGAGTATACAGTTGAGGTTATAGAACTCGTCCACACTATGATGGAGGAAAACATCAAGATCTAGGAACTGACTCGTTCTCATCGGGAGTATACCGTTGAGGTTATAGTACTCGTCCACACTATGACATAGGGAAGCATCTTCATCAAGATCTAGGAACTATCTCGTGCTCACCGGGAGTATACCGTTGAGGTTATAGAACTCGTCCACACTATGATGGAGGAAAACATCAAGATCTAGGAACTGACTCGTGCTCACCGGGAGTATACCGTTGAGGTTATAGTACTCGTCCACACTATGACGTAGGGAAGGATCTTCATCAAGATCTAGGAACTGTCTCGTGCTCACCGGGTGTATACCGTTGAGGTTATAGAACTCGTCCACACTATGATGGAGGAAAACATCAAGATCTAGGAACTGACTCGTTCTCACCGGGAGTATACCGTTGAGGTTATAGTACTCGTCCACACTATGACATAGGGAAGCATCTTCATCAAGATCTAGGAACTATCTCGTGCTCACCGGGAGTATACCGTTGAGGTTATAGAACTCGTCCACACTATGATGGAGGAAAACATCAAGATCTAGGAACTGACTCGTGCTCACCGGGAGTATACCGTTGAGGTTATAGTACTCGTCCACACTATGACGTAGGGAAGCATCTTCATCAAGATCTAGGAACTCTCTCGTGCTCACCGGGAGTATACAGTTGAGGTTATAGAACTCGTCCACACTATGATGGAGGAAAACATCAAGATCTAGGAACTGACTCGTGCTCACCGGGAGTATACCGTTGAGGTTATAGTACTCGTCCACACTATGACATAGGGAAGCATCTTCATCAAGATCTAGGAACTGTCTCGTGCTTACCGGGAGTATACCGTTGAGGTTATAGAACTCGTCCATACTATGATGGAGGAAAACATCAACATCTAGGAACTGACTCGTGCTCACCGGGAGTATACCGTTGAGGTTATAGTACTCGTCCACACTATGACGTAGGGAAGCATCTTCATCAAGATCTCGGAACTGTCTCGTGCTCACCGGGAGTATACCGTTGAGGTTATAGAACTCGTCCACACTATGATGGAGGAAAACATCAAGATCTAGAAACTGACTCGTGCTCAACGGGAGTATACCGTTGAGGTTAAAGTACTCATCCACACTATGACGTAGGGAAGCATCTTCATCAAGATCTAGGAAATGTCTCGTGCTCACCGGGAGTATACCGTTGAGGTTATAGAACTCGTCCACACTATGATGGAGGAAAACATCAAGATCTAGGAACTTACTCGTGCTCACCAGGAGTATACCAATGAGGTTATAGTACCCGTCCACACTATGACATAAGGAAGCATCTTCATCAAGATCTAGGAACTGTCTCGTGCTCACCGGAAGTATACCGTTGAGGTTATAGAACTCGTCCACACTATGATGGAGGAAAACATCAAGATCTAGGAACTGACTCGTGCTCACCGGGAGTATACCATTGAGGTTATAGTACTCGTCCACACTATGACGTAGGGAAGCATCTTCATCAAGATCTAGGAACTGTCTCGTGCTCACCGGGAGTATATCGTTGAGGTTATAGAACTCGTCCACACTATGATGGAGGAAAACATCAAGATCTAGGAACTGACTCGTGCTCACCGGGAGTATACCGTTGAGGTTATAGTACTCGTCCACACTATGACGTAGGGAAGCATCTTCATCAAGATCTAGGAATTGTCTCTTGCTCACCGAGAGTATACCGTTGAGGTTATAAAACTCGTCCACACTATGATGGAGGAAAACATCAAGATCTAGGAACTGACTCGTGCTCACTGAGAGTATACCGTTGAGGTTATAATACTCGTCCACACTATGACGTAGGGAAGCAACTTCATCAAGATCTAAGAACTGTCTCATGCTCACCGGGAGTATACCGTTGAGGTTATATAACTCGTCCACACTATGATGGAGGAAAACATCAAGATCTAGAAACTGACTCGTGCTCACCGGGAGTATACCGTTGAGGTTATAGTACTCATCCACACTATGACGTAGGGAAGCATCTTCATCAATATCTAGGAACTGTCTCGTGCTCACCGGGAGTATACCGTTGAGGTTATAGAACTCGTCCACACTATGATGGAGGAAAACATCAAGATCTAGGAACTTACTCGTGCTCACCGGGAGTATACGAATGAGGTTATAGTACCCGTCCACACTATGACATAAGGAAGCATCTTCATCAAGATCTAGGAACTGTCTCGTGCTCACCGGAAGTATACCGTTGAGGTTATAGAACTCGTCCACACTATGATGGAGGAAAACATCAAGATCTAGGAACTGACTCTCGCTCACCGGGAGTATACCGTTGAGGTTATAGTACTCGTCCACACTATGACGTAGGGAAGCATCTTCATCAAGATCTAGGATTTGTCTCGTGCTCACCGGGAGTATACCGTTGAGGTTATAGAACTCGTCCAAACTATGATGGAGGAAAACATCAAGATCTAGGAACTGACTCATGCTCACCGGGAGTATACCATTGAGGTTAAAGTACTCGTCCACACTATGACGTAGGGAAGCATCTTCATCAAGATCTAGGAATTGTCTCGTGCTCTTCGAGAGTATACCGTTGAGGTTATAAAACTCGTCCACACTATGATGGAGGAAAACATCAAGATCTAGGAACTGACTCGTGCTCACCGAGAGTATACCGTTGAGGTTATAATACTCGTCCAATCTATGACGTAGGGAAGCATCTTCATCAAGATATAGGAATTGTCTCGAGCTCAACGGGAGTATACCGTTGAGGTTATAGAACTCGTCCACACTATGATGGAGGAAAACATCAAGATCGAGGAACTGACTTGTGCTCACCGGGAGTATACCGTTGAGGTTATAGTACTCGTCCACACTATGACGTAGGGAAGCATCTTCATAAAGATCTAGGAACTGACTCGTGCTCACCGGGAGTATACCGTTGAGGTTATAGAACTCGTCCACACTATGATGGAGGAAAACATCAAGATCTAGGAACTTACTCGTGCTCACCAGGAGTATACCAATGAGGTTATAGTACCCGTCCACACTATGACATAAGGAAGCATCTTCATCAAGATCTAGGAACTGTCTCGTGCTCACCGGAAGTATACCGTTGAGGTTATAGAACTCGTCCACACTATGATGGAGGAAAACATCAAGATCTAGGAACTGACTGGTGCTCACCGGGAGTATACCATTGAGGTTATAGTACTCGTCCACACTATGACGTAGGGAAGCATCTTCATCAAGATCTAGGAACTGTCTCGTGCTCACCGGGAGTATATCGTTGAGGTTATAGAACTCGTCCACACTATGATGGAGGAAAACATCAAGATCTAGGAACTGACTCGTGCTCACCGGGAGTATACCGTTGAGGTTATAGTACTCGTCCACACTATGACGTAGGGAAGCATCTTCATCAAGATCTAGGAATTGTCTCTTGCTCACCGAGAGTATACCGTTGAGGTTATAAAACTCGTCCACACTATGATGGAGGAAAACATCAAGATCTAGGAACTGACTCGTGCTCACTGAGAGTATACCGTTGAGGTTATAATACTCGTCCACACTATGACGTAGGGAAGCAACTTCATCAAGATCTAAGAACTGTCTCGTGCTCACCGGGAGTATACCGTTGAGGTTATATAACTCGTCCACACTATGATGGAGGAAAACATCAAGATCTAGAAACTGACTCGTGCTCACCGGGAGTATACCGTTGAGGTTATAGTACTCATCCACACTATGACGTAGGGAAGCATCTTCATCAAGATCTAGGAACTGTCTCGTGCTCACCGGGAGTATACCGTTGAGGTTATAGAACTCGTCCACACTATGATGGAGGAAAACATCAAGATCTAGGAACTTACTCGTGCTCACCGGGAGTATACCAATGAGGTTATAGTACCCGTCCACACTATGACATAAGGAAGCATCTTCATCAAGATCTAGGAACTGTCTCGTGCTCACCGGAAGTATACCGTTGAGGTTATAGAACTCGTCCACACTATGATGGAGGAAAACATCAAGATCTAGGAACTGACTCGTGCTCACCGGGAGTATACCGTTGAGGTTATAGTACTCGTCCACACTATGACGTAGGGAAGCATCTTCATCAAGATCTAGGAATTGTCTCGTGCTCACCGGGAGTATACCGTTGAGGTTATAGAACTCGTCCAAACTATGATGGAGGAAAACATCAAGATCTAGGAACTGACTCATGCTCACCGGGAGTATACCATTGAGGTTAAAGTACTCGTCCACACTATGACGTAGGGAAGCATCTTCATCAAGATCTAGGAATTGTCTCGTGCTCTTCGAGAGTATACCGTTGAGGTTATAAAACTCGTCCACACTATGATGGAGGAAAACATCAAGATCTAGGAACTGACTCGTGCTCACCGAGAGTATACCGTTGAGGTTATAATACTCGTCCAATCTATGACGTAGGGAAGCATCTTCATCAAGATATAGGAATTGTCTCATGCTCAACGGGAGTATACCGTTGAGGTTATAGAACTCGTCCACACTATGATGGAGGAAAACATCAAGATCGAGGAACTGACTTGTGCTCACCGGGAGTATACTGTTGAGGTTATAGTACTCGTCCACACTATGACGTAGGGAAGCATCTTCATAAAGATCTAGGAACTGTCTCGTGCTCACCGGGAGTATACCGTTGAGGTTATAGAACTCGTCCACACTATGATGGAGGAAAACATCAAGATCTAGGAACTGACTCGTGCTCACCAGGAGTATACCGTTGAGGTTATAGTACTCGTCCACACTATGACGTAGGGAAGCATCTTAATCAAGATCTAGGAACTATCTCGTGCTCACCGGGAGTATACAGTTGAGGTTATAGAACTCGTCCACACTATGATGGAGGAAAACATCAAGATCTAGGAACTGACTCGTACTCACTGGGAGTATACCGTTGAGGTTATAGTACTCGTCCACACTATGACGTAGGGAAGCATCTTCATCAAGATCTAGGAACTGTCTCGTGCTCACCGGGAGTATACCGTTGAGGTTATAGAACTCGTCCACACTATGATGGAGGAAAACATCAAGATCTAGGAACTGACTCGTGCTCACCGGGAGTATACCGTTGAGGTTATATTACTCGTCCACACTATGACGTAGGGAAGCATCTTCATCAAGATATAAGAACTGTCTCGTGCTCACCGGGAGTATACCGTTGAGGTTATAGAACTCGTCCACACTATGATGGAGGAAAACATCAAGATCTAGAAAATGACTCGTGCTCACCGGGAGTATACCGTTGAGGTTATAGTACTCATCCACACTATGACGTAGGGAAGCATCTTCATCAAGATCTAGGAACTGTCTCGTGCTCACCGGGAGTATACCGTTGAGGTTATAGAACTCGTCCACACTATGATGGAGGAAAACATCAAGATCTAGGAACTTACTCGTTCTCACCGGGAGTATACCAATGAGGTTATAGTACCCGTCCACACTATGACATAAGGAAGCATCTTCATCAATATCTAGGAACTTTCTCGTGCTCACTGGAAGTATACCGTTGAGGTTATAGAACTCGTCCACACTATGATGGAGGAAAACATCAAGATCTAGGAACTGACTCGTGCTCACCGGGAGTATACCGTTGAGGTTATAGTACTCGTCCACACTATGACGTAGGGAAGCATCTTCATCAAGATCTAGGAATTGTCTCGTGCTCACCGGGAGTATACCGTTGAGGTTATAGAACTCGTCCACACTATGATGGAGGAAAACATCAAGATCTAGGAACTGACTCGTGCTCACCGGGAGTATACCGTTGAGGTTATAGTACTCGTCCACACTATGATGTAGGGAAGCATCTTCATCAAGATCTAGGAATTGTCTCGTGCTCACCGAGAGTATACCGTTGAGGTTATAAAACTCGTCCACACTATGATGGAGGAAAACATCAAGATCTAGGAACTGACTCGTGCTCACCGAGAGTATACCGTTGAGGTTATAGTACTCGTCCACACTATGACGTAGGGAAGCATCTTCATCAAGATATAGGAATTGTCTCGTGCTCACCGGGAGTATACCGTTGAGGTTATAGAACTCATCCACACTATGATGGAGGAAAACCTCAAGATCTAGGAACTGACTCGTGCTCACCGGGAGTATACCGTTGAGGTTATCGTACCCGTCCACACTATGATGTAGGGAAGCATCTTCATCAAGATCTAGGAACTGTCTCGTGCTCACCGGGAGTATACCGTTGAGGTTATAGAACTCGTCCACACTATGATGGAGGAAAACATTAAGATCTAGGAACAGACTCGTGCTCACCGGGAGTATACTGTTGAGGTTATAGTACTCGTCCACACTATGACATAGGGAATCATCTTCATCAAGATCTAGGAACTATCTCATGCTCACCGGGAGTATACCGTTGAGGTTATAGAACTCGTCCACACTATGATGGAGGAAAACATCAAGATCTAAGAACTGACTCGTGCTCACCGGGAGTATACCGTTGAGGTTATAGTACTCGTCCACACTATGACATAGGGAAGCATCTTCGTCAAGATCTAGGAACTGTCTCGTGCTCACCGGGAGTATACCGTTGAGGTTATAGAACTCGTCCACACTATGATGGAGGAAAACATCAAGATCTAGGAACTGACTCGTGGTCACCGGGAGTACACCGTTGAGGTTATAGTACTCGTCCACACTATGACGTAGGGAAGCATCTTCATCAAGATCTAGGAACTGTCTCGTGCTCACCGGGAGTATACCGTTGAGGTTATAGAACTCGTCCACACTATGATGGAGGAAAACATCAAGATCTAGGAACTGACTCATGCTCACCGGGAGTACACCGTTGAGGTTATAGTATTCGTCCACACTATGACGTAGGGAAGCATCTTAATCAAGATCTAGGAACTGTCTCGTGCTCACCGGGAGTATACCGTTGAGGTTATAGAACTCGTCCACACTATGATGGAGGAAAACATCAAGATCTAGGAACTGACTCGTGCTCACCGGGAGTATACCGTTGAGGTTATAGTACTCGTCCACACTATGACATAGGGAAGCATCTTCATCAAGATCTAGGAACTGTCTCGTGCTCACCGAGAGTATACCGTTGAGGTTATAAAACTCGTCCACACTATGATTGAGGAAAACATCAAGATCTAGGAACTGACTCGTGCTCACCGAGAGTATACCGTTGAGGTTATAGTACTCGTCCACACTATGACGTAGGGAAGCATCTTCATCAAGATATAGGAATTGTCTCGTGCTCACCGGGAGTATACCGTTGAGGTTATAGAACTCATCCACACTATGATGGAGGAAAACCTCAAGATCTAGGAACTGACTCGTGCTCACCGGGAGTATACCGTTGAGGTTATCGTTCCCATCCACACTATGATGTAGAGAAGCATCTTCATCAAGATCTAGGAACTGTCTCGTGCTCACCGGGAGTATACCGTTGAGGTTATAGAACTCGTCCACACTATGATGGAGGAAAACATTAAGATCTAGGAACAGACTTGTGCTCACCGGGAGTATATTGTTGAGGTTATAGTACTCGTCCACACTATGACATAGGGAATCATCTTCATCAAGATCTAGGAACTATCTCATGCTCACCGGGAGTATACCGTTGAGGTTATAGAACTCGTCCACACTATGATGGAGGAAAACATCAAGATCTAAGAACTGACTCGTGCTCACCGGGAGTATACCGTTGAGGTTATAGTACTCGTCCACACTATGACATAGGGAAGCATCTTCGTCAAGATCTAGGAACTGTCTCGTGCTCACCGGGAGTATACCGTTGAGGTTATAGAACTCGTCCACACTATGATGGAGGAAAACATCAAGATCTAGGAACTGACTCGTGGTCACCGGGAGTACACCGTTGAGGTTATAGTACTCGTCCACACTATGACGTAGGGAAGCATCTTCATCAAGATCTAGGAACTGTCTCGTGCTCGCCGGGAGTATACCGTTGAGGTTATAGAACTCGTCCACACTATGATGGAGGAAAACATCAAGATCTAGGAACTGACTCATGCTCACCGGGAGTACACCGTTGAGGTTATAGTATTCGTCCACACTATGACGTAGGGAAGCATCTTAATCAAGATCTAGGAACTGTCTCGTGCTCACCGGGAGTATACCGTTGAGGTTATAGAACTCGTCCACACTATGATGGAGGAAAACATCAAGATCTAGGAACTGACTCGTGCTCACCGGGAGTATACCGTTGAGGTTATAGTACTCTTCCACACTATGACATAGGGAAGCATCTTCATCAAGATCTAGGAACTGTCTCGTGCTCACCGGGAGTATACCGTTGAAGTTATAGAACTCGTCCAAACTATGATGGAGGAAAACATCAAGATCTAGGAACTGACTCGTGGTCACCGGGAGTATACCGTTGAGGTTATAGTACTCTTCCACAATATGACGTAGGGAAGCATCTTCATCAAGATCTAGGAACTGTCTCGTGCTCATCGGGAGTATACCGTTGAGGTTATAGAACTCGTCCACACTATGATGGAGGAAAACATCAAGATCTAGGAACTGACTCGTGCTCACCGGGAGTATAACATTGAGGTTATAGAACTCGTCCACATTATGACGTAGGGAAGCATCTTCATCAAGATCTAGGAACTGTTTCGTGCTCACCAGGAGTAGACCGTTGAGGTTATAGAACTCGTCCACACTATGATGGAGGAAAACATCAAGATCTAGGAACTGACTCGTGCTCACCGGGAGTATACCGTTGAGGTTATAGAACTCGTCCACACTATGACATAGGGAAGCATCTTCATCAAGATCTAGGAACTGTCTCGTGCTCACCGGGAGTATACCGTTGAGATTATATAACTCGTCCACACTATGATGGAGGAAAACATCAAGATCTAGGAACTTACTCGTGCTCACCCGGAGTATACCGTTGAGGTTATAGTACTCGTCCACACTATGACGTAGGGAAGCATCTTCATAAAGATCTAGGAATTGTCTCGTGCTCACCGGGAGTATACCGTTGAGGATATAGAACTCGTCCACACTATGATGGAGGAAAACATCAAGATCTAGGAACTGACTCGTGCTCACCGGGAGTATACCGTTGAGGTTATAGTACTCGTCCACACTATGACGTAGGGAAGCATCTTCATCAAGATCTAGGAAATGTCTCGTGCTCACCGGGAGTATACCGTTGAGGTTATAGAACTCGTCCACACTATGATGGAGGAAAACATCAAGATCTAGAAACTGACTCGTGCTCACCGGGAGTACACCGTTGAGGTTATAGTACTCGTCCACACTATGACGTAGGGAAGCATCTTCATCAAGATCTAGGAACTGACTCGTGCTCACCGGGAGTATACCGTTAAGGTTATAGAACTCATCCACACTATGACGTAGGGAAGCATCTTCATCAAGATCTAGGAATTGTCTCGTGCTCACCGAGAGTATACCGTTGAGGTTATAGAACTCGTCCACACGATAATGGAGGAGAACATCAAGATCTACGAACTGACTCGTGCTCACCGAGAGTATACCGTTGAGGTTATAGTACTCTTCCACACTATGACATAGGGAAGCATCTTCATCAAGATCTAGGAACTGTCTCGTGCTCACCGGGAGTATACCGTTGAAGTTATAGAACTCGTCCACACTATGATGGAGGAAAACATCAAGATCTAGGAACTGACTCGTGGTCACCGGGAGTATACCGTTGAGGTTATAGTACTCTTCCACAATATGACGTAGGGAAGCATCTTCATCAAGATCTAGGAACTGTCTCGAGCTCACCGGGAGTATACCGTTGAGGTTATAGAACTCGTCCACACTATGATGGAGGAAAACATCAAGATCTAGGAACTGACTCGTGCTCACCGGGAGTATAACGTTGAGGTTATAGAACTCGTCCACACTATGACGTAGGGAAGAATCTTCATCAAGATCTAGGAACTGTCTCGTGCTCACCGGGAGTATACCGTTGTGGTTATAGAACTCGTCCACACTATGATGGAGGAAAACATGATCTAGGAACTGACTCGTGCTCACCAGGAGTATACCGTTGAGGTTATAGTACTCGTCCACACTATAACGTATGGAAGCATCTTCATCAAGATCTAGGAACTGTCTCGTGCTCACCGAGAGTATACCGTTGAGGTTATAGAACTCGTCCACACTATGATGGAGGAAAACATCAAGATCTAGGAACTGACTCGTGCTCACCGAGAGTATATCGTTGAGGTTATAGTACTCGTCCACACTATGACGTAGGGAAGCATCTTCATCAAGATATAGGAACTGTCTCGTGCTCACTGGGAGTATACCGTTGAGGTTATAGAACTCTTCCACACTATGATGGAGGAAAACATCAAGATCTAGGAACTGACTCGTGCTCACCGGGAGTATACCGTTGAGGTTATAGTACTCGTCCACACTATGACGTAGGGAAGCATCTTCATCAAGATCTAGGAACTGTCTCGTGCTCACCGGGAGTATACCGTTGAGGTTATAGAACTCGTCCACACTATGATGGAGGAAAACATCAAGATCTAGGAACTGACTCGTGCTCACCGGGAGTATACCGTTGAGGTTATAGTACTCGTCCACACTATGACGTAGGGAAGCATCTTCATCAAGATCTAAGAACTGTCTCGTGCTCACCGGGAGTATACCGTTGAGGTTATATAACTCGTCCACACTATGATGGAGGAAAACATCAAGATCTAGAAACTGACTCGTGCTCACCGGGAGTATACTGTTGAGGTTATAGTACTCATCCACACTATGACGTAGGGAAGCATCTTCATCAAGATCTAGGAACTGTCTCGTGCTCACCGGGAGTATACCGTTGAGGTTATAGAACTCGTCCACACTATGATGGAGGAAAACATCAAGATCTAGGAACTTACTCGTGCTCACCGGAAGTATACCAATGAGGTTATAGTACCCGTCCACACTATGACATAAGGAAGCATCTTCATCAAGATCTAGGAACTGTCTCGTGCTCACCGGAAGTATACCGTTGAGGTTATAGAACTCGTCCACACTATGATCGAGGAAAACATCAAGATCTAGGAACTGACTCGTGCTCACCGGGAGTATACCTTTGAGGTTATAGTACTCGTCCACACTATGACGTAGGGAAGCATCTTCATCAAGATCTAGGAACTGTCTCGTGCTCACCGGGAGTATACCGTTGAGGTTATAGAACTCGTCCAAACTATGATGGAGGAAAACATCAAGATCTAGGAACTGACTCGTGGTCACCGGGAGTATACCGTTGAGGTTATAGTACTCTTCCACAATATGACGTAGGGAAGCATCTTCATCAAGATCTAGGAACTGTCTCGAGCTCACCTGGAGTATACCGTTGAGGTTATAGAACTCGTCCACACTATGATGGAGGAAAACATCAAGATCTAGGAACTGACTCGTGCTCACCGGGAGTATAACGTTGAGGTTATAGAACTCGTCCACACTATGACGTAGGGAAGCATCTTCATCAAGATCTAGGAACTGTCTCGTGCTCACCGGGAGTATACCGTTGTGGTTATAGAACTCGTCCACACTATGATGGAGGAAAACATCAAGATCTAGGAACTGACTCGTGCTCACCAGGAGTATACCGTTGAGGTTATAGTACTCGTCCACACTATGACGTAGGGAAGCATCTTCATCAAGATCTAGGAACTGTCTTGTGCTCACCGAGAGTATACCGTTGAGGTTATAGAACTCGTCCACACTATGATGGAGGAAAACATCAAGATCTAGGAACTGACTCGTGCTCACCGAGAGTATACCGTTGAGGTTATAGTACTCGTCCATACTATGACGTAGGGAAGCATCTTCATCAAGATATAGGAACTGTCTCGTGCTCACTGGGAGTATACCGTTGAGGTTATAGAACTCGTCCACACTATGATGGAGGAAAACATCAAGATCTAGGAACGGACTCGTGCTCACCGGGAGTATACCGTTGAGGTTATAGTACTCGTCCACACTATGACGTAGGGAGACATCTTCATCAAGATCTAGGAACTGTCTCGTGCTCACCGGGAGTATACCGTTGAGGTTATAGAACTCGTCCACACTATGATGGAGGAAAACATCAAGATCTAGGAACTGACTCGTGCTCACCGGGAGTATACCGTTGAGGTTATAGTACTCGTCCACACTATGACGTAGGGAAGCATCTTCATCAAGATCTAAGAACTGTCTCGTGCTCACCGGGAGTATACCGTTGAGGTTATAACACTCGTCCACACTATGATGGAGGAAAACATCAAGATCTAGAAACTGACTCGTGCTCACCGGAAGTATACCGTTGAGGTTATAGTACTCGTCCACACTATGACGTAGGGAAGCATCTTCATCAAGATCTAGGAACTGTCTCGTGCTCACCGGGAGTATACCGTTGAGGTTATAGAACTCGTCCACACTATGATGGAGGAAAACATCAAGATCTAGGAACTTACTCGTGCTCACCGGGAGTATACCGTTGAGGTTATAGTACTCGTCCACACTATGACATAAGAAAGCATCTTCATCAAGATCTAGGAACTGTCTCGTGCTCACCGGAAGTATACCGTTGAGGTTATAGAACTCGTCCACACTATGATGGAGGAAAACATCAAGATCTAGGAACTGACTCGTGCTCACCGGGAGTATACCGTTGAGGTTATAGTAGTCGTCCACACTATGACGTAGGGAAGCATCTTCATCAAGATCTAGGAACTGTCTCGTGCTCACCGGGAGTATACCGTTGAGGTTATAGAACTCGTCCACACTATGATGGAGGAAAACCTCAAGATCTAGGAACTGACTCGTGCTCACCGGGAGTATACCGTTGAGGTTATAGTACTCGTCCACACTATGACGTAGGGAAGCATCTTCATCAAGATCTAGGAACTGTCTCGTGCTCACCGGTAGTATACCGTTGAGGTTATAGAACTCGTCCACACTATGATGGAGGAAAACATCCAGATCTAGGAACTGACTCGTGCTCACCGGGAGTATACCGTTGAGGTTATAGTACTCGTCCACACTATGACGTAGGGAAGCATCTTCATCAAGATCTAAGAACTGTCTCGTGCACACCGGGAGTATACCGTTGAGGTTATAGAACTCGTCCACACTATGATGGAGGAAAACATCAAGATCTAGAAACTGACTCGTGCTCACCGGAAGTATACCGTTGATGTTATAGTACTCATCCACACTATGACGTAGGGAAGCATCTTCATCAAGATCTAGGAACTGTCTCGTGCTCACCGGGAGTATACCGTTGAGGTTATAGAACTCGTCCACACTATGATGGAGGAAAACATCAAGATCTAGGAACTTACTCGTGCTCACCGGGAGTATACCGTTGAGGTTATAGTACTCGTCCACACTATGACATAAGAAAGCATCTTCATCAAGATCTAGGAACTGTCTCGTGCTCACCGGGAGTATACCGTTGAGGTTATAGAACTCGTCCACACTATGATGGAGAAAAACATCAAGATCTAGGAACTGACTCGTCCTCACCGGTTGTATACCGTTGAGGTTATAGTACTCGTCCACGCTATGACGTAGGGAAGCATCTTCATCTAGATCTAGGAACTATCTCGTGCTCACCGAGAGTATACCGTTGAGGTTATAGAACTCGTCCACACTATGATGGAGGAAAACATCAAGATCTAGGAACTGACTCGTGCTCACCGAGAGTATACCGTTGAGGTTATAGTACTCATCCACACTATGACGTAGGGAAGCATCTTCATCAAGATCTAGGAACTGTCTCGTGCTCACCGGGAGTATACCGTTGAGGTTATAGAACTCGTCCACACTATGATGGAGGAAAACATCAAGATATAGGAACTGACTCGTCCTCACCGGGAGTATACCGTTGAGGTTATAGTACTCGTCCACACTATGACGTAGGGAAGCATCTTCATCAAGATCTAGGAACTGTCTCGTGCTCACCGGGAGTATACCGTTGAAGTTATAGAAGTCGTCCACACCATGATAGAGGAAAACATCAAGATCTAGGAACTGACTCGTGCTCACCGGGAGTATACCGTTGAGGTTATAGTAGTCGTCCACACTATGACGTAGGGAAGCATCTTCATCAAGATCTAGGAACTGTCTCGTGCTCACCGGGAGTATACCGTTGAGGTTATAGAACTCGTCCACACTATGATGGAGGAAAACCTCAATATCTAGGAAGTGACTCGTGCTCACCGGGAGTATACCGTTGAGGTTATAGTACTCGTCCACACTATGACGTAGGGAAGCATCTTCATCAAGATCTAGGAACTGTCTCGTGCTCACCGGGAGTATACCGTTGAGGTTATAGAACTCGTCCACACTATGATGGAGGAAAACATCAAGATCTAGGAACTGACTCGTGCTCACCGGGAGTATACCGTTGAGGTTATAGTACTCGGCCACACTATGACGTAGGGAAGCATCTTCATCAAGATCTAAGAACTGTCTCGTGCTCACCGGGAGTATACCGTTGAGGTTATAGAACTCGTCCACACTATGATGGAGGAAAACATCAAGATCTAGAAACTGACTCGTGCTTACCGGAAGTACACCGTTGAGGTTATAGTACTCGTCCACACTATGACGTAGGGAAGCATCTTCATCAAGATCTTGGAACTGTCTCGTGCTCACCGGGAGTATACCGTTGAGGTTATAGAACTCATCCACACTATGATGGAGGAAAACATCAAGATCTAGGAACTTACCCGTGCTCACCGGGAGTATACCGTTGAGGTTATAGTACTCGTCCACACTATGACATAAGAAAGCATCTTCATCAAGATCAAGGAACTGTCTCGTGCTCACCGGAAGTATACCGTTGAGGTTATAGAACTCGTCCACACTATGATGGAGGAAAACATCAAGATCTAGGAACTGACTCGTGCTCACCGGGAGTATACCGTTGAGGTTATAGTACTCGTCCACACTATGACGTAGGGAAGCATATTCATCAAGATCTAGGAACTGTCTCGTGCTCACCGGGAGTATACCGTTGAGGTTATAAAACTCGTCCACACTATGATGGAGAAAAACATCAAGATCTAGGAACTGACTTGTGCTCACCGGGAGTATACCGTTGAGGTTATAGTACTCATCCACACTATGATAGAGGAAAACATCAAGATCTAGGAACTGGCTCGTGCTCACCGGGAGTATACCGTTGAGGTTATAGTACTCGTCCACACTATGACGTAGGGAAGCATCTTCATCAAGATCTAAGAACTGTCTCGTGCTCACCGGGAGTATACCGTTAAGGTTATAGAACTCGTCCACACTATGATGGAGGAAAACATCAAGATCTAGAAACTGACTCGTGCTTACCGGAAGTATACCGTTGAGGTTATAGTACTCGTCCACACTATGACGTAGGGAAGCATCTTCATCAAGATCTAGGAAATGTCTCGTTCTCACCGTACCGTTGAGGTTATAGTACTCGTCCACACTATGACCTAGGGAAGCATCTTCATCAAGATCTAGGAACTGTCTCGTGCTCACCAATAGTATACCGTTTAGGTTATAGAACTCGTCCACACTATGATGGAGGAAAACATCAAGATCTAAGAACTGACTCGTGCTCACCAGGAGTATACCGTTGAGGTTATAGTACTCGTCCACACTATGACGTAGGGAAGCATCTTCATCAAGATCTAGGAACTATCTCGTGCTCACCGGGAGTATACCGTTGAGGTTATAGAACTCGTCCACACTGTGATGGAGGAAAACATCAAGATCTAGGAACTGACTCGTGCTCACCGGGAGTATACCGTTGAGGTTATAGTACTCGTCCACACTATGACGTAGGGAAGCATCTTCATCAAGATCTAGGAACTGTCTCGTGCTCACCGGGAGTATACCGTTGAGGTTATAGAACTCGTCCACATTATGATGGAGGAAAACATCAAGATCTAGGAACTGACTCGTTCTCACCGGGAGTATACCGTTGAGGTTATAATACTCATCCGCACTATGACGTAGGGAAGCGTCTTCATCAAGATCTAGGAACTGTCTCGTGCTCACCGGGAGTATACCGTTGAGGTTATAGAACTCGTCCATACTATGATGGAGGAAAACATTAAGATCTAGGAACTGACTCGTGCTCAATGGGAGTATACCGTTGAGGTTATAGTACTCGTCCACACTATAACATAGGGAAGCATCTTCATCAAGATCTAGGAACTGTCTCGTGCTCACCGGGAGTATACCATTGAGGTTATAGAACTCGTCCATACTATGATAGAGGAAAACATTAAGATCTAGGAACTGACTCGTGCTCACCGGGAGTACACCGTTGAGGTTATAGTACTCGTCCACACTATGACGTAGGGAAGCATCTTCATCAACATCTAGGAACTGTCTCGTGCTCACCGGGAGTATACCGTTGAGGTTATAGAACTCGTCCACACTATGATGGAGGAAAACATCAAGATCTAGGAACTGACTCGTGCTCACCGGGAGTATACCGTTGAGGTTATAGTACTCGTCCACACTATTCCGTAGGGAAGCATCTTCATCAAGATCTAGGAACTATCTCGTGCTCACCGGGAGTATACCGTTGAGGTTATAGAAATTCTCCATACTATGATGGAGGAAAACATTAAGATCTAGGAACTGACTCATGCTCACCGGGAGTATACCGTTGAGGTTATAGTACTCGTCCACACTATGACGTAGGGAAGCATCTTCATCAAGATCTAGGAATTGTCTCGTGCTCACCGGGAGTATACCGTTGAGGTTATAGAACTCGTCCACACTATGATGGAGGAAAACATCAAGATCTAGGAACTGACTCGTGCTCACCGTGAGTATACCGTTGAGGTTATAGTACTCGTCCGCACTATGACATAGGGAAGCATCTTCATCAAGATCTAGGAACTGTCTCGTGCTCACCGGGAGTATACCGTTGAGGTTATAGAACTCATCCACACTATGATGGAGGAAAACATCAAGATCTAGGAACTGACTCGTGCTCACCGGGAGTATACTGTTGAGGTTATAGTACTCGTCCACACTATGACGTAGGGAAGCATCTTCATCAAGATCTAGGAACTGTCTCGTGCTCACCTGGAGTATACCGTTGAGGTTATAGAACTCGTCCACACTATGTTGGAGGAAAACATCAAGATCTAGGAACTGACTCGTGCTCACCGGGAGTATACCGTTGAGGTTATAGTACTCGTCCACACTATGACGTAGGGAAGCATCTTCATCAACATCTAGGAACTGTCTCATGCTCACCGGGAGTATATCGTTGAGGTTATAGAACTCGTCCACACTATGATGGAGGAAAACATCAAGATATAGGAACTGACTCGTGCTCACCGGGAGTATACCGTTGAGGTTATAGTACTCGTCCACACTATTCCGTAGGAAAGCATCTTCATCAAGATCTAGGAACTGTCTCGTGCACACCGGGAGTATATCGTTGAGGTTATAGAACTCGTCCACACTATGATGGAGGAAAACATCAAGATCTAGGAACTGACTCGTGCTCACCGGGAGTATACCGTTGAGGTTATAGTACTCGTCCATACTATGACGTAGGGAAGCATCTTCATCAAGATCTAGGAACTGTCTCGTGCTCACCGGGAGTATACCGTTGAGGTTATAGAACTCGTCCACACTATGATGGAGGAAAACATCAAGATATAGGAACTGACTCGTGCTCACCGGAAGTATACCGTTGAGGTTATAATACTCGTCCACACTATGACGTAGGGAAGCATCTTCTTCAAGATCTAGGAACTGTCTTGTGCTCACTGGGAGTATACCGTTGAGGTTATAGAACTCGTCCACATTATGATGGAGGAAAACATCAAGATCTAGGAACTGACTCGTGCTCACCGGGAGTATACCGTTGAGGTTATAGTACTCGTCCACACTATGACATAGGGAAGCATCTTCATCAAGATCTAGGAACTGTCTCGTGCTCACCGGGAGTATACCATTGAGGGTATAGAACTCGTCCACACTATGATGGAGGAAAACATCAAGATATACGAACTGACTCGTGCTCACCGGGAGTATACCGTTGAGGTTATAGTACTCGTCCACACTATGATGTAGGGAAGCATCTTCATCAAGATCTAGGAACTGTCTCGTGCTCACCGGGAGTATACCGTTGAGGTTATAGAACTCGTCCACACTATGATGGAGGAAAACATCAAGATCTAGGAACTGACTCGTGCTCACCGGGAGTATACCGTTGAGGTTATAGTACTCGTCCACACTATGACGTAGGGAAGCATCTTCATCAAGATCTAGGAACTGTCTCGTGCTCACCGGGAGTATACCGTTGAGGTTATAGAACTTCTCCATACTATGATGGAGGAAAACATTAAGATCTAGGAACTGACTCATGCTCACCGGGAGTATACCGTTGAGGTTATAGTACTCGTCCACACTATGACGTAGGGAAGCATCTTCATCAAGATCTAGGAACTGTCTCGTGCTCACCGGGAGTATACCGTTGAGGTTATAGAACTCGTCCACACTATGATGGAGGAAAACATCAAGATCTAGGAACTGACTCGTTCTCACCGTGAGTATACCGTTGAGGTTATAGTACTCGTCCGCACTATGACATAGGGAAGCATCTTCATCAAGATCTAGGAATTGTCTCGTGCTCACCGGGAGTATACCGTTGAGGTTATAGAACTCATCCACACTATGATGGAGGAAAACATCAAGATCTAGGAACTGACTCGTGCTCACCGGGAGTATACCGTTGAGGTTATAGTACTCATCCACACTATGACGTAGGGAAGCATCTTCATCAAGATCTAGGAACTGTCTCGTGCTCACCGGGAGTATACCGTTGAGGTTATAGAACTCGTCCACACTATGATGGAGGAAAACATCAAGATCTAGGAACTGGCTCGTGCTCACCGGGAGTATACCGTTGAGGTTATAGTACTCGTCCACACTATGACGTAGGGAAGCATCTTCATCAAGATCTAAGAACTGTCTCGTGCTCACCGGGAGTATACCGTTGAGGTTATAGAACTCGTCCACACTATGATGGAGGAAAACATCAAGATCTAGAAACTGACTCGTGCTTACCGGAAGTATACCATTGAGGTTATAGTACTCGTCCACACTATGACGTAGGGAAGCATCTTCATCAAGATCTAGGAAATGTCTCGTTCTCACCGTACCGTTGAGGTTATAGTACTCGTCCACACTATGACCTAGGGAAGCATCTTCATCAAGATCTAGGAACTGTCTCGTGCTCACCAATAGTATACCGTTTAGGTTATAGAACTCGTCCACACTATGATGGAGGAAAACATCAAGATCTAAGAACTGACTCGTGCTCACCAGGATTATACCGTTGAGGTTATAGTACTCGTCCACACTATGACGTAGGGAAGCATCTTCATCAAGATCTAGGAACTATCTCGTGCTCACCGGGAGTATACCGTTGAGGTTATAGAACTCGTCCACACTGTGATGGAGGAAAACATCAAGATCTAGGAACTGACTCGTGCTCACCGGGAGTATACCGTTGAGGTTATAGTACTCGTCCACACTATGACGTAGGGAAGCATCTTCATCAAGATCTAGGAACTGTCTCGTGCTCACCGGGAGTATACCGTTGAGGTTATAGAACTCGTCCACATTATGATGGAGGAAAACATCAAGATCTAGGAACTGACTCGTTCTCACCGGGAGTATACCGTTGAGGTTATAATACTCATCCACACTATGACGTAGGGAAGCGTCTTCATCAAGATCTAGGAACTGTCTCGTGCTCACCGGGAGTATACCGTTGAGGTTATAGAACTCGTCCATACTATGATGGAGGAAAACATTAAGATCTAGGAACTGACTCGTGCTCAATGGGAGTATACCGTTGAGGTTATAGTACTCGTCCACACTATAACATAGGGAAGCATCTTCATCAAGATCTAGGAACTGTCTCGTGCTCACCGGGAGTATACCATTGAGGTTATAGAACTCGTCCATACTATGATAGAGGAAAACATTAAGATCTAGGAACTGACTCGTGCTCACCGGGAGTACACCGTTGAGGTTATAGTACTCGTCCACACTATGATGTAGGGAAGCATCTTTATCAAGATCTAGGAACTGTCTCGTGCTCACCGGGAGTATACCGTTGAGATTATAGAACTCGTCCACACTATGATGGAGGAAAACATCAAGATCTAGGAACTGACTCGTGCTCACCGGGAGTATACCGTTGAGGTTATAGTACTCGTCCACACTATGACGTAGGGAAGCATCTTCATCAAGATCTAGGAACTGTCTCGTGCTCACCGGGAGTATACCGTTGAGGTTATAGAACTTCTCCATACTATGATGGAGGAAAACATTAAGATCTAGGAACTGACTCATGCTCACCGGGAGTATACCGTTGAGGTTATAGTACTCGTCCACACTATGACATAGGGAAGCATCTTCATCAAGATCTAGGAACTGTCTCGTGCTCACCGGGAGTATACCGTTGAGGTTATAGAACTCGTCCACACTATGATGGAGGAAAACATCAAGATCTAGGAACTGACTCGTGCTCACCGTGAGTATACCGTTGAGGTTATAGTACTCGTCCGCACTATGACATAGGGAAGCATCTTCATCAAGATCTAGGAACTGTCTCGTGCTCACCGGGAGTATACCGTTGAGGTTATAGAACTCATCCACACTATGATGGAGGAAAACATCAAGATCTAGGAACTGACTCGTGCTCACCGGGAGTATACTGTTGAGGTTATAGTACTCGTCCACACTATGACGTAGGGAAGCATCTTCATCAAGATCTAGGAACTGTCTCGTGCTCACCTGGAGTATACCGTTGAGGTTATAGAACTCGTCCACACTATGTTGGAGGAAAACATCAAGATCTAGGAACTGACTCGTGCTCACCGGGAGTATACCGTTGAGGTTATAGTACTCGTCCACACTATGACGTAGGGAAGCATCTTCATCAACATCTAGGAACTGTCTCATGCTCACTGGGAGTATATCGTTGAGGTTATAGAACTCGTCCACACTATGATGGAGGAAAACATCAAGATATAGGAACTGACTCGTGCTCACCGGGAGTATACCGTTGAGGTTATAGTACTCGTCCACACTATTCCGTAGGAAAGCATCTTCATCAAGATCTAGGAACTGTCGCGTGCACACCGGGAGTATATCGTTGAGGTTATAGAACTCGTCCACACTATGATGGAGGAAAACATCAAGATCTAGGAACTGACTCGTGCTCACCGGGAGTATACCGTTGAGGTTATAGTACTCGTCCATACTATGACGTAGGGAAGCATCTTCATCAAGATCTAGGAACTGTCTCGTGCTCACCGGGAGTATACCGTTGAGGTTATAGAACTCGTCCACACTATGATGGAGGAAAACATCAAGATATAGGAACTGACTCGTGCTCACCGGAAGTATACCGTTGAGGTTATAGTACTCGTCCACACTATGACGTAGGGAAGCATCTTCTTCAAGATCTAGGAACTGTCTGGTGCTCACCGGGAGTATACCGTTGAGGTTATAGAACTCGTCCACACTATGATGGAGGAAAACATCAAGATCTAGGAACTGACTCGTGCTCACCGGGAGTATACCGTTGAGGTTATAGTACTCGTCCATACTATGATGTAGGGAAGCATCTTCATCAAGATCTAGGAATTGTCTCGTGCTCACCGGGAGTATACCGTTGAGGTTATAGAACTCGTCCACACTATGATGGAGGAAAACATCAAGATATAGGAACTGACTCGTGCTCACCGGAAGTATACCGTTGAGGTTATAATACTCGTCCACACTATGACGTAGGGAAGCATCTTCATCAAGATCTAGGAACTGTCTCGTGCTCACTGGGAGTATACCGTTGAGGTTATAGAACTCGTCCACATTATGATGGAGGAAAACATCAAGATCTAGGAACTGACTCGTGCTCACCGGGAGTATACCGTTGAGGTTATAGTACTCGTCCACACTATGACATAGGGAAGCATCTTCATCAAGATCTAGGAACTGTCTCGTGCTCACTGGGAGTATATCGTTGAGGTTATAGAACTCGTCCACACTATGATGGAGGAAAACATCAAGATATAGGAACTGACTCGTGCTCACCGGGAGTATACCGTTGAGGTTATAGTACTCGTCCACACTATTCCGTAGGAAAGCATCTTCATCAAGATCTAGGAACTGTCGCGTGCACACCGGGAGTATATCGTTGAGGTTATAGAACTCGTCCACACTATGATGGAGGAAAACATCAAGATCTAGGAACTGACTCGTGCTCACCGGGAGTATACCGTTGAGGTTATAGTACTCGTCCATACTATGACGTAGGGAAGCATCTTCATCAAGATCTAGGAACTGTCTCGTGCTCACCGGGAGTATACCGTTGAGGTTATAGAACTCGTCCACACTATGATGGAGGAAAACATCAAGATATAGGAACTGACTCGTGCTCACCGGAAGTATACCGTTGAGGTTATAGTACTCGTCCACACTATGACGTAGGGAAGCATCTTCTTCAAGATCTAGGAACTGTCTGGTGCTCACCGGGAGTATACCGTTGAGGTTATAGAACTCGTCCACACTATGATGGAGGAAAACATCAAGATCTAGGAACTGACTCGTGCTCACCGGGAGTATACCGTTGAGGTTATAGTACTCGTCCATACTATGATGTAGGGAAGCATCTTCATCAAGATCTAGGAATTGTCTCGTGCTCACCGGGAGTATACCGTTGAGGTTATAGAACTCGTCCACACTATGATGGAGGAAAACATCAAGATATAGGAACTGACTCGTGCTCACCGGAAGTATACCGTTGAGGTTATAATACTCGTCCACACTATGACGTAGGGAAGCATCTTCATCAAGATCTAGGAACTGTCTCGTGCTCACTGGGAGTATACCGTTGAGGTTATAGAACTCGTCCACATTATGATGGAGGAAAACATCAAGATCTAGGAACTGACTCGTGCTCACCGGGAGTATACCGTTGAGGTTATAGTACTCGTCCACACTATGACATAGGGAAGCATCTTCATCAAGATCTAGGAACTGTCTCGTGCTCACTGGGAGTATACCGTTGAGGTTATAGAACTCGTCCACACTATGATGGAGGAAAACATCAAGATATACGAACTGACTCGTGCTCACCGGGAGTATACCGTTGAGGTTATAGTACTCGTCCACACTATGACGTAGGGAAGCATCTTCATCAAGATCTAGGAACTGTCTCGTGCTCACCGGGAGTATACCGTTGAGGTTATAGAACTCGTCCATACTATGATGGAGAAAAACATTAAGATCTAGAAACTGACTCGTGCTCACCGGGAGTATACCGTTGAGGTTATAGTACTCGTCCACACCATGACGTAGGGAAGCATCTTCATCAAGATCTAGGAACTGTCTCGTTCTCACCGGGAGTATACCGTTGAGGTTATAGAACTCGTCCACACTATGATGGAGGAAAATATCAAGATCCAGGAACTGACTTGTGCTCACCGGGAGTATAACGTTGAGGTTATAGTACTCGTCCACACTATGACATAGGGAAGCATCTTCATCAAGATCTAGGAACTGTCTCGTGCTCACCGGGAGTATACCGTTGAGGTTATATAATTCGTCCACACTATGATGGAGGAAAACATCAAGATCTAGGAACTGACTCATGCTCACCGGGAGTATACCGTTGATGTTATAGTACTCGTCAACACTATGACGTAGGGAAGAATCTTCATCAAGATCTAGGAACTGTCTCGTGCTCACCGGGAGTATTTCGTTGAGGTTATAGAACTCGTCCACACTATGATGGAGGAAAACATCAAGATCTAGGAACTGACTCGTGCTCACCGGGAGTATACCGTTGAAGTTATAGTACTCGTCCATACTATGACGTAGGGAAGCATCTTCATCAAGATCTAGGAACTGTCTCGTGCTCACCGGGAGTATACCGTTGAGGTTATAGAACTCGTCCACACTATGATGGAGGAAAACATCAAGATATAGGAACTGACTCGTGCTCACCGGAAGTATACTGTTGAGGTTATAATACTCGTCCACACTATGACGTAGGGAAGCATCTTCATCAAGATCTAGGAACTGTCTCGTGCTCACTGGGAGTATACCGTTGAGGTTATAGAACTCGTCCACATTATGATGGAGGAAAACATCAAGATCTAGGAACTGACTCGTGCTCACCGGGAGTATACCGTTGAGGTTATAGTACTCGTCCACACTATGACATAGGGAAGCATCTTCATCAAGATCTAGGAACTGTCTCGTGCTCACCGGGAGTATACTGTTGAGGTTATAGAACTCGTCCACACTATGATGGAGGAAAACATCAAGATATACGAACTGACTCGTGCTCACCGGGAGTATACCGTTGAGGTTATAGTACTCGTCCACACTATGACGTAGGGAAGCATCTTCATCAAGATCTAGCAACTTTCTCGTGCTCACCGGGAGTATACCGTTGAGGTTATAGTACTCGTCCATACTATGATGGAGAAAAACATTAAGATCTAGAAACTGACTAGTGCTCACCGGGAGTATACCGTTGAGGTTATAGTACTCGTCCACACTATGACGTAGGGAAGCATCTTCATCAAGATCTAGGAACTGTCTCGTTCTCACCGGGAGTATACCGTTGAGGTTATAGAACTCGTCCACACTATGATGGAGGAAAATATCAAGATCTAGGAACTGACTTGTGCTCACCGGGAGTATAACGTTGAGGTTATAGTACTCGTCCACACTATGACATAGGGAAGCATCTTCATCAAGATCTAGGAACTGTCTCGTGCTCACCGGGAGTATACCGTTGAGGTTATAGAACTCGTCCACACTATGATGGAGGAAAACATCAAGATCTAGGAACTGACTCGTGCTCACCGGGAGTATACCGTTGAGGTTATAGTACTCGTCAACACTATGACGTAGGGAAGCATCTTCATCAAGATCTAGGAACTGTCTCGTGCTCACCGGGAGTATACCGTTGAGGTTATAGAACTCGTCCACATTATGATGGAGGAAAACATCAAGATCTAGGAACTGACTCGTGCTCACCGGAAGTATACCGTTGAGGTTATAGTACTCGTCCACACTATGACATAGGGAAGCATCTTCATCAAGATCTAGGAACTGTCTCGTGCTCACCGGGAGTATACCGTTGAGGTTATAGAACTCGTCCACACTATGATGGAGGAAAACATCAAGATCTAGGAACTGACTCGTGCTCACCGGGAGTATACCGTTGAGGTTATAGTACTCGTCAACACTATGACGTAGGGAAGCATCTTCATCAAGATCTAGGAACTGTCTCGTGCTCACCGGGAGTATACCGTTGAGGTTATAGAACTCGTCCACACTATGATGGAGGAAAACATCAAGATCTAGGAACTGACTCGTGCTCACCGGGAGTATACCGTTGAGGTTATAGTACTCGTCCATACTATTACGTAGAGAAACTATCGATATTGGGAACCTTATCTGAAATTCAACCGAGGATAATTCAATTGAGGTTTAAGAACTGGTCAGTTCTTCGATTAAGCTGAGAACTTAACTGCATCTTTCCTGAAAGGTAAAGGTCAGTCACATGCAATGCATGAGATGAATCAAGCAATGATGTTCTCAACATAAATGAGATTGTATGGTATGATGCGTACATGCATGTATCATGATGTATGGAAACGTGATGTTTCAGCTGGGGAAAATAAATCCCGGAACCGCTGGAGAATAGAGTTGAGTTCTTCGTTTCCGCTGGGTATGATGAACGAAGATGATTGTGAGAAGAAGCCTACAAGAGAAGAGAACTCCGTTGGGGAATAAGCTGATGAAGAGATTACTCTGCGGGGAATTACTCTGTGGGGAACAGATGTTCTACTGAGGATTTTAACGATAAACTTCGCTGGGGATTCCATTGATAAGATCCGTTGGGGATTTTAATGATGAACTCCGTTGGGGATAGAAATAACTTCGCTGGGGATGATCTTTCAGTTGCAACTTGCTGAGGATAACCCAGTTAGACTCTTGTGAGGATAACTTCTGAATTTGGCTGAGGAGATTTATTTGTGCTTCGCAGGGTATAAGCTCCCAGAATCTACTGGGGAAGATGATTCAACTCTAGCAGGGAAGCTTTTTTAGACTGCGCTGGGGAAATGACTCCATTGTGGTATCTTGCATTCTGCCGGGGAACATTCTTATATTCCGTTGAGGAATATTAAGACTTCCAGGGATACTCTTATGCTTGCTGGGGAATATCCTTATACTCCGTTGGGGAATATTAAGACCTTCTAGGGATACCCATCCTTTTTAGGGCTGATGGTAGACCAACTCTGCTTGGGGAGAGTATTGCCGATTCGTTCATAGTTGCAAGTCTCAACTGAGAGAGCTATCATTACTGTCTTACTCTGCGGGGAGTGAAAGTATCTTAGCCATATTCTTCAGCTGAATATATACCTTGGTACCTGGTGGACAGAGCAACTTGAACAGTTCGGACAATTCTTATTTGCCCCTGTTTTTTGTGGGAGAAGGTGCCTGCGGAGGCCCTGTAGATCGAGTATTATCCCCCACCTATAAGGTTCTTGGTATCTTTCGTTTGAAATGACAAGTCTTCTTCTAGTAGGCAAGTGACGAGATGACGGGACATAGTCGTACGCTTTGATCCCTAATTTTTGCGTGGACCGCCCTTTCGGGTTTTCAGTCCATCGGGATACCCTTTTTTGCCCAAGCCGCCTTTTCAGGTTTTTGACTTTCCAGGTGTACAAATTTTTTTCATTTTCATCCCTTATTTTTGCCCGAACCCTTTTGGTTCGCCGGGAAGCCCTTATTTTTGCCTAGGCCAGTCAGCCTAGCGGGTCTTTGATTATGCGTAGTACTTTTTGACTATGTCCATGCTCTCAGGATGTAGGGAGGTGTCATTGTCGGTAGTGTTGTGTTGCCATACTACCAGAAGATCTTCGTTTGATCATGCAAGATTCGTTGCTAGAATTCATGTCCAATGCCCCAATTGATTCAGATGGAGATCTGCCCCTGGCTATTTGGCATTTTGAGAGATTCCTTGAATCTTGACTTGACTACCCCAGATGATAGACAATGATCATGCCGTGCCCCTTGATTGGAAGTGTTTTTCCACTTTAGGTGACCCTTTTTATTGGGAAGGTTTTTGTTCACTAGATATTCGTCGTGCGAATTTCTCTGCTGTTTGAACAAATAGTCATATGCAAACAATGTTATTTTAAGAATGCAAAGCTTATGTCTGTCTTTTGAAATTTTTGACAATGCATTTTTCCAGTAAAATAGGAAAATAAAATTTGTAAAATGTGATGTCAACTCAGGATTTACAGCAAGCCCTACAGGAGTCAGGATACCTTTTGTAACAGTATGCTTTCGAACTAACCCGTGCTTCAGCTAGGACTTTTAAGGGTTATAACGTGGCCTGGTTCACGGTTTAAGAAACAAAGGATAAAGGCTCAAATTTTATTTGTACCCACACATTCTTCGTGATGTTCTTCGATCCTAAACTGAACTAATCGTGCATTAGATCTTGTTTGAGTCTTTGCTCTGACATACCAGTGATGGTTCGGATACTGACAATTTATTTTGAACAGGCAATCATTTTGTTGAGAGTTTGCAGGATCTCTTCCTTTTTGGTTTTTATTATCCCTGTCTTTTTCCTGAACTGTTTCTTTTGTAATTACAGTCAGCGGGATGCCCCGGTTTTATAAGTCTCCTTCGTAGGTTTTGACTTGATGGGCTTTTATTTCGAGAGATAATGACTGCTTGTCTTGACGATTATACCAAACCAACACCGTCTTTTATTTCGGAAGGACTTCTTTGATGCCATTCATTGTACACCTGGATCAACTGAGCAAACTACCCTGCCCCAGGTTGTGATTACGGGTTTTAATTTGTGAAAAGAAAAACTCCAACTTCTTTGGCTCAAAGGGGTTGACGAGGGATTATCTTCCTTATAACTCCAATGTTTAGGATTTGAAACAATGCCTGTACATCGTCAGCGGGGTCTATTCAAAAGCATACTATAGGGATTTTGATATCATTTTCGTCATCCTCCCTCTAAAGGCTTAGAATTTTTTAATCAGGAGTTGATCATCACAAAAATGAAAGCAATTTGAATATAGTGAAATACGAATGGATTGATTCAAAACAGACATATGCAATGCATTGATAAAGTAATAAAGTTTGACATGGATAACTATTCGAACAATCAAAATAAAATTACAACTTGAAAAATCTAATGAACAAAAAGTCTTCTCGTCTCAATACAAGTCACTTCAAATGGTGAACCTTGGGGGGATGGCAAAAGAATTCAATCTGACTGTCTTGTGTGAGTTCCAATGCTCCTTCATCAATCAGGTCTTGAATTTTGTTTCTCAACGCCCAACAAATGTTAGTGTCATGCCCCGGGCTGTTGGAGTGATATGCACACCTTGCATCAGGATTGTACCTTGGGGAGGCTATGTTGGGATTCTTAGGAGGGTCCCTTAACGTCACCAGATTCAATCTCAACAGGTGTTGTAAATCCTGAGACAACGACGTGTTGAGCTTGGTAAACTGCCTCTTGGGTGTATCTGACTTACTCTGATTAACCCGTTGTTTATGGCAAGGTTTTTGTTGGACCTGTGAGGTTGTAGCAACTTGGAGAGGTCTATTCTTCATCAAAACAAACCTTTGACTTCTTGGAAGCTGATTAATGACTTGGCCTCCGGCCCCGACTGTTTGCTTCATGTTGTTGCATCTGTCTTGATGAAGCTGGCTGATAATGGTTCTTAGCTCTTCTTGTTCCCAGGCTAAGCTTTGGATAAGGGACATCTGCCCCAGCATCTGGGTTCTCATTGCATCTACCTCAGCTTGCAATTGTTCCAGCCATTCGTCCTTATTGTCTTCAGGACTTTTCTTTACCAAGTTCCCCATGAGGAGTGTTCTCAACTCTTCCTGCCCCTTGGATATGTTTAGGAAGATTTCCCTGAACTGAGTCTCTTGAGTTTGAAGATCTTGGTTGTCTGATTAGAAAGCCATTGCTGAAATAAATAGCGAGAACATGAGAGACATGTAATGGGAGACCTGTTATGCAATGATATGTATGATATATGTATGCAATGTTTTCAAGGATCCCGTGGGGTAAACAAAAACTTGTTAGAATTTGTATTTTGTAGCTTTGATTGAAGAAACTTCATGTTGTTAAGAGTCCTTCCTCAAGAGTCAAGCTCACCATATCGAGTGGGTCATATCCCATGATTCAAGTTGTTGCACTTGATCTTTGATGGCGTTTTTTTAGAGGAGAACCCTCTTGCCCCTTGGTAGACATCTGGTTCAACGTGACCCTACATCAAAAGACCCTCGAGATCCTTGAAATGGTTATTAAAAATGCTATGTTTTGATGTTATGATGTTATGTACATGTATGAAAAAGTAAGCAAGTTTATATACAGACAGTCATATTCACACAAAGCAAACAAGTACTTAGGTTTAGGCTTGCATGGGGTTTGTAGGTAAGTACCCTCTTGAAGTTAGTTGGCTCAACCTGTCCTATAAATAGTAACCGGGTTCTAAGGAGCTCAATATCATTGGATTATTTTCTATGTTCATTGTTTCAGTTTAGCCACTTAACCGGCGACCAAAATATTCCAAGAAAACAATCCTCAATGAGTGTAGTATCGAGTATCTACCAACTTCGGACTGCACCAAAGTCGATCATCTCACTACCCCTAAAAAAGCCAAGATGGTCAAGTAAGGTTCTAAGAGTTCGTTAGTGCTTCATGACATCACTCAGCGGCCCCGTATTCTCTTTGTTTGACTCAAAGGATACCGGTACTCATAAATATGTCGCACTAATATAGCTATTGCTTCAACCGTGTCGGTATACCCCGCACAGTTTCCACAACGTATTGCTATTTACCTATGAATATTTCCCCAAATCTGGGTAGAGGATTTCAAGCCCAAACAAGAGAACCAAAATGTAAAGCAATCAAAGCAAACAATATAAGCATGTAAAGGTGATCTAGAAACCCTAAGGTAACCCCACTTTTAGAAAATTCCCCAGCAGAGTCGCCAGTTCTGTGATACAGTGGGAGAACTGACTTGAGGTTTTGCGTTTTGTGTTCGCAAATGTTTCGGTTTAGCAAGAGTCGCCACCGACTTTTTATTTTATCCTAAGGAAAGGTCAAAAATCACAGGAAAAACCTTTGAGATGTTTTCGTGGGTTCGGGGGGTAGATTATGAAAAGGGAAAGTGCTAGAACCCTTTTCATCCATGGTTATCCATGGGCTCTTAGTTACTTGTTTTAGACCACTTGCCTTTGCTTTTCATTTGTTTGAAATGGTGCTTTGTGTGTGTGGTTTTGAAAATGTTTTGAAAAAGATGCCTTGTCTAGGCAACCTTTGTAATGACTCTTGTTTGAGTATATACAAAGGTGTATGTCTTTTTGAAAAGATAATTCAATGTTTTGAAAGTTGTTTGGAAATTGTTTTTGAAGTTGTGTTGTGAAGTGTGTTTTGAAAAAATGGCAAGGATGTTTTGCAAGATTTTTTATCAAGTAACCAAGAGTTTGTCTACCCTATTTTACTCAAAGATATTTCTCATGTTTTTAACCCTTTTAACAGCGTTGTTTCACCATTGTATTTGGTGAACAACCTTATGTTAGGATGTTAACGGGACAGGCGCGGGTCATGGTATAGACCATGAAAGCAATAGTGTCAAGTATCTTTGGCAATTTTCTTGAGGGACTTGATCATTTTGTTTAGGCAACTCAGATAGCGTCGTCGAGGGACTATGATCTTTTTATTTGTTTTTGTTTTGCCAAAGTACTTGACATGCAACCATGGTCCATTTTTGAAGGCAACAAGTGGATGAAACCCTAGGGGTGTAAGTGTGCATTGTGTTTGTTTTACATGCATTTTTGTTTTTGATATTAGTGATTGTCTACTTGTTGATTTTATCTTGCCATACATATCTTATTTACTAGCAAGCATATAAAAGTAATAAAGTGCAGAAAGATAAAATCCTACACTATTACAACCATATTGAATTGCATGAAAATATAAAGGAAAAAATAAAATAAAAGCAAGAAAAATGAGGGTCTTCCGATTGAGGCAGAAAACCCTTCGATTCTGCACTTTCTGGCTCTCTTCGATTTGGCCTGAAAAGGGTGAAGGCATGACTTTCGACTGAGGCCTCACGGTCAGCATGTTGTGCCTTTCGATTGGGACCAGCGGGACAAAATGTTGTGCCTTTCGACTGGGTCTGGAAGTCAGCGTATGGAGAAACCTTCTGGTTCGGCCTTGTTGTCTTGTTGCCTTCTTCGACTGGAGATTGAAACAGTGAGGAAATTCCTTTCGATTGAGCCTGCAATCAGTGAAGGCATGCTTTTCATTTGGGCCTAGAAGTCAACATGGTTTTCCTCCTAGTTGTCTCTTTCGTTTGACCTGGAGAAAAAGGGTAGAAGCCAGAAGCTTTGTTTCCTATTTCTTGTTTCCTGTTTCTTTCATTTAAAGCATTAAATGGCAACATGGCCTGAGGCCATGCTAGTATTTGTCTTTCAAACAGTTTAATAATTAAAGCTAGTTCAGGTAAACAGAAAGCAAAACGAAAGGGTTAACTTTAAAAAAACATGTTTAAAGGGTGGAAACGAAAGGAACAATGGTATATACATGCTTGAAACGAACGAAAAGATTATTTACATGTTATGCCATGAAATGAATGTTTCAAGGGTAAGAGTGACTTACCTTGATGGAGGATTTGAATGGATGTGGGACCTTGAGTGGAGGCCCAGGGTTCTGGATTTAAAAGAGGGGGCCAACAGTTGTGCTTGGAATGTTGGATTCGAAGGAAGGAAAGAAACAAGTCTTATGTTTCTTTCCAAACTAGATTCGAAGGATACTGGAGAGTATTTGTTCTTCAGAATCGAAGGAAGTAAGTATGTGATTCTGGGTTTTTTCTCACAAGTGTTGAAGGGACTTGAGAGATTTGTTGTGTTTGAGAAAATTTGGGGGATTCGTTCCTCTGGTCCAAAGATCCTCCCCTAGCTTTTAAATGTTCCTCTATTTATAGAGAAAGAATGGACATGTTGTCCAAAGCCATCCTTGCAAATAAATGATAAAATAATGTAACGTGAAAGTACATGTGGGGGGCCTCTTGGCAGTTGGGGTGCAGAAGATGTGACTTATGCTTCTGACGTTGCTTGTGCTCAGACCAAAATCAGGTTGAAAGCTGATTTTGTGACTAAAGTACTCTCTATGAAAGGAAAGAGCATGTAGCCTTTAACCAATAATAGTAGTATCTAAAAGACAAAGTTTAAAACCCTAGTACAAGCTTCTGACTATGTAAAGATTTGGACACAACATAGCATGGAAAACGAGATTTGGTCTTGAGTCAAATGCAAGAATGAGATTGAAGCGCACTCGTTCGAAGGAAGCCTTTGCCTCAGCCGAAGCTTGTGGTCGAAACAAGCTTACTCGAAGGAAGCTAATTCCCTATCGAAGCTTGGATCAAAACCAACATATTGCCCAATCGAAAGAATGTGTTCGAAGGAAGCAATGTTGCCAAATTGAAGCATGTGGATCGAAACAAACATAAAGGGTGTCATTGCCTTTTAGCGTGAGGGAGGTTCCTGGCTTCTGAATCGAATGGTGTTCCTTCAAGGGAAGCAAGAACTTAGTCGAATCTTGTATGAAGATATCTCTTGGCTCAAACGAAACTTGTGAGAGGCAAAGTCTGCAAGAGGCCCTTGGTTCAAGTGGATTCGAAGGAGGTTTCAAATACAAACGAAGGATGTACCCAAGTTGCATTCGAAGGAGGTTTCAAATCCAAATGAAGGATGTAATCCAAGCTGCATTCGAAGGAGGCTCTTGCTCAAAGCGAAGGATGTAATCCAAGTTGCATTCGAAGGAGGCTCTTGCTCAAAACGAAGGATGTAATCCAAGTTGCATTCGAAGGAGGCTTAGAGTCAATCGAAGGATGTAATCTAAGTTGCATTCGAAGGAGGCCAAAAGTCAATCGAAGGGTGCTGAATCAAAGGAGACCTGTTTTCCTCCAAATTTTTGAAAATGTTATTTTTGTCTGTTTTCTCCATTTTTGACAGTTTCCTTTTAATTTTGGTACTGGAAAATCCCAATGCACTTTTTCAAGCTTGAACCTTGAAAATACTTGTGAGAAAGGCCTTGATAATTGAGAGGGCAAATTTTGGGGTACAACATTGACTATAACCTTGTGCCACCAGTCGTGCTTTGTTTCTGATGACTTCTCCTTGCTCGTTCAATTTGTTTCTGAACACCCACTTTGTTTCAATGACGTTGAATCCTTTTGGTTTAGGAACCAGATCCCATACGTCATTTCTGGTGAATTGATTTAATTATTCCTGTATTGCTAGAATCCAGTCATTTTCCAGAAGAGCTTTATCAATTGTTGTTGGTTCAATCAGAGAGACCAGTCCCATGAGGGATTCTTCATAGTTTCTAAATGTTGATCTTGTTTTGATTGGATCATCCTTCTTTCCCAGGATCTTATCTTCTAGGTGAGCTATGCTGCTTCTGGATAACCTTTTATGGAGTTGATCAATGGGAGGTACATCATCACTTGTAATATTTCTTTCTGAAGTTGTTGGAGCGTCTCTGTTGGGAACTTCTGATGAGTTGTCTTCAGTACCTGTGAATTCAACTTCTATATCTGCAAAGAATTCATTCTGCTTTGACTTTTGAGGGTCAAGCTTATCGTCAAATATAACACTAATTGACTCTTCAACAATCTGTGTTTCTGTATTGTATACTCTGTACCCTCTTGAGTGTTCAGAGTATCCTAACATAATACACTTTTGTGCTTTAGATTCAAACTTGTTCAGATGATCTTTAGTATTCAGAATAAAACAGGTGCATCCAAAAGGATGGAAATAAGAAATGTTGGGCTTTCTGTTCTTCCATAATTCATATGGAGTCTTTTCCAGAATAGTTCTTATAGAGATTTTATTCTGAATGTAACACGCTGTGTTAATTGCTTCTTCCCAGAAGATATTAGCAATGTTAGTCTCATTGATCAAAGTTCTGGCCATTTCTTTCAGTGTTCTGTTCTTTCGTTCTACAACTCCATTTTGTTGGGGAGTTCTAGGACAAGAGAAGTCATGCAAGATGCATTTTTCATTAAAAAATGTTTCAAATTTTTTATTTTCAAATTCTCCACCATGATCACTTCTGACTTTTACAATTTTAAGATCCTTTTCATTCTGAACTTGGTTACAGAATGCAACGAACACAGAATGTGACTCGTCTTTGTCTCTTAAGAACTTTACCCATGTCCATCTGCTATAGTCATCTACGATAACTAACCCATACTTCTTGCCACTAACAGACGCAATTTTTACTAGTCCAAATAAGTCCATGTGCAGAAGTTCTAATGTCTTAGAGGTGGAAACAACTTTTTTAGATTTAAAAGCAGGTTTTGCAAATTTTCCTTTCTGACATGCTTCACACAGAGCATCTGCGCTGAACTTCAGATTAGGAAGTCCTTTGACCAGATTGAGTTTGTTAATCTGAGATAATCTTCTCACACTAACATGCCCCAATCTTCTGTGCCAGACCCATTGCTCGTTGTTAACAGAAAGAAGACATTTTACATTCTAACTCTTTGGTTCAGAAAGTTTTATCTTATAAATGTTGTTTTATCTCTTTCCATTAAAAAGGATAGTTCCATCTTTCTGACTAACAGCTTTGCATGAATTTTGATTAAACATTATATCATAACCGTTATCACTTAATTGACTTATGGTTAACAAGTTATGCATTAATCCATCAACTAAGAGCACATTATTTATAGAAGGAAGATTACCATTACCTACTGTTCCAGAGCCAATGATATTCCCTCTTTGGTTTCCTCCAAAGCCCACGTAGCCTCCAGGTTTAAGTTCTAGGCTTTGGAATATATGCTTTCTTCCCGTCATGTGTCCAGAGCATCCAGAGTCCAGGTACCATGACTGGTGTTTTAGCCTTGCTGCTAAAGATATCTGCTACTTATATAATTTTTTCCTTAGGTACCCATATCTTTTTGGGTCCTAGTTTGTTAATTTTACCAAAATTCTGCTTGAATTTTGGTTTGACAGAGTAATCATTACTAGTGTATTTTAGGTCATGTGTGTGCCCATACGTGAAGTGTGATTTTAGTGGTGTGCGTTTTATGACAAGCTTCATGTCTTTCTTAGGTGTAGATACCTTACCTTGGTATCTTATTCCTTTTCTACCATTCCTACTAACTCCATAGATAATTGAAGCCATATTGCTTCTATCTATGTTTTTAGCCAGAAACTTCTGAAAGCTGTGATCACACACTTTGATGATTTTATCAGCATTACTGGGAGTCTCTGAGATTATTCCTTTATGAGAGTTTTGTAAATAGTTTTCTAATTTTGAAACCTTTTCTTTTAACTCAGAATTCTCTAATCTAAGACTCTAAGTCTTTTCAGAGTCAGAGACAAGATCCCTTTTCAGGTTCTTGAGTTTGACTCTGATTTGCTAATACCTTTCCAGAATTTCATTCAGACTTTCTACAAGTTCAGCCTTAGTAAAATTAACAGTGAAATCAAGGAATACCTCTTCTGTGTCTGATTCTGAGTCTGAACCAGAAGCTTCAATGTCTTCTGACACATTTTCCATGAGAGCTATGTTGGCTCTTTCATCATCTGACTCTGAGTCAGCATCAGAAGTGTATGAATCGTCCCATGTTGCCATGAAGCTTTTCTTCTTCTCCTTGAAGAACTTCTTTTTGGGCTTCTCCTTCTGAAGCCTTGGACAATCACTTTTGTAGTGCCCTTGCTCATTGCACTCATAGCAGATGATGTCCTTGTTATTTGACTTTCTGTGTCCTAAAGAACCTTCAGATCTTCTGTGTCCAGAGGAGGACTCAGACTTTCTGTATCTAGAGGAGGATTCATTTTGATTCATTGATCTTCTCGGGTTTCTGAATTTCCTTTGTCTTTGCTTCCACAGTTGATTGACCCTTCTGGAGAGGAGAGACAATTCATCTTCTTTTATAGCCTGCAAAACCTTAGAATCAGATTTTTTGTTAGATTTTAATGCTAGAGGCTTACCTTGCCTTTGAGGCTCATCTTCTTCTAGCTTTATCTCGTGAATTTTGAGGGAGCTGACAAGTTCCTCCAGGGATATCTTATTGAGATCTTTAGCTAGATTAAGTGCAGTGACCATTGGCCTCCATTGCTTGGGTAGACTTCTGATGATCTTCTTTACGTGATCAGTAGTAGAATATCCTTTGTCAAGAACCTTCAGCCCAGCAACAAGAATCTGGAATCTTGAGAACATTGCTTCTATGGATTCACTGTCTTCCATCTTGAATGCTTCATATTTCTGAATGAATGCAAGGGTCTTGGTTTCTTTGACTTGTATGTTGCCTTCATGCGTCATTCTCAGAGAGTCAAACATGTTTTTGGTTGTCTCTCTGTTTGAGACTTTCTCATATTTTGAGTATGAGATAGCATTGAGAAGTATTGTTCTGGCTTTATGAAGGTTTCTGAAATCACGTTTTTGCTGATCAGACATCCTTTTTCTGTCTATCTTCTGACCACTTTCGTACACTGGATGTGTGTATCCATCAATTACTATGTCCCATAGATCAGCATCATGAGCCAGAAAGAAGCTCTCAATTTTGTCTTTCCAGTAAACAAAATTTTCTCCATCAAAGACTGGAGGTTTGCCACTGATTCTGTCCTTGTCCTCATGATAGTCATTGTTGATGTTTTGGCTTGGTCCCACCATAGTGTTTTTCTAAATCTTGGATCTTGTACTGACACGGTTAAGTGTATGAACTCAGAACCAGGCGCTCTGATGCCAATTGAAGAAGTGAAAAACACAAGAAGGGGGGGGGGGGGGGGGGGGGGGGGGGGGGGGGTTGAATTGAAACTTAAAATCAAAAGCGCAGTAGACACGATATTTTTATCCTATTTCGTTTGATCTCAAACTACTCCAGTCCACCCGTCAAGGTGATTTCCCCTCTCTCCAACGAGGACTTAATTCACTAATCAAAAATTGATTACAATACTACTTTGACAACTGCCAAAGTCTTACTTAGTACAACCACAACCCGATTAATCTTAAGGAAAAGTATCTTAATCAAGATAAAAGACTATTCTATGTATAGTTATTTTTCCTTACAAAAACAGTATCACCACTGTGATATTTTACACAATTTTGAGCGTAAATATGAATATGTGGGCTTGCAGCATTTTTGAGGTATGTTTCAGTAGTATGAAAATCGTAAACAATTTTTCCTCTTAGATTGTTTATATAGGCATGGAAATCATGTCCAACATAAAGCGTGATAATGGCCATTCAATGTTGTTTCCATATTGAGAAGATTCTTGTCTGAATGAAGTCGTTGCGTGTGATGTTGTCTTGATTGAATAGTAACGCTTCAGAACTTAGAATCTTGAATGATGCAATTGCTTCAGAACATTGATGACTCAGAGATGTGAGGATATGATGGTATATGAAGCTTATGTTCAGAATCAGAGTATTCTTCACTTCAGCGCAGGTTCTGATCATCATTATTCAGCGCATATTCTGATTACCTCAGCTTGAAAGCTTCTATAGCTTAATTTCAGATGTTGCTTTGGTCAGAACTTCTGCGTACAAAAATACACAAATTTAGAGTGAATATTTTTTCTTTGTGTTTGTTATCATCAAAACTCTAATTAAGGGTTGTAGAATCAAACTATGTTCTAACAGAGCTGTCATGTCCACTTTGTATCAAATGATGAAGTACACGGTGAAAGGAAAGATTATTACGGTACACGGTGAAGAGGAGTACATGGTAAGTCACCTGAACTCTTTCAAGTATGTGGAAATGGATGGCGAGTTCATCGAGACTCCTTGTCAGAACTTTGAAGAGGTTCCCCAGACCATGGCTGCAACTGAGAATGCTACCAATCTGCCGAAGATCACTAGACCTCCCTTGAAAATGGCTTCTCTCAAGAACGCCAAAGCAGTTATTGAAGAAGGTGGGTGTACCATTTGGGGCCAACTCCCTGACATTCCATACAAATATGATAAGTTTGGTTTGGGTTTCTCTTCAGGGGCTTAAAGGGTTGTTCGTCGTGCTCATGATGGAGGACCTCCCCTACGCATCAGCAATCATGGGGTCAACGCTTTAGAAGACATTGATGGTGACTATGACATGGATAGTTGGATCTTCCCTACTACCAACGGTGGACCCAATAATTGGACGACTAAAGACTTTGTACTGATTACTTTTATTCAAAAGTAATTTTCTTTCTTGTTTTTAGATATGTAATAATTAAACAATATAAGCTCTACAGCCATGTGTCTTACCCGGGGCATAATGGTTTGTTTGTGAGGGTTATCATGTTTCAATCTCATATATCATTAATAAAGCATTGGACATTTTGCATATAAATTTTGCAATCTATGTCCTTCTTTTCTGCTCTTACTTTGTCAATACAACTATGCTCTTACACACACTCACATATCAAACTGCAGATCCATATCCACTTTGGATCCCATTAATAACGGTTATGCTATTGTCGATTATTACTTTGAAAATCCGATCAACCAAGTCGAGGACGAAGGTGAGGGAGATCTTGAGGTGCCCGGAGAACTTTCCAGACTGTTACAACAGGAAGAAAGGGCTATACAGCCTCATGAAGAGCCAGTTGAGACAGTGAACTTGGGCACAGAAGAGGATAGAAAAGAAGTCAAGATAGGTGCAAATTTGGTGTCAAACAGCAGTTGATACAGATGTTTCATTATTATGTCGAGATCTTTGTCTGGTCCTATAAAGACATTCCAGGGCTAGTCACTAATATTGTGGTTCATCATCTCCCAACTAAAGAAGATTTCCCTCCAGTAAAGCAGAAGGTCCGTCGTATGTGTCCTGAAATGTCAGAGAAGATCAAGGAAGAAGTGATGAAGCAAATCAATGCGGGGTTCTTAGTTGTCACCTCTTACCTACAATGGGTTGCTAACGTAATCCCGGTGCCTAAAAAGGATGGAAAGGTATGAATGTGTGTGGACTACAAAGATTTAAATAGGGCGAGCCTGAAAGATGACTTCCCGCTTCCCCACATTGACGTTCTGGTTGGCAACATCGCGCATCATAAGATCTTTTCCTTCATGGACGATTTCTCTAGTTACAATCAGATCAAGATGGCACCCAAGGACACAGAGAAGACAACCTTCGTCACACAATAAGGCACTTTCTATTACAAAGTGATACCATTTGGATTGAAGAACACTGGGGAAACCTATCAGCAAGCTGTTGTAGCTTTGTTCCATGACATAATTCACCATGAGATAGAGGTCTATGTGGATGACATGATAGCCAGGTCTCAAACTGAGGAAGAGCATATTGACCATTTGCAATAGCTGTTTGATAGGTTAAATACGTACAAGTTGAGGTTAAATCCGAACAAGTGCACCTTCGGGGTAAGGTCTAGTAAACTCTTAGGCCTCATTATTAGTGACAAAGGTATTCAGGTAGACCCAACAAATTTTAAAGCCATACAAGAGATGACGGCTCCTCGCACTGAGAAGGAGGTTAGAGGTTTCTTGGGATGCCTAAATTACATTGTGTTATACCCAAAAATTTTCCCTCTCATTTCTCAAGAATCATCTTAGACTCTCAGGTTTGCTTCTGGCAAGTTTCAAGTCTCAGATTACAAATTCTCTAGGAAAGTCATTCACAAGGGAAAAATGGTCAAAAGCATACTGAAAAGTCAAACTTTGACTTTTCGATCAAAAATCAAATTTCAACAATTATATTTCATTAGGACGTGAAATTGGTTCATCAAAAAATCAGAAGTCATAAATTTCTTTGAAAAATCAAATTTCTAAACATTTAGAAAATTTTCTAAGTGTTAAGAGAATATGACACTTCAGAACTTCTAGGCCAGCCTCCACGTGAGTACAGACAGAATTTGCAAACATGGTTCAGAACATGATTCTTCAATCATAACATGACTCTTCAGCATGTGGAGACTACATTCTATGCTTCAATCATAGCCTCACCCTTCGAATTTCACTCTGGTCTTCTGCGATCAGAACATCACCAAATTCCAAAACCTCATTTGAGAAGCCTGTTGCACTGCTATAGCATAGTCCTGCATCCAGCTGCCACAACACTCCAAATTGCTGTTGATCTAGTCCACGCCTGCATTTTTCTCAAACCCCATAATTACACTAAATTAGCATACAAAAGTTGTGTTTAAAAAGCAATGGAACAATAATCCAAAAAGGTTTTAAAATCCCATTTGTTTTCCCCCCTAAAACCACAACAAACCCATCTATAAATAAGTTGGTACATCACACGTTCAAAGGGCTTGCTTTTGGAAAGAGAGAATTATAAAAGAGAGAAAAGAAACCAGTAAAACATTCGTGAACCCAAAATTCCTAAACAAAACCAAACCTTTGTTCTTCCCTTTGAATCAAAGAACATAACGTCTTGTTCCATTCCTTGCTAACCCCAGAACATATGAAGGCAGCAGCTCAAGTTCCAAACACACGCTTCAGATTCAGGGTAAGTCTTTCTGACTTTGAATTTTTCATTCAGAACATCATTAATTATGTAAATATCATAGTGTTCATGTTGCCCATATCATTGCATAAGTAGAAAACTGTGGATCAGAACTTCTTGAATAAAGCTAGGCTCAGAATTAGGATTAGAACTTCTATAAACTGTCGTGCTTTTATCTTTCTGATTTGCTATTGTTAAGAACTAAATAATTTGCAGACGTTCTGGATTATGTAAGGAAGGAGGTGTAGTGTAACACGGAACTTTTGGGTTTTCTTTCCCACTGTTTTAGCACAACACATAAGTTTTGGGTTTTCTTTCCCACTATTTTAGCACAACACATAACTTTTGAGTTCTCCTCACTGTTTTAACACACAAAACTTCTAGGCTTTCTTACTGTCTTAACACACACAGAACTTCAAGGACATTCTCAATGTTCTAACACTAAAAACTTCAGCGAGCAGCAACCCAGAACTTCTGTTTTTCCCTCTAACGTTTCTTTCAGGACCTCAGAGTGCATCAATCCATAACTTCTGATTTCCTCTGACGTTTCATTCTGAACCACAACGCTCCTGGCATCAGAACTTCTGATCCCCTTTGTTTTGCTTTCAACAACATGCTGATCCTATTTCTCATTATTTTTCCTTTTTCTCTCTTATTTTTATCATTTTTCGCATTAGAACTATTTTTATTAATATAAAAAGACATCAGAAATATTTTCTTTTATTAAATAATTATTTTCCTTTTAATATATTAAGAAAAAAAAATCATTTTTAAAACAAATCCTTTCCTTTTCTTGTATTGTACATTCAATATTGTTGTAATAGATTATTAGGATTTAAAGTTCTTGCAACCCCCCATTTTTAAATTTGTACACCCCATCCCTAAATGATGTAATAGCGTATGACTTTACATTTTCGCAATTTATCACTTTCAAATATAAATGCTAGTAATTAGGGTTTGTATGGCAAGACATAAAATCAACAAATAGATAACCCTAATCAAAACTAAATGCATGTAAACAAAACACACCGTTCACACTTACACCCTTAGGGTAATCCCGCTTTGTTGCCTTTTGGAAAATAGTCATGTCCCTCGAATATGGGTATTTTAGTAAAGACCCTCGATAAAAGATCGTAGTCCCTCGATGACCTTCAATGTTGCCTTCGGTAAATAATCTAGTCCCTAAATGACATTGCTAAAACGTCCCATAGGTTGCCTTCAATGACTATACAAAATGTCCCGTTCCCGTCCCTTCACATCCAACGATGGGGTTTCTTACCAAAATAATGGTGAGATAACAACATCTAAAGGAGAAGGAAAAGAACATTTAAGACCTATTGAGTAGGTAGGTTGCTCCTAGTTGCTCGCTTGCTCACAACAAAAACATTTTATACATCAACACTCTCATTATGAAACATTTTCAAAAGACAACACGTTGTGCGTGTTCTTATAGAAACGAGAGCCATTACAAAGACACCTTTTCAAAATCACTTTCAAAAACATATTCCACAAACAACTATTTCAACTATTTTCCAAACAACACTTTGTACGCGTTCTTATAAAAACGAGAACCATTACAAATACGTTTTCAAAATACTTTCAAAACCACACCACAAATCACACTTTCAAACAAAAGCAAGTGATCTAGCAAGCAACTAAGAGCCCATAAATAACTACGGATGAAAAGGGTGCTAACACCTTCCCTTTTCATAATCTACCCCCTGAACTCGAGAAATTATCTCGAAAGGTATTTCATGTTCTTTTCAACCTTTCATTTTTGGATAAAAGAAAAGTCGGTGGCGACTCTTTCTAACCGCAATAATTACGGTCAAACGCAAAACTCCCAAGTCAATTCTCCCACCGTGTTACAGAACTGGCGACTCTGTTGGGGAATAAACTTAAAAGTAGGGTTACCTTAGGGCTAGATCACCTTTAATTGCTTTTCATTGTTTGATTTGTTTGCTTTAATTATGGTTCCTTGTTTGGGTTTGTTTTGATCCTCTACCCGGATCTGGGGAACCTTTTTAGGTAAGTAGCAATAAGTTGTGGAAACTGTGCGGGGTATACCGACATGGTCTAAGAAATATCTACGTTAGTGTGACACATTTGTTGGTACCCATAGCCCTTGAGTAGTCAAGGAGAATACAGGGACGTTGTGTGGTGTCGTGAAGCACTAACTGACTTTAGAACCTTTACTTGAACATCTTGGCCATTAGGAAGTAGTGAGGTAGCCGACTTTGGTGCATTCCGAAGTTGGTTGATACTCGATACTATGCTCATTGAGATCAGACTTTCGGGATATTTCGATCGCCAATAAAGAGGCTTGCGCTGAAACAACGCCTGATGAAGAAAGATCAGTGATATTGAGATCCCCTAGAACCCGTTACTTTCTAGGACATGTTGAACCAACTAAACTTCAAGAGGGTACTTACCTATAAAACCTCATGCAAGCCTAAACCTAAGGATTTGTTTGATTTAACTTGTGCATATTCTTGTACATAACATCATACCATAACATTTAAGACTAACCATTTCAAGGATTTTGAGATTCATCTTTGTTATGTTTTGTAGCATATGACTCCCACTTGCAGGAACACAATCAAAGTCAACCTTGTACGAGTACCTTTTCAGCTCAAAGAGTTAGCATCAAAGGTCCCTGAGAATTCTCCGTTCACCAAAAGACACAGACGACTTCTCAACTTGGTTACCTCGAGCTTTGATGAAGATATGATGAAGGTGCTTTTCTAGTTCTTTGACCCTTTGCACCATTGTTTTACCTTCCTCGATTACTAGCTTGTACCAACTATGGAAGATTTCTCTCAACTCTTGGGAATTCCTATTCTCGATCAACTACCTTTCAACGGTATTGAAAGAGACTCAAGCCCTGAAGAGGATTCCTGAGCTTTATACTTGCAACAATCCGAAGTCACAGCTAATTAGGAAACAAGAAGTGTTGTCAAAGGGTTCTTAGCCAAGTTCTTATTGGAAAAAGCTCAATACTGTTGGAACAATCTGGACTTACGAGTTTCGAAGAAATTTTGGCTCTTCTCATCTATGGGTTGGTACTATTTCCAAATCCTGACCAAATTATAGATGTGAATGCTGTCAAAATCTTTTTATCTCACAATCCAGTGCCTACTTTGTTGGGAGATATCTTACATTCTCTCCACTCTCGCACCATAAAGAGAAGAGGAACCCTCATGTGTTGTACTCCTCTATTGGCTAGATGGGTTGTTTCGCATCTCCCCCGATCCGTTTTCAAGAACGAGCAAGGTTTGAGGTGGTCCAATAGGCTGATGTCACTCAGACATTTAGATATCCACTGGTGTTCTCGATCCTTGGAGGATATTACTATCATCGACCGTTGTGGGGAATCCCCTAATATCCATGTAGTTGGCATTAGAGGAGGTATCACTTATAACCCTTGCTTAGCTTTGCGACATTTGGGTATGCACAAAGAGATGGTCCAAATGATGCGCTCATCCAAGGTGTGGTGTTCCACTATGAAAGCGACGATCAAGGCCACCGTCATAGGTTTATACGAGCTTGGAGGATGGTGAAAAAAGTGGATAGTAGGACATTGGGACACAAAAATTCCATTCCCCTTGAGCCTTACCTTGGGTGGGTACGAGCTCGTGCTCAGAGTCTCGCAATGCCTTACCCCTCCATCCTACCTGTCATCATAGAGCCTGTGCTTGAAGGAGATGTCTCGTACACTATCCTTCATCTCGACATGCCAACCTCTCTCGAAGACTTGCAAAGGGATTGGATTCAACTAATGGAAGAACGAGACACTTTCGAAGTCCAATTCTACGCCAGTGAGAAGAAAGTTCGGGAACTCACCAAGCAGCTTCATGAAGAGCGGAGTTTGAACGCCTACATCGCACCAAAGAGGATGCGTTCAACCTTTTTATCTTAGGAGTTCTTGTATTTTTATTTCTTTCATTGTAAGCCCAAAGAGGCGTGATGTACTCAAACTTGGATTTACTAATGCAACGTGTGTTCCTTTTTGTCTGAAACAAATTTAAATCTCTAATTTCATTGAAATCATTTGCATATGCATCTTCATTCATCATAACACAAATAGGTTTCTTACAACAGGTCTCCTTATCTTTCTACTGTTTATTTCAGTGAGATGGATATTGAACATATAGTAAAGGATCTCCAAGCGCATAATGCTCAATTCCAACAAATGTTCTTGACTCTGGCAAAAGGACAAGAGGATTTGAAAACTTTGCTGATCAAAGAGAAGAAGAACAAAGCGAAGAAACCAGTCGGTGTTTTGAATCTGGGAAGAAGGTTCAAAGGACCAGTCAGGTGAACTCTAGATTTTGCAATATCATCAGGTGAAGGGGATAATCAAGAAGGGGAAAACAAGTAAGTAAATGACCATCCAGAGTCTGAAGAAGAGGAAGAAGTTGATTACTCTAAAGAGCAGTACCCTCCGACTGACGACAAATACAAGCAGTTGGAGGATTGCCTCAATGCTATGGAGATCCAGAGGGTACCCGGATTAGATTTTGAAGAGCTACGACTTGTCTCAGGGGTTGTCATCCCACAGAAATTCAAGGTCGCCACTTTCTCTAAATATAAAAGTGTCTCTTGTCCAAAGCTGCATTTAAGATCATACGTCAGGAAAATTCAACCCCATACTGCCGATAGGAACCTATGGGTACATTTCTTCCAAGAAAGCTTATCGGGGACGCAGTTGGATTGGTTCTATCATATGGAAGGGACCAATGTTCCCAATTGGGAAGATTTGGTTGCCGCTTTTTACAAGCAATACCAGTATAATGCCGACTTAGCTCCCACTCGAACACAATTACAAGGCATGTATATGAGTGCAGGTGAAGGTTTCAAAACCTATGCTAAAAATGGAGGGATCTCGTGGGAAAATTCAAACCCTCTCTATTTGATAGAGAATTGGTGGTTATGTTCTTAGGCACGCTATCTGGTCCATTCTTTAACCACCTGATTGGAAGCTCCTCGGTTGGGTTTACTGAACTAATCATGACTGGTGAACGGGTAGAAGCCAGTATAAAAAGCGGAAAAATTCAAAGAGATGTATCCTCGAGCACGATGAAGAAACCCTTTACCGGAAAGAAGGAGGTCAGTGTTGCATATGATCACAGAAATCAAAACAAAAGTGAGCGTCGCTCGATGATAGGGGTTGTTATGATTTCCAATCCTATACCAAATCAGCAGCGAAACTATCAACGTAGGCCAGAGGCGCCCATGAGACGATTCCCCCGAATCAATATTACCTTGTCCCAAGTTATGTCACATCTTTTGAAGTCCAATCTGGTGACCCTAAAGGATGCTCCCTGTTGTACCCCAATTTTTTCCACTAAAATCCCTTCATCATACCATATTGGTTCAATCACAACAAGATCACATTAGGGATTTTGGTTCTCCTCCCAATCTTTAACTTTGCTCTTTGAGGAATCACCAAGCACATTGACTTGTTTTTCTTTTGTAATCATTCATGTTTTGTTTTTTATTTTCCTTTTAATTAATGAAATGCAATGTTGGTTTGTCTTACTTGTTAATAATGTAGTTAAAGGCAATGTGGCTTAGCAAGTTGATTCATGGGTTCATGAGTTTATTTCCATGCTCTAGTCAATAAAGCTTGAGAAGTTCAAACCTCGTCATTAAATTTATGTTGGAAGAATTGGCATGGCAAGGTTTATCTTAGTTCACCACATTTGAAAGTTATCAAGATTGATTCAAAAGTACAAGGGGTTGATTGAAGAAGTTGTCATGTTTGGACAACGTCTTGTTCCCATTGGTCACAAGTGCGTATTTCTCTCAATTTTCAAGATATGGAAGTGTTTTTGGTTGCTATGAGCTCTCATTATCATCCTCAAAAACTTCTATTTACAAATCAAGAGTGTTGGTACAAGAAGGTTGTTCAAAATTGTCTAAGTTCCTCAAAGCATTTTCTTGATCTAGGAGCTAGGGTTTTGAACTTCAAAGAAGTATATCTTGCTCATCTTTTGGTATTTTTGAGTGATTCCAAAGAAATACTTCCCTTAAAATGGTTATTAACAAATCACTTCAAAAGTTTCAAGGAGTTTTCATGTGGAAGAAACTTGATGATGAAGAAAGATTAGAAGTCCTCCAGGTGAACCCCCAATTTCTCATGTGTGACTTCAAATGATCATAACTTGGACAAATTTTATCACCTTGAGCCCACTATTTTTCCACAATGATCTTGAGTATGTGAACTTTATTCCTTCTTTCATGTGCAAAGTGATAAAATGGATGGAAGATGCCCTAAGGATACAAAAGATTATTGGTCATTTCATGATTTTTTGCCTACTCCAACAATTCATAACTCTCTCAATTTTTGGATATTTTGAATGGTTAAAGTTTCAAAATGTCATTAAATAGTTCTATTTTATGCCATATTTTTGGATCAAGAGAAAATTCCATGTAGAAGGCCATGTAGAAGGTCACTTTTGAAGAAAAAACTTGAAATATTTCTAAGTATGGAAAGTCAACCTTTTTTCCCCAACTTTGACTCATTGCAAATTTTAGCTCAAACGTCCATTTGATTCCATTCCTTTCCCATTTCAAAGCTTGTAACCTCGTCTTTCTAAAGCATCAAGAACCATGCCCTAAGACCCCTTGAGCTGAGAATGCCATTGATTTGAACTTGGTAACTTGAAACTAAAGTTTCTTCAAAAGTCAGAATTTGAAATCATTGATTTAGCTTCTAAACACTTTACTTCTACGCGTTTTTGTTTCTAAACATGTTTAGTGAACTTCCAGAAGTGATTAGCATAGCAAAACGCGTGTTTTGGATGAGTTTTGATCAAAGTAGAAGTCACACTTTTCTTGTTTGCAACTTCACACGATTTTCCTCCAAACTTCATCATTTCACATGCTTGAACATTCCATTTTATTCCCTATAAATAGAGGGTCATCCCTCATTCATTTCCTCAAGCTTGAATAGCCAGAATCACCCTGCCAAACTTGCTCCATAACTTAATTTTATGTAACTTTAAAATCAGTGTTCAAGCTTTTTTCAATCTAATATTTCTATCAATTCACCTTCTTTGATCTTCTCTGAAGCTAACCATACAATTACCTTCAAGAATTGTGCCATATATTGCTCCATAGAAGTCCAGTTTCAGAGCTCTGCAACTCAACTTCAATAGGTAGATTTCTCCATCAATTCTTCAAAACTTTGATATCATTTTAAACCTCTCATTACCATGGTTCTAGTCGCAACACTTGCTTTTATCTGGAAACACGTTTTGACCATGAAATTTCAAATCCCTTTTCAAAACTTTCCTTCCAAATTGCTTGAGCTACAATTTATATAAATTTGTCGCGAAGGTGTGGTTGTCTTCGTCTTGAAGAGACGAAGGGAATGGCATAGGTATGAGCTTATGATTTTACAGTTTGAGAGACCTGCAATTTACGTTGGCTGAAGGTTGAAGATGACCAACGTGTCATCTTCCAACCAATGAGGGTGTGCCACTTGTTTTTTTTTTTTGAAATCTGATTTAATTAATGATTCAGTGTTTTATTCACTAAAGTCCATAATATGCACAACGCGCTAGGTCCACCTGATCTGTTTACTAACGCATGTGACATTGATCAAAGGACCATATTTTTTGGGTTTGATATTTTATTTTCTGATTTTTATTTTAATTATTTTAAATTTCAAAAAAATCATAGAAAAATCATTTTTAGTCCAAAAAATCTGAAAAAAATATGAAAAATATTTTTGATTTTTCTCTTTCTGATTTTTATTTTTTCACAAATTTTTTTGTGTTTTGATATTTTTTTATTATAAATTTTCACTTTATTTGAATTGTTTTAAATGTTTAAAAATACTTTTATGCATTTTTAAATTATGAAGAAAAAAAATATGGAATGATCTAATGATATTGTTACAAATATTAGTGACCTCATTTATATTTAGTTCTGACTTTGTTATTTTTTATCATTTTTGGTTTATTTTACTCATTCCTTTTAAATTTAAAAATAGTTTCTGACTTTAAAAAATTACCAAAAATTGTATAAAAATATTTGAGTTCTTTTCTGATTTTTCTATGGTCTTACTTTTTATATCTTGATTAATTTGAACATAGTTGATATTTTTCTCTTTTATTTCTTTTTAAAAAAAATTTAAAAACCTTTTTTTAATCTATATATTAAATGCAATATTATTTTGTGATTATTTTCTGGTTGATCTTGGGTTCAATTTTTGATTATAAACTTTATTAACATCATTGGATCCATGATGTTGAGTCTAACTCCATAAAAATGGATGAATGATTTTAATAATAGTTTGATTAAAATTTAATTCAAATGTGGTTTATATATTCTTCCTCACCCCTCTTCATCTCATCCCTTTCCTATTGTACTAAGTGTCATTGGAGCATGATCTCCAGATCATGTCTCAAAACAAATGGTGCATATATTTCTATTGACCGGCCTCAAAACAGGTGGAACTTCTATATAAGTCCACTTACGATTGCTTAACATAGCGCTAAATTTTGTCCCGATTCAAATAAATGATCATTCGTGACCCAAACCTATGTTTGCAAGCCCAAGTATGTTAATTTGATCTCTTTGATCCAATAACCTTGAGATTCATTGTGTGGAGGCTTTGGTCCTACCAATCCTCTAATGGATCTACAACACTTTTAGTCAACGTGGATCACTTAAACATCGTTGATCATTAAATAGTACTTTTGAGGAATTCCAAATGGGTGATATACTTGACAAAAAGCAAATGCAACTTGTTGTGTGGAGGCTTTGGTTTTACCAATCCTCTAATGAGTTCCAAATGCAAGGTTCAAGATGATCATCAAACTAACCACTAATTATTAAATTGTTTTTATTTTATGCTTTTTTATGCTTTATGTACCATTTACTTTAAGCATTACATTTCATGCCATTTTTATTTTTCTCACTTGAGCATTTATATTCTTGTTATTCTTATTTTGCTCACTTGAGGTTTTCTCTTCTCTTTTAAGACACCTAATAATCAACATGAACCATAAAAGGATTTAATGATACTTGGACTATTTGGTTACTATCCCTGGCACTATGGAGTTATTGGACTTCTTGGACTTATGATTATAATCCTTGGCCTATGTTGGGGACCTTGGACGGTAATTGATATTTTTTATGGAGTTCTTGGGGTTTACCTCAAGACATTGGGTTGTATGTTTGTTTTTTATGCAGCTTATTATGATTACATTCTTTGTTTGTAATCTGGAATTCACCCGTATACAGCCGTTACTCTGCCCAATTTTTATGAAGATTTAATACACTTGAAGTTTGGTTTTCTCAAGAGGTCTAGTATCTTTGCTTGCTTGGTTTCAACCCAAAGAATGGGAATTCTATCTTGACTCATAATGTCGGGTATTGGCTTCTTGTTGGTTAGATGGTTCTCATCCCTAGCTTTTACCTTATGCTTTAGGATAGTCTCTTATTCTCCTCCCACCTTCTTTAATTTCAAAAATCTTCTTCCTCTTTTTAAAAACTCTTCTATTTCTTTAAACTTAAACTACTTTCATAATAAACTTGAATCTAGGTCCATGCATTTTCAAAACCTTTTCATTAATAAACTTCAATCAACTTAATAATACCTTGACATTTTTGTAAGAAGACTAAAAGTCAATCAATCTCATTTCAAATTATTTTGCCACTTTGGCTTTATATTTTAAAACTTTTATCAAAAGATAAGACTCTTGTCAATCCTTGTAGTGATGCAAACAACTATACTTCTACAATATGTAGTGAAGAGAGATATTTTCCACTTGGGTGTTGAGTGAGGCATTGTTGATTTTAAAATCCAAGCCATATCCTCCACTTTGAGATGATGCAAATTCTCCTTTCTCATGATTATGGGTAGTAAGTATGTTTTCAACACGAACAATGACAATGATGTCTATCTCATAAAATTAACCAACACACTTATGTTTTAAATTTATTTTTAAAAGAGGAACTACGTGTACCCTGATCCCCTATTGCATGAAAGGTGGTACGTAGGCACTAAAGTTTCACAACAGCGGCGGGTACAAAAATCATAAAAAATATATTTCTTCTCTCACCTCCACCATCTATTTTACATACAACATTTTATAGCCAAAATATACAGATTTTTCAAAGAGGTTCCTGCATAGTACCGTAGATGTTTAGGGTGTTAATACCTTCCCTTTGCATAACCAACCCCCTTACCTTGAATATTTCCCCCTCTTTTTGGGTTATTCGCTCTTTTCCCATTCCTTTGGAAACAATAAAGCACAGTGGCGATTTTTATTTTGGTTTGTATAAATCTAGTCAATCCAATGGATTAGTCTTAAACATTTTTATCGCTACAGAAAAAATGGCGACTTCACTGGGGAAAAATTGACCTCTTGTTGGTACATCCCTAAGTGGGTTGAACCTACCTTTGTTTATATCTGTATATGTGCCATTGTTGTTTATGTGTTATATGTTATATATATGTTTGCCTGGATTTTCCTAGTTTTCAGGGTGCTTGGTGATTACTCATGAGTCCTATACCCAGACTTGGGAAAACTTTAAGATGGGGAGGGCGATATAGTCATGTTAACTTTGCGGGAGTAATCCCAAAAAAGGAGGCATGAGATCCCCCACTCAGTGGAGGCCTATTTGACTGTAGTGTCGTTTACCGAGTAATTGGGAAGACGTACTGCTTTCGACCTGGGAGCCTGTTGAAGTTGAGGACCTTAGAACACCGAACATATCTTGGCCTTTTAGGTGTAGTGAGAAAGCTATGGCGGAGTAATCCAAAAATATTTGTCACGCGATACTATGCTCGGACGAGTTTTTCTTGAGAATATTACTAATTACCGAGTTAATTGGGAAGTTGGTAATATCTGAAGGAAGGATGTAGACTCTGGGAACCTCTAGATTATTGTTCGGTAGGTGATAACTTTTAGACCACACCTTATGGGTAGTACCTTCGACCTCATGCTTGTGACGTTGAACCTATGAACCCTATGTTTGTGATCTTGTGTGTGATTGTTGCATAATTCATCCATGCACTCATAAGCATCTTTTGAAGAAATTTCATTTCAAGGGACTTGAAAGTTGATCATTTATGAATATCTCAAGTACCTTTTGACCATGGATTCTGGAAAAAGAAAGACCAGAAAATACGGTTTCAAAGATCCCAAGATAGATGAGTTGATCAGGCTAATTCCTGATATTGAGTGCTTTGCAGATTTTCAAAAGAAGTATGGATCCATCATTCCTCTCATTGATCCATCTGGGAAAGTTTAAGGTTGAAGCCCATATGACTACTAAAGGAGGGATTAGAGGATTACCAACTAATTTCTTATTGGAGAAAGCTCATTACTTTGCCAGGATGAAGAGTACAATCACTTTTGAGGCCATCTTTGCTCTACTTGCTTATGGGTTGTTTTTATTTCCTAATGTGGACAGGTTTGTTGTCATTAATGCTATCAGGATCTTCATGATTGGAAACCCAATTCCTATATTGCTGGATGATGCTTATTACTCTATTCATCTTCGGAATTCTTATCATGGGGGTATGATTATCTATTGCGCGCCTCTGTTGTACCGGTGGTTTATTTCTCATATGCCTCAATTTGCTGCTTTCTGGGATGTCAGGAAGGAACCTCGTTGGGCTTCTAAGATCACAACACTTACTCACTCGGATATTGATTGGTATCATCGCGCTTACCATGATGTAGATATTGTCGACAATTGTGGTAGTTTCCCCAATGTACCTCTTCTTGGTACAAAGGGAGGAATTAACTTTTGCACGTCGCCAACTTGGTTATTCGATGAGGGATAAACCAAATAGTATTCATTTGAGCAGTTTCTTCATGAAGGAGGGAGAAGACCATAAGGAAGCTAGGGAGCAGATTGTGAAGGCCTGACGTTATATTTATAGGAAGAGTAGGAAAGATTTGGGACCTCAGGGGGCGGTTTCTTTGGAGCCATATCTTCAGTGGGTCCAAGCGAGAGCTATTCAGTTGAAGATGCCGTATTCCCGGGAAACACCTATGCTTGATTTGTTTGTGAAGACCACTCCTCCCTTATTGGATGATATAGAAGAGCTACAGCTTGCTTTGGTCAGGATGCAGCAGGAAAAGGAAGCTTGGAAGAATAAGTGTCAAACTTTAGAGATTTCCTATAAAGCAGACTTGAAGGAGAAAGATAACTTGATTGAGATTCTTGAGAGTTGGGATGTAGAGATTATGGAGAGGCAGGGGAATTTATTTTCTCCTAAGTCTTAGTCAGATGCTAGTTGCTCACTTCCTGATTCAGTTGATTGGAGGGAGGTTGCCACCAGATATGCGTAAGAAAACCAGAGGTTGAAGGCTCAGATTTCCAGACTTACAGGGAAGCACCAGCGTATAGAGTGATCTCTGTCAGATTTACTTCCTAGGGTTTTAGACTTTATTTTCATTTTGTACTTGGGATTATTGAAACTTGTAATCCATTTTGAAGTTACTATAATAAATTTTTTTTTCAGTATTTCAAATGTGTTATTACTTTGATATTTACAATATGTCTATAAATCTTTAAATCCCTTGAAATATTAATAATAAAATAAATCACGTGCATTGCATATCATGCATCATATTGCACATATTTCTTTCATTTGTTATGCATATCCAGGTGTCTTACCAAGCTTCTTTACTCCGTTCAACAAGTTTTCTCACCACTACAACACTCGAGCTAACTTCAGAAGGAAGATGGAAAACTTAGAACAAGAGAATCGCGAGCTCCGTGAGGAAGTTTTTGCTTTGAAGCCGGCATGGAAAATCTTACTGCTCCGATGGAATCACTGGTGGCTGCTCAGAATCAACCACTGAGTGTTCAGCCTCAACAAACAAAGGTCACTACTTAAGCTCCGACTATTCCTGTGTCTGCTACTCCAACTGTTGTTTAGAACTGCATGCCTCAAGGTTGTCCATGGGGAATTCCAGAGAACTTTGCACCTGAAGGTTTCAATCTCGGTACTCAAGATACTCCAGTTGTTCATACTATTGTTACTCTTGCACCTCCTCTGGTGCATTCTACTCCTGCTTTGGTGAATGTGGTCCCATTTGTTAATGATGATATGTGTCGTTCTTTTCCTCCACCAAGTGAATACTTGGGTCTCTATGATAGAATGGATGATTTTCAAGAACAGTTTGACAAGATGCAATGGGAGATGAAGGCCCTCAGGGGAAAGGAATTGTTCGAGTAGAATGTGAATGATTTATGCTTGGTCCTGAATGTCAAGATACCTGCGAAGTTTAAGGTCCCGGAATTTGAGAAGTAAAAGGGAAACATTTGTCCCCGTGTTCATCTTGTGATGTATGTAAGAAGAATGTCTACCCATACTGATGATCAACGTCTGCTGATTCACTTTTTTCAGGATAGTTTGACTGGTGCTGTGCTGAAGTGGTATGTTAGTCTGGACAATTTCAATATCCATACTTTCAATGACTTAGGAGAAACATTTATCAGATAATACAAATAGAATATGGACATGGCACCTGACCGTGATCAACTCAGTGCCATGGTCCAAAAAGACAGGCAATCATTCAAAGAGTATACACCGAGAGTGCGTGAGGTAGCCGCCCAAGTGATTCCTACCATGGAAGAGAAGGAGGTGACAAGATTTTCTTAAAGACTCTGGGTGCTTTCTAGTATGAGAGAATGGTAGCGAGTGTGCCAAGTGACTTTACTGAAATGGTAGGCATGGGTATCTGTTTAGAAGAGGCTATAAGAGAGGGCCGTTTAACAAAAAGTGAAAGTTCCATAGATGTAAAGAAGCCATCCTATGAGTTTGCCAAAAAGAAGGAAGGATATAAAAACGCTGTTATGCAAGAGAGGTGGGTCAATCCTCCTAGAAGAAATTATCATCGTCATCAACAAGTCGCCTCAGTAACTCCAGTTGTTGGTGTAGCTCCAACCACCGTTGCTTATCAGAGACCATCCCATCAGGGGAATCAAGGGTATAATCAGATAAGGGAGAGTTATGACCCTATCCCTATGAGTTATACAAAATTACTCCCAGCGTTAATTCAGAAGAAGTTAGTTCAGACTCGGCTACCTCCCGTTGTACCATCACCGTTACCTTGGTATTACAAGGCAGACCAAACATGTGTTTTTCATCAGGGAGCACCAGGGCATAATGTTGAGAACTGCTATCCTTGAAGACTGAAGTACAAAAATTGGTGAAGTCTGGTATCCTATATTTCAAGGATGTTGGCCCTAATGTGAAAGATAATCCTCTACCAAAGCATGAAGGAGCAAATTTTGTGAACATGGTGGCCGGTTTTCCAGGTGACTTCCGGATTTTTTATATTAATTTGGTTAGAGGAGATTTGGTGAAAATGCATGCAGACCTCTATGAATTTAGCTACTATACGCATGACCATGCCGGTTGTGCTATTTGTAGTACAAATATACATGGTTACGACAAGATAAAGGATGATTTGCAGGAGATGATGAGTGAGGGCATCATCCACATAATCAGGCCTAGGGTAGAGTATGAAGAGGAAGTAAACATAGTTTCTGGATGTCCTGGAGAGTTCAGAATATTTGATGCGAAATACATGAATGAGGATCTTTTACAATTCCATGCTAGTTTCTGCCACATGGCTGGTCAGGTAGAACATCAGTATGGATCTTGCTGAATTTGCTGCCGAGACTCCCGAGGATGTTTAATTGTAAGGAAAGGTGTTCAATTATTGTTGGATAATGGAACTATCAAGGTTATAGGCCAAAGGGATTATTACCATGAAGTTGATGTGATTGAGGTCTATTTGGTTGAAGAGTAGTCAAATGATGAGTATGCCTTCGCAGATGAGTATTTCTCCTTAGATGAGGATTTATTTTCCAGAGATGACTCTATAATGACTGATTATGTTGAAGAAGGAGTAAATGTTATTGTGCCTTGTTTCGGTGAACCTACCTATTTTGAAGTTGAATATCATAGCAAGCTAGCTATTACTCCATTGGTGATTAGTTTGTTGGGTCCTGTCCCCTACAAGTCAGATAAGGTTGTACCCTACAAATATAATGCTACAATCTTAGAGGATGGTGTGGAAGTTCCCATCCAGCCAATACCTAATGTCGAAAATATTTCTGAGACTAGCAAAGTGACCCGCAGTGGTCATGTATTTGCACCAGTTGTTCGTGGAGATGTTAGTATTGGAAAGAAAATTATTGAAAATGTTGAACCCAAGAAAGCAGTGGGTGAATCTAGTGGAGCTACACTAGAAAAAGAGATGGATGATATTTTAAGGATAATCAAGATGAGCGACTACAAAATTGTAGATCAGCTACTGCAGACTCCTTCAAAAATATCTATCTTGTCTTTATTGATGAACTCCTCTTCTCATGGAGAATCTTTGATGAGGGTATCGGACCAAGGTTTTGTGGAAAGTGATATGCCAGTAGACCAATTCAGCAGTGTGGTAGGGAACATTACATCATGTAATAACCTGAGTTTCTGCGACGATGAACTGCCCGATGAAGGAAGGAATCTGGCCCTCCACATCTCTATGAACTGCAAGAATGATTTGTTATCCATTGTGCTGATTGATAATGGATCCGCATTAAACGTTATACCAAGGAGCACACTTATGAAGTTGAAATATCAAGGAACACCAATGCACCCAAGTGGCATTATTGTGAAAGCGTTTGATGGATCAAGGAAATCTGTTATTGGTGAAGTGGACTTGCATATTCATATAGGCCCACATTTGTTTCAGATTACTTTCTAGGTCATGGATATTATACCCGCTTACAATTGTTTGTTGGGATGGTCGTGGATACATGAGGCAGGGGCTGTCACTTCGACTTTACACCAGAAGTTGAAGTTTGTACGTGAAGGAAAAGTGGTAATTATAAATGGAGAACAACCATTATTGATATCTCATTTATCCTCTTTCAGCATTGTAGAGGCGGATGAAGTTGCTGTTGGAACCCAGTTCCATGCTTTATCCATTGATAATGTAAGAGGAACTGAGAACTCTATGCCTTTGTTTAAGGATGCGTAGTAGGTTGTGCATAATGACCATAGTGAAGTATGGGGATAGATTGTTGATCCACCTGTAAACAAGAATAGAGCTGGCTTAGGGTTCTCTGTGAAGAATGATAAGGGTAAGAGCATGAAGCTGAAGGCTGCTGCATGCAAGTATTAAGACATCTTCCGTATTGGGGGTTATCTACATCCAACTCTTTCCAGGATTAATGCCATTGTGGAAGATGAAGAAGATCCAGAAATGCCAAATCATGTGACGCACGAAGTTAGGGTTTAGAACTGGATCCCCATTAATGTTCCCTCTTGCCTACATGTTTCAAACTAATTTGTTTTGTTAATCTTTTTGAAAAAACTTTCACTCTGCCCAAGGTGAAAGTATTAATGTTGTACGGGCTTATCTGTTTGCTGTGATTTTTAAATCAATAATAAAAGTTGTCTTTATTTCCCAAATTGTGTCTTTATTTTCTTCTTTTTCTTGGGAAATGGTAACCATAAAAAACCTTTCTAAAAAATAATAATAACTCAAATTCAATTTGCATGATCACTTGTTATATGTGTCAGTTTCTAAAAGCAATCATAAATCATATGTGCAGATTAATTAAAAAAACCCTTTGAATACAATGACCCTGCACCCTCCAACTTTGAATGTCCTGTGTATGGGGCCGAAGAAGACTACGAGGAGATTCCAGAAGAGGTCTCACGGTTGCTTGAGCATGAGGAGAATGCCATTCAGTCATATAAAGAGCCATTGGGAGTAATCAATTTGGGTTCAGAAGAAGATCCGAAGGAAGTCAAGATCGGAGCATTGTTGCATCCTGATGTAAAGAGAAGGTTAATTGATATGTTTAAAAAGTACGTGGATATTTTTGCTTGGTCTTATCAAGACATGTCTGGTTTAGATACATATATTGTAGAGCACCATTTGCCGCTGAAGCCAGAGTGCCCACCAATCAAACAGAAGTTGCGAAGAACTCACCCAAATATGGCAGTAAAGATCAAAGAAGAAGTTCTAAAGTAGATTAATGTCGGTTTTCTTGTGACATCAGTGTACCCTTAGTGTATTGCCAATATTGTCCCAGTACCGAAGAAAGATGTAAAAGTTCACATGTGCGCATATTACAAATATCTAAATAAAGCTAGTCCAAAAGATGATTTTCCATTGCCACACATTGACATGTTAGTGGATAGCACAACAAAATTCAATTTTTTCTCGTTCATGGACGAATTTTCTGGGTATAATCAAATAAGGATGATTCCTGAGGACATGGAAAAAACAACATTTATCACACCCTGGGGAACATTCTGTTACAGAGTGATGCCCTTCGGGTTGAAGAATGTTGGTGCAACGTACCAGAGGGCTATGACATCCCGATTCCATGATCTGATGCATAAGGAATTTGAGATATATGTTGATGATATGATTGCTAAATTCCATACTGAAGAAAGGCATGTAGAATATTTGTTGAAGTTGTTTCAGCGTTTGAGGAAGTATCATCTCCGCTTGAATCCAAATAAATGTACCTTCAGTGTTCAGTCAGGGAAATTATTGGGTTTCATTGTTAGCTAGAAAGGGATTGAAGTCAACCCTGATAAAGTCAAAGAAATTCAAGAAATGCTAGCGTCGAGAACTGAAAAGAAAGTCAGAGGGTTCCTCGGGCGTTTGCATTATATTTCTAGATTCATTTCCCACATGACTGCAACGTGTGAACCGATCTTTAAGTTGTTAAAGAAAGATCAAGGTTGTGTATGGACAGATGACAGCCAAAGGGCATTTGAAAGTATTAAAGAATATCTTCTTGAACCTCCTATCTTGCTCCCTCCTGTTGAAGGAAGACCATTCATTATGTATCCGACAGTGTTAGATAATTCGATGGGCTGTATTCTGGAACAACAAGTTAAAACAGGGAAGAAAGAGTATGCCATTTATTATCTCAGTAAAAAGCTTACTGATTGTGAGTCTTGGTATTCCATGCTGGAAAAGACATGTTGTGCTCTAGCCTAGGCGGCAAAACGTTTGCGGCAGTATATGTTGAATCACACTACTTGGTTGATCTCCAAAATGGATCCAATCAAGTAAATTTTTGAAAAGCCTGCTCTTACTGGGAGAATTGCCTGCTGGAAGATGCTGTTATCTGAATATGACATTGAATACCGCACTCAAAAAGCTATTAAAAGTAGCCTGTTCGCAGATTATCTTGCTCACCAACCAGTGGATGATTATCAGTCGGTGATGTATGATTTCCTGAATGAGGATGTGATGTTTCTAAAAGTGAAAGATTGTGATGAACCATTTCCTAAGGAAGGTCCTGATCCCGAATCTCATTGGGGCATGATACTTGATGGAGTTGTGATTGCTTATGGTAAAGGAATTGGTGATGTTATTGTCACTCCACATGGATCACACATTCCTTTTACTGCAAGGTTGACATTTGATTGTACTAATAATATGGCAGAATATAGGGCTTGCATCATGGGTCTCGAAGAAGCTATTGATCTCAGGATTAAAATTCTAGATGTGTATGGCGATTCATCTTTGGTAATAAATCGGATTAAAGGAGAGTGGGAAAATCGTCACGCCGGCTTGATCCCTTACAAAGGTTATGCTAGAAGATTGTTACCCTTCTTTAATAAAGTCGAATTCCATCACATCCCTAGAGATGAAAATCAAATGGCGGATGCTCTGGCAACTCTGACTTCTATGTATCAAGTGAATACTTGGAATGATATACCTAGAATTATGGTTCGGCGACTTGATAGGCCCGCTCATGTGTTTACAACAGAAGACGTAGCATATGAGAAACCTTGGTATTACGATATCAAGCATTTTCTCCATACTCAGGAATACTCGATTGGTGCTTCAAATAAAGATAGAAAGACATTAAGAAGATTGGCTGGAAATTTCTTCCTCAGTGAAAATACATTGTACAAGTGAAGTTATGACATGGTCTTGCTCAGATGCATGGATAGACACGAAGCAGACATGTTGATGCATGAGATTCATGAAGCTTCATTTGGAACTCATGCCAATGGACATTCGATGGCTAAAAAGATGCTAAGGGCAGGTTACTATTGGCTGACAATGGAATCTGACTGTTGCAAATTTGCAAAGAAGTGCCATAAATGTTAGATTTATGGGGACAAGATTCATGTACCTGTGACACTTATCAATGTTATTTCTTCCCCGTGGCCTTTCTCTATGTGGGGTATTGACATGTTTGGAATGATAGAACCCAAAGCTTTGAATAGACACCGTTTTATCTTGTTAGCAATTGATTACTTCACCAAATGGGTGGAAGCTGCTTCATATGCTAAAGTTACTAAGCAGGTGGTGGTGCGATTCATTAAGAATAATCTAATATGTTGGTATAGTGTGCCGAGCAGAATCATCACCGACAATGGCTCGAATCTGAACAACAAGATGATGACAGAACTTTGTGAAAAATTCAAGATTGTCCATCACAACTCATCTCCGTACAGGCCGATGATGAATGGGGTTGTTGAAGCTGCTAATAAGAATATCAAGAAGATCATCCAGAAGATGATTGTTACTTATAAATATTAGCATGAAATGCTCCCTTTTGCTTTACATGGATATCAGACATTTGTCCGCACTTCAACAGGAGCAACCCCGTTCTCCCTTGTGTATGCAATGGAATTAGTTCTCCCATCAAAGGTGAGATTCCCTCTTTGCGTGTGATAATGGAAACCAAGTTGTCAGAGGCTGAATGGGTCCAAAACAGGTTTGACCAATTGAATTTGATTAAAGAGAAGAGAATGACGGCTTTGTGTCATGGGCAGTTATACCAGAAGAGAATGAAGAAAGCTTTTGATAAGAAGGTCAAACCTAGTGAATTCAGAGAAGCCGACCTCGTGCTCAGGAAGATCATGTCTTTTAACGCTGATTCTAGGGGCAAGTGGACTCCCAATTTTGAAGGCCTATATGTTGTCAAGAAATCCTTCACTGGCGGTGCATTATTTCTTGAAACTATGGATGGCGAGGAGTTCCCACGTCCCATGAATGCTGATGCAGTCAAGAAATACTTCGCCTAAAGAAATAAAAGAACAACTCGCTAAGTTGAAAACCCGAAAGGGTGGCTTAGGCAAAAAAGAGCGTCTCGGTAGGCCGAAAACCCGAAAGGGAGGTCTAGGCAAAAATTAGAGACATAAATAGAATAAATTTCCCGCTAAGTTGAAAACCCGCAAGGGCAGCTTAGGTAAAAGTTAGGGACTTTCTTGGCAAGTAACTGCATCAGACAAGACTTGATCATTGAAGCAATAATTTTCTTGGATCCTCACCATACTTCAACGGAAGTTGCGGCTCAAGATTTCAAAGTTGTTAGAGGGAATAGTGGTCATTGTATCTCAATGTATCTTTTCCATTATATATATTACCATTTTCCAAACTTTGTAATTATCCATGGAGTCTCGCCATTCGCAGACTACCATTCGATCAATAAAATTTGATCTTTTATCCAATTCTTTGTATTTCTTATTTTATTCAGCGTAGAAAGACTCCGTTTATTATTAATAATAATATTCAAAGCGAAAAGATTAAATAACAAAAATTGTTTTTCAAAAAGAATTTAAAACATACTTTTACTTTAGATTTCGTGATTCGAGAGAAAAATAAAGATGGTGATCCCAGGAATGGAAGAACTCCCGTAATTTTGAGAAGTTTTGTTTTCCCCAGGAAGGTTTTCTCAGGTTGTTTTTCGCTGGTATGCGTGTGCTTGTTATATATTAAAGACGATTCCAATTACCGTAAGGTGCAGTATCGGTTTTGTAATCCTGGTGTCCCCAGTCAAGTTTTGGTTTATTTTCTGTTTCTTGGTTTTTCTTGGTTTGAGGTCTTTATTCCGGATTCCTTAGTGAGATCTTCCCTCATATGACAAAAGGTCTTGTTCCCTTGGTGTGTTGAGACGAACTATTTGCAAAATGTCGCTCTTTCTGCAGTATTGGCATTATTGTTGGTATTGATTCCCCAGGAAAGCTATCCCAGGGCATCTTTTGTTGGAACAGGCTTGCATGATGTGAAGACTAAATCCAAGTTTCCCCTGTGAAGGTTTTCTATTTGATAGAAGTCTTTTCTCCCCGCGCATGTTGAGATTTGACTCATTTACGAAGCATCTTCCTTTCGGTTGTACTTACACTTTGTTTGATTTCCTGATAATCGGGCAAGGGTAATGTTTTGTTTAAGAAGTGTTGAAATGGTTATCAAATTTTTGGGTTTCCACTCACCAAGTGTTGGGTTTGATTTAAAATCCCCATAAGATTGGTTCCTTGTTGTAATGTTTGACTTCTTAACTCTTCAAGTTGTTGTCCCCATGATATTTCCTACTTTTTCCCCAGAAAAGTTGGTGTAATACTTACTCTCAATATTGAAGAATGCATCTCTGTTTTCCCCAATGAAGAACGTATCTTGGTTTCCTCTCTTTGATGTTGTGTCGACCTCCCCAATAAAGATAGCACGAGGTCCTCGGTTGATATCTCGATGATGAGGCACTATACCCCCTAATAAAGTTTGTTTGGTTTTTCTCCATTGAAGTCAGCTCGAAATACTCATTTGATGTTTTGCTGATATGGTTTCCATCTGCCTTGTTTGAAATCAGTATCACAATCTCCAGTATAAGTGTAGACCGTGAAATTATTTGTTTTTCCATTGAAGTCTGAGTGCCATTCCCCAGTGGAGCACGGTGAAGGATGTTATACCCCTGTATCTCTACTATTTTGTCGCTATGATTTGTTTGCTTCCTAATTATGTTCCACCCCAGTGAAGTTAAGTCGCGAAATAGGATTTTGCTTCCTCAGTTGGTCCTTATTTTTGTTATGGGATTTTCATCCTGGATGAAATTTAGCCGAGTGTTGTTGGTGCTCGAGTTGGCTTTGCATGTTTATCCCTAGTGTTATATGTCTGTCTTGTCAGCATATACATGATAACACTCATACATTCATACATACATCATGCATAGCTAAATTTAGCAAATCATTGTTCATTCACATTCATTAATATTTTGTTGACATATTACCCTGTTTTGCAGAGTTGGGTTGTCCTCTCTCCAATAGAGTGTCGGCTTTAAGCAGAAAGTGTATATTCCTTCAATTTCCCCACTGAGTTATCCCTCGTGGAAGATTTTTGCTTTAGCCTTCCTGTACAGTTTCTTGTCTGGATAGACCAGTTTCCCTCTTGAGTTTATTTCTCAAAGGATGTATTTTAATTGACTATTTCACTCCAGTTTATTTATGGTTTGAATCTTTATTTCCCAGCAATATCATTACTTTGGATCTCTGCAAGCTTCGACCTTTGGTTTGAAAATGTGCATTTATTTTGCACGAGAAAAAATTATCTCCTCAGCAGAAATATATTGGCATCCCCCCAGGAAGTCATGATCCATTCCCCAGGAAGTCATGATCCATTCCCCAGGAAGTCATGATTCATTCCCCAGGAAGCCATAATATTCCCCCTCAGAGAGTCATTTTTTACAATCCTCTATGACAGCAAGTAGAAAATATCTTTATTTGAGCAACTTGTACTTCCCCGTAAAAGTCAACATTACTTTCTTTTTTGATATCTTCTCTATGAGTGGATAGTTTGCAATACATTGCCAAGTTACTCCAGTGGATGGAAAGTCTTTCAATATGACAAAGACAATTTATCGTGAAGTCCTTGCAAGTGGTAGTCTCTTTATTTGAGACAGTTTATATATTACCCTTTCCAGGCGGAGTGCCTCGGTTAAAGAAGAAGTTGAGACCCGTTCTAGGTGAAACGCCATGATTTTGGGAAAAGATTGTTATCTTTTTGCTACCCTCAGTGAACGTTGGTAGTTCATCATTAGTGAACGGTGGTGCTATGTTATTTTCTCTTTCTACCTTCAGTGAACGTTGGTAGGTCACCATCAGTGAAAGTTGGTGATTGTTATCTTTTTGCTACCCTTAGTAAATGTTGGTAGATCATCGTCAGTGAACGGTGGTGCTATGATATTTTCTCTTTCTACCTTCAGTGAAAGTTGGCAGGTCACAATCAGTGAAAGTTGGTATTTTTTATATTTTTGCTACCCTCAGTGAACGTTGGCAGTTCATCGTTAGTGAAAGGCGATGCTATGATATATCTTCTCTCTACCTTCAGTGAAAGTTTGTAGGTCACCATCAGTGAAAGTTGGCGATTGTTACCTTTTTGCTATCCTCAGTGAACGTTAGTAGTTCACTGTCAGTGAATGGAGGTGCTATTATCTTTCTCTTTCTACCTTCAATGAAAGTTGGTAGGTCACCTTCAGTGAAAGTTGGTGTTTCTTATCTTTTTGCTACCCTCAGTGAATGTTGGTAGTTCATCGTTAGTGAAAGGCGATGCTATGATATATCTTCTCTCTACCTCCAGTGAAAGTTGGTAGGTCACCATCAGTGAAAGTTGGCGATTGTTATCTTTTTTCTACCCTCGGTGAACGTTGGTAGTTCATCGTCAGTGAACGGTGGTGCTATGTTATTTTCTCTTTCTACCTTCAGTGAAAGTTTGTAGGTCACCATCAGTGAAAGTTGGTGATTGTTATCTTTTTGCTACCCTTAGTAAACGTTGGTAGTTCATCGTCAGTGAACGGTGGTGTTATGATATTTTCTCTTTCTACCTTCAGTGAAAGTTGGCAGGTCACCTTCAGTGAAAGTTGGTGTTTGTTATATTTTTTCTACCCTCGGTGAATGTTGGTAGTTCATCGTTAGTGAAAGGCGATGATATGATATATCTTCTCTCTACCTTCAGTGAAAGTTGGTAGGTCACCATCAGTGAAAGTTGGCGATTGTTATCTTTTTGCTACCCTCAGTGAACGTTGGTAGTTCACTGTCAGTGAACGGCGGTGCTATTATCTTTCTCTTTCTACCTTCAGTGAAAGTTGGTAGGTCACCTTCAGTGAAAGTTGGTGTTTGTTATCTTTTTGCTACCCTCAGTGAACGTTGGTAGTTCATCGTCATTGAACGGAGGTGCTATGATATTTTTTTTCCCTCCACCTTCTGTAAACATTGGTATCTCATCGTTAGTGAAAGTCGGTGTTGTTATTTATTTTATCTTTCTACCTTAGGTGAACGTTGGTAATTTCGCCTTCAGTAAAAGTTGGTGTATCCTTTGACCTATTACCATCCTATTTGAGTAGGGTCTTTTGATCCGCTAGTGATTTATTTTCCTGGTCGGGTTTCTCTTTTGATTCCTTTTTTCCTTTGCTACATCCCTAGTGGTGTTTTGCATCCCTTTGAAGTTGTTCATATGCATTCATACCCATAAACATTGCATGGCATCTCAAGTACAAAAATAGGGTTTATTTTATATTAAAGTATCTTCGGTCGCATCGACACAAATATTTTTAACCTTTGTATCTCCGGATAGAAGAAACTTAAATAAGGGCAGCTATTGTACCCCAATTTTTTCTCCTAAGATCCCTTCATCATACCATATTGATTCAATCAAAACAAGATCACATTATGGCTTTTGGTTCTCATCCCCATATTTAGCTTTGCTCTTTGAGGAATCACCAAGCACCTTGACTTGTTTTTATTTTGTAATCATTCATGTTTTGTTTTTAATTTTCCTTTTAATTAATAAAATGCAATGTTGGTTTGTCTTACTTGTTAATAATGTAGGTAAAGGCAATGTGGCTTAGCAAGTTGATCCATGGGTTTATGAGTTTATTTCCATGCTCTAGTCAATAAAGCTTGAGAAGTTCAAACCTCATCATTAAAGTTATGTTGGAAGAATTGGGATGGAAAGGTTTATCTTGGTTCCCCACATTTAAAATTTATCAAGATTGATTCAAAAGTACAAGGGGTTGATTGAAGAAGTTGTCATGTTTGGACAACCTCTTGTTTCCATTGGTCACAAGTGCATATTTCTCTCAATTCTCAAGATATGAAATTGGTTTTGGTTTCTATGAGATCTCATTATCATCCTAAAAAACTTCTATTTACAAAGCCAGAGTTTTGGTACAAGAAGGTTGTTCAAAATTGTCCAAGTTCCTCAAAGCATTTTCTTTATCTAGGAGCTAGGGTTTTGAACTTCAAAGAATTATATCTTTCTCATATTTTGGTATTTTTGAGTGATTCCAAATCCATCCTTCCCTTCAAAGGGTTTTTAACTAATCACTTCTAAAGTTTCAAGGAGTTTTCATGTGGAAGAAACTTGATGATTAAGAAATATTACAAGTCCTCCAGATGAACCCCCAATTTCTCATGTGTGACTTCAAATGATCATAACTTGGTTAATTTTTATCACCTTGAGCCCACACTTTTTCTATAATGATCTTGAGAATGTTAACTTTATTCCTTATTTTATGTGAAAAGTGAGAAAATGTATGGAAGATGCCCTAAGGATACAAAAGATTATAGGTCATTTCATGATTATTTGCCAACTTCAACAATTCATAACTCTCTCAATTTTTTGAGATTTTGAATGGTTCAAGTTTCAAAATGTCATTCAAGAGGTATATTTCATTCCATCTTTTTGTTTCAAGAGCAAATTCCAAGTAGAAGGTCATTTTTGGATGAAAAACATTATAGGTCACTTTCGAAGAAAAAACTTGAAATATTTCTAAGTATGGAAAGTCCTCCTTTTTCCCCCAACTTTGACTCATTGCAACTTTCAGCTCAAACATCCATTTGATTCCATTCCTTTCCCATTGCAAATCTTGTAACCTCATCTTTCTAAAGCATCAAGAACCATGCCCTAAGACCCCTTGAGCTGAGCATGCCATTAATTTGAACTTGGTACCTTGAAACAGAAGTTTGTTCAAAATCATAATTTGAAATAATTTATTTAGCTTCTAAACACTTTGTTTCTGCGTGTTTTTGCTTCTAAACATGTTTAGTCAACTTCCAGAAGTGATTAACATAGAAAAATGCGCGTTTTGGATGAGTTTTGATAAAAGTAGAAGTCACACTTTTCTTGTTTGCAACTTCACACGATTTCCCTCCAAACTTCATCATTTCACACGCTTGAACATTCCATTTGATTCCCTATAAATAGAGGGTCATCCCTCATTCATTTCCTCAAGCTTGAATAGCCAGAATCACCCTGCCAAACTTGCTCCATAACTCAATTTTCTGTAACTTCGAAATCAGTGTTCAAGCCTTTTTCAATCCAATTTTTCTATCAATTCACCTTCCTTGATCTTCTCTGAAGCTAACCATACAATTAACTTCAAGAATCATGCCCTATACTGCTCCATAGAAGTCCAATTTCAGATATGTGCAACTCAACTTCAATAGGTAGATTTCTCTATCAATTCTTTAAAACTTTGATATCATTGTGAAGCACTCATTGCCCTGGTTCTAGTCGCAACACTTTCTTTCATCTAGAAACATGTTTTGACCATGAAATTTCAAATCCCTTTTCAAAACTTTCCTTCCAAATTGCTTGAGCTGCAATTTATATAAATTTGTCGTGAAGGTGTGGTTGTCTTCGTCTTGAAGAGACGAAGCGAATGGCATATGTCTGAGCTTCTGATTTTACAGTTTGAGAGACCTACAATTCACGTTGGCTGGAGGTTGAAGATGACGAACGTGTCATCTTCCAACCAATGAGGGTGTGCCACTTGTTTTTTTTAAATCTGATTTAATTAATTATTCAGTGATTTATTCACTAAAGTCCATAACATGCACAACGCGCCAAGTCCACCTGATTTGTTTACTAACGCGTTTTGACATTGATCGGATGGCCCATATTTTTTTGGTTTGATATTTTATTTTCTGATCTTTATTTTAATTATTTTAAATTTAAAAAAAAATCATAGAAAAATCATTTTTAGTCCAAAAAATATGAAAAAAATATGAAAAATATTTTTGATTTTTCTCTTTCTGATTTTTATATTCTCACAAATTTATTTTGTGTTTTGATATTTTTTTATAAATTTTCACTTTATTTGAATTGTTTTAAATGTTTAAAAATACTTTTATGCATTTTTAATTTCTGAAAAAATTATGGAATGATCCAATGATATTGTGACAAAAATTGGTGACCTCATTTAGTTTTTATTTCTGACTTTGTTATTTTTTTATCATTTTTGTTTTATTTTACTCATTCCTTTTAATTTTAAAAATAGTTTCTGACTTTAAAAAATTACCAAAAATTTTATAAAAATATTTGAGTCATTTTTCTGATTTTTCTATGGTCTTACTTTTTATTTCTTGATTAATTTGAACATAGTTAATATTTTTCTCTTTTATTTCTATTTAAAAAAACATTATAAAAACCTTTTTTTAATGTATATATTAAATGCAATATTATTTTGTGATTATTTTCTGGCTGATCTTGGGTTGAGTTTTTTATTATGGACTTTATTAACATCATTGGATCCATGGTGTTGAGTCTAACTCCATAAAAATGGATGAATGATTTTAATAATAGTTTGATTAAAATTTAATTCAAATATGGTTTGTATATTCTTCCACACCCCTCTTCATCTCATCCCTTTCTTATTGCACTAAGTGTTATTGGAGCATGATCTCCATATTATATCTCAAAACAAAAGGTGTATAGATTGCTATTGACCGGCCTCAAAATAGGCGTGACTTCTATATAAGTCCACTTACGATTGCTTAACATAGCGCTAAATTTTGTCCCAATTAAAATAAATGATCATTCGTGGCCCAAACCTATGTTTGCAAGCACAAGTATATTAATTTGATCTCTTTGATCCAATAACCTTGAGATTCACTGTGTGGACACTTTGGTCCTACCAATCCTCTAATGGATCTACAACATTTTTGGTCAACTTGGATCACTTAAATATTTTTGATCATTAAATGATACTTTTGAGGAATTCCAAATGGGTGATATACTTGACAAAAAGCAAATGCAACTTGTTGTGTGGAGGATTTGGTTTTATAAATCCTCTAATGAGTTCCAAATACAAGTTTCAAGATGGTTATCCAACTAACCAATGATTATTAAATTGTTTTTACTTTATGCTTTTATTTTTATGCTTTATGTACCATTTACTTTAAGCATTACATTTCGTGCTATTTTTATTTTGCTCACTTGAGTATTTATATACTTGTTATTCTTATTTTGCTCACTTGAGCTTTTCTCTTCTCTTTAAAGACACCTAATAATCAACATTAACCATAAAAGACTTTAATGATACTTGGACTATTTGGTTACTATCCTTGGCATTATGGATTATTGGACTTCTTGGACTTAGGATTATAAACCTTGGCCTATGTTTGAGACCATGGACCTTAATTGATATTTTGTCTGGAGTTCTTGAGGTTTACCTCAAGTCATTGCATTGTTTGTTTGTTTTGTGTGAAGGTTATTGTGATTACATTCTTTTTTTGTAATCTGGAATTCACCTGTATATAGTCGTTATTCTGCCCAATTTTTGGGAAGATTTAATACACTTGAAGTTTAGTTTTCTCAAGAGGTCTGGTATCTTTGCTTGCTTGGTTACAATCCAAAGAATGGGAATTCTATCTTGACTCATAATGTCGGTTATTGGCTTCTTATTGGTTAGAAGGTTCTCATCCCTATCTTTTACCTTATGCTTTAGGATATTCTCTTCTTCTCCTCCCACCTTCTTTAATTTCAAAAATCTTCTTCCTCTTTTTGAAAACTCTTCTTTGTTTTTAAACTTAAACTACTTTCATAATAAACTTTGATCTAGGTCTATGCATTTTCAAAACCTTTTCATCAATAAACTTCAATCGACTTAATAATACCTTGACATTTTTGTAAGAAGACTAAAAGTCAATCAATCTCATTTAAAATGTTTTTGCCACTTTGGCTTTATATTTTAAAACTTTTATAAGACTCTTGTCAATCCTTGTAGTGATGCAAACAACTATACTTCTATAATATGTAGTGAAGAGAGATATTTTCCACTTGGGTGTTGAGTGAGGCATTGTTGATTTCAAAATCCAAGCCATATCCTCCACTGTGAGATGATGCAAATTCTCCTTTTTCATGATTGTGGGTAGTAAGTATGTTTTCCACACGGACAATGACAATGATGTATATTTCATAAAATTAACCAACACACTTGTGTTTTAAATTTTTTTTTAAAAGAGGAACTACGTGTACCCCGATCCCCTATTGCACGAAAGGTGGTACGTAGGCACTAAAGGTTCGCAACCGCGAAGGGTGCAAAAATCATAAAAAATATATTTCTTCTCTCACCTCTACCATCTATTTTACATACAACATTTTATAGCCAAAATATATAGATTTTACAAAGAGGTTCCTGCAGAGTACCGTAGATGTTTAGGGTGCTAATACCTTCCCTTTGCATAACCAACCCCCTTACCTTGAATCTTTCCCCCTCTTTTTGGGTTATTCGCTCTTTTCCCATTCCTTTGGAAACAATAAAGCACGGTGGCGATTTTTATTTTGATTTGTATAAGTCTAGTCAATCCAATGGCTTAGTCTTAAACATTTCTACCGCTACACTCCCAAGAACCCCAATACAGCTTCTCCTCGTTACAACTTGAATGCTCAATGTGCCTATCATTCTGAAAGCCCTGAGCATGATACAAACGACTGTTGGGCCTTGAAGAATAAGATACAAGACCTTATCGAGAGAATGAGATTGAGTTTGATCCCCTAGAAACACCTAATGTTATAATTGCGCCAATGCCCAAACACGGTCAAGGTGTCATTGCTATTGATGATGAGTGTTTTGTTTCCTCCGTGAATGATTTAACCACTCCTCTTTTGAACATTAAATATAATCTATTGTGAGTCGGTCTGTTTCCGAGTTGTGATGAAAGTTTTCACTTATGCATGTCTCTACCCAATGGTTGTTTGTTACTGAAGATAGGCGTCCAATGTTTGATGGCTAACAAAGAAATCCTGTTTGAAAAATTTCCTCTTATCATAAATTCTTGTGAAGATGTATCAATAATCACCATCTCCGACAATCCTACCAGGGTCTCCACCAAAAGACCCGTTAGGATTACATCTGTTCCAAAGTCTGCTCCCCTAATCATCACCATGCTAAGGCCAATACCATATTCCTCAAATAAATTTGTTCCCAGGAACTATGGGGCTGACGTCTATTACCATGGCTTCAAGCAAGATCTATTTGCTATCAAAGACAAAGTTGCTGAAGAAACTGGTCCTAACATCGTCAATATCGTTTGGACCAGTAAGATAACAAGAAGTGGAAGGATCTTCTCACCTGAGATCTCTCCAAAGACCACTGCTACTCCTGTAATTATTCTCGCTACCGCTCCTACGAGCATTCCCAGTGATACTCCTGTTGACAATCCTACTGTTATCTCTGCGACCAAGACAAGGGGCAAGGAGGTGTTATCTGAGCTTGTCCAGAAGAAGGCGCATTCAGAGGATATTCCTGAAGCTTCTAGAAAGGAGATAGAAGAGATACTAAAAATAATCAAGAAAAGTGACTACAACGTCGTGGAACAGTTGGGGAAAACCCCCTCGAAAATATCAATGTTGGCCTTACTTTTGTGATATGAGGCCCATGCAAAAGCCTTGGTAAAGTTACTAAAAACTGCCCGCGTGCCCCAAGAGACTTCCATTGAACAATTTGAGAATTGTGTGGCCAGTCTAATTGCTGCTAACGGATTGGGCTTTTCTGACACCGACTTGACTCCCAAAGGAAGGAAACACAATGATTCCTTGCATGTTTCTATTGAGTGCGGGGGAACTACACTAGCCCATGTTCTGGTGGATACGGGCTCATCGCTGAATGTCTTGCCCAAAAACGCTCTTGATCGGCTAGACTGCGAGGGACTCACTTTAATGCCTAGCAACATTGTAGTGAGGGCCTTTGATGATTCTAAGAGGATAGTGCACGGAGAAGTTGACATCCCTATAAAAGTTGGAACTCAGACTTTTGATTCAACTTTCTATGTGATGGATATCCTCCCTTCCTATTCCTGTCTTTTGGGCCGACCCTGGATTCATGGCGCTGGTGTCGTCACCTCTACCTTACATCAAATGTTGAAGTACCCAATCAAGGGAAAGATCATCACTGTCCATGGGGAGGAATAGTACATGGTTAGTCACTTGAACTTTTTCAGGTATGTAGAAGTGGATGGTGAGTTTATTGAAACTACATGTCAGCATTTTGAGGAAGTCCCATAAACAGTTGCGACAGTAAAGAGTACTACCAATACTCCAAAGATTACTAGATCGCCATTCAAAATTTCCTCTTTGAAGGATTCTAGAGTAGTGGTTGAGGAAGGTGGATGCACCATCTGGGGTTAAATTCGGAATATTCCCTACAAGTCTAACAAATTTGGTTTGGGTTTTACTTCGGAGGCCCAAAGAGTTGTTCGACGAACTCTCATCGGGGGGCCAACTTTACGTATCAGCTATCAAGGAGTCAATGCAATGGAAGACAGTGACGGCAACTATGATATGGACGAGTGGATTTTTCTAACCATCAACAGAGGACTCAACAATTGGGAAGCCAAAGAATTCCTCCCTATTACTTTTATTCAAGAGTAATTGTATTAAATTTTGTCAGACTTGTAATAATTAAACAATTTAGACTTTAAAACCTTGTGTCTTACCCGAGGCACAATGGTCCATTTGTGAGGGTTGTTACTTCATCTTCATATGTCATCAATAAATCATGGACATTTTTGCATGCAAAATTTTACGCTCTTTGTTTTTCTTTTTACCCTTTTAATTTCAAAGATAGCTATGCTCTTACACATACTCACATATCAAAATGAAGATCCACATCCACTCAGGATCCCATGGGTAACGATTCTGCTATGGCCTATCATGACTTTGAAAATACGATCTACCAAGCCGAAGACGAAGGTGAGGAAGATTGTGAGGTACCAGGGGACCTAGCCAGGTTATTGCAACAGGAAGAAAGGACCATATAGACCCCCGAAGAGCCAGTGGAAATAGTTAACTTAGGTACTAAAGAGGACAGGAAAGAAGTCGAGATAGGTGCCAACCTAGAGCCTAGTGTCAAGAAGCGCTTAACTCAGTTACTACATTACTATGTTGAGGTCTTTTCCTGGTCATACAAAGACATTCCAGGTGTAATATGGTGGCAGAACCGACTGTTAATACTGGTTTGCATTTTGTATTCGCAAATGTCACGGTAAGCAAGAGTCGCCACCAACTTTTCTTTTATCCAATAAAGGAAAGGGTGAAAAGAACATAAAAATACCTTTTTCGAGATTTTCTGAGTAAGTGGGGTAGATTTTGGAAAGGGAAGGTGTTAACACCCTTTCCATCTGTGGTTTTCCATGGGATCTTAGGTACTTGCTCATTTTTTTAAACTGTTTTCGTGTTTGAGTGTTTTAAAAGATTTTTTTGCTTTACGATAACTCTTGTATCAGTCCTCAAGAGTGTGATAAAGCATTTTTGAAAAAGAAGTTTGAAAATGTGTAAGTGTAAAAAGAATCAAGTTTGAGCAAGTACTTAAGAATTATCTACCTACTCGAAAGAGGATGTTCTTTTCCTTCTACCCTTTAGATAGTGCTATCCTACTATTAGTCAGTAGGTAGCCCAATCATTGGATATTGAGGGACTATCGAAAGGGACACTTATGGTTATTAAAGGCAACATGTAGAGATACCTTAGCATTTCGAAGGGACTGTCATCATATAGGCAACATTGAGGGACACGATCATTTCTCGTAGGCAACTCGAGGGACAGTAAGGGACCATGATCTTTTATGATCACTTTTTAAGTTGAGGGTCATTGCTAAGATATCCCTACGTTCGAGGGACATGACCATTTATGAGGCGACCAAGTGAGGAGTACCCTAAGGGTGCAAGTGTGCAACAGTGTGCTTTTTTCAGATAATTTATCTTATGTCAGTGACCTAATGATTATTTGATTCTTGTCATGCACGCCTAATTTACTAACAGTTCATAGACAAGCACATAAGGAATATAAAAGCGAGAAATAAAAGTTCCTACGCTATTACAGGGATTTGGTGTAGATACATAAATAATGAACGAAAAGTAAAATGCGAAAATTGTAAACCCTAATTAACTATTACAAACCGGGCACAGTTACATAAATAATAAAAAATAATCGTATGGAAAATAATAACACGCGAAAATTAAGACTGGCCTGCGTTCGAAACCATAAAAGTCTAATTGTTTATTAAAATTATTTTTTGGTATTTTATGAAAAAAGATTTGAAATTTAACCTAATCTCTAATTAATTTTAATTAATGAAATAGATCAAAATAATTAAATCAAATTAATTTATTTATCAAAAATTAAATTTAATTAGAAAAAACCTAAGTCTATTATTTTTTGTGATTTTTTTATTTTTATAATTTTATGATTTAAAGAAAAAATAATAAACAAAAAAATATAAATTAAATAAAAAGAATAAAGAAATTGAGAAATGGGCCTGAGGGGGTGAGAAACCCAATTGGAGGGTGTGCTGGAATTTCTGCTATGGGCCCAGATCTGTTGGCCCATAGTCTGTGTTGGATCAAGTGTTATTGGGGAAGGAAGGTCCATCACAGGGAAGCATTTCTGGGCGCTGGATCTGGAGAATGAGGGATCCAATGGTGATGATGATAAAGCATATGGTACGCGCGCTTGGAGTTGAACCACTGAATCTGCAAAAAATTCATTAGAAAAAATAAACTACAAGACCTGTGAATCGAACCTAGGTCTCTTCCCTTCGCAAGTGTCCTTTCTACCACCAAGCCACTTTGTTTATTAGTTATGTAAAATAAACAATAATAATATATGCAAAACAGAATTGGATTCCAGGTCATCAAAGCAAGCGCATACAATGGTCCCACTGAAATTTAAATAAACCAATCAAAACATATGAAACTACCATGCATGGTCTTCGCCTGGGTCATAGAAGTCAACGACACCAGAGCTGCACTCTGGTCGTCTTCTCCGGCCAAGCAAAAATTGGATCTATAAAAATACGCAGAATCAAAGCCCCAAATTCAGGCTACCCCCCTATTTTGGGGTCTACGAGTTCAATGGTGATGACCATTTAGCCCGAGGAGACCTGTATCATCCTGTTCATGCATTGGCCATTTTCAAGCCCTAGCCATGGCAACCTGCATTCTAAGCCTCTATCTTTTCATGTAGTACGTTAGGATGATTCAAAACAATCATATGAATGCAAATGTATGATTTAGATCAAATCGCGTGTGTTAAGAGATTCAAATACAATTTTTTTACCAAAAGGTTGTGACTTGGTTGGCCGATTTCAAGCTGCTTCAGTCGTGGATGAAGGTTGATATGGCTTCTTGGGACCTTAAGGAGGAAGATTGGCTCCGTTGTTTTGATCAACAAGGGCTGGAACTAGTGCTTTTGATTTTCACGATTTCTTGAAATTTTGCAAATTCTCTAGGGTTCCTGTTAGGCTGGCTGCGCATGTTCTTTTGACCTAGGGTTATTGTGCTTATGTAGTGTATCTCATTAGGTTTAATCACAACCCAAAAAATCAATTCTAATCATTTTTAAAGCACAAATAATTTCATCAAAACTTGCTAAAACAAAAAATCTCCTTCTCCTTTTGTCTCATGCGTTTTTGTTTGATCATGCAAGCCTGTTTTTTCCCATATTTGATAAGAAAAAGATTCACAATCAAAACTTTTATTATTTTTATTATTTACTTTATCTAATTTTGCATTTTAAAGGATAAAATGTCAAAGTAAATAGTATAAATAATAAAATAATGCATGACTTAGCTCAAGGGTTGTAGGCCATGTTAACAACAAGTTCCGAGTATGAAAATATGGGCCCATTTGGAAAAAATTAAAGTTAGGTCAATATTGGCTTTATGCATTTCTCCAAAAATTGGTTAACTTTAACAATGCATATATCTCTCATTTTTAACCCTAAGAGAGTGTTCCTTGACTTTTTGGAGAGCTTAGGATGTCCTCTAAACAACCCTTTTGATTTCATCTTAATTGGATCATCCATGCTCATGTAAGGAGCTTTGACCCAAAAGGTGTTTTTGTTGACTTTTTGAAAGGACCTATAATGTATGGGCTTGTATCTTTTGATTAGGGAATTTCATGAACTTGAGTGATCAAGAGAAGTTTTAGGGAATTGGATTATCTTCAAAATGAGCCTTGGTGGAAAAATTTCTGATAAAGTATGAGAAAGTTATGCCTGGTCAAAGTTTGGTTAACTTTTCCTATAGAAACCCTAATTTGCTATTTTTGACTTTTGATGAGTTAGGAGAATTTCTTGAGGAATCATGATAAAACCTTGATCAAATGATGGATATTACTTCAAAATGTTGATGCTGACCAAAAATCTTAAAGTTTGACTGTATTTGGACCACAATTGACTTTTGACCTAGTATAGTTGATTTCTAAGCATTTGAGCAGTTGATTGAGCAAACTTGTAATTCAAGGCATGAAATTTGGCATGGATGATCTCGAGGACATATTAGGACAATGGAGAACATTTGGAATTCTTGGGACTCACACATTTTGCTTAAAATTGATACCCTAGTCGAGGTTCATTGCCTTAGGAGGAGAATTTGTCTGGTCAATTCTTAGTCATCCTAGGGCAATTGAGGACCTCTAGAAGCATGTCTTGAGTGAAAATGGAAGGGAAAATTTTGGGGTATAACAGCTACCCATGTTCAATCTTCTTAGACCTGAGGATGTAGATTGGCTAGTCTGCCTTTTGTAATCTGAAGGTGGAAGATGATTGAACACTAGAGTACCCAAAAATTTGCACTCGTCTGAAATGATACTTGACTGTATAGATAACATCGAGAATGGGATTACAAATTCCATTTGGAAAAGATGACAGAAGATCATCGGGGATGGTCTTAAAGATGCCATCCAGAGGATATGACAGAGAGTCGTCAGAGATGGGCTTAAAAATGCCATCCAGAACAATATTGGCTTCACGAGATATTCCTTTGTGGGGATTCCTATGCTTGTTATTGGGGAGGACTCTGTTGAGGAATGTTGATCTTTTTTCGGGAAATAAAGTTTAGGAGCTTCAGTTGTCGATTACTTTATTGGGGAGTCATCTCTTGATTGAAGAGATGGAAGTGAACTGTTATCTGGTTCGGATCCAGGCTTCACAGTGACTCATTGAGGATAATAAGGCTGATTGTTATCCGGTCGTATTCCAGGCTTCACAGTGACTTACTGGGGGAATGAGATTAAATTGTTATCTGGTTGGGTCCAGGTTTCAGTGATTTAAAGAAATTAAGATGTTATTTTGACGGATTTGGGCTTTAACTTGAATTTGAGGTATACTACTATCTGGTCAAGTCCAGGCTTCATAGTAATTGACAGAGTAAATTGCTATCTGGTTGGATCCCAGGCTTCACAATGTCTTGAATTGTTGATTGACTATTATCCGGTTGGATTCTGGGTTTCAGCCATGATGTTAACTATTATCTGGTCGAGTCCAGGCTTCACAGTATGGTGAACTGTTATCTGGTCGTATTCCATACTTTGCGGTATGGTGAACTGCTATCTAGTCGTATTCCATACTTTGCAGTATGGTGAACTACTATCTGGTCGTATTCCAGGATTTGCAGTTTCTTTGACTGGATTAGAGATTAGAAAAATCTTAGTATCGATTTAACTGAACCAGAGAAAAGTCTTGAGTTGTCTTCAACTGGAATAGAAATCAAGAAAATCTTAGTATCGATTTAGTTGAACCAGAGGAAGGTCTTGAATTAACTTTGACTGGAATGGAAATAAGAAAAATCTTAGTACCGATTTAACTGAACCAGACAGAAGTCTTTGGATATCTTCAACTAGAGTAGAAATCACAGGGATCTTAGTGTCGATCTAACTGAACCAGAGAAGGTCTTGAATTAACTTTTACTGGAATGGAAATCAGAAAAATCTTAGTATCGATTTAACTGAACCAGACAAAAGTCTTGGAATATCTTCAATCGGAATAAAAAACAGATGGATCTTAGTGTCGATCTAACTAAACCATAGAATGTCTTGAATTAACTTTGACTGGAATGGAAATCAGAAAAATCTTAGTATCGATTTAACTGAACCAGACAAAAGTCTTGGAATATCTTCAACCGGAATAGAAATCAGAAAGATCTTAGTATCGATCTAATTGAACCATAGAAGGTCTTGAGAACGTCTTTCTGAGGAATATGCTGAAATAGCCCTTCGTTAGGCATGGCTTTTGAGAAGACTACTAGGTCACGTAACTAGTCAACAATGTTTATTGATTTGATCTTTCCTGAAAATAGTAAAGAGTTAGTCATATGCAATGTCATGATGTATGAAATGCATTGTGATAATGTTCTCAAAATAAATGAGATTATGATGTATGCGATGTTTATGCGCATGCCATGATGTATGAATATGGGATGCTATTGCAATATTTCTTAGTCTCGGAAAACAAATCCCTGACTGCTACTGAAGAGTATTGGGAAGTTGACTCCTTCATTTCTGTTGGGGATGATGAATGGAGATGATTCGCTGGGGATTTCCTCTTTCCGTTTAAGGATATTTTGTCGGGGATTGACTCTATGGAGAGAGATAATGTTCTGTTGGAAGGTTTGTCGATGTAGAGAAATAAACTCTGTTGGGGAATAAACTTCCGCAGTTTGAGAAATAAACTCTACCCGGGAGGAGGTTTTATAAATTGTTTGAAATTATAAAACTCGGCTGGGGAAAACAAATTTCGACTCTCTGAAGGAACTTTTCCGGAGGAGGTAATTCCTGCTTGAGGAAGGGAGAGATCAAAACTTCCGTTGTTTCTACTCTATGGGGAACATAGACATCACGGGGTCATATGTAGCGGTGACTTTGTCTCAAACTATCTCTGGCCCTGTACCATGCTGGAAAGAGTAACTGTCGGGACGTCAAATTGTTTTTTAGACTTTTCCCCGTTTCTTAAAATCATTAGTAATTGTATTTCTGTTTCTTATGCAAGTATTTGTGAACAATGATCATATTTAAATGCATATGTCAAAAAAAATCATTGGACGTTTTTTCAAAACAAAACAGAAAAATAAAACAAATAGTTTTGGTACTTTCAAGGAACGATTTGTATTGATTTTTTTGAAGCTCGCCTATAACAGGAATTTTGTACAAAGAGACTAACGTTATAGTAGGATAACGCCGTCATAAAAAAATTAAAATTACACAAGATAGTGTATAAAGAGAAAACAACTATGTGTAATAATCCCGTTGAGTTTCAATTTTTCTATTGCCCCTATGTCTTTGAGCGTCTTATCACTTTGCTATTTGTTCGAAGATGACTGGATTGATTGGTACCATGTGAGCTTGATAGTTGATACTGAAGTCTGATCACAAGGTGATCCAATGGGACATAGTTATACACTTCAAATCCCTAACTTTTGCCTGGGCCGCCCTTTCGGGTTTTCAATCCACAGGGATACCCTTTTTTGCCCAAGCCTTCCATTCAGGTTTTCGACTTGCCGAGTGTATAGTTTTTCCATATGTATATCCCTTATTTTTGCCCTTATTTTTTCCTAAGCCAGTCAACCTAGCGGGTCTTTATTTATGCGTAGTATCTTTTCACTATGTCCGCATTAACAGGGTGAGGAAGGTCGTCACCATCCATGGTGGTCAAAATCATGGCTCTACCGGAAAATATGTTTTTGATCACAAATGGACCTTCGTACGTGGGAGTCCATTTTCCCTTGGGATCACCTTGTGGAAATATGATGCGCTTGATTACCAGATCACCCACTTGATACACTTGGCGTCTGACCTTTTTGTTGAAAGCTTTGATCATTCGCTTTTGGTAGATCTGACCATGACAGACAGTTTAAGCCTTTTCTCATCAATCAGATTCAGTTGATCAAGTCAAGTATGGATCTAATCATCTTCATTCAATCCCGTATCCTTCATGATCCTCAAAGAAGGGATCTGAACCTCAATAGGAAGGACAACCTCCATACCATATATAAGAGAATAAGGTGTTGCCCTTGTTGACGTACGCGCTGAGGTGCGGTAACCATGAAGAGAAAATGGTAACACCTCATGCCAATCTTTGTATGTCACCGTCATTTTCTGTATGATTTTCTTAATGTTCTTATTAGCAGCTTCCACAGTGCCATTCATCTTTGGCGGGTAAGGGGAAGAATTATGATGTTGGATCTTGAATTGTTTACAGAGTTCGGTGATCATTGTATTGTTGATATTTGTACCATTGTCTGTAATGATTCTCTCTGGTACACCATACCAACAAATCAGGTTATGCTTGATAAACCGCGCCACAACATTCTTGGTAATAGTAGCAAAAGAGACATCCTCAACCCACTTCGTCAAGTAATCAATGGCTACTAGGATAAAGCGATGCTCATTGGAAGAGGTATGTCTAATTTCTCCGATCATGTCAATGCCCCACATTGCAAAGGGCCAGGGAGCCATCAAGACATTCAAGGGAACCAGAGGTACATGTACTTTATCAGCATAGATCTGGAATTTATGACAAGTTCGAGAATGCTGATAACAGTCTGCTTCCATAGTGGACCAGTAGTATCCTGCCCGTAGGATATTTTTAGCCATGGTATGTCTACTAGAGTGGGTGCCAAAGGTACCTTAGTGTAAATCTTCCATGATCCTCTCTGCTTCGCTCTAGTCTACGAACCAAAGTAAAGTAGATTCATGATTGCGCTTGTAGAGGATTCCATTACTGAGGAAGAACTTTGCGACGAACCTTCTCAGAAACTTCTTATCATTGATAGATTCCCCCTCAGGATATTCTTGGGCCTCGAGATACCTTTTCACTTCATGAAACCAAGGTTTGTCTGCTACTTCTTCAGTGTCAATCTCATAGCAGTATGCCGGTTCATCCAGCCTCTCAATAGTGATTTGAGGAGCCTCATTGTCCCATCTAACATTGAACATAGATGACATAGTAGCTAGCGTGTCCGCTAACTGGTTCTCTTCTCGTGGGAAATGTTCAAAGGTGACCTTTTCAAAGTGTGGAAGCAATGTCAGCATATGTTCTTTGTAAGGGATGAGATTCGGGTGCTTCGTGTCCCACTCGCCTTTGATTTGACTTATTACCAAAGCCTAATCTCCAAAAATGCTCAAGAACTTGATCCTTAGGTTAATAGCAGCTTTGAGACCCATGATGCATGCTTCATACTCCGTTATGTTATTGGTACAGTTGAAACATAATCTGGCGGTGAAAGGAGTATGAAATCTCTCGAGGTATATGATTACAGCATCGATGCCATTGCCAAGCGCATTGGAGGCTCCATCAAAAACCATAGTCCAGCAGGATCCTTCCTCAGGTCCTTCATCCTGTCCAGGCTCTTCATAGTCATTCACTAACATAATATTCTCGTCCGGGAACTCAAAGTTCATGGATTAGTAGTCATCCACAGCCTGATGAGCCAAATGATTAGATAGTACACTTCCCTTGATTGCCTTATGGGTCGTGTATTGGATATCGTATTCAGTAAAGATCATTTGCCATCTTGCTATTCTTCTGGAGAGAGTGGACTTATCAAATATGTACTTTATCGGATCCATCTTAGATATCAACAAAGTAGTATGGGTCAACATATACTGTCTCAGTCGACGAGAAGCCCATGCCAAAGCGCATCAAGTTTTCTCGAGCAGTGAGTATCTTGTTTCAAAGTCGGTAAACTTTTTACTAAGGTAGTATATTGCATGCTCTTTTCGACCGGACTCGTCATGCTGCCCCAGCACACACCCCTATTGAATTATCTAACGCTGTTAAGTACATCATCATAGATCTTCCTTCAATTGACAGCATCCGAATTGGAGGCTCTTGAAGGTATTCCTTGATTCTCTCTAAGGAAGTCTAGCATTCATCATTCCACTTTACCACTTGAACTTTCTTCAGGAGTTTGAAGATTGGCTCACAAGTATCAGTTAGATGGGAAATGAACCTGGCAATGTAATTTAGGCGTCCCAAGAACCCTCTAACCTCCTTCTCAGTGCGAGGAGCCGACATCTCTTATATAGACTTCACCTTTGCAGGGTCTACCTGAATACCCTTGTCACTTACAATGAAACCTAAGAGTTTACCAGACCTTGCCCCAAAGGTGCACTTGTTAGGATTTAACCTCAGCTTGTACGTCTTCAACCTATCAAACAAATTTTGTAGATGATCAAGATGCTCTTCTTCAGTTTGAGACCTGGCTATCATGTCATCAACATAGACCTCTATTTCATGGTGAATCATGTCATGAAAGAAAGATACCATAGCTCGTTTATATCACTATGTTTGAGAACTGACTGTTTTTGGAATGTTGGTTCGCGTTTGCGTTTGTTTTCGCAAAGTGTCGCGGTAAGCAAGAGTCACCACCGTCTTTTCTTTTATCAACAAGGAAAGGACAAAAGCACAGAAAAATTCCTTTTCGAGATTGTTTCTCGGGTTCGGGAGGTAGATTACAGAAAAGGAAGGTGTTAGCACCCTTTCTATCCGTGGTTATCCACGAGCTCTTAGGTACTTTCTCACTATGTTTTCAAAAGTTTGCTTTTCTTTGTGTTTGTGGGTTTTGAAACGAGTTTTGTTTTTAAAAGGAGAAGGTACTTAAGAACCTCTACCTACTCAAAAAGGAATTAAACTGTGCAAATGTCCTTTAGACAGTGCTATCCCACTATTGAGGAGTAGGTACCACCGTCGTTGGAGTTTTAAGGGTCAATTCGGTTTAAAGGACGTGTGGTCACTAAAGCAATGTTTAGGACACCTTAGTGGTAACCCTAATTTCTTAGATCATTTTTATCGAGGTAACAATTTCGAGGCAACTTTGATCTTTGGACATGAGGGCGACCTCTAAGACTTCCTATACTCAATGACCACGTTCGAGGCAACTTAGTGAGGTGTACCCTAGGAGTGGCATGTGCGAGTGTGTCAATTTTCAGTTTATATTATCTTTGTACATGTTATGGTGAGCTACGGTTGATTTTAAATTAAGAGTTAATCTTGTCATGCAATCCTAGTTAGCATACATCTAAACAGTTAATATATGTACAGGAATTTAAAGTGCGGTAATTGTGAATCCTACGCTATTACAAGGCTTCGGGGAGGGGGATTATTTACGTGTCCAAAATTTGGGGAATAAAGTAGTAAAGTAAAAGTCTTAGTTAAGCTATTACAAACCAATAAGCAGTTACAATAAAATAAACGCGCGTGAATCTGAACAACCTCTAAAAATCCTAAGAATAAAATCTTTTTGTTGTTTTATTTTATTTTGGGAAATGCTAAATGTTCAATTAAGTCAAATTTAATTAATTAAAAATACTGATTAAAATTAACTCTAAAACATAACTAATATTTTTTGCATTTTTTGTTTATGAAAAGGATTGAATTCAAATAAATCCTAAGTCTACTGATTTTAAAATTGAAGAAAATAAGTTAAAATAATTAACTAAATTAAATCCTTAAAAAATGAAACCTAATTCTAAGTTACTTATTTTTTATGATTTTTTATGTTTATTAAAAGAAAAACAAATAAAATGGTCAAAACAAAAATGAAATCAGGCAGTAAATCAAGAAAAAAAATAATTCTGGAGGCCTGGGTCGAAAGAGGTGTAGGTTGTCTTTCGACCCAGTGAAGAGGCTTGATGTAAGGTGCATGAGGGGCTGCACTCTGAGGATGTTCGATCTGGATATGTCATCCTTCGATCTGGAAAGGTCATCCTTCGATCTGGAAATCCTGGATCCAATTTGAAGCTAAGTTGCTAAGCTTCGAAGCTCTGAACATGATTCTAAGAATATATTTCCTGCAAAACGAAACAAATGTTAAAAGGTCCAGGGGGGACTTTTACCCCCCGGATTCGAATCTCCTCCCAATTCGAACCTGCTGAATCTGGGTATGGGTTTTTTTTATCCTGGGATTCGAAGGAGAAACTCAGATTGTGCCCAAGCAATGGCACAATCTCAACTTTGCGCTGTAGCTTACATGTATCACATTAAATCATCCACACACAACAATAATGACGTGAATATGCAATCAAAATGAATTTAAATCAGAGATCGAATGAGTTTGAGATTAGATTTTTTTTAACCAAATAGAGGTGCTTTGATCTGTAGTTCTGAGTGTGGAATGGCTGCTTTGGCTTGGATGAAAATACTGATAACCTTTGGTGGGTTTGTGGGCAGCGTATCTCCAAATCCTCTGTTTTTTCTTTTCTCTATTTTTTTTATGTGTTTTTTTGTGTGTGTTTTTTCGTCTGTGTTTTTTTCGTCCTTTGTAATGTGCCACTGGCCCTTGTATTTATAGGAGTGGGGGGGTCTAGTAACGGCAAGAGACGGCCAATTAAATAGGCCATTAAAGCCATGAGACAAGAATCAGACACATTAAAATATTTCCTTTTTTGAAACATTCGTGTCTCTTGAATGAACCTGGACACTTTTGAATTTCGAATGCCTTCAGGCCCTGCTCTTCGATTGTTCTTAATTTGCCTCCTTCGAATGGACTTCTATGTACCTTTCGAATGGGCCTTATGAATGCTCCTTCGAATGGTCTTCAGTTGCACAGAATCACTCTGGTAGAATCAACTCTTTAGGGACAGAAAAGGCAAGAATCTGGCCTTTAACTCAGGAATTAAATCCATAATCAGCATTTAATTACTTCTATATTTGCAAGGGAAACATGCCATTTTCTCATGTTCAGTGTACCTGGACATGTTTTTTTTAGTGCCCTCTTGATGGCTTTGTTAACAGGCAAATCGAAAGGCTTTGTTAACAGGCCAATTGAAAGGTGTTGTTCAGGCTAATCGAAGGACATGGTTAACATGCCTGTCGAAGATGCCTTGACACAATGCTAAATCGAAGGATCCCTTGGCATGCCAATTGAAAGGCTTGGCCCAGGGTGCCAAACGAAAAGGTCTTTCAGAATTCCAATCGAAGGCCTTGACACAATGCCAATCGAAGTGCTTGTACATAATGCCAATCGAAAGGCTCCTTCAGAATACCAATCGAAGGGTCTTTTAGAATTCCAATCGAAGGCCTTGACATAATGCCAATCGAAGTGCTCGTCCATAATGCCAATCGAAGTGCTTGTCCATGCCAATCGAAATGCTCCTTCAGAATACCAATTGAAGGGTCTTTCAGAATGCCAATCGAAGTGCTTGTCCATAATGCCAATCTAAATGCTCCTTCAGAATACTAATCGAAAGGTCTTTCAGAATGCCAATCAAAAGGTACTTAAAGTACCACTCAAAAAATTTCTTTTTCCTTAGGCAAGGGTTTCTGGTCAACCATGTAGGGGGGAGACTTTGGAAAACATGAGAGGGTAAATTTTGGGGTGCAACAGTTTCCCCTGTTCAATTTTCTTAAACCTAAGGATATAGATTGGATTTTGAGCATTTCATGATCCGAAGGTGGAAGATAATTGAACACTAGAATGCCCAGAAATTTGCACTCGCATGGTGTAGTATCGGCATTGTGATGTCGGGAATGGGCTTACAGATGCCATTTGGAGATTATTGGTAGGAGGATGGGCTTATAGATTCCATCTGGAGATTGTTGGTAGGAGGATGGGCTTATAGATGCCATCTGCAGGAGTGTCGATCGCATAAGAGATTCCTTAGCGAGAACTTGCATACCTGTTGTTGTAGAAGATTCCGCTGGGGAAGTCTAACTTTATTGAGATTTAGGAACCTGTCTGTACTTCAACTGAGTGAATGCTTCAGCTGAGTTTTAAGAACCTGTTCATAATTCAATTGGGGGGAAACATCTTCATCAAGATCTAGGAACTGTCTCGTGCTCAATGGAGTATACCGTTGAGGTTATAGAACTTGTTCACACTATGACGGAGGAGAACATCAAGATCTAGGAACTGACTCGTGCTCACCGGGGGTATACCGTTGAGGTTATAGTACTCGTCCACACTATGGCATAGGGAAGTGTGATGTTTTAGCTGGGAAAATAAATCCCGGAGCTACTGGAGAGAAGAGTTGAGTCTGGATGATTGTTAGAATTGCGTCTGCATCTGGAGCGTATCTGAAATGTATTTGAATGAGTGACAGAATGACATCCGAATCTGGATCGTATCTGGACTGTATTTTGAATGAGTGACAGAATGACATCCGAACCTGGATCGTATCTGGACTGTATTTTGAATGAGTGATAGAAGTACATTCGAACCTGGATCGTATATGGACTGTAATTTGAATGAGTGACCGAATGACATCCGAATCTGGATCGTATCTGGACTGTATTTTGAATGAGTGAAAGAATGACATCTGAATCTGGATCGTATCTGGACTGTATTTTGAATGAGTGACAGAATGACATCCAAATCTGGATCGTATCTGGACTATATTTTGAATGAGTGACAGAATGACATCCGAATCTGGATCGTATCTAGACTGTAATTTGAATGAATAAGTATCAGAATGTCAGCCATATCTGGATCGCATCTGAACTGTCTCTAGAATGGATCTGGAATAAGTATCAGAATGTCAGCCATATCTGGATCGCATTTGAACTGTCTCTAGAAGGAATCTGGAATAAGTATCAGAATGTCAGCCATATCTAGATTGCATCTGAATTTTCTCTAGAAGGGATCTGGAATAAGTATCAGAATGTCATCCATATCTGGATCGCATCTGAACTGTCTCTAGAAGGAATCTGGAATAAGTATCAGAATGTCAGCCATATCTGGATCGCATCTGAACTGTCTCTAGAAGGGATATGGAATAAGTATCAGAACGTCAGCCATATCTGGATCGCATCTGAACTTTCTCTAGAAGGGATCTGGAATAAGTATCAAAATGTCAGCCATATCTGGATCGCATCTGAACTGTCTCTAGAAGGAATCTGGAATAAGTATCAGAATGTCAGCCATATCTGGATCGCATCTGAACTGTCTCTAGAAGGGATCTGGAATAAGTATCAGAATGTCAGCCATATCTGGATCGCATCTGAACTGTCTCTAGAAGGAATCTGGAATAAGTATCAGAACGTCAGCCATATCTAGATCGCATCTGAACTGTCTCTAGAAGGGATCTGGAATAAGTATCAGAATGTCAGCCATATCTGGATCACATCTGAACTGTCTCTAGAAGGAATCTGGAATAAGTATCAAAATGTCAGCCATATCTGGATCGCATCTGAAATGTCTCTAGAAGGAATCTCAGAAGATGATGATCTTTGCCTGTTGATTGATCTTTCCTGAAAAGGTGAAGAGTTAGTTGTATGCAATGTCATGATGTATGCATTGTGTAATGATGTTCTCAAAATAAAATGATATTTGTGTCATATGTATTTTGTATGCATATGTTATGAATGTTGAAGTGTAATTTTGTCTTGGATTTTGCTCAAAATGTTTCCACCGGGGATCCCTGCTTTGTTGTTTGAGGAGAACTTCGTTGGGGGATATTGAAAACTCTGTGGGGAGTATGTTTATTTCTGCTTGGGAAAACAGTTTAGGAGTCTTAGTCGTCCGTTGCTCTACTGGGGAGTCGAAGTTGAACTGATATCTGGTCGTGTCCAGGTTTCGCAGTAACTTGCTGGGGAATGGAGAGTAGTCTACTGGGGAAAAGGAGCTGTGGTCCTTTGATTCGTAGTAGTCGGAGAGGCAAACTCAAGCTGGGGAATCCTGGTGTTTTTGGGGAAATAAACCTCGTCGTCAGTCCGCTAGAGAGGTGACATCTTCGTTGGGGGAAGTCCTCTAGGATTCTTGAGGTTGATTCAGCTGGGGAAAGGTTTTCAGAGATTAAACCCTTGCTGGGAGTCATCCTATGAGAAGGATTTTAGGGAGATTTGTCATTGCCCCTAGTAGCAAGTGTTTGTGTCATTGCCAGAAGATGTTTGACTGTATGTAATCCTTCACTGAGATTGATGTTCAATGCCCCGAGTGACAGAGATGGAGACTTGCCCCTGGTTACTCTGCACTTCTTCATAGATTTCTTGAAATCTTGAATGGATTGCCCCAGGTGTGCTGGATAGTGACATGTCAAGTCCCCTTGTTGATAGGAGATTTTTCAATGGAAGTGTCATCCTTTTTGAAGTGATTTTGTTCACTGAGAGGGCTTTCGTTCATCGGATATTCGTTGTGTGAATTTCTCCACTGTCAAACAAATAGCCATATGCAAACAATGATATTCAAGTAATGCAAAGTTTATGTTTGTCTTGAAGTTTTGAAAAATGCGTTTTTTAGCAGAAAACTTTTTATAAGACAAATTCAACACAAGATTTAGGGCAAAGCCTTTCAGGAGTCAGAATACCTTTTGTAGCAGTATGCTTTCGAACTAACCCATGCTTCAGTTAGGACTTTTGAAGGGTTGTAATGTGGCCTGGTTCACGGTTTAAGAAACAAAGGATAAAGGCTCAAAGTATATTTGTACCCACCCGCTCTTCGTGATGTTCTTCAATCCTAAACTCAGTTAATTGTGCGTCGAATGTTATTCGAATTTGGAACGACGTTTTGGTGATGGTTCACACAAGTTGAATTTGTTGGAAGGCAGTCATTTTTGCAACATTTTTCATGTTGTTGAGGATTTTTAGTGACCTCGTTCTTTTGATTTATTATCCCTAACTTTTGCCTGACTGTTTCTGTTTTCGAGATTACAGTCAGCGGGATGCCCCAGCTTTCTTAAGCCTCCTTTATAGGTTTTGGCTCAGTGGGCTTTTCTCTTTTGAGAGATTGACTGCCTATGAGATAAGGAACCACCACTGTCTTTTGATTACAGAGGAATGCTTTTAATGTCGTTCATTGTATTATGAACTGAGAGTTTTGCGACCTAAATGCGCATATTTTGAATTAACTGAGAGACTACCCTGCCCCAGGTTTAAATTAAAGGTTTCAATTTGTGTTTAAAACAAAAAACTCCTACTTCTTTGGCTCGAAGGGGTTGACTAGGGATTATCTTCCTTATAAATCCAGTGTTTACGATTTGAAAGAAATGCCTGTACATCGTCAGCAAGGTCTGTCCAAAAGCATACTGTATGAGATTATGGCATTGTTTCGTCATCCTCCCTCTAAAGGCTTGTAAATTTTAGCAAGAGTTGAATGTCATAAAGTGAGTAAAAAGCATAGTTTAAATGTAATTAAAATGATTGGATCAAATCAAGACAAACATATGCAATGCATTAATGAAACAAAGTTTGGCATTAATAGATAATTGTTTGAATAACAAAGAGATTACAACTTGAAAATTCAAATGAACAAAATCTTTCAATGATTCGTCATAGGAGAAGTGATTATGTTTGGAGAGTCCGGAGGGTCTAACTTGATCTCCTTGGCATCAATGATGTCTTGGATCTTGTTCTTCAGAGCCCAACAGTTGTTTGTGTCATGTCCCGGACTGTCAGAGTGGTATGCACACCTTTCATTGGGATGATAGGTAGGAGCGGAAGTATTTGGGTTCCGGAGAGGAGCCTTTAACGTAATCAGCTCTGCCTTCAACATGTGTCGTAGCGCTTGACCCAGTGACATGTTGATCTTAGTGAATTGTCTTTTAGGCATGACCTCCTTACGCTGATGCCCCTGTCTTTGTTGGGCAGGCGTAGGATTAGAGATCAAGATTTCTCCTACGTATTGGTCATGACGACCCTTTTGACCATACACAGCGTTGGACTCTTTCTTCCCATTGTAGGGCTTTTTCTGAGCATCAGAAGGTGTAGCTTCTTAAATCTTCCCACTTTTGATGCCAGCTTCGACCCTTTCGTCGGTCAGTATTAGCTCGGTGAATCCGGATGAAGAGCTTCCGATCAAATGGTTAAAGAATGGACCAGACAGGGTCCCCCAAAACATATCAACAAGTTCACGATCAGCTAAAGGTGGTTGCAACCTTCCGGCAAGGTCTCTCCATTTTTGAGCATAGTCCTTAAAGCCTTCGCCTGTACCCATAGACGTACCCTGAAACTGAGTACGCGTGGGAGCAAGGTCGGCATTATACTGGTATTGCTTGTAAAAAGCAGCAGCAAGGTCCTCCCAGTTGCGGATGTTAGCTCCTTCTAGTTGACAGAACCATTCAAGCTGAGTCTCTGAGAGACTGTCTTGAAAGAAATGGATCCACAAGTTCTTATCAGCAGTGTAAGGTTGGATCTACATCACATATGACCGGAGGTGCAGCTTGGGACAGGAAGCTCTGTCATACTTGGCAAAGGCAGGTGCCTTGAACTTATGGGGAATCACCACCCCAGATGATAGGCCCAGATCTCCGAAGTCCAGACCGGGCACCTTCTGTGTCTCCATAGCGTTCAAACGTTATTCCAGTTGTTTGTACTTATCCTCAACAGGAGGATACTGTTCTTCATCATAGTCCGTCTCGTTGTTATAGACTTCAGGGCTAGGAGCCCTCCTTTCTTGTGGACTGTCTTTCCCTCCAGATGGGGTGGTCACATCAACTTCATTCTGCAGCCCGTTTCCAAACCTGCGTCCAGTATTGAACAGGATGGTCCTCTTTTTCTTCTTCTTCCTCTCTTTCAGAATCAGGGTCTTCAGGTCCTGTGACCCTTAGCTAGGCTCATGACCAACTCTTAAAATTGGGCATTCTGGGCCTGGAGGGCCTTGATAGCTTGCTCAGTGGAAGATTCAGTAGACATGATGATTGCTGAAATAAACAGCGAAGAAGATAAGAGACCTGTACTGGGAGACCTGTTATGCAATGATATGTATGATATATGTATGCAATGTTTCCAAGGATCTCGCAGGGTAAACAAGAAACTGTTAGAATCTGAATCTGGTAGCTTGATTGAAGGAACTTCATGTTGTTGAGAGTCCTTCTTCAAGAGTCAAGCTCACCATATCTAATGGGTCATAGCCCCTGACTCAAGTTATCATGTCTTGATCTCTAGACGGCATTGGCTAGAGGAGAATAAATCCCCTTGCCCCTTGCTAGACATTTGATTTACCATAACCTGCATCACAGACCCTTGAGATCCTTGAAATGGTTAAGGAAATGTTAAGGCATGATGTTATGATGTGTATGATATGCGTTTAAGCAAAAGTGTGAGGTGATGTAAGTAAGCCCTGCAATAAATCCAGATTATTGGATAAGGACTGTACACAAAACCTGCAAGGAACTCATGTTGTCAGATAACAAGAATGTGCAAGTAGTTCAAGTTTGAAGGCACACTAGTCACACATATAGCCTTAAGTTTAGGTTGGCATGGAGTTTCATAGGTAAGTACCCTCTTGAGTGTAGTTGGCTTAAAACATGTCCTATAAATAGTAACTGGGTTCTAAGGAGCTCAATATCATTGGATTGTTTTCTATGTTCATCGTTTTGGTTTAGCCACTGAACTAGCGACCAAAATATTCCAAGAAAACAATCCTCAATGAGTGTAGTATCGAGTATCTACCAACTTCGGACTGCACCAAAGTCGGTCATCTCAATACCCCTAAAAAAGGCCAAGATGGTCAAGTAAGGTTCTAGGTCATTAGTGCTTAGTAACATCACTCAGCGGCCTCGTATTCTCTTTGATTGACTCAAAGGCTACCGGTACTCATAAATATGTCGCACTAATATAGCTATTGCTTCAACCGTGTTGGTATACCCCGCACAGTTTCCACAACGTATTGCTATCTATGAATGTTTCCCAAATCCAGGTGGAGGATTTATAGAACTCCGATACAAGCCCACAAAATTAAAAGCATACAAAGCAATACAATTGAAAACACAAGTGATCTAATCCTAAGGTACACCTCACTTATAATCCAATCCCCAGCAGAGTCGCCAGTTCTGTGATCGGTGGGAATGAGAACTGACTGTTTTTAGAATGTTGGTTTGCGTTTGCGTTTGTTTTCGCAAAGTGTAGCGGTAAGCAAGAGTCGCCACCGTCTTTTATTTTATCCAACAAGGAAAGGACAAAAGCACAGAAAAATTCCTTTTCGAGATTGTTTCTCAGGTTCGGGAGGTAGATTACAAAAAGGGGAGGTGTTAGCACCCTTTCTATCCGTGGTTATCCACGGGCTCTTAGGTACTTGCTCACTATGTTATCAAAAGTTTGCTTTTCTTTGTGTTTGTGGGTTTTGAAACGAGTTTTGTTTTTAAAAGGAGCAAGTACTTAAGAACCTCTACCTACTCAAAAAGGAATTAAATTGTGCAAATGTCCTTTAGACAGTGCTATCCCACTATTGAGGAGTAGCTAGCACCGTCGTGGGAGTTTTAAGGGTCAATTCGGTTTAAGGGACGTGTGGTCACTAAAGCAATGTTTAGGACGCCTTAGTGGTAACCCTAATGTCTTAGATCATTTTTATCGAGGCAACCATTTCGAGGGAACTTTGATCTTTGGACAGGAGGGCGACCTCTAAGACTTCCTATACTCAATGACCATGTTCGAGGCAACTTAGTGAGGTGTACCCTAGGAGTGGCATGTGCGAGTGTGTCAATTTTCAGTTTATATTATCTTTGTACATGTTATGGTGAGCTACGGTTGATTTTAAATTAAGAGTTAATCTTGTCATGTAATCCTAGTTAGCATACATCTAAACAGTTAATATATGTACAGGAATTTAAAGTGCGGGAATTGTAAATCCTACGCTATTACAAGGCTTCGGGGAGGGGGATTATTTACGTGTCCGAAATTGGGGGAATAAAGCAGTAAAGTAAAAGTCTTAGTTAAGCTATTACAAACCAATAAGCAGTTACAATAAAATAAACGCGCGTGAATCTGAACAACCTCTAAAAATCCTAAGAATAAAATCTTTTTGTTGTTTTATTTTATTTTGGGAAATGCTAAATGTTCAATTAAGTCAAATTTAATTAATTAAAAATACTGATTAAAATTAACTCTAAAACATAACTAATATTTTTTGCATTTTTTGTTTATGAAAAGGATTGAATTCAAATAAATCCTAAGTCTACTGATTTTAAAATTGAAGAAAATAAGTTAAAATAATTAACTAAATTAAATCCTTAAAAAATGAAACCTAATTCTAAGTTATTTATTTTTTATGATTTTTTATGTTGATTAAAAGAAAAACAAATAAAATGGTCAAAACAAAAATGAAATCAGGCAGTAAATCAAGAAAAAAAATATAATTCTGGAGGCCTGGGTCGAAAGAGGTGTAGGCTGTCTTTCGACCCAGTGAAGAGGCTTGGTCGAAGGTGCATGAGGGGCTGCACTCTGAGGGTGTTCGATCTGGATATGTCATCCTTCGATCTGGAAAGGTCATCCTTCGATCTGGAAATCCTGGATCCAGTTCGAAGCTAAGCTGCTAAGCTTCGAAGCTCTGAACAGGATTCTGAGAATATATTTCCTGCAAAACGAAACAAATGTTAAAAGGTCCAGGGGGGACTTTTACCCCCCTGATTCGAATCTCCTCCCAATTCGAACCTGCTGAATCTGGGTCTGGGTTTGTTTTATCCTAGGATTCGAAGGAGAAACTCAGATTATGCCCAAGCAATGGCACAATCTCAACTTTGCACTGTAGCTTACATGTATCACATTAAATCATTCACAAACAACAATAATTACGTGAATATGCAATCAAAATGAATTTAAATCAGAGATCGAATGAGTTTGAGATTAGATTTTTTTTACCAAACAGAGGTGCTTTGATCTGTAGTTCTGAGTGTGGAATGGCTGCTTTGGCTTGGATGAAAATGCTGATAACCTTTGGTGGGTTTGTGGGCAGCGTATCTCCAAATCCTCTGTTTTTCCTTTTCTTTATTTTTTATGTGTGTTTTTCCGTGTGTGTTTTTTCGTCTGTGTTTTTTTCGTCCTTTGTAATGTGCCACTGGCCCTTGTATTTATAGGAGTAGGGGGTCTAGTAATGGCAAGAGACAGCCAATTATATAGGCCATTAAAGCCATGAGACAAGAATCAGACACATTAAAATATTTACTTTTTTGAAACATTCGTGTCTCTTAAATGAACCTGGACACTTTTGAATTTCGAATGCCTTCAGGCCCTGCTCTTCGATTGGTCTTAAGTTGCCTCCTTCGAATGGACTTCTATGTACCCTTCGAATGGGCCTTATGAATTCTTCTTCGAATGGTCTCTAGTTGCACAGAATCACTCTGGTCGAATCAGCTCTTTAGGGACAGAAAAGGCAAGAATTTGGCCTTTAACTCAGGAATTAAATCCACAATCAGCATTTAATTACTTCTATATTTGCAAGGGAAACATGCCATTTTCTCATGTTCAGTGTACCTAGACATGTTTTTTTGAGTGCCCTCTTGATGGCTTTGTTAACAGGCAAATCGAAAGGCTTTGTTAACAGGCCAATCGAAAGGTGCTGTTCAGGCTAATCGAAGGACATGGTTAACATGCCTGTCGAAGCTGCCTTGACACAATGCTAAATCGAAGGATCCCTTGGCATGCCAATTGAAAGGCTTGGCCCAGGGTGCCAAACGAAAAGGTCTTTCAGAATTCCATTCGAAGGCCTTGACACAATGCCAATCGAAGTGCTTATCCATAATGTCAATCGAAAGGCTCCTTCAGAATACCAATCGAAGGGTCTTTCAGAATGCCAATCGAAGGCCTTGACATAATGCCAATCGAAGTGCTCGCCCATAATGCCAATCGAAGTGCTTGTCCATGCCAATCGAAATGCTCCTTCAGAATACCAATCGAATGGTCTTTCAGAATGCCAATCGAAGTGCTTGTCCATAATGCCAATCGAAATGCTCCTTCAGAATACCAATCGAAAGGTCTTTCAGAATGCCAATCAAAAGGTACTTAAAGTACCACTCAAAAAATTTATTTTTCCTTAGGCAAGGGTTTCTGGTCAACCATGTAGGGGGAAGACTTTGGAAAACATGAGAGGGCAAATTTTGGGGTGCAACACCAGAGTTGAACTATTTCATAACCTCTGCTTTGATCTTCTCTGACATTTCAGGGCGCATATGGTGTACCTTCTACTTTACCGGAGGACAATCTTCTTTAGTTGGAAGATGGTGAACCACAATATCTGTGTCCAGTCCTGGCATGTCTTCATACGACCAGGCAAAGATCTTGACATAGTCATGCAACATTCGTATCAACTGTTGTTTGACACCAAGCTCCAAATTTTCACCTATCTTGACTTCTTTCTTGTCCTGTTTTGTGCCCAAGTTTATTGTCTCAACTGGCTCTTCATGAGGATGTATAACCCTTTCTTCTTGCTGTAATAGTCTAGCAAGTTCTCTGGGTACCTCACAATCTTCCTCACCTTCTTCCTCGGCTTGGTTGATCGGATTTTCAAAGTCATAACCGGCAATAGCAGAACTGTTATCAATGGGATCCATAGTGGATATGGATTTGTAGTTTGATACGTGAGTGTGTGTAAAAGCATAAATGTATAGACAAAGTAAAAAAGCAGAAAAGAAAAACAGAGAGCGCAAAATTTGTATGCAATAAATGTCCAATGCTTTATTAATGCCATATGAAATCGAAACATGATAACCCTCACAAATAAACCATTGTGCCCCGGGTAAGACACATGGACATAGAGTTTATATTGTTTATTACATATCCGAAAACAAGAAAGACAATTAATTCTGAATAAAAGTAATTGGTACAAAGTCTTTTGTCGTCCAGTTACTGGGTCCACCGTTGGTAGTAGGGAAGATCCATCTATCCATGTCATTGTCACCATCATTGTCTTCTAGAGCGTTGACCCCATGATTGTTGATGCGTAGGGGAGGTATTCCAGCACGAGCACGGCGAACAACCCTTTGAGCCCCTGAAAAGAAACCCAAACCAAACTTATCATATTTTTATGGAATATCATGGAGTTGGCCCCAGATAGTACATGTACCTTCTTCAATAATTGCTTTTGCATCCTTGAGATAAGCCATCTTCAAGGGAGGTCTGGTGATCTTTGGAAGATTGGTGACAGTTTCAGTTGCAGCCATAGTCTGAGGTACCTCTTTGAAGTTCTGAAATGGAGTCTTGATGAACTCGCCGTCCATTTCCACGTACCTGAAGGAATTCAAATGGCTTACCATGTACTCTTCTTCACCATGTACAGTGACAATCTTTCCTTTTACCGGGTATTTCATCATCTGGTGTAGAGTGGACATGACAACTTCCACCCCATGGATCCAAGGGCGACCCAACAAATAAGAATAATATGATCTGATATCCATCACATAGAAGGTGGAGTCGAACGTATAGGAACCAACTTTGATGAGGATGTTCACCTCCCCATGCACCATTCTCTTAGAACCATCAAAGTCCCTCACTATTATGTTGTTGGGCTTCAAGGTCAAACCTTCACAATCTAATATGTCCAGAGCTTTCTTAGGTAGCACGTTCAATGATGAACCAGTATTTACTAGAACATGGGCCAAAGTAGTTCCCCTGCATTCGAAGGAAACATGTAGCGCCTCATTGTGTTTTCTCCCTTTGGGTGTCAGATCAGCATCAGAAAAATCCAAACCGTTATCAGCCGTCAAACTGGACACACAGTCTTCAAATTGGTCAGCGGGGGTTTCTTATGGCACATGGGCAGTTTTAACGAATTTTACCAAAGCCTTTGCATGAGCTTTGGAGCACAACAGTAAGGCTAGCATAGAAATCTTAGAAGGGGTCTGCCCTAGCTGTTGGACCATATTGTAGTCGCTTTTCTTTATAGTCTTCAAAATTTCTTCCATTTCCTTCTTAGAAGCCTCTGGGATAAATTTTGAATGCGCCTTCGTTTGGACAGGCTCAATCAATATGTCTTTTCCCCGAGTCTCGGCCTACTCGGTGATAGGGGTGTCAACAGGGGTAATCACAGGAAGTGCAGTAGTAGTATCAGCAGGAACAACCGTAGGAATGATCACAGGACTAGTAGCGACATTTGGAGGAGAAATCTCAGGGGAGAACACTCTTCCACTTTTTGATACGGTGGGAGAACTGACTTGAGGGTTTTGCATTTGATCGCAAATGTTGCAGTTAGCAAGAGTCCCCGCCGACTTTTCTTTTATCCAAAAGGGAAGGTGAAAAAGCACAGGAAAGACCTTTGAGATTGTTTCTTGAGTTCGGGGGGTAGATTATGAAAATGGAAGGTATTAGCACCCTTTTCATCCATGGTTTTCCATGGGCTCTTAGTTACTTTCTAGATCACTTGCTTTTGTTTGAAATTGTGCTTAGTGTGGTTTTTGAAAGTATTTTGTAAAGAGACCATTGTTTAGGCAATCTTTATAATGATTCTCGTTCTTAAGAATGTATACAAAGATGTTTGATCTTTTGAAAATGTTTTTAATTTTTGTAAGATGTTTGAAAGTGTATGTGATTGTTTTGAAAATAGCAAGGATGTTTGTTTTGAAATGGAGCAAGTAATTAGGAGCATTCTACCTACTCAAAAGTCTTTCTTGTACATTTCCTTTTCCTTTGACATTGTTATCTTACCATTGATTTTGTAAGTAACCCTATCTTTGGATGTAAACGGGACGGGCGTGGGTCATCGTATAACCATAATTAGCAATGTTGCAAGGCATCTTAGCATTCTCTTTTAGGGACTAAGATCATTTGTAAGGAAACTTAGATAGAGTCATCGAGGGACTATGATCTTGTATTCGTTTGTTTTTGCTAAGATACCTCACATGCGTGATATGGCCATTTTGTAAGGCAACCAAGTGGATTTTACCATAGGGGTGCTTGTGTGCAAGTGTATTGTTTTCATGCTTGTTTTTGTCTTGAATTAGGGTTTTCTATTTGATTGATTTTATTCTTTCCATACAAACCCTAATTACTAGCATGTGAATATGAAGTATTTAAATTGCGGAAGATAAAAATACTAAGCTATTACATGATTTGTGGGAAGGGGGTGTACAAAGTATAAATGGGGATTGCAAGAAATTAAACCCTAATTAATCTATTACAACCATATTGAATTGAATAAATAAATGTACAAAATATGAAAAAGAATAATCTATAAAGTAATGAATAAAAAAAGAATGGATTTTATTTGGTTTTGTACTTGTTAAAAAAAGTTTTTATTTCTTAACCTAATGAACTAAAAAAAATGCTTAATAAAAAAAATAAACTAATTTAATTTAAAAGAGAAAATATTTTTAAGTTTTATGAAGAAGATTTTAACATTAAACTAAATAGTATGAAAATTAATTAAATTAGGAAAAGTATAAATTCTATGTTTATTTTAAGAAAATAAAATAAGCCTAAATCTATTTAATTAAAAAAAGTTAAATTTGTAACAAAAATATTTTTGATGTTTTAGTCTAGAAAATAAAATAAATGTATATAGTATAAATTAAAATATCTTTTTTTTATCTTTTTTTTGTCAATAAAATAAATATTAATATTAATAAATAAAAAGAAAAAGAAAAAGAAATAAATAAATAAAAAGTCAAGGGGGTTCATTAGTAAACAAAAGAGTATTCGTGAGCAAAAATAAACTAAGCCCAATGAAGAGCCCAAATGCTGCCAAAAAAGAGTCAGAAAATGTAAAAATAACAAAATGGTCACGCTGGGGCTTGAACCCAAGACCATGTGGTGAACAGGCGCGCGCTTTACCCCTGGGGTGGCTATACATCTGTTAACTTGTATGAAATGATAAATACATAACACAAAACACGCCCTGACTGTACTTTATCTTAAACCTCCAGCCAAAGGATCTGTAACTTGCTCATTTCTCAACCATTTGCAAAAATGTAAATATGAAAATTGCTCCATTTTGTCCCAAGAATCCAACCATATAAATATCATAAACTATAAATCAAAGATGAATGAGAATTTTTAAAAGTACCAAATTCTGACCTAAATATTTCAGAAAGTTCAAACTCAAAATTCTCCTAGCTCAATCAAAATAAATGAAATCTATGGACATGTACAGCTTCAGGGCAATGATATCTACATTTTATCTTCACAAATGCAAGCCTAACAATGCTTAAGTAATGAGATATAAGTTCAAGAAAAATACCTCAAAACTGGAAATCGTGAAATGGATTTGAGCTTGTTTCAGGCAGTGTTGATGATCAGGTTAGCTTCCTTGGACCTCTAGGAAGCTAATGCAATGGCTGGCTTGAGCTGAGGGTGGCTGGAATGGTCTGGAGAAGTCCAACTGTGATGCTCTGTTTTTGGTTATGAAAGACAGGGAAAATGGTGTTACAGAAGTGAAACAGGTACAGGGATGAGTTACCCTTGATGCAAGGAAGCTTTAGAAACTAAAAGGCCAAGAAACGCACGAGAGAAATGTGAGTTTGAGGTTCAAGGTCAGAAACTGTGTAACAATGGAATTTTTGGGAAATTTCTGATTTGAGAGAGTTTTGGTGTATTTCAGGGTGCTCAAGCTCGTCCTCTAGCTCACAAATAGTGCCTCTATTTATAAGCAATAAGTTTGGAGACTTATTGTTGATCAGAATTCAAAATCATAAGTTTATGCATAACATGTGATTTTTGAGAATTTCAAGTTTCCAAGCATTGTGTACTTGCTAAGATAGAATGGGTATGCTTTAAACAAGCTTGCTTTTGACTTTGTGGATGGAGTGTGATCAGAGGGAACAAGTTAGAGGCTCAAGAATTGACTTTACATAAAAGCTTGCTTTTCTAAAATGGAAGTGTTCACTTTGTGCCATTAATGGAAATGTGGATTGGATAAAGCTTAAACCACTTGGATTAAAGCTCAAAAGTTTGTGTAATCCATTAATGATGGATAGATACAAAAGTTATGAGGCATGCAAAGCAAGATTATGCAGCCTAGGTTTGAAATTGGATTCTTGTTCATCACAAAATGCCTTGTAATTCAAGTGACAAAACACCAACTTCATCTCTTCGAATATCCCTACTCAAGAGTGATCTCAAAGAGTTCTTGGACATTTTGGAAAGCTTGAAATGTTCTATACAACCCATCTTTGAATTGCTTTTGAAGATTCAACTTGAGTCAAATCCTGACCAAATTAGGGCAAAATTTCACTAAGTGTTTAGTTTTATGATCCTAAGTTCTTGAAATTATAACTTGAGATCCAAGAACTTTTGGAAGAAGTTGTGTGAAGAAAATTTGTTGACTTAATGGAGATCTTCAACTTTCATGTTGTAAGTTTCTCTTGAATCATCTTGCATTATGGTGAAAATTTTGCTCAAAGTTATGAAAAAACATGAAATTTCCAACACTTAGAAAAATTTCTAAGTTTAGAAATTTTGAATTTTCAAAATGAAATCTTGACTTTTTGATTTCTTGATGAATAAGTTTCATATTTTTACATGTTTTGATGAATTATGATTTTGTCACTTGAATTTGATCAAAAGTCAAAGTTTGACTTTTCAGTATACAGTTGACTTTTGATCAATTGACTGCAACATTCATCTCTCAACCCAATGGATTTGCAATGTTTTGAACCATGTCAATAGGTCAAAATGATGCCATTGGACTCTTGAGATCATGCCTTAAACCAATTGACCATTTGCTGGGTAAAAAAAATCAGAAATTACCCTTTCCCAATCAAAACCCTAATTTTGACCATTTTTCCCTTTTGGAGATTTGATCAAATTTCTTGAGGGATTGTGGTCCAAACTTGATCAAATGATATATATGAGTTTAAAATGTTGGCCATGGTTGACTTTTTCCCTAATACAATTGATTTTTAGGTCCATTGTTCAATTGACTGATCAAAAGTGTGATCCAAGGCTTGACACTTGACATGAGTAATCTTGGGGGTCCATAATGGTCCATGAAAGTCATATGAAGCATTGATAGTTCAAAAATACTTGTGCAAACTCAAACCCTAATTTTGTTCATCAGTACATAAGGAGATGTCCTGAGCTGATCAAACCCTAGTGCAGTCTTGAGCCCAAGGAGATCTTGTGAGAAAATTTTTGATATGTGAGAGAGAAAATTTTGGGGTACAACACACTTCTTGTTATTTTGATGGTTCCAACAATGTAACCAATGTCGGGATCAACATTTTCAGAAACTTGGTCTTCAACAGCCAGCAGGTCTTGCTTGACGTCGTGGTAGTAGACGTCAGCGCCATAGTTCCAAGGAACAACCTTGTCCGAGGAGTATGGAATTGGCCCTGGCATGGCGATGATCAGAGGAGACAACTTCAGAGTAGATGTAATCCTGACGGGTCTTTTGGTGGAGACCCTGGGAGGATTAGAGGAAATGTTTATGATTGAAACATCCTTGCAAGAAACAGTCGGAACGAGAGTCTTCTCAAACAAAATTTCTATATCATCCATCAGGTACTGAACACCTGCCTTCAACAAATAACAACCAGTCGGTAGAGATAAACATAAATGGCAACCTTCACCACAGCCCAGAAATAAACCGACTTTCAATAAGTTCCACTTGACGGTCATGAGAGGAGTAACAAGTTCCTCCACAGAAGTAACGAACATATCATCTTCAATAGCATTAACACCACGTCTGTGCTTGGGCATAAGAGCAGTGATAACATTGGGAATCTCGGGAGTGTCAAATTCAATCTCCTTTGCTTCAATAAGGTGTTGTAATTTGTTTTTCAAAGCCCAGCAATCGTTGGTATCATGGCCTGGACTTTCTGAATGGTAAGCACATCGAGCATTTGGGTTGTAGCAAGGAGAGGCGATGTTGGGATTCTTCGGAGCTTCCCACAATGTTGCCAGATTAGACTTCAGTGGGTTTGGAAAGACTTGAGATAAAGTCATGTTTATCCAGGTAAACTATCTAATCGGCCTTTCTACTCTAGGCTGATTACTCCTTTATTGAGTAGGTGCAGGTTTAGAGATCATAACAGCTGACTGAGGAGCTCCCAATTAGATGATTGAAAAATGGACTAGATAGGGTACCCAAAACATATCCACTAACTCCCTATCAGACAGGGGAGGTTGCACTTTTCCTTCTAAGTCCCTCCACTTCTGAGCATAGTCTTTAAAGCCCTCGCTCAAACCCATAGACATACTTTGGATTTGTGTACGGGTGGGAACAAGGTCTGCGTTATACTGATACTGCTTGTAGAAAGCAGCAACCAGGTCTTCCCAATTACGAATGTTGGTCCTTTCCAGCTGGTAGAACCACTCTAATTGAGTTCTAGATAGACTATCTTGAAATAAGTGGACCCATAAGTCCTTGTGAGCAGTGTGAGGCTGGATCTTCCTCATATAAGACTGGAGGTGAATCTTAGGACATGAAACCCCATCATATTTGGCGAACACCATCACCTTAAACTTATGTGGGATGACAACCCCAGAAACCAAACCCAGCTCTTCAAAATCCATCCCAGACACCTTTCGGATTTCCATTGCACTCAGACGTTCTTCCAGCTGTTTATATTTTTCGTCGGCCGGAGGGTACTGCTCTTCATTGTAGTCAGTCTCATTATCGGATTCCCTTGGATTAGGGTCTTCCTCTTGTCTCCCCTTCTTGATTATCTCCTTCTTTTGATGAAGATGTCAGCTCAACCACTTGCCTTAGCGGTCCTTTGAACCTCATTCCCAAGTTCACCACACCAGCTGTCTTCCTTGGCTTCTTAGCCTTCTCTTTAACAATCTGGACTTTCAGTTCCTCTTTCCCCTTGGCTAGAGCCATGATCATCTATTAAAACTGAGAATTCTGAGTCTGTAGATCCTTCACTGTTTGTTCTAGAGCCATTGCTGAAATAAACAGCGAAGAGGATGAGAAACCTGCTACAAAACTTGCTTATGCAATGATATGTATGATATATGTATGCAATGTTTTCAAGGATTTCTAAGACTCAAATTTGCTTAAACAGAAAGAGAAAAAACGTTAATTGTATTAAGATATTTTATTTATCATAATAATTCCTCTTGGGCTCACAAGGGAACAAAGCAAAAATAAACTCTCCAAGAAAAGAAAGACTCAAAGCTTCCTATAGGTGCATCCTCTTTGGTGCAATGTAAGCATTTATACTCTTCTCCTCGTGAAGTAATCGGGTGAGCTCTAAAATCTTCTTTTCACTAGCGTAGAATTGGGTTTCGAAAGTATCCCGTTCTTCTTTGAGTTGGATCCAGGATTTCCGTAGCTCCTCAAGATCAGTTGGCATGCCAGGATGGAGAACAACGTAAGGAATGTCTCCCTCAGCAGTCGGATCCATAATCACAGGTAAGATGGCGGGGTAAGGCATCATAAGACATTGAGCATGCACTCGCACCCATTTTAGGTAAGGCTCAAGAGGGATGGAGTTCTTCTGCCCTAGTGTCTTGCCATCAACTCTATTTATCCTGCCCCAAGCTCGAATGAACCTCTTACGATAACCCTGGACATCATTCTCATAGTCAAACGTGATTACTTGGACGGGTGTGTCGTGAGGACCATCCCTTGTAGCATAACCAAATTTTATCAATGCCAAACAAGGATTGTAAGTGATTCCTCCTTTAATTCCTAAGAGAGAGACATTAGGGAATTCCCCACAGCGATCAATGATGGTAACATTCTCCGAGGATCGCAAACACCAATGAATATCCGAATGTGTAAGGGACGTCAACTTACGAGACCATCTCATACCCTGCTCATTTCTCAAGACAGATCGAGGTAGGTGCGAAATAAACCACCTAGCCAATAGAGGAGTGCAACACAGAAGGGTCCCTCTTCTCTTTAGAGTGCGAGTATGCAGAGAGTTTAGAATATCCCTAAGTAAAGTAGGCACCGGATTATGCGACATAAAAACCTTAACCGCATTCACATCTATGAGTTGGTCCGTGTTAGCGAATAGTGCCATCCCATGGATGAGAAGGGCAATACTTCTTCAAAAGCTTGTAAATCCAGGCTATCCCAAAAATGGTGAGCTTTCTCCAATAAAAACATAGCTGGAAATCGTTGGACATTTCTTCTGGTTTCCCAATTTTCCACTACATCAGACCGTTTTAAAGACAGAGCTTAAGCAGTCTCTTCATGCCTTGGGTCTCTTTCCATACCGTTGAATGGTGGCTGATTAAGGATAGGTACCCCCAATAACTGAGAAAGCTCCTCCATAGTAGGCACTAACTGGTAATCGAGGAAAGTGAAGCAGTGATGTAACGGGTCAAAGAACTGAAAGAGCACCGTTAACATTTCTTCATCAGGGTTTGAAGTGACCAAGTTGAGGAGTCGACCATTTTTTCAGTGAAGAGAGAGCTTTCAGGAATCCTTGATGCTAACTCCTTGAGTTGAGGAGGTACTTTCACAAGGTTTATTTGGATAGTGTTCCTTCGAGCGGATGTCATGTCCTACAAAGTAAGACAAAGATAAGCCCTAGAAAATCCTTGGAATGGTTTGTATGATATGCCATGTTACGATATCATGATTATGCTAAGAAATCACATATATAGAAAGCACAAGCAAATCACACCAAGACATTAGGTTTAAGGCTTGCATGGGTTTTAAGGTAATACCATCTTGAAGTTTGGATTGGTTCAACCTGTCCTAGAAATAGTAACCGGGTTCTAATGGATCTCAATATCACTGATCTTTCCCACAAGTTTTGTTCCGATAGGCAACTGACTTGCAACCAAATAAAACTCGGGAGTAAAATTTCAATGAGTGTAGCATCGAGTATCTGCCGAATTTGGGAATACACCAAAGACGGTCATCTCACTACGTCCTAATGGTCAAGTTGTTCATTTAAAGGTTCTAAGGTCAGTTGAAGCTTCATGACACCACACAGCGGCCCCTTATTCTCCTTGATTAACTCAAGGGCTATCTCTACCAACCAAAGTGTCACATCAATATAGCCATCGCTTCAACCATGCCGGCATACCCCACACAGTTTCCACGATCTATTGCTACTTACCTAAAAGGTTTCCCCATATCCGGGTGTAGGATCTATAGTAACCCAAATAATACCCTTAAAGATAAAGCAGTCAAAACAAACAAAGAAAACTGATTAGAAATGATCTAGACCTTAAGGTAAACCCCACTTTTATTTATTCCCCAACAGAGTCGCCAGTTTTGTGCTACGGTGGCAGAACCGACTGTTAATACTGGTTTGTGTTTTGTATTCGCAAATGTCGCCGTAAGCAAGAGTCACCACCGACTTTTCTTTTATCTAATAAAGGAAAGGGTGAAAAGAACAGAAAAAAGACCTTTTTCGAGATTTTCTAAGTAAGGGGGTAGATTATGGAAAGGGAAGTTGTTAGCACCCTTTCCAACCATGGTTTTCCATGGTCTCTTAGGTACTTGCTCATTTTTGAAAACTGTTTTCGTGTTTGTGTGTTTTGAAAGATTTTGTTTGCTTTACGATAACTCTTGTATCAGTCCTCAAGAGTGTGATAAAGCATTTTTGAAAAAGAAGTTTGAAAATGTGTAAGTGTAAAAAGAATCAAGTTTGAGAAAGTACTTAAGAACTATCTACCTACTCGAAAAAGGATGTTCTTTTCCTCCTACCCTTTAGATAGTGCTATCCTACTATTAGTGAATAGGTATCCCTATTGTTGGATATTGAGGGACTATCGAAAGGGACGCTTATGGTCATTGAAGGAAACTTGTAGAGATACCTTAGCATTTTGAAGGGACTGTCATCATATAGGCAACATCGAGGGACAAGATCATTTCTCGTAGGCAACTCGAGGGACAATAAGGGACCATGATCTTTTATGATGACTTTATAAGTTGAGGGTCATTGCTAACATATCCCTACGTTCGAGGGACATGACCATTTCCGAGGCAACCAAGTGAGGAGTACCCTAAGGGTGCAAGTGTGCAACAATGTGCTTTTTTCAAATATCTTATCTTATGTTAGTGACCTAATGATTATTTAATTCTTGTCATGCACGCCTAATTTACTAACATTTCATAGACAAGCACATAAGGAATATAAAAGCGAGAAATAAAAGTTCCTACGCTATTACAGGGCTTTGGTGTAGATACATAAATAATGAACGAAAAGTAAAATGCGAAAATTGTAAACCCTAATTAACTATTACAAACTGGGTGCAGTTACATAAATAATAAAAAATAATCGGATGGAAATTAATAACTCGCGGAAATTAAGACTGACCTGCGTTCGAAATCCTAAAAGTCTAATTGTTTATTAAAAATATTTTTTGGTATTTTTAAGAAAAAAGATTTGAAATTTAACCTAATCTCTAATTAATTTTAATTAATGAAATAGATCAAAATCATCAAATAAGATTTATTTATTTATCAAAAATAAAATTTAATTAGAAAAAACCTAAGTCTATTATTTTTTTGTGATTTTCTGATTTTTATGATTTTATGATTTAAAGAAAAAAGAATAAACAAAAAAAAATTAATTAAAAAGAATAAAGAAATTGAGAAATGGGCCTGAGGGGGGTGAGAAACCCAATTGGAGGGGTGTGCTGGAATTTGTGCTATGGGCCCAGATTTGTTGGCCCACAGTCTGCGTTGGATCCAGTGTTGTTGGGGCAGGAAGGTTCATCATGGGGAAGCGTTTCTGGGTGCTGGATCTGGAGAATGAGTGATCCAATGGTGATGATGATAAAGCATATGGTACGCGCGCTTGGAGTGTGTTGTACCCCAAAATTTGCCCTCTCATTTCATCAACATTTTCTCATCACAAGACCCTTGGAACTCAAGATAAAGCTAGGGTCTGCTCTGCTCAAGACACCTCCTTGCACTGTTGACCTAAATTAGGGTTTGAGTTTGCACAAGGATGTTTTGACCTACAATGCCCAAAGTTACTTTCATACTTCATGTTGGGTTCACAAGTTTGCCCATACCAAGTTTCAAGCCTTGATTCAAATCTTTGCCCTGTCAATTGGACAGTTGAACTAGAAATCAGCTTTATTGGGGAAAAAGTCAACTGTGGCCAATTGACAGTCAAACCTCATGAAATTTTATCCACATCAATATTATGACCTCATATGAACCATTTGATCATGTTTGGATCACAATTCCACAAGAAATTTTATCAGATCACCAAAAGGGCAAAATGGTCATTTTTAGGGATTTGACTGCACAAAGGCAATTTTTGACTGTTTGACCTAACCAATGGCAAACCAAGCTCACATATGGACTCAAGAACTCAATGAAATTGTCTTGACCCATTCAACCAGTTCAAAAGATCTCAAATGCATAGGATTGACAGATGAATTTTTTTCAGTCAACTGATCAAAATTTGACTATATACTGAAAAGTCAAACTCTGACTTTTTTGTCAAAATCAAGTGCCAAGAGTTATTTTTCATCAAGGCATGTCAAATTATGAAACTTGTTCATCAAGAAATCCAAAAATACAAATTAGGGTTTGAAATGGAAAATTTTCATAACTTAGAAATTTTCTAAGTTATGAAATTTTCTTATTTTTTCCTAACTTTGTTCCATTTTTTCACCAAGATGCAAGTGGATTCAAACAAAACTTGAAACATGAAAGTTGTAGTCCATCACAAAGTCTACAACTTTGATTCATAAAGTTTTCTCAAAAGAATCTTGTATCTCAAGTTACGATTTTTGGAACAAGGGTACCTAAAACTTTTAACTTAGAGAAAATTTGCCCTAGTCTAGGCAGGATTTTGACCCATCTTCTTGGCCATTTTTCAGATAGTTCCACTTGGAGTTTAAAGTTGCATTACAAAGATGTATTGTAGTACATGTTCCAAGCTTTCCAAATTGTCCAAGAACTCCGCAAACACCCTTGTGGTTAGAGAGAATCGAATTCTTAAAGTTGGCAAAAACTCACTTTTGTTCATGGCCAATACATGTTCATAGCAACTTGCATTTTGAAATCAGCATGTTTGGTGCTAGCTTGCAGGCCTCAAAACCAACTTACACTTCATAATTTAATGCCTAACCATTGTTTTAAGGTGTTATCTTATTCATATGGACATTACATGCAAGTTTAAGCTTTAAGTAGAAAAAGGCAAATTGCCATTTTTGCCTAATGTCACTTTATGTCAAAAACTAAATCCTTGAGCATTGGTCCAAGATTTCTTGCAGCAAAACAAATCCACAAATCAGAGGGGCCTAGAGCAATGTATGCAAGCATGTTTGACAACATATAGAGGCATGTAACTTCACTTTCACAAGGGAGCATCAAGTAGAGAAAACTTGCAAAACACAACCAACTTCACATATCTGTTAACACAAGCTAAAACAAACTTTGTGAAACAGTTACATACATCAAAACAAGCCTGAAGCACGACCCTTCTACCCCTGAAACCTTCTCATACTCAGAATCCATGTTTTGCTGCAAAACAGGGCAAGTTGTGCAAACTTCAAGCCATAACCAATCCCTATCGTGCGTTTTGTCCAAAAGAGTTTCAAACACCTTCCTATCAATCCACCTGAGCTATCCAGATCATCCATTGCAAGCTGTAACACCTTTAACACACTTTGCCATTTTCATTTCCAAGCTCTGCAGGTTGAGTTCTACAGCACGATTCAAGTAGTTTCAAATTAAGCCAAGCATTGGAGAAGCTTCCTTAGACCTCAGGCAAGCTCAACAGAAGCTCAAACTCCATTGAAGGTTGCTGCATTGCCCTACTTGATTCCAATTGAAACAGGTTTTTTATCACTTTCTATCTCTCTATTTAGGAACATTTAGCTTTAGGTTTGTGAATGAAAAATGTAGTATTAAATGTCATGAAGCCATACATATGCCCAGCTTTCATTTATACTAAGTGTGCTAGGAGAATTTCATCCATGAACATATGAAAAAAACTAGGTCAGATTTTAGGGCCAGAGAAATTCTCTCTGGTCTTTGAGAGTTAGATTTAATGCTTTATATGGTTGGATTCGTGTTTAAATTCTCTACAAGTTTGATGTTGTATGTTTTGGCAAAAAGTCACATTTCCAGGATGTAGCATTTGAACCAGGCGCGCGCATATCTTTGTTCAGAGGATGAAGAAGAAGCTGGCTTGGGTTGGGCTTGTACATGCTTGCTTCTGGCACCCCCCATATTCAGTTTACACCCCCTGGCCTATTTATTTGATATTTATCATTTTGTGACATTTTTTATTTTTATTCTGACTTTATTATTTTTCATATGAAATATAAAAATGACAAAAATAATTTTCCATATTTTTTCATATTTATTTTATATTTATTTTATTTTATTAAGAATACATATGTAAATAATCTAAATCCTTTTTATTAAAACCCTAAAAAATAATATAAAAAATATACTTATTTCTTATTTATCATTTTTATAACATTTGAAAATATTTTCTTGAATATACATTTTTTTTTGAAAATAATTAATTTTATTTTTATATGTTTAATATGTATATATATATATATATATATATATATATATATATATATATATATATATATATATATATATATATATATATATATATATATATATATATATATATATATATATATATATATATATATATATATATATATATATATATATATATATATATATATATATATACTTATACTTTATTTTATTAGATAATTAGGACAAAAAATACAAAAATAATACAGCTTTATTTTTATTAATATTTGACACTAAAAAATACTTTTTTACAATATACTTTTATTTTTGTATAAATTAATATATTATTATATATAATTAATAAATATTGCTATTTATTTGAAAATTAGGGTTTTGCCCTAAATAACCAAAATAATTAAAATTTGACTTTTTTTTTGTTTATTTTTCACATTAAAAAAATGCCTTTTTCAAATACATAAAAAATCTTTTTTTTTTGCATAATACATTTTATTTGACATTTACTGAATTGTATTTATTTAAATGTTAAATATTGCCTTGTATATTCGATATGGTTGTAATAACTTAGGATTTATTTCCTTGTCAAGTATCCCCAATTCAAATTTGTACCCCCCTCCTTATATCATGTTGTAATAGTGTAGCATTTAAATTTTAGCACATTTAAAAGCTTTCAATTATACCATGCCTAGACTTAGGGTTTGTATGCAAAATAAAACCAACAAGTAGTTTGACCTAATCCAATATAAACATGCATGAAAAACAAACACAATGCACACTTGCACCCCTAAGGTTTCACCCACTTGTTGCCTTCAAAAATGGGCCATGGTTGCATGTCAAGTACTTAGGCAAAACAAAAACAAACAAAAAGATCATAGTCCCTCGATGACGCTATCTAAGTTGCCTAAACAAAAATGATCAAGTCCCTCAAGAAAATTGCCAAAGATACTTGACACTATTGCTATCATGGTCTATACGACGACCCGCGCCTGTCCCGTTAACATCCTAACACAAGGTTGTTCACCAAATACAATGGTGAAACAACACTGTTAAAAGGGTTAAAAACATGAGAAAGATCTTTGAGTAAAATAGGGTAGATAGCACTGAGTTACTTGATCAAATTTGCAAAAACATCCTTGCCTTTTTTTTCAAACACACTTCGCAACACAATTTCAAAACCCTACTTTCAAACATTGAAAACTTTCCAAAAGACAAAAACACCTTTGTATACATTCAAACAAGAATCATTACAAAGGTTTCCACAACGATGGTCTCTTTTCAAAACATCTTTCAAAATCACACACAAAGCACCATTTCAAACAATTGAAAAGCAAAGCAAGTGATCTAAGCAAGTAACTAAGAGCCCATGGATAACCATGGATAGAAAGGGTGCTAATACCTTCCCTTTCTATAATCTACTCCCCGATCCCAAGAAAACATCTCAAAGGTCTTTCCTGTGCTTTTTGACCTTTCCTTAGGATAAAATAAAAAGTCGGTGGCGACTCTTGCTAAACTGAAACATTTGCAAACACAAACGTAAATCCCAAGTCAGTTCTCCCACCGTATCACAAAACTGGAGACTCTGCTGGGGAAATTTTTAAAAGTGGAGTAACCTTAGGGCTTAGATCACCCTTTGCATGATTATTTTTTGCTTTGATTGTTTTACATTTTGGTTCTCTTGTTCGGGCTTGAAATCCTCCACCTGGATTTGGGAAACATTCATAGATAGCAATACGTTGTGGAAACTGTGCGGGGTATACCGACACGGTTGAAGCAATAGCTATATTAGTGCGACATATTTGTGAGTACCGGTAGCCTTTGAGTCAATCAAAGAGAATACAGGGCCGCTGAGTGATGTCATTAAGCACTAATGAACTAGAACCTTACTTGACCATCTTGGCCTTTTATTAGGGGTAGTGAGATGACCGTCTTCGGTACAGTCCGAAGTTGGTAGATACTCGATACTACACTCATTGAGGTTTGTTTTCTTGGAATATTTTGGTCGCTAGTTAAGTGGCTAAACCGAAACAATGAACATAGAAAACAATCCAATGATATTGAGCTCCTTAGAACCCGGTTACTATTTATAGGACAGGTTTTGAGCCAGCTAAACTCAAGAGGGTACTTACCTATGAAACCTCACGCAAGCCTGAAACTAGGGTTTTGTGTGACTTGCTTGTACATGTGTTTGTGCATACATCATGAACATCATAAAACATCATATGCATCCACTAACCATTTCAAGGGTTTGGATCTTCATCTTTGTTCTTGTTTTGTAGGTCATGGAATCTCTTCGCAGGAAAACAATTCAAGTTAACCTTGTGAGGATCCCTCCTCAACTCAAAGAGCTTACTTCCAGGATTCCAGAGAATTCTCTCTTCAGTGAAAGACATGGTAGACTCTTCAACTTAGTCAACACCAGCATTGAAGAAGACATGGTGAAAGTAATTTTCCAGTTCTTTGACCCCCTACACCACTGTTTTACATTCCCTGATTACCAATTGGTGCCTTATTTGGAGGAATTTTCTCAACTTCTGAGAATTCCGATTCTTCATCAACTACCCTACAATGGTACGGAAAAAGAACCAAAGCCTGAAGATGTTGCTCAAGCATTACACTTGCAACCATCTGACATCAAGTGGCATTGGGAAACCAGAAGTGGTGTCAAGGGTTTCTTGGCAAAGTTTCTGTTTGAGAAGGCCCAAGACTGTTGGAATTCTCTTGATCTACAAGCCTTTGAGGAGATCGTGGCACTCCTTATTTATGGGTTGGTCTTGTTCCCAAACCCTGACCAACTTATAGATGTGAATGCTGTCAAGATTTTCATGTCCAAAAATCCCATACCTACATTGCTCGGGGACATCCTACACTCATTTTACACACGAACAATGAGGAAAAGAGGTGTTATCATGTGTTATACTCCTCTCCTACCAAGGTGGTTTATTTCTCACCTTCCACAATCAGTCTTGAAGAATGAGCAGGGTTTAAGGTGGTCGCAACGGTTGATGACCCTCACACATTCTGATGTACATTGGTGTTCTTGGTCCAGAGAAAATGTCATCATCATTGATCGTTGTGGGGAATTCCCTAATGTCCCACTACTTGGCATTAGGGGAGGGATCACCTACAACCCCTGTCTAGCTTTGAGACAATTTAGATATGCTCGGAGGGATGGCCCTCATGACAAGCTGATTCCTAGCCTAGTTTTTGACTTCGACAACGATGCGCAAGGACTTCGACAAAGGTTCATCAGAGCTTGGAGGATACCTAACAAGGTGGATAGTAAGACACTGGGGCACAAGAATTCCATCCCCCTTGAGCCTTACCTCAAGTGGGTACGAACCTGTTCCCAGAGTCTTATGATGCCATATCCTCACATTCTCCCTTTGATTAAAGAGCCTGTTATGGAAGGAGAGGTCCCATACACCATCCTACATCCTGATATGCCAACATCATGGGAGGAAATGCAAAAGAGTTGGATCCAACTCAAAGTAGAACGGGATACTTTTGAAGCCAGCTTCTACGCCAGTGAGAAGAAGGTTTTAGAGCTCACCCGCCGACTTCATGAGGAGAAAACTCTCAACACCTACATCGCACCAAAGAGGATGCGCAACGTCTTTTAACATTAAGAATTTTGTAATGTTTCGCCCATGGGGCACTTATGTACTAACAAGTTCTTCTTAATATGACGTGTGTTCTTTTTGTTTACAACATATTTGAATTTTTGAACCCTTGAATGCATTACATGAATAACATAGCATTCATCATATGCATAAACAGGTCATCAAGCCAGGTTTCCTTATCTTTCTGTTGTTTATTTCAGCAAGATGGATTTGGAGCAAACAGTGAAGGACCTACAAGCACAAAATTCACAATTTCACAACTCCTCATGACCTTGGAAAAGGGTCAAGAGGATCTCAAAGTTTTGCTAGAGAAGAATAAAGAGAAGAAAAAGAAAAAGAGTTCGGGGGTAGCTACTTTCGGAAGGAGATTTGAGGGCGATGCTAGAAGAACTCTTGAGTTTCCTTCAACGTCTGACGAAGGGATTGGCAAGGGGAAAGGAGTTACTGTACCTTCTGAGTCTGAGGTGGAAGAGGAGGAAGAGGAAGCAGACGAAGACTATTCAGAACAACAGTATCCACCAGCGGATGACAAGTATAAGAACCTTGAAGACAGATTGGCAGCTATGGAGTTGCAGAGAGTGCCCGAATTGGATTTTGAGGAACTGGGGTTGGTAGCTGGGATTGTAATCCCTCCCAAGTTCAAAGTGCCGACATTTGCCAAGTACGACGGTCTATCTTTCCCTAAGATGCACTTGAGGTCGTATGTTAGAAAGATCTAGCCATATTCATCCGATAAAGACCTGTGGGTACACTTATTCCAAGACAGCTTGTCTGGCACTCAGCTAGATTGGTTTTATCAGCTCGAGAGATTAGAGGTCCATAATTGGGAAGACTTGGCAGTCGCTTTCTATCGCCAGTATCAGTACAATGCTGATTTGGCGCCTACCCGTACTCAGCTACAATGTATGGGGATGGCTTCAAATGAAGGGTTTAAGGAGTACGCCCAGAAATGGCGCGACCTGGATGGAAGGGTGCAACCACCACTATCAAATAGGGAATTAGTTGACATGTTTTTGGGGACCCTGTCTGGCCCCTTCTTCAACCATCTAATCAGAAGCTCTTCTGCATGATTTACTGAACTGATCCTGACCGGCGAAAGGGTGGAGGCCGGTATCAAAAGTGGAAAGATTCAAAAGGATGCTTCCGCATCCACAGCTGTTAGAAAACCTTTCCCAGCCAAGAAGGAAGCATATTATGTATACACCTAGAAATGTCGGGAAAGAGAGGAACGTCGGCCAACAGTGGGGGCCGTATTAATACAGAAGTCCGCATCAAACCAGCTTAGAAATAGTCAACCGAGGAATGATCAGCCCAGAACTTATCAGCAAAGGCCACCACGGCAGTTTACCCCAGTAAACATGACCCCTGCTCAAATCCTTCCACATCTCCTGAAGTTGAATCTTTCTAATTTAAAAGAGGCGCCAAAGAATGTAAATACCACCTCTCCATTCTACAACTCAAAAGCCAAGTGTGCTTACCATTCCGACAATATTGGGCACGATACCAATAATTGCTGGGCACTCAAGAACAAAATTCGGGACTTAATTGACGCCAAAGAGGTTGAATTTGACGCTCCTGAGAAGCCCAATGTTATATCCGCACCGATGCCCAAGCACGGCCACAATGTGCATGCTGTTTTGGAAAATCTCCATGTTACTGACGTTGCCAATCTGTTGACTCCATTGTTAATGATAAAATAAAATTTGTTGAGAGCCGGGATTTTTCCTGGTTGTGATGATGACTGCTATTTTTGCTTGAACATTCAAGATGTTTGTCCAATGTTGAAATCGGGTGTCCAACGCCTGATGGATACTCAAGAAATACTTTTCCAGAAAACCCCCGTTAACGCTTTCAATCCGATTACTCTTGATGCTTGTGATACCTCAACCAATGATATTGCCATCATAACCATTTCCGACAATCCTCCCAAGGCTTGCAAAAGGCCTGTCAAGATTACACCCAACTCTGAATGTGTACCTTTAAAGATCACTATGTCGGGACCTGTCCCGTACCAATCAAGCAAGATGATACTGTGGAACTATGGGGGAGAAATCTTCTACCACGACATCAAACAAATCGAAATAGTCCAAGAAATTTCTGAAGAAAACCCTGATATAGGGAACATCGCGGGTACAAGCAAGATAACCCGCAGTGGCCGGATCTTTTCTCCGGAAATTGCTCCCCCCCGAGCAGTTTTAGGACCCATAAAAGCTTCTGCACCTGTTAGACCCTCTGTGCAAGGCCCAGTGATTGAAGAGTTAGACACTCTTGAAGAAAGACCATCTGCTGTTAATACCGATAAAGGTAAGGGGATACTGGAAATGCCTGTCAGGACGAAGGCTCATGTTGTGGGTATCCCCGAAACCACTTAGAAGGAGATGGATGAAATCTTAAAAATAATCAGAAAAAGTGACTACGACGTTGTGGAACAATTAGGGCAGACCCCTTCTAAGATTTCAATGTTAGCACTCCTGCTCTGTTCAGAGGCCCATGCTAAGGCCCTGATTAAATTCTTGAAGACGGCACATGTCCCCCAAGAGACTTCGACTGACCAATTTCAGGATTGTGCGGCCAGCCTTACTGCTGATAATGGCCTGGGTTTTTCCAATGCTGACCTAACTCCCAAAGGAAGGAAACACAATGATGCGTTACATGTTTCAGTTGAGTGCCGAGGGACCACCCTCGCCCGTGTCTTGGTTGATACTGGTTCTTCCCTGAATGTGCTGCCAAAGAAGGCCTTATACCGTTTGGATTGTGAAGGTTTGACCATCAAACCTAGTAACATAGTCGTCAGAGCTTTCGATGGCTCCAAAAGAATGGTTCATGGAGAGGTTGATATTCCCATCAAGGTAGGCACCGAAGTGTTCAACTCCACCTTCTACGTGATGGATATCCTTCCGTCATACTCATGCTTGCTGGGAAGACCGTGGATCCATCATGCCGGGGCAGTTACATCCTCCTTGCACCAGATGTTGAAGTATCTTGTTAAGGGTAAAATCATAACTGTGCATGGCGAGGAAGAGTACATGATTAGTCATCTCAATTCCTTTCGATATGTGGAGTTAGACGGCGAATTCATCGAAACACCTTTTCAACATTTCGAGGAAGTTTCTCCCGAGATAGCAGTTGCAAAGACAGCGGTTGAGGTACCTATCATTCCCAAGCATATGGCTAGAATGGCATCTCTCAAGGACGCGAAGGCAGTGATTAAGGAGGGGAAGAGCACAGTATGGGGACATTTGCCTGACTATCCGCATAAGACAGACAAGTTTGGTTTAGGGTTTACTGCTGCAGGACAAAGGGTTATGCATCGCTCTAAGATTGGAAGATCACCCGTCAGGATTTCTCACCACAGAATCAATGTTGTGGAAGATGAAGATGAGGAGAGCCACTTTGAAGATTGGATTTTTCCGAATGTCGAAGGGGGTTTGAGCAATTGGGAAGCAAAGGATTTCGTTCCTATCACCTTTATCAACCAGTAATTTTATCTTTGAACAATTTCCCATTTTTGTGGTTTGTAATAACTAAACAATTTGCACACTATTTTCACCTCATGCCTTGCCCGGGGCATGTAGGTCCATTTGTAAGGGCTTGATTTTCTTCATAATCATATGCCATGTTTTAATGAGTCATTGGACGTTTTTCATCTATAAATTGTCGTGTTCATTTTCTTTCCATTTGCATTTTTGTTTGTTTAAGGATGGCTATCCCTTACACACACCCACACTCACGAATGCAGGTACCCATCCACTCCGGATTCCATGGGTAACTATTATGTTTTAGCCTTCGATAACTCTGGAGAATGGTCAATCACACTGAGTACGAAGTTGACGAAGATTGTGAAGTGCCGGGAGAGTTAGCCAGACTTCTACAACAAGAAGAGAGGGCCATCTTGCCTCATGAAGAGTTGCTAGAAACCGTCAACTTAGGGACAGAGGAAAACATGAAGGAAGTAAAAGTGGGTTCCAACCTGGAACCAAGTATCAAGGAACGCTTAATACAGTTGTTGAACGAATGCGTTGAAATCTTCGCTTGGTCTTATGAAGACATGCCAGGGCTAGACACCAATATCGTGGTTCACCGTCTCCCTACCAGAGAAGATTGTCCACCGATCAAGCAAAAGGTTCGCGGAATGAGACCTGACATGTCCGAGAAGATTAAGGCTGAAGTAATGAAGCAATTCAACGCTGGCTTTCTGGCTGTTACCTCCTATCGACAATGGGTCGCTAACATTGTGCCCATACCCAAAAAGGAAGGCAAAGTCAGAATGTGTGTAGACTATCGGGATTTGAACAGGGCTAGCCCTAAAGATGATTTTCCGCTGCCACATATCGACATCCTGGTTGACACACAGCTCAACACAAGGTTTTTTCTTTCATGGATGGATTCTCGGGATATAACCAAATCAAAATGGCCCCCGAGGACATGGAAAAAACAACCTTTGTTACAAAATGTGGTACCTTCTACTACAAAGTGATGTCGTTCGGACTGAAGAACGCAGGGGCAACCTATCAGCGGGCCATGGTAGCTTTATTTCACGATATGATACATCATGAGATCAAAGTTTACGTAGACGACATGATAGCTCGATCACAGACAGAAGAAGAACACCTTGAACATTTGCAGAAGTTGTTTGCCAGGTTGAAGGAGTATAAACTCAGATTGAATCCAAGCAAATGCACTTTTGGAGTTAGATCTGGTAAACTTCTGGGATTTATTGTCAGCAACAAGGGCATTGAGGTTGACCCGGCTAAAGTAAAAGCTATACAAGAAATGCCTGCCCCCCGTACTGAAAAGGAGGTTAGAGGATTCTTGGGACGCTTGAACTATATCGCCAGGTTCATCTCTTACCTGACGTCTACCTGTGAGCCAATTTTCAAACTGTTAAAGAAAGATCAGGTAGTTGAATGGAACAACGATTGTCAAGTTGCTTTTAATAAGATCAAGGAGTACTTACTAGAACCTCCTATCCTGATGCCACCCGTCGAAGGAAGGCCGTTGATCATGTATCTGATTGTTTTTGATAACTCAATAGGGTGCGTGCTGGGCCAACATGACGAGTCTGGTCAAAAAGAGCATGCCATTTATTACCTTAGCAAAAATTTTACCGACTGTGAGACTCGCTACTCACTGCTCGAGAAAACTTGCTGCGCTTTGGTATGGGATACTCGCCGACTAAGGCAATATATGTTGACTCATACCTCTTTGCTGATTTCCAAGATGGATCTGATCAAGTACATCTTCGAGAAGCCTGCTTTTTCTGGAAGAATCGCTAGATGGCAGATGATCCTGACTGTGTATGACATCCAGTATACTACCCAAAAAGCTATAAAAGGGAGTGTACTAGCTGACCATCTAGCTCATCAAGCCGTCGAAGATTATCAACCTATGAGATTCGACTTCCCTGACGAGGACATCATGACTTTGAACAACATCGAAGGTGACGAGTCGTATGATGGACCTGAACAAGGATCCCTATGGACCCTATACTTTGATGGTGCTTCAAATGCACTTGGCAACGGTATCGGTGCGATACTCATTTCCCCAGAAGGTTGCCATACCCCTTTCACTGCCTGACTTTTCTTCAGCTATACCAACAACATGGCTGAATATGAAGCTTGCATCTTTGGTCTCAAGGCTGCTATAGACTTGGGAATCAAATCTTTGGTCGTATTTGGGGACTCGGCTTTGGTTATCAGTCAAGTCAAAGGAGAGTGGGACACCAAACATCCTAATCTCATCCCATACAAAGAACATGTCCTGACTTTGTTGCCTCATTTCGAGCAGATTACTTTCGAGCATTTCCCGCGAGAAGAAAATCAGCTAGCAGACGCTCTGGCTATAATGTCTTCCATGTTTAAACTCAATTGGGATAACGAGGCTCCCCAAATCACCATCGAGCGAATGGACAAACCTGCGCATTGTCATGAGATTAATACCGAAGAAGTAGTGGAACGACCCTGGTTTAATGAGATCAAAAGGTATCTCTAGACTAGAGAATACCCCGAAGGAGCTTCCGTCAATGATAAAAAGTTCTTAAGGAGATTTGCTGCAAAGTTCTTCCTAAGCAATGGCATCCTTTATAAACGCAGCCATGATTGTGTTTTACTTCGATGTGTGGACAAAGCTGAAGCAGAGTTGATCATGACTGAGATACACAGTGGCACATTTGGCACCCATTTGAGCGGGCATACAATGGAAAAGAAGATTCTAAGAGCAGGATACTACTGGTCTACCATGGAAGCTGATTTTCACCAATATTCCCGTACCTACCATAAATGCCAAGTCTACGCCGACAAAGTACACATTCCTCATGTTCCTCTCAATGTTCTGACAGCTCCTTGGCCGTTTGCAATGTGGGGCATTGACATGATTGGATAGATCAAGCCCACGGCATCCAATGGACATCGCTTCATATTGGTCGCTATTGATTATTTTACCAAGTGGGTCGAAGCAGCTTCCTATGCCTCAGTTACAAAGAATGTGGTTGCCCGCTTCATCAAGCAGAATCTCATATGCCGGTACAGTGTCCCCGACAGGATCATCACAGACAACGGTACAAATTTGAACAATACTATGATCACCGCTCTATGCGAACAGTTCAAGATTTATCATCATAATTCATCTCCCTATCGGCCGAAGATGAACGGTGTTGTTGAAGCCGCGAACAAAAATATCAAGAAGATCATTCAAAAAATGACAGTTACCTATAAGTACTGGCATGAGATGTTACCGTTTGCTCTGCATGGATATCGTACCACGGCACGTACTTCAACAGGGGCAACCCCATTTTCTTTAGTATATGGCATGGAGGTTGTTTTTCCCATGGAAGTTCAGATTCCTTCCTTAACGATTATGAAGGACGCCGGTTTGAGTGAAGACGATTCGATTCAGACCCTGCTTGATCAACTTAATTTGATTGATGAGAAGCAACTTACTGCTGTTTGCCATGGTCAGACGTATCAAAAACGGATGATCAAGGCTTTCAACAAGAAAGTCAGGCGTCAGGTATATCAAGTCGGAGATCTTGTAATCAAGCGGATCATTTTGCGGCAAAGTGATCCCAGGGGCAAATGGACTCCTACTTACGAAGGACCATTTGTGATGAAGAGCATCTTCTCTGGTGGGGGCAATGATTCTGACCATCATGGACGGTGATGACTTGCCACACCCTGCGAACGCAGACATAGTCAAAAGATACTACGCATAAAACAACCCGACTAGTTGAAAACCCGAAAGGGAGACTTGGGCAAAAATGGGCATCCTGGTGAACCGAAAACTCGAAAGGGCGGTTCAGGCAAAAGTTAGGGATAAAACAAAAAAATCTGTATACCCGGAAAGTTGAAAACCCGAAAGGGCGACTTGGGCAAAAAAGGGTTTCCCAGTGGATCGAAAACCCGAAAGGGCGATTCAGGCAAAAGTTAGGGAATTAAGGCGTATGACTGTGTCTCGTCGGATCACTCCAAGAACAATCTCTTCATCAACAAGATCCGAGCTTCTGATCAACCTAGTCATCGGCGGACAATGTAACGAATGGACAAGATATTCAGAGTTGTGAAGGCCATAACAGAATGGGAATCGCATGGAATTATTACACATAGCCATCTTTCTTTTGTATAAAATTTTTCAAATTTTTACGACAACATTCTCTTACTAGGATGTCTGTCTCCTTTGTATAAAGATACTAACAAAAGTTAATACAAATACACTTCCAAGTGCAGAAATTTGCTTGCCTTTCTTTTCTTTTTACACTTATGTTTATTTTGAAAACGTCCAATGTTTTGTTAAATAGTCATATGCATTTGAATATAATCACTGCTTACAAGTAAAGCGAAATTGAAAAAAAGGATAGTTACTGATAGGTTGAAGGTGTAGGAAGATATTTTTGTGCCATCTCAGGAGAAATCCCCTGCGATACATCATTCAGACCCTCAACAAGGCTAAATTTGGAATATATTTCCCCAGCGGAGTTAAGCTTCAAGATCCTTAGCAGAGTCAGTGCATTCCAAAACTTGATTCCCCAGATGAGCTAAGTTTCGGAATTCCCATCAAAATTAAGCTTCAAGATCCCCAGTGGACCCCCAAAATCCTGAAAATCCTATACCCAGCGGAACCAGAATAGTGAACATTCTCCCCACAGAGATATTTCCCAGCAGATTGAAGATTCTCAGTCCCATTTCTCCAGCAGAAGTCTCCCAGGTTTTAACTCCCCAGTAGAGATTTTCGAAGTTTTCCTTATTCCCCAAGCAGTCAGCAGAGATTTGTCATCTTCATTAATCAAAGATTTTTTGAATCCCCAGCTTCGGTCAAGGATTTACTTTCCCCAACAGCAGTCAAAGATTTCATTATCTCTAGCTATCAAGGATTCATTTTCCTCAACAAGACAGCTACTCAGCTTACATGCATAATCATTACATTTCATATGTCATAAGCATGGATTACAGTTCATTGTATCATACATATCATGCAATATAGCTTCGTGCTTTAGCTAACGTTTTACCCTTTTCAGGATAACATTTAAAGGCTATCATTAACAATTATTCGGATACAATATGGATACACCCCAGACACGGCGGTCATTTTATTACTCATTCAGAATTTCAAGTCAAAATACAGTACAGATACACCCCAGACACGACGGTCATTCTACTACTCATTCAGACTTCAGCAATCCGATACAGACTAGATACGCTCCAGACACGGCGGCCATTATATCTCTCATTCAGATTCAATTATCAACTTCAAGTCTAGATATGCTCTAGACGTGGATGCCATTCTGACCCTTACATCAACAGTTTGACTCCCCCAGTGCAGTCGCCACAAAAGTCATTCTGTCATTTAGTCAAGATCCCAGTTACAGTACAGATACACTCCAGACACGGAAGTCATTCTACTACTCATACAGATCTCAACTTCAGATACAGTCCAGATACACTCCAGACACGGAAGTCATTCTACTACTCATACAGATCTCAACTTCAGATACAGTCCAGATACGCTCCAGACGTGGTTTCCATTCTGTAACTCATTCAAAATTTATCCTCAGCACACAGTTGCTCCGTACCCAGATATTTCTCTATTACCCCGATACAATACAGATACACTCCAGACACGACAGTCATTCTGATATTCATTCAACATTCAAATACAGTTACAACTCAGATACGCGCCAGACACAGACTCCATTCTTTTGCTCACACAAACTTAGCCTCCAGATACAGCTCAAGTGCATTCCAGACATGGATACCATTTTGAGGCCCATTCTTCTAACTAACAACATTGCAGTTCAGCAAAGATTCTTGGATGGCATATTTAAGCCCATCTCTAGCAAGATTCTACCATCTCCAAATGGAATCTTTAAGCCCATTCCCACACCTATGTTTTGACGAGTGCAAATTTACGGGCACTCTAGTGTCCAATCCTCTTCTACCTTTGATTCGCGAAAGGCAGACTTGCCAATGTAACTCTTCAGGTTCAAGAAGATTGAACAGGGGCAACTGTTGTACCCCAAAATTTTCCCTCTCAATTCATCAACATTTTCTCATCACAAGACCCTTGGAACTCAAGATCAAGCTAGGATTTGCTCTGCTCAAGACACCTCTTTGCACTGTTGACCTAAATTAGGGTTTGAGTTTGCACAAGGATGTTTTGACCTACAATGCCCAAAGTGACTTTCATACTTCATTTTGGGTTCACAAGTTTTCCCATACCAAGTTTCAAGCCTTGATTCAAATCTTTGCCCAGTCAATTGGACAGTTGAACTAGAAATCAGCTTTATTGGGGAAAAAGTCAATTGTGGCCAATTGACAGTCAAACCTCATGAAATTTGACCCACATCAACATTATGACCTCATATGAACCATTTGATCATGTTTGGATCACAATTCCACAAGAAATTTGATCAGATCACCAAAAGGGCAAAATGGTCATTTTTAGGGATTTGACTGCACAAAGGTAATTTTTGACTGTTTGACCTAACCAATGGCAAACCAAGCTCACATATGGACTCAAGAACTCAATGACATTGTATTGACCCATTCAACAAGTTCAAAAGATCTCAAATGCATAGGATTGACAGATGAATTTTTTTCAATCAACTGATCAAAATTTGATTGTATACTGAAAAGTCAAACTCTGACTTTTTGGTCAAAATCAAGTGCCAAGAGTTATTTTTCATCAAGACATGTCAAATTATGAAACTTTTTCATCAAGAAACCCAAAAATACCAATTAAGGTTTGAAATGGAAAAATTTCATAACTTAGAAATTTTCTAAGTTATGAAATTTTCTTATTTTTTCCTAACTTTGTCCCATTTTTTCACCAAGATGAAAGTGGATTACAACAAAACTTGAAACATGAAAGTTGTAGTCCATCACAAAGTCTACAACTTTTATTCACAAAGATTTCTCAAAATAAGCTTGTATCTCAAGTTACGATTTTTGGAACAAGGGTACCTAAAACTTTTAACTTAGAGAAAATTTGCCCTAGTCTAGGCAGGATTTTGACCCATCTTCTTGGCCATTTTTCACATAGTTCCACTTGGAGTTTCAAGTTTCATTACAAAGATGGATTGTAGTACATGTTCCAAGCTTTCCTAATTGTCCAAGAACTCCTCAAACACCCTTGTGGTTAGAGAGAATCGAATTCTTAAAGTTGGCAAAAACTCACTTTTGTTCATGGCCAATACATGTTCATAGCAACTTGCATTTTCAAATCAGCATGTTTGGTGCTAGCTTGCAGGCCTCAAAACCAACTTACACTTCATAATTTAATGCCTAACCATTGTGTTAAGGTGTTATCTTATTCATATGGACATTACATGCAAGTTTAAGCTTTAAGTAGAAAAAGGCAAATTGCCATTTTTGCCTAATGTAACTTTATGTCAAAAACTAAATCCTTGAGCATTGGTCCAAGATTTCTTACAGCAAAACAAATCCACAAATCAGTGGGGCCTAGAGCAATGTATGCAAGCATGTTTGACAGCATATAGAGGCCTGTAACTTCACTTTCACAAGGGAGCATCAAGTAGAGAAAACTTGCAAAAACACAACCAACTTCACATATCTGTTAACACAAGCTAAAACAAACTTTGTGAACCAGTTCCATACATCAAAACAAGCCTGAAGCACGACCCTTCTACCCCTGAAACCTTCTCATACTCAGAATCCCTGTTTTGCTGCAAAATAGGGCAAGTTCTGCAAACTCCAAGCCATAACCAATCCCTATCGTGTGTTTTGTCCAAAAGAGTTTCAAACACCTTCCTATCAATCCACCTGAGCTATCCATATCATCCATTGCAAGCTGTAACACCTCTAACACACTTTGCCATTTTAATTTCCAAGCTCTGCAGGTTGAGTTCTACAGCACGATTCAAGTAGTTTCAAAGCAAGCCAAGCATTGGAGAAGCTTCCTTGGACCTCAGGCAAGCTCAACAGAAGCTCAAACATCATTGAAGGTTGCTGGATTGCCCTACTCGATTCCAACTGAAACAGGTTTTTTATCACTTTCTATCTCTCTATTTAGGAACATTTAGCTTTAGGTTTATGAATGAAAAATGTAGTATTCAATGTCATAAAGCCATACATATGCTCAGCTTTCATTTATATTAAGTGTACTAGGAGAATGTCATCCATGAACATATGAAAAAAACTAGGTCAGATTTTAGGGCCAGAGAAATTCTCTCTGGTCTTTGAGAGTTAGATTTAATGCTTTATATGGTTGGATTCGTGTTTAAATTCTCTACAAGTTTGATGTTGTAAGTTTTGGCAACATCTAACTTATACAGAGGTTGAAGAAGAAGCTGGCTTGGGCTGGGCTTGTACAGGCTTGCTTCTGGCACCCCCCATATTCAGTTTACACCCCCCTGGCCTATTTATTTGATATTTATCATTTTGTGACATTTTTTATTTTTATTCTGACTTTATTATTTTTCATATGAAATATAAAAATGACAAAAATAATTTTCCATAATTTTTCATATTTATTTGATATTTATTTTATTTTATTAAGCATACATATGTAAATAATCTAAATCCTTTTTATTAAAACCCTAAAAAATAATATAAAAAATATACTTATTTCTTATTTATCATTTTTATTACATTTGAAAATATTTTCTTGAATATACATTTTTTTTTGTAAATAATTAATTTTATTTTTATATGTTTAATATGTTTAATATATATATATAGGACAAAAAAAAACAAAAATAGTACATCTTTATTTTTATTATTATTTGACACTAAAAAATACTTTTTTACAATATACTTTTATTTTTGTATAAATTAATATATTATTATATATAATTAATAAATATTGCTATTTATTTGAAAATTAGGGTTTTGCCCTAAATAACCAAAATAATTAAAATTTGACTTTTTTTTGTTTATGTTTCACATTAAAAAATACCTTTTTCACATACATAAAAAATCTTTTTTTTTGCATAATACATTTTATTTGACATTTACTTAATTGTATTTATTTAAATGTTAAATATTGCCTTGTATATTCGATATGGTTGTAATAACTTAGGATTTATTTCCTTGTCAAGTATCCCCAATTCAAATTTGTACCCCCTCCCTATATCATGTTGTAATAGTGTAGCATTTAAATTCTCGCACATTTAAAAGCTTTCAATTATACCATGCCTAGACCTAGGGTTTGTATGCAAAATAAAACCAACAAGTAGTTTGACCTAATCCAAGATAAACATGCATGAAAAACAAACACAATGCACACTTGCACCCCTAAGGTTTCACCCACTTGTTGCCTTCAAAAATGGGCCATGGTTGCATGTCAAGTACTTTGGCAAAACAAAAACAAACAAAAAGATCATAGTCCCTCGATGACGCTATCTGAGTTGCCTAAACAAAAATGATCAAGTCCCTCAAGAAAATTGCCAAAGATACTTGACACTATTGCTATCATGGTCTATACGACGACCCGCGCCTGTCCTGTTAACATCCTAACACAAGGTTGTTCACCAAATACAATGGTGAAACAACACTGTTAAAAGGGTTAAAAACATGAGAAAGATCTTTGAGTAAAATAGGGTAGATAACTCTGAGTTCCATGATCAAACTTGCAAAAACATCCTTGCCATTTTTTTCAAACACACTTCGCAACACAATTTCAAAACCCTACTTTCAAACATTGAAAACTTTCCAAAAGACAAAAACACCTTTGTATACATTCAAACAAGAATCATTACAAAGGTTGCCACAACGATGGTCTCTTTTCAAAACATCTTTCAAAATCACACATAAAGCACCATTTCAAACAATTGAAAAGCAAAGCAAGTGATCTAAGCAAGTAACTAAGAGCCCATGGATAACCATGGATAGAAAGGGTGCTAATACCTTCCCTTTCTATAATCTACTCCCCGAACCCAAGAAAACATCTCAAAGGTCTTTCCTGTGCTTTTTGACCTTTCCTTAGGATAAAATAAAAAGTCGGTGGCGACTCTTGCTAAACCGAAACATTTGCGAACACAAACGCAAATCCCAAGTCAGTTCTCCCACCGTATCACAGAGTGGAACCACTGAATCTGCAAGAAATTAATTAGAAAAAATAAACTACAAGACCTGGGAATCGAACCCAAGTCTCTTCCCTTCGCAAGCGTCCTTTCTACCACCAAGCCACTTTGTTTATTTGTTATATAAAATAAACAATAATAATATATGAAAATTAGAATTGGATTCCAAGTCATCAATGCAAGCGCGCACAATGGTCCCACTAAAATTTAAATAAACCAATCGAAACATATAAAACTGTCATGCATGGTCTTCGCCTGGGTCAGAGAAGTCAACGACGCTGTATCTGCACTCTGGTCGTCTTCTCTTGCCAAGCTAAAATTAGATCTGCAAAAATACGCAGAATCAAAGCCCCAAATTCAGGCTACCCCCCCCCCCCCCCCCCCCCCCCCCCCCACCCCCCTATTTTGGGGTCTACGAGTTCAATGGTGATGACCAATTGGTCTATGGGGACTTGTATCATCATGTTCGTGCATTGGCTATTTCCAAGCCCTAACCATGGCAACCTGCATTCTAAGCCTCTATCTTTTCATATAGTACGTTAGAACGATTCAAAACAATCATATGAACACAAATGTATGCTTGGATTCATTTAAATCGCGTGTGTTAAGAGATTCAAATACAAAAAATTTACCAAAAGGTTGTGACTTTGTTGGCCGGTTTCAGGCTGCTTTAGTCGTGGATGAAGGTTAATATGGCTTCCTGGGACCTTCAGGAGGAAGATTGGCTCCTTTGTTTTGATCAACAAGGACTGGAACTAGTGCTTTTGATTTTCACGATTTCTTGTAATTTTGCAAATTCTCTAGGGTTCCTGTTAGGCTGGTTACGCATGTTCTTTTGACCTAGGTTTATTGTGCTTAAGTAGTGTATCTCATTAGGTTTAATCACAGCCCAAAATAATCAATTCTAATCATTTTTTTAAAGCATAAATATTTTCTTCAAAACTTGCTAAAACAAAAGATCTCCTTCTCCTTTTGTCTCATGCATTTTTGCTTGGTCATGCCAACCTGTTTTGTCCCTCATTTGATAAGAAAAAGATTCACAATCAAATCTTTAATTATTTTTATTATTTACTTTATTTAATTTTGAACTTTAATGGATAAAATGTCAAAATAAATAGTATAAATAATAAATAAAATGCATGACCTAGCTCAAGGGTTATGGGCCATGTTAAGAACAAGTTCCATGTATGAAATCATGGGCCTATTTGGATAAAATTAAAGTTAGGTCAATATTGGCTTTATGCATTTTTCCAAAAATTGGTCAACTTTAACAATGCATATCTCTTTCATTTTTAACCCTAAGATGGTGTTCTTGGACTTTTTAGAGAGCTTAGGATGTCCTCTAAACAACCCTTTTAGTTTCATCTCAATTGGATCTTCCATGCTCATTTAAGGAGCTTTGACCCAAAAGGTATTTTTGTTTACTTTTTGAAAGGACCTATAATGTATGGGCTTGTATCTTTTGATTAGGGAATGTTTTGAACTTGAGGGCTAAAGAGAAGTTGTAGGGAATTGGATTCTCTTCAAAATGAGACTTGGTGGAAAAATTTATGATAAAGTATGAGAAAGTTATGTTAGGCTAAAGTTTGGTTGACTTTTCCTATAGAAACCCTAATTTGCCATTTTTAACTTTTAATGAGTTAGGAGCATTTCTTGAGGAATCATGATCAACCCTTGATCAAATGATGGATATTACTTCAAAAATGTTGATGTTGACCAAAAATCTTAAAGTTTGACTGTATTTGGGCCATAGTTGACTTTTGACCTAGTATAGTTGATTTCCAAGCATTTGAGCATTGATTGAGCAAACTTGTAATTCAAGGCATGAAATTTGGCATGGATGATCTTGAGGACATATTAGAACAATGGAGAACATTTGGAATTCTTGGGACTTACACACCTTGCTTAAAATTGAAACCTAGTTGAGGTTCATTGTATTAGGAGGAGAATTTGTCTGGTCAATTCATAGTCATCCTAGGGCAATTGAGAACCTCTAGAAGCATGTATTGAGTGAAAATGGGAGAGAAAATTTTGGGGTACAACACCAGGACTCTACACTGATATCGTGGTCCATCGTATTCCGATAAAAGAAGACTGCCCTCCGGTAAAACAGAAGGTCCGTCGCATGTGACCAGAAATGTTAGAGAATATCAAGACTGAATTCATGAAGCAGTTCAACGTTGGATTCTTAGCTATCACCTCCTACCCCCAATGGGTCTCCAACGTTTTTCCAGTGCCTAAAAAGGATGTTAAGGTACGTATGTGTATGCATTACAGAGACTTGAATAGGGCAAGCCCCAAGGATGACTTCTCGCTTCCCCACATCAATGTTCTGGTTGACAACACCACACAGCATAAAGTATTTTCCTTCATGGACGGTTTATCCAGATACAACCAGATCAAAATGGCACCTGAGGACATATAAAAAACGACCTTCGTCACACAATGGGGCACGTTCTGTTACAAATTCATGCCATTCGGGTTGAAAAACGCTGGGGCAACCTATCAGCGTGCCATGGTAGCTCTATTTCACGACATGATCCATCACGAGATAGAGGTCTACGTGGATGACATGATAGCCAGATCTCAAACTGAGGAGGAACACCTTGACCATCTGCAGAAACTATTTGAAAGGCTGAAAAGATACAAACTAAGGTTGAATCCGAATAAATGCACTTTCAGAGTAAGGTCTGGTAAACTCTTAGGCTTTGTTGTCAACGGAAAAGGTATAAAAGTGGACCCTGCAAAGGTGAAAGCAATACAAGAAATGCCTGCTCCTCGCACTAAGAAGGAAGTTAGGGGGTTCTTAGGAAGGTTAAACTATATCACCCGATTCATTTCCCATCTAACCGCTACTTGTGAACCAATCTTCAAATTATTGAAGAAGGATCAAGTGGTGGAATGGAACGATGACTTCCAGGTTGCCTTCGACAGGATCAAAGAATACCTTCAAGAGCCTCCCATTTTGATGCCGCCAGTCGAGGGAAGACCTTTCATCATGTATCTGACAGTTTTGGAAAACTCAATGGCGTGTGTGTTGTGGCATTATGACGAGTCTGGCCGAAAAGAGCATAAAATATACTACCTGAGCAAAAAGTTTACTGACTGTGAAACCAGATATTCACCGATCAAGAAAACTTGCTGCGCTCTGGCATGGGCTGCTCGCCGGTTAAGACAGTATATGTTAACTCACACTACCTTATCGATATCCAAGACGGATCCAATTAAGTACATATTCGAGAAGTCCACCATCTCGAGAAGAATAGCAAGATGGCAGATGGTCCTGACTGAATACGACATTCAATACACTACCCATAAAGCAATAAAGGTAAGTGTGTTAGATGATCACCTTGCTCATCAGGCTATGGATGACTATCAATCCATGGATTTCGAATTTCCAGACGAAGACATCATGTTGGTAAACAATTATGAAGAACTTAGACCATATGACGGACCTGAACAAGGATCCCGATGGACCTTTGTTTTTGACGGAGCTTCCAACGCACTCGGCAACGACATCGCCGTTGTAATCATATCTCTTGAAGGTTATCATACCCCCTTCACTGCTAGGCTGTGTTTCAACTGTACCAATAATATGGCGGAATATGAAGCGTGTATTATGGGTCTCAAAGCTGCCATAGATTTGGGAATCAAATCCTTAAGTGTATTTGGAGATTCAGCCTTAGTCATCAGTCAGATCAAAGGAGAATGGGACATGAAGCACCCTAATCTCATCCCCTAGAAAGAACATGTGTTGACATTAATCCCAAATTTTGAGGAAATTACCTTTAAGCATTTTCCACGAGAGGAAAATCAACTAGCAGACGCGCTAGCCACTATGTCATCCATGTCCAAAATCAGGTGGGATAATGAGGCTCCTCAGATCACCATAGAGAGGATGGATGAACCAGCTTACTGTCACGAAATTGATACCAAAGAAGTAGTGGCCAAACCTTGGTTACATTAAATTAAGAGATATCTCAAAACCCAAGGGTATCGAGAAGGAGCTTCAGTCAACGACAATAAATTCCTGAGATGTTTTTCTGCTAAATACTTCCTCAATAACGGAGTTCTCTATAAGCGTAACCATGACTCTACTTTACTCCGGTGCATAGACAAGAGTGAGGCAGACAAGATCATGGTTGATTTACATGAAGGTACCTTTTCACCCATTCTAGTGGGCATACAATGGCTAAAAAGATCCTACGGGCAGGATACTACTGGTCCACCATGCAAGCAGATTGTCATCAGCATTCACGAACCTGTCACAAGTGTCAGATCTATGCTAAAAAAGTACATGTGCCTCCAGTTCCTCTAAACGTCCTGACTTCTCCTTGGCTATTCGCAATGTGGGGCATTAACATGATTGGAGAGATCAAACCTACTGCTTCCAATGGAAACCGCTTCATCTTGGTCGCCATTGATTACTTCACAAAGTGGGTTGAGGCAGCCTCTTTCGCTTCTGTCACCAAGAGTGTTGTGGCCTGATTCATCAAACAGAATCTTAGTTGTCGATATGGTATTCTGGAGAGGATCATTACAGATAATGGTACCAATCTTAACAGTAATATGGTCACTGCACTATGCGTGCAATTCAAGATCCAGCATCATAATTCTTCTCCTTACCGGCCGAAGATGAATGGCGCTGTAGAAGCCGCTAATAAAAACATCAAGAAGCTCATACAAAAAATGACAATGACCTACAAGGACTGGCATGAAATGTTACCATTTGCTCTTCACGGTTACTGTACCATGGCACACACATCAACATGGGCAACTCCTTTCTCTTTGGTATACGACATGGAAGCTATCCTACCAATTGAAGTCCAAATACCTTCTTTGAGAATCATAAAGGATGCAAGTTTGAATGAAGATGAATGGATCCAAACTCGATTTAACCAGTTGAAATTGATTGATGAGAAGAGGCTTGCGGCTGTCTGCCATGGCCAGATGTACCAAAAACGCATGATTAAAGCTTTTAACAAGAAAGTTATACGTCAGGTATATCGAGTTGGTGACTTGGTAATCAAACATATCATACTACCACAGGCTGATCCCATGGGAAAATGGACTCCTACATACGAAGGACCATTTGTGATCAAAAACATATTTTCTGGTGGAGCAATGATCTTAACCACTATGGATGGAGACGACCTTCCGCACCCTGTAAACACGGACATAGTTAAAAAATACTACACATGAAAAAAAAAACCGCTAGGTCGACTGGCCTAGGCAAAAATTAGAGATAAAAAACAAAAAAAAACTGCACACCCGGCAAGTTGAAAACCTGAAAATGCGGCTTGGGAAAAAAAGGGTATCCCGGTGGACTGAAAACCCGAAAGGGCGGTCCAGGAAAAAGTTAGGGATTTAAAGCGTATGACTATGTCCCATTGGATCACCTTACATCCAACCTTCAGTATCAATCGTCAAACTCGAATGGTTCTAATCAATCCAATCAGCTTTGGACAAAGCAGCAAGTGGATGAGATATTCAGATATATGAAGGCTATAGCAGAATGGGAACCCCATGGGATTATTTCACATAGTTGTCTTTATTTTGTATTAGTTTTCATTCTTACGACGACATTCTCTTACTAGGATGCTCGTCTCTTTGTACAAAATACTTATTCAAAGTTAATACGGAGATATCCCGTTTAAAAGTGCAAAACTATCTGTTTTTCTTTTACTATTCCTGTTTTGTTTGCAAAAAACGTCCAGTGTTTATTTTTGAACATATGCATTTGAATGTAATTACTGTTTACAAATAAACGCATGAAAAAGTAAAACTAAACAGAAAGACAATTACTAATGGCTTTAAGAAACAGGACAATATCTATGGGCCATTCCATGAAATCCTCGCAGATACTTTCTCTAAGAAGAGCAGAAGCAAGAACATCCTGCTACAAGGTCATTGTCATATCTCCAACATGCAGCTTAGTGGTATCTTTTGCCTTCATATCCCCGAAAGAGCAAAACATCCAGTTACCACCTCAAAGGTCCCCCAGCAAAAGTCGCCCAGCCTCTCAGGATTTCCCAGCAAGATTTCACATAGTCCACAGGCAATGCAGGGCGTTTCTCTTCCCCAATAGAGTTTATTTATCTGATTATGGAAACCCATCCATCAACGCTTCAACTTCGAAAAAATATGAAGACTTAAACTCCTCATTCCCAGAAGCAGTCAGGGATTTATTTTCCCCAGTCCAACAACACTGCAGCAGAACAAATAATATGTGCATACATTGCAATCATACATCATAACATCGACAACACAGATGCATATAGCACAATCTGATTTACTTTAGGAAACATCATTATTACATACATTTCATAAATCATGGCATTGCATATAACTAACCCTTCACCTTTTCAGGAAAGATCAATCAACAGAAAAGTATCATCAACAGATTTTCAATAAGTCAAGGCAATTATTTGTGAACAAATCAATGGTAGATGAATTCTAGAAAAAGGACTAAATTGACTATCTACATGACAATTAATCCCTTCAGACCCTTGTTGGTTCAGTTTAAATCTCTCAACGGTTTAACCTGATTCTTTCCCCAGTTAGACAATTTGGTTCAGATAAGTCGCTCCAAGACTATTTTTGATTCTTCTCCACACCCCTGCTGGTTCAGTTTAAATCTCTCAACGGTTTATCCTGATTCTTTTCCTGCAGACATCTTTCTCTGGTTTAGATAAGTCGCTCCAAGATTTATTCTAATTCTTTCCAGTTAAAGAATATCTAAGACTTATGTTGGTTCAATTTAAATCTCTCAATGTTTTATCCTTGTTCTTTCCCGCAGACATCTCCTCTGGTTCAGATAAATCGCTTCCAAGATTTGTTCTGATTCTTCTCCAGAACCCTGCTAGTTCAGTTTAAATCTCTCAATGGTTTATCCTGATCCTTTCCCACAGACATTCTCTCTAGGTCAGATAAATTGCCCAAAGATTTATTCTGATTCTTTTCCAGATCTCTGTCGATTTAGTTTAAATCTCCCAAACGGTTTATCCCGATTCTTTCTTGCAGACATCTCCTTTGGTTCAGATAAATCACTTCCAAGATTTATTCTGATTTTTTTCCATATCCCTGCTGGTTCAGTTTAAATCTCTCAACGGTTTATCCTGATTCTTTCCCGCAGACATCCTCTCTGGTTTAAATAAATCGCTCAAAGATTTATTCTGATTCTTTTCTAGATCCTTGCAGGTTCAGTTTAAATCTCTCAACGGTTTATCATGATTCTTTACCCAGTAGACACTTTCTCTGGTTTAGATAAGTCGCTCCAAGATTTTTTCTGATTCTTCTCCAGACCCCTGCTAGTTTAGTTTAAATATCTCAGCGGTTCATCCTGATTCTTTCCCCAGTAGACATCTTCTCTGGTTCAGATAAACCGATCCAAAGGTTTACTCTTATTCTTGTCCCAGTTAAAGTCAAACTTAGACTTAGTCTAATTTTTGTCAACAATAACCTTTGGATGGCATCTATAAGCCCATCTCTGCCAACTCTCCATTATTTCTCCAAATGGCATCTTTAAGCACATTCCTTACACCTCAACATCGAAATCACCAGAATGCAAATTTTTGGGCACTCTAGTGTTCAATCATCTTCCATCTTCAAGTCATGAATGGCAGATTCGCCAATCTAACTCTTCAGGTTTAAGAAGATTGAACAAGGACAACTGTTGTACCCCAAAATTTTCCCTCTCATTTCTCAAGAATCATCTTAGACACTTAGGTTTGCTTCTGGCAAGTTTCAAGTCTCAGATTACAAATTCTCTAGGAAAGTCATTCACAAGGGCAAAATGGTCAAAAGCATACTGAAAAGTCAAACTTTGACTTTTTGATCAAAAATCAAATTTCAACAATTATATTTCACCAGGACATGAAATTGGTTCATCAAAAAATCAGAACTCATAAATTGCTTTGAAAAATCAAATTTCTAAACATTTAGAAAATTTTCTAAGTGTTAAGAGAATATGACACTTCAGAACTTCTGGGCCAGCCTCCACGTGAGTACAGTCAGAATTTGCAAACATGGTTCAGAACTTGATTCTTCAATCAGAACATGACTCTTCAGCATGTGGAGACTGTGTTTTATGCTTCAATCAGAGCCTCACCCTTCGAATCTCACTTTGTTCTTCTGCGATCAGAACATCACCAAATCCCAAAACCTCGTTTGAGCAGCTTGATGCACTGCTATAGCACAGTTCTGCATCCAGCTGTAATAACACTCCAAATTGCCGATGATCTATTCCACGCCTGCATTTTTCTAAAACCCCATAATTACACTAAATTAGCATGCAAAAGCCGTGTTTAAAAAGCAATGGAACAGTATGCCAAAAAGGTTTTAAAATCCCATTTGTTTTCCCCCCAAAACCACAGCAAACCCATCTATAAATAAGTTGCTCCATCACATGTTCAAGGGGCTGGATTTTGGAAAGATAGAATTATAAAAGAGAGAAAACAAAACAGTCAAACATTCGTAAACCCAGAATTCCTAAACAAAAACAAACCTTTGTTCTTCCCTTTGAATCAAAGAACATAACATTATGTTCCGTTCCTTGCTAACCCCGGAACATCAGAAGGCAGCAACTCAAGTTCCAAACACATGCTTTAGATTCAGGGTAAGTCTTTCTGACTTTGAATTTTTCATTCAGAACATCATTAAATATGTAAATATCATAGTGTTGATGTTGCCCATATCATTGCATAAGTAGAAAAAATGTGGATTAGAACTTCTTGAATAAAGCTAGGCTCAGAATTAGGATTAGAACTTCTATAAATTGTCGTGCTTTTATCTTTCTGATTTTCTGTTGTTAAGAACTGAATAAGTTGCAGACATTCTGGCTAATGTAAGGAAGGAGGTGAAGTTTAACACGGAACTTATGAGTTTTCTTTCCCACTATTTTAGCACAACACAAAACTTCTGGGTTTTCTTTCCCACTGTTTTCGCATAACACATAACTTCTGAATTCTCCTCACTATTTTAACACACAGAACTTCTAGGCTTTCTTATTGTTTTAACACACACATAACTTCTAGGACTTTCTCATTGTTCTGACACTCAGAACTTCAGCGTGCAGCAACCCAAAACTTCTGTTTTTCCCTCTAACGTTTCTTTCAGGACCTCAGAGTGCATCAATCCAGAATTTCTGATTTCCTATGACGTTTCGTTCTAAACCACAACGTGCTTGGCATCAGAACTTATGATCCCCTTTGTTTTTCTTTCAGCAACATGCTGATCCTATTTCTCATTATTTTTCCTTTTTCTCTCTTATTTTTATTATTTTTAGCATTTGAACTATTTTTATTAATATAAAAAGACATCAAAAATATTTTCTTTTATTAAATAATTATTTTCCTTTTAATATATTAAGACAAAAAATCATTTTTAAAACAAATCCTTTCCTTTTCTTGTATTGTATAATTCAATATGGTTGTAATAGATAATTTAAATAAATCCTTTCATTTGTAAATTTGTACCCCCATCCCTAAATGATGTAATAGCATAGGACTTTACATTTCCGCAATTTATCGCTTTCAAATATAAATGCTAGTAATTAGGGTTTGTATGGAAACACATAAAATCAACAAATAGATAACCCTAATTAAGACTAAATGTATGTAAACCAAACACACCATTCACACTTTCACCCTTAGGGTATCCCGCTTTGTTGCCTTTCGAAAATAGTCATGTCCCTCGAATATGGGCGTTTTAGCAAAGACCCTTGATAAAAGATCGTAGTCCCTCGATGACCCTCAATGTTGCCTTCGGAAAAAGATATAGTCCCTAAACGACATTTCTAAAACGTCCCATAGGTTTCCTTCAATGACTATACAAAACTTCCTGTGCCCGTCCCTTCACATCCAATGATGGGGTTTCTTACCAAAACAATACTGAGATAACAACATATAAAGGAGAAGGAAAAGAAAGTTGAAGACCTTTTGAGTAGGTAGGTTGCTCCTAGTTGCTCGCTTGCTCACAACAAAAACATTTTATACACCAACACTCTCATTTTGAAACATTTTCAAAAGACAACACTTTGTATGCGTTCTTATAGAAAAGGGAGCCATTACAAAGACACCTTTTCAAAATAACTTTGAAAAACACATTCCACAAACACCTCTTTGAACTATTTTCCAAACAACACTTTGTACGCATTCTTATAAAAACGAGAACCATTACAAAGACGTTTTCAAAATACATTCAAAACCACACCACAAAGCACACTTTCAAACAAAAGCAAGTGATTTAGCAAGCAACTAAGAGCCTGTAGATAACTATGGATGAAAAGGGGGATAACACCTTCCCTTTTCATAATCTACCCACTGAACTCAAGAAATAATCTCAAAAGGTATTTCCTGTTCTTTTCAACCTTTCCTTTTTAGATAAAAGAAAAGTTGGTGGCGACTCTTGCTAACCGTAATAATTGCGATCAAACTCCCAAGTCAGTTCTCCCACTGTGCTACACATTGTCAGGTACATTTCCCATCTAACTGCTACTTGTGAGCCAATCTTCAAACTCCTGAAGAAAGATCAAGTGGTAAAGTGGAATGATGAATGCCAGATTGCCTTCAATAGAATCAAGAGATACCTTCAAGAGCCTCCAATTCTGATGCTGTCGATTGAAGAAAGACCTTTGATAATGTACTTAACAGTGTTAGATAATTCAATGGGGTGTGTACTGGGGCAGCATGACGAGTCTGATCAAAAAGAGCATGCAATATACTACCTTAGCAAAAAATTTACCGACTACGGAACAAGATACTCATTACTCAAGAAAACTTGCTGCATTTTGGCATGGGCTGCTCGCCTACTGAGACAGTATATGTTGACCCACACTACTTTGTTTATATCTAAGATGGATCTGATCAAGTACATCTTCGAGAAGCCTGCTCTCTCCGGAAGAATAGCGAAATGGAAAATGATCCTGACCGAATAGGACATTCAATACACAACCCAGAAAGCAATCAAGGGAAGTGTATTAGCTAATCATTTGGCTCATCGGGCTGTGGATGACTACCAATCCATGAACTTTGAATTCCCGGATGAGAATATTATGCTAGTGACTGACTGTGAAGAACCTGGACCGGATGAAGGACATGAGAAAGGATCTCGATGGACTATGGTTTTTGATGGAGCTTCCAACGCACTTAGCAATGGTGTCGGCGCTGTAATTATATCTCCTGAGGGCTGTCATAATCCATTCACCGCCAGATTATATTTCAACTGTACCAACAATATGGATGAGTATGAAGCATGCATCATGGGCCTCGAAGCTGCTATTGACCTGAGGATCAATTTCTTATGTGTTTTTGGAGATTCGGCCTTGGTAATAAGTCAAGTCAAAGGAGAGTGGGACACGAAGCACCCTCATCTCATCCCTTACAAAGAACATGTGCTGACGTTGCTTCCACACTTTGAAGAAGTCACCTTTGAACATTTTCCAAGAGAAGAGAATCAGCTAGCAGACGCGCTAGCTACTATGTCATCCATGTTCAAGGTCAGATGGGACAACGAGGCTCCTCAGATCACTATCGAGAGATTGGATGAACGAGCATACTGCTATGAGAGTGATACTGAAGAAGTAGCAGACAAACCTTGGTTCCATGAAGTGAAAAGGTATCTCGAGGCTCAAGAATATCCTGAGGGGGCATCTGTCAATGATAAGAAATTTCTGAGAAGGTTCTCCGCAAAGTTTTTCCTCAGTAATGGAATCCTCTATAAGCGCAACCACGACTCTACTTTACTTCGATGTGTAGACAAGAGCGAAGCAGAGAGGATTATGGCAGATTTACACGAAGGTACCTTTGGCACTCATTCTAGTGGACACACCATGGCTAAAAAGATCCTACGGGCAGGATACTACTGGTCCACTATGGAAGCAGAATGTTATCAGCATTCCCAAACTTGGCACAAATGCCAAATCTATGCTGATAAAGTACATGTTCCTCCTGTTCCCTTGAACGTATTCACGGATCCATGGCCATTTTCAATGTGGGGCATTAACATGATCAGAGAGATTAGACCTACGCTTCCAATGGGCATCGCTTCATCCTAGTGGTCATTAATTACTTCATGAAGTGGGTTGAGGTTGCCTCTTTTGTTACTGTTGCCAAGAATGTTGTGGCGCGGTTTATGAAGCATAACCTTATATGTTTTTATTGTTTCCCAGAAAGAATCATTACAGATAATGGTATAAATATCAACAATACGATGATCATCGAACTCTATAAGCAATTCAAGATCCAGCATCATAATTCTTCCCCTTATCGGCTGAAGATGAATGGAACTGTGGAGGCTGCTAACAAGAACCTTAAGAATATCATATAAAAGATGACGGTGACATACAAAGACTGGCATGAGATGTTACCATTTGCTCTTCATGGGTACCGCAGCTCAGCACGTACTTCAACAGGGGCAACACCTTATTCTCTAGTGTATCGTATGAAGGTTGTACTACCTATTGAGGTCCAGATCCCTTATTTGAGAATCATGAAGGATACATGTTTGAATGAAGAGGATTGGATCCAGACTCTACTTGACCAACTGAATCTGATTGATGAGAAAGGCTTACTGTTGTCTGTCATGGTCAAATGTATCAAAAGCGAATGATCAAGGCTTTTAACAAGAAGGTCAAACGACAAGTATATCAAGTGGGTGATCTAGTAATCAAGCGCATCATCCTGCCATAAGGTGATCCCGGGGGCAAACGGACTCCCACATACAATGGGCCATTTGTAATCAAGAGCATATTTTCTAGTTGAGCCATGATTCTAACCACCATGGATGGTGACGACCTTCCTCACCCTGTGAATGCAGACATAGTGAAAAGATACTACGCATGAACAAGGAACCGCTAGGTTGAATGGCCTAGGCAAAAATAAGGGCATCCCGGCGAACCAAAAGGGTTCGGGAAAAAATTAGGGATAAATACAAAAAAAATTGTACACCCGGCAAGTCGAAAACTTGAAGAAGCGACTTGGGCAAAAAAGCATATCCCAGTGGACTGAAAACCCGAAAGGGCAGTCCAGGAAAAAGTTAGGGATTTAAAGTGTATAACTATATCCCATTAGATCACCTTGTGACCAGACTTCAGTATCAACTATGAAGCTCAGACGATACCCATCAATCCAGTCAGCTTCGAACAAGTAGCAAAGTGTTGAGACGCTCAAGGACATAAGGGAAATAGCAGAATTGAAACTCAATGGGATTATTACACATATTTGTTTTCTCTTTGTACACTATTTTGTATAGTTTTCATTTTCACGATGGTGTTCTCCTACTAGAACGTCAGTCTCTTTGTAAAAAAATGCCTATTATAGGCAACCTTCAAAATCAATGAAAATCATTTCGTTGAAAGTTAAAGCTATTTTGTTTTCTATTTTTCTGTTTTGTTTTGCAAAAACGTCCAGTGACTATTTTTTGACATACACATTTGAAGATGATTACTGTTTACAAATACTTGCATATGAAACAAAAAGAGAGTTGCTAATAACTTTAAGAAACAGGGCAAAGTCTAAAAAAGCCATTTCTAGTCCCCACAATTACTCTTTCCAGCAGGAACAGGGGCATCCTCCTGTCACATCCTCAACATACGTCCTGGTGATGTTTATGTCACTGCAGAGTAAAAACAACCAAAATCCTTGCCTTTTCTTCCCCGAGCAGGAATTACTTCCTCCAGCGAAATTCCCTCAGAGATCTGAAATCCATGTCTCCAATGAAGTTTTCATAATCTCAAACAGTTTATAAAGCCTTATCCCTAGTAGAGTTTATTTCTCTAGCTGCAAAAGTTTATCCCCCAACATAGTTTATTTCTCTACATCGGTAAAATCTTCCAACAGAGCATCTTTCTCCCCAAAGTCATTCTCAAGCAGGAGTCAAAAACCCACGGCAAATAATCTCCATTCGTCATCCCCAGCGGAAATGAAAGAATCACTTTCCTCATATACCAAATAGTAGTCCGGGATTTAGCTTCCCAATATTCTCTAGCGGTAGTCAGGGATTTACTTTCCCAGACTAGGAGATATCACAACAGCATTCCATATTCATACATCATGGCATGTGCATACATATTGCATGCAACATAATCTGATTTTTTTTGAGAACATCATTACACAATGCATTTCATACATCATGACATTGCATACGACTAACTCTTTACCTTTTCAGGAAAGATCAAATTAACAAATACCGTGACTACTTATATGACCTGGCAGTCTTCTCAAAGGCTACGTTTGACGAAGGGCTATTTCAGCATTTTCCTCAAAAATATCATTCTCAAAAGACATTCCTCTGGTTCAATTAAATCGACACTAAGATTTTTCTGATTTCTATTCCAGTTGAAGATAAGCCAAGACCTTTCTCTGGTTCAGTTAAATTGACACTAATATTTTTCTGATTTTTATTCCAGTTAAAGTTAATTCAAGACCTTCCTCTGGTTCATTTAAATCGACACTAAGATTTTTCTAATTTCTATTCCGGTTGAAAATAATTCAAGACCTTTCTCTGGTTCAGTTAAATCGACACTAAGATTTTTCTGATTTCTATTCCAGTTGAGGATAATTCAAGACATTCCTCTGGTTCAGTTAAATCAAAACTAAGATTTTTCTGATTTCCATTCCAGTTGAAGATAATTCAAGACCTTTCTCTGGTTCATTTAAATCGACACTAAGATTTTTTGGATTTCCATTCCAGTTAAAGTTAGTTCAAGACCATCCTCTGGTTCAGTTAAATCGACTTCAAGATTTTTTTGATTTCTATTCCAGTTGGAGATAATTCAAAACCTTTTTTGGTTCAGTAAGTCGACACTAAGATTTTCTGATTCTTACCCAGTTAAAGAAATTGTAAAGCCTGGAATACAACCAGATAGCAGCCATCCTTATTATCCTCAGTAAGCCGCTGTGAAGCCTGGATTCTGACTAGATAGAAGCCAGCGTTATTATCCTCAGTAAGTCGTTGTGATGCCTGGATCCTGTCTAGATAGCAGTTCGCTTCCATCTCTCCAGCCAAGGGATAATCCCCCAGTAGAGTAATGGACAACTGAAGCTCCTAGACTCTATTTCCCAAAACTGAGACCAACATTCCTAAGCAGAGTCCTCCTCAACAACAGGAATAGGAATCCCCACAAAGTAATATCTCATGAAATTAACATTGTTCTCTAGATGGCATCTTTAAGCCCATCTCCGACGACTCTCCGTCATATTCTATGGATGGCATCTTTAAGCCCATCTCCGACAATCTTCTTCCATCTTTTCCAAATGGAATCTATAAGCCCATTCCTGATACTATCCACCAACAATATCACTTCAGACGAGTGCAAATTTCTGGGCACTCTAGTGTTCAATCATCTTCCACCTTCACATCACGAAAGGCAGACAAGCCAATATACATCCTCAAGTTTAAGAAGATTGAATAGTGGCAGCTATTGTACCCTAAAATTTTCCCTCTCACTTTACTTAACACATGCCCATTGAGGTCCCCAACTTGCCCAAGGACAACCAAGAATTGACTAGACAAATTCTCCTCCTAAAGGCAATGAACCTCTAACCAGGGTTTCAATTTTCATCAAGATGTGTGAACTCCAATGGTCTCAAATTGTGTACATGGTCCTAATATGTCCTCAACGTTATCCATGTCAAATTTCATGCTTTGCACAACAAGTTTGCTCAGTCAACTGCTCAAATGCCTGAAAATTAACTATACTAGGTCAAAAGTCATTTGTGGCCTATATACAGTCAAACTTCAAGATTTTTGGTCAACATCAACATTTTGAAATGGTATACATCATTTGATAAAGGGTTGATCATGATTCCTCAAGAAATACTCCTAACTCATCAAAAGTCAAAAACTGTAAATTAGGGTTTCTATAGGAAAAGTCAACCAAACTTTAACCAGGCATAACTTTCTCATATTTTATCAGAAATTTTTCCACCATAGCTCCTTTTGAAGAGAATCCAATCCCCTACAACTTCTATTCAGCCCTCAAGTTCAAGAAATTCCCCAGTTAAAAGATACAAGCTCATACATTATAGGTCCTTTCAAAAAGTCAACAAAAACACCTTTTGGGTCAAAGCTCCTTACATGAACATGGAAGATCCAATTAAAATGAAACCAAAAGAGTTCTTTATAGGACATCCTAAGCTCTCTAAAAAGTCCAATAACACCCTCTTATAGTTAAAAATGAGAGAGATATGCATTGCTAAAGTTGACTAATATTTGGAAAAGTGCATGAAGCCAATATTGACCAAACTTGAATTTTTTCCAAATGGATCCATCTTTTCATGTTTGAAACTTGTTTCTAGCATGGTCCACGACCTCTAAGCCCACCCATGCCTTATCATATTATTTATACTATTTATTTTGATATTTTATTCATTAAAATGCAAAATTAAATAAATAAATAATAGAAATAATGTAAGATTTGATTTGGAATCTTTTTTTTCCATCAAATAATGGGAAAAATGTGTTGGCATATCAAGGTAAAAACGTGCAAGCCAAGAGGGGAAAAGATATCCAAAATAAGAAATATTTTCAAGTGAATATTTAAAATGAATCTTGTACTCAATGCCATGGATCCTTGCTCTTTTTGTTTACCTAATGTGATACACTATATATGCATAACCATTCAGAACTAGGGGGGGCAGCTACATCAAAACAACACCCTAAAAGTTATTTTCAAAAAAATTCCAAAAGAAGTACAATCTGTTTCACACGATTCAGCCAGTCTTCGCCAGATCTAAGTAGTATATCAGCCTCTTGGAGATCTCAGGAGTCCATTCCTATCATCCTAAAAGTTTACAGCATTCCAAATCATCGCGATCAAGTACCACCATTTAGCAAGGTTTGATAAAATTAAAAACTGGAAATTTATACATTGTTGATGGTTTTAACGATTTGATTTGTGTTCAGGACATTAGTTAGGGCAGGTTGTGTAAGTACGAAGTGCGCTTAAGAGGGGGGGGGGGTGAATTAGGTACTTTAAAAATTCTGGGTTTTAGTGATGATGGTTCTTATTTTGCTGGTTAAAAGTGAGTTTAGGAAACCTTAAAAATGCAGAAAAATAAAGAGACACGAGCGATATATCCTGGTTCACCTCACAGTCCGAGAGTACTCCAGTCCCCTTTCAACATGAAAGAGATTTCCTTATTATGGCAAACTTAAACAAGAACTACCAAACAACCAAGAACAATCCTCTTGGACCAAGAACAATCCTCTTGGATTTTCACTAAGTTACCTATGAGAACAATCCTCTCAATGTAACTACACTTGTATCCAACAACTTTGGAAAGACAAGATTTCAACAAAAAACACTTAAACTTATTTCCAACAATCCTGGAAAAATAAGTAAGTAAATATAAATTTTTGAGTTTGAGTGAGTAGAGTAATATTGATCACTTAGAGTGATTTAACAATGTATGATCTTCTTCTTCCAATAACAATATCGTACAATGACTCACGATATATTTGCTCAAAGTTTTCTGTTTGTTAATGTATGAAAATGTGCAGAAAACTTATGCATGAAAAGTGAAGAATGCTTGAGTTTGTATTTTGAAATTTTAGAAAATATTTATGGAAGAAGGTGTTGAAATAGATTTTGAAATTGAATATTTATATGTTCATAACACCCTTTTGAAACAACATGAAGTTCTGGAAATGTATCATGAACAAATGCCAAGTTTGAGTGAAAAGATGTAATGAAAAAGGCATGATGAACAGGCATATAAAAAGTTGTTGTTTTTCAAATTCGTGCAGCATGCATTCGATTGCACCCTTGGTGTAAATTGATTGCACAAGGTTTCAACAATTATTTTTTCAAAATCTTTAAGAGTGCAATTGATTGCATTATCAATGTAAATCGATTGCATGCAAAGTCAGTAGCAAAAAGTAAGTGAGTGCAATTGATTGCATTTGCAATGTAAATCGATTGCACTGGGAAACAGTAACAAACATTTTTGAAAATTTAAGTATGCAATCGATTGCATAAGCAATGTAAATCAATTGCACAGAGAAACAGAAGCAACAGATCTGAAAATTTGAAGTGTGCAATCAATTGCACTAAGATGTAAATCGATTGCATGCAAGAGAAAAATGAAATTTTATCTTTGAAAAGCTTGAGTAATGATTCTTAAACATTTCTTTTTCATTTTTGAGCATCTATATCTTAAGATCAAAGTAGATAATATTATTATACCTTTAAGGTGTTTGAGAGCTTTGAATGGAGATATTATCCTTAGATGCTTTGAGCTTGATCATAAATCTTTGCCTTCTTTGTTAGCCATGGTTTGTCTTCATCAAAACAAAAGCTTATTTGAGAAGCTTGATTTTACATTCTCCCCCTTTTTGATGATGACAAACAATCTTACTTTATGCGATGTACTTTCCGGAAGAGCTTCTCCCCCTAAGATGAAAAACTCCCCCTATGTAGGAGAGGGTTGGAATCCTTTGCAATTCTTCATCTTTATTGGAGACTACCTTAAAAATTAAGACACGGGAAATAAAAGCATAATGTACCACACATCCTTCTCCCTCTTTGACATTATCAAAAAGAAGGGAAAGATGCCTAAAGCAGATAATATTAGAGCAATATATTGAGAAATTTTTAGAAATAAAACTGTAACACAAATTGTTTAAGAATTATACAGAAATTTGAACAAACAAAACATTGAAATAGCAAGACTAGAACATAACAAGAAAACATTTAGCCAGAACATTAAGGGTGATGCATGTCTGGATGGTTATAAAACCATGAGCCTTGATTCGGGAATTGTTGTTGAAGTGGAGGTTCTGTATAGTGTTGAGGAGGTGCAGCTGGATTATTTGGGTCGTATGGTGGGATATGAAGATGAGAATAAAGGTACGAGAATTGTTGATTCACATCTGAGCGAAAATAATTAATCCGGGTTATAGTGGAGTCATTAATCACACTCCATTGATTGTTGATGTTGGTGTTCATAGAAGCAAACTGTTGAGACATGTAATCCATGAGCTCTTGATTGCTTTGACCAGAGGGAGTAGTAGGAGGAGGAGGCACAACTTCACCGCCTTCGTCTTCTTGGTCATTTTCTTTATTGCCAACAACATCTTCACCAATGTAGGTGATGGTCTTTGTCTCCGAATTGTAATGAACGCCCATTCTGGAGTCAACATTCTTAATTGAAATTTTGTTTAGATTAGGATCCATATTCACCTTTTCAAATCTAGTAAAATCCACACCAAATTCCTCCATAATCAAAGTGACAAAATAAGCATATGGAAGGAATTTAGATTTTGCATCCACTCTCAGCATATGCACCATGATCATTCCGGCCCAGTTTACACTTACTCCTTTCTTCCTTGCAAAAATAAGCTGCATTTTGAAGTCGGTAACCGTGCAATGGTTTCTAGCTCTTGGAAATAAGATATAGACCAACAAATAATGATATAAGTGATTAACTATATGGAGGTTACCTACACTCCAGGAGTCTCTGGATGGAATTATTCCACCAAGACCTCGAATCCGTTTGGCACGAAATTCAGCTTCACTTAACCGCCCAATGCTGTAAAAGAACTCCTTTTTCTGGTAGCCATCCCATATCTCGTTTTCAGGATCATATAGGAAACTTCCAGTGAAAGGAATATGAAGGATCTCACCAACAACCTGAGGAGTCAGAGAGATACGAGTGCCCAGCATATATGTGACCATTTTGCCTTTGTGGGGTGTTAGATTGCTGAAAAACATTCTTACCAAATCTGGGTAGTATGGACCGAATGAAGAAATCAAGGGTTCCTGACCATAAGCAGCTAGATCATTCTGAAAGGAAAAACAGTCTTGAGGAAAGGAGGATAATATACCATATTTGGGGTTGGATACTATTTTCCTTTGAAAGTCTTTGATAAATTTGGCTTCTTGCTCTTCGGTGAGAGTTGAAAGCAGTGGATTGGATGTTGAATCAACCTTCTTTTTCCCTTTATCTGAAACTGAAGCCTTTCTCTTTTGCCTTGAAGCCATGGATATGGAGTTTTTTAGGGTTTTGGGGTTTTAGGTTTTGTGAGAGAGAAAGGTTTTTGTGAGCTGAGATTTAGAAGAGATTTGGGTAGGTAGGGAATGATTTATTTGTAATAAAGTGTATTTAGCTTGGGAATATGAGAGAGGAATTCTGACCAACATTATTTTTCTGTCATAAAAGCAAATTGCAGTACGTGCAATCGATTGACATACCACGTGCAATCGATTTGCACACAAACAGAATCAAAAATTAAACAAAAACGCATAGTGCAATCGATTGGCATTGAAGGTGCAATCGATTTGCACATGAAACATAATGGACAAAATTGAAAATACTCAGTGTGCAATCGATTGACACTCTTTGTGCAATTGATTTGCATCAACAAAAAATGTCCAAAACCAAATTTTTCTTAAAAAAAAATAAATACCATATAGCATAGATTATCATATAGAATGTATAAAACATATATATATAAGAGATATATCAAGGGTAGAATGCACCTTATAAATCGCGTTCGTCAAGTATGTCGAGCTCTCGATGAATTTTGTAGAAAGGTTCTTTTGCCAAAGGTTTGGTGAAGATATCGGCAAGCTGATTAAGAGTATCTACAAAGGTTACCTCGACATCTTGAAGAACATGATCACGGAGGAAATGATGTCGAATGTCTATGTGTTTAGTTCTTGAATGCATGACGGGATTCTTTGTAATGTTAATTGCACTGGTGTTGTCGCATCTTAGAGGAATGCACCCTAGATCGAGTCTGTAGTCACGAACTTATTGTTTTAGCCACAAAATTTGAGCGCAACTACTACCCGCTGCAATATATTCAGCTTCGGCCGTGCTTAGAGCAACACATGCTTGTTTCTTGCAGGCCCATGATACTAATGCATTACCAAGAATGTGACAACTACCACTTGTGCTTTTTCTATTTGTTTTATACCCTGCATAATCTGCGTCAGAATAACCAATTAAGTTGCAGACACTACCTTTAGGATACCATAATCCGACATTTGTTGTCCCTTTGAGATACTTCATGATCCTCTTTACCGTAGTGAGATGAGATTCCTTTGGGTTAGCTTTAAAGCGGGCACATAGACAAACACTAAACATTATGTCAGGATGGCTTGCCTTCAAATATAATAAGGAGCCAATCACCCTCGATATTTAGTGATGTCGATGGAAACACCTAGTTCATCTTGATCAACATAAGAACCAGAACCCATTGGTTTAGACATTGCCTTACAGTTATCCATGTCAAACCTTTTCAAGAGTTCCTTGCAATATTTGGATTGGTTGATGAAGATGCCATCTTTTAGTTGTTTGATTTGAAGTCCAAGAAAATAGTTCATTTTACCCATCATGGACATTTCAAATTCTCCTTGCATCATTGATGAGAATTCTTCACACATTTCTTGATTTGAAGAACCGAAGATGATGTCATCAACATATACTTGTGCTAACAAAGTGTCGTCTTTGATTTTCTTGATAAATAGAGTCTTGTCAACTTTTCCTTTTTCGAAACCTTTTTCGCATAAGAAGTTGCTTAGACGATCATACCATGCCCTTGGTGCTTGTTTCAGTCCATAGAGAGCTTTTCTCAATATAAATACATGAGTTGGATTCTTGAAATCTTCGAACCCCGGGGGTTGCTTAACATAGACTTCTTCAGTGATATATCCATTCAAGAATGCACTTTTGACATCCATTTGGAAAAGCTGAAAATTTAATGAACAAGCATAGGCAAGTAAGAGACGAATAGCTTCTAACCTTGCAACTGGAGCGAAAGTTTCTTCAAAGTCTATTCCTTCTTCTTGATTATAGCCTTGTGCTACCAATCTTGCTTTGTTGCGAACAATTATTCCATTCTCGTCAGGTTTATTTTTGAACACCCATCTTGTTCCAATACTGTGTTTGTTGCTTGGCCTAGGGACGAGTTCCCAAACTTGATTCCTTTAAAATTGATTCAATTCTTCTTGCATAGCTATAATCCATTGGTCATCGCCTAAGGCTTCATCAACTTTGGAAGGTTTAATTTGAGAGACAAATGCCATGTTTAGGCAGGCATCCTTGAGATTTAATCTTGTAGACACACCTTGACTTATATCACCAATTACTTTATCAATAGGATGATCTCTATGAGTTCTCCATTCTTTTGGTAGATCATTGAGATTCGATTCTTGTTGAGGTGATTCTTCGAGTTGAATGGGTTGATCCTTGGAAGACTTTTCTGGAGGACCTTCTAAAATTTCATCATCATTATCACAAACAATATTATCCTCCTTAGAGGGGTTAGTTTCATCAAAGGAAACATGGATAGATTCTTCAATAGTCAAAGTTCTTTTGTTGTATATTCTATATGCTTTACTAGAGAGTGAGTAACCAAGAAAAATACCTTCATCGGATTTCTCATCAAACTTACCCAGATTATCTTTGTCATCGTTTAGGACAAAGCATTTGCACCCGAAGATATGAAAGAAAGAAATGTTTGGTTTTCTCCCTTTGAAAAGTTCATATGGAGTTTTCTTTAAGATTGGTCTAATGTTAACTCTATTACTAACAAAACATGATGTGCTCACCGCATCCGCCCAAAAGTATTTTGGAAGATTTGAGTCGCTAAGCATTGTTCTAACAAGTTCCACAAGAGACCTATTCTTTCTTTCAACCACTCCATTTTATTGTGGAGTTCTTGGTGCCGAGAAGTTGTGAGATATTCCATGTTCTCCACAGAATTCTTCAAATAGAGCATTTTGGAATTCTCCGCCATGGTCACTCCTTATTGAAGCAATTGTTAGAGACTTCTCATTCTGAATTTGTTTAGCATACTTCTTGAACGCCTTGAATGCATCACTTTTCTGCACTAAAAAGAAAGTCCAAGTATATCTAGAGAAATCGTTAACAATAACCAAAGCATATACATTACCTCCGAAACTCCTTGTTCTCGATCGACCAAATAGATCCATATGTAAAAATTGTAGTGGCCTTGTAGTGGACACCACATTCTTAGATTTGAAAGTTGATCTAGTTTGTTTCCCTTTTTGACAATCATCACATAGTCTATCTTTGACGAAATTTCTCTTAGGCAATCCAATGACAAGATCATGCTTGATTAATTTATTCAAGTGTTCCATATGAATATGAGAAATTCTTTTGTGCCAAAGCCATGAATCATCGTTGTTTGCCATGAGACATTTAACCTTCAAAGATGGATCATCACGGGAAATCATGAATATATTATTGATTCTTTTACCTTTAAGTATAACCTCATGAGTGACTTCGTCTTCTATCAAACATTCATCCTTAGTGAACTTGATTTTGAAGCCTTTGTCACATAGTTGGCTAATACTTAGAAGATTGTGCTTTAGTCCTTCAACATAAAGAACATCTTCAATGGATGTGAAAGGTGGAGCACCAATTTTGCCTTTGCCTAGGATTTTTCCCTTATTATTGTCTTCATAAGTGACAAAACCCTTGGCCTTTAGCGCTAGATGTGAAAATTGGTTTATGTCTTCTGTCATATGCTTTGAACAACCACTATCAAGATACCAAAGATTGCATGTGGTCTTCAAGCATACCTACAAAACAAATTAGGTTTTGTTAGGTACCCAAGTTGCTTTGGGTCCTTCATAATTAGTGCCTTTCTTTACCCATACATAATGCCCACTTGCCACACTGAAGTTTCTAACATAGCAAGCATTAGGTGTATGGCCTTTAATACGACAATAAAAACAAGTAGGTTCAAAGTTACTTCTATATCTAGAAGGATAAGATTTCTTCTTAGGAAATGTTTTCTTTTTAGGATAGTGACGAACTATTTTAGGTTTGTTCACTTTCTCTTTGGATGATTGATCACTAGCCTTAACAAAGATAGTTTTGTTAGAACTTGGTTTTGAAAACTTTGAATATCCAAGTACACTTTTATCATTGGAGTATATTTGTTGGCTAAGAACACCTTCCAATCCAATTTGGCCTTTTTTCATATCTTTCAATGACTCTTTTTAATTGGACAATTTGGAAAGAGAGTGAATCAAATTTTTGCATACAAAATTATGTTTTTGTTCATCACTTGATTTTTGTTTTTCTTCTTTGAAATCTTTTTCCATTGAAACATATTTTTCTTCTAAGGATGAAATTTGTTTCTTTTGTGATGAAATGGTTTTATACAAAATTTTGCATTCATTCAATAGTTCATCTATAGCACCTTGTGCATCACTATCAAAAAGAGAAATTTCATTACTAACCTCATTGTTTTCATCATCAGAATGGTGTGAGGCCATCAATGCTAGATTTTCACTTTCATCACTATCGAAATCGGATGAGGAACTTATTTCATTGTCCTCCCATGCGACATAAGCCTTTTTATTTTTGAATCCCTTCTTGCCTTTGAAGCCACCTTTCTTGGAGAGTTTTGGACAATCCGGCTTGATATGACCTTGCTTACCACATTCATAACATGTGATTTCTTGTGTTGATGTGGAGACTTCCTTTTTCTGAAATTGTTTCTTTCCTTTTGAATGAGAAAAAGGTTTGTCATTTCTACCGAGGAACTTACCAAGCCTTTTAACAAGAAGCATGAAGTTTTCATCTTCTTCTGGATTGTTTTCCTTTTCAACTTCCTTTGAGTAGATCTTCAAAGCAATATTCTTGGATTTCTTCTCTTGATTTTCATTCTTCTCAAGTCTTCCGAGTTCCGTTTCGTATTCTTGAAGTTTTCCAAATAATGTCACGGATGTCATGTTGGAGATACTTTTCTTTTCTGAAATTGCCGTTACCTTCGGTTGCCATTCCCTAGTTAAGGGCCTAAGTACTTTGATATTCAATTCATCATTCGTCAAAGTTTTACCAAGAGCACTTAGATGATTTTTCAAGTGCACAAATCTCTTTTGTAACTCAAGAATGGTTTCTCCGGGCTGCATTCGAAATAATTCGTATTCTTGACTTAGGGTGTTTAGTCTTGATCTTTTTACTTCAACCGTTCCTTCATGAGTTTGTACTAAGGTATCCCATATTTCTTTTGTTGTTTTGCATGCCGAGACACGGAAGAATTCGTCCATGCTAAGTGCACCTTGAATAAGGTTTATTGCCTTTTTTTCATAGAGAACTTTCTTCTTATCATCATCGTCCCATGCAGTTTTAGGCTTTGATGAGCCAACACCATTGATTACCGTTATAGGGATAAATGGACCATTTTCGACGGCATCCCATATTTATTCTCCTTGTGCTTCTAGATGTGCCTTCATGCATATTTTCCAGAAGTTAAAATATTCACCACAAAATAGAGGAGGCTTGTTGTTACTACCACCATCTCTGAAAACGGGATTATGATTTGCGGAAGCCATTCTGGATCTTTTAGGAGCAGGTTACCTATAACCTGCTCTGATACCAATTGTAAGTACGAAGTGCGCCTAAGAGGAGGGGTGAATTAGGTACTTTAAAAATTCTGGTTTTTAGGGATGATGGTTCTTATTTTGCTGGTTAAAAGTGAGTTTAGGAAAGCTTAAAAATGCAGAAAAATAAAGAGAAACGGGCGATATATCCTAGTTCCCCTCACAGTCCGAGAGTACTCCAGTCCCCTTTCAACATGAAAGATATTTCCTTATTGTGGCAAACTTAAACAAGAACTACCAAACAACCAAGAACAATCCTCTTGGACCAAGAACAATTCTCTTGGATTTTCACTAAGCTACCTATGAGAGCAATCCTCTCAATGTAACTACACTTGTATCCAAAAACTTTGGAAAGACAAGATTTCAACAAAAAACACTTAAAGTAAGTAAATATCAATTTTTGAGTTTGAGTGAGTAGAGTAATATTGATCACTTAGAGTGATTTAACAATGTATGATCTTCTTCTTCCAATAACAATATTATACAATGACTCAAGATATATTTGCTCAAATTTTTCTGTTTGTTAATGTATGAAAATATGCAGAAAACTTATGCATGAAAAGTGAAGAATGCTTGAGTTTGTATTTTGAAATTTTAGAAAATATTTATGGAAGAACATGTTGAAATAGATATTGAAATTGAATATTTATATGTTCATAACACCCTTTTGAAACAACATGAAGTTCTGGAAATGTATCATGAACAAATGCCAAGTTTGAGTGAAAAGATGTAATGAAAAGGCATGATGAATAGGCATATAAAAAGCTGCTGTTTTTCAAATTCGTGCAGCACGCAATCGATTGCACCCATGGTGTAAATCAATTTCACAAGGTTTCAACAAATATTTTTTCAAAATCTTTAAGAGTGCAATCGATTGCATGCAAAGTCAGTAGCAAAAAGTAAGTGAGTGCAATCGATTGCACTTGCAATGTAAATCGATTTCACTGAGAAACAGTAGCAAATGTTTTGAAAATTTAAGTATGCAATCGATTGCATAAGCAATGTAAATCGATTGCACAAAGAAACAGAAGCAAAAGATCTGAAATTTTGAAGTGTGCAATCGATTGCACTAAGATGTAAATCGATTGCATGCAAGAGAAAAATGAAATTTTATCTTTGAAAAGCTTGAGTAATGATTCTTAAACATTTCATTTTCATTTTTGAGCATCTATATCTTAAGATCAAAGTAGATAATATTATTATACCTTTAAGGTGTTTGAGAGCTTTGAATGGAGATATTGTCCTTAGATGCTTTGAGCTTGATCATAAATCTTTGCCTTCTTTGTTAGCCATGGTTTGTCTTCATCAAAACAAAAGCTTATTTGAGAAGCTTGATTTTACAGGTTGGATGCTTCGCATGAGAGCTTCGAGGCTTAAATCATGTGATGCCATTGTTAGGGCATCATGAAATGAAGCTTGCGAAACTCCTGATTTAGGGACCTTCAGACCAACCCAACCCCATATTTGAATTCCTGGGAAAATTTCAAGGGCAGTAGGGTCTTTTTTGCGTTTGAATCCTCACATTTTTTGCAGTTTTGGATGTTTGTCTGATCGGAGAAGACGACTGGAGTGCAGCTCCGGCGTCGTTGACCCCTCTAACCGAGACTAAGACCCTGGATGGCAATTTGATCTAATTTAATTGGTCTATTTGAATTGCTGACGTGCATTTTTTTTATGACTGCGATTTGATCATTGTTTTATATATAATATTGTTAAGTCATTTATAATTATAAATGAATTGGCAGCCAGGTGGTAAAGGCATAGGGTGTATGAGAGGAAGGATCTGGGTTCGATCCCAGAATCCTATATTTTGTATTTTCTAACAAATTTGTTTCAGATCCAACGCATTGCCATCCCACGTGTATACCTTGCACCCTCAGATCCAGTCATCAGGTCTTCATTGTTCCAGATCCAATGCTCCTGGAGTGCTTCCCTAGTATAGACCTCTAGAGGATCAGCAACATGTGATCAAGCAGGTGTTGGGCCAACACATCTGGGCCTTGCAGATTCAGCTCCATACCCCCAAAAAATTTCATACACCAGGCCCATTTCTTTCTTTTTTAATTTACTTTATTTTACTTTTTTAATTAGTTTATGTTTTTTTAAATTCATTTTTATTTTAATCATAAAATCAACAAAAATCACAAAAAATAGATTTAGGTTTTTTAATTAAAATCAACTCTTGCAAATTAATTTAATTTAATTGATTTTAACTTGTTTTCTTTAATTTAAAATTAATTAGAAATTAGGTTAAATCTCAAACATTTTTCATATAAAATACCAAAAACATTTTTTTAAGTAATTATATTCTTAGGGTTTCAAACTTGCTCACATTTTAATCTCCGCGCGCTTATTATTTTTTTGTTTTATTATTTTTTCAATTTATTGAAACTATTTCCCGGTTTGTAATAGTTTTAATTAGGTTTAAAATTTTGCATTTTTTGTGCTAATTATGTAATTTCCCCGAGGCCATGTAATAGCTTAGGAGTTTTTTTATTTTCTACAATTTATTTTCCGCACTATAAACTGCTTAGATGAATGGCTAATAGGATTGTATGGAAAGATAACGGTTAATTGAACATAACATAACTTAATTTAAACATAATATATTTGAATCAAGCGCACTTGCACATGCTCACCCCTAGGGTATCTTCCACTTTGGTTGCCTTTGAAACGATCATAATTCTCGAAACGTGAGAATTTTTAGTGACTGTTCTTTAGTTCAACAGATCACAAGTCTCTCGATGACCCTCTCGACTGTTTCCTCGGTTAAAAAGTGATCTTAGAACTTTAGGACAGTTACTAAGAGTTCTTGCCCAGTTGCCTTAGTGATTGTAAACGTCCCTTTCGATAGTCCCTAAAACATCCAACGATAGGGCTAACTACTCACTAATAGTAGGATAGTACTATCTAAAAGAAATGAGGAAAAGAACGCCTTTTTTCGAGTAGGTAGATAGTTGTTAAGTACTTTCTCAAAACTAATTATTTTTCACAGCACACTTTCAAAACTCCTTTCAAAAATGCTTTATCACACTCTTGAGGATTGATACAAGAGTTATCATAAAGCAAACAAACTTTTCAAAACACACAAACACGAAAGCAGTTTTTTTCAAAATGAGCAAGTACCTAAGAACCTGTGGAAAACCATGGATGGAAAGGGTGATAACACCTTCCCTTTCCATAAACTACCCCCCTTACTCAGAAAATCTTGAAAAAGGTCTTTTCTGTTCTTTTCACCCTTTCCCTTGTTGGATAAAAGAAAAGTAGGTGGCGACTCTTGCTTACCGCACATTTGCGAATACAAAATGCAAACCAGTATTAACAGTCGGTTCTGCCACCGTATCACAGCAAGAAATAAACCCAAACAACCCTTTAAAAATAAATCAGGAAAAGCAAGCAAGAAAAAAATTTAAAGTTATATAACTCTAAAGGTAACCCCACTTTTAGTTATCCCTAGCAGAGTCGCCATTTTTATAATACAGTGGGAGAACTAACTTAGTTTTGTGTTTTATCGCAAATGTTGCCGATAGCAAGAGTCGCCACCGACTTTTCTTTTATCCAAAAAGGAAAGGGTGAAAAGAATAGGAAAGACCTTCGAGCTTTTTTAAGTTTGGGGGGGGGGGGGGGGGGTAGGTTATGAAAAGGTAAGGTGTTAGCATCCTTTTCATCCGTAGTTATGTATGGACTCTTAATCGCTACCTCACTTTGTTTTGAAAATTGCTTTGTGAATGTGCGCTTGAAAAATATTTGAAAATGCCAATTGTAAGGCAAGACTTTGTAATGATACTCGTTTTTGTTCTTGAGAGTGTGTACGTTTTTTAAAATATTTCAGAAGAAGTGTGATGTGAAAATGTTTTGTTTAGTGTGAGCAAGCGATTACGAGCTATCTACCTACTCAAAAATCTTTTGTGTTATTTTACTCCTCTTTTAGATAGTTCTATCCTACCATTAGTTAGTAGGGAGCCCTATCGTTGGATCTGAAGGGACAAGCGTAGGGTCATCCTTATGGTTATAGAAGGAAACATATAGGGATACCTTAGCAATTCGAAGGGACTGTCATCATATATTCGTAGGCGACATTGAGGGACAAGATCATTTCTCGTAGGCAACTCGAGGGACATCACGGGACTATGATCTTTATGATGATTTTAATCGAGGGTCTTTGTTAAGGGTATCCCTATGTTCAAGGGACATGATCACGTTTATCCGAAGGCAACAAGTGAGGTTACCCTAGATATGCATGTGTGAAAAGTGATTCAATTCGGTTATTTGATCTTGATTAGGGTTATCTAGCATTTTGTTTTAGATCTTGCCATACATGCCTAGTTACTATACAGTAATAAGGAAAGCGGTAATTTGCGGAAAGTAAAGGTGTGGAAAGTAAACCTAAACTATTAAAGGCTTCGGGAGAGGGGATAAAAAACCATAAAACTAGGGCAAATAGTAAACCCTAATTAAGACTTTTACAAACTGTGGCAGTTACATAATTGTAAAAGACTAATGCAAAAATAATAAAGCGCGCGGAGCGCTAAAAGGAGAAAATCATATGATGAAAAAGTTTTGATAATCAACCTAAAGTCTAATTTATTTTTAATTGATTAAAAAGGAATTGATTAATTAAGCAAAACCCTAAATTCTAGGTCGATTTTAAATTAGTTGATAAAACCTAAAAATCAAATTAGCGTTGATTAAATAAAATCTAAAATTAAATGATTAAACTAAAAACCCTAAAATTAAATCAATTAAATTTAAGAAAACCTAAAATTAAATTAACCTAAAATTAATTTATTTGAGTTTATTATAAAAAGGTTTTATGTTAGGGTTTATTAAAAAATATTTTTGAAAAAAAGGTTTTTTAAAGAAAAAGGGTGAAAAAGAGTGAGAAATATAGAAAATAAACCAAAGGGTAGGGGTGGGAGTTGAACCCACGCCCTCAAGCATTCTCCATTCCTAGCATAACACCATACCAAGTTGTTGTTGGTGTCAAGATAATAGGCTCAATGCATCATATGATAAACCTACAAAAATAATGAAAACATGAAAGGATTTAGAAAAACCAGGGATCGAATTCGTGACCTGGGAGAGGAGTGACTTAGCGTGCATGTTTTTACCATTGGGGTGGATATACATCCATTTATATAATTGAATCAAAATATATATAATATGGAAAAATATATATTCGGAGAGGCGCCGGAGCCCTAGCTCCGGCCGTCTTCTCCGGTTGTTCCCTTTGATTAAACTTGTAAAATAGCCACTATTAGAAATCAAACAATACCCTACCCCCTAAATCGAGGGCTACGAGTTCAATGGTGCAATCTTTTTGGACTGAAAAGGCCTGGTTTTTGAGTTACAATACAAGCAAAACAAATCAGAGAAAATATGGCATTTTGTGATTTAGCATGTATGGGACCTCCACGATTATTTTCTTCTGCATTGTTGGATCTCATGAACACATAACAACCATTAGTAAGCATTAGAACACACAGAAAATCAAAATATTAACATTATGAACATTATGCAAATGGTGATGTTATGCAAAGTGATTTCACACATTTTGGATCATCAAAACTGGTCCAACCTTACCTTGTATGCTTGTTAAGAGTGAATAGAGTGGTTGTTTATAGTGAGAGGGTTTGTATTAAGGATTTTGAAATTCTAGGGTTCTTGAAAAATTTGATATTTTTTTGACAATTTTGAGGCAAGGGTTTTTCGTACCCTCTTGTATGAGAGTTGATGACATTATATAGTGGTAAATTAGGGCAAAAATATGTGGGCTTGGACCTTGTAGAAGAATATATAATTTTATCTTACTTATTTTTCATTATTTAATGAATATATCAAAAAATAATTACAATAATTATAATTAAAATAATTCATGGGATGCAAGAACAAGATCTGAGGTATAAAGAGTACAATGCACATTTGGACCCTTAAACCATGGCCTAATAGCCCAAAATATCAAGCTTTCTCAATTTTAACTTCATGCCTTTGCTCAAAATTTGTCAACTTGCAATGGTCATAACTCAATCAGTTTTTATCTTTTGATGGTGATCTTTGACTTTTTGGAAAGCTCGAGATGTCTTCTAAAACCTCTATGTTGATCAGTTTTGCTTTTGAATAATTTATCTTGATGTAAGTTTCCTTGACAAAAAGTGTATTTTTGTTGACTTTTTAAATGACCGGTAGTGTATTGACTTATATCTCTCAAATGATGCATTTTTTGGACTTGAGCTTAGAGAGACAAAGTTGTAGAGAATTGAATTCCCTTCAAAATGAGCTTTTTTGGGGAAAAGCTGATGAAGCATGTGAAAGTTATGCTTGGTCAAAGTTCAGTTGACTTCTCCTAAGGAAACCCTAATTTGGCAAGTCTTGACTTTTGATGATTTGAGGGCTTTTTTTAAGGAATCATGACCAACCCTTGATCAAATGATGAATATGACTTCAAAATGTTGATGTTAACCAAAAATCTTGAAATTTGACTATATGTTGACCATAGTTGACTTTTTACCGAATACATTTGAATTTCCATCATCTGAGCAATGGATTGAGCAAACTTGTGATGTGAGGCATGAAACTTGAGATGAGCATTATTGAATACATATGAGGAACCATGAAAACCACTTGAGACCTTGGAAATCCAATCTTCCTTGAGAAACACATTGTGGACCCATTGTTTAGGAGGAGAATTTGTCTAATCAATTTTTGAGCAACCTTGAGCATTTGAGAACCCTAGGAGAATGTCTTGAAGAAAAAATGGGAAGGAAAATTTTAGGGTACAACATCTCCCCACTCATAGGTAAAAACTAGGACAGGGTAAGGCAAGGATAACTCAAAATCTCGGGTCCATTTAGAGAGTACTATCACCATACACCTACGTGATAATGATGGCATCATAGGACCTCACATGAGCGTGGACGACATAACTGAATAGGGAGATATACATCCCCTAGAGTTCATGTTCCACTCTATTCCTAGTGTTCCTGTTGTTTGTCACTTGGCCTGGGTATTGGGCCTTTTACCTCTTGTAACACCCACCCCTCAAGAAACAGAGACAGCACAACATGAGTATATGGGATACAGTCAAATGCAATGCACATATATGCTCGGGTAAACAGGTATGAATGAATAAACTGAAAGCACAAAAATAAACACCCATAGAAAAGAAAACAAGAGCTAGAAGCAACTTCGGGATGGACCATCATTTGGTCAACCTTCCCCAGTGAAGTCGCCAGTTGAAAAAACTGGTTGAGCAAATCATCGAGATGAAATCATTGAAGTCGCTATCGAACGCTTTTTATCCCACGGGAAGGGAAATACAAACATCGAGTAAACTTGAGAAGGGAGAAATCATGGTCAAACGACCGAGAATCGAGTAAGGGAGTGTGTTATGCAAGGGGAAGGTATTAGCACCCCACACACCCGTAGTACTCTATGGCATCTACTCTTGTTGTTATAATCTAATGGGTGTGGTCAAAATATACGCCCAAGGTTTAAAATCTAAAAGGGAATGCATGCAAAAGAAAAGAGAAAATAATATAGGGAAAATAAAGTTGTGGGGAAAAGAAAGAGATTTTTACAAAGATATGCTCGATTAGGCCCCATAAAAATCCTCTGCATACGTATCCCATTTAAGGAATCAGAGCAGCTGTAGTTATGCTCATTTGTTTTGGTGGGTTTGTGTTTTTTAGTTGAACAATGTTAAATTCAATCATTCCACCGCTTCTCGACCTTTGGAAACTTATGACCTATAGTGGAAAGGAACTAACATGCTTTTTGAAGAGAAAATCCAATTGGCAAAAATAAGGGATTTGGTTAGTCTTTTTTACATTAAAGAAATATTTGAAAGTTGTTAGATGTTTTATGCATTTTTTTAAGAAAAGAGTTTTAGTCTTAATACAAGGATGAAAAGAAAGAAAATACATCTAATGGAGACTATCCTAAATATATGCATAATGTTATCATACAATGATGGCCCTATGTCAAGGATAAAGGGGAAATATCTACCTATTGTTAGTATGCATGGATTATCTATCTTCAGGTCTAGCTCGAATCGGGAAAGAAACAAGCACATCCCAAGGGAGCATGGTATATACAAACAAGTGCTTTGGCAAAAGCACACAATCGGGGTGTACTGACTCGGGGGATAGGGGTATGAAGATAAAATGCTTTAGCTAAGGGGAGCAGATCACCCGAAGAAAACAAGCGGTAGACTAAGATGAAATAAAAAAGAAAAGCATTACTTTAGCTAAGGAGAGAGGATCACCCGAAGCAAACAAGCGGGTAGCAAAGTGTCAGCAATGGTCATTGCGAACTCGTGACAAAGTGTGGGGGTTTGATTGTGAAACCCTTTTCCATGTGACCGACTCGATACACGTGATCTGCAAAAAACAAAAGCATTAACATAAAACATGAGCTAAGGATGACACATACGAAATGCGGGGGTCGATTGCGAACCCTTTCCACTCGCCTCCTTTTTAGGACTTTTTGGGGTGGGGGAATATGCTAGCACAATTTTAAACACACATGTAGAATACCTACTTCAAAGGTAGGGTTTTAAAAAAACACAAGTAGCAAACATAATGCGCATAATGCGAAATTGCCCTAAAAGGGTATTTAAATAAGCCAGAGGGATTCCTAACATGATCAGCAACGGAGATCCCCGTCATACATCTTTATTCCTACTTCTCATGACAAGAAAAGAAATAAAAGTCCTACTTGACATGATCTCTAGAAATCAATAAGATGCGAAAAGGAAAATAGAAGGGAAATATACCAAACAGATAACAATCTGTAGATAGCGAGCAATAGCAAAGAAACTCGGAAAACTTCGCGAGCTATTATCAGCAATAAAGAAAATACCATCAGCCTAAGCGTCAAAGTATCAACAAATCAAGATCGGAATATGTAGCAGACACACCCGAGTACTAAAATACACCTGTACCAGATATTGATCCAAACACATGTATAATAGCACAGTGCACAACAAATGTGAGCACATGGCACAAAATATGTATCGTATATTCCCGCACTATTAACAAAGTACTTGCACGAATTACAATCCATACAAGATACAAAATAACAACCACATGATGGAATGTGTAGCGAACACATTCGTGTGATCCTGGGTACCTGCACGAAAACAGGATTTATGCAAGAATGATATCATTTGCATATCATACGTAAACTTTCACTTAAGAAGTGATTTCATATGGAGTCCTTTCAACCAAATAATCATGCGCTAATTAAAGGTTGGAGGCCGGACAATGTACCTTGCAAAGCACTCACAAAAGGAGTTAGATGTAACAAGGCAATGTTGCAATCATGCAATAAAAACAAAGCAAAAATTGACATTTCTGTTTGGGTAACCGGTTACCATAATTGGGTAATCAGTTACGAAAAGTTGGAAAATCTGGAAATTCGCTACTGACTTGGGGTAACCGGTTACCATAATTGGGTGACCAGTTACCAAAAATTTGAAAATTTTGGAAATTTGCTACTGACTTGGGGTAACCGGTTACCATAACTGGTGATCGGTTACCTCGTGAATGTTTTGAAAATTTGTGAGCGAAATGAATGGTAACCGGATATCATATCTGGGTAACCGGTTACCTTCTTGTCAGAGGCAGTTTTAACAGATTTTTGATTATTTTTAATGGTTTAGGTAATTGGTCAAACACAAGATCCTCTCATATCACACACATGATTTTTCATAATTCAAAGTCCACATTCACACTATACACGATGATTTAAGGATCAACGATTAAGATTCATGAAACATCATTAATTTGTTTCAATAATTAAGCACTTTCATGTAAATCCACTTAATTCAATAAGCACTTAATTCAACTATCCAATTCCGGATTTACGCATAATCATCAAATCAATTAATAATTCTAGGCTTAGATCTATATTCTCGATTCAAAATTAAATCTAGATTCAATTCATGCTTGATCAAAAAGTGCTTCTCGAATAATCACTTATTTCAGAAAGTGTTTAATTCAAGAAAACTCACCGATAGAAGTGAAGAGGAGGATTAGGTATAGAGATCACAACAAATGGATCAACAATTGGAGAAGAATTTCTCATGACCTTGAATTTTTTATCTTGATGCAATTCTTGTCGTGTTCTTGATGAAAAAAGTTGTAGAACTTTGATTTGATCCTTGAGAGAATTGGGAGAAAAGTTTAGAGTGTTTGTAAGATTTTATGAATTATGAGAGCCTCCCTTGAAAATTGGAGTAAATGTAAATATATAGTGTGGAATTATGTGAGTGGATTTGGTTAATGGGTCTCAAATAACCACAAACTAAAAATTTAGATTTTCAATTCATCAGAGTTTGACACATTCCGGGAAAAATCACAGGAATCTCGGTGCGATGTTTGAAGTTGACATGTGAAAAAAAATGTATCCCATGTCAAAAATGACCTTGTGTTCAAAGATAGGCTCAACCAGATAAACAAGGAGAAAATTATGAATTTTTGAAGTTTCGTCTCAAATGAAAATATTTCTCGGTTCAGGATTTTCAATACATTGCGCGTGGTTTGGACCAAAAATGAGAACTTTCTGGTCACCGTTTTGCTTTTAGCATTTGAAGATAAGTTGAAGTAGACAAGATTTTCGAATCAACACCACCAGATCCAGCTTGATACGATAAAAATCGACCGAGTTATGATTTTTTGAATGTGATGCAAATAAACATTTGCCACAATTTTCCCGTGCTAACACACTTGATAAATCCACAATTTTGAAGACCTTTTGAGCAGAATTAGCTTACGGTCATGAGAAATGAAATGTAGAAGATATTGATACGAAATTTTGGCCACCAAAACAAGATCAAAACGAGTCGTGGGCTCTGAGTTATGAATTATTTTCTTTGAAATAACTTGCACATTCGGAGATCTTCTTTAAAGAATTGGCTATTGAGTCACACATGAATTTGATAATACATCCACATGGATACCTTGTCAAAAAAATCTGAATATGACGAACCAAATTGGCCCTGTGAATTTTTTACTACCCGAACCGTGCGAAACGGCAAACCGATTATTAGCATAAAGAAAATCATGAGAATGTCTATTGACGAAATAAACATCTCTTGAAATTTATCGAGGCTCGTCTGAAATACCCTAATCCAACAACCATAAAACCAATGCTATGTATGCATATGATGATGCAATATAAGCAAAATTAAAGTCGAAATGAAGAGCATAAATTTTTGGGTACAACAATTGGTGTTTATTGTTTCGCATTGCGATAGTTTCTTTGATTTTTAGTTTTGTAATTAATGTATATGTTTTATAGAATATGTACATAAACTTGTCTATTTTTACTTGTACATGTTTTTTGTTTACTTTCCATACTTGTGCATATATGTGTTTTTCTTTGTTTTCACGTATTATTGTGAATTGTCTCGTTTTCGTAACATTTGTTGTGTGGTTGTTAGGACACTTTCTTTAGGTTTGCGCGATGTGACAATACCATGGCATGATTAGAGGAGATTACTAGCTCACATGATAAAGGCGTCAAGCTTACGACGTAAAACAAGCATGTTTTGTTTGTATTCGTTTATGTATGTGTTGACTTGTGTTTTAACAAGTTGAAATTGGACTTGTTTTAAATTCTTGAATTTTCACATTTCAACTTGTTAATTCACTTTCACCCATTTGTTTTGTTATGTCAATTTTTTTTCCAAAAGCTTGTCGTGTTTAGCTTGAGGAAGTTTGTATGTTGTAGATATTGTGTGTAGTTGAGATTGCGTAGGTGATTATGAAGGGTGTTGCTGCATTGTTGTTGATGTCATGTTTTTCTGCAACTGGTGTAGCGCACTTAGTACGCTCTATGCCGCTTAGCATGCCCTGTTGTGCAGATCCAGTGAATTCTTTTTAATTTTTCGCTTGGCTCTCCTTTTTCCCACTTCATCCAAGGCTTTATAGTATAGTAATTAATAGTAATATTTTTAATTCTTTCTTTTGTTGTTTGGACTCAAATTTTTGTTAGATAGCTTGAAGTCGCATTTGGTGATTTTCTTATTTTAAGTAGGTCAACTTGCAGATGTATGGTAATGATAGTTTTTGAAGTTGGTACTTTCCAGGTAATCGTATATTGCTTTCTATAATATAACATGGTTAGGAAATTTAACATTTGTATAATTACCATGCCATTCATTCTTTTTGAATTACTTGCTCATGACTTGAATCACTTTAGTTTCATTTTTACTCATAAATGTGAGGAAGCTTTCCATTGTTCATATATGCTGGAGGCTACAATTCTAGTTTTAACTGGATTTTATTATGTTTAATCTTTTGTTTTTGTTGATTGTATGAAAGCTTGAACATGATCAAGGTTTTTTTTATTTTTAGCACAACTACCTTGGCCAAATAGTCAATTCACCTTGTGAGTGTGTCATAATTAGTATCCCCTTTTGACCCTTTTTGTTGATATCCATGTTGTTTTTGCTAAATTCTTGTCTATGAGTGTTTGGTTCATCTTTTTGTATGGATATTGATTCTTTTTTTCTTGAACCTTTAACTATGAGTTATAGTTGGAATTTTTACCTTACCTTAGAAAGTAAGGAGTATTCACATTATGATATGGTTGAATTCAAGTTGGGGAGAGAAATGTTTATGTGCTTGTGTGTATTACTATGAGGTTTAGAAAGATAGAGAAAAAGAAGAAAAAAAGAAAGAAAAAAAATAGAAAAAGAAAGAAAAGAAAAAGAAAGAAAAAGAGAGAAACGTTTTGAAAAATAAAAACAAAAAAAGTTCGAATAATTTTATAATAATAAGGGATGTGTGTTGGTTTGAGAAATTTGGAATCAAGAAGTTTGATTAAAATTATTTTGCTTGAGTCTTTGAGTTGATCACTCCCTTAGGTTAAGGTAAGTTTTTGTTTTGATTAGCTTTAGGACTTATCCCTTGTTTGTTAACCAAGTCACATTACAACCTTAAAAAGCCCTTGTGATTCGTGCCTTTGTATCTTCAATATGAGTTTTTGGATGAATGCATAACTTAGTCTATTGTTTGCAAGATTGTGGATCAGTGTTTTTTGTCCCTCACTTTTGTGTGTTCTTCATCTACCGATGAATTTTTACTAGGTGTGATTCATGATTGGGCTTGTTTTGTTTTAGAATGTTTAGTATGATTTTTGTACTTAGGATTTGTTTCATTTACATATTATCGTTGTAGGATTGTGGTAAGTATTTACCTTGTGTGTGTGTTTTTGTTTGAATCATACATTTGTTTTCAGTTTTAAAACTTGTTGATTCATGATATTTTGGTTGATTACTTTTGGTTCTTTGAGTTGTTTGGCCTTGTTTGAAGACAAACAAGTTCAAATTGGGGAGAGTTTGATAAGTGCAAATTGTAGCTATTTTTGTATGTACTTTTTGTTGCATTTATCGTCTCTTTGTTATTAATATCGATTGAATAAACCCGACTTTGTGTAAATACATTTAGTTTGTGTTTATTTATGTTTTTGTGTATATAGTGTATCGTTTGATGTTTTTCCATTCATTTTGCAGATATTTGTTGCATTTTTTAGTATTGAGGAATAAGGTGTCGAAGGCATGGCTCCGGATGTGTATTTTCTGAATAAAAGACCAGTTTTGGGAAGTTTTTTCCAAGACAGCCCACTTAGTGTGCAGAAGGCCGCTAAGCCTGAGTGCGTTCAGTGCATTTTGTAGTACGCTACTTGCGTTTTGACATTTTGGCATAAGCATTATTTTAAAGCCCACTTAGCGCGGATATCGTGCATAGCGCGGATATCACGCATAACGCGGTTTAGGACGGTTTGATATGTAAAATAAAGAAGACATGCTTAGCGCACCAGGCCCGCTTAACGCGGTCTGTTGAGATATGTTTTATAACTTCAGATTTATTTCATTTTTAGGTGATGGTTTTGGGGAAGTTTTTTGCTCCCAACTCCATTAACCTCCAATTTTGTTAGGATTAGCTTAGATAACAACTATGGAGCTTACATACGAATAATCCGGGGTGGATTACTCTTTGACCAGCACTGACAAACCGGTAGATCTTTGGTTCATTTCTCTTTTTCTTTGTGTATTCTCTTTTGGTTGGGTTTGTATATGTATTTTCTTTGAAATCATGTATATTTGTCGCCCTTGGCGTTGTATAAAACTTGCTTTACAAATCTTTGTCGATTATTATCCTTGATTTTTGCTCTGTGCTAGGGATTTGAGTTTCTATAGACATATAGTGCTTGAATTCTTATCTAGGATGATTATCTAATAGTATATGAATTCTAGAGATAGATTAAGCATTGTTATTCAATTAGGGTGTTTGTGATTAATGCCTCTGTGTTGTTTGTGTCGCTCTAAGATATCTTTGACGCAAGCAAGCACGGTTGACTTCTGTATTGTTAAGGTGGTTGAGAGATCGCTACCGAGGTGATGTAGTCAGCCTCTCAATTTGGGTTAGAAATGACTTAGGTTTTGAGTGACATGTGATGAAATTGATGAATATTGTAGGTTTAGTATAACAGGTCGATAGGTCTAAGTCTGTTAGAAGTAGTATATATGCATGCTTGATAAGTTATTCCTTTTTCCGTTTTATACATTTATTTTCTGTTGATACTTTTCCTTTCAACCCATTTATCTCCAAACTCATTAAGAAGAGATTTGTCGAACGGCATTTCAATTCACCAATCTCTATGGACACGATATGATATAACCTAAATATCACCCGGTAAAATAATACTTCACTTTTTGCTTGTCGCTTTACCGCTCCAACATTGACGTACATACAGAAGTACGGTAGCCATGTAGAGCGAATGGGAGCATTTCGTGCCAATCTTTGTATGTCTTCACCATTTTCTGAATGATTTTCTTGATATTCTTATTGGCAACTTCAACGGCCCCATTCCTCTTGGGTCGATATGGTGAGGAATTATGATGCTTAATCTTGAAGTCTTCGCATAACTCCTTCATCATTTTGTTGTTCAGATTGGACCCGTTGTCTGTAATGATTCTATTGGGAACCCCATATCTACATATAAGATTCTATTTGATGAACCGAGTAACCACTTGTCTTGTTAGATTTGCATATGATGCAACTTCCACCCATTTGATGAAGTAATCGATGGCAACTAGTTTGAACCGGTGTCTGTTATAGGCTTTCTGTTAGATCATTCCTATCATATCAATTCCCCACATAAAAAATGGCCAAGGTGAGCTCAAGACATTCAGAGGAGTTGTTGGCACATGTATTTTGTCGGTGTAAAGTTGGCATTTGTGACATGTCTTTGTATAATGATAGCAATCAGTTCCCATCGTCAACCAATAATAACCTGCTCGCAAGATCTTTCTAGCCATGGCGTGTCCATTTGTATGAGTTCCAAAAGTTCCTTCATGGATTTCTCTCATAACTGTATCTGCTTCATGTTTCTCCACGCACCTGAGTAACACCATATCGTATTTTATTTTGTATAACACATCATCATTCAAAAATAACTTTGAAGTTAGCTTCGACAGAGTTTACTTGTCAATCGTAGAGGCATTTTATGGATATTCTTGCTTCTCGAGGTACCTTTTTATGTCATAGAACCAAGGCTTGTTATGTGGTCCTTCTTCAATGTCAAGGCAATGTGAAGGTTCTTCAAAATGTCTAATTGTAATGCACGGTTCGTGATTTGTCCAGGTCACTATTAACATGGATGATAAAGTTGCCAAGGGGTTTGCCATCTGATTTTCTTCTCTCGGAATATGACTGAATGTAATCTCTGTAAATTCTGTAGCTAGCTTCAAAACATGATCCCAATATGGAATCAGTTTGGGATGTTTAGTGTCTCATTCACCATTGACTTGGTATATGAATAATGTTGAGTCTCCATACACTTTGAGGTGTTTAATTCCTAGATCAATAGCAGCTTCTAGTCCCAAGATACAAGCTTCGTATTCAGCGATATTGTTGGTGCAGTCAAAACATAACCTTGCAGTATAAGGTTTGTGAAAATTCTTTAGAGAAGTCAACACTTCCCTAATACCATGCCCTAATGTGTTTGAAGCACCGTCAAATATGAGTGTCCAACATGCCCCTAATTCTGGTCCTTCGTCGAGTCTTAGTATTTTGTAGTCACCTATAACCATGACATCTTCGTCTGGAAAGTCAAACTTTATTGGTTGATATTATGGCAATGGTTGATGAGCCAGGTGATCAGCTAGTACACTACCCTTGATATCCTTTTGAGTAAAATATTAGATGTCGTACTCGAATAGTAACATTTTCCATTGGGATATCCTTCGTGTAAGAGCTGGTTTTTCGAACACATACTTCAAAGGATCCATTGTTACTATTAACCAAGTGGTGTGAGTTAACATATATTGCCTTAATCGTTTCGTAGCCCAAGCCAAAGCACAACAAGTCTTCTCGAGAAGTGAGTACCTGGTTTCGCAGTCGGTGAATTTCTTGCTGAGGTAGTAAATTGCATGCTCTTTTTTACCCGTTTCATCATGTTGTCCTAATACGCATGTCATTAACCCTTCAAGCACTGTTAAGTACATGATGAGCGGTCTTCCAGGAACTGGTGGAATCAAGATTGGTGGCTCTTGTAAATATTGCTTTATTGTCTTGAAGGATGTCTGACAATCACCATTCCATACCACTATCTGATATTTTTGAAGTAATTTGAATATGGGCTCGCACGTAACAGTTAGGTGCAATATGAACCTCAATATGTAGTTCAATCGTCCTAAGAAACCATGAACCTCCTTTTCTGTTCTTGGAGCCGGAATTTCTTGTATGGATTTCACCTTATCGGGATCTAGCTCAATACCATGTTGACTTACAATAAAACCCAATAACTTGGCTGACCTGAAACCAAATGTACATTTGTTTGGATTTAACCTCAGTTTGAACTTTCGCAGACGCTCGAATAATTTCTGTAAATGTATGATGTGATCCTCCTCTGTATGAGATTTGGAAATCATATCATCTACGTATACCTCAACTTCTTTGTGGATTATATCATGAAATAGTGTGACTATAGCTCGTTGATAAGTTGCCCTTGGATTCTTTAGACCGAAAGGCATCATATTGTAACAGAAAGTTCCCCAAGGAGTCATGAAAGTAGTCTTTTCCATATCCTCGGGCGCCAGTTTGATCTGATTATAACCTGAGAAACCATCCATGAATGAAAATACTGAAGCCTGGGCTGTATTATCCACCAAAACATCTATGTAAGGTAATGGGTAATCATCTTTGGGACTTGCTTTGTTCATATCCCGATAATCTACACACATGCGTATTTTGCCATCCTTTTTTGGCATTGACACTATGTTAGCTATCCAAGGTGGATAATCTACCACTGCTAAGAACCCTGTTGTACCCCAAAAATTTGCCCTCCCATATTCTTCAAGACTTCTCAAGGATTGCACAGTCCAACTGCCTCCTAAGCTAGCTGAAATTAGGGTTTTGTTTCTTGCAAGGAAGTTGGGGTTTTCAATGGCTCAATCAAGTCCAATAGGCCTACATATATTGTCAAGCATCTACATGCCAAGTTGCAAGACTCACAGCATCAAGTGGCACAGTCAAAAGCCCTAATTGCTTCACAATCAACTGTAGGGGTAAAATGGTCATTTGGCAGTCAAAAGTCAGAAATTTTGGTCAACATATTATTTTGAAGCCACAATAATCATTTAATCAAATCTTGATCATGATTCCTCAAGCATGGCTCAGAAATCATCAAAGATGCAAAAGTTGCTATTTTTGGAAAGCTGAAAAGTCAACTGTAAATTGACCAAGGCATAACTTTTTCATGGGTCATCATAAAAATCCCATACAAAGCTCATTTTTAAGGGGATGACATTTCCTACAACTCATCTTCACATTCCAAGTCCAAGAAATGCTCTCACAAAAACTTATCAATTTCTACATTATAGGTCAATTTCAAAAGTCAACAAAAAGGCATTTTAAGTCAAAGACCATAACTGGAGATTGGTAAATCAAAATGACATGGGACGAAAGGCATTGGTTAGAGGACTTCAATACCTTTCCAAAATGTCCAAGAACATGTTCATATGATCAAAATTGAGCAAGATATGCATTGGAGAAGTTGGGAAATTTTCATGAATATGCAAAAGTCAACTTTGCCCAAAACACTTCATTTTTGCTAATGGGCCCCAAATTCCATCTTGAATATTTACCCAAAGCATATGCACGACCCATTGAGATTAAATTGAGTTATTTTCTTATTTTTATTAATTATTTGGATTTTTAATTGATTATTAATTCATTTAATTCATTTAAATGTAGGAAAATACCAAGATATGTTTTTTCAAATCTTTTGTGAAGCAAATACACTCAAGGCAAGCTGGCAATTTCGTGCATCAATCAAAGAGACAAGAATCACCCAATTTGGCAAGGTTTTTCAATCAAAAAGATTGAAAAATATTTGATTGAAAATCAAATATTGAAAACTTTATTGCATGGATTTTTGGATCAAGACTTGACCTAAAACCTTTCTACTATAAGTGCATAACTCAACCCTAATGCCTCGAACGTGCAAAAACTGCTGCAGAAGCCATAACCATATTGAGTTTTTTTCAAGAAAATTGCCAAATCGTTTTCTCACTTCCAGGCCAATTCAAGGCATCTTCTTGATTCTAACACATTGCATAAGTCTCCAGGAACACATTGCAATCGAAAACAAGCCTTAAAGCTCCAAGAACACGCCAGAACAAGTCACACGGTTTGGTTATTTTTTCATAATCGTAAATCATAATTCATGCATTATTAATGTGATTTGTTGTGTGCTTTGCATTGCTAGAACCTCCCTGAAGCTAATGGTACAGGTTAATTTGATTATGGAGCCTTGAATCAAAAGATGCCATTAATAACTTTTAGGGTTTCGAAGCTCTCAATTTAGGGATTCCTAGCACAGGAAAAATTGGACCTTCTTAGACCTATGGTTGAATTCGTCAAGGCCAGATGAATCCAACCCAACCCTCGTGAACAATTTCTGATCATCAGGGGCCTAATCGCTATTAATCGTGCTTCCATGTTGTGGGGGTTAAAAACCCCCGTGTTGTACCCCAAAATTTGCCCTCCCATATTCTCCAAGAAATTGCCAAGTCATGCTTCAAAGTTCCCCAAGGGTGGCACAGTGCAAAGGTCTCCTATACAGTCAAAATTAGGGTTTTTGTTCTGATCAAGAAAATGAAGCCTCCAAAGGTCCAATCAAGTCTCACATGCCTATAAATATGGTCAAGCATCCTCATATCAAGTTTCAAGACATTTAGCACAAAATTGCACAGTCAAAAACCCTAATTGCATAACAGTCAACTGTAGGGGCAAAATGGTCATTTGACAGTCAAAAGTTCAAATTTTTGGTCAACATATCATTTTGAAGCCACAAACATCATTTGATCAATGCTTGATCATGATTCTCAAAGCTTGGCTCAAAAATCATCAAAGATGCAAAAGTTTCCTTATTTGGACAGCTGAAAAAGTCAACTGTAAATTGACCAAGGCATAACTTTCACATGGATTATCATAAAAATTCCATCCAAAGCTCATTCTGAAGAGAAAGACATTTCCTAGAACTCATCTTCATACTTCAAGTCCAAGAAATGCTCTCACAAAAAGTTATCAATTTCAACATTATAGGTCATTTTCAAAAGTCAACAAAAAGGGACTTTAAGTCAAAGGCCATAACTTGAGATTGGTAAATCAAAATGACATGGGAACAAAGGCATTCGTTAGAGGACTCAAAGACCTTTTCAAAATGTCCAAAAACATGAGCAAAGCTTAAAATTTGAGCAAGTTATGCCTTGTGGTAGTTGGGAAATTTTTGGATATTTTGAAAAGTCAACATTGATTCAAATGACCTAAAATTGCTAATGGGCCCATTTTTCTTCCATAATTCATCATCCATGGCATGTGCACGACTACTTGGCCCAAAGGGAAGTATTTCTTCATTTTTTATTTATTTATTTGAATTTTTATTTATAATAATTCATTTAAATCAAATTAAATACATGGAAAATATTTAACCTAAGTTTTACAATCCTTTTTGCATGAAATCCACTCAATAACTCGTGCATGATCCAATATGGAAAGATTTGGAGAGAATTGATATGATTGAGAGCAAAAACACATGGAAAAAGATTGAAAAATAATGCTTGAAAATCAAATCTCAAAAGCCATCATTGCAAAAGATCTTGATCAAATTTCTTGACCTAATTGGTTCATTACATAAGCCTGAATAAAAACCTAATCAAAGGGACCATTAAGCTGCGCCAGAACCCTATTATCAAACTCAAAATTTTTACAAAAAAACTCAAAACTGAAAATCAGGTTTTAGGTTGATTCAAGGCACAAGACCAATTGCAAAAGCTTCCTCGTGTCCCCCTGAAGCTAACTGGATCACGTTCCAACCTTCATACGCCCGGAATTGGTACAATGGAGTCAAACTGTTTCAAATAAAATTCATAATCGTGCATCTCAATTCATGCGTTTTTTGCAAGTTTTAATATGTGATTTACATTCCTTATGCTATTCTGAAGCTAACCCATGTGTTTGATTGAATTTTTATGCATTATACGCGATTATGCCATTATCGTTTTTTAGGGTTTACAGGACCTTAGATTAGGGTTTTTCAAATAAGGAAAAATTGGCCTTCAAGACTTGGACCATTGAATCCAGCATGCTCAGACGGTCACAAGGCTACCCTCGCGCCTAATTTATAGAGCCCCTGGGGCTAGTCGCTATTTTCTGATATGTTGCCAAAGGGAACGGTGTAAAAACCGTTGCCTATGTTTCTTTTGTTTCAGGAAAATAAAACTATGCGAAGAAGATGATGACGTGTGGGGCGGTGATAGGGAGATTCAAATCTTCGCGCGCGTTTGAGGCCCCTGACTTTCTTTTCTTTTATAATGTTTATTAATTATTATATATCAAACGCGTGAATTGGTTCAGCTGGCAAGGAAGTAAACGGATGACATTCAGGACCTGGGTTCGAGCCCCAGGTCCCCACCCTTTCCATATATTTTTTTTCAAATGATATTCATGTGCAGGCATAATGTTGTGGTCCATGGTACGTCCCTCTATCCAGTCATCCACGCGTCCAACTTCATCCATCCAAGGGACAGGATTTGGGGAGTATGGTAGGCTGCAGTCAACGCTGTTACACGCTAGTGGAAAAGTCCAACAAGGCCAGCAATTTAATTGGGCTTTCACCTCCTATTTGGGGTCTGAACCCCCAAGTTTGCACATTTTTTTTACTTTCTTTACTTTTCCTTATTATTATTTTTACTTCTTTTTTATTATTGTTTTATTAATTAGTTTTATTATTTTCATAAATATAAAAAAATACCACAAAAAAAATCAGAAAGAAGGAAAAAATATAATAAATATTTTATTTTAGTATTTTCATAAATAAATTTGCATGTAATTAAATTTAGTTTTAAATTAGGTTTAATTTTAATTCTTTTAATAAAAATCTAAAAAACATAGAATTAGGTTTAATTAATTTTCATCCTTTTTTATTTTTCCTTTCTTTCATAATAATTAAAATAATTAAATATTTATTTTATAATTAAATTGTATATAAAAATTAGGGTTAAATTAGGTTAAAATTCAATGTTTTCTTATAAAATAAAAGCCACTAGAATTAGGGTTAGTATTTAATTTTAGTTAATTCTTTTTCATTTAAAATCCTAAAAATCATAAAATACCAAAAAACAATTTCCTTTCTTTTTTTTTAATTAATTAATTCCATGTAATTTTGCAAAAAGGGTCCAACGCCCTCGTTTCGGTTTAATTCTTATTCGCATATTTATTTTACTTCTTTATAATATTTATGTATCTCTCCCAAGGCCATGTAACCTTTTAATTTTCTCGCACTTTTCTTTATTTACTTTATTTATTTATTTTCTGTCAAATCGGGTCCTGGAAATTTTGGCGATGTGGACCCGCGCCTTTTGTAATAGCTTTAGACTTTTACTTTCCCGTAATTTTTAACTGTTAATAAATGCATGCAAGAATGAATGACAAAAATAAAAACAAACGCGTAGATCACTTTGACATGAACAAGATAAATGCAAATGAACATAACACACAAATCACACACCACCCCTAGGGTACGCCTCACTGTTGCCTTGCCTCGAAAGGTGATCGTCGAGTAGAGGATGTCTTAGTAAGTCCTCATGATCCGGGAACCTGGCATGAGGGTAGCTTCTAAGGTGTCTTCCCATTGCTCTGGTGATCACCATGTCCCGAACCTTCGAATTGACCCGAACACCTCCAACGGTGGTGCTACCTACCTCTCAATGGTGGGATGGCACTACTTTAAAGGACATTTACACAGACGAATTCCTTAGGGTAGGTAGACGACTCTAGATACTTGCTCTAAATTTCAAAACAAATCAAAAAATACTTTTCACACCGACACCTTTTCAAAAAGCTTTCGAAAGCAATTTTTCAAACACTCTTGAGGACCGATACAAGAGTCGAACTGGAATTTTCAAAGAAACTTTTTTTAAAACCCACAGTTGAAAAGCAAACAAACCATTTTTGAAAACACAATGAGCAAGTATCTAAGAGCCCATGGATAACCATGGATAGAAAGGGTGCTAACACCTTCCCTTTCTATAATCTACCTCCCGAACCGAGAGCAATCTCTATAAGGAATTTTTCTGTGCTTTTGTCCTTTCCATTTGGAGAAAATAAAAGACGGTGGCGACTCTTGCTTCCGCGACATTTCGCGAACCAGCATTAAACAGTCAGTTCCAGATCCACCGATCACAGAACTGGCGACTCTGCTGGGGAATTAAAACTTAAAGTGAGGTGTACCTTAGGGCTAGTTCATAACTGTGTTTTCAATTGTTTTCCTTGTGTGCTTTAAATTGTGGGTTGCTTGGGAGTTCTATAGATCCTAACCCGGATCTGGGGGATACCTTCTTAGAAAGTAGCAACAAGGCTGTGAGGGAACTGTGTGGGGTATACCGACATGGTTGAAACAGTCTGCTACGTTGATGTGGCACTTTGGTGTGTACCGGTAACCCTTGAGTTCAGTCAAGGAGAGTACGGGGCCTCCGCGTGGTGTCGTGAAGCATCAATAGACCTTAGGAACCTTAATTGAACTATCTTGGCCTCTTTAGGGTAGTGAGATAACTGACTTTGGTGCAGTCCGAGGTTGGTTGATACTCGATACTACACCCAATTGAGGATTGCTTTCCTGGAATATTTTGGTCGCCAGTTCAGTGGCTAAATCGAAACGATGAACAATGAAAGCAATCCAGTGATATTGGGACCCTTAGAACCCGGTTACTTTGATAGGACAGGTTGAACCCACCAACTTCAAGAGGGTACTACCCAGACCCCATGCTGGCCTTAAACCCTAAGGGCTTGTCTTGTGTGCCTTGTGTGCCTTACATGTTTGTCTTTGTAAATATCTGTGGTGTGTTTAATCATAGCATCATGACATCATCCAGCATCATATGCATTGACTAACCATTTCAGGGGTTCGAATTTTCATCTTTGTTCTTTGTTTTGTAGGACATGGAAACTGTTCGTAGAAAGACAATTCAAGTCAGTCTTGTAAGGATCCCTCCTCAGCTTAAGGAACTTATATCCAGGATTCCCGAGAACTCATCATTCAGTGAAAGACATGGAAGCCTCATCAGCTTGGTCAATACCAACATTGAGGAAGATATGATAAAGGTCTTGTTCCAATTCTTTGACCCTCTGCATCACTGTTTCACCTTCTTGGACTATCAGTTGGTACCTATATTGGAGGAGTTCTCCCGGCTCCTGAAGATCCCTATCCTTGATCAGCTACCCTTCAACGGTACGGAAAAGGAACCTAAGCTCGAAGAGATTGCTAAAGCCTTGCACCTACAGTCATCTGACCTCAAGGGACATTGGGAAGTTAGAAGTGGTATCAAAGGGTTCTTAGCCAGGTTTCTGTTTGAAAAGGCCCATGAATGCTGGAACTCCCTTGACTTGCAAGCTTTTGAAGAAGTTGTGGCCCTCCTTGTCTATGGTTTGGTGTTGTTCCCTAACCCAGATCAGCTTATAGATATCAGTGCTGTCCAGATCTTTATGTCCAGGAATCCTATACCTACGTTGCTGGGGGACATCCTTCACTCATGTTACACTCGAACCATGAGAAAAAGAGGTGTCCTTATGTGTTGCACTCCTCTCCTGGGAAGGTGGTTTATTTCGCACCTTCCACAATCAGTCCTGAAGAATGAGCGGGGTTTGAGATGGTCACAACGGTTGATGACTCTTACACATGCAGATATACATTGGTGCCCTAGGTCCAGAGAAGATGTCACTATCATTGATCATTGCGGGGAGTACCCTAATGTTCCTTTACTTGGAATCAGAGGAGGTATTACTTATAGCCCATTCCTGGCTTGGAGACAGTTTGGTTATGCTCGAAGGGATGGTCCTCATGACATGTTAATTCCTGACATAGTTTTTGACTTCGACAACGATACTCAAGGACTTCGCCAGAGATTTATCAGAGCTTGGAGGATGCCAAGTAGGATAGACAGCAAGACACTGGGGCACAGGAACTCCATCCCGTTGGAACCTTATCTCAAGTGGGTACGAGCCCGCTCCCAGAAGTTAGTAATGCCTTATCCTCATATGCTCCTAGTAGTCAAAGAACCGGTCTTGGAAGGAGAAGTGTCCTACACTATTCAGCACCCTGATATGCCCACATCCTGGGAAGAGATGCAGAAGAGCTGGATCCAGCTTAAGGAAGAACGGAATTCTCTTGAGACCAGTCTACATGCCAGTGAAAAGAAGGTCTTGGAGCTCACCCGTCTGTTGCATGAGGAGAGGAATCTCAACACTTACATAGCTCCAAAGAGGATGCGTAGTATATTTTGGGATTGATTTGATTTTTGTATTATTTTGCCCATGAGGCTTTGATGTACTAAACAGTTATTTCCTTAATGATAACGTGTGTTCCTTTTTGTCTACAACGAAGTTGAATTTTCGAACCCTTGAATGCATTGCATAAACACATCTCATACATCATGTGCATAGCAGGTTTTCCCTCTTTTCAGGTTGCTTACAGTTCTTCGCTGTTTATTTCAGCATCATGAATCCTGACTCATCATCAACTGAGACATCCATCAAGGCTCTTCAGGCGCAGAATGCGCAGTTTCAGGAATTAATCAAGGGTTTGGCTCAAGGCCAAGAAGAGCTGAAGGCTATGCTCCTGAAGAAGGAGAAGAAGAAGAAGAGAAGAACTGTTCTGTTCAGCTCGGGCCGAAGGTTTGGCAATGCTCTGCAGCAGGAAGAGGCTGGTTCTTCTGTTGGCAAGAGTACTCCTCAGGCAGAAGCAAGGGTTCCTAGTCCGGTAGTCTCCGATAACGAGACTGATTTTGATGAAGAGCAGTACCCTCCTACAGAAGACAGATACAAGCAACTGGAGGACAGGTTGAATGCTATGGAGATTCAACAGGTACCTGGGCTGGATTTTGGAGATCTGGGTTTGTCTACTGGTGTGATTATTCCTCGGAAGTTCAAAGCACCATCTTTCTCTAAATATGACGGGGCGTCTTGTCCCAAGCTACATCTCAGGTCCTATGTTCGAAAAATACAACCGTACTCAGCGGATAAGAATTTATGGATCCACTTCTTCCAGGAGAGTCTTTCAGGGACTCATCTCGAATGGTTCTATCAGCTGGATGGGACCAAGGTTCGTAACTGGGAGGAGTTGGCTACTGCTTTCTATAAGCAGTATCAATATAATGCCGACCTTGCCCCTACACGTACCCAACTCCAGGGTATGTCGTTAGGTTCAAGTGAAGGTTTTAAGGAGTACGCTCAGAAGTGGAGAGACCTGGCTGGCAGGGTGCAGCCACCGTTGACTGATCGAGAGTTGGTAGACATGTTCTTGGGGACCCTATCTTGGCCATTTTTCAACCATCTTATCGGGAATTCGTCTGCAGGGTTCACTGATCTGATTCTGACTGGAGAGAGAATTGAGGTTGGGTTAAAGTCTGGTAAGATTCCGAAGGGTGCATCGTCTAGTTCTGAAAAGAAACCCTTCAAGAAGGAGGCTAGTGCCGTGTATGGTTCCAAGAGATCAGAGAGACCTGAGCGCCGCCAAGCTGTCAGTGCAGTAATGATTGCTAAGCCTGCTGCCGCTCCTCGGCCGACTAATCCTCAAAGGGCCGAAAGACCCCGGAGAGAGTTTACCCGGTTAAACATGACCCTATCCCAAATCTTACCACAGTTGCTATCCTCCAATTTAGTGACTGTCAGAGAGGCGCCGAAGTTTCCAAATACCGCATCTCCTAAGTACAACCCGAATGCTCGTTGTGCTTACCATTCAGATAGCCCGGGGCATTCTACTGATGATTGTTGGGCATTAAGGAGTAAGGTGCAAGACCTTATCGACGCGAAAGAGATACAGTTCGAAGCGCCTGAGAGGCCGAATGTGGTTAATGCCCATATGCCTCAGCATGGGGTAAATGCTGTTGAAGAAGATGTTTATGCTGTTTCTGTGGATGATCTAGCCACTCCTCTGAAGACTGTCAAGAAGAACCTGCTGCTGGCCGGTTTATTTCCGGGTTGCAGTGAGGGTTGCCTGTTCTGTGCTGTGTCCCCATCTGGTTGTCCCTTGCTGAAGTTAGGCATCCAAAGCCTAATGGATAGCAAGGAGATTCTGTTTAAGAAGTCTGCTGTTCAGTTGGTTCCGGTGGAAGAAGTTTCTGTGGTTACCATATTTAATAATCCGATCAAGGCTCTCCCGAAGAAGCCCATTCAAATCATGACTGTTGCACCTATAGTTATCACTGTTCCGGGGCCCCTGCCCTACGTATCTGATAAAGCTGTCCCCTGGCACTATGGGGCAGACGTATATGTAAATGGGATTAAACAAGAGTTCAACATTGGCGCCAGTATCTGTGATATCACTGGCCCGGCCAAAGTCACCCGCAGTGGCAGGCTCTTCTCGCCTGACATTGCACCGCCTGCTGCTCGAAGACCACTTCTTATAACTCCTACAAGTGTACCTGTTCCTGTTGTTGATCAAGTTGTTTCTCCTGCTGCCGAGTCATCCAATGCTCGGGGGCAAAGGAATTGAAGTTGAGCCTGCCCAGATGGAGGCACCTATACCCGTAACTGCTGAAGCCTCCCAACAAGAGATGGAGGAAATCTTGAAAATTATAAAGAAGAGTGACTTTAATGTTGTGGAACAGCTGGGGCACACGCCTTCTAAAATCTCCATGCTCTCTTTATTGTTGTGCTCCGAGGCCCATGCTAAGGCCTTAATCTCATTCCTCAAGACGACCCATGTGCCACATGAGACATCTGCAGTCCAGTTCACTGATTGCGTAGAAAATCTGACAGCAGACAATGGCTTGGGTTTCTCAGATGCTGACCTGACTACAAAGGGAAGAGACCATAATGATGCTCTGCATGTCTCTATCGAATGCAGGGGCACTACCTTGGCACATGTGTTGGTGGATACTGGTTCGTCCTTGAATGTGCTACCCAAGAAGGCTTTAGACCATCTAGATTGTGAAGGCCTGGAATTGAAACCCAACAATATCATCGTCAGGGCCTTTGATGGTTCAAAGAGGATGGTTCATGGAGAGGTTGACATTCCGATTCGTGTGGGCTCTCAGGTGTTTGACTCTACATTTTATGTGATGGATATCCGTCCATCTTACTCTTGTCTATTGGGTCGACCTTGGATACATAAGGCTGGGGCAGTGACCTCTACCTTGCACCAGAAGCTGAAGTACCCCGTCAGAGGGAAGATCGTCACTGTGCAAGGAGAGGAGGAATATATGGTGAGCCACTTGAACTCCTTCAGATACATTGAGATGGATGGGGAGTTTATTGAAACCCCCTTTCAGCATTTCGAGGAGGTGCTTCCAATTACAGCAGCAGCAGAAACGGCAGCGGAAGAAAGTGTTCCTTTGAAGATGGCTTCCCTGAAGGATGCCCGGGCTGTGGTTCAGAAGGGTGAATGTGCTAACTGGGGCAGGCTCCCAGACTTCACACAGAAGACTGATAAATTTGGGCTGGGTTTTACTGCAGAGGGTCAGAAAGCTATGCGGAAAGCGAAGATCGGAAGACCTCCTGTGTTCATTACAAATCCAGGAGTAAATGCTGTTGGGGAAGACAACGAAGTGGACGAAGCTGAATTCAATAGCTGGATCTATCCAACGACCGAAGGCGGATTGAACAATTGGATTGCCAAAGACCATACTCCTGTTACCTTTGTGACGCAGTAATAAATTTCTTTGTTTTCCTATTTGTAATAAACAATAAATAAACTCTATGGCCTGGTGTCTTACCCGAGGCACCGTGGTTTCATTTGTGAGGGCATATAAATTGTCATTTCATATATCATGAATGAAAATCTTGGACGTTTTCTCGCATTGCAAATCTTATGCTCCTTTTCTGTCTTTCTTTCCTTTACATATTTTTTCAAAACAGCTGTATTTACACACACACTCACTCATACAGGTTCCAATCCACTCTGGATCTTACTGGTAACGACTCTGCTACTACCAGTTATGACTTTGAAAATCCGATCAACTTAGCCGAAGACGAAGGTGAAGATGATTGCGAAGTGCCTGGCGAGCTTGCAAGACTGTTACTTCAGGAAGAGAGGGCAATTCAACCCCATGAAGAGCCAGTGGAAACAATAAACCTGGGCACAGAGGCAGACAGGAAAGAGGTAAAGATTGGTGCCAACCTAGAGCTCAGCGTGAAGCAACGGTTGACTAAGATGTTACATGGTTATATGGAGATATTTGCCTGGTCCTACGAAGACATGCCCGGGTTGGATACCGATATTGTGGTCCATCACTTGCCAACTAAGGAAGACTGCCCTCCAGTTAAGCAAAAGGTCCGTCGTATGCGCCCAGAGATGTCTGAAAAGATTAAAGCCGAGGTTATGAAACAGTTTGATGTTGGGTTCCTTGCAGTAACTTCTTACCCTCAGTGGGTTGCTAATGTGGTGCCGGTACCAAAGAAAGACGGTAAGGTCAGAATGTGTGTCGACTACAGGGATCTGAACAGGGCTAGCCCCAAGGATGATTTCCCCCTACCTCACATTGATGTTCTTGTTGACAATACAGCTCAGCACAAGGTATTCTCTTTCATGGATGGCTTCTCAGGTTACAATCAGATCAAGATGGCGCCTGAAGACATGGAAAAGACTACATTTGTTACTCAGTGGGGCACCTTCTGCTACAAAGTCATGCCTTTTGGATTAAAGAACGCTGGGGCAACCTACCAACGTGCCATGGTTGCCTTATTTCATGACATGATCCATCATGAGATAGAAGTGTATGTTGACGACATGATCGCAAGGTCCCAGACTGAGGAAGAGCATCTAGATCATCTACAGAAGTTGTTTGACCGGTTGAAACTGTATAAGCTGAGGTTGAACCCGAACAAGTGCACCTTCGAGGTAAGATCTGGAAAGTTGCTAGGCTTCGTGGTAAGTGACAAGGGAATTCAAGTGGACCCTGCCAAGGTCAAAGCTATTCAAGAGATGCCAGTTCCTAAGACAGAGAAGGAAGTCAGAGGCTTTTTAGGACGCCTGAATTACATTGCTCGGTTCATCTTACATCTAACTGCTACTTGTGAACCAATCTTCAAGCTGCTGAAGAAAGATCAGGTAGTACGTTGGAATGATGAATGGCAGGCCGCGTTTGACAGAATCAAGGAGTATCTCCAAGAACCACCTATCCTTATGCCACCGGTTGAAGGGAGACCTCTGATACTATACCTGACAGTACTTGACAACTCAATGGGGTGTGTGCTGGGGCAGCATGACGAGTCTGGCCGAAAAGAGCATGCCATTTATTACCTTAGCAAAAAGTTTACCGACTGTGAGACCCGATACTCACTGCTCGAGAAAACTTGTTGCGCTTTGGTATGGGTTGCTCGCCGGCTGAGACAGTATATGCTGACTCATACCACCTTGTTGATCTCAAAGATGGATCCTATAAAGTACATATTCGAAAAGCCCGCTCTGTCTGGGAGAATTGCAAGATGGCAAATGATCTTGACGGAATACGACATTCAGTACACGACCCAGAAAGCCATCAAGGGAAGTGTATTGGCAGACCACTTGGCACATCAGGCCGTCGACGATTACCAGTCAATGAACTTCGAGTTTCCGGATGAAAGCATCATGATAGTAACTGATTGTGAAGTACCTGGACCGGATGAAGGACCTGAACCAGGATCCCGATGGTCTATGCACTTTGACGGAGCCTCCAATGCTTTGGGTAACGGTATCGGCGCCATAATCATATCACCTCAAGGTACTCATACCCCACTCACTGCCCGACTATGTTTCAACTGTACCAATAACATGGCAGAGTATGAGGCGTGCATCATGGGTCTTCAAGCTGCGATCGATCTAAGGATCAAGTTTCTGAGTGTCTTCGGAGATTCCGCTCTTGTGATCAATCAGATCAAAGGAGAGTGGGATACGAAACATCCGAATCTTATCCCTTACAGAGAATGTGTGTTGACCCTGATCCCCCACTTCACAGAGATAATCTTTGAGCATTTTCCAAGAGAAGAGAATCAGTTGGCGGACGCGTTAGCTACAATGTCTTCTATGTTCAAGGTCAAATGGGATAATGAGGCTCCCCGGATCATCATCTGGAAACTGGACGAACCGGCATACTGTTGCGATCTCGAGACTGAATTGGTGACTGAGAAGCCTTGGTACCATGAAGTGAAGAGATATCTGGAAGCTCAGGAATACCCTGAAGGTACATCTGTCAATGATAAGAAGTTCCTGAGAAGGTTCGCAGCCAAGTTCTTCCTTAGCAACGGCATATTGTACAAGCAAAACCATGATTCAACCTTACTGCGTTATGTGGATAAGACTGAAGCAGAAAGGATCATGGAGGAGCTACATGAAGGGACCTTTGGTACACATTCCAGTGGGCACACTATGGCTAAGAAAATCCTACGGGCAGGATATTACTGGTCCACAATGGAAGCTGACTGCTACCAACATTCCAGGACATGCCATAAGTGCCAGATTTATGCAGACAAGGTGCATGTTCCTCCAGTCCCCCTGAATGTTCTGACTGCGCCTTGGCCGTTTGCAATGTGGGGCATAGACATGATCGGTGAAATTAAACCTACGGCATCTAATGGGTATCGCTTCATCCTAGTAGCGATTGATTATTTTATGAAGTGGGTTGAAGCAGCTTCCTATGCTACGGTAACCAAGACTGTTGTGGCACGGTTCATTCGACATAACTTGATCTGTCGGTACGGTGTCCCTGAGAGAATTATTACAGACAACGGTACCAATCTGAATAACAAGATGATCGCTGAGCTCTGCGAACAGTTCAAAATACAGCACCATAATTCTTCTCCTTACAGACCAAAGATGAATGGGGCTGTAGAAGCAGCAAATAAGAACATCAAGAAAATCGTGCAGAAGATGACAGTGACTTATAAAGATTGGCACGAGATGTTACCGTTCGCTCTACATGGATACCGTATCTCAGCTAGGACGTCAACCGGGGCAACTCCTTTCTCCTTGGTTTATGGTATGGAGGCAGTCTTACCGATCGAAGTGCAAATACCCTCTCTCCGGATAATGAAGGATGCAGACCTGAACGAGGATGATTGGATCCAGAAACGACTTGATCAGCTCAACCTCATTGATGAGAAGAGGCTTGCTGTTATCTGCCATGGTCAGACGTATCAGACACGGATGATCAGGGCATTTAACAAAAAGGTCAGACCACAGGAATATCGAGTTGGGGATCTGGTAATCAAGAGAATCATCCTTCCTCAGAGTGATCCAAGGGGCAAATGGACCCCTACGTACGAAGGACCATTTGTAGTTAAACATGTGTTCTCAGGAGGAGCCATGATTCTAACCAACATGGATGGTGACGACCTTCCTCACCCCGCCAATGCAGACATAGTAAAAAAATACTACGCATGAAAAAGACCCGCTAGGCTGACATGCCTAGGCAAAAATTAGGGCTTCCCGTCGAACCAAAAGGGTTCGGGCAAAATGAAGGGATGAAATGAAAAAATCTGTACACCCGGCAAGTCGAAAACCTGAAAAGGCGGCTTGGGCAAAAATGGGTATCCCGGTGGACTGAAAACCCGAAAGGGCGGTCCAGGCAAAAATTAGGGATAAAAGCGTAATACTATGTCTCATTGATCACTTTGCATCCAGAATCCGGTATCTACATCAAGTTCAGACGGCATTGATCAGTCAGCTTCACCTTCAACCAAGGTCATCAAGTGATGAGACGCTCAGAGATATAAAGGAAATAGCAGAGTTGAAACCCAGTGGGATCATTCATACTTCACACAGCTGTTTTATCTTCTTTTATACAAAATTTGTATAAACTCTTTTGTTCGGCGGCGTTCTCTTACTAGGACGTCAGCCTCTTGTACACAAAACGCCTATTTTCAGGCCATTCAAAATCAATACAAATATACTTTTCAGTTAAAACGTGCCAACTGTTTTTCCTTTTTCTGTTTTGTTTTGCGAAGAACGTCCAAGGTTCAATTTGTGATATATGCATTGACAATAATTTGCTAACTCATGAATATTTGCATACGAAACAAAGAATTAATTACAGGTGACACTAGAAACAGGGGCAATAAAAAGTTGTCTAAGCAATCTAATTGTTCTGTCCTCCAAGGTACCAAGGTAGGTTCAGCTAAAGAACATGACCAGTACATCTTAATTCCCCAGGGAGTAAGTCAGAAGTCAGTGCATTCCTCTCCAAGCAGAGTTATCAAATCTCAAGGAAATTGAGTATCCTCCAGTAGATCTCAATACTTCCCCAGCAGCATATATTCTTAACAAGCATCCCCGGCAGTCTTGGTCTAAAGATTGTTCCCCGGTGGCATATCAAACATTCAGAGGAATCCCTTCCCCCGCATAACAAAACTTCCCCAGGAAAGCCCAATCTAGCTCCCCAGGAAAATTGGAATTCGTCTCCCCCAAGCAGTAAGCTTATCCCCAGTAGATTCTGGAAGCTTATCCCCTTCAGAGCACGAACGCGTCGTCCGACTTTATTCAAAGAGTTATTTCCTTAACCGGATATAACTGGGTTATCCTTAGCCAAAAGCCACGGAAAGAGCGTCCCCGACGAAGTTCTCTTACCCCCAGCGAAGTTTATCAATACTTCCGATACAGCAAAGATATCCTCAGCAAGTTACCATCAACGATTCAGCAAAATCATCCCTCTCCCCACAGAGTATCACTCCCCAGCATGGTCGCTAGAGTATTTTTCTCCCCGCAGAATCTTCCATTTGCCAAGTTTATTCCTCAACGGAGTCATCTTCTCCTACCGGTATTCTTGCAGTTATCATCCCCAGCAGGAGTAAAAGCTTATTCTTCAATATCAGCCCAGGATATGACTTCCCGGCACCCGTCAAGGATTTACATTCCTAGACGAAAACATTCATAAAACATCACATACATCATTATAGCATGCATAGACGCATCATATCATACAAAGCTCATTTATGTTGAGAACATCATTGCTTGATCCATATCATGCATTGCATATGACTGACCTTTACCTTTCAGGAAAGATTCATCTAAATTCTTCATCATATTTCAAGACCTAGACCGGTTCAGTTAATCGACTCTAAAGATTTCTTATCCAGTCCAAGGCCTTCTCTAGTCCAGTTAAATCGACTCCCAACAGATTTTTCTGATGAAGACTCAGTAGAAGTTATCAAGTTATAATTTCCTATGGTTCCCTCCCCGACGGTGCGTGAGGTGATAATTCCATTTCAGATTATAATTTCTTATGGTTCTCTCCCCGACGGTGCGTGAGATGATAATCCCATTTCAGGTTATAATTTCCTTTGGTTCCCTCCCCGACGGTGCGTGAGGTGATAATTCCATTTCAGGTTATAATTTCCTATGGTTCTCTCCCCGACGGTGCGTGAGATGTAATTCCCTTTCAGGTTATAATTTCCTATGGTTCTCTCCCCGACGGTGCATGAGATGTAATTCCCTTTCAGGTTATAATTTCCTATGGTTCTCTCCCCGACGGTGCGTGAGATGTAATTCCCTTTCAGGTTATAATTTCCTATGGTTCTCTCCCCGACGGTGCGTGAGATGTAATTCCCTTTCAGGTTATAATTTCCTATGGTTCTCTCCCCGACGGTGCATGAGATGTAATTCCCTTTCAGGTTATAATTTCCTATGGTTCTCTCCCCGACGGTGCGTGAGATGTAATTCCCTTTCAGGTTATAATTTCCTATGGTTCTCTCCCCGACTATGCGTGAGATGTAATTCCCTTTCAGGTTATGATTTCCTATGGTTCTCTCCCCGACGGTTATGATTTCCTATGGTTCTCTCCCCGACGGTGCGTGAGATGTAATTCCCTTTCAGGTTATAATTTCCTATGGTTCTCTCCCCGATGGTGCGTGAGATGTAATTCCCTTTCAGGTTATAATTTCCTATGGTTCTCTCCCCGACGGTGCGTGAGATGTAATTCCCTTTCAGGTTATAATTTCCTATGGTTCTCTCCCCGACGGTGCGTGAGATGTAATTCCCTTTCAGGTTATAATTTCCTATGGTTCTCTCCCCGACGGTGCGTGAGATGTAATTCCCTTTCAGGTTATAATTTCCTATGGTTCTCTCCCCGACGGTGCGTGAGATGTAATTCCCTTTCAGGTTATAATTTCCTATGGTTCTCTCCCCGACGGTGCGTGAGATGTAATTCCCTTTCAGGTTATGATTTCCTATGGTTCTCTCCCCGATGGTGCGTGAGATGTAATTCCCTTTCAGATTATAATTTCCTATTGGTTCTCTTCCCGATACTGCGAAGATGGTAATTCCCACCAAGATTTTCTCAACGAGCGTTGTTGAAGTTAAAGTCACCCAAGGTTCTCTTACCGTTCATACTAAGGTAGTAGCCACCCCTGGTTCATTCATCATCTTGTAAAGCTCCAGATCCAGCTCCTGTAACCAGGCAGGACACATCTATACCAAGCATCTGAAAACCAGCTCCTGCAACGTGTCAGGTACTCATTTTTCTTTTGCAGGTATGCAGGTTCTCGCTAAGGAATCTCTTACGCGATCAACACCCAGATGGGATCTATAAGCCCATCATCCTATTCACCAATCTCTAAATGGCATCTGTAAGCCCATTCCATCATCACACTGCTCCTATGTGAGCGCAAATTTCTGGGCACTTTAGTGTTCAATCATCTTCTACCCTCGGATTACGAAAGGCACGTCAGCCAATCTGCATCCTCAGGTCTAAGAAGATTGAACACAGGCAACTGTTGTACCCCAAAATTTGCCCTCCCATATTCTCCAAGAAATTGCCAAGTCATGCTTCAAAGTTCCCCAAGGGTGGCACAGTGCAAAGGTCTCCTATACAGTCAAAATTAGGGTTTTTGTTCTGATCAAGAAAATGAAGCCTCCAAAGGTCCAATCAAGTCTCACATTCCTATAAATATGGTCAAGCATCCTCATATCAAGTTTCAAGACATTCAGCACAAAATTGCACAGTCAAAAACCCTAATTGCATAACAGTCAACTGTAGGAGCAAAATGGTCATTTGACAGTCAAAAGTTCAAATTTTTGGTCAACATATCATTTTGAAGCCACAGACATCATTTGGTCAATGCTTGATCATGATTCTCAAAGCTTGGCTCAAAAATCATCAAAGATGCAAAAGTTTCCTTATTTGGACAGTTGAAAAAGTCAACTGTAAATTGACCAAGGCATAACTTTCACATGGATTATCAGAAAAATTCCATCCAAAGCTCATTCTGAAGAGAAAGACATTTCCTACAACTCATCTTCATACTTCAAGTCCAAGAAATGCTCTCACAAAAAGTTATCAATTTCAACATTATAGGTCATTTTCAAAAGTCAACAAAAAGGGACTTTAAGTCAAAGGCCATAACTTGAGATTGGTAAATCAAAATGACATGGGAACAAAGGCATTGGTTAGAGGACTCAAAGAACTTTCCAAAATGTCCAAAAACATGAGCAAAGCTTAAAAGTTGAGCAAGTTATGCCTTGTGGAAGTTGGGAAATTTTTGGATATTTTGAAAAGTCAACATTGATTCAAATGACCTAAAATTGCTAATGGGCCCATTTTTCTTCCATAATTCATCATCCATGGCATGTGCACGACTACTTGGCCCAAAGCGAAGTATTTCTTCATTTTTTATTTATTTATTTGAATTTTTATTTATAATAATTCATTTAAATCAAATTAAATACATGGAAAATATTTAACCTAAGTTTTACAATCCTTTTTGCATGAAATCCACTCAATAACTCGTGCATGATCCAATATGGAAAGATTTGGAGAGAATTGATATGATTGAGAGCAAAAACACATGGAAAAAGATTGAAAAATAATGCTTGAAAATCAAATCTCAAAAGCCATCATTGCAAAAGATCTTGATCAAATTTCTTGACCTAATTGGTTCATTACATAAGCCTGAATAAAAACCTAATCAAAGGGACCATTAAGCTGCGCCAAAACCCTATTATCAAACTCAAAATTTTTACAAAAAAACTCAAAACTGAAAATCAGGTTTTAGGTTGATTCAAGGCACAAGACCAATTGCAAAAGCTTCCTCGTGTCCCCCTGAAGCTAACTGGATCACGTTCCAACCTTCATACGCCCGGAATTGGTACAATGGAGTCAAACTGTTTCAAATAAAATTCATAATCGTGCATCTCAATTCATGCGTTTTTTGCAAGTTTTAATATGTGATTTACATTCCTTATGCTATTCTGAAGCTAACCCATGTGTTTGATTGAATTTTTATGCATTATACGCGATTATGCCATTATCGTTTTTTAGGGTTTACAGGACCTTAGATTAGGGTTTTTCAAATAAGGAAAAATTGGCCTTCAAGACTTGGACCATTGAATCCAGCATGCTCAGACGGTCACAAGGCTACCCTCGCGCCTAATTTATAGAGCCCCTGGGGCTAGTCGCTATTTTCTGATATGTTGCCAAAGGGAACGGTGTAAAAACCGTTGCCTATGTTTCTTTTGTTTCAGGAAAATAAAACTATGCGAAGAAGATGATGACGTGTGGGGCGGTGATAGGGAGATTCAAATCTTCGCGCGCGTTTGAGGCCCCTGACTTTCTTTTCTTTTATAATGTTTATTAATTATTATATATCAAACGCGTGAATTGGTTCAGCTGGCAAGGAAGTAAACGGATGACATTCAGGACCTGGGTTCAAGCCCCAGGTCCCCACCCTTTCCATATAATTTTTTTCAAATGATATTCATGTGCAGGCATAATGTTGTGGTCCATGGTACGTCCCTCTATCCAGCCATCCACGCGTCCAACTTCATCCATCCAAGGGACAGGATTTGGGGAGTATGGTAGGCTGCAGTCAACGCTGCTACACGCTAGTGGAAAAGTCCAACAAGGCCAGCAATTTAATTGGGCTTTCACCTCCTATTTGGGGTCTGAACCCCCAGGTTTGCACATTTTTTTTACTTTCTTTACTTTTCCTTATTATTATTTTTACTTCTTTTTTATTATTGTTTTATTAATTAGTTTTATTATTTTCATAAATATAAAAAAATACCACAAAAAAAATCAGAAAGAAGGAAAAAATATAATAAATATTTTATTTTAGTATTTTCATAAATAAATTTGCATGTAATTAAATTTAGTTTTAAATTAGGTTTAATTTTAATTCTTTTAATAAAAATCTAAAAAACATAGAATTAGGTTTAATTAATTTTCATCCTTTTTTTATTTTTCCTTTCTTTCATAATAATTAAAATAATTAAATATTTATTTTATAATTAAATTGTATATAAAAATTAGGGTTAAATTAGGTTAAAATTCAATGTTTTCTTATAAAATAAAAGCCACTAGAATTAGGGTTAGTATTTAATTTTAGTTAATTCTTTTTCATTTAAAATCCTAAAAATCATAAAATACCAAAAAACAATTTCCTTTCTTTTTTTTTAATTAATTAATTCCATGTAATTTTGCAAAAAGGGTCCAACGCCCTCGTTTCGGTTTAATTCTTATTCGCATATTTATTTTACTTCTTTATAATATTTATGTATCTCTCCCAAGGCCATATAACCTTTTAATTTTCTCGCACTTTTCTTTATTTACTTTATTTATTTATTTTCTGTCAAATCGGGTCCTGGAAATTTTGGCGATGTGGACCCGCGCCTTTTGTAATAGCTTTAGACTTTTACTTTCCCGCAATTTTTAACTGTTAATAAATGCATGCAAGAATGAATGACAAAAATAAAAACAAACGCGTAGATCACTTTGACATGAACAAGATAAATGCAAATGAACATAACACACAAATCACACACCACCCTTAGGGTACGCCTCACTGTTGCCTTGCCTCGAAAGGTGATCGTCGAGTAGAGGATGTCTTAGTAAGTCCTCATGATCCGGGAACCTGGCATGAGGGTAGCTTCTAAGGTGTCTTCCCATTGCTCTGGTGATCACCATGTCCCGAACCTTCGAATTGACCCGAACACCTCCAACGGTGGTGCTACCTACCTCTCAATGGTGGGATGGCACTACTTTAAAGGACATTTACACAGACGAATTCCTTAGGGTAGGTAGACGACTCTAGATACTTGCTCTAAATTTCAAAACAAATCAAAAAATACTTTTCACACCGACACCTTTTCAAAAAGCTTTCGAAAGCAATTTTTCAAACACTCTTGAGGACCGATACAAGAGTCGAACTGGAATTTTCAAAGAAACTTTTTTTAAAACCCACAGTTGAAAAGCAAACAAACCATTTTTGAAAACACAATGAGCAAGTATCTAAGAGCCCATGGATAACCATGGATAGAAAGGGTGCTAACACCTTCCCTTTCTATAATCTACCTCCCGAACCGAGAGCAATCTCTATAAGGAATTTTTCTGTGCTTTTGTCCTTTCCATTTGGAGAAAATAAAAGACGGTGGCGACTCTTGCTTCCGCGACATTTCGCGAACCAGCGTTAAACAGTCAGTTCCAGATCCACCGATCACACCCTGCTATTTGTTTTGTTTTTTACGGGCAAAAGGAAGAAGATGATTGCGTGTTGATACAGGATTGGCTGGTTTGAACGAGACGCGCGCTTTTTGTTTGGATAACATATGAATTAATTTTGCTATATTATAATTGCTCATCATTATGTTAACAGATGCAACGCAATGGCCTAGTGGGAGATGATGTGTCTGGCAAGCATTGGGACCTGGGTTCGATTCCCAGGTCCCCCAATATTTGTTTCATATTTATCATACCATAATCATGTGCAGGTTTGCCAATGTATTTCACCATGGACTCTCACAAATCAATGCGCCAAGTGGCCACAAGGCTCAATCCAATGGTCAGGATGAAAGAACACCATGCTCCTGGTCAATCCACGCTCTAGGCCATCTAGAAAGTCAACGCAGGCTTGGCTTATTGGGCCTCAAATTTCCAGGCCTAACCTCCATTCTTGGGTCAACACCCCCACTGGTTTCTATTTCTCTTTTTATTTTATTTTTTTTATTTTTTAATAATTATTATTACTATTATCTAATTACTTCATAAATTATTTTTTTTCATAAAAAATCAGAAACTTAAAATATTGTTTATTTTATTATTTATTATTTTCTTTTAATAATTATCATTTCGTAAACAAATTGTAGTTAATTAGTTTATTTGTTTAATTAGGGCAATTTTAATCTTTTTTTTCACAATAAATAAAATAGGTTAGAATTAGGGTTGTCTCTTGACTTTTTATTTCTTTTGATTTTTCATTAAAATATTAAAAAACACAAAAACACTTTTTTTCTTTAATTAATTAATTAATTAGTAAATTAGGTTTAATATTTTCATTAAATTGCAAAAAAAGGGACAAACTTAAATTATTTTCTCAAAAAGGGTCAAAACCCTAAGGACGTCTTGATTAAATTTCTATTCGCGCATTATTATCTATTTTTTATTATTTATGTATCTGCTCAAATGATGTAATAGTTAATTAGGATTTTACCGCTTTATTTACTTTCTGCATATATTTCAAAACAGGTTTTTGTTTTTGGCGATGTATAGACCCGCGCCTTGTAATAGCGTAGATTCATATTTCCGCAATTTATTTTCCGCACTCTTAACTGTTAATATGCATGAAAGACTTGGATGAAAATTAAAAACAACTTGTAGATCACCATGATACATGTACAAGATAAACATTAACTGAAAAACAACACACATGCACATGCCACTCTTAGGGTACGCCTCACTGGTTGCCTCGAACGTGGTCGTCAAGTATAGGGTGTTTTAGAGGTCTCCCTGTTGTCTAAAGATCTAGTTGCCTCGAAACGGTTGCCTCGGATAAAAAAGGATCTAGGACATTAGGGTTACCGCTAAGGCGTCCTACTATTGCTTCGGTGACCACACTGTCCCTTATAATCGAATTGACCCGAATACCTCCAACGACGGTGCTACCTACCTCTCAATGGTGGGATAGCACTATCTAAAGGACTCTTACACAGCCTAATTCCTTAGAGTAGGTAGATTCTCCTGGGTACTTTCTCTTTCAAACAAACAAAACATCTTTTCACGCTGACACTTTCAAAAAGTTTTCAAACAAATATTTCATACACTCTTGAAGACAGATACAAGAGTTACCTAGAAATCTTTCAAAAGGAAACTTTTTCAAAACCCACATACACTTGAAAAGCAAACAAAATTTTGAAAACATAGAGTGAGCAAGTACCTAAGAGCCCGTGGATAACCACGGATAGAAAGGGTGCTAACACCTTCCCTTTCTATAAATCTACCTCCCGAACCGAGAGACATCTCAAAGAAGGAATTTTGCTGTGCTTTTGTCCTTTCCATATTGGAGAACATAAAAGATGGTGGCGACTCTTGCTTACCGCGACATTTCGCGAACCAGCTCAAAAACAGTCAGTTCTATTTCCACCAATCACAGAACTGGCGACTCTGCTGGGGAATCTTATAAGTGAGGTGTACCTTAGGATTAGATCATACTTATGTTTTCAATTTCTTTTTTTGATTGCTTTTATATTTGTGGGCTTGCATCAGAGTTTCATAGATCCTAACCTGGATCTGGGGAATACCCTTTTAGGTAGCATAAGTTGTGAGGGACCTGTCCGGCGTAGACCGACACGGGTGAAGCAGTGGCTACGTTGGTGTGACACCTTGGTCTGTACCGATATGCCTTGTGTTGCCACTAGTGCAGAAATGACTTTTTACATCGGGTGAAATTGACTTTTTACATCGGTTTTGGGTCTGATGTAAAGTCAGGCGATATAGTAAATCAGGGACTTTTTACATCGGTTCTGGGACCGATGTAAAAAGTCCCTTTTTTACATCGGTTATAATATCAGAACCGATGTAATAACCTGTTATTATGCACATTTTTTAAAAAATTGATCCAGTTTTTTACATTGGTTGGAAGTAATACCCGATGTAAAAAGTACCTTTTTTACATCGGTTATAATATATGAACCGATGTAAGAAACAATTATTATGCACATTTTTTTAAAAAATTGATCCAGTTTTTTACATCGGTTGGAAGTAATACCTGATGTAAAAAGTCCCCAGTGACGCGACTTTTTACATCGGTTATTATCTCCAACCGATGTAAAAAGTCCCTTTTTGAAAGTTTTTACATCAGTTTTTACTAATAACCGATGTAAAATGTATGAAATTTTTTTGGAATAGATTATTTATTTTCTGGGTTTCCCTATACAAATATAATTTGTACCCATTTTTTCATATTTTTCCAATATCAAACAGACTATATTTATGTCGCTATATAGATTTCATAGCTTTCCAACATCACATATATCACATTTAGGACGACGTTTTCATATTTTTCACAACAAACTTACAAATTGAACAATTGTATTGCAAACTTGTATTGTATTACAACATACAAACTTACAATTACAAATTCTTCACAAAATATAAAACAATATTCAACTATTTATAAGTCTTTTTCAAAACTTACAATTACATAATATTCACAAAATATACATATACTAAAATATTCAACTATTTCTAAGTTTCCAAACTTGAATTACCAATATAAAATCTTCGGTAGACAACACCAAAATCATATTGCCTGACAATAAATAATAACAATTAACATCAGCAAAAAAATCAAGAAACTCAACACATGAGCAAAAACCACATGTATTGTGCAAAAACCACAACTTATACAATTCTATAAAACTCACCAAGCTAAACTTAAGTTCCATGTAAGTCAAAGAAACATTTTGCCCAAACTCATAGACTTCCTGGAATACTATCATCAGTTCTATATACAGCTGGAGAAGCAACAGGAATTTCAAGTAGCGAGCAATAGTCAATGAAAACTAGCGACATAAGGTACACTCTCAAGCACTCATGCACAAAAGGGAGAACAAAACATTTGTTTTACTGTTCCAATAATATGACCATAATCTTCATCTTTCCTAAACAATCAAGATCTTCTTAAGTGGATTGATTAATAGTAGAACCGCAAAGTAAAACACAAATGAAAAATCAACATCAGTATGAGCAAAAACTTCTTTGCTCCTGCAAGTAACCTCACAACTTCAAAACCAATCTGAAGTATTATTGTCATCAAAGAAGTGGGATATGGTGAAAGTGCTACATGCCATTCCATTAAAACAAAAGGTAAATCAGAACAAGATTGTACCTGTGGACCTTCTGGATCACCATCTAAATGCATAAAATTGGGGATTGACCTGATATTCAGAAGAAAAATGAGCCATTTCTGATACTGCTTAATAGCCAAAAGAAAATACATGGCTGAATAATTATACAAGCATGCAAAAAAGGTATTAACATAATGGTCAAAATAACATTGGTAACACAAGATCACAGAGGGTAATAATATCACTAAAGCAATGAAGCAGGAAAAAACCCACTTTTTTTATATTACATATTTAGTTTATTTAACAAATTTAATATAACAGAGAAGTGAACAAAGTCCACAAACAATTGCATAACAGTAGATACCATAAAATGAAAACCAAAATTAAATAGCCAACTGCAGTATCAAGAGCCATAATAGTTCAAAATATAAGCACAGCCTACTCAATATATGTCTAAATGTATACTAAAAGCAAAACTGTTACTATACACAATATATCTTAAAAACTCTTACTTTGGAAGTGATCTCAAGATGACGCCAAAGCTCCTCGGCGTGTTTTCTTAAAAGCTGGGACAATTTTGTAATAGTTGAAATGAGAGTCGTAAAAGCTGGGACAATCTCAAGAATAACACATTTCTTCTAACCACTATTTGAATGAGAGTCGTGAAGGTGAGCTGTTGACGGTGGGCGTCGGAGGAGAGACGACGAGGTGGGACGGTCGTTGACGTCGACGGCGGTGGGCGTAGGAGGGAGACAGCGTCGCGGCAGCGGTGTGCGATGGAGGGAGACGGCGTCGCGGCAGTGGTGTGCGTCGGAGGAGAGAAGTCGATGTTGGACGGTCGTTGACGGCTGACGGTGACGACGGTGGGTTGGAGGAGGAGAGACGGCGAAATGGCGAAATGGCGTGGTGGTGGGCGAAAATCTGGTCGCGGCGAAAATGGGTCAGAAAAAATGGGTAGAAAAAATGGAGGAGACTGTACAGTTCTGAAGTTATTATTTTTGTTTTTATTACCTTTTACATCGGTGGATATTGCACCCGATGGCATAGCATGCCACGTATGTGCTATTACATCGGTGCATATTTCACCCGATGTAATAGCTGCCACGCGTTAATTTTTTTTTTGTTTTTATTACTTTATTACATCGGTGGATATTTCACCCGATGTAATAGCAGGCACGCGTTGATTTTTTTTTTGTTGTTTTTATTACTTTATTACATCGGTGGATATTTCACCAGATGTAATAGCTTGCCACGCGTTAATTTTTTTTTGTTTTTATTACTTTATTACATCGGTGGATAGTCCAACCGATGTAATAGCTTGTGTTGACACGCGTTGGTTTTTTTTGCTTTTTTTAATATATCTTTTATACTAAATCCAACGAGTTTATTACATCGGTGGAAAGTCCAACCGATGTAATAGCTTTCTTATATTTTTTTTAACGTTTTAGACACTTTGTCTCTTATTTACAAAAATGCCACCGTGTTTTTTTTGTAAATCTTTTACATCGGTGGATGAGATTGTCCGATGTAATAGGTGACGAAAAAAAAATTTTCCTTATTTTTTATATCATTGTAAATAAATACCTGATGTAATAAGTATTTTTTACATCACATATTTTGATACCCGATGTAAAAACTTTTTCTGAAATGTCTTTTTTTTAGTAGTGTGCAACGAGGAGAATATGGGTCTTCTGAGGAGTCATTAAGCACCAACCGACCTTAGAACCCTAAATTGACCCAACTTGGCCATAGAACAGTAGCAGTATGCTACACTCATTGAGGCTAAACTTTCGCGATGGTTCTGGCCGCAAGAAAAGATTGCGATGCTGGAGTTATGACCGATTGAGGGTAGTCAATGATATTGAGATCCTCTAGAACCCGGTTACTTTTGATAGGAGAGGTTTTAACCAACGAAACTGAAAGAGGGTAGTACTTGAACTTCATGCTGGCCTAAACTCTAAGGGATGTCTTGTGTGACTTGTGTGCCTTATCATGTTTGCTTTTGTGTATACTTGCGGTGTGCTTTATCATAACATCATACCATCATAGCATTGCATGCATCCTGCATAAGGACTGACCCGTTTCAAAGACAAGAGGGTTTCATCTTTGCTTTGTTTTGTAGGACATCATGATGCCCATGTGAAGGAACACTATCCGGCTCATCTTTGTTCACCCACCTGATTTGCTTAAAGAGTTGATTGACAGAATTCCAAACACTACTTCCTTCATCCAGAGGCATGGTTCTCTTCTCGGTTTAGTCACTTCAAAGTGGGACCAACAACTGATGAGTGTCCTGACCCAGTTCTATGATCCCCTATACCATTGCTTCACTTTTCAAGACTTCCAGCTGGTCCATACCCTGGAAGAGTTCTCTGATTTGCTTGGTATCCCTGTTTTGGAACAGACTCCCTTCACTGGTTGGGAAAAGACTCTTAGGCTTGAGGAGATTGCTGCAGCCCTTCCTTTGACCAACAAAGAGGTAATGGATAACTGGGTGACTAGAAGCGGAGTTAAGGGCTTTTTGGCTAAGTTTCTGATTGGTAAAGCTAATAGTTTCTGGAATGACTTAGACTTCAGGGCGTACGAAGACATTCTGGCTCTCTTAATCTATGGTCTGGTTCTGTTTCCAAATCCTGATAACTTTGTCAATGTCAATTCCATAAGGATCTTCATGTCTCGGAATCCTGTACCCACTCTCTTGGGTAATATCTTGCAACAACTTTATGCTCGTACTGCCCGAAGACGGGGAACTCTGTGGTGTTGTGCTCCTTTGTTAGTGAGGTGGTTTATTTCGCACCTCCCTAAGTTCGTACTGAAGAACAAAAAAGGAAGAGGTTGGGCTCATAGGTTAATGTCTCTCGCTGATAATGACATCATTTGGACTCTCAGAGGTTTGGATGAGGTAGCTGTTATTGATCGTTGCGGAGAATATCCTAATGTTCCTTTGATCGGTACTCAGGGAGGAATCTCTTATAATCCATGTTTAGCTCTCCGTCAATTTGGAAGAGCCAGAAGAGCGGGGCCTCATGAGATGTTGGTACCTCACATCAGTTTTGAGTTTCAGGTAGACAGTGACGAGCTGCGTCATAGATTCATCAAGGCTTGGGACAGAATTCATAAAGCTGACCCACATGAGTTGGGACCGAAGACTTCTCTGCCTATGGAATCCTACTACAGATGGGTCCGCATCCGTGCTCAGAAGTTAGTTATGCCATACGAAGCCGTCAGACCTATCATTCTTGAATTCCCTGACAGAGACGGGGTTCCTCCAACTGTTCTCCCTCCTCATATTCCCACTGATGTTGATACACTAAAGAGGTCTTGGGCGCAACTACAGGAAGAACGGGATTCTTATCGGGAAAAGTTCAATGAACAAGAACAGAAAATCCAGAAGCTGACTAAGCAGTTGGAGAACGAACGAACCCTGAATGACTATATCTGTACTGAGAAGAGGAGGCCATGGGAGCACTAATGGACTTTGGATGATTCTTTTACAGCTTTTATTTCCTTTTCAGTATTTTCATTTATGTAACGCCTAAAGGCAATTTCTTGAACAATTCAAAGTTTAATCTAATAAAGTGTGTTTCCTTTTTGTTTACCAAGTTGAACCCCGATTGTCTTTGAAAACATGAATCATACGCATTCCATGCATCATATGCATAACAGGTACCCTTTTTCTACAGGTTGCTTAATCTTCTTCGCTGTTTATTTCAGCAACCATCATGAATCCTGAATCATCCAATGAACAAGCTATCAAGGCCCTCTAGGCCCAGAACGCCCAGTTTCTAGATCTGGTCATGAGCTTAGCCCAGGGTCAACAGGAATTGAAGGCTCTGCTGGTGAAGAAGAAGAAGAAGAGGACTGTGTTGTTCAACACTGGACGGAGGTTTGGGAACACATTGCAGAATAAGGCTGATCAGGCTACTTCCTCTGTAGGGAAAGATAGTCCCCAAGGGGGAAGGGATCCTAGTCCCGTGGTCTCCGACAACGAGACGGATTTCAATGATGAGCAGTACCCTCCTGCTGAGGACAGGTACAAGCAACTAGAGGACCGACTAAGTGCTTTGGAGATTCAACATGTGCCTGGGTTGGATTTTGGAGATCTAGGTTTATCTTCTGGGGTGGTGATCCCACACAAGTTCAAGGCACCTTCTTTTGCAAAGTATGACGGGGCATCCTGCCCTAAGCTGCATCTCAGATCATATGTAAGGAAGATCCAACCTCACACTGCAGACAAGAACTTATGGATCCATTTCTTCCAGGATAGCCTTTCAGAGGCTCAACTCGAGTGGTTCTATCAGCTGGATGGAGCCAGTATTTGAAACTGGGAGGACTTGGCTACTGCATTTTATAAGCAGTATCAGTACAATTCCGACCTTGATCCCACGCGTACCCAACTCCAGGGTATGTCACTTGGGACGGGTGAAGGTTTTAAGGAGTACGCGCAAAAGTGGAGAGACCTGGCTGGCAGGGTGCGGCCACCTTTGACTGACCGAGAACTCGTTGATATGTTCCTAGGGACCCTGTCTGGTCCGTTCTTCAACCATCTGATTGGTAATTCTTCTGCTGGGTTCACAGACCTCATTCTGACTGGTGAAAGGATAGAAGTTGGTATCAAGTCGGGGAAGATACAGAAAGGTGCCTACTCGAGCTCTGAAAAGAAGCCCTTCAAGAAAGAATCTAGTGCTGTTTATGGGTCAAGGAAACAGAATAAACCGGAACGCCGCCAAGCTGTCAACGCGGTGGTAATCTCAAAGCCTGCTGCCGCTTCTCGGCAATATAACCAACCAAGGGGTGAGAGACCCAGAAGGGAGTATACTCGGCTCAGTATGACCCTGTCTCAGATATTGCCGCAACTACTGTCAACCAATCTGGTAACTGTCAAAGAAGCTCCGAAGGTAGTGAATACAACCTCTCCAAAGTACAACCCCAACGCCCGTTGTGCTTATCACTCTGATAGCCCGGGGCATTCTACGGATGATTGTTGGGCCCTGAGGAATAAGGTTCAGGACCTTATTGATGCTAAATAAATACAGTTCGAGGCGTCCGAAAGGCCCAATGTTGTGACTGCTCCCATGCCCCAGCATGGAGTGAGTGCTGTTGAGGAAGACCTGTATATAGCCTCTGTGGATGATATTGTTACTCCGTTGTTGACTGTCAAAAGGAACATGTTGCTAGCCAGTTTATTTCCAGGATGTAGTAAAGGTTGCCATCTATGTTCTGTTTCGCCTGCTGGTTGTCCTTTGTTGAAGTCAAGCATCCAAAACCTGATGGATAACAAAGAGATCTTGTTCGAGAAGATTGTTGTTCCTGCTATCCCTGCTGAAGAAGTGTCCATTGTTACTATTTTCAACAACCCTCCTAAGGCTCTCTCAAAGAAGCCTGTCAAAATCATGTCCACTCAGAAGATTGCTCCTACCATCATTACTGTTTCGGGGCCCATCCCTTATACATCCGACAAAGTTATCCCTTGGCACTATGGGGAAGATGTTTATGTGCTTGGAGTTAAACAAGAGTTTGATACCAGTACCGGTGTCACCAACATCACCGGGCCTGCTAAGGTTACTCGTAGTGGTAGACTCTTCTCACCAGATATTGCACCACCAACTATTCAGAGACCTCTTGTCATCACACCTGCAAGTGCTCCCACTTCCATTCCTGATGAAGTGCCTATTCCTACCCCTGCTGCCGAGTCATCTGACGCTCGGGGCAAAGGGATTGCTACTGATGTGCCTGCCCGGACGGAGGCACCTAGGACAACCACTGTCGAAGCTTCCCAGCAAGAGATGGAAGAGATTCTCAAGATCATTAAGAAGAGTGATTTCAATGTAGTTGAGCAGCTGGGGTACACCCCCTCTAAGATTTCCATGCTATCACTGTTGTTGTGTTCAGAGGCCCATGCCAAGGCCCTGATTTCCTTCCTGAAGATGGCCCACGTGCCACAAGAGACATCTGCTGATCAATTTACCGATTGTGTGGCCAACTTGACTGCTGACAATGGGTTGGGTTTCTCTGACGCTGATCTGACTGCCAAGGGAAAGAACCATAACGACGCCCTGCATGTCTCCATTGAATGCAGGGGCACTACTCTTGCCCATGTGTTGGTAGACACCGGCTCTTCGTTGAATGTATTGCCCAAGAAGGCTCTAGACAGGTTGGATTGCGAGGGTTTAGAGCTCAAGCCTAGTAACATTGTTGTCCGGGCCTTTGACGGGTCGAAAAGGATGGTACATGGTGAAGTTGATATTCCAATCAGGGTTGGCTCTCAGATCTTCGACTCTACATTTTATGTGATGGACATCCGACCGTCCTATTCTTGTTTGCTGGGTCGTCCTTGGATCCACGAGGATGGAGTTGTGACCTCCACATTACATCAGAAGCTTAAGTACCCGGTCAGAGGGAAGATTGTTACAGTGCAGGGGGAGGAGGAATATATGGTCAGCCATCTTAACTCGTTCCGGTATATAGAAATGGATGGGGAGTTCATTGAGACCCCCTTTCAACATTTTGAAGAGGTTCCTCAGACATTGGCGTCAGCAGAGACTGTGACTGATGAAGACTCTCCTTTGAAGATGGCTTCCTTAAAGGACGCTCGGGCTGTTATTGAGAAGGGTGAGTATGCAAACTGGGGCCGACTTCCTGATTTTACTCCGAGGACTGACAAGTTTGGTTTGGGTTTCACTGCAAAAGCTTAGAGGGCTATTCGTAAGGCAAGGATTGGAAGACCTCCTGTACTCATCACCAACCCGAGAGTGAATGCTATTGAAGACGATATGGAGGAATCTGAATTCGACAGCTAGATCTACCCAACAACCAACGGTGGACCAAGCAACTGGACTGCCAAAGACTTCACACCTATTACTTTTGTCACTCAGTAATGAACTCCTTTGTTTTGAATTTGTAACGAACAATAATTTGAAAATTTATGGCTCGGTGTCTTACCCTGGGCACCGTGGCTTCATTTGTGAGGGCTTATTAATTGTCATTTTCATATATCATGAATAAAAGCATTGGACGTTTTTCGCATTTCAAATCTTGCGCTCCCTTTCTTTCTTTATTATATATATTGCAAAACAGCTATATTTACACACACTCACCTATACAGGTTCCAATCCACTCTGGATCCCACTAGTAACGACTCTGCTACTGCCAGTTATGACTTCGAAAATCCGATCAACTTAGCCGAAGACGAAGGTGAAGATGATTGTGAAGTGCCTGGTGAGCTTGCAAGGCTGTTACTCCAGGAAGAGAGGGACATTCAGCCACATGAAGAGCTAGTGGAAACGGTAAATCTGGGTACTGAGACAGACAGAAAGGAAGTCAAGATTGGTGCCAATCTGGAGGCTAGTGTGAAACAACGGTTGATTCAGATGTTGCATGATTACGTGGAAATCTTTGCCTGGTCTTACGAAGACATGCCTGGGTTGGATATTGACATTGTGGTTCATCACCTGCCTACCAAGGAAGACTGCCCTCCGGTTAAACAGAAGGTCCGCCGTATGCGTCCAGAGATGTCCGAGAAAATCAAGGCTGAGGTTATGAAACAATTTGATGCCGGGTTTCTAGCAGTGACTTCTTACCCTCAGTGGGTTGCCAATGTGGTTCCAGTGCCGAAAAAAGATGGTAAGGTCCGAATGTGTGTTGATTACAGGGATTTGAACAGGGCGATCCCTAAGGATGATTTCCCTCTGCCTCATATCGACGTTCTGGTTGATAATACTGCTCAGCATAAGGTATTCTCCTTCATGGACGGTTTCTCCGGATATAATCAAATCAAGATGGCTCCTGAAGACATGGAGAAGACCACTTTTGTTACTCAGTGGGGCACCTTTTTCTACAAGGTCATGCCTTTTGGGTTAAAAAATGCTGGGGCAACCTACCAACATGCCATGTTTGCTTTATTTCATGACATTTTCCACCATGAGATTGAAGTATATGTCGACGATATGATTGCAAGGTCCCAAACTAAGGAGGAACACCTTGACCATCTACAGAAGCTGTTTGACCGTCTGAAGTTGTACAAGCTGAGGTTGAACCCGAACAAGTGCACCTTTGGGGTGAGATCTGGAAAATTGCTAGGTTTCGTCGTGAGCGACAAAGGTATTCAAGTGGACCCTGCCAAGGTGAAAGCCATACAAGAGATGCCAACTCCCAAGACAGAGAAAAAAGTCAGAGGCTTTCTAGGACGGCTGAACTATATTGCCCGATTCATCTCACATCTAACGGCTACCTGTGAACCAATCTTCAAGATACTGAAGAAAGATCAAGTAGTACGTTGGAACGATGAATGTCAGGCCGCTTTCGACAGAATCAAAGAGTATCTCCAAGAACCACCCATTCTTATGCCACCGGTTGAAGGGAGACCTCTAATCTTATACCTGACAGTACTTGACAGCTCAATGGGGCAGGGGTGTTCAAAACCAAACCGGCCCAATAGAAAACCGCAAAACCAAACCGAACCAAACCGAAACCGCAAAAAACCGCATTTGGTTCGGATGTGTTTGGGTCATTTTCTCGCGGAACCGCACGGTTCGGTTCGGTTTACGGTTTGTATTTTACAAACCGAACCAAACCAAACAAAACCGCATTATGTTATAAAATCTTACTAACCAATATATATTTCTTTAATTCTTTAGAGAAATAAACATGTATTATGTGTATATTTTATCATACTTTGTATTATATTCATTTTAATTTACAAATCATAAAAAAAAAATTATTCATTTATAAATACTATTTTCACAAAATATATTTTATCGTATTCTTTGCATAATATTTATTTAAGAATGCAATCTTGTTTATATCATTCTTTAGATTTTGATAAAATTATAATACGCAATTTTATGTATCAAATTATAAACTTATTTTGTCAATTATAAAATTTTATGGTAATGTACGAACAATTAAACACAAAATTATATTTTCTTCTATATTTGTTGTATGACTTAATAATTTTTTTTGTAAAAAACCGAACCAACCGAACCAATCCAAACCGCATTAGTTTGGTTTGGTTTGGTTCGGATTTATTTTTAAAAGCCAACCGAACCAGACCGAACCGCATGTTTTTTTCTCTTGTGGTTCGGGTGATTTTTTGCTTCAAAACCGCCCAAACCGCACCGCGAACACCCCAACAATGGGGTGTGTGCTGGGGCAGCATGACGAGTCTGGCCGAAAAGAGCACGCCATTTATTACCTTAGCAAAAAGTTTACCGACTGTGAGACCCGATACTCACTGCTCGAGAAAACTTGATGCGCTTTGGTATGGGCTGCTCGCCGGCTGAGACAGTATATGTTGACTCACACTACTCTGTTGATTTCAAAAATGGATCCAATCAAGTACATATTCGAAAAGCCTGCCTTGTCTGGAAGAATAGCAAGATGGCAGATGATCTTGACATAATACGACATCCAGTACACAACTCAAAAAACAATCAAGGGAAGTGTATTGGCAGACCATTTGGCACACCAAGCAGTGGATGACTACCAATCAATGAACTTTGAGTTTCCAGACGAGAATATCATGGTGGTGACTGATTATGAAGTACCTGGGCTGGATGAAGGACCTGAGGAAGGATCCCGATGGTCTATGCACTTTGATGGAGCCTCAAATGCTTTGGGTAACGGTATTGGCACCGTGATCATATCCCCTAAAGGCACTCATACACCACTCATTGCCCGGCTATGTTTCAACTGCACCAACAACATGGTGGAGTATGAAGCATGCATCATGGGTCTTCAAGCTTCAATTGACTTAAGGATCAAGTTTCTGAGTGTCTTCGGAGATTCCGCTCTTGTGATCAGTCAGATCAAAGGCGAGTGGGATACGAATCACCCAAATCTTATTCCTTACAAGGAGTATGTGTTTACATTGATTCCCCACTTTGAAGAGATAACCTTTGAACACTTCCCAAGAGAAGAGAATCAGTTGGTGGACGCGCTAGCTACGATGTCTTCCATGTTCAAGGTCAAATGGGACAACAAGGCTCCTCGGATCATTATCTGGAAGTTGGACGAACCTGCACATTGCTGTGATCTTGAGGCTGAAGAGGTAACTAAAAAACCTTGGTATCATGAAGTGAAAAGGTACCTTGAAGCTCAAGAATACCCCGAGGGGGCATCTGTTAACGACAAGAAGTTTCTGAGAAGGTTCGCCGCAAAGTTCTTCCTCAGCAACGGCATTCTCTACAAACGAAACCATGATTCAACCTTACTGCGTTGTGTGGATAAGACTGAAGCAGAAAGGATCATGACAGAGCTACATGAGGGTACCTTCGGAACACATTCCAGTGGACATACCATGGCAAAGAAAATCCTTCGGGCAGGATATTTCTGGTCCACAATGGAAGCCGACTGTTACCAACATTATCGGACGTGTCACAAATGCCAGATCTATGCTGATAAGGTGCGCGTTCCTCCAGTTCCTCTGGACGTCTTGACAGCACCTTGGACTTTTGCAATGTGGGGCATTGATATGATCGGGGAGATCAAACCTACGGCATCCAACGGGCATCGCTTCATCCTGGTAGCGATCGATTACTTCACAAAGTGGGTTGAAGCAGCTTCCTACGCTACGGTAACCAAGAACGTCGTGGCACGGTTCATTCGGCACAACCTGATATGTCGATACGTCATACTTGAGAGGATCATTACGGATAATGGTACCAATCTTAACAACAAGATGATCACTGAGCTCTGCGAGCAATTCAAGATACAGCACCATAACTCTTCTCCCTACCGGCCGAAGATGAATGGGGCTGTAGAAGCAGCTAAAAAGAACATTAATAAGATTGTGCAGAAGATGACAGTGACCTACAAAGATTGGCACGAGATGTTACCGTTTGCTCTTCATGGGTACCGTACCTTAGCACAGACGTCAACAGGGGCAACACCCTTTTCCTTGGTATATGGCATGGAGGCAGTCTTGCCTATTGAAGTCCAGATACCCTCTTTCCGGATAATGAAGGATGCGTGTTTGAGCGAAGATGACTGGATCCAGACTCGGCTTGATCAATTAAACCTGATTGACAAAAAGAGACTCACTGTTATTTGTCATGGTCAAACGTACCAAAAACGGATGATCAGGGCATTTAACAAGAAAGTCAGACGACAAGAGTATCAAGTCGGAGACCTGGTAATCAAGCGCATCATCCTTCCTCAAAGTGATCCCAGGGGCAAATGGACCCCTATGTACGAAGGGCCATTTGTGGTTAAACATATCTTCTCAGGAGGAGCTATGATTCTAACCACCATGGATGGTGACGACCTTCCTCACCCCACCAATGCAGACATAGTAAAAAGATACCATGCATGAATAGAAAGACCCGCTAGGTTGACACACCTAGGCAAAAATAAGGGCTTCCCGGCGAACCAAAAGGGTTCGGGCAAAAATAAGGGATGAAATTAAAAAAATCTGTACACCCGGCAAGTTAAAAACCTGAAAAGGCGGCTTGGGCAAAAATGGGTATCCCGGTGGACTAAAAACCCGAAAGGGCGGTCCAGGAAAAAGTTAGGGATAAGCGTAATACTATGTCTCATTGGATCACCTTGCATCCAGAATTCGGCATCAACTGTCAGGTTCAGACGGCATCGATCAATCAACTTCATCTTCAACTAAGCAGCAAAGTGATGAGACGCTTGAAGACATAAAGGCGATAGCAGAGTTGAAACCCAGTGGGATTTTTCACATAGCTGTTTTGTTTTCCTTTTCAAAATTGTATAAACTCTATGTTGTTCGGCGGTGTTCTCTTACTAGGACGTCAGCCTCTTGTACACAAACGCCTATTTACAGGCAAATTCAAAAATCAATACAAATTCACTTTTCCATACAAATTGCCAATTGTTTTTCCTTTTTCTGATTTGTCTTGCGAAGAACGTCCAATGTTCATTTTTTATATATGCATTTGACATTAATTGCTAATCATAAATACTTGCATACAAAACAAAGGATTAATTACCGGTGACATTAGAAACAGGGGCAATAATTAGTTGTCTAAGCGATCTAGTTTCTCTGTCCACCAAGGTACCAAGGTAGGTTCGGCTGAAGAACGTAACCAAGATACCTCCATTCCCCGCAGGGTAAGACAAAAACCAACAAATACTCTCCTCAAGCAGAGTTGGTCTCCCGTCAGCCCTAAAAAGGCACAATATCCCTAGCAAGTCAGCAAACACTCTCCCCAAGCAGAGTTAGCCTGCTATCAGCCTTAAGGAAGTTGGGTATCCCCAAAAGATCTCAATCTTCCCCAGCGGAGTATACAGATGTTCCTAAGCAAGCATCCTCGGCAGTCTTAATATAAGATTGTTCCCCGGCGGAATACAGACACCCCAGTGGAGCCATTCCCCCAGTACAGTTCAAAGGTTTCCCCAGGAGAGTTGAATCAATCTCCCCAGTAGGTTTTGGAAGCTTATCCCCAGTAAATTCTGGAAGCTTATTCCCTGCAGAGTACGAACGCATCTCCCCGGCTTTATTCAAAGGTTATTCCCCACCAGAGCTTATAACTGGGTTATCCTCAGCTAATTACAACGGAAAGATCGTTCTCGGTGAAGTTCTTCCTACCCCCCAACGGATTTCATCAAACCCCTCAACAAAACTGATCAACGGAATCCCCAGCGGAGTTATCATCAAAATCTCGGCGAAGCATCTCTTCCCCACAGAGTATTTCCCCGCAGAGTAATATCTTCACCAGTTTATTCCCCAACGGAGTCATCTTCTCCTACCGGTTTATTCTTGCAATCATCATCCCCCGCGGAAACGAAGAACTCTATTCTTCAACATCAGCCCAGGATTCAACAAGCTCCCGGTATTCGTCAAGGATTTACTTTCCTAGACGAAAATACATTCATAGACATTCATCACATTATCATACGCCATAACGCATGCATATACGCATCATAACACACAGTTTCATTTATTTTTGAGAACATCATGACATCATGCATTTGCTACATCATGACATTGCATACAACTAATGTTTTGCCCTTTCAGGAAAAGGTCAATCCAAAGATGATTACTATCAACTGTCGCAATTCCATATTCGATTCCTGTATCAAGCCAGGGCATATCTGTAGACAACCAATTCCATATTCGATTCCTGTATCTAGCCAGGGCATATCTGTGAGTAACTGATTGTAGATTCGACACCTGTATCTAGCCAGGGCATATCTACATGAAGATTTTAGAGATTCGATTCTTGTATCCAGCCAGGGCATGTCTGTAGACGACCAATTCCAGATTCAATTCCTGTATCTAGCCAGGGCATATCTGTGAGTAACTGATTGTAGATTCGACACCTGTATCTAGCCGGGGCATATCTGCATGAAGATTTTAGAGATTCGATACCTGTATCCAGCCAGGGCATATCTGTAGACGACCAATTCCAGATTCGATTCCTGTATCTAGCCAGGGCATATCTGTGAGTAACTGATTATAGATTCGACACCTGTATCTAGCCAGGGCATATCTGCATGAAGAGTTTAGAGATTTGATTCCTGTATCCAGCCAAGGCATGTCTGCATGTAGAGTTTAGAGATTCGATACCTGTATCCAGCCAGGGCACGTCTGTAAGCAACCTTTTGAAGTTCCAGATTCGACACCTATATCTAGCCAGGGCATATCTGCATGAAGAGTTTGAAGATCAACACCTGAAACAGGCCAGGAAATTATCCTTCTTTCTCAGATACACAAGTTCTCGCTAAGGAATCTCTTACGCGATCGATGCCCATTTCCAAATGGCATCTATAAGCCCATTCCCGACAAGGTTATGTCACATCTCCAGATGGCATCTATAAGCCCATCCTCCTATCCACCATCTTTCCAAATGGCATCTATAAGCCCATTCCCGCCGTCACATTGGTGATACTACACCATGCGAGTGCAAATTTCTGGGCACTCTAGTGTTCAATCATCATCCACCTTCGGATCACGAAAGGCACGCAAGCCAATCTACATCCTCAGGTCTAAGAAGATTGAACAGGGGCAACTGTTGTACCCCAAAATTTTCCCTCCCATATTCTTCAAGACTTCTCAAGGATTGCACAGTCCAACTGCCTCCTAAGCCAGCTGAAATTAGGGTTTTGTTTCTTGCAAGGAAGTTGGGGTTTTCAATGGCTCAATCAAGTCCCATAGGCCTACATATATTGTCAACCATCTACATCCCAAGTTGCAAGACTCACAGCATCAAGTTGCACAATCAAAAGCCCTAATTGCTTCACAATCAACTGTAGGGGTAAAATGGTCATTTGGCAGTCAAAAGTCAGAAATTTTGGTCAACATCTTATTTTGAAGCCACAATCATCATTTAATCAAATCTTGATCATGATTCCTCAAGCATGGCTCAGAAATCATCAAAGATGCAAAAGTTGTTATTTTGGGACAGTTGAAAAGTCAATTGTAACTTGACCAAGGCATAACGTTTTCATGGTTCATCCGAAAAATCCCATCCAAGGCTCATTTTGAAGGGGATGACATTTCCTACAACTCATCTTCACATTCCAAGTCCAAGGAATGCTCTCACAAAAAGTTATCAATTTCTACATTATAGGTCAATTTCAAAAGTCAACAAAAAGGCATTTTAAGTCAAAGATCATAACTAGAGATTGGTAAATCAAAATGACATGGGACCAAAGGCATTGGTTAGAGGACTTCAAGACCTTTCCAAAATGTCCAAGAACATGTTCATATGATCAAAATTGAGCAAGATATGCATTGGAGAAGTTGGGAAATTTTCATGAATATGCAAAAGTCAACTTTCCCCAAAACACTTCATTTTTGCTAATGGGCCCCAAATTCCCTCTTGAATCTTTACCCAAAGCATATGCACGACCCATTGAGATTAAATTGAGTTATTTTCTTATTTTTATTAATTATTTGGATTTTTAATTAATTATTAATTCATTTAATTCATTTAAATGTAGGAAAATACCAAGATATGTTTTTTCAAATCTTTTGTGAAGCAAATACACTCAGGGAAAGCTGGCAATTTCGTGCATCAATCAAAGAGACAAGAATCAACCAATTTGTCAAGGTTTTTCAATCAAAAAGATTGAAAAATATTTGATTGAAAATCAAATATTGAAAACTTTATTCCATGGATTTTTGGATCAAGACTTGACCTAAAACCTTTCTACTATAAGTGCATAACTCAACCCTAATGCCTGGAACATGCAAAAACTGCTGCAGAAGCCATAACCATATTGAGTTTTTTTCAAGAAAATTGCCAAATCGTTTTCTCACTTCCAGGCCAATTCAAGGCATCTTCTTGATTCTAACACATTGCATAAGTCTCCAGGAACACATTGCAATCGAAAACAAGCCTTAAAGCTCCAGGAACACGACAGAACAAGTCACACGATTTGGTTATTTTTTCATAATCGTAAATCATAATTCATGCATTATTAATGTGATTTGTTGTGTGCTTTGCATTGCTAGAACCTCCCTGAAGCTAATGGTACAGGTTAATTTGATTATGGAGCCCTGAATCAAAAGATGCCATTAACAACTTTTAGGGTTTCGAAGCTCTCAATTTAGGGATTCCCAGCACAGGAAAAATTGGACCTTCTTAGACCTATGGTTGAATTCGTCAAGGCCAGACGAATCCAACCCAACCCTCGCGAACAATTTCTGATTGTCAGGGGCCTAATCGCTATTAATCGTGCTTCCATGTTGTGGGGGTTAAAAACCCCCGCTATTTGTTTTGTTTTTTACAGGAAAAAGGAAGAAGATGATTGCATGTTGATACAGGATTGGCTGGTTTGAACGAGACGCGCGCTTTTTGTTTGGATAACATATGAATTAATTTTGCTATATTATAATTGCTCATCATTATGTTAACAGATGCAACGCAATGGCCTAGTGGGAGATGATGTGTCTGGCAAGCATTGGTACCTGGGTTCGATTCCCAGGTCCCCCAATATTTGTTTCATATTTTTCATACCATAATCATGTGCAGGTTTGCCAATGTATTTCACCATGGACTCTCACAAATCAATGCGCCAAGTGGCCACAAGGCTCAATCCAATGGTAAGGATGAAAGAACACCATGCTCCTGGTCAATCCACGCTCTAGGCCATCCAGAAAGTCAACGCAGGCTTGGCTTATTGGGCCTCAAATTTCCAGGCTTAACCTCCATTCTTGGGTCAACACCCCCACGGGTTTCTATTTCTCTTTTTTTTTTTTTTTTTTTTAATGATTATTATTACTATTATCTAATTACTTCATAAATTATTTTTTTCATAAAAAATCAGAAACTTAAAATATTGTTTATTTTATTATTTATTATTTTCTTTTAATAATTATCATTTTGTAAACAAATTGTAGTTAATTAGTTTATTTGTTTAATTAGGGCAATTTTAATCTTTTTTTTCACAATAAATAAAATAGGTTAGAATTAGGGTTTTCTCTTGACTTTTTATTTCTTTTGATTTTTCATTAAAATATTAAAAAACACAAAAACACTTTTTTTCTTTAATTAATTAATTAATTAGTAAATTAGGTTTAATATTTTCATTAAATTGCAAAAAAAGGGACAAACTTAAATTATTTTCTCAAAAAGGGTCAAAACCCTAAGGACGTCCTGATTAAATTTCTATTCGTGCATTATTATCTATTTTTTATTATTTATGTATCTGCTCAAAGGATGTAATAGTTAATTAGGATTTTACCGCTTTATTTACTTTCCGCATTTATTTCAAAACGGGTTTTTGCTTTTGGCGATGTATAGACCCGCGCCTTGTAATAGCGTAGATTCATATTTCCGCAATTTATTTTCCGCACTCTTAACTGTTAATATGCATGAAAGACTTGGATGAAAATTAAAAACAACTCGTAGATCACCATGATACATGTACAAGATAAACATTAACTGAAAAACAACACACATGCACATGCCACTCTTAGGGTACGCCTCACTGGTTGCCTCGAACGTGGTCGTCAAGTATAGGGTGTTTTAGAGGTCGCCCTCCTGTCTAAAGATCTAGTTGCCTCGAAACGGTTGCCTCGGATAAAAAAGGATCTAGGACATTAGGGTTACCGCTAAGGCGTCCTACTATTGCTTCGGTGACCACACTGTCCCTTATAATCGAATTGACCCGAATACCTCCAACGACAGTACTACCTACCTCTCAATGGTGGGATAGCACTATCTAAAGGACTCTTACACAGCCTAATTCCCTAGAGTAGGTAGATTCTCCTGGGTACTTGCTCTTTCAAACAAACAAAACATCTTTTCACGCTGACACTTTCAAAAAGTTTTCAAACAAATATTTCATACACTCTTGAGGACAGATACAAGAGTTACCTAGAAATCTTTCAAAACGAAACTTTTTCAAAACCCACATACACTTGAAAAGCAAACAAATTTTTGAAAACATAGAGTGAGCAAGTACCTAAGAGCCCGTGGATAACCATAGATAGAAAGGGTGCTAACACCTTCCCTTTCTATAAATCTACCTCCCGAATCGAGAGACATCTCAAAGAAGGAATTTTGCTGTGCTTTTGTCCTTTCCATATTGGAGAACATAAAAGACGGTGGCGACTCTTGCTTACCGCGACATTTTGCGAACCAGCTCAAAAACAGTCAGTTCTATTTCCACCGATCACAAACCCTGCATCAAATTTTTTAAGGACCTCTTCTCGAATCTTGTTAGACATGTCCAGATGAGTTCTTCTGAGTTTCTGCCTAAATGGAGAATAAACTTCTTTGAGAGGTAGTCTATGCACCACAAAATCTGTATCTAATCCTGACATATCTCTGTAAGACCGTGCGAATATATCCACATATTCGTGTAAAAGCTTGATCAGCCTTTCTTTAACGCTTTCCTCCAAGGTTTCCCCTAGCTTAATCTCTTTCTTATCTTCCTGTGTGTTATGGTTGATGGTCTCGATAGATCTTGGTATAGTTGTATATTGTCAGTTTTTTCTCTAATTCCCTTACCAATTCTTCAGAGATTTCAAGATCTTCATCATCTTCCTCCTCCACTTGGTTGATGGGTGCATAAAAATATATTGGATAGCAGCAGTAACATTAATAGTGTTTTTAGGCATGGATCTGCACATTTATCATGTTTTGGTGCAGTTTTGGTATGTGAATTTGAAAATGCATAAGAAAGACAGGGGTCTTAATTAAATGCAAAACATAATTATTATTAATTAGGAATACTGTTTGAAACAAACAGGGGACCCTTACACGCTACCCATATGCATCAGGCATGACATATGTTCTATTGAAAACAAGAAAAATTACTTTGGAAAGAAAAAGATCTCTAGAATCTCCACGGCTGTCCAATTCTTGAGTTCTTCGCCTGGAGCAAATTCACGGATGAAGTCAGATGCTCTCTTTGTGTTGCTCTTGTTAGTTATCATTTCCACTTGTCCACAATGCTATGTTCCTTTATTGATGAAGGTTTCTAGGATAGGAGGAAATTGCGCGTTGCCTTTTAGAATAGCCTTTGATGATTCATAGCCCAAACTAAAGTGATTTTTCTTCTCTGGTATTTCCACCAGTTTACTCCAACCTGTTGAGGTACCATCTTCCACATCTGTTTGTAAATATCTCCACAAAGTCACAGTAGGTTTCTTGATTTTCTCCACTGGTAGGGCTACCATTGAAGCAACCTCTAAGACTTGGAATGGTGTTGCTATGCATTCTTCGTCCGCACTGATATATCTATATGACTCTATGTGACTTACAAAGATTTCCTCTTCACCATTGATTATAACCAATCTTCCTTCAACAAAGAACTTCAATTTCTGAAGTAGAGTTAAAGTAATAGCCCCCGTTGCATGAATCCAAGGTCGTCCGAGAAAACATGTATATGATGGTTCTATATCCATTACCTGAAAGGTAATATAAAACATATATGGACCAATCTTGATAGGAAGATCCACTTCTCCAAATACTGAACTTTGAGAACTATCAAAAGCTTTAACTATTGTAGAAATTGGCCTTATAACAACAACATCTAGTGTCAACTTTATCAAGCTGGATTTTGGTAACACATTGAGGGCAGAACCACTATCGTTGAGTACCCTGGACAGATTAGTTGTACCTATCTGAATGGAAATATGCAACGCTTTGTTGTGAGTTCTACCTTGTGGAGGCAACTCATTGTTATTAAAGCTTATATATGATCCAGATGTTAGATTTTCTACTACATTGTCAAACTAATTCACTGTAATCTCCTTTGCAACATGAGTAAAGCTTAGAATCTTCATCAGAGAGTATCGATGCGCTTCTGAATTGAGGAGCAACGAGAGTATTGAAATTTTGGTTGGGGTTTGGTGTAGCTGATCCACCACCCTATAATCACTCCTCTTGATTATTTTCAAGAATTCTTCCGCTTCTTGGTCAGTAAAGTCCTTGCTTGGAGGTTCTTGTTCTTGGCTCACCTACACCATAGCTTTTCCTTTGTCCTTAACTATATCATGATTCTTCTTTTATGGTTCAGGATCATAAATTTGTCCACTGTGAGTCATGCCCTTTGTTCCTGCTATATTTGTGATTGCAGGTTCTTGACTTATAGATACCTCACGTTCTTGTTTTAACAATTAGACAGTAGTATCATAACTTCATGGTACGGCTTTGTTACTTTCGTATATAGTGGGAGATGGCCCCCTAATCACCATTGTAGTCTTTGGAATCAATAGAATTCTCAGAGTCTGGCATAGTATTATCATTGGTGCTTCTGTTGAATCTCCCCAGGGAATTACAAGAGTTTTCTTAGCAAGATTTGGCCCTTGGCAGGGGATTACCAACGACTTCTTCGTACTTCCATCGATAGTAGCTACATATTATTCTGTAGGGTATTTCCCGAATTCGAGTATCCCTTGATCCACCAATTCCTATAAAGTCTTCTCAAAATCTTCATTGTGTTCCAGGAGGAACCCACATTAAAACAAATATTCTTCCCAGGGATCTATTGGAGCTTTTACTCGTCTGACTGCCCCAAAGTCAGTCATCACCTTAATTACATTCACAGTTGGCCCACCATGTGGAGGCATGGAGTTCGTCTTAATATTCGGTTTGTCAAAAGTGATATCTTAGAAATCCAACAAATCTTGAACCTTATATCCGAAGGCCCAAAAATTTTATATAGTATGCCCCAGAGAGTTGGCATGATATTCGCACCTCACATTTGCATCATACTTCAATGGGAGTGCCCCAATTGGAGGAGCTAGAGGGTTCATCTCTACTAAAGATGCTTTGACTAAGTTTTGCAATAATTGATTATGTGGCATATGGAGAGGATCAAATCTTCTCTGAGGACTTTTAAACCTGTTCTGTTGTTATTGTTCTCGTGGAATCACCAATGATTGTTGTGTTCTTGGATGCGATGCCACATCATTAATTTCTCCTTCCTTCTTTTTCAAGAAGTTAGGAACATGCCTCTTTAAATTATAAGGGGAACTGGATGATGCCCCTTGTATCTTGCCACTTTTTAAGCCTGCTTCAATCCTTTCACTAATAGTTACCAAATCTGAAAATCTAGAAGAGACGCTTCCTACCATCTTATCATAATACGACCCTTGTAAAGTACCTATGAACATATTGACCAATTTTTTCTCCAGGAGTGGTTGTTGTACACGGGCTACCATTTTTCTCCACCTTTGAGCATATTCTTTGAAGGACTCATCCTTCTTCTGAGATAAATTCTGGAGTTGCATGCGGCTAGGCGCCATGTCCAACCTGTACTTGTATTGTCTCAGGAAAGAGTTGGCCAAGATCTGCCCATGTTTAGATATGAATTGGCTCCAATTGCATGTACCAATCTAGGGATGCCCCACTCAAACTGTCTTGGAAACGGTGTATCATCAGCTTCTAAAGTCAGGTACTTTGAATTTTGGAGGGATCACCATATCTGAAACTATACCCATTTCGAGAGGATCGACATCAAAAGCATTGTAACCCTCCACAGCCTTCATGCTTTATTCAAGAGCTTTATACTGATTAAGTGTCAAGTGATTCTCAACAATTTTAGGTTGGTGTGACTAATTAGCACCTTCTAAATCAAGATCTCCATATTATAGATCTATGTATTTGTCCGCATTGTTGACTGGAATTTGCAAAGTATGGGATTCAGCTACCTTTTGTGGAGGTGAGACAAACCCTTCAGTATCAGCTTGCTTGACCTCTTGTTGAGATGCAGTTTCCTTTAGAGGTCCTGATTTTGGTTCTCTTCTTGGTTGGTGACCGCTCGATGCACCAATAGTTTGGGCTACTTCTTCAAAGGTTTCCCTAGGAATTTGTTCTTTCCTTTCGATGATGTTCTTCAAGACTAACAGAACTTGACTCATATCTCCTTTCATTGATTCAATATTGCCTTTTACTTGCTCTAAATCTTCTCTGAAAGTAGCTTGATTTTCTTCGATTAGTTCCATTACTTTCTTTTAATGAGCTCTTGTTTGGTATGGTGGTCGGAAAGGCGGTGCTTTCTTACCAATTGCTTAATTGGAGGTGGTTTTTGAAAATGGTAAGTTTTCGCATGAAGTGTGAAATGCGATGCTTGCAAATGTATGGATGCACATGAATATGCTAAAAAAATGTTTAACTGTTGTCTTACTCACTTGGATTTCATATTTTTTTTGTATATTTTTTCTTAGGTTTTTGCTTTTTACTAGTGAGCATCTCAAAAATAAATACACAAATGAGATATAGAAACAAAACTTTTATTGAAATAATTATCATCTTTAAAAAGAGAATACAATTCAGATAATGAAAAATATTCTATCCAAAACATTAAAATTTAATTGCTAAAATGACAAATGGAAAAACATCAATCTTCTAAGTGCGCTTGCGTATATCTGCTCTGAAACCATCAACCATTTTCCTACAAAGCTTGAGGAAGTCTTCAACATCTTTCGGGATTGGGACCAACACATTTTCCGCATCTCTCAAACTTCTAGGGATGTCACCAATGAGATTGTTGGCTAGGAAGGTGAGTCTTTCATGCTTGTCTTTATAGAACTGATATTCTTGGTAGAGGTATGGAATCATTTTATGATTATCCTTTCCTGCTTTAGCGATCTTGGCATACTGCTCTTCCCAATATAATTTTTCAGTCCTCATCTCCGTATAGAGTCTCCTCTGTATAAGGAAATTCTTTCGGAGGTCTTCTAACTCGTGACAAATTTTCTCATATTCATCAGTCTTTTGGGCGAGCACTCTTTCTGCTCTCATCCTCTTGAGACGTTCTCCTATGTCTGATTCTTGGCTATCATGGAGTTTCGTAGTAAGATATTGAATCTGATCTTCTTGATCTAGAGAAGCTTGTGCCAAACTTTGAATTTGATCCCTCAAGTTCTCTTCCATCTCCTTTTTGTCTTGTATCACCCTTTCATACCACTTACTTAGTTTCTTGATTTTCCTAGCAGCATCCTCCAAATGTTGCTTATAGGAATCCAAGTTAAAGGTAGCACTCAAGAATCCTTCAGTCGAACGTTTCCGCTTAAGACTCTCCTTGTCAAATTCTTCACGATCTTTCTAAATATGTTGGTCTTTTGACTCAAGCTCGTGTTGCGTCTATCTTTTCTTATTAGCAAGGTTATAAAGGTTAAGCTCCTATTCTTCTTTCTCCTTTTAAGCTTGATTCAAATATTTCTTCAAGTTGTCTATTTATTCTAAGGACATTGGTAGAGGATCTGAGACATCTGGCTTGTATTCAGGATCAATGTCAAATGGTAGCTTAACAAATTGCACCCTATCCAAAACCCATCGAGTATAAGGTTCTTTCGCCACATCATTATTCCTTTCGGCCTTCCTTTTGTTAACCCTATTCCAAGCTCAGATGATCTTGTTGAGCAACTCTTGGTCATTTTTCCCCATGTCGTGAATGATCAATTGTTGAAGTTATTCATCAGAGAGTTTATCCTCCAAAGGGTACCCAAGTTGTCACAAAGCCAAAGTAGGGTTATAATTGATGCAACCATATGACCCAATCAACGGAACATTCGTAAAATCTCTGCAACTGTAAATGATATCTCCAATATTTAGCTTCCCATGCATACCATAACACAAAATCAGTGGTAAGATACCTTAATTTTTTAGGGCACTCAAATCATGTCAAAGTTTTAATCATGTAGTCCTTCTTATAGAGATGAGACATAAATCAAGAATATTGAAGCGGAATACAACAGCTTAGCGTACCCCTCCCCTTTTCGTAACAAGTGTGAAGAGCATAGTAAATATCAGCAAGTAAAGAAGGAGTTGGGTCCAAATTTAAAGTTTTCGCAACCCAAAATACACTAATAGTTGCAGGGTCGATATAGTCCAAAGTTTGTGGAAACAGAATTACACCAAAGACAAGTAGTCCTAAACAATCAATACAAGATTCCCATTCTTTTATATTAGCAAAAGAAAAGGCTTTAGCCTCCAAATATTGTCTTTTAATCCCTTGTACATAAACTTCTTTTTTGTAATTAAGTGAGAACTCAGGATAAGAGATCCCTGAACCCTTTGCTAAATCCTTAACATCAATCGTCCGTCCAATTCCCACATAAGCTTTTTCCTTAGAAAAATTCAAGAGCCTATAAAATTCTTCCAAAGTCGGTGCTAGTTGAAAGCTTTGAAAGGTGAAACACCTTAATGGAGGATCGTAGAATTGAACCAAGGCAGAGATAGCATCCAATTGTATATCCACTTTTGTTAACTCAAGGGTATCCCTATAACAGCGAGTAAACATCTTTAAAGCTCTTTCTGACAGTTTCCCTTTGATAATCTTGATCTTCTTTATATCTGGCTTGACGGTACTGATACGAATAAGTTGTTTCCCTCTGGCATCCATTTTCAAGATACTCACCAAAAACCTTTGATTACTATTTTTTTAATCCGGTGAATAAGACAACAACAAAAATATGCAAAATAATGAATATTTGAAATGAAAGATGTATGAATGCATGATGACGCAACATAGTGACGAGATTTATGAAAGGTATCCTTAGTTGGTAGATTCCTAGTTTTGGCCTACGGATATTTTACCCTTCCTATAAGGTGGTTTCCTTAAGGGTATCATAGATAACACTAGAGGGAAAGGCACAAGGGTCTCTCTTAAGCGAAGCCTCTTTGTAGACCGAAACTTTCGTCTCTAAGGTCGTAAAAGGTCTCACCATGAGATTTTGGTTTAGGGTTATACAAAAAATCATAGGTTTCATTCCAAATTCCTATACCCCAAGAGGATATCTCTTGTGACATATTCATTTTTTAGAATTCCATCGACTCTAGGCGAAGTCGTCACAAAAACTCATAGGGATTATGTACCCCCTTGGCCAATAGACAAACCTTCTTTCTAAGGTTTTGAAAATATTTTTTTGAAATAAAATCCCGGCAACAAAATGATAATAATAATATAATAATAAACAAAAGTAAATAAATAAATAAATAAATAAAGCAAATATAGGAAAAATACCAAAGAATAAGAAAAGCCCTAAAAACCCTAAAACCAAAAGGAAAGGCTTCCAAACCTAGGGTTGAGTCCCCAGCAGAGTCGCCAGTTGTAATAATCGGCTGAAAATTATGGAGTCGCCACCATTAATTTTTATCCTAAGGAAGGGAATATAACGGACAATCCTAATTTGTATCAGAGATTCTAAGTTGTTGACTCACTTTAGACGAAGGGAATGTGTTAGGCACCCTTCATCTACCTTGTTCACAAGGATACTAGGGTTTAGTTTTTAAGGTTTAGGAATAAAGTTTTAATTTTTTATTAGGAGAACTCACCATGATTTTGAGTCGTATGTCTATGTATCCTCTTATGAGGATCAGAGTCTTAATTTGTAGTTCGTAGTTGTTTGGTTAGCTTTTTTATAGACTATGGAAATATCTCGAATTCTCCTTGAACCAAGTCTGAGTTTGTAAATTGCAGAATTATAGACGAAGTTCGCAGTCGATAAAAGAAATTTTCATAATCCTTTTTTGAAAATAAATATGTTTGAGTTATATTAGTATAAAATAGGTTAGTATTTGATTGGTTAGCTGTTTTAAATATGTTATGCAATATGAGAAAACATAAATTTGAATAAGAAAATATATTTGAGCAACAAAAAATAAGGTTAGTGTTTTAAGAAAATAATTTGCTTATTAAATAATTGTTTCTTAATTTATAAAAAAAATATTAAATATACTTTTAATTAAAAAAATATCACAATTATTTATTAATTATGCAAAAAATAATTTAATGCAAATATTACAAAATATGATATGTATAATAAAATAGAAAATGGAAAATAAGTAAATTAAAAGAACTTAAATAAATTATAGAAAATTAAATAATTTAAGCTATGTGTAGCGGTAGAAATGTTGACACTAAGTCATTGGATTGACTTAACTCGCACAGATCAAATAAAAATTGTCATCGCGCTTTATTATTTTCAGAAGAATGGGAAAAGAGCGAACAACCCAAAAAAGAGGGGTACAAAATCTAGGTACGGGGATTGGTTATGTAAAGGGAAGGTATTAGCACCCTAAACATCTACGATACTCAACAGGAACCTCTTTGAATTTTGTGTGTTTGGCTATAAAAGTTGTATACAAAAATAGATGGTAGAGATGAAAAAAGAAGTATTTATTACAATTTTTGCACCCGCTGTGGTTGCGAACCCTTAGTGCCTGCGTACCATCTTTCGTGAAATAGGGGTTCAGGGTACTCGTAGTTCACCTTAAAAATTTTAAAATACAATGTGTGTTGGTTAATTTTAAGATAAGAGATATCATTTTTATATCCGAGTGAAAAACATACTTACTTCCTACGATTATGAGAGAGGAGAATTTATGTCATCTCAATGTGGAGGATATAGCTTGGATTTTAAAATCAACAAAGCCTCGCGCAACACCCAAGTGGAAAATATCTCACTTCACTACATATCATAGAAGTATAGTAGCTCGCATCACTATAAGAATTGACAAGTGTCTAATCTTTTGAGAAAAGTTTTAAAGTAAAAAGCCAAAGTGGAAAAATAGTTTAAATGAGATTGATTGACTTTTAGTCTTCTCATAAAAAACTTTAAAGTATGGTTAAGTTAATTAATGTTTGATTAAGAAAATATTTTGAAATGCATGAACCTAAGTACAAGTTTATTTTGAAAGTGGTTGGAGTTAAAATACAAGAAGAGTTTTGAAAAGGAGGGAGAAGATATTTGAAATTAAAGAAAATGGGAGGAGATGAAGGGACTATCCTAAAGCATCAAGTAAAAGCTAGGGAAAAAAGTTTTCTAACCAACAAGAAGCCAATACTTGACACAAAGAGTCAATGTAAAATTCCCACCTTTGGATTAAAACCAAGCAAGCAAAGATACTAAACCTCTTAAGAATACCAAGTTTCAGATACAATAAGTCTTCACAAAAATTGGACATAGTAACTACTGTATATAGAGGAGTTCTCAATCACATGCAAAGCACATAAACAGAATAACCTGCACACAAGGAAAAATAACTCAATGTCTTAGGTTAAACCCCAAGAACTCTAGAAAAAATAACAAACAAAGCCACAAGGTTCCAAGGGTATCAAGGCTTCTAATCCTAAGTCCAGGAGATCCACAACTCCATAAAGTCAAGGATAGTAACCAAATAGTCCATGTAATCTTAAGGTTTTTTATTATTGTTCAAGTTAACTATTAAGTGTCTTCAAAAAGAAAATTAAAAGCTCAAGTGAGAAAAACAAAAATGACATAAAGATAAATGCTTCAGTGAACAAAGATAAAAATAGTATAGAATGTAAATGCTAAAATAAATGGTTCGTAAAAGTAAATGCATAAAATAAAAGCACAAAGTAAAAAATCAATTATTAGTGAATTATAAATTAGAGGTTAGTTGAATGACCATCTTAAAACTTGCATTTGAAAACTCATTAGAAGATTGATAAAATCAAAACTTCTCAACAACAAGTTTTATTTACTTTTTGTCAAGTATATCATTCATTTCAAGTGTTCAAGGTAACAATATACGATCAACAATGTTTAAACGATTCACATAGACCAAATTTTATGAAGATTCATTAAAGGACTAATAAGACCAGAGCCTCTTAACAATGAACTCCAAGGTTATTGGATCAAAGGTTTCAAATTAAACATATTTGGGCATGCAAACATAGGTTTGGGCCACAGATGATCATTTCTCGAATCGGGACAAATGTAGCGCTATGTTAAGTAATCGTAAGTAGACGTATGTAGAAATCACACCTATTTTGAGGCCGGTCAATAGAAATGTATGTACTACACAAGTTTTGATATGTGATAGAAACTACACTCATAAAACTTATAGCACAAGAAAAGTCAAAAAGAAATAAGATGGAGAAAAAATATTTGAACTAAAGAATTTAATAAAACCATCATTAAAATCATTCATCCATTTTGGTGGAGTTAAACTCAACACTCAAGATCCAATGATGTTAATGAAACTCGTGATTTAAAATCACATAGTTCAAGATCAACCAGAATATATATACAAAAATAAAATTGCATTTAATAAGCAAAATAGAATGAGAATAATTTTTAAATTGTTTTTTTAAGTGAAAATAAAAGGTAAAATAACAAACTATATTCAAAATATCAAATAAAAATACAAAAGAAATCATTGAAAAGTCACAAACGATCTCAAATATTTTTACAAAAAATTTGGTAATTTTTTAAAACAGAAAAGAATTTTGAAATTATTTAAAATCACTCAAGTAAGTGAAAAATGATTAAAAATACTAAAAATTAGAATAAAATTCTAGAAAAAATCCTGAAAGTCAGAAATAAAGAAAATGATTTTTAGGAATTTTTTAGAATTTAAAAATACCAAAATAAAAGTATTTTTAAACAATTAAAAACAAGTTAAAACAAAAGAAAAATCATAAAAAATATCAAATATAAAAATAAAATTGTGAGAAAATAAAAATTAGAAAGATGATATTCAAAAATATTTGTATAAATTTTTTCATAATTTTTGGTTCAGAAATGAATTTTTTGTGATTTTTGAAGTTCCAAACAATTAAATAAAAAATCTGAAAATAAAAATGAAGTCAAAAAAATGTGGACCATCATATCAATGTCAAAACGTATTAGTAAGCATATCCAAGAGATCTGACATATTGTGCATGATATGGTCAACTTTGGAAGTCGCACTAAATCATTTTTTAATAATTAAAAGTAACTAAAAATCTGGCACGTTGGATTGAGTCTGACTAATGAAAGCAATCAGATCCAAGGGCTCTCAAAACGCGTGTATGGTAAGGCAAGCACACTGGATAGAATTTTAAAAAAAAAAATACATGTCACGCTATCATTGGTTGAAGCACGACACGTAGGTTATCTTCAACCTCCAAACGTCCTAGATTGAAGTTCCACAAACTATAAAATTAGCAAACCAGACTGATACCATTAGATTCGCCTCTTCAAGAAAATTCTAATGGTACCTGTGGTACGGTGGCAGAACCAATTGTTTGACGTTGGTTTTCATTTTTCATTTTGTGTTCGTAAAATGTCGCGGTAAGCAAGAGTCGCCACCGACTTTTATTTCATCCAATCGGAAAGGGAAAAAGTACAGAAAAAAATCCTTTTTTGAGATATTCTGAGTACGGGGGGTAGATTATAGAAAGGGAAGGTGTCAGCACCCTTTCTATCCATGGTTTTCCATGGGCTCTTAGGTACTTGCTCATCTTTTTTAAATTGCTTGTGTGTGTGCTTTGTTTTGAAAAGTTTTTTTTTACTTCGTGATAACCCTTGTATCAGTCCTCAATGGTGTGGCGAAGTTGTTTTGAAAATTTGTTTGAAAAGTGTAAGTGTGAAAATTTTTTACTGAGTAAGTACCTACTAGCATCTACCTACTCGAAAAAAGATTGTTTCTATTCTCGTTTCCTTTAGACAGCGCTATCCTACTATTGAGAAATAGGTAGCCTCGTCGTCAGAGTTGTAATGGTCAATTCGAAAGGGACGTATGATCACTAAAGTGATGTTAGGACACCTTAGTAATAACCCTAGAGCCTTAAGATCATATTCGAGGCAACATTTCCGAGGCAACGTTTAAATGGGACATTTGGTCTTTTTAGATAGGAGGGCGACCACTAAGACACCCTATACTTAATGATCGTTTACCGAAGGCAACCGAAGTGAGAGTATACCCTAAGAGTGATATGTGCGAGTGATTTGTTTGGTTATTTAATCTTTTCACATTAGGGTTTTCTAACCGTATTAATTTGTCATGCATTCTTGTCATACAATCCTATTAGCATACATCTAGACAATTAAATATTTGCGGGAATTAAAATGTGAGAAAGTAAATCTACGCTATTACAAGGCTTCGGGAAGGGGATTAATTACATAGCCAAAAACCCAGGGAAAAAGAGATAAGTAAAAAGCCCTAAATTAAACTATTACAAACCATGAACAGTTACAACAATATTGGCAAAAATAATTAACACGTGCGCGATGAATCAAATACGAGACAACTAGGGTTTTGACGCTTGACTAAACCTATCGACGATTGACTAAAAAAATTTTTTGTCATGCTTTAAGGAAATAATGAAATAGTTAAATAAAAAATAAAATCCTAATTCTAATTAACTTTAAATTAAGAAAAAATAAATTAATTTATCCTAAAAACCTATTTTTATGTATTTTTATTTATTTGAGAAAAAAGAGAAAATAAAACTAAATCAAGAGTTTTAACCTAATTTCTATTTGATTTTATTTATGAAAACAAATAACAATTTCCCTAAGTTAAACTAAATTAAATTAATTTTGATAATGATAAAAAAACTAATCCTAATTTTTTTGTGAATTATTGATTTTATGATTTTATGGAAAATAGTTAATTTATGAATTAAGAATAAATAAAATAGATATTAAAATAATTAAATAAAATAAAATAAATAAGAAAAGAATGATGGGCCTGTTAGCAATTTTGGGGGTATGCTTGTTGAAATTTTGGGCCCAAATGATCCAAGCCCGTTTGACTTTGCATGATTCAGTATGGCTGTTGAGTTAAGGCGTATGGTGGGCCTCTTGCTCCCTGAGCGTTGGATCCAGCTTGCTGGTGGATCTAATGGTTGAATTTGGATGGCCTATGGTGGACGCTGGAGGCTGCAGTGTACCTGATCTCCTGAAACAAAATAATATGAACAAAGTTTGGGACCTAGGGATCGAATCCAGGTCCTCATGCTAATATCCAATACCACGCTACCAACTGTGCCACACGCTCCATTTGTTCATATAATAACAATAAAGTAATATAAGCAAAACAAAGAAATATATTCAGAAAATGCACTAAAATTCAAACCACCCAACCAGCGAGTGCCATGCATCGTCTTCTTCACCAAACCGTCGTTTTAGGTAAACAAGCTTTTACCTACGGACGTTTCATTGTAGGTACAGACCTATGCCTCTCAAAAATTGACCACAAGCAAGATAAATGGAATTCAAAGGTACCAATCAACTCGTCTCATCCTCACGAGTATCATGGTACCAGAATCAATGCCCAATTTAACCTGTATCAAGAATCCCTAAATCGTGACCTCAAACCCTAGCCATGGAAATTGTCAGTATATGAATCAAAAACTTAATTGAACATAACCAACACGTTACAAACACGATGACAAACATATATATGCTATTAAAACATACTCATAATGCATGAATCATGATAATCAAATTTCAGAAACATGGCAAACTGTGACACCCTTACAATGCGTTTTTGTGCGTGTTATGACCTGTAATTGGTTGGGATAGCTTCAGAAATGTTCCAGGATGCGATTAGGAGTGTTGGAAGGATTTAAATCTTCCTCTAGGGTAGAGATCATATCACCACTTTTCTACCAAAATTTGAGTTTTTGTTCTTGGCTATGCACGACTGTCAACCCTTTTTTCTTGCCTTGGATACCTTCTGTATATGTAATGCAACACAGTAGGTCAACAAAAATGAACTAAATCTTGCCCATTATGAAGATTTGATTTGGTCTTTCATGGCATATGATATCCTTCCAAATTTTCTTCAATCCAATCTTTTTCAACCCAAATCAATCTTGTACGAATTGGTTATCCTGCTAGCTGTACATAGACTCATAAGATGCACAAAAAATCCAAGATTTGATTTTATTTTATTATTTTACCTTTTAATTTGATTTATTTTGATTTAAATGAATAAAAAATCAAAATAAATGATAAAAATAATAAAATAATAGGTGGAAAAGCTCAGGGGTTGTGGGTCCTATTAGAAACATGTTTCAAACAAGAAAACATGGGCCCTTTTGGAAAAAATGCAAATTTGATCAATGTTGACTTTTGGCAATTTTGCAAAAAGGGTCATTTTGGCCAATGCATAACTCTCTCAATTTTGACCCTAGAGAGGTGTTCTTGGACTTTTTAGAAATCTTAGGATGTCCCCTAAGCAACCTTTTTGGTCTCATCTAAATTGAGTCTTCCATGTTCATGTATGAAGCTTTGACCCAAAAGGTGTTTTTGTTGACTTTTCAAAATGACCTATAATGTCAAAATTCATATCTTTTTGAGAGTGCATATTCTGAACTTGGGAGCTAAAGTTGAATTCTAAGGAATTACTTCCTCTTCAAAATGACTTGTGGATGGATCATTTCTGATAATGTATGAGAAAGTTATGCTTGGTCAAAGTTAAGTTGACTTTTCCTACAAAACCCTAATTTAGCAACTTTTGGGTTTTGATGAATTATGAGCAATCCTTGATGAATCATGATCAACCCTTGATCAAATGATGAATTATACTTCAAAATGAGGATGTTGACCAAAAATCTTTAAGTTTGACTGTATGTGGGCCACAGTTGACTTTTGACCTAGCACGGTCGATTTTTAGGCCTTTGAGCAATTGACTGAGCAAACTTCTTCTGCAAGGCTTGGAACTTTACCTAGATGATCTTGAGAACATATTAGGACAATGGTGAGCATTTGAGTCCTTTGTGGTTCATATATCCTGATGAAAAATGAAACCCTAATTTGAGGTAGACTGCCTTAGGAGAGAGTTTGTCTGGTCAACTCTTGAATTTCCTTGAGCAATTTGGGGACCTCACTTGACATGTGTTGAGAAATATGGGAGGGAAAAATTTTGGGTACAACAACTTGTTTGAAAAACCGGCTCTTACAAGAAGAATCACCCAATGGCAGATGCTACTATCAGAATACGACATCCAATATGTCACTCAGAAGGCCATTAAGGATAGTATATTAGTTGATCATCTAGCTCACCAACCACTTCCAAAATATCAACCTATGAAGTTCGACTTTCCAGACGAAGATGTCATGGTTACAGGTGACTCCGAAATACCAGGACCTGACGTAGGACCCGAGCCATGGGCACGTTGGACACTCATGTTCGACGGGGCTTCAAATACACTGGGGCACGGTATAGGGGTAGTTTTAACTTCTCCAAAGAATTATCACAAGCCCTATACTGCAAGGTTGTATTTTGACAGGACCAACAACATCGATGAATGCAAAGCTTGTATACTAGGACTGAAAGCTTCCATTGATTTGAGAATAAAGTACCTCGAAGTATTTGGGGACTCTGCATTAGTCATATACCAAGTCAACAGTGAATGGGATACTAAGCATCCAAAATTGATTCCATATTGGGATCATGTTTTAAAGTTGGTTGTAGAATTCACAAAGATCACTTTCAGTAACATTCCACGAGAAGAAAATCAAATGGCAGACGCCCTGGAAACTCTTTCAGCTATGTTCAAAGTAACATGGCCAAACCACGAACCACGCATCACAATTAGACACTTTGAAGAACCCACACACTACCTTGCTATTGAAGAAGGACTGGATGACAAGCCTTGGTTTTACGACATCAAGAAATACCTCAAAAAGCAAGAATATCTAGAAAATTCCCCTATCATTGACAAGCGAACTCTATGGAAGTTAGCCTCGAAATTCTTTCTGAGTAATGGTGTGTTGTACAAAATAAACTACGACATGGTACTACTCGGGTGTGTAGAGAAATAGGAAGCAGACACGCTCATGAGAGAAATCCACGAGGGTACTTTTGGAACTCATACAAATGGGCACGCCATGGCCAGGAAGATTCTGCGAGCGGGGTATTATTGGTTAATAATGGAAGTCAATTGTTATCACTATACAAAAGCATGTCACAAATGCCAGATATACGCCGATAAGATAAATGTGCCACCAACTCCTCTGAATGTCATGAGCTCCCCTTGGCCATTTTCAATGTGGGGAATTGATATGATTAGCATGATTGAGTCGAAAGCATCCAATGGACATTGTTTCATACTAGTAGCCATTGATTACTTCACCAAGTGGGTAGAAGCAGCATCCTATGCCAATGTGACAAGTCAAGTGGTTACGCGATTTATCAAACAGAATCTCATATGCAGATACAGGGTTCTAAGCAGGATCATTATAGACAACTGGTCCAATTTGAACAACAAGATGATGAAGGAACTGTGCGAAAATTTCAAACTCGAACATCATAACTCCTTGCCATACAGACCCAAGATGAACGGATCCGTCGAGGCAGCTAATAAAAATATCAAGAAGATCATTCAGAAAATGGTGAAGACATACAAAGATTGGCACGAAATGATTCCTTTTGCTCTACATGTCTATCTCACTTTTGTGCGCACATCAACAGGAACGACTCCTTTCTCTCTGGTATATGGCATGGAGGCAGTACTTCCAGTTGAAATAGAGATACCGTCACTTTGGGTTGTAATGGAAACAAAGTTGGAAGAAGCAGAATGGGTTCAGACGCGACTCCATCAGCTCAACTTCATCGAAGAAAAATGCTTGACAACTTTATGCCACAGACAACTGCATCAGAAGAGGATGAAGAGGGCTTCGACAAGAAAGTTCATCCTCGAACATTCAAAGAAGTGGATTTAGATCTCAAGAAGATTCTGCTACGTCGCACCGATTCAAGTGGTAAATGGACACCCAACTACGAAGGTCTATACATAGTGAAAACAGAATTCTTCGGTGGTGGTCTCATCCTCACAACAATGGATTGGGAAGAACTACCGCATCCGGGAAATTCAGACGCAGTCAAAAAATACTATGTATAAAAAGCTCGATAAGATCGAACCATAAACGAGCGACTTAGGACAAAAGGAGCATCCCGGTGGATCAAAAACCTTAAAGGGCAATCTAGAAAAAAATTAGGGACATACAAAAAAACTATCCCGGTGGATTGAAAACCCGAAAGGGCCATCCAGGAAAAAATTAGGGATTATATTCAAAAAGAAATAAAGAACAAAAAGATTGCAATCTAATAACTACAAATACGAACTATGAAGGGAGAGATGGATCTAAATCATATGACTCAAAAGCAAAGTAGATAGGAGCCATTAAAAGGATATTGGAGAACAACGGTAGCAATTATCATTTTCATTGCCATTTACAGTTTTAAAACTTTCTGTAATTACCTCTTTCAAGGAATTACATCTTGTACATTCTCCTATTCAGAGGCATATTAATAAAGCATTTACTTTTTACAGCTATCAAATTGTGTTTTTTTCTTTTCCAGACTTGCTTACAAAATACTACGCTTATTTCTTATGAATACTGTTTCAAAATCATTTCGGGGAATTTGACAAATAAAAGCATTTGATAAAACATCGAAAAAGCATTTTAGTTAGAAAAACATTAAAAGAAAATCCACGTCTATGTCTGTAACACATGTCTACACCTACGCCTTCACTTACAACACAAAAGTCTACACACATGTGTACGACTACGCCTGCACCTGCGACGCAAGAAAAGTCAAAATCTTGCTAACACTTTTCAACATTTCAAAGATACCATGACAATACAACATACAAATGCCAGGGAATCGGTAACTCGAAACCAATGGTTTAAAGGATAGAAAATCCGGAAACAATTTTCATAACATTTCAGGGCATACACACACCGTACACACATTTTGCATACATCATACATACACAAACATTCAATACACGTACACTTTAGGTTTCATATCAATCAGACAACATACGCCTACGTCATATAGCAAATAAACAATCTCACCCTCTATTTAGCTATCTAAGGGTTAATCATCAAAACATACTTCTTCTATAAAATTCAACCTGTCACATAAGACTCCATGCAGTGATGTGTTCAGCCCATCACCTAAGACTCCATGCAGTGATGTGTTCTCTACAACATAGTGTATTACCTAAGACTCCATGCAGTAATGTTCAAAACCCAGTACATTTCATAAGACCTCACGCCACAATGTTCGAAATCCAAATAAGATCCACGACCTAAGACTCCATGTCGAGACGTGTTCAGCCCATCACCTAAGACTCCACGTAGTGATGTTTTCCTCTACCATGTAGTTCATTACCTAAGACTCCATGCAGTAATGTACGAAGCCCGTTACATTTCCTAAGACTCCATGCAGTGATGTATTCCCTTCTCCTTACCCATTACCTAAGACCCCTGGCAGTAATGCGCGAAACTTAGTTCATCGCCTAAGACTCCATGCAGTAGTGTAACATGACCCATTGTCTAAGATTCCATGCAGCGATGTGTTTCCCTCTCTTCACCCATTACCTAAGACTCCAAGAAGTAATGTATAACACTCACCAATATAGATCATTGCCTAAGACTCCATGCAACGATGTTCGAAATCTAAATTTAGCTCATCGCCTAAGACTCCACGCAGCGATTCGCAAACATAACCCATTGCCTCAGTCTCCAAGCAGTCATGCATTATCAAGTGTTGTTTTATTCATCCCTCAAGTGGGTGAATAAGAAAAGCCAAACCAGAACACCATATTGTTTTCCTAAGCTCTAAATCATCATCCTTATTCAAATTATGGTAAGCGATATATCATCAGCTTTGCCTATTTTCTCAAGACTCTTAAGGGTACGCTATATCAATGTAACCTTATGTTTGTCGGACAAATTTTAGGGTATTCCAAGTATTCAATAAACTCCTAATCGAAATGCATTAGACTTGTGCTATTCGATTGGAAGATAATTGAATAGGGGCAGCTGTCGTACCCCAAATTTGCGCTACCTTTATGATCATATTTTCAATATTAAAAATGGAAAGAAATGTTTTGATTAAGGATGGTCAAGCAATATCTGAAGGCCTATTTTTAAGAATCCAAGCCAATAGAGGGGTGTATCTTAATTCAAGGGAGTTGGGTTTTCTAAATCAGAAAGACCCATACACCCCGGGGCCCATTTTCGAAGCATGTTGGCCAATGGCCCATGAGATTCGAATATTAAAAATATCTCAAAAGGAAATTAAAATTTTATTTGTATAAGGGTCCATTAGGTTGTGTCGTTGTTAATAAAAAGAGAAAGTGAAAATTCAATATACAAGCCCATTCCGTTCGGTCCATTTCCATTTTTGTTGTTAAATAGCAAAGAGGGGGTATGGTTATAATATTAGGCCCATCGAGCTTTTAGTCAGCCCATTTGTCTTTTTTTGGTATTTGTTGTCTCATTTTCAAGAGAGAAATATTATCATTAAAATATTGTCTTTTTAAACCATTAAAGATTTTAAGCTAGCCTATTTTATTATTTTGAGAAAAATTGTTTTGGTTTTAAACAGTATTATTAAAATAGTTATTTTTACTTTTAATAAATTTTTTACGATTAGCTTATTAAAAGATCTTTTTGTATATTTAATTATTGGTTCGTGAAAAATTATTTTATTGATACTATTATTTCTAAAACATTTTTTTATTATTATATTTACTTTATTAAATATTTGTTACAAACTATAGATTTTTTTTATAAGTGTCATGTTTAAAAAAAACCTGTTACAAGGCATACTTAGCCTAATACGCACAAAAAAAGAATGTTGGTGCAAATTCATTACTGAGCAGTGCAAGGCCTAAAAAGCCAATTGGTAACAAGCTGGACAGTAAATAAAAAATAACGCAAAGCCCAAATTAGAAAAAAAAACATATATTGTTTCAATCAAAGCCAGAAATATGCGTGTTTCATGGAGCAAACTCTTACTGTATAGATCTAAAACTAAATCAATCTTCATTAAAATTTAAATCTCAAATACACAGAATTGAATCTCTATTACAAGAGAAAATCTCAGAAAATTACAATTTCAAATCAATTACAATAATGATCCAAATCCCTAATTTATTCTAAATCCCTAAATCTAAGATAACAAACTTGTAACGACAACCTAAAATCTAACCCTATAAATACTAAAGACGAAATACAGAACGGGGGGAGAAGATGGCTGAGAAAAAATATAGAAGAAGACCAAACTCATTTGCTTTATTGTTGAAGATCGGAGAAGGAGGCGATTATGGCTTTAACATCTGAAACCCTAATCGCTATTGTCGTTGCCTACACTACCATCGACCACCATCTTCAAGCTTTGCCGTGACCTACGAATCGAAGGGACAAAGAAGAGGTTAGCGTCAAAAACACAGAGACTCATAAATCAAAATAGAAAATCACAAGAGGGTAAGGGAACTTAGCTTTCATTTATTGATAGTTCTTATTTTTGTTTGGGGTTTTTACTAGAGGTTGCGATAAGGGAGGTTGGGTTTGGTAATACGGTAGCACCGCCGAGAATATGGTTTTAGGGTTTGGTGATTTGGGGGAAAAGAAAGGGTTTGGACGAGAGAGGCGGAAGGCTTACTGAAGAAAACAAAATAATGTAAAATGAAATGTAAAACAAGTTTATAATCTGTATTGATCCAGTATGTGCGTGTTCGTAATAGTTAGCATACTCCCTCAGTTTTATCCTTTAGATTCTCATCAGACAGCCGAGAGGCCAAGTCTATAATAATATCCGTGCGCTTCCACACACACGAACACTCAGACCTTCCCAGAATTCGTAATGGGCCAAGCTCAATTGTTTTTCACACCTCCCTTTTGTCCTTTTACTGAAACAAGAACAACAACACACCCCTTCAACCTTTGGGCCCAGTTCAATATCTGAACTTGGGTCCAGTTCCTTCAATATACCCCTATTTTACTTGTTAGTTATGAAAACGAACCCCACAGATTTACTGGACCTGAATTCAATATCTGAATTTAGGCCCTGACTTTTCACACCCTACTCTTTTACTACCCAACATGAAAATGCACCCCCATGGATTAATTATTTATTTATTTTATTATATATTATTTTATTATCATTTCGCTCTTTTTTCATATATAATTGTTATTAATATTAATTTTTGTTTTCATATATAATTCATTATCATATTTAAATATTAATCTAATTCAAAATTTCATGCATATATTATTTATTATGATATTTAAATAATCATGTTATTAAAAAACCCATGCATTTATTATTTTTTATATATTGCATTAAAATATTTTTTTTACCATGCATTAATTAAGAAATTTCATAATTAATATGATAAAAAAATACATAACAAATACTAAATTCTTTTTCGCAATAAACTAATCTAAACAATTATCTTTTGCTAAAGAGTTTCAAATGTATTTTAACTAATCGCGCATTTAATCAAAAATTCTGCTATCTCTACACCCCGTCAAATGCGAGGCAATTCAAAATACTTTTGCAACCCCTAAAAAACACAAACCCATACGAACTATGAATTGGGACTCTGATTCCTCATAAGAGTATACGTAGGCATACGACTAAAATCGTGGCGAGTTCCCTGTTAAAAATTAAAACCATGTTTACCTAAAACCTAAACCTAAACCTAGTATCCTTAAGAATAAGGTAGATGAAAGGTTCCTAACACCTTCCTTTCGTCTAAAGAAGTCTGAAACTTAGAATCTTTATCTTGCGAATTAGGGTTTCCTATTAGATGCCCTTCCTTAAGATAAAAACTAGTAGTGGCGACTCTTGATTTTAAATCCAATACGTTGCAACACATACCGACATATAAGATTCTTGATAAAGTGCACTACCACCTGCTTGGTGACGTTAGCATAAGAAGTTGCCTCCACCCACTTAGTGAAGTAGTCAATTTCCACTAAGATAAATGATGTCCATTCGATGCCTTGGGTTAAATCATTCTAATCATATCAATACCCCATATAGAAAAAGGCCATGGGGAAGAAATAACATTGAGAAGCATTGGAGGCACATGAATCTTGTCAACATAAATCTGACATTTATGGAACTTCTTCGCAAATTCGTAATAGTCAGATTCCATTGTCAGCCAATAGTGACCTACCCTAAGCATCTTTTTTTGCCATTAAATGTCCATTGGCATGGGTACCAAATGAACCTCCATTGATCTCATGCATCAAAATGTCTACTTCGTGTCTATCCACGCATCTGAGCAAGACCATGTCATAATTTCTTTTGTACAGCACATCTCCATTGAGGAAAAAGCTACATGTCAACCTTCTTAATGTCTTTCTATCTTTGTTCGACACACCGAGCATGTATTCTTGAGTCTGGAGGAAGTGTTTGATATCATAATACCAAGGTTTTTCATCTAACGTCCCCACTGTAGCAAACACATGAGCGGGTCTATCAAGATGTCAAACAGTGATCCGAGGTACATCATTCCAAGCATTCACTTGATACATGGAAGCCAAGGTGGCTAAAGCATCTGCCATCTGATTCTCATCTTAGGGAATATAATGGAATTCGATTTTGTTAAAGAAAGGTAATAATCTCTTGCATAATATTTGTATAGAATCAATCCAATGTTTCGAGTATCCCATTCTCCTTTAATTTGATTTATTACCAAATTTGAATCACCATATACATCAAGAATTTTAATTTTGAAATCTATAGCCTCTTCAAGACCCATGATACAAGCTTCATATTCTACCATATTATTGGTACAATCAAACGTCAATCTTGCAGTAAAAGGGATATGTGACCCATGGGGAGTGATAATCACGGCACCAATTCCTTTTCCATAAGCATTCATAGCTCCATCAAACACCATACCCCACCAGGATTCAGGATCAGGACCTTCCTCAGGAAAAGGTTCATCACAATCTTTTACTTTCAAATAGATCACATCCTCATCAGGGAAATCATATTTAACAGACTGATAATCATCAAATGGCTGGTGAGCAAGATAATCTGCCAACCCACTATTTTTTATAGCCTTCTGAGTACGGTATTTAATATCATATTCATACAACAACATCTGCCAACGGGAAATTCTTCGAGTATAAGCAAGCTTTTCAAAAATATACTTAATTGGATCCATTTTGGAAATCAACCAATTAGTATGATTCAACATATATTTTCGCAATCACTTTTCCCCCCAGGCCAAAGCATAACATGTTTTTCTAGCATCGAATACCGTGACTCACAGTCAGTAAACTTCTTGTTGAGATAATAAATGGCATATTCTTTTCTTCCTGTTTCATCTTGTTGTCCCAAAATACAGCCCATGGAATTATCCAACACCGTTAGATACATAATCAATAGTCTTCCTTCAACCGTAGGGAGCAAGATAGGAGGTTTAAGCGGATATTCTTTAATACTTTTGAATGCCTTTTGGAAATCATCTATCCACACACAACCTTGGTCTTTCTTCAACAGCTTAAAGATTAGTTCACATGTTGCAGTCATGTGTGAAATGAATTTGGAAATGTAATTCAAACATCTAAGGAAGCCTCTGACTTTCTTTTTTATCCTTGGTGCAGGAATTTCTTGAATCGACTTAAATTTATTAGGATCAACTTCAATTCCTTTCTGGATGACAATGAAACCTAGCAATTTTCCTGAACGAACACCAAAAGTACACTTATTTGGATTCAAGCGGAGATGATACTTCCTAAAATGCTGAAACAATTTCAACAAATCTTCTATATTCCCTTCCTCTATTTGGGATTTGGCGATCATATCATCAACATATACTTCAATTTCTTTATACATCAGATCATGGAATAGGGTTGTGATATCCCTCTGGTACGTTGTATCAGCGTTCTTCAACCCGAAGGGCATCACTCTGTAATAGAATGTTCCCCAGGGTGTGATAAACATTGTTTTTTTCCATGTCCTCAAGTGCCATTCTAATTTGATTGTATCCGTAAAATCCATCCATAAATGAGAACACTTTGAATTTTTTTTATACTATCCACCAACATATCAATATGCAATAATGGAAAGTCATCTTTCGGACTTGCTTTATTTAAATCTCTATAAACAACGCACATGCGGACTTTTCCGTCTTTCTTTGGTACTGGAACAATATTGGTAATCCACTAAGGGTACACTGATGTTACAAGAAAACTGGCATCAATCTGCTTCAAAACCTATTCTTTAATCTTCAATGCCATGTCAAGATGAGTTCTTCGTATCTTTTTCTTGATTGGCGGGTGTTCGGGCTTTAGCGGTAAATAATGCTCCACAATGACGATATTCAAACTAGGGATATATTGATAAGACCAAGAGAAGATATCTGCATACTCTCTCAGCAATTCAATCATCGTGCTCTTCACATCAGGATGAAGTTGTGCCCCAATCTTGACTTCTTTTGGATCTTCCTCTGAACCCAAATTAATTGTCTCCAACGGCTCCTTATATGGTTGAATGGTATTTTCCTCACGCTCAAGCAACCACGAAACCTCTTATGGGATTTCATCATATTCTTCTTCTTCAGCCACATACACAGGATATTCAAAGTTGGGAGAGGGTGCAGGGTCATTGCACTCAATGGGTTTTTTAATTATTCTGCACATATGATTTATGACTGATTTTAGAAACTGACACATGTAACAAGTGATTATGCAGTTTTATTTACAATTATCATTTATTTTGAAAGGTTTTTTTTCTGATTACCATTTTCCAAGAAAAAGCATAAAATAAAGACACAATTATAGAAGTCAAAAATAACTTTTATTAATGATCTTAAAAATCAAAACAAAAGATACACCCATACAATCATCACTTTCACCTTGGGCAGAGTGAAAGGTTTTTGAAAAGATAAACAAAACAAATTACTTTGAAATGTGAATGCAAGAAGCAACATCAACAGTGATCCAATTCTGGACTATGACTCCATGTGTCATGAAGTTTGGCATCTCTTTCTCGGGCTCATCTTCGAGGATAGCATTAATCCTTGGAGTTGTTGGATGAAGATAGCCAGCATTGTGAAAGATGTCTTAATATTTACTCAAAGAAGACATCGGCTTCACAACTTCTTTCTTCATGGAGAAACCTAAACCAGTGCCATTCATGTTCACGGGTGGATTATTAACTTTCCCACACACCTTTCTAGGGCATTTCTGCACTACCTACTGCGTATCCTTAAGTGAGGCGATAGAATCTTCATTATTCCTTATATTGTCAATAGATAAAGCTTGGAACTGAGTTCCAACAGCAGCTTCATCAGCTTCCACAACTCTGAAAGAGGACAAATGAGATATTAACAGAGCTTGCTCACCGTTCACAATGACCACCTTTCCATCACGAATAAATTTAAGCTTCTGGTGCAAGGTTAAAGTAAAAGCTCCTACTTCATGGATCCATGGTCGTCCCAATAAACAGATATAGGTGGGGACAATATCCATAACCTGGAAATTAATCTTGAATAAGTGTGGTCCTATGTGAATAGGAAAATCTACATCTCTGATGACAGACTTCCTCGAACCATAAAATGCTTTCACTATGATGCCACTTGGGTGCATAGGAGCCCCCTGGTACTTAAGCTTCATTAGTGCGCTTCTTGATATGAAATTCAAAGCAGACCCATTATCAATCAGCACATTGGATAAAGAGTCATTCTTATAATTCATGGAAATATAGAGAGCCATGTTATGGTTTCTTCCTTCATCAGGAAACTCGTCATCATAAAAGCTTAGATTATTACAAAATGTAATATTCCCCACAACACTGCTGAGCTGAGTCAGAGACATGTCACTCTCAACAAAATATTGATCCAACACTCTCATCAGAGATTCCCGATGAGCAGAAAAGTTCATGAGCAAAGCTAGAATGGAAATCTTAGATGGAGTTTGCAACAACTGATCTACAATATTGTAATCACTCATCTTGATGACTTTCAACAAGTTATCCACCTCCTTTTCCAAAGCGGCGCCACTAGATTCTCCCACCACTTTCTTAGGTTCAACATTCTCAAACATCTTCTTTCCAGAATTAACATCTCCTCGAAAAGTAGGGGTGAAGATTCGACCATTACGAGTTACTCGACTGGCTTCAGCAATATTCTTAACATAAGACAATGGTTGGATAGGAATTTCCAAACCATCTTCAAGGATAGTTGCATTGTACTTATAAGCACAACTTTATTTGATTCATATGGAACAGGACCAGACTGACAAATAACTATGGGAGCAATAGCAGGCTTACTGTGGTATTCAATTTCTACAGGAGCAGGAACACCAAAACATGGAAAAATGAAATTCACCCCTGCTTCCTCAAGAGACTTGGAATCATTGTTAAACAAAACATCCTTGTTCACAGACTCTGACTCATCAAAAGAAAAGCACTCATCAACATAAATATATTCATCATCAGACATGGCTTCAACAAGGTAGTCTTCAATCATATTAACTCTATAATCATCTTTGTTTCCTGTGATTCTGATGGTACCATTGTCTAGAAACAATTGAATACCTCTCCTTACCATGGAACAACCATAGGAATCCCTACAACAGACCTGACAAGATCCATAATGATGCACCTCATAACCCTCCATGTGACAAAATGTGGCATGCAACTGCACCAGATCATCACTCATGTAATTCACATGAAAAATCCATAATTCTCTGGGGGCAACTATAAACCATATTCACTCTTCTTCATACTCAGCCTTTATCCTGATTATATGGATAAGACCTTCATCCATCATTTCTTGAAGATTAGTTCTCACCTTATCACATCCGTGGATATCTGAACTGCAACCAACATGGTCATGCATATAATAACTGAACTCATAGAGATCAGCGTGCATCTTCACCAAATCACCTCTGACTAGGTTGATGTCAAAAATCCGGAAATCCCTAAGACAACCAGCAACCATATTTACAGCACTTCCACCTCCATGCTTGGCCAGTGGATTATCTTTCACATTGGGACCAACATCTTTAAAAGATAGGAGACATGATCTTACCATCTTCTGTACTTCAGACTTTAATGGATAGCAGTTTTCAATGTTATGCCCAGGGGCTCCTTGATGAAAAACACAAGTATGATCCTCCTTATAATACCATGGCAAAGGAGAAGGTATAGCAGGAGGAGGTCTAGTCTGAACAAATTTTTTTGAATCAAAGCCAGAAAAAGTTCTGCATAAATCGTCGGTATTAGATCAAAAGCTTTTCTCTTCTTCCCTTTCCCTTGATTACCTTGAGGAGGTGCTCTCTGATGAGTAATAGCAGTCAGGGCTACACTGATGACTAGAGTCACAAAAGTAACTTGTTGCTGGTACTGATGACGTCTTCTTGGAGGTCGAGACTTTCTTTCCTCAGCGAAAGCATTTGTTTCACTTTCCTTCTTCTTAGAAAACACATATGATGATTTTCTTGTTCCACTAGAACCTTCGTCTTTTGTCAGTTTTCCTTTCCTGACAGCTTCTTCTAGATGAACACCCATACTCACCATTTCAGTAAAATCACTCGATGCACTTACAACCATCCTTTCATAGTATAATGAACTAAGGGTTTTTAGGAATACCTTGGTCATTTCTTGTTCTCCCATCGAGGGTACTACTTGGGCAGCAACCTTGCGCCAACGCTGTGCATACTCTTTAAATGACTCTTTATCCTTCTAAGACATCGCCCTCAATTGATAGCGGTCAGGTACCATAAACATGTTGTACTTATACTGCTTGACAAAAGCTTCACCCAAGTCATTGAAGGTGCAGATGTTGCTACTGTCCAATCCCATGTACCATTTCAAAGCAACACCAGTTAAACTATCCTGGAAGAAATGAATAAACAAGCATTGGTTATCGGTATGAGGGGACATCTTTCTGATATACATCACTAGGTGGTCGCGGGAATAAGAGTTGCCATTATACTTCTCGAATTCTCGCACCTTAAACTTTGTTGGCACTTTTACATTAGGGACCAAACAGAGGTCACTAACATTCTGTCTGAATAACTCTTTCCCTCGGAGAGCTTTCACTTCTTTTTGCATCTCATTGAATTGATCCTGAAAGTCACCCAATTGGTCATAGAAGCCCAAACTTTCACTTGGTGGGGGGGCAGGATAATAAACCTCATTATGAATAACAAGAGCATTCACTGAAGGATGCGCAACATAACGAATCTCATTTTTAGAAGCAGGGGTAACGTGCACCATAGGAGGTGTAGGAATAGAAACAATTTGAGAAAATGGAGCAACTTGAGCATCAAGATTGTAACCCTTTGGCATGAAATTCTCAGGCATTCCCCATGGATAACCGCGAGGCATACAATGTTGAGCAATACTAATTAGAGTAACAGGAATGGGAACCGACTGAACTTCTGAAATAATAGTCGTTTGTTGTGGTTGAGCAACATGAGGAGACAGAGGAGGAGGAGGTGGCTGATTCTGAGCAACCACCAGAGATTCCACCAAAGCAGTCAGATTGGCTATACCAGCCCTTAAAGCAGTAACTTCTTCATGTAGCTCGCGATTCTCTTGTTCAAGATTCTCCACTTTCTTCCTAGAATTAGCCCGAGTATTGTAGCGATGAGGCAGCTTGCTAACTGAACGAAGTAGAGAAACATAGTAAGACACCTGGGTATGAACAAAAATGAAAAAATATGTGCAAAATGATGCATGATATGCAATGCATATGCTTTATTGTGACTATTCAAGGAACTCAAAGAATCATAAACAATTGCAAATATTAAAGTACTAACACATTCAGAAATACTTAAAATTATAATAACTTTGGAATGGATTACAACTTTTAGTACAAGTTTCAATAATCCTAAGTACAAGAGAATAAAGATGGAATCTAAAATCCTAAGGAGCCAAAGCTAATAAAGATCTATCCACACATTGGCTCTTTTCTTGGAGTCTCACAATTTGAGCCTTCAACTGCTTGTTCTCTTCTGCATACTTGTCGGCGACTTCTTTCAAACCACCAGAGTTAGAAAGTGAGCAACTAGGTCCAGGCCGAGATCTAGAGGAAAATAAATCCTCTTGCTTATCCATCATCTCCACAGCACGACTTTCAAGAATCTCAATAAAGTCATCCTTCTCTTTCAATTATGTTGAGTAGGACACCTCCAAAGTCTGGTACTTGTTCTTCCAATATTTCCTTCTCTTGTTGCATTCTAACCAGGGAAATCTGAAGTTCTTCCACATCATCTAAGATAGGTGAAGTAATCCTCATAAACATATCCGGTATAGGTTCTTCACGAGAATAAGGCATCTTCAACTAAATTTCCCTTGTTTGTACCCAATGGAGATGAGGTTCTAAAGAAACAGCTCCTCTTAGTCCCAAATCTTTTCTACTCTTCTTATAAATATGGAGCCAAGCCTTTTCAATCTATTTCTTAGCCTCCTTGTGATCTTCTCCTTCTTTGAGAAAGAAACCACTAAGATGAATGTTGTTTGGCTTATCTTTCATCGGATTTTCCAAGCTGACGACGTCCAAGAACAGGATTGTAGTTAATTCCTCCCTTTGTACCAAGAAGAGGCACATTTGGGAAACTACCATAGTTGTTAATAATCTCCACATCATAATAAGCTTGGTGATACCCATCAATGTCATAATGAGTGAGAGCCATGATCTTCGGGGCCCAACAAGGTTCCTTCTTGGTATCCCAAAAGGCATCAAACCTAGGTAAGTGAGAAATAAACCATTGATATAACAACGACGTGCAACAGATGATCATCCCTCCCTAATAGAAATTCTGAATATGGATGGAATAATAAGTATCTCCTAGCAGTGTAGGGAACGGATTCCAAATCGTAAAGATCCTAATGGCATTAACATCCACAAACTTGTTGACATTAGGAAACAAGAACAAACCATAGGCGAGCAAATCAAAGATATCCTCAAAAGCAATCGTACTCTTCAGCTTGGAAAAGTAATAAGCTTTATCCAATAGAAACTGAGCAGGTAAACCCCTAATTCCTCCTTTAGTATTCATAGTAGCATCAATATCAGACTTCTTCAAATGGGTCAAAACAGCAATCTCATGAGATTTAGGCTCTCCCTCTAATCTGTGAAAGGAACACGATCAGTAATAGGTAAGTCAAATATGTAAGAATACTCCTCCAATATGAGCATCAGCTGATAATCAGGAAAATTAAAACACCGGCACAACGAATCATAGAATTGGACCAATGTAGAAAGAATACCCTCCTTCATCTTGAGCTTCATAAGAGGTATGACAACTCCATACTTCTTCTGGAAATCTATAGAGCTCTTAATCTCAGGAATCAAACTCATCAGCTCCTCTATATTAGGATCTTTGAAATTGTACTTCCGAGTCTTTCTTCTTCCAAAATCCATGGTCAAAAGTACCTGAGATATCTACAATAGTCAACTTTAAGTTCCTTGAATCAACTGTTTTAAAGAATGCTCATGGGTGCATGAATGCATGATGCAACAATCACACACAAGATCACAAACATGGGGGTTCATAGGTTCGACATCACGAGTATAAAGTCAAAGGTACTACCCACAAGGTATGGACTAATAGTTTATCACCTGTCGAACAAGGTTCTAAAAGGTTCCCAGAGTCTATATCCATCCTTCAGATATTACCAATGTCCAGTTTAACTCGGTAATCAGTAATATTCTCAGGAAAAACTCGTATGAGTATAGTATTGCGTGACAACCACTTCCGAATTGCTCCGTCACAGTTTCCACACTACACCTAAAAGGCCAAGATGGGTTAAGGGTTCTACGGTCCTCAGCCTCAGCAGGCTCCCAGGTCGAAAGTAGCAACATCTTCCTGATTGCTCGGTAAATGAATACTATAGTCAAAGGGGCCTCCATTAAGTTGGGGATCTCATGTCTCCTTTTTTGGGATTCCTCCCTCAAATTTAACATGACTATACCACTGGTCCTATCTTAATTTTTCACAAGTCCGGGTAGAGGAGTTATGAGAAATCACCAAGCACCCTAAAAACTAGGAAAATCCAGACAAACATATATACAACACATAATATACAACAGATAATAGCACATACACAAACAAAAAAAGATAGGCTCAACCCACTTAGAGAAATTTCATTTTCCCCAATGAAGTTGCCATTTTTCCGTAGTGGTAGAAATGTTGAGACTAAGCCATTGGATTGACTTAACTTGCACAGATCAAATAAAAATCGCCACCACACTTTATTTTTTCCAGAAGAATGGGAAAAGAGAGAATCACCCAAAAAAAAGGGGTAGATAATCAAGGTACGAGGGTTGGTTATGCAAAGGGAAGGTATTAGCACCCTAAACATCTACGGTACTCCGCAAGAACCTCTTTGAAAATTTACGTATTTGGGTATAATATTTGTATATAAAAACAGATGGTAGAGATGAGAAAAGAAGTATTATTTATAATTTTTGCACCCGCCGCGGTTGCAAACCTTTAGTTCCTACGTACCATATTTCGTGCAATAGGGGATCAGGGTACTTGTAGTTCACCTTAAAAATTTTAAAACACAATGTGTCTTGGTTAATTTTAAGAGAAGAGACGTCATCATCATATCCGAGTGGAACACATACTTACTTCCCACAATTATGAGAGAGGAGAATTTACATCATCTCAAAGTGGAGGATATAGCTTGGATTTTAAAATCAACAAAGCCTCGCTCAACACCCAAGTGGAAAATATCTCACTTCATTATATATCATAGAAGTATAGTAGCTCGCATCACTACAAGAATTGACAAGATTCTAATCTTTTGAGAAAAGTTTTAAAGTAAAAAAGCTAAAGTGGAAAAATGGTTTAAATGAGATTGATTGACTTTTAGTATTCTCACAAAAAATGTTAAAGTATGGTTAAGTTGATTAATGTTTGATTAAAAAATATTTTGAAATGCATGGACCTAAGTCCAAGTTTATTGTGAAAGCGGTTCGAGTTAGAAAATAAGAAGAGTTTTGAAAAGGAGGGAGAAGATATTTGAAATTAAAGAAAATGGGAGGAGATGAAGGGACTATCCTAAAGCATTAGGTAAAAGATAGGAAAAAGAGTCGTCTAACCAACAAGAAGCCAATACTTGACACAAAGAGTCAATATAGAATTCTCATCCTTTGGATTGAAACCAAGAAAGCAAAGATAGTAAACCTCTTAAGAATACTAAGCTTCAGATGCATTAAGTCTTCACAAAAATTGGGCAGAGTAAGTGCTATATAAAGAGGAATTCTCAATCACAGACAAAATAGATAAATAGAATAACCCGCACAAATAGAAAAACAACCCAACATCTTAGGGTAAACCCCAAGAACTCCAGACAAAATAACAAACAAAGTCACATGGTTCTAAGGGTATCAAGGTTTCTAATCCTAAGTCCAAGAGGTCCACAACTCCATAAATCCAAGGTTAGTAACCAAATAGTCCATGAAATCTTAAGGTTTTTTATTAGTGTTCAAGTTGATTATTAAGTGTCTTCAAAAAGAAAATGAAAAGCTCAAGTGAGCAAAACAAAAATGACATAAAGATAAATGCTCAAGTGAGCAAAGATAAAAATAGTATGAAATGTAAATGCTAAAATAAATGGTACGTAAAAGTAAAGGCATAAAATAAAAGCAAAAAGTAAAAGCACAAAGTAAAAATCAATTGTTAGTGAATTAGAAATTAGAGGTTAGTTGAATGACCATCTTGAAACTTGCATTTGAAAACTCATTAGAAGATTGATAAAATCAAAGCTTCTCAACAACAAGTTTCATTTTCTTTTTTTCAAGTATATCATTCATTTCAAGTGTTCAAGGTAACAACATATGATCAACGATGTTTAAACGATTCACTTAGACCAAATTTTTTGAAGATTCATTAGAGGATTGATAAGATCAAAGCCTCCTAATAATGAACTCCAAGGTTATTGGATCAAATGTTTCAAATTAAACATACTTGGGCTTGCAAACATATATTTGGGTCACGAATGACATTTCTTGAATTGGGACAAATGTAGTGATATGTTACGCAATCGTAAGTGGAATTATGTAGAAGTCACGCCTATTTTGAGGTTGGCCAATAGCAATGTATGTACTACACAAGTTTTGAGATGTGATAAAAACCACACTCATGAAATTTATAGCACAAGAAACGTCAAAAAGAAATAAGATGGACAAAAAATATTTGAACCAAAGAATTTAATCAAACTATCATTAAAACCATTCATCCATTTTGGTAGAGTTAAACTCAACACCCAAGATCCAATGATGTTAATGAAGCTCATGATTAAAAATCACATAGTTCAAGATCAGCCAGAATATATACAAAAACAAAATTCCCTTTAATAAGCAAAATAGAATGAGAAAATTAATTTTAAATTGTTTTTTTAAGTGAAAATAAAAGGAAAAATAAAAATATATATTCAAAACATAAAATAAAAATTAAAAGAAACCATAGAAAAGTCAGGGATGATCTCAAGTATTTTTACAAAAAATTTGGTAATTTTTCAAAACAGAAAAGTATTTTTAAATTATTTAAAATCACTCAAGTAATTAAAAAATGATTAAAAATAGTTAAAATCAGAATAAAATTCTAGAAAAATTTTAGAAAGTCAAAAATAAAGAAATTGATTTTTATGAATTTTTCAGAATTTAAAAATAACAAAAAAAAGTATTTTTAAACAATTAAAAATAAGTCAAAACAAAAGAAAAATCATAAAAAAATATCAAATCTGAAAATAAAATTGTGAAAAAATAAAAATAAAAAAGATGATATTCAAAAATATTTGTATAAATGTTTTCATAATTTTTTGTTCAGAAATGAATTTTTTATGATTTTTGAAGTTCAAAACAATTAAATAAAAAATTTGAAAATAAAAATGAAGCCAAAAAAATGTGGACCATCAGATCAATGTCAAAACGTGTTAGTAAGTAGATCCAAGAGATCTGGAACATTGTGCATGATATGATCATCTTTGGAAGTCACACCAAATCATTTTTTAATAATTAAAAGTAACTAAAAATCTGGCAAGTTGGATGGAGTCTAACTAATGAAAGTAATCAGATCCAAGGGCACTCAAAACGTGCGTATGGTAAGGCAAGCACACTAGATAGAATTTTAAAAAAAATACATGTCACGCTATCATTGGTTGAAGAATGACACATATGTCGTCTTCAACCTCCAAACGCCCTAGATTGGAGTTCCACAAACTGTAAAATTAGCAAACCAGACCGGTACCATTAGATTCTTCTCTTCAAGACGATTCTAATGGTACCCTCGCGCCAAATTTATATAAGTTGAGCAAGGCTCGATTTGAAGAAAAAAACAGAACAAATAGCGAGCACGAAATTCTGGAATATACCACTCAAATCTCAATGAAACCACAAATTGTAAAAACGTGAGAATTAGAACGATGAGGAGAGTAGATTAGGCCTCTATTTGGATTGATTTGGTTAAGGAATCTACCTGAACGAAGTAGTAGAAATTGCTCTGAAACTGGACTTCTGTAGCTCGATTCTATGTATAATTCTTCTTGCTAAGGATCTGGTTAGCTTCAATGAATGCCAAGGAAGCTAACTGAATGGAAGTTTTTGTGAATTAAGGTGAGAAAATAAAAAAAATAAAAATCAAGCTCAAGAGTTCGTGTGGGATCTTGGCAGAGTGGTTTTGGATATCCAAGCTTGAGAAAATGAGAGGAGTGAGGTCCTCTATTTATAGGAAAGTGAATGGTGCAAAGAATTGAGAGAAAAGGTGAGGTTTGGAGGGAAAATGAGTGAAGCCCGAAAATGGAAAAAGCACGACTCTAATTCACATAAAACATCCAATTCTTGCATTTTGATGCTTCACCAAGTCTGAGCAAGTTTATTAATCATGTTTAGATAAAAAATGTGTGCAAAACTGGTGATTAGAAGGCAAATTATGGATTTCAAACTCTGACTTTGGAGAAAAACTCAGTTTCAAGCAGTTGAATTTGAACTCATGGTGTGTACAATTTAAGAAGCTTTATAAGATGATTCTTGATGCATTAGAAAGATTATGTAACACTTTTCACAATATGCTAATAAAGACCTCATTTGGATGCTTGAGCTAGAAGTTATGTTCAGTCAAAATCAAGAAAAATATGATGACTTTTATACTTAGAAAAAATTCTAAGTTTCTTCTTCAAAAATGACCTATAATTTTTTTATTCCAAACAAGGCCTTCCTCTAAAATATTGATTTTCTCAATGATGCTATCATGAAGTAGACTTCCCAAAGGGCATTGTGAAACTCGTGTCACTTAAAAACACCAAGTATTGAAAAAGTTATGGCCTTGTTAAATTGATGAAACTCCATGAAGTGACCTATAATATTTTGAACTTAGAGAATCTTCCCATGATTTTTAATCTTTGGACCAAAAAGAGAGTTAAAATTAACATTCTTAAGATCAAGGTGAATAAAGAATGAGCTCGAGATGATAAAAACTGACCAAGTTATGATCCTTTGAAGTCACATAAAAGAATTTGATGGCATATCTAGAGGACTTGTAATCTTTCTCAATCATTTAATGATCTTACATACAAAATTTTCTTGAAAATCTTGAAGTGATTTGTTAATAACCCTTTAAAGAGAAACATATCTTTGGAATCACTCAAAAATCTCAAAAGATGAACAAGATATAGACCTTAGAAGTTCAAAACCCTAACTCCTAAAGCATCAAAATGACTTGGAAACCCTTTCAACTTTTGACAATCTTTCTTGCAAAAATTCTTTTTCCTTGTGAAGAGACGTTGTTGTAAATGATAATATGAACTCATGGAAATAAAAATCACTTCCAAATGTTGAGAATTGATAGAGTTATTCACTTGTAGTCAAGGAATCAAGAACTTGTCCAATTAGGTCAAACTTCTTGAATCAATCTTGCATCTTTTTGCTTCCTTCGGCAAATAGAAGCATGATGAATCATAGTAGGCCCTGTCATAACATTGTCTTAGATCACACTAAAATATGAAGCTTAAATATCAATGAAGCTTTGTTTAAGAAGGCATGGAAATAAACTCATGAACATATGAATCAACCTGATGAAATATGTTGTGCCATCACCTATAATGCCAACATCCATAGAGCAAATATACATACATTGTATTTGTTAGTTAAAAGTCAATCAATCATAAAAAGATACATGTATCAAACCATACAAATCAGGGTGCTTGGTGATCCCTTATGAACAAACCTAAAGATAGGAAGAAGAAACAAACCCTAGTGTGTGATCTTGATATGATTGGGTTGACATTGAAATGATGAGATATCTTAGGGGAAAAAATTGGGGTATAACACTATTGGGGGTGTAAAACAGAATGTTGGGAGTGTTGAACTTAGGAGGGGCAAGTTAAGATGTTGAACTGGGCCCAAACGCAGGGGGTGCATATTATAATTGGGGAAGTAATATTGGCTAATATGTGAGGAGGGTATGTGGTGTTATGATGGTCACGTAGTCTAGAGCTTTTGATTGTAATCAAAGGTTTCCCAAGTGTCAATCCTTGGGCATTGATTAGAAGTATTACCAATGAACGACTGAGATCTAAGTTTGACGGAGGGAATAGGGTACGCGTGGAACATAAGGATCAAAAGGGTTATATATTCGTTTCCCTTTCATTTATTTCATTTTTTCGCTCCCATATCTCTCTCTAATGCAAAATCAAACAAAAAATTCTAGCATTCTAGAGAGGGATGCTCTCGCCTCTCTCTAGAAAGGCGATCACCAGAAATCTCCTCGCCCTAGGCGCCGCCGACCGAAAATCCCTTCTATCGGTGGTTGCTCTAGGGAACCACCAACTTCATCCAAAAAACACCACTTCCCTTTGCCACCTTCATCCAAACCTAACCCAGATCCTTGAAGATCTTCATCCAACCCAAGAACTGTAACCATATATTCACCAAAACCCCATGAAGCTCAAGAACCCTAGGGTTCTGGGATAAACCCTAACCCTAAGTAGGAAGAACCCTAACCTTAAATCAAACCCAGAAAAACCCCAATTCAAACTAAAATCACACGATTAAACACCAATTACAACAATCAATCGAGTCCTAAAAGTTAAGTATTGAGAGTTACCTCTATCTCAATGTTTTCTCCTTTTGATTCTTCGATACGTCATTTAATCTTTGTCGTCCTTGATTTTAAAGGTATTGATGGCGCAAAGACGATCTTAGTGGATGAAGTCTTGAAGATGGCGGAGGCACCACAAATCTAGGGTTTCAGAAATTGAAATTCAAATCTCAACTTTTCTTCTCCTTTCGTTCTTCGTCTGTCACAAATTTCCTCTTTTTTTAGATTCTCTAGGTTTTTATAGTGTAGATTAGAGAATTTATTAGGAAGTTTTTATTTTGATTTTACGTTATTTTTTAGATTGATTGAAGATTAGGGTATATTTAAGTTATATTTAGAAATTAGAGATTGCAATTGGAATTGATTTGATTTGTAGTCGATTATGTAACTTCTGATTTCTTGTATCTGGATGATTTTGTGCGATTATAGATTGTAAAATGTATAAATTTTTTATACAATTTGATTCTATTAGTATTGATCTTGTATATTAATGTTTGTGTTTTGGACTCTGGTTGTTCTGGGCTTGCGTTGTGAAGAAGAGAATGAATAGGGCGCCACAAATGAGATTAGGGTTTCGTTCCTTTTCAGTTGACTTGGTCAACAAACTAATAATAATAAAAATAAAAAAATAAATGTTAATAATAATATCAATAATAATACTAATAGATATAATAAAAATTGAATTTTTGTAATAAATAAACAAAATTTAAATGAATGTTGTCTTTAGTCAACAAAAAAACTGTTATGATGGGCTTCGAAAAAATAAACTGATATGGGCCTGCAATTATTCAAAAAACACATTCTCTTCTTATACCCTAATGGGCCAATAGAACTTAAATGGTCCATTGTAAAAAAATGGGGAAAAAACACCCCTACTTTGTTATAAAACATGAGTAAAAATCTTTATGGGCCATCAAATTTTGATGGTCCATTAAGGCAATACACCTCTCTCTCATGAATTTTAAACAGATCTCCCAAAACTCCAATGATCCCATACACCCCTACATAGCCAAAAATATACCCCTCTTGTATTTAAACAGGGCTTCTAAAATACTCTTATGGGCCATCAGATTTTGATGGTCCATACACCCCCCTTATCAATATTTAAATCCCACGTTTATAACAAATAACTAATTAAAGACTACAAATTAAAATAAAATGAACATTTGAACTTGAGTGGGGCAAATTTGGAGTATGACAACTGTTGAAACTTAATGTTGATGTATTGTTTAATAGGCTCAAAGATTGTATATTAGCTAATACAACATATCTCTCTTTGTTGACTCTGACATTAGTTGTGATGAGAGCAACAAGTGGGAATATTAATAATTGATTAGAATTGTATATTATTGGTCAAGGGTGTTACATAAGAACAGGTCAATAAAGTCTAACCCTAACAAAGTTTTCTTGGTGATGAAACATTGAACGTTTATTTTTTGTTATTTTATTTTCCAAGTATTCACCAAACAATTAATATTTCTATAAAATAAACTTAAAGGAATATAAACTATTGAAAGGTATTTGAAACATAACTAGAACCTATGGAGGTGATAAAATTGCACTTTTTATATGCACTAGACCAAAAACGGTGCAGTTGTCGGGGGGACTCGCCTTAGTTTTTAAAGGCATTTCCATAGTTTTTAGAATTAAATATACAAATCCCCCTGTAATGTTAGCGAGTTTTATTTTTATCCCCTAGTAATGTTTTTTTTAATCCCCCTTATCTTATCCAGATTCCAGCAGAATGCCCCCAAATGCCACATGTCTTAAAAGATTCGCTTTAAATACTTATGTGGCACGGTCTAGGTGGATTTCTATTTATTTATTGAATTAGTGATATGGCGTTTATTGCTCTAGCTTTAATATGAAAGTATATAAAATATCTCCAAAAATTGGGGTTCCAATGGGATTAGAACCCAAGAACACTTGCATATTGTGCACACCTCATTACCACTCAGCTAACTGCTTCTTGTTTAACATATTTACCCCAAAATCAATTAATATAAAAGCAAATTAATAATAACAACAGTCTAAAATCCCATCTGCATCTTCTTTCCTAATTTTATCCCTTTGTACACGACACTTCTCTCAATTTTTTTTTAATCTCAGCATGTTGTTATTATTGTTCATCTGTTGAAAGACTTTAGCGGTGTTATTATTGTTCATCTGCATCACCCATGTAGAATCTCAGCATGTTGTTGCTTCCACTTGATCCACCTTCGATGCTAACGGTGTTGTTGTTAATCTTTCTTGACTCAAATCCTGTTACTTATTTCTCGTGTTTAATGGTAGAATCAGAAGATGAAGATGAAAAATAATAAGATGAAGAGTTGAATTGGAAGGGTTTTGGAATGTAACGAAATCGGTGAAGATGCAGTCACTAACTTTGTTGAATATATTTATAACTAACTAGCCACTTACAAGTTTAAATGACCACTTACAAGTTATATGCACCCATGTTGCTACTAGCATTTTTTAACTACTAGTCCTGTTCTTTTGAGATTTCAGCTTACTTTGGACTTTTTGCGAGACCGGCTTGTCGAAGTCCATATGGAGCATGTTGACAGAGATTGCAAATTAAAGCCCGAAATTTTTATAAAGACAAAATTTAATTTAGTTGTGTTATACATTTCGTGTGAAGGTTGTGAAATATTTGAGATTGTAATTTAACAATTTTGTTAGTATTTGTTGTATAGTTATCAGAGGTTCAACATAACCCAGGATTTTTCCAACATTTTCCCTATATTTGTTTACTTCGTAATTTTGTTTGATTTCTAATATGCTTCATATATTTTATGACTAATTCTGGGAATATATCGAAAATAACGGATTTAAGTGAAGGCTAGGGTTTTCAAATTGGGGAAGAAGATATAGATGGGATTTTGGGTTGTTGTTATTATTAATTGGCTTTTATATTAATAGATTTTGGGGTAAATATGTTTGACAAGAAACACTTAGCTGAGTGGTAATGAGGTGTGTACCACATGTAAGTGTTCTTGGGTTGGAATCCCATTAGGATCCTAATTTTTTGAGATATTTTATATGCTTTCATTTTAAAGATAAAGCAAAAAACTCCATGTCACTAATTCAATAAATAAAAATTAAAAAAAATCCACCTAGACTATGCCACATAAGTATTTGAAGTGAATCTTTTAAGACATGTGACATTTGGGGGACATTCTAACGGAATCTAGATAAGGGATGGATTAAAAAACACTTTATCAGGGGCTAAAAACAAAACTCGCTAACCCATTACAGAGGGGATTTGTATATTTAATCCTAGTTTTTATCATTTTAAGTTTTCTATTTATATCTGTTAATATTTATGCATAAATTTTTATAGTGACAAACCTATTAGTCGTGTTAGCTAGTTATGTTATTATGTGTTTATGCGAGGTAAGGATCAGGCATACCACCTTCTACCAATCCTGAAATCGAAAGATCTGTACATATAATCAACAGTAAGAACAAAAAGAAAAAATTGCAAGCTAAGTTGCAAGATCTAGAAGAATCTCATGTTTCAAAACAAGAAATCATGGATGATCTGGATGACAATGATAATCAAGACAACAATAATAACAATAATGAAAACAATGGAAACAATGTTGGTGGCATGACATACCACAACAAAGTGAGACATATGGCACACATAACTAGACCATAAAGGATTGTCTGTCAAACTCAGATGAAAATGGGATTGTTACAAATTCTTTATGTTAACCCTTTTGTAAGGTTATACCAAGAGGACCCGTATACACACCTCATAAATCTCTAAGATTTTTGGGATCCCAGGAGATCAAATAACTGAGGAAAAAGTGGTATTCTTGAGATTCTTTCCAAATTCATTGATTAGAAAAGAAAATAAATGGTATATAAACCAACCAAACATCAATGATGACAAATTGGGATTGTTGGAGAAAAATTTCTTGAACAAATTCTTTCCTCACAAAAGATTCATGGAAGAAAAGAAAACCATTATGGTGTTCTCCCAAAGTGCAACTAGAACTCTTTATGAAGCATGGGAAAGGTAAAAATCCATGCTAAGGAGATGTACAAACCATAGTTTTGATGATCTTACACATATCCACATCTTCCAATATATATTACAACAACAACCAAGTTGTTGCTAGATGCTATTGTTGGGGGTTCTCTTATGTGAAAAACCACAGAAGATGTAATTGTAATTATTGAAAGAATGACGCTCATTGATCATCAAGGATAACATAATAGAAACCATTCTTAAGGAAAGAATGGCGTCAGAGAGCTGAATACCAATGGTGTAATTCTAGCACCAAAAAAATTGTTGATGCAAATATTGGATGAGATGGCAAAGCATTTGTCTAAACATCCACAACAATTGAAATAAATGCATGAATCTCCACAACAAAGGAAGATTGCATTTTGAAAATTATACAACAATGATCATCCAACTGGATTTTCCCCCCAACTGATGCAAAAGTGAATTATGTAGGGAATCAACCAAGGTCTGGACAATATCCAATCAACAACTTTCCAAGGAGTAATAGTTTCAATCAAGGATGATGATTTTAAGTTGGATCATCAAATAGATAATCCTTTAATCATTATACACAAGTACCTCTACAACAATAATAAGCAACAAAGTTGGAGGAAACACTCAATTTGTTTATGTAGGTGTCTATAGCCAGCCACAAAACACTAAAGCCTCCATAAGAAACCTTGAGACACAAGTTGGTCAATTAGCAAAACAATTGGTTGACCGACAAAATGGAACATTCAATGCCAATGCATAGACGAATTTAAAAGAGCATAGTAGTGCAGTTGGTGATAAAATCATTGTTGTTACATCCAAGTAAGAGGAAGCAGAAATCCCCGAGGAAGAAAAGTCGTACGAGGAAAGCTTTGAGATTACTCAACAAAATCTACCCTAAAAGAAACCATATCCTAGTATACTCATATTCACTATATACATTGGTGATATGGAAATTGGAAATGCGCTCATTGGCTTAGGTACAAGTGTGAACATAATACCATTTTTAGTGGTACAAAAAATAGGCGACCTCAAAATAGAGTCAAATGTAATAACACTATATATGACAAACAAAACATGCAGGGAACATGTGGGAGTGATTAAATATATTCTACTCAAGATTGACAAGTTCTCATTTCCTATAGATTTTATGGTATTGGATATTAAGGCCGACCTAAAAATACCACTCATTCTGGGACGACCATTCATGAAAACCGCAAGAATGTTGGTGGATATGAACACATGTCAAGTTAAGTTCAAAATCAAAAACCATGAGATATGTTTTAAGATAATAGGTATTATATGACAATGACAACCCTTAAGCTACAGACATTATACAAACATTATACAAGCTCTTGTTGGGAGGAAATTCAGTCAATTTTACAGTTTTTCTAGTTAGTATTTTAATTTATCAAAAATCACAATATGAAAGGTATCTCGCTAAGAAAACAATGGAACATGCCAGTGCTTGCTTAGCAAGCCAAGTGTAGAGAACATACTACTTCTCTCTTAGGTAGAGATAAATTCTCTTAATGAAAAGGTGGTGAGAAGCATTAATTTTTAAGTTCATAAAAATTAAAACACTCGTCATGACACTCTAGCACTATTTGCATGGCTTTTGTCACAAAGTTTTAGTGCTTAGGTGCCAAGGAAAATTTTGAGCAAGAAAATCACTTGAATCCAATTTGCACACATTTAATCAAACAAATACTTGGGAAATTATTCTTCAAGCACCAAAGGAAAAATATGTATGACATTGTATCTACATTCTTTGCATGCACACTTGTATATATACATGTCACTTGATTCACATGTTCTTGTTAGAAATCTTCAATGCATGTTATGAAAATAAATGTTAGATAGGAAAATATAACATGCATGAGTATCTAAACCATTCTTATATACTAGAAAATGCTTCTTTTAAAAAGGTTATGCGCTAAGCGGACTACAAGCCTCGTTTATCCAAATTATGTCGATTTTGCACTAAATGAATTATAAGCTTTGTTAGAGAGAAAACTTCAGAGCATAGTATCTAACTCTGTTAATGAGAGGAATATCTCAACCATTAAGCTATCTAAAAAAAACCATCAAAATATATGTTTTTTAATGTTACATATGGCTCCCAAGAAATCAATTATTTGTAGAAAAAAGGCAATCACAATTGAATCGTTGCAAGTATCGTATGATCGTAAAAAGTTCAAGAGCCATGATCATGAGGAAGTTTACAACCAACTAAGTTGTACATAGCCAATAGTGGAAATAAATATGCAATTGGAAGACCCGAGGGAGTTTTCAATATTTTTACTAGAACTTAATTAGTGAGCATGAAATGTATTGGTAGACCCTCGTGAAGAAATTAATCTTCATATCATCAAAGAATTCTAAAACAATGCTAAACATTCTGATGATGATACCATGATATTAAGGGTATCTTGGGTCATATGAGGTAGACCCTTTTCCAAGAGCAGTTGTGAGAAATAACTAGGATTATGATAGGATATCCTCCATTATATGTATTGGATTTGAAACCTATGAAGTAGGAAGATCGACCTAACCTATACAATTCAAAAGGACCAACCTCACCATGATAACCTTTATCTTGTCCAATGTCATCCCTAAACTCAACACTTCTTAAACAACTCTCCAATCAGCTAAATGTATCCGGTACATTTTGACCAACCATGATATAGATATATAAAAGTCACATCATATAGAATTGTGGAGATTATGAACTTAATTTCAAAACCTCATTTAGCCTTCCCGGAATTGATTAAAATCTACAGAATTATTTTACTCATATTTGAGATATTAAATATGTATTCCACATGGATTTAATTTCCATTCAAGATGCTAGACGACTACAATGTATCTAGAGGAGGGTAAATAGATATCCAATTAAAATTTCTAGAAAAATTCTGGTTTTGAAAACTTTATTTAACAAAGAGTTGGAGCAGAAGATTTTCAAAATAAGTGGTATATACAAACCGTTGAAACTCGGATATACAAATATAATAAATTGAATATAGAATGAAATTGATAATTGGAATTAATAGCTTCAATCACTTAAAAACTTATTTAACGTTTATAGCAAGTTACTAGTAATGTTATTTCCAATGACAATTTATCAAAAGAGCTTAACAAAATAGTTTGTCGAACACTTGATGTGCAATTGAGTTTTCATAATTTTCCTTTAAGTTTTGTTGATACAAAAAGAACTTATAATCAAAAGTGATTATAAGAAATATCAACACTTGATTCAAATAAAAAACAGTCCAGAAAATTTCTTACAAATTAATTGATAACACAATGCTATTAGAAAAATTGATTGATGAAAATTAAAGCAAGTAAAAGCAATAAGAAAAGTGACACAAGTATTTTTCTTCAAAGTTTCCCACTTTCATCCTCGCATGTGGGTATGTATGTGTCTAATTCTAATGGAATTACGATAATTCTTACTATGCAAAAAGTTTGATACAAGAGAAGTGTTCCAAGAGCAACTCCACAAACCCTAATGTTTGTTGTTGATTTAACCCATTCTCTTTCTTTAATCTTGAGAAAGACCAAGACACAATAGCTACCAATTAGTTATTTGGATCTTGCTACTCTTTTGCGTACTTTATCTCCAAAGCTTCCCCGCACCATCAATTTCAACTATTACAATACAAGACTTCAATTTAATTCACCGTTCTCTCACTACTTCCTTTGTATTCTTTATCTCCAAAGGATACTTTGTGTTCTTTATCTCCAAAGGGCTTCACTTGGCCGCAATCGTCTCTTGAATGTCTTACACAAAAACCTCAAAATCAATCAATGATCTTGGAGGACAAACCCGCAGTTTTTCCGAATGAAGACTCCTGCGAATCTCAACCCAATATTCTTGGCTACACAAGAACCTAATAAGACGTTATTGAACCTCCTCTAGATGGCACCCCAACAAAAGATAATTACAATGGTTTGTTAGTGTGTATGCATAGGTTAGAGGTTGAAGATGAAGAGCAAATGCAGGATATTTTTATGGTATCATCAAGTTGGAATGATGCATAAATAATTTATTTATAGTTTTGGAAGTTTAGGGCAAAAAGGAGATTTTCAAAATTAAAAATATTTAAAAAATTGACCAAAACAATCAGTATGTGTCGACCTAAAAATCGAATATGCCGACACATACATTAAGTTTAAGCTGTATGTGTCGACCAGAATAAATATATGTGTCGACTGAAATAAGTCAACGGCTACAAGCTTTAAAACAACAGTAAATGCGTCGACCTGAAATTCATATGTGTCGACACATAAAATAAGAATTTCTGCAATTTCAGCAATGCTTCAATATGTGTTGACATGTATAATGCATGTGTCAATCTGAACCTTCTAGAGGCTACAGGCTTCAAAACTAAGTAGCATGTGTCGATCTAAAAATCGTATGTATCGACACATGCAACGAAAATTTATGCAGAAACTTGTTTTTCATGAGTTGGATCAATTTCGAAATGGTTTTTAATGGTTCCTAAGACCCCTAATGCAAAGGAGTGCCACAAGATATAGAGATACCGTCCAATATACAGAAATGCTAGCTTTTCCAGTTTTGATATCATGCAAAACATCTAATGACGAAGTTGTACTCACACAAGATTCTATGAGTAGATTAGAACCACCATTTTAGGAAAATCATTCTCCATACAACCATCTACTTGCAGTAGAGGAGTTCGATGATGATTTTAAGTGGCCTATGAATAGGCCATATTATCCATAAAATCTTAGAGGTGTGGAAAGTGGAAAGTGGAAAAGAAGCAACGATAAGGGTGGGGTTGAGTAAGAGGAATATGAGGAGTAAGAGGAAAGAGAAAATAATGAAGATGAAGAATGGGTTGACTGTGAAGAAGAAGAAGAAGAAAAAGAGTAGGAGGAGGAGGAGGATCTATATGAATATGATGATTAAGTTGTTATTGCAACCTACTACCATCATTGTGAAATATCTACCTTTTATTTGTTGTTCTTATGGTGAACAATTTGTGTGTTTGTAGAAAGTTTTTAGGTATAAGATTAACGAATTTCCTGAGGCAAGTTGATTTTTGAACACGAGCATGTCCAAAATCCAATAACACTTAAGTATTTTTCCAGACTTAATGCATGTGTGATCTTTTGAATGTATGTGAGATTAAAACCAATAGGGTACAAAAGTTTTGTAGAAGTTAGATAAGCAATCTTTGGTGCTTGCTTAGCTAGCCTTGATGCCCATTGGTGGCTAAGGGATCCTTTTTTGTCGCTTACCGAAGCCTAATGGTCATTGGGGGATTTTTTACTTGATCAGAAAAATAGCAAGTGTAATATTTTGCCTCTATAGTAATAATGAGGAAATTCCCTAATTGTCGATCTCAAGGACTACGTACAAATATCGAGTTCAAACTGTTGTTTAATTAAACAAAAACTATCGTTTGGATTTGATGACTTATTTGTAAAATTACTGACAAATAAAAATAAATAGGAAATCATATTGGATTTGATAAATAGGAGTAACATGCTAGAGAAGGTGTGTGATTCATTCCTATAACAACTTTAAATTAACTTTACAATAAACATATTTTACACAATCAATTACCGATTCTTAAGGGTATTTACTTCTAAGTTCTAAGAGAGGAAACCTTCAATCATTCATCTTAAGCGCTATGTTCATAGAAACTTACCAATGACATTAAGCATTATTAAATCAATAATAATCTGGTTACTATAGGGTATTCCTAGTCCTAGGTAATATCTACTATAGCATAATCTCACAAAAGCATTAACAACGGCGGTCCAACCTAATTGTTAACCGTAAGTCAAACCATGTTTGTCCGACAGAGAAGGCATTAGAAACATTATGAGATTAAATTAATGATGAAAAATAATATTGTTATTGCAATAAGAAGTTCAAATCCATTACAAGAATCAAATCAAGGACACCCCCTAGACATTGGGGTTTAGCTACTCATAATATTCAAGGAAAACAAAAGATGAATTGTAGATATTACAAGTATTGGGGAGAAATTTGATCTTCAATCGCTTTTGTTCATGAAAATCTCCTTCACTCTGAAACTTTTGTCTTCTCCAATATTTTATCGTGTAATTCTTTGCTTGCCAAAAAAAGTCCCTTAATCCTTCTCAAAATGTCGCTTAAAAAGAAAAGATCCACTGAAATCGGTTGGAAATACCCAAACCACCCTTACAGACATAAACTTGAGAAAAGTAAGAGAAAATACTGAAATCAGCGTCACAAGACGACATTGGTCGTGTTACCGGATACGGGTGCCCGTAGTAGACCCTTGAGATTTTGGAAATTCATGATGTCAGGCTGACACGATCAGTGTTAGCTGTTACGGGTGGCCGTAGAAGACCCCTGAAATTTTGGAAATTTATGCTGTCAGACTAACACGGCTAGTGTCAGCTGCTACGGGAGGCTGTAGCAGACCTCCTGGAGCATGCATAAAACTTTTCTGAATTCTCACAATTTTTCTTGGTTTTCACTCTGGTCCTTCTTGAATATCTATTTGAACCTGAGAACATTAAAGAGACACAACAAAAGTATAAAATACAGAAAAGAGAAATAAAGAACTTGAAAACAACGAGAAGATGAACTAAATTTACCGATAAATAATGGTGCAAAAACCACTGATCATTACCTCATATTTTTGACACATGAATAAAAAGATTAAAAATAGAGTTTCGGTCATATATGCTTTTGAAATTCTGGCACACAAATACTAGATGTAGAACCTGGTGCTACGACATTGGAATCAGTTCACTAAACACAATAAGAACAATTATGCAAGTTAAAAAAGTTGCATAAAGTAAAGAATACAAATCAATTGTTAACCCAATTCGGTGCAACGTCGCTTACTTTGGGGGCATCCAAGCCAAGAATGAAATCTACTATAATAGTATGAGTTTGAAACTCTAAACAACCCTAGTTTACAAGCTTCTCACCTAATCACTACTCATGCAATTAATACCTAGGACACTCCTAGATATGAGACCGCTCTCACTTCCCACAATCACACCCATGTGATTTTCAACAACAATGATAGACCAAAAATAAAAGACACTCTTGAAAGACAAAATCAATTATGCTTAAAACATTTTGACTAATGAACAATAATAACTTGATACATAATCCCCTCTTGCTTAAAATCTCATGAGTGATTGACAACTAAAACTTAGTCCAACTATAATATCAAAGAGATAATAGAGTGGATCACAATGAACAAAGAATAAATTAAAAACCATAAACCCTTATCTCTTGCACACGACTTCTCCAGGTAATTTTTGGTTTAGAAAGTCCTTATAAAAAGACTCTTGAAAGCATGGGCTTGGACTCTTCATGTAAATCCAATATTCCAGCTGCAAATCTTCTACAAAATATTCTCCACAAAAATAGGAACAAAAATATAACATTTTCTAAAAGTCTCCAAGATCCTTTTTATGAAACAAAATCAATTATGATATAGAACCGATGTTCCTAAAATGTCCTTCCTTGGTTGGGATTGTATGAGTATTGAAACCATACATAATCTTCATATTGTAAAAACAAATATTCCAAGAAGCAAAACCTAAACTGCACTGATGTTCTGGTATAACATATTACGACATCCGTCATAACATCAGTCTTCAGTGATGTCTGAACAACATGTCAAGACATATGTCCTAACATCTTGCAGATAAATATGCTTTAACAAAATTTCTACCAATCATAAAATCAAAGATCTAACTCTTCCCCTTTGGAAAATTTTGGCTAAAAAAAATCTTTGCATGCTATAGTTAGAGATAAGAACAAAAACAACATCAAAACAAACACACACAAGATACATAAACATCATGCATACTAACAAAATAAACATAGCATAGTTTCAGAAGCACGCGCAACAAACACAACTAAAAGAGAGACCCAACCTCACACAAAGAAATAAAACTCTCACACTCCAGAATACCACCAGAGACCAGATGTCATAACATTCTGTTGGATATCACAAAAACCAGAGAGAGAAATAAGTTCTCAGCACACCAGCATCATGCTCTCCCTATCACATTACTCCTCCTCTCACACGAATCAAAACACTCCCTATTACATAGAGATCAAATGCCCCCTCTCAAGAAAACATCCAAAAGCAAAAAAAATAAAACCAAGCACACATATTCTACACAAAACACATATTTAACCAGTGCAAAAAACAACTATAAACAAAGTTATTTCTCCCTCTTTTTCTAGCCATACTTTTGACAACAATAAAGATCTGACAATAGCAGCAGCAACCATGCATTCATTAGGAGCAGAAAAAATACCACCTCATCTTATTGTAATCTTCAAACATTTATCTTTGTCATAAACCTTCCTATTCTCCTTGCTTATCTTACTGACACATTCCTTAGAAGTGTTAGCAATGAAATTCTTCATCAGTACCTTGTCGTAACCAGCAGAAAAATAAGAGAGTCGCCACCACTACTTTTTGTCCTAAGGAAATGAATGGATTTTTCAAAGTTTATTAGGTTCACGAGTTTCTTAGATAAAGGGAAGGTGTTAGGCACCATTTACCTCCCTTGTACTCAAGGGGATCCTTGTTAGGCTTATGACTTAATGGAGATTTCTACTTAAATGTGTTATTACCATGTTTTCATGAAAGATTTTGTTTTTTAGTTAGGGGACTCGCCTTGATTTTAACCGTGTGTCTACGTATCCTCTTGCAAAGAAATCAGAGTTCATTTTATAGTTCGTATGTTTGCTTAGTATTTTTTATAGGATGACGTAGAACTGCTTTCGAATGATTTTCAAATTTTGTCTGGGTTTAGAAATTGAGTGATGGCAGACGCAATTTGAATTTGAATTGAAAACAATTTTGATCATCCTTTATTGAAAATGTCTTGGATTTTGTTATGTTAGTAAAAATGGTTTGTAATTGGTTAGCTATTTTGAATTTGATTTGGTTTATTGATAAAGAGTTGATCTTTATCGAAATTAAATCGCACAGGCGAAAAAACTGATTTGATTTGTTGGTGAATTTTAATGTTTTGATTTGAATAATTAATCGATAAGGCGTTGAGCCAACCAATCGATTATTCGAGAATATGGTGGATGTAAAATCTACTCATCCTATTATTTGTGGGGAAAAAATGTTGAAGTTAATTTAATTTTAAAAAAAACTTTGATTATTGGACAGGTTTGTTTAATTATTTATAATTAAATCTAAAACTAATAATAAAATGACATAATTTATATTTTCTGCATTATTAATGAACCAATACTAAATTGGTAAATAAAACTAGCAAATTTAATTAAAACTATTTAAATAAAGATGAATTAAATCCTTTTTTGTATTTTTCTAATAATATTAAAATTGAATACTTGACTCGAAATTAAATAAATTAACGGAAACACCTTAAATAAAATTAAGTGAAGGGGATGCAAGCTGGATGAGGGTGGTGTGAATCAGAATTCAAATTAGCAAGGCCCAAGAGGCCCATTCAACATCCTAAACCTAATTCAAATTACCGTATGGATGAAGTGTTTACATTTGGAAGGTTTGTGCTTGACAGGTTTATTAATGGTTTGTGTTCTATTGTAAATTACAGGTTTTGATGGTTATGTCGAGAGACATTGAGCAACATGGTTATGTACAGGGCTGATGTGAGGAATTGTATCGGCTTATGCAGATGAAAACAATGATGGTTAATTATGGTGTGAGATTAGAAATTTTCGGTCTTGAAAACTATGAACAGGGTTGTTTGTGAGTTTTCTTTTGTAAGGATTGATATTTTGATTACTTGAAAATGGTGGTCATGAGTGTATAAATTTTTTGAAGCTTTTTACCGCATGGACAACAAAATACGGCCAAGGTTTATGGGGGATGATTCTTTGGTTTTGAAACTTGTTTGTGAAGTGAGATTTTTTCCATACAATGTGTTGTGAAAGGTGGTGAGAAAAATAAGGATTATTTAGAGTGTGTGAAATTGGCCCCTATTACAAAAATTAGTTATAATAATTTTTAAAAAATTATATGGTGAAAAAGATGAAAGTGAAAGGGATTTCATATAAAAATTATTGGTTAAAATAAAGATTAAAGTTTAAAAAAAAGTGTGTGAAAGTTGAAAAATTGTAGAGTTTGTGAGAATTCATGAATATTGTTGATAATAGTGTGTTATTGTATGTTCAACACAAAAACAAGGTTAAATGTCTCTTTAAGACAAAATCCTAAAATAAATCAACAAAAGAAATTGCATAGAAAAAAATGTTTGTGAAAGAAAGATGGAGAATTGTTGATAGTGGAATTTGTGAAGTTGTAGGTGATTGTCCTAAACTCTGAAAATATATGAGTATTTATAGAGTGGAAAATTAGGTTAAATTACTAGAAAAGAAAATTACCCAAATAATAAAAAACCAAAAATTTATGATTTTATCTTGGCCAGTAAGCTGAATATGACACCAAGTGAGGTTCGAACCTGTGACCCTAAACTTGAAAGCCTTACCTCTTTATCAATTGTGTTCACTCGTTTATTTGTAATAAGAAGCCACTTGAAAGCATATGAAAGTCCAACAAATGTTTGTTATTTAAAAACACAAATAATTTAAGTAAACTATTATATATTTTTAAAAAAGAAAAATAAATTAATATTGAAATGTTAGTAAAAGTAAATCAAATTTTTTTATAAATAATTTGACCGTGTTACTTCTCTGATTTTAGGATTGACATTAATTTTAGTAAAACAAATATAGCAACAATATGTTAAATAGGATGTGTTAACTTGTTGAGAAGAACATGTTGAACAAGAAGTCCTATTTTATGGAGAAACATATTGAGACGAACTGTTTCATCATCTGGAGCAACCAATCGAACAAGATGTCTCATGCAGAGTTATTTGACATTGTGACTGGTTTGAGTTGTGTTGTTGGATCGGTTTAAGATTTAATAGATGCAAAATATTCTTGAAATATTATGTTATACTATGTGGCGCTGATTTTAAGGCTTGGAAGATTCAAGATGAAATCACGAAGAAAATTGACTTTCTGATTATGAAGATAAATTAAGAAAGTCATGATTAAAGACCTATCTTTATCCATGTTTGTAGCAGCTGATATACTGTGATTTGAAGCCCAAACCAGTTGGGGGAAAAGTTATAAATAGAATGATGTTAACCTAGAAAAAGGTACCAATCGAAGATACAAAGTTTAGATTATTAGAGCTGAGTCTGTAAGTCACTCTCTAGGAGAGTCGGTATGTGTGAGCCTATCTAATGTCATGTTGATAGAAGAGTAGGATCGTTCTTTGAGTTGTAAGGTTATGTTGTTCATTCTTAAGCTTTTAAGCATAAAATGCATATTATTCTTGGATGAAGCTTTGAAGCAAATCCAAGTGTGTTGGTTAGTCAAGAGTCTTGGTTGAACTTTATGGTTGTTAGATATCACTGAGGTGATTTAGGAAGTGAGATGGTGATTTCTCATATTTAGGGAGGACCTAAGTAAAAGTGTCATTGGGTAGGGATCAAGCGAGAAGCTGTAAACGAGGGAGTTTAGCTTTGAACTAATATTGTTGATAGTGGACTTTCTTCTTGGCTTGGTAGCTCCCTGAGTAGATGTTGTTGTACACAACATTGAGTCATCATATCTTGGTGTTTTTATCATTATGCATTGTTCAGTTTTGTTTTTTGATTGATTAACATGTTGTATAAGATGTTGGAACATCTATTATGATTCTAGACTGATGAGTTTTGTATCAGTCTGTTATTTTTGTCCGTGAGTGTTTTGCAGAGATCAATGTCTCAATGTGTGTTAGGACATGTGTAATTTGTATACTAGAATTTCAATTGGTATCAAAGCAGGCATCATGTCTGTGTTTGGATGACATCAGGGAATATACTTTATGGTTCATGGACTTGAAGGAACAAGGTGTTGTATGTAGCTTTGATGGTGAGCTGATGTGTTGGGTTTGATTTAGTTTCAAATCTATGTTCTTCTATTGGCACCTGGATTGTGGTGCTTGTGTACAAGGGTGATTAAGTTGCGCCTGAAGGTTGTTGAGGAGTTTTTATTTGTTATGTTGCATCTAATAGAAAACTCTTGTTAGTTCCTGGCATATCTTGTGTTGAGTTTGTAGGGAGGATTTCCTTTCAATACAATAAGGAATAACCTTATGATATGTTCCTATCTGAAGGTGTATCTTGTATTGTAGTGATACTTGGAGGCTCTTTTCTCTAGTAGAGAATTTTGTTAAAGGCATCAGATTCTTCATGAATGAAGGCCAAGTTCTGAAGATCCTTCTGATTAAGGGAGCTAGATTTTTAGAATCTTGTTTAAGAGGTGTCTCTAATATGGAACTGGAAGACCTTGAAGAAATGTCAGATATAATGTCTTGACATCTTTGTGTTGAGAATTTACTTTTCTCAATATGTTTGGGTGGTGTTTCTCTCAAACAGGATGAAGGTTGTTTACTCTAACTTGATATCACTCATCAAGTCTATGAGAACATGGAACTCTTGTTCTGCTAAAGTAGAAGAGACATTCAAGGGGTTATGTGCTATGGAGATGTATCAACCTAAGTGGTTGATTGGTGGTTGCATGTTTGGAGTGTCATCCAAACTGCTTGGGATGAACTTTCCAGTGATGGGTCTTGAAGGATTGGAAGAAGCAGACTTTTCTGAACAGTCTGTTTGTGGCATGATGATCATTCATTACTTTGGTTGTTGTTTTCTATAGGGAATCTTTTGATGCATAAGGATGTTTCCTAAAGGTCAGACAAGAAGTCGGAACACTGCGCTTATAAGAAGAAGGATGTCAGACCAAAGTGTTCTTCTAATTGTGAAGAGGACAATATTATCTGTTGTTTATGGATATATTTATCTGGTAAAAGTATGCATCTGATTGATGGAAAATACTCTGATGGGAGTTGTGTATTTGTATGATATGTTGATGTAGAAAGTATATGAGAATATATTTCCTGGTACGTCTTGACCTGGTCTGTGAAAGAGTACAAGTGTGATTTCCTTGGGGTTCCTACAAGAGTTATGATTAAATCCTTGATGTCTGAACTGATGTTGGAACATCATTTCAGTTGGCTGCTTCTCCAGCCAAAGAAGGTTGCTTTGTTCTAAGTGGAGTGTAAGGTCAAGTCATTGAGCTAATCTGAGTGGTCTAAGGGTTGTACACCTATTTGACATGACGAAGAATCCACTTATGCTAAGTGGTGTGCAGAAGAAGAAAGTCAGACCAAATGTGCTACCTAGTGCGATAAGGTAGTATTATCTGTTGTCTAGATTTCTCAGAGGGAGTTGTGAAGTAAGGAGCTTGAGAAAATTTTCCCTGATGATGTTATGCATTTAACTGATGATAAATACTTTGACGGGAGCTGAGATTTGTTAGATGTCTATGTGCAAGTCTGCAATCTGAACTCTTTGTTTCAGAGAGTATGTGAGAGTTTAGTCAAGTGTGTTTGATGACCTGCATGCTCTACACTTGAGAAGAGGTTATCCTATCAGTTGTTTAGACATCTAAGAGAAACTGTGATCCAGGTGTTCATATGATTGATGGTAATATTGACGAGAGCTGTGTATTTTCCTGGCGTATCTATGCAAGTTTGCAATCTGATCAATTTAATTCAAAAAGTGTATGCGAGTTTATTTCTCTCAGTGGTTTTCTGATGTGTGCTAGACGTTAAAGTTGCGTGCTTCTTGTATAGCTTGAAAGAAGGACATTCAGTCATGATGAGTCCTTTGGACGGTGTATCAATAACCAGAGTGATTGGGTTCTGTGATGGAAAGTTGATGTCCTAAATGATGTTGTAACACCATTTTTGTGGAAGTTGTCTGGGTCTTTGCTCAACATTATTATCAGAAGAGGAATTTTTAACTATAATGAGAAGGCTCTAGTCTTGTCTAAAGTAGTATGCTTGAGGAATGGATATATCTATCCAACAATTTCATGTAAGAACAGAGGAATGATATCAGATAGTGTGAAGAAGTCAAAAGGCTTGTTTGTTCTCTCAAGGAACTGGGGTATCTAGTTCAGGATCATCTTAACAAGGGTGTAAACGTGTTCAGCTGGAGTACTAGTTATCATTGATAGAGGAGTTAAATACTTATCTCTAAATTGTTGCTTCAATGGGACTGTTCAAGCTTGTGGATCACTTATGGAAGACTGTGTTTTTGTCTAGGAGAGTTTATTTTTCTCTACAGACTTTTAGTGGGACCGAATGGATGTCTTGGGTTGTGAATGAGAGATGTCACACATATGATGCTTTGTATTGGCCGAAAGAAGTGGAATCCAGAGGAAGATGTTCAGAATATGCTTCAAGATATTTGGATATTTCTGTGAAGCATTTTTGGTATTGTAGCCACAAGAACAAGCATACAATGTCTGACTGGATGTCAGAACTTTGTTTAGGACATGTTTTCTCCTTGAGCCAAACAAGAAGTGTTATGGACGATGTGAACAAGCACGTGTCAGAAAAGTGTACAGAGAGTTTGCCTAATTATGCATGTGCATGTATCATGGAATCTCTTCTTAGAAGAAACAATCCAAAGATTATAAAGGAAGTCAAAACTGAATTGGGTGATGCATAATTATTTTGGTGGAGTTATCTTCCTCAAATTACGTTCCTTTTTTACCAAGACCATCGTTACAGTCGAGGATCATTAATTCTTAAAGAACTGCTCAACTATTTAAAATGGTCATTTCATTTCTTCTATCATCTTGTGATAGTTTCTTCTCAAAGCTCTTATGGATTTTATTCGGGTTTGGGTGAGTACAGTTTGGGTATGGTTTTGTGGGGGATATCCTTGTCAAGTTTTGGCTATAAAGGGGGAGAAAGGTATTGGTCACCATTTGTATGTTGCGCATATTCTTGAAGTTTGATTGCAAGGATGTCTAACAAGATGTCTTAACATCATGCCTGAGTCTTGCTTCAATCTATGTTGTTTCTTTTTGTGCCTTGTGATCTAAGTCATGAAGACAACTTTATCTTGTGTTCTGAGTTACCTGAGGTCAAAATCTACACCTATGAGTCATCATATGAATTGTTGAGCTTGGTGTTTAGTTATTTCTTAATGGTTTTCTTATGCCTCTTAAGTTTCCTCTTATTCTTCCTGTAAGGAAGATTTGTTCCTGGGTTGTGGGAAATTGTTGGATTGATGTTTCTACCTCATGAGGGTGATGTTCTTTGGTATTGAGGTTTTCTGCTATAATGAAGCTCATTCAGATTATGTTGAAGAAGATGTCGAACGAGATATTGTGATATCAATTATACTGAAGACATGTTGTTGTGTTTAGTAGCTTCTTAAAGGTGAAGAATAGAGTTGTGGTTGTAATTTCTATTGTTGTAATCTGAGATGTAAATTTTGTTTATTTGTTTTAGCTAAAATTTGACAAAGGGGGAGATTGTTACTTCTCTGGTTTTAAGATTGGCTTTAATTTTAGTAAAACAAACATAACAGCAATATGTTAAATAGGATGTATTAACTTGTTGAGAAGAACAGGTTGAACAAGAAGTCCTATTTTATGAAGAAACATGTTGAGATGAAATGTTTCATCATCTGGAGCAACATGTCGAACAAGATGTCCCATGCAGAGTCATTCGACATCGTGACTGGTTTGGGCTTGGCTATTGGATCGGTTTAAGATTTAACATATGACAAATATTCTGGGAATATTATATTATCCTATGTGGCGCTGATTTTAAGGTCTGGAAGATTCAAGCTGAAATCAAGAAGAATATTGACTTTTTGATTATGGAGATAAATTAGGAAAGTCATGATTGAAGACCTATCTTTATGCATAAGTTTCTAAAAATTTGTAGCAACTGATATACTGTAATTTGAATCCCAAATCCAATTGGGAAAAATATTATAAATAGAAGGATATTAACCTAGAAAAAGGTACCAATTGAAGATGCAAAGTTTAGATTATTAGGGTTGAGCCTGTAAGCCACTCTCTAGGAGAGCCGATATATGTTAGCCTCTCTAATATCAAGTTGATATCAGAGTAAAAATGTTCCTTCAGTTGTAAGGTTTTGTTGTTCATTCTTAAGCTTTTAAGCATAGAATGTATATTGTTCTTGGATGAAGCTTTAAAGCAAATTCAAGTGTGTTGGTTAGTGAAGAGTCTTGGTTGAACTTTATGGTTGTTAGATATCCCCGGGGTTATTTAGGAAGTGATATGATGATTTATCATATTTAGGAAGGACCTAAGTAAAAGTGTTATTGGGTAGGGATTAGGCGAGAAGTTGTAAACGGGGGAGTTTATCTTTGAACTAATACTGCTGATAGTGGACTTTCTTCCTGGCTTGGTAGACCCTAGAGTAGGTGTTGTTGTACACTGAGCTGGGTAATCATATCTTAGAGTTTTTATCATTATACATTATTCAGTTTTTTTTATTGATTAACATGTCGTATAAAATGTTGGAACATCTGTTACGGTTCCAGATTGATGAGTTCTGTATCAGTTTGTTGTTTTTGCCCATGAGTATTTTGCAGAGATCAATGTCTCAACATGTGTTAGGACATGTGTAATATGTATACCAGAATTTCAGACTGTTAGGGATGGCAAATTTGGGATATGACACACCTCAATACATTTTCCAGAACCAACAACATTCTTCATCAAACCATCTACCTCCTTGCAGTCAAGAGCATCCTTAAAAAGTTCTCTTTCCAAAGATAATCTTCTTTGGTACAATTATTTCCTTTTGTCAACATTTTCAACAGAGTGAAAGGAAATATTATCAATGGGAATTTCATTTATATTAGCAACCTTCTTCTTAACTGAGGGTAGGATGTCTATAACATCTTGTTCGACATCATGCTCATAGTCACTAAAGGACATCTCCTTCCTCTTCAAGGACCTTTTCTTGACAGTATGAGTCACAACTTTACTCCTCCTCTTAGTAGGTCTAACAACAGGATTTTTCTTGGAAGTCTTAGAAGGCACCACATCCTTACCTTTCATTTTTGTTTATCTTTTTGGAAATACCATGAGCCAACATCTTTCTTATAGGCCCATGATCATATTCTGGAGTTATAGTATCAGTAATCTGATACTTCTTTATACCAACATTTTCCTCTTTAGATACAACCCCTTGGGAGTCTTTATCAGACATAATTTTTTGATATTTTTCAGGAGTCTCAATATTAGGATGATCAGTTTGGGCCAAGAATGTTGTAACATACGACATAACATCAGTCTCAGGTCCAGGAACCATAATTTTTGAAAGAAATACATCAACCATAGTTTCAAAGATGGAAAGTTCTTAAGTTCACCAAATTTACTGGTGATATCAATGAGTCTACAATCGAACATATCGCTTGATATTTGACTGAAGAGGGGGATATAGAAAATAATGAGAATATAAGGATGGGTTATTTTCCTAATTCTCTTATAAATAATGCATTTTCGTGGATCACAAAACTCCTTGCGCATTCTATTTTCAATTGGACTTAGTTAGAGAAATTGTTCCATGAATAATTATATATGGGAAAATCTAAGATTAGCCTGAATTAATTGGCCAGTGTGAAGCAAAAGTTTGCTAAGTCGATTGATGACTACCTCAATAGATTTTGACTGTTGAAAACAAGGTGCTTTACCCAAGTTCTCGAACATGAATTAGTCGAGATGGATGTTGGGGGGCTTGGATTATTCCATTAGAAATAAATTGGATATCCAATATCTAAGGGGTATGGCCCGACTAGCGGATAAAGTTTGACAGGTTGAGCGGCTAAAGGTTGAAAAGGCTAGGGTAAGCAGAAATAAGAAAGAAAGAGTGGATTATGTCGACATAGAAGAAAATGACCCAGGTCCAGACGTTAAAATTAATCATGTCGGAGAAAAAGAGGTAGGCCTTGTAAGAACAAGAAGTGTTTCTACATCTGGCCTTAAGATTTTGATGATAACTTTACATGGTATCAAAAAGAACAATTGTATACTCTAATGATTTTGTTCTAGTATGTAGCTGATTCTATAATGTTCTAACTCTGGTATCAAGGCGTGTGACATCAATAGGTTTTGAACATAAACACTACTGGAAGAAAACATTTGGTCATGTGTTACAGCTGAAGTCAAGATTCTGGAATTCGTCTTATGCAATGGTTCTTAGGAATGTTAGTATAAGAGGTTCTGATCGTGATTTTGTGGTTAAGCTTTGGAGGCCTTTTAAAGCTTTACTTTTGTGGGTTACAAGTTCTTAAGATTATGAAGACGAGGTTCTACTGAACAAGTTCTGATGATATGAAGAAAAACAAGTTCTTACGACCAAGTGCTGAAGACTCTGAAGACAAGGTTTTAATGGGACAAGTTATGAAGATTCTAAGACTTAAGAGTGATTATTCTACAACAAGCTTCCAAAATTCAAATTATCTAAAGCCTCTAAAGATTAGAAGAAGTTCAAAATGGTTAATGTGTGATGGTGTACAAAAAGTGCTTTGTGACCTCTACCCTCTAGGGTGGCGTAAGGACGTTCCTTTCGTACTACACTGCGTACCACTCTCATCATGACCGTTAGGAACAAACATTTGGATTTACGATTACCTTTCTACCCCTTCAATGAATTTCAAAATTACAAGGAAAAATCTATCAAATTAAATCAAGCTTAAACAAAACTACACCAAAGCATTGTGCAACTCTTTAGAGAAATATTATGTGTATAGTTTTGTAAATTGGAAAGGAGTTGTTACTCGTATCTTGCTGTAAAATACTTAGGTGTTTTTCTTTGTACTGAAACGTTTGTGTAATCTGCTTAAAAGAAGAAAATTGTAAACACTGAAAGTATTCAACGATTGTTGATTGACTCCTTTAATGACCAAGTGAAGGTATGATCTCAAGAAGACTCATGTTGCGGTTTGAGTAGATTTGCAGTAAGGATCGACTGAATTATTAGGGTGCCAATAAAGTTGATATGACTTATTATGGGTTGGTTGTAATCAATTTGGTTATAGTGATTAAGTCTTTTTTGAAGGCAAATCACCTTAGGGGTGGACTGGAGTAGCTTAGTTAAGAGTGAACCAGGATAAAAATAATTATGTTCATTTATTTTTATCTTTTAAGTTAACTTGGTCTTTCATCAACGAAAAGATTTAAATTATTTTGGTGAAACCCAATTCAAACCCCATTTCTTGTGTTTTTCACACCTTCAGACCTGGCCAAGTTAAAACCCAGGCCCCCATATGTGTGTAAACTTCTTACACATGAAAATGGGAAAAACGTTGTCGAACCTGAAAAGTGTGACAAATTCCCCCAAAAAATTATACTTTCGATGTGATCAAATGTGATGAGATCTTTGATCTGTTGGTTGCAGATGGCCAAAATTTAGTGCCACAAGGCTTAAAAGTTATATCATTGGAACAAAGAAAGAAAATAGGTTTTTTGTAAATATAATAACTTTCTGGGGCACGAGACTTCACAATGTTTTATTTTCAAGGAACTTTTCAAAAATGATTTGAACGAAGGAAGGCTCAAATTTGTTGAAATGGAAGGTCACCAATGAAAATTGATTCTGATCCATAGCAAATTGAAGAATCCCACTGTACTGAGCAAGTCGAGATCAACATGGTTGAAATTACTGAATATTTCAACATGGAGGATAAAGAAGATGTTGTCGAAAGTATGGAGAATCATATGAAGGCGATATACCCCAAGGTTGAAAAGGATTTGGTATATTTCCTTATTCAATCTAAGGTCACGGAGTCAGAGGTGATGCTTTTCCCAAGGTGTTGTGCGGTCTTCAATAAAAGGCTGCTAAGGGGGTAGAGAATGCTCGATTTTCCCATCAGAAAGGAAAAATGAGGAATAACAAGCCTCAATTATACTTCGACAAAAGGGGTGTCCCCCAGAAGAGACAACCGAAGTTCCCAACTCATTAGAGGAACAAACTAAATACCTTTGTTCCGACATCCAATGCTCCCCGAGGGAAATGGATGTGACCTACAAGCAAAGAAGGACCTAACCATCAGAAATGGAAAAGTTTCGAGATGGGGAGGAACTTATCACCGACGTATCGAGAGAAGTTTCAAGTATCAGAGAAACACTCATACAGGCCTAGCAACTATAAAGGAAAAAAATCCAATGTTGAGAACCCAATGAAGCAGGTTTTAGAGGAAAAAAATCTCATTTTGTGTTTCCATAAAGCGCTTTGTCATCATTGATATTTCATTAAAATTTCCCAGTAATATTTCGAGTTCGGATTTATAGGATACTTGCGTCTCCTCGAAATATTGGGTATAGTGATTGTAGGGGAAATTTGGTTGAGGATAAGTTTGGTTGGAATTATAATATTCTTGCGATTCCTCAAAACGTTGGGATTGGTGGTTGGAAAGGTAATTCAGGTGAGAATGAGTCTGTGATGCATTGAAATTCTCCAATAGTATTTCGAGGTAGGATTTATGGAATTATTGTGATTCCTCGAAATACTCAGAGTGGGGGTTGTAGAAAAAATTTGGGTGATACATAGTAATTGGGACAAGATTCGTAGATGCAAAGACTCGCTTCGGGAGTGAGTATTTGGCATACAAATCAAAAGAGGGTTTCTGTTGCCTAGTCTAAACGTGCAATAGAAGAATCGTACTTAATTGATTAATCAGTCCCCGACAACGGCGCCAAAAACTTGATCGGGACTTTATAAGTCTATTGGGATACTAACTGCAAGTATACAGTTTAGTCGTTCTAGTTTTAAATGATTATCGAACCCACAGAGACTGAGGATCAATCGCATACGATCTAATGCTACAATTGTTTAACTAAGCGATGAATATTTGATTTTAGGGGGAAATAGTTTAATTAAAAATAATAGTAATAGTTATACCGGTATGTGATAGTCGGACTTCGGGAATTCGGTGAATCGCTTGGCATATAAAGTATTTCGGTAAAAACGAATTGTTTAAAAACCTGAGACATACACTCTCGTGTTCATGAAATAAGTCATGCTACTAAACCTAGTGGATGCACTTTAAATTTAATAACACTTTTTGAAAACAATTTGAGTTTAATTAATTTATTAAAACACTCTCATGTATTTAAAAATTAATGTTTCGTTACCACTATCTGGGTTGAACCCCAGCTCTCGCATGCAGGTTCTTGCCTTAATTAATTTCCCACTCTCGTGGCAAAATCGTGTTAATTGTCCTCTCACTCTCGTGACAAGGGTAGTTAAATTAAACATGGAAATTGGAAACCAGAAATTGTTTTATAAATGTTTTTAGCCAAGTTATCACTGAATTCCTTCGGTACTTAGGAGTCACATACCGGTACAATTAATTTAGCCGGACATAATATATTTAATAACTATGCAATTTAAAATATCATTCATAAAAATAAATGACATAATACAAGAATAAATAAATATTAATTGCATAAAAAAACTGGAAATAATGTTGCTATGGTAATCTTGGATGTTACAAATTCCTTGCAATTCAATCGAAATCTATAACTGTGTTAATTCTTAGATGAAGAATTAACACTCTAAAAGCTAATTCTGGAAATAAGAATTACAGTACGAATGAAAATGGTTCAAAAATAAATAATATAGTTTAATGTAGAAAAGCATCAATTTTGGTCTCTGAAAAAATTCTTCGACCCTCATCCCTTTACACTACCACACATATATAGGAGAAAATATTGCAGTTGAAAAAATCTTGGAAAAGGCTTAAGTGGAGTAAAAACAGGATGCATGGTTACCGAGTGGAGGAAATATAGGAGAACACTTCTGCCCCCACGTTGCCCACGTCTCCACTAATTCATAACGTTCCTCTTTACGCGTGTGACGGTCGTCACATGTGGGTGACGGTCGTAATGCGCTTGAATAGCACATTACGCTCGTCAATGATGTGTGACGAGCGTTCTTTCTAGTTGGGGAGGCGTGACGGTCGTCACAGGGTGTGACGGTCGTCACAGCTACAAAATCTGCAGACTTTGCAGATTTGGTTCTTTCTCCTCTGTTTCTTGGTTAGCTTCCTTCATGTGATCCTTTTTCACTGATTTGAGTTGACACATGTTGTACCTGTGAAAAGACACAAAAACTCGGAATAATCGGGAGTTAGACGACTAAATGTATTATAAAAATCTAAAAAGCGTAGTAATTATATGATACAATTTCTCGTTATCAGTATCGCGAATTACGTACCTAAACTATGAGTATCCCGGGCACAATCATGAATCTACCGGGCACTACTCCCAAATACAGATTTCTGACATAAAAAATAGTATCAAAACTACCTACAACAAAGAAAAACAGGAGGAATGGACACTTACTTGGAAGAAAAGAGGTACGTACAACGACGGTGGAAGTAATCAACGGCGAATGGTGCGATGATCTCACGGCGTTGCAGGAAACGACGGCAGCAGAATCAGAGGAAGAGGGAGAAGCGCGAAGAGGAAAAACAAATTATGGGCCCAAGGGTCCTATTTATAGGGATGACGTGGAATATGAAACGTCGCGCCGGGGAGCCGCGAACTTCCCCGTCCTCGACATCTACTCCCCTAGGCAATGATGACCCTATTTTTACTAGGGTGGCGCTACGATTCCCAAGGACTGCCTCGTGTATCCGACAAACGCAGCCCGCGAGGAATTCCTCGAGCACGTGTCGACAAGGATTGCCCTGCGTATCTGACGAACGCAGCCCGTGGGAAACTCCTCGAGCACGCTTCGAAAAACAAAAAGCCTTGGTCTGGCCATCAAGTCTCCGCGATAAAAGCGAGCTAAGATCAAGTCGTAATCCCTGCACCAAGAGCAACGACTTGGGGGGCTCCTGTTCTAGACTGGGCCTACCCTGGCCCAAAGTGCAGATAAAGGCCCAAATCCAAGCAACTCCTCGAGGGATGCTCACAAACGGACCATCACCGAACGTGCCCGACCACAGGCTGCAGCTGCTGTGCCCGCCATCGCCCGCGACAAGCAGTGTCCCCGACCAAAGGAACTCTAGCTCGAGTCCAGCTCGAGCATCCTCCCCGTAGGGCAGATTTCGTCCACTCTAACCGTTATAGAATCCTCTAAGCTCCGGAAAGACCGCGTCTTCGTCCCTCCTTATTCTTCGCAAAGCACCACCAGGAAGGGGACCACGTTCGAGGCCCCACTACATACGTAGAACCTGACAGTTCCTTGATTGAGCCAGTTCTAGTCAGCCCAATGAGGGGACCTTGGCCCAGCGCTGGGGGCTATAAATACCCTCTGTTCCAAGAGGGTCATGTATTCATCTATTACACATATACACTTTTTCCTGCTCATTTCGTCTCTCATTTTAGTATCAGAGTGTCTTGCAGGTACCCCATCTCACTCAAATTCAGTTCGAGTCAGCTGTGACGGTCCAAGTCTGATCCGGTAAGATCAAAGTCCATAATAGTAATTTTATAGATTTTAATCAAAATTAATTAATTTCTAAAATAATGAATAATTTAATTAAAAATATTATTAAATTATAAATTATTTTAAATTTAATTAATTAACAAAAATATCCTTATCATCATTTTTAATTAATTAAAAATAATAATGCCACGTATGCAAAGTGGAGGGAACCACAAAATATAAAATCTATCAAAATTAAAATTAAGGAATCAAAATAATTGATTTTATAATAGAAAGATCAATTGTTTAAAATGTTGAAAGAGGAATAGAAATACATTTAAGCCAAAAGTCAAAGAAATGAGAAGTGAGATAAATAGGAGTAAATTTGAGGCAGGTGTAGTAGGCGCGTCTAGACACGCATTAGACTGAACTAACCGTCATTTACCAGAACAACATAGCAGACGTTGCAGCAGCGCTAGCCATAAGATCAATACATGAAAATTTTCCCTTTCCCTTCACTTCATTCTCTCTTCCAATATTCCACTATTTATTATTTAACTTAACCAATTCAATTCGTTTCGCTTGATGATTCATTCTCCTTCAAACCAACAAACTCATTCGTCTCTTTTCGTTCTCCAATTCTAACCCGAAATGTGGCACCGGTTTTCATCTTCCAAACTTAAACTCAGAACTTCGGGTTTAGGGTTAGGGTTTCTTAAACGCTCCTTCTCAGTTGAATCGGGGAAGAGGTTCGCTGCGCTGTGGGGAAACGGCGATTACGGCAGGTTAGGTCTCGGTGATTTGAATTCTCAATGGGAACCTGCTATTTGCACCTCTTTCCATAATCAAAACCTTAAAGCCATTGCCTGTGGCGGTGCTCATACCCTCTTCTTGACAGGTTTCCTTCTTCCATTATCCAATTCACCATTCTTCCGTTTTTTTTTTTAAATTTCTGTTGAGATCAAATGATTCATTTCCCGCTTGATGATGTATTTAGTACTATTTTAGGTTTAGATCGCGTAAAGGATTTTGCGATTTCGGTCGGTACATCTGTCTCACACTAATTGCAGTAGTTGGGGTGTGAATTAATCACAATTTGTTCTTTAACATAAAAAAGTGATATCGGTATTGGTATGCCGATTTGTCACGGCCGTGGACCATTTTTTAAAACTATGGGTTTAGATAGCTGAATCTTTCTCAAATACTATCTATCTATCAAGTGTGATAAATTTTTGTGGTAGTGTAGTTTTGTGAGACTTAAATTGATTGATGATGAGTCTACAATGTGACAGTCTTTGACATTGGTGATGAGTCTGATGACTATTGAAGAGTCTCCGTAATGTTCGAGTAGGGCTTACATTACAAATTGTCCTCCTTTCACAGACAATGGATGTGTTTATGCTACTGGTCTCAACGATTTTGGACAGCTTGGTATATCGGAGAGTAAACAATACTCAGTTGTATGATTACTTTGCCTTTTTAACCCGTATTTATGTCAAATAAACTGATGAAATTGTGATATATTGTTCTTTTGCTCTAAAGTTCCCGAGTGATTACTTGTCAGCATTTTCTTGCTTTAGATATTTTCTTCACATGTCGATGTTTTTCAGGTGCCACTTCAAGTTTTTGGCCACGAGAAGAAAGTTGTGCATATTTCTGCTGGCTATAATCATTCGAGTGCAATAACAGGTCTGTTTTTACTTTTTATGCCTACTGTTTTCATACATCCCACTAAGAATAGAATTGACCCTCAATAACTAACTTATATTTGAAGTTCGCTGGCATATTCTCCTTCAGAATAAATATGTTAAAGCTTAAGTTCTTTTAGGATAAAGGGAAATAAATATTTCACAGTTAAGGAATCTTTTTTTGAACACACTGCATTTCGTTAATCTTAATCTAGTTGTAGGTTTGCTAAGAAGCTATTCAAAATCAAAACCATTTATCATTTCAGTGTAAGAAATCATCAATTTCTACTGTTTTATTATAAGTATCTTGCAGTTGGGTTATTGATAACAGTTTTTAATGTGCGAGATTTTTATTCATGAATGATTATAATATCTGCTTTAAAAGGACATTCCAGGAAATAAAATTTGTACAGAGGCCTGAGTTCAATTTGTTTTGAGCTAATACAGGATGTGGCATTTGATTCATATTGTTTTGACATGTATAAATTAGTTACTAGAGGCTGCTTATAGCTTTTATTTTTTATTTATTTGTTAGAAAGCTGTTAGTATTATTTGTTGGTGCATTTTATGCAGTGAATTCATGTACATTCTTTACCTTCTTGTTTTTAAACAGAATTTTCTCTCTCCCTTTCTTTCTCACAGTGGATGGAGAACTATACATGTGGGGAAAGAATACAGCTGGGCAGCTTGGACTCGGAAAAAGTAAAAACTAGACCTTGTTTTGGCGTTTAATAAGTTGAAAAGCTTTTTTTCACTGAACTTATATATTATATGATTTATAAAACTGGATACTCTTAGTAATTAGAGCTCTAAAGCTGGTAAGGTTGGCTGGTGGAAGATACTTAGAGTATAATGTCGTTTTGCTGACATGTAGGGGCTCCCAACATAGTTCCTTTGCCAACTAAAGTGGACTACTTGGATGGAATCACCATTAAAATGGCAGCTCTGGGTTCTGAGCACTCAGTGGCTATTAGTGGTATGCATTAAGTAATCGCAAGTTTATTTCATATTAATTGCTGATATTAATTTATCTATTTTTTCCCTTTTATAATATTTTATTTTTTAAAAGATTGATTCTTTATATAGTTTTTCTGCTACAACATACATAGGGTTGGAATGTTAAATAAGTTTGCTTGTTAAAGATACTGAAGAGATGAGTATTACCGAAAACTGAAAAGATAACAAGGTGTCTGGAACCATAATCAGCCTTGTTGGAAACTTCTTGCTACCAGTCCAGCATGGCAAAGCCCAAGCTTTCATCAAACTACTTTTAGAAACCTTAAACCGAAAAAAATTTGGGACATAAATACTTGCAAATTGAAACTGAAGCCAATGAGAATTGCAACCATGAAATGAATATTGTGGCTGGTGTCAATTACAAGTAACAATGAATTCAACACTGGTGTAACTAATTAACGAGATAAGAGAAATCATCATTGGTATGATTCATGGTGATGTTATGAATCAAAACCATTTTATTGCCCTGTTACTATGGTAAAAGAACATTGGCTAGATTGGGTCGCTGAACAGTTCTAAAGAAATGTAAAAGCTTACGGTGATTGGGCTAAACAATCGCAAAATATAGGTTGGCGGGTGTAAACTTAGGGACCTAGCATAGACAATGACACTAAAGAATGATACATCCCAATTTAAAATTTACAAGTTGAAAAAGATAGAAGAGACTGTCAGTATTTGATATGGGTAGTTACAATGTGATATGAAAGACGAAACACCAATCCCTATTAAATAGGGAATCAGGTCAATTACTAGACTCCCAGTATTAATCAAACAAATAAAAAACTTCATAGAAAATCGCGTAGAATACTCGAGTCTTAAATCAGTGAAAAATGTACATGCTAGTGCTACATGAAGGTTCTGCCTATGCCAGGATTAAGCACTTCAAGCTAAAATAGCTTTTGTTTGAGGGCCTTGATAATGATAAAGTGTATGAGTTATAGCCAACTACCATGCATGGACCCTGTTGCTTAAACTTTTAGGATGCAACGGTATTTGACAATGTGTATTCTCTTCATGATATCACTTCCTTTGAGTTTTATCCCACTTTTTGGTCGTGTTGTTCGTAGCAAGCAAGCGTGCCTTCTGTTGTGCTCTAAGTATTTTTGATGTTCTCTTTCTGTCTTTGCTAGATGGAGGAGAGGCCTTTAGTTGGGGAATGGGAGTGTCTGGTAGACTTGGTCATGGCCATGAGTCAAGCATACTAGGATTCTTCAAAAGTTACAGGTTTTTCTACTTCTTTTCTCTTACAATTTTTAAGGGCATTAATCTGGATTGAAGTTCTGTTAATACACTTCACTCTATATGATTTGTTTCCAAAATAGAAGCATGGTCCTGGATAGAACATTATGGCAAAAGCAAATCCATGTAGCCGACCCCACTTAGTGGCATAAGACTTGGTTGGTTGATTTTTTGTTATATTATACTCTCGGAACTTATTATTAAAAAAAACAGTTTTTCTCTTTACCTTTCATTCTCCAAGATCAAGTGAGCATCCATTTTCCAACCTTTTCTGCTATCCTGCATGCATTCAAGTTTAGAGAGTTTTTAAAATTACAGCTTTTATATAATATATTTCATTATTGCAGAGTAACGCCCAAACTGTAGCACCCTCTTCGATATAGTTCAATTTCAAAAAAAATTTGTATAGAATATCGGCCTTCGAGTTGCCTATATAGTGGTTTCCATTTGTATCATCTTATGAATATCTCATCTATACATACAAGGTTAACCTTTGAGACAAATTGGTTGACTGTAAACATGATAAAGCCGCAAGCGTATGGTTATATCAATGTAGTAAAAATGATTGTTCTTCTGAGGACTATTTAGATTACTGGTTTTCAAGTATCCGGTGATTAGTTAAAACTATGTTTTGGTTGACTTAGATAATGATTATTTGTCTATGACTAATCATGCAAACCTATATTTCCACTGTTATGAGAACTTTTCAAAGTATATGATCATATCTTGAACCAATCAATCCTCTACTTTCGTAGGTTGATCCATTTGTTCAAGACCCTTTAAGAAAAGCTATCTTTTAGAAACACAACTTTCTTAGTTGAAGCACCACTATTTTCATGTTTTGGTTCAACCGACTTTTTAGCTCAGATATCGGTCCTCACTTTTCAGTGTGTATCAACCGATATACAATAATGTACTTTTCGATATCATGCAGTGAATACACCCCAAGGCTTATAAAGGATCTTGAAGGAATCAAGGCGAGCTGTTAAATTTACTGCCTTGTTTCTTATATAATGTTAAATTTTCTTCAAATTTGTTATTTACCACATTTTTTGGCTTCATTCTTGAAATATTTGTAGGTAAAAAATGTAGCTGCTGGGATGCTGACCTCGGCTTGTACTGATGGTAACTGAATTTCATCACATCTTTAATTCTTTCTTGTACTTTCTGGTTTCATACCTTGGTTGTACTCTGCATTTTGAATTAAGCTTTGGTTTTAGCTCTTCGTTCATGCAACTCTTGCAGAAAATGGTTCTGTGTTTATATTTGGAGAGAAAGGGGTTGACAAATTGGTGAGCGCAATCAGTATTCTTTTTACCGCTTCTATGCTACTACTTGTAATGACAAATATTTTCTTCAATCAACATATTCAGCTCTTGAAGGAGATGAGCAATGCAACAAAACCATCACTAATCAGGGAACTTCCATACGCTGAAGAGGTTGCTTGTGGTGGCTATCATACCTGTGTCTTGACAAGTAATCATCAGCCTCTAAACTTAAACATGTGTTGATTTGTGATAATTTGTTTATTGCTTCATTCATTTAGTGTTTTTTGTATAGATTTTGGTGAGCTTTATACTTGGGGTTCAAATGAAAATGGTTGCCTTGGCATAGGGTATCTTTTTTATTCTTAGAACTTGTTACTCTATCATTTTCATTTTCTACATTTCCATTCCCTTTTATCTCCTGCTATTAAGTGTTCTGATTCTTCAAATCATTTATATCTAGGTCCTCATATGCTATTCATCTACCTGAAAAGGTTCAAGGGCCATTCTTGGAGTCTTCTGTTGTTCAGGTTTCTTGTGGTTGGAAGCATACAGCTGCCATTTCTGGTAAGTTCTTGTCTTCGCTTAAAATATAAATAGAAGTACCTTACCGCTGGGGGCTGAGTGCTTTTTCTTGTTAAATTCATGCACAGACATCTTTTCTTTTCTCATTTTTATCATAAAAAATTACTAGAATATTAGTATTGAATATGTATCTGATAGATTTGATGCTTTAGAGTTATTAAGTGAAGCCTAGGAATCCCTTTCAATGCCATCATGATAAAAGAAAGGTTTATTTACGAGAATAATGAAGAACTTAGCAAAATGTCAGCATGGGAGCTGGTAAGATGTAACTTGCATGTCATGTGTAATAAAATAGTCAAGCAGCTAGTTTCTAAAAGGAATTTGATGCGTTATAAAATAATTTTGAAGTAAACGAGTGAAAGAAGGTGGACTGATTTCAAAGGCTAACAGTAAGAGTGTCATTCATGACAAGGTATTAAAGAGTGAAGTATAAAAAAAAGTATTTTCCAAAATAGAAAGAGATTTGCATTCCTCGGATCAGCATGAGAAAATAACTTTCTAGGCATTAATCATGATTAACTATGTTACAGGAGAGTGCCTATTTGCCAGGAAACATTAAACACTTAAAATCCCCATAAAATTCAACCATGCTGGTGGAAGTGACATTAAAAGACTCGAAATGTTATGATTTATACCTATAGTCCTTTCTGAAACTGGGAATGCTGAAGCGCCTGTGCCCTGTATCCAGTTCACTTTCTATATCTTTGTCAAGACACCTTTTTTATTTCCAATCTCTTTTTTTATTTTATTTTTAAAAACATCTATTTTTCAATTGTCTTAAACATACAGCCAATGAGTGATTCTACTGACAGCCAAGGAACATGTCAGAAGAGTGGGGTCTATATCTTCAAGTTATACTGCTTCTTAGACTTGTCCATTAGGCAGTCATCTATTTAATTGCTGTAGTTTTTACTGAATTTTTTCATCGACTTTCAGGGGGAAGAGTCTTCACATGGGGTTGGGGAGGTTCTAATGGAACTTTCTCTGATGATGGACATTCTTCAGGTGGACAATTGGTATGCTTCGGTTTGTCATATTATTTATGATATAGTGTATTTAAAGTTTATCAAAAGAAGGTTATCACAATAGTTGGGATGCAATACTCTATGACAAGTCCTCGACAAGAGAGCCAAAAAAAGTATTTAGAGTAGCAAGGCATTTTAGAATTAATCACAGTTTTCAAATATGTCACCCACCCATACACATAATAACTTTCTTCATATTAATTTAAGACTCACATTTCCTTATGAGAGTCTGATTAGTGGGCCAGGTAAATTTCCTAAATGAATTTGATTAGGCTATTGCCTTTGATTTTGCAAAGTATACAATTCCTTGCACTGCACTATGAATGAAATTTATGATTTCAACTCAGGGTCATGGAAGTGACGTGGATTGTATAAATCCTTCAAGAGTTTGCTTTGCAGATGATGTGAAAGCATTGCAAGTTTCATGTGGTTTCAATCATACAGGTGCTATACTTGAGTATGCATAGGTTTGGCTACTCCGGGAATACATAATTATCTATAACTTATAAAAGGAAATCAGAAAAAAAAAGAAATTCACACACTCTATGTATCATCTATAGATAACTTAAGTGAGGGTGAGGCATATATATTATCCGTTGTTGTATTTTATTATCATTCTTTTCACAGGAAAACAAAATCACAAATATGTCCCAAATGAAACTTCCTTGATGTACAAAACTTATGTAAAGAAAAATGCTTCAAATAAGAAGTGTATGCGGGTAATGCTATAAAGAAAAGATATGTTTTGTTTTTGTTATTTTTACGGCTTGACTGAGTTATAGAACTCCCCTTAATATATGAATTAAGGTAAATGCTTATGTCATTTGATATGTTCTTCATGAAAAGTGTAAGCCTATATCATCTAAGTTGTCACCCTACAGGTTTTGATGCTTTTGTAGCATCATAGTTGAAGAAGATTCCTATTCTCTTATTGATATTGTGTGTGTGGATATTCTCATTTTGCATTACGCCCATTGTTTCCATCAAGCATGATGCATATGGGAAAGGGAATCCTAGCGACGTGGTAGGGCAAGATTATTTGCAGCTCATTTTTATGTTTGGATAGTTACTAGCAAGATGTAGGGAAGAAATAAATTGTATGACAGCAGTCAGAAAAGACAATTACCCTGTTTTTTTGCATCAGCTTCTACTACTACTACACTTATTTTTTTAAAAAGAAAATTGCATTTTGGACATTCATTGCAGTGGTCCTGTAATTCAATTCTGTTTAGTCTAGTTAGTGTCCTTGTGCAAGTATGTAATAAATTACTCGAAATTTTAAAATTAAAGCTGACGATGTGATTTTTCTGTAGTGACAAAGCTAAAATATCTTTGGATTCCATCGTATGATATGCATACATCTTCCTCACAAGGGGAAGGTACGTAATAAATATCTGCGCTGATAAATCATAACACCGAGACATTACTTTCCTGTTAAGTTTTGGCTCTAGAATTAAGAGTCGACACCGACTTCATTCCCTTCTACCTTATACAACCGTAACAAAAACAAATTAAAAAGTTATTCTATTTTTTAATCATTTACTGTTGTCTTATAAACAACTGTCAGTTTCAAAATAACAATGTTCATAAAGAATGTCTGAACGGTTAATATTAGGAAAATATATGCAAATAATCAATTTTTTCAAATAAATTTCCATGATAACCATCTTTTTCACATAATTTTCAAAATAATCTATTTTAAACAAAAAACTGAAACAAAGAGGTGTTGATGCCTACGTTTAAAAGAAAAGAGGTGTCACCAAGTGAATTGATGACTGTATGTGGAATAGCCAATTCAATTGATGACTGCATGCATAGCTTAAGAGTTAGTGTCAATTCATCTAGTGCCAATTCATCTAGTGCCTGTGTACAGGACTTAAGTGATGGTGCCAATTCAACTAGTGCACGTGTACTTGACTTAAGTGATGGTGCCAATTCAACTCGATACTATGTGTTGGATGTATTTTTTTTTAGTTTAAATAAAAATGTCTTCTACTACTACTCCACACCTCTTGTTATACTATTCTTATCTTTTCTTCAATATCTCTATCATGATTGTTAAAAGAAATGAGTATGTATGTTATTCGAGAATGGAATCTCTGATCAAAATGCATTTTTGGAATATCCTAAGTATCGAGCACCTTGAAAGAAGTTTGAAATGTTGATTAGACAGAGAGATTAATGGTGGGAAAATAATTAGAAGTACCGAAAGACTTGTTTCATATATGTCAGTTGCAGATGATAATAATGCCATGCAATATGAGGAGCAATAGTTTCATGATGTCATGTTGCTATCTAAGCTGCAAGAATTATGCATGACCGGTTATATTGCTATTACCATAATATGTTGTCAGTGTTTGTTGAGAGATGGCACTCTGAGACATCATTTTTTCATCTTTCGCATGGTGATATGTCCATCACACTAAATAATGTGTCATGTTTGCTACATCTTTCAATCGGGGAAAGCTTATTAGACCACTTCAGGATGACCAAACTTGATGCAATGGAGATGATGGGGAACTATTTGAGAGCTGACCCAGAGGATGACCTAAAGGAGTTAGAAAATACTAGAGAGTGTCATGCGAGATTTGGATTACAGGAGAACATGTAAGCACACCTCCTGGTTGTGGTAGTGCAGGCTAATGGTGATGATGAATAAGTTATGTATCATAAAGCATGTGGATTGAGATCATAACTATTGTACTTGGTTGGAACGTCCATATTTATGGACAAGCGTTCCTATTACGTCGATATGGTTTATCTCAGATACTTCATTGACTTGGAGCAAATTCATGAGTACAATTGAGGGACCGCTTGTTTGATTTACTTGTTCTCCAAGTTAGCTGAAGGTTGTCTTTGGAAAACCAAACAAATGACAAATAAGTGCACGTTGTATACGATAATATATTTGCATCCTTCACTGTTGTTATACCATTTTTAAAATATTTGTGCTACACCATTACTGATAATTCATCTGTACCATTTTCAAGCATGGATCCTCCAGCACTTTCCACGCATCTATGATTGGTCATTTGTTGATGACTACACTGAGGATCAACCACATACTTGTGCATTCGTCCCGCTCTGAGAGAATGAGACGACCGAAACCTTAGGTTGTGTTTGTTTCCAGTGATTTGCATGCGAGAGAAGTACAAGAGAAAGAGTAAGATGGGAAATATGTGGTTTCTTCTGTTTGGATGATCGAAGAAATAGAGGAGAGTGATAGAATCTAGTGGGTCCCATGTCTTTTTACTTTCTCTTCATATATGAGAAGAAATGTAACAGTAGCATTGTTTTATTTTCTTTTTCAAGTATATGCTTTATCTCATTATGAATGAATCAATAATGATCACAATTAATTATATTTTATTAAAATGCATATTTTTTAATGTGTAATAATAATCAATAATAAAAATTAAATAATAAAAATAAAATAATTTTAATTAAATTGTATTAATGATTTACACATATTAAAATGTATAATTAAAATTTAATAATAATTTTTTTATAAATAGAAAAATTCAAGGGAATTTTATTTTTTTATAAAATAACACACTTTTATCTTTTCTATTTCGTTTTTTTTTCCTCTTATAACAAACAATATAACAAATCTATTATATTTCTCGCCATTTTCTCTCTTTTCACTCTTTCTCTCTTTACAACTTCTCCTCTCAGCCAAACAAAGCGTTAGAGTATTTCTTGACTGTACAGTATAAGATGTTATACACTTCTGGTTGTACGACAATCAGTGTCATACACATATCTTAGATGTCATAACCTTTTACTATATATTGTTGGCTTATGGGTCATGTATTGTGTATCCATATTTTTCAGAGTGAGTCATATGCTAGTTTGTGTTTATGAAGGTTTTTATAAGATAATCCTTCCTGTCTTATCCTCCTATTGTGGTCCGCAAAGATGTGGATGTCATGTATGATGATTTTCTTAACCATCTGGTATCGAATGAAGTATGTGGTGTGGTAGCTCCTAACAAATGAACTAGTGAATTCAGCTACATCCAGAGATATTTTAGAGTGTCATATCCTTACATGACACCAGATGCACATGGAGATCCACCTATGTCAACTCATTTAAATATATCAGAGGAGGAGCGGGTTAGGACATATCATATTGTTGAAGTTTTACCCACATGTCGTTATATTATGGATCATGCACAAACGAGTATAAAGAGAAGAGACTTTTCCGAAGGCACTTATGGAAGAGCCATTATAGATGTCATTATATCTAAGGTACAAACGACATTGTAGTACAGTAGGTAACAAAGGAAAAAGGGGTCTGATATACCCAATATGATAATATTTGTATTATAGATTATAGATAGTATTATCGTTTAATTTGTTATTTTGATAGTATAATGGATTCTGGATTGATTCTAGTATATGACATTTTCATTTTATTACATCAATGTATGATTTAATTGATAAAAAATATTATGATAATATAGTTATAATACATGGTCTATTACATCAGTGTATTTCTAAAATATATATATCAAAATTTACTACCTAAAGGGTGATTATGGAAGTTTATATTCGTATGTTACAGAGATACATCTCTGAACTAAATTATAGCTACATGAGAGTGTGACACAGTTAAGAATGGATGAAGTGCATACAAGATTATTACGGAGATGCATATCCTTACTAAATTATGACAAAATAAGAGTGTTGCTTGATTACGCATCAATTGCATTTTCATATTTCTATGAAGTGATTAGATTTTTTTTTAGTAATAACAAGGTATTGAAAAAAAACATAAATAACCATGTTTCAGAGAAAAGCACGTAAATAACCATGTTTCAGAAAACACTTAAACGGAGGAGCCAAGTGTGATGGCGCATCCTATTTAATTTTATATGGAGGCACCAAGTGAGATGGCGTATAAGTGCAACATGTTTTCCCTAAGCCATCTCAGATGGCGCCAAAATGCTTTTAACTCCCAATTTTTTTTTACTTTCTATTTTAAATAATAGACAATAAGTAAACGATATAGCTTAATGAAAATTCAATTTTTCATAAACAAATGAATGATTAGATAATGAAAAAAACCATGCATATTATTTAGTTGTTCCCCAGAACTCGGTAACGACCTGTGGTTCCGCACCCGCGTCCTCGCCTATCTTGTGGTGGATTTTATCGATTTTCTTATTGCGGTTGGGTCGATGGGCCAACAAATTCAATATGTTCAGGATCCATAAAATCTGTCAGATCACCATATTTGGAAGATCCTCTTTGATACAGTCGGTTACCCGTGCCCCCAAAGTTTGGTCGTCTTGGTGGGGGTGGGGTTCCATGGATGGTCTATAGCACTGGCCGTCTGAGTAAAGGGGGTAAAAAGAAAATGAATCTTGGGGTGTTTGGTATTGCGATTGTTGAGTGTTATGGTGATGTGGTGGTTAATGGTAAGTTGAGTCAATTGGGTCATATTCTTCAAGAAAGCCTAGATATGGGCTAAGGTGAGATGATGAGGGCCCCATATCAGAATGTTCAGAAGACTGGAATTGTGTGTGGGGCATGTGGGTGTATTGGTATTGAGATTGGGGTTGGGGTTGGGATTGGGGAATATGAGTGTATTGGTATTGAGATTGATATTGGGGTTAGGTGTGGGGTATATGGGTGTATTGGTATTGAGGTGGTGATTGTGGTTGGGTGTTTGTGGATCTGTATCGTTGTGGTGTTTGGTGGAAGGTTGATGTGCGTTGGGTTTGTTGTTGGGGATTTGAGGTTTGTTCCCATTATGTTCGTGGGTCAATCAAATACCTCGGGTGAGACACATGTATTTCTAGGTTAGTAATCGATCTATACCAATCAAAATATTGATCTGTGTGTCGCATATTATTCCTGTTGAGGAAAATAGGGAATTGTAAGACATGTTGGTGACGCCTATGCCACATCTTACATCATTCTGGAGAAAAATCTTTCTAATTGATAAGACCCCATTGGGTGTCGACCCTTTTGAGATGCCAGAGTGACAAACAAGTTGGATCGCATGGTATCTCTGGATGCATTCCGAACTACATCTTGACACGGTCATTGTGATGCATTTCCATAATGTTAAATCGTATGATTGAAGTTTTTGCAGTCCAAACTGTTGCATCCTCGGGGTTGGGTTCATGGTCCAAACCCAAATATGGTCTCCAGATAAACTGTGGATAAAAATTAATAAGAATAATGAAAACGTAAAAAATAAATAATTTAAAAGTAGAAAAGTTCAAAGGTACCACATACATCATTCGGGCCAAGGTGATCTAATAGATTACGATATAGAGCGGCATTGAATCTTAGATTCTTTCCGTAATCCATACTCGTTACACAGTACCTAAAGGAATGAAAAAATAGGTAATTTTACACATTTATGTGGCAAGAGGATGAATAATAAATTATTTAAGTTCTTGACTTACTTTGTTGCGTATGGAAAAATGAATGCATTGTTGTTGACGGGGCTTAGGGACTCAATTCTCCACCAACGCCATGCTTGGAGTAAGAAAGCGCATCCATAAAAAGTACATTTGTCTTTTGTTGCATTTTTAGACAAAAAACTATATAGATGGGCTAAAATAGCAGAACCCCAACTATACTTTCTTGTTTTTCCAAAATTCCTAAGCAAACTTAAATACATAAAATTTACACCATTCCATGTACTTTCGGGAAATAACAAGCTTCCAAATAGTATCATCATATAATTTCTAGTTTTAATTATTCTTGCTAGCTCGGACGAATTTTCATTCAAATCAAGAGTCACATAATGTTTTTTAAGTTCGGTTAGTAATATACCTTGGACCCTAGCACCACTACCTTCTACCATATCTTTTCCCAACAATTCCTTGCATAAAGAATCAGGTTGTTGAACCGACCCATTCATTGTGTTACCATCAATAGGGAGATCCAATAACATGTACATGTCCTCTAGTGTGACGGTACATTCACCTATTGGTAGATGAAATGTGTGTGTCTCGGGTCTCCACCTTTCCAATATTGCAAGTATAAACTTAGAATCAATCGTAAAGTTTGAGATTTTTATAACATTTCCAAAACCTAAATATTCAAGTTAGGGCACGATCAATGGGTCGGAAGTAATGTAGTTGTGTGAGCGAATTGTAAATCTTTTAGTATCCTAAATTCGAAATGTAAATAATGTAAGAGTCTATAAGATAACTAAATTAATAATAACTTTATAAAAATATATATTAATATAAAAAGAATTTTTAAGAGTTTATAGAAACTTACAAACGCCGCAATATTGTCTCTTGTGCCTCTGTGAGAATTGCCCATTGTGCGAAGAACCATATTTGAAATTGTATAAGACAATGAAAGAGTTTGTATCAGAGAGTATGATGATTGGTGATGCAAAACAAGTGTCTCAGGTGCCATATTTATAGGCGAATTCGTATAAGAGTGAATTAATGAGGTGGTTGGTGGTTGCATGCAGGATACGTGCCATGTTGGAGCCAAGTCAAATGGCGCCTACATGCATTTTAGAGAGCATGCATCAGCCAACTTGGCGTGGGACATGCCTATATGTAGAGTAGGTGGAAGCATAGGTGCAATGTAAGATGGAAGCATATAGATAGTCTTATACGTATGCATGTAAGGTGACATGATTTATAGGGATGTGCCATCCCAGATGACGCATAAGACCAAAATTAATAGATTTCGCCATCTCAATTGGCGAATAATTGGTGGAGCATTTTTGTATTGTTCAAGGAAAATGAAACTTATTTATCCTACATGCATCCAATGTTATCAACACTTAAACATTCAAACACCAAACACAATGCCCTATACACCACAATACGTTCAGTGCATATTTCAACGATGAAACATATATTTATCCCACCTCTGGTTATTTATTTAGAGACACTGATAATATTCGATTTTGTTTAAACAGAAAATCCAATTTCTTGTGTTTCAAAAAATGATTAGAGGTCAAACTTGGACGAGGTCCAGTGACACACATCTTCTATCAAAATCCGTTTTTTTATGAGAACCAAATAATATTTTATAAGGTAGAGGTTCAAGATGACAAGGACCTTGAAAATATGTTTTCTAGTCATGAGTACTCTGGGTACGACTATATTGAGTTGTACATTGTGCTCCAAGAGGCTCAGTTGTCACAACCAACTCAATCATAAGTGGTTGATCCCATCGAAGGCGAATAAGTAGAAATACCTCCAAATGAAATCTACACACCTCCTTCACACATGAAAAACTTCAACATGGGTGAAGATGAACCGTCATCGGATGTTTTTTCAACCCGCATATGCAGTCGGATGAAAATTTAAAATAGAAAGACAAATTCCGTTCAAGAGAAGATTGTATGCGAGTTATAAAAAAGTTTCACATGTTAAACTCTATCGATTTTAAGATAGATTGGGTAAATCCATAAAGGTACAAGATCAAGTGTGTTCACCCAGATTGTATGTTCAGGCTCACTGCATCGTACATGTTGAGAGGTGATTATTGGGTGATAGGTTCTATGTCCATCCACATGTGCGTTAATTCTACTCAATCACAAGATCATCGTAAACTAAATTGTGATCTAATATGTCAAGAAGTATTACCTCTCGTCAACAATGATCCGTCATTGAAGGTGAAAACCATAATCTCTCACATCACTAAAAAATATACAATTATACTCTGTCATACAGAAAAGCGTGGTTAGAAAAGACCAAGGCGGTTGAAAAGGTATATGGAAACTGGGAGGAGTCACACAAATAACTACCATGCTACCTGCATGCACTTCAGACGTATTCTTCTAGAACTGTTTATATTATGGAAACATTGTCGGCGTATGCCCTAGATGGTACTTTTGTCAACGGAAATGAAATATTTAGTCATCTGTTCTGGGCTTTTCAACCTTACATCACAGGGTTTGTGTCCTGCAAACCTATTATTCAAATAGATGGAACGTGGTTGTACGAGAAATACAAAGGCACGCTACTGATGGCAGTTGCACAAGATGGTAACAACAACATTTTCCAAATTTCCTTTTCTCTAGTCGAGGGAGAGACTGGTGGTGCTTGGAGTTTCTTTCTCAAGAATCTCCGAACACATGTGACTCCATAACTTGGTCTCTGTTTGATCTCTGACAGACATGTATCTATTGAGAGTGCATACAATAATCCTTCAAATGGTTGGCATGACCCTCCTTCTACGCATGTCTACTGCAATAGACATATCATGTAAAATTTCAGGAGGGAGATAAAAGAAAAGGCTCTTAGGAAAATAATTATGAATGCAGGGTATGCATTAACACAACCTTCGTTCAAACACTATCGTAACGAGATCAGATTGTCAAATCCGGATGCAGGTAGGTGGATTAATAATATTCCAGTGGAGAAATGGACAAGGTCATACGATAATGTATAATGATAGGGCCACATGACAACAAATCTTATCGAATAAATGAATGGTGTATTCAAAGGCATACGAAACCTCCCAATAACCTCTTTGGTAAAATCAACATATTTTAGGATGGATTCATTGTTTGCAAAAAGAGGTGAAATGTGGAATGCAGTCTTACAATCCGGACAACTATGGAGTGAAAGCTGCATGAAATATATTAAGGCAGAAGGTGCCAAAGCTAACACTCATCTTGTTATAAGGTTCGACCGATATATCCATAACTTCATTGTCAAAGAGACAATCGACCACAATGAGGGGCTGCCAAGACAAAAGTATAGGGTTATACTACCATCTCATTGGTGCGATTGTGGAAAATTTCAAGACTTTCGTATGCCTTTATCTCATGTCATTACAGCATGTGTGTATACTCATCAAGATGCATTACTACTTGTATCTCCCATTTAAAAGTCTGAAACCTTGCTCAGCGTATACAACAAGAAATATTTTCCACTAGTTCTGTTCCTGCTTCGATTGGGGAATTTCATGAAGCTTACGATTCTTAGGTACTTATTCCCATTAGGTACTCTTGGAACATGTACGCCATGTCTGGTCCACTATCTGCATGCGTTGAGAACCCCAATCAGAATAATGCCTTCTTCCCATCTCACCATAGGCTCAAGCCTATAGGTTGCACGAAGAAACCCAGGAATGACTCTGAGGATGCTACTCCTGCTAAACAACAACATCTCAAACGAAGGAAGACATAAAACCTTCAGTTTATGAACAAGGGGAACATGATATTTCGATATTTCCCTAGCCTTGCTTCAGAGTATTCAGAATGGCTAAGTAAGATGGAAACAATGCAGACCCAAATCTGGAAAGATATGGGGATTTATGACTTGGTCATGTTATCGAAGATTGGGTTACCTTATTGCCCTCTTATGTTGGTATCTTCGTTGTACTTCTGGGATATCACACATTTCACTTTCCATTTACCCTGTGGAATAGTGAATCAAACTCTTTTCGACATAGCAGCCATTACTGGTCTTCGACCAACTGGTGACTATTTCGACCCTGAAGATTTATCTGAAGATACTATTGGGTTTTCGGCCACGAAATCCACATACACTATATTCATCAACCACTTTCACGACAAGTCTAGCAGCACTGTCTCTAAAGTGGAACACATAGCTTTTCTAGCTTTGTGGTTGTCTCGCTTCATTTTCTGCACCAAGTCACTTCAAGTGACTAAGAAGATGCTCACCCTTGCAACGCAGTTTCATCATGGCTACAACCTTTATTTGGCTGAATTGATTTTGGCCAACCTGTATGAGTCCATCAACAATGGTGTGACTCGGCTTAAAGTTATTGGAGATAAGGCGAGTTTGCTCCTTGATGGCCCCTTCTGGCTCCTTCAACTTTGGCTCAACACCACTTTTGAATCTTTTCTTCCTCATAAGAACAAGATTAATGAGAAGGCCCCAGAAATTCTAAACAAAAGGGTCGAAGGCACTAAATTAGTCCCGTTGACTCCAACTGATGAGGGTCAACAATTCCAGAAAGAGTTTACTAACTTTGTAATGACGTTTGCAGAGCGTAAGGGATTTGTTTCGACTATAGCTCCCTTCGCTAGTCGAAAGGTTGGTCCGGAATGGTTTATTCGACCATATCCCTCATCTGATGAATATGACCAAGTGGAGGAGTATGTGGCTATCTGGGAGTCGTTTCTTCGCCCAAGAATTATGCCACTGAGATTCAAGAGTTCAAAGAATCAACTCAGTTTGATTGCTTATCAACCGAATCTTGTCTCTCGCCAATTAGGCATCATCCAATCACTCCCTTCTCCAATCTATCCCCGAGAAAAGTCTCTGCTGTTTTATAATGCAGACTATTCATAGGATGCTGCTACCAAGCATATTGGTAGGTACGTTGGTCGAACCGTACTAACTTTGTTCGACTTCAAACTCAACTTTCTGTGTTCGCCTATCTTTGAAGACTGGTGGAAGCAGTACTATGACGGAGAAATCTTTGATGCAAAAGACTTTGCTTACCGTCTTCAAGAGGCGTTTATACTGGTCTCTGACAAGATCAAAAAAAGGTAATCTTTATTTTAAAATAAAATGCCTTATTTTCTTCGATTCAATCATTCGACATCTAGCTTATACTTGTTTCTTTTCTAGCCGTCAAGAGAACCACTACCAAGAAAGTCGCCGAAAGGCCAAAGGGAGGAGACCTTTTTGTAAAACCTCCATTACGGGTAAATACTTTTTGCTATAACTTACTTTTCAACATACTAATATTGATGCTGATGCTTTCGACTCCTTTCTTTTCTGGGTATTAAGAAAACTACTCCAAAGAAAAGGAAAGTTCAAGAAATTGAAATTTCCAGTGATGAAGAAGAAGAATCTCCTCCCGTTCCTCTTAAGAGGCAAAAATTAAAGAAACCAGTTCCTCTTTCTGAACCTCGTCCGAAAACCAAGACCAAGGTTATGGCTACTAAGTCGAGGCCTCCTCCTGTCATCATCAAAGAGCCAACGGAACGAGAAATAGCTGCTAGGCTGAATAATCCCAGTGAAAGTGATAATTCAAGTCCTGGTGCTGAAGTTCCACCCCGGGTAACAACTTAGACCATCTAAAACTATTCTTTGAATTATTTTACCATAATTCTAATAATGCTCCTTTGATCCTCAAGACACTGCTGACACTTCTAAACAGGCTCCTACACCTGTAGAAGAATTAGTCACTTTAATAAACAGTGAGGGAGATCCCACTTATAGGCCATCTTCAGCAAAGGGATCCTTTGTGAGCTCAGACAGTGAGGTGAACTAAACCTCTGAGCATCAAGTTGAAACTGTTGGGGAGTAGAAAAAATAAATCCCTAGTAAGGAGAATTCTGGCCTGCCACACACTACTCTCAGAACCTTAATAGCCACTGATGATGAACAAGAAGAGGAAGAGGAAGCTGCTGATGATGCAGTCGAACCAGAGAGGGAGGGCATAACAGAAGGAGCGAATTAAAATAAGGATATTTTGGTGGCTGATGGGAGAGAGAACTCTGCAGGGGGAGAAATAAACCTTGCAAATGTCGAAGGTGCCCATGTCCCGATATAGGATTTATATGTCGGAGAAAATGTGGCCCGTGTCACCAATGAGAGAGTCACTTCGACAGGGTCCCGTACTAAGGAGTATTTGGTATTACTAAAACTGAAGAATCCTCTTGGCTACTTGAATGCCATACTCGAGGGCAGAGAAAATTCTTCCGATCAAAGTCATAATGCTTTAACTGCGTCTGGAAAATCTACTTCAACGCTCCTCTTGAGGAGGCACTTCAGAAAGTCAAGGCGCAACTTTTTAAAAGAGATTTAATGTTGACCTTAGAGGGAGAACCTACTGCTACTTCCTTTCTAAAGACCACTGTAAGAGCTATCGACCTTCTTGCTGCCTCACCTGACATTGCCAATGTTATTTTGGATTTGAATTCGATCATCGATCAGGTCTCAGTTGATTACAATCGCCGAAGGACTCTCAATCGCGAAATTGAAGAGGCCAATGGCCATGTAGCTACTTCCTGGGGTGCTGCCGCTGAATCAGCTTCAAGGCTAAAGGAGTTATCGAAGGAACAAGAGGCTAGGCAGAAAGAAGTCGAAGAAATCGACCAAAATACAGCCAGTATGAAGGCTCAGATCATAGAATTAGAGGCTAACATTGCCGCAAATGATAAACGAAAAGAAGAACTTCTTGCTATCAACACTGATTCTGAGAGCCAAGAGGCACTCAACGATTGATTAAAATATGCTGATCAGGCCCAAGCATTAGATGCTAAAATCGAAGCTCTTCATCAGTCAAAAGATTTTTGCAAAAGACGTTTGGAGTTGTAGAAGATCAAATATCTTCAAATCAAAGCCAACCTCCCATTTTTATTTTGACTTTTTATTTGTAGAATTTATGTTTTTGTAATGACTTATAGCCATTTTAGCTTCTTAATGAATTTTCCATTTTGGCTCTTTACTTCGACTGAGATTAAACATTGGTTATTTTAACCTCTTGAAGTACAGGTCTATGCTTTTTCAAGTATTTACCATTTACTCTCAAGAGCCTTTGATCTTCATTTAACTCTTCTATCTCATAGGCACCACCATACAATGTTTGGATAATCTTAAAAGGTCCTTCCCATTTAGGAGACCATTTTCCCATATTTTTATCCTTTCGATCCATTGGGAGAATTACCTTCCATACCAAATCCTCAGGCAAGAATGTCTTGGGTTTTACTCTTTTATTGTAAGATTTTTCCACTCTTTTCTTCTGTATCCTTAAGAGATCTAAAGCTCTCAGTCTTTCTTCGTCTAAATCAACCAGTTCGTATAACATCATATTCCAATAAGCTTTGGAAGGGATATCTTGATGTTTCTGAATTCTTGTTGACTGCAAACAAATTTCTACTGACAATACTGCATCATGGCCATAGGTTAATCGAAATGATGCCGTTCTGGTAGCTTCCTTAGGAGAAGTTCGACATGCCCATAAGATTTGGTCCAACGTTTTATGCCAATTCTTTGGCTTTTTTCCTACATGCTTCTTTATCAAGCCAATTACTACCTTATTTGCTGCTTCGACTTATCCATTAGCTTGTACATAGTAAGGCGTAAATGTTAACAACTTGAATCCCATTTATGTGCGAACTCCTACATTTTTTAACCAATAAATACTGATCCTTGGTCAATTGTTATTGTCTCAGGGATTCCAAACCTATATATAATGTTCTTTTGAATAAATTCAATGAGACTTTCTTGGTCTGTGTTGACTAAAGGAATTGCTTCAATCCACTTAGTGAAATAGTCAATGCCCACCAATATATATTTCTAGCTTTTAGATGATGCTGGTCGAATATCCCTAATGAGATGCAAAGCCCATTCTCTAAAAGGCCAAGGTTTCAAAATTGAGATGAAGTTCGCTTGCAGGTACATGTTGGATGCCTGTATGTATTTGACATTCTTGGAAACCTTTTGCAAACTCCACACAATCTTTCAACATAGTAGGCCAATATAATCCTTGTCGAAATAGCAACCATTTCATTTTATGGCCTACTTGATGTGCCCCACATGCCCCAACATGTGTAATTGAAAGGGTTATATATCCCTCTGTTTCACTTAGGCATTTCAGTAGTACTCCTTCAGGCATCTTTTTAAATAACTCGTTTCCCATTAGAATATAACTTAGCGCCCTGTACTTTGTTTTTCGTTCTGTCGAAGCCATTGGATTTTGCAAATAATCTACTATAGGCTTTCTCTAATCTTGTTCTGTTAGATTGTCTATGAACGAAATTTCGAAGTTTTCTTGGTCAGCGTACCCAAGTTTTGTTGTTTCCAAATTAGTTGGAGACAACTTGGTTGATGTTACTCTTCCTCTAACTTCGATTGCTCGTTGTAATTTTTCTTTCGAAATTTTATACCCAGATGCAATTTGTGCTAAGTCATTAGCCACTTGATTTTACAATCTTGGTATATTTCGAATGTTGATCACTTCAAAGTTTTTCAACAAACGATTGGCTATTACAAAATACATGATAATATTTTCTCTTATACATTTGTATTCTTTCGTAACTTGCCTTATGACTAACTCTGAGTCTACCATTATTTCGACTCGAATTGCCCCCAATTTCAACAAGATTTCAAGGCCTACGATTAGAGCTTCGTACCCATCCTCCATGTTCAAACAAGAACCTTCGATCTTGTACTTGAATGTTGTTGGAATTTTATTTGGAGAAATAATAAGAACTCCTACTCCAGTTCCATCTTTATGACTGGAACCGTCGAAGTATAACTTCCAGGGTTCGATCTCCAAGTAGTTTAATGATTCTTCATTTATTGAGTGGTCAACTATAAAGTCTGCTACCACTTGACCTTTTACAGCCTTGAGTGGCATAAAGGTTAATGAATACTCATTTAATGCAAGTGCCCATTTTCCTATTCGACTGTGTAAAATGGGTTTCGACAACATATATTTGAAAACATCAAAATGAGACGAAACATAAACATCAAATGGTTTAACATATTGCTTGAGTTTTATACAAGAGAAGTAAAGACACAAACATAGTTTTTCAACTTTGCTATACTAGTTTCTGCATCATTTAAAACTCTACTGAGGTAGTAGATGGGTCTTTTGACACCATTTTCATCCTCTTGAGCCAACATGCTCCCTAGGGTTTTATCAGATGCAGCTATGTACAATCTCATACTCCTATTTCTACAAGGAGGTACAAGAACAGGTGGCTTGGTGAGGTATCCTTTGATCTTGTCGAAGGCCTCTTGTTGTTCTTGCCCCCACTCGAATCCTCCTTTGTTGAGTCGAAGTAGTGGTGAGAAGGCTTGCGTTTTCCACTTAAGTTGGATATAAATCTCCTCAGGAAATTTATCTTGCCAAGTAGAGATTGCAACTCCTTCTTGCTAGTTGGCGCTTTTGCTTCCAAAATGGCTTCGGTCTTGTGCTGGTTTATTTCGATTCCCTTTTTATGGACCACAAAGCCTAATAATTCCCATGCTTTGACGCAGAAAGCGAACTTTAGTGGATTCATCTTTAGACCATAGCTTCTCATCCTTCCGAAGGAATGTCGAAGGTGGTGTATGTGATTCTTTCCTGAAATATATTTGACAACAATATCGTCAATATAAATCTGCATAAAATTTTCAATAAAATCACGGAAGATGGAATTCATTTCCCTTTGATATATTGCCCCTGCATTTTTTAGGCCAAAGGGCATAACTACCCATTCATAAGTACCTAAAGCTCCAGGGTACGAAATGTCGTTTTCGACACATCCTCTTCAGCAATGAAAATTTGATTATACCCAGAGTATCCATCAAGCATACTCATGTATTCAAAGCCAACAACATAATCGACAAGCATTTCTGCCACAAGCATTGGATATTCATCTTTGGGTGTTGCAGCATTTAAATCTCTAAAATCAATGCACACCCTTAAGGTACCAAATTTATTTATAACATGTAATATATTTGCAATCCATTCGACATACCTGGTCGTTCAGATGAACTTGCATTTCAGTAGTATTTCGACTTCCGTCTTGATTTTCGACAAGATCTCTGGTGCAAAACGCCTTGGAGTTTGCTTGACAGGCTTTTTTGCAGGCTGTTGTACCCAAAAATTTTCCCTCTCATTTCATCAACATTTTTTCATCACAAGACTCTTGGAACTCAAGATCAAGCTAGGGTTTGCTCTGGTCAAGACACCTCCTTGCATTGTTGACCTAAATTAGGGTTTGAGTTTGCACAGGGATGTTTTGACCTACAATGCCTAAAATGACTTTCATACTTCATGTTGGACTCAAAAGTTTGTCCATACCAAGTTTCAAGCTTTGAATCAAATTTTTGCCCAGTCAATTGGACAGTTGACCTAGAAATCAACTGTATTGGGGAAAAAGTCAACTGTGGCCAATTGACAGTCAAAACTCATGAATTTTGACCCACATCAACATTATGAACTCATATGAACCATTTGATCAAGTTTGGATCATAATTCCACAAGAAATTTGATCAGATCACCAAAAGGGCAAAATGGTCATTTTTAGGGTTTTGACTGCACAAGGGCAATTTTTGACTGTTTGACCTAACCAATGGAAAACTAAGCTCAAACATGGACTCAAGGACTCAATGAAATTTTCTTAACCCACTCAACAAGTTCAAAAGGTCTCAAATGCATAGGATTGACAAATGAATTTTGCAGTCAATTGATCAAAATTTGACTGTATACTGAAAAGTCAAACTTTGACTTTTTGGTCAAAATCAAGTGCCAAGGGTCATTTTTCATCAAGACATGTCAAATTATGAAACTTGTTCATCAAGAAACCAAAAAATGCAAATTAGGGTTTAAAATGGAAAAATTTCATAACTTAGAAATTTTCTAAGTTATGAAATTTTCTTATTGTTTCCTAACTTTACCCCACATTTTCACCAAGATCCAAATGGATTCAAACAAAACTTGAAACATGAAAGTTGTAGTCCATCACAAAGTATACAACTTTGATTCACAAAGTTTTCTCAAAAGAATCTTGGATCTCAAGTTATGATTTTTGGAACAAGGGTCCCTAAAACTTTTAACTTAGAGAAATTTTGCCCTAGTTTAGGCAGGATTTTGACCCATCTTCTTGGCCATTTTTCACATAGTTACACTTGTATTCTTAAGTTGAATTTCAAATATGGATTATAGTACATGTTTCAAGCTTTCCAAATTGTCCAAGAACTCCTCAAACACCTTTGTGGTTAGGGATAATCGAATGCTTGAAGTTGGCAAAAACTCACTTTGATCCATGGCCAATACATGTTCATACAAGTTTCATTTTCAAACCAGCATGCTTTGTACTTGCTTGCAGGCCTCTAAACTATTTTACACTCCTTAATTGAATGCAAATCCACTGAGCTAATGCATTATCTTGGCCATTTGGACATTACACACAAAACTAACCCTTAATTAGAAAAAGGTACATTGCCATTTTTGAAAAGTTATGCTTTATGTCAAAACATGATCTTTGAGCATAGGGGCCATATCTCAGAAGCCAAATCAAATCCACAAATTCCAGTAACCAAGGGCAAAGTATGCAACATACAAGATAGAGGGTACATGCCTGTAATGACAAGTTACACATTCTTGCTTCAAAGAGAAGAAATTGGTCCAAATCCTCCCAACTCAAAAACCGGCCATAGTCAACTTACACAAAGATTGCAAACAAGTTTCTCATACCCTAGAAAGCAAGAAACACGAGCCCTTGACCCCTCCAACCTCCTTGTACACAAAATCTCCATTTTTCTGCAAAACAGGGTAAGCCCTGCAGAATCACTTCCATCTCCACTTTGCCTCGTGCGTTTTGCCTCAAACTTGTTCCAATACCTTCCATTCAACTCACCTTAACTATTCCAGACCTCCATTTCCAACTGTAACTCCATTAAAACACATTGCCATTTTTGTTTGGAAGCCTTGCAGGTTGAGTTCTGTAGCACGATTCAGGCTACTTCAAAACAAACCAAGCATTGGGAAAGCTTCAGGGGACATCAGGCAAGCTCAAAAGAACCTCAAGCACCATTGAAAGTTGCTACATTTTCCAGCTCAAAGTCAATTGAAACAGGTATTTCATGAACTTATATCTCTCTATTTAGGAATAGTTAGACTTAGGTTTATGAATGAAAGATGTTGTATTCATAGCCCTGAAACCATACATGTGCTTAGTTTTCATTTATATTAATCGTGTTAGGAGAATTTCATCCATGAACTTTCTGAAAAAACTAGGTTAGAAATTAGGGCCAGAGAAATTCTCTCTGGTCTTTGAGAGTTAGCTTGAGTTTTTTATATGGTTAGATTCGTTGTTTGATGCTCTACAAGTTTCATGTTATGAGTTTTATCAAAAAAACAAGGAATCAGGAGATAACAGTTTGTACACAGAACGCGCGCGTTTCTGTCTAGAGGAAGAAGATGAAGTTGGTTTTGGGCTGGGCCTGGACAGACTTGCTTTTGACACCCCCTCTTTTCTTTTTACACCCCCATGGCCAATTTCTTGTATATTTGTCATTTTTGCATTTTTATTTTATTTCTGACTTTGATATTTTATTTTCAAACATGAAAAATGATCCAAAAATATTTTTATGATGTTTTGCATTTATTTGGTATTTATTTTATTTTTATTAGTATAAAAATGTTTATATGCTTTTATATCATTTTGTTTAAATTAAAAAATAATACAAATAATACTTTTATTTTCATTTATTATTTTTATACACATTTGAAAATATTTTCTTGAAATATATACATTTTGTAAATAATTTATTTTATTTTTATACACACTTAATATATTTAATACACACACACACACACACACACACACACACACACACACACACACACACACACACAAACACACACACACACACACACACACACACACACACACACACACACACACACACACACACACACACACACACACACACACACACACACACACACACACACACACACACACACACACACACACACACACACACACACACACACACACACACACACACACACACACACACACACACACACACACACACACACACACACACACACACACACACACACACACACACACACACACACACACACACACACACACACACACACACACACACACACACACACACACACACACACACACACACACACACACACACACACACACACACACACACACACACACACACACACACACACACACACACACACACACACACACACACACACACACACACACACACACACACACACACACACACACACACACACACACACACACACACACACACACACACACACACACACACACACACACACACACACACACACACACACACACACACACACACACACACACACACACACACACACACACACACACACACACACACACACACACACACACACACACACACACACACACACACACACACACACACACACACACACACACACACACACACACACACACACACACACACACACACACACACACACACACACACACACACACACACACACACACACACACACACACACACACACACACACACACACACACACACACACACACACACACACACACACACACACACACACACACACACACACACACACACACACACACACACACACACACACACACACACACACACACACACACACACACACACACACACACACACACACATATATATATATATATATATATACTATATTTTATTAAATAATTAGAACAAAAAACACAAAAATAATACATTTTTATTTTTATTAAAATTTTATACTAAAAATACCTTTTTTCAATATACTTTTATTTTTGTACAAATTGGTGCATTATTGTATATAAATAATAAATAATACTATTTATTTAAGAAATTAGGGTTTTTTCCCTAAAAACAAAAATAATTAAAATTGACTTTTTATTTATTTATATTTCACATTAAAAAATACTTTTTACATACATAAAAGCTTTTTTTTTGCATAATACATTTTATTTAATATTTATTTATTATATTTATTTAAGTATTGTATATTTAATTGTTATGCCTTACACATTCAATTTGGTTGTAATAATTTAGAATTTAATTTCTTGTCTAAATAATCCCCTATTCAAATTTGTACCCCCTCCCTATATCATGTTGTAATAGTGTAGAATTTAAATTCTCGCACCTTTAAATGCTTTCAATTATGCCATGATTAGACTTAGGGTTTGTATGTAAAATCAAATCAACAAATAGCTTGACCTAATCAAAGACAAAAATTGCAGGAAAAACAAACACAATGCACACTTGCACCCCTAGGGTTTCAATCCACTTGTTGCCTTCAAAAATGGGCCATGATATGCATGTCAAGTACTTTGGCAAAATAAAAACAAAACAAAGATCATAGTCCCTCGATGACGCTATCTGAGTTGCCTAAACAAAATGATCAAGTCCCTCAAGAAAATTGCCAAAAATACTTGACACCATTGCTATCATGGTCTATACGATGACCCGCGCCTGTCCCGTTTAACGTCTTAACACAAGGTTGTTCACCAAATACAATGGTGAAACAACACTGTTAAAAGGGTTAAAAACACAAGAAAGATCTTCGAGTAAAAATAGGGTAGATAACTCTTAGTTACTTGATCAAAGCTTGCAAAAAAACATCCTTGCTATCTTCAAAACACACTCCACAACACAATTTCAAAATCCTACTTTCAAACATTGGAAATTTCTCAAAAGACAAAAACACCTTTGTATACATTCAAACAAGAATCATTACAAAGGTTGCCACAACGATGGCCACTTTTCAAAACATCTTTCAAAACCACACACAAAGCACCATTTCAAACAATTGAAGAGCACCATTTCAAACAATTGAAAAGCAAAGCAAGTGATCTAAGCAAGTAACTACGAGCCCATGGATAACCATGGATAGAAAGGGTGCTAATACCTTCCCTTTCTATAATCTACTCCCCGAACCCAAGAAAACATCTCAAAGGTCTTTCCTGTGCTTTTTGACCTTTCCTTAGGATAAAATAAAAAGTCGGTGGCGACTCTTGCTAAATCGAAACATTTGCAAACACAAACGCAAAATCTCAAGTCAGTTCTCCCACCGTATCACAAAACTGGCGACTCTGCTGGGGAAAAACTTTAAAAGTGGAGTAACATTAGGGCTTAGATCACCCTTTGCATGATTATATTTTTTTCTTTGATTGCTTTACATTTGGTTCTCTTGTTTGGGCTTGAAATCCTCTACCCGGATTTGGGAAACATTCATAGGTAAATAGCAATACGTTGTGGAAACTGTGCGGGGTATACCGACATGGTTGAAGCAATAGCTATATTAGTGCGACATATTTGTGAGTACCGGTAGCCTTTGAGTCAATCAAAGAGAATACGGGGCCGCTGAGTGATGTCATAAAGCACTAATGAACTCTTAGAACCTTACTTGACCATCTTGGCCTTTTTTAGGGGTAGTGAGATGACCGACTTTGGCGCAGTCCGAAGTTGGTAGATACTCGATACTACACTCATTGAGGGTTGTTTTCTTGGAATATTTTGGTCGCTAGTTAAGTGGCTAAACCAAAACAATGAACATAGAAAACAATCCAGTGATATTGAGCTCCTTAGAACCCGGTTACTATTTATAGGACAGGTTTGAGCCAACTAAACTCAAGAGGGTATTTACCTATGAAACCTCATGCAAGCCTGAAACTAGGGTTTTGTGTGACTTGTTTGTACATTTGCTTATGCATACATCATGAACATCATAAAGCATCATATGCATCCACTAACCATTTCAAGGGTTTGGATCTTCATCTTTGTTCTTGTTTTGTAGGTCACGGAATCTCTTCGCAGGAAAACCATTCAAGTCAACCTTATGAGAATCCCTCCTCAACTCAAGGATCTTACTTCTAGGATTCCAGAGAATTCTCTCTTCAGTGAAAGACATGGTAGACTTCTCAGCTTGGTCAACTCCAACATTGAAGAAGACATGGTCAAAGTTCTCTTCCAGTTCTTTGACCCCCTACACCACTGTTTCACATTCCCTAATTACCAATTGGTGCCTACTTTGGAGGAATTCTCTCAACTCCTGAGAATTCCTATTCTACATCAACTACCCTATAACGGTACGGAAAAAGAACCAAAGCCTGAAGATGTTGCTCAAGCATTATACTTGCAACCATCTGACATCAAGGGACATTGGGAAACCAGAAGTGGTGTCAAGGGTTTCTTGGCAAAGTTTCTGTTTGAGAAGGTACAAGACTGCTGGAATTCTCTTGATCCACAAGCCTTTGAAGAGATTATGGCACTCCTTATATATGGGTTGGTCCTGTTCCCAAACCCTGATCAACTTATAGATGTGAATGCTGTTAAGATTTTCATATCCAGGAATCCTATACCTACATTGCTTGGGGACATCCTACACTCATTTTACACACGAACAATGAGGAAAAGAGGTGTTCTCATGTGCTGTACTCCTCTCCTAGAAAGGTGGTTTATTTCTCACCTTCCACAATCAATTTTGAAGAATGAGCAGGGTTTAAGGTGGTCACAACGATTGATGACCCTCACACATTCTGATGTACATTGGTGTTCTCGGTCCAGAGAAAATGTCATCATCATTGATCGTTGTGGGGAATTCCATAATCTCCCACTACTTGGGATTAGGGGAGGCATTACCTACAACCCCTGTTTAGCTCTAAGACAGTTTGGATATGCTCGGAGGGATGGTCCTCATGACATGCTGATTCCTGACCTAGTTTTTGACTTCGACAACGATGTGCAAGGACTTCGACAAAGGTTCATCAGAGCTTGGAGGATGCCCAACAAGGTAGATAGTAAGACACTGGGGCACAAGAATTCCATCCCCCTTGAGCCTTACCTCAAGTGGGTACGAACCCGTTCCCAGAATCTTATGATGCCATATCCTCATATTCTCCCCTTGATCAAAGAGCCTGTTATGGAAGGATAGGTTCCATACACCATCCTACATCCTGACATGCCAACATCATGGGAAGAAATGCAGAAGAGTTGGATCCAACTCAAGGAAGAACAAAATACTTTTGAAGCTAACTTCTACGCCAGTGAGAAGAAGGTTTTGGAGCTTACCCGCCGACTTCATGAGGAGGAAACTCTCAACACTTACATCGCACCAAAAAGGATGCGCAATATCTTTTTACATTAAGAATTTTGTAATATTTTGCCCATGGGGAACTTACGTACTAACAATTTCTTCTTAATATGATGTGTGTTCCTTTTTGTTTGCAACAAATTTGAATTTCTGAATCCTTGAATGCATTACATGAATAACATATCATTCATCATATGCATAAACAGGTCTTCACACCAGGTTTCCTTATCTTTCTGCTGTTTATTTCAGCAAGATGGATTTGGAGCAGAAGGTTAAGGATCTGCAAGCACAGAATTCTCAATTTCAGCAACTCCTTATGACCTTAGCAAAGGGTCAAGAGGACCTCAAAGAACTGTTGGAGAAGAATAAAGAGAAAAAGAAGAAGAGGCCCGGAGTAGCCACTTTTGGAAGAAGGTTTGAAAGCAATGCTAGAAAAGTTCTCGAGTTCCCCTCAACGTCTGATGAAGGGGCTGGTAAAGGAAAAAGGGGTTGCGGTACCGTCTGAATCTAAAGTTGAAGAGGAGGAAGAGGAAGAAGACGAAGATTACTCCGAACAACAATATCCCCCGGCGGATGATAAATATAAGAATCTTGAGGATAGATTGGCAGCCATGGAGTTGCAGAGGGTACCTGGTTTAGATTTTGAAGAACTAGGGTTGGTCGCTGGGATCATCATCCCTCCCAAATTCAAAGTACCAACATTTGCTAAGTATGACGGTCTGTCATGTCCAAAGATGCATCTGAGATCGTATGTCAGAAAGATCCAACCCCACTCATCTGATAAAGACCTCTGGGTACACTTTTTCCAAGACAATTTATCAGGCACACAATTGGATTGGTTCTATCAATTCGAGAGATCAGAGGTTCACAATTGGGAAGACTTAGCTGCTGCATTTTACCGTCAATACCAATACAATGCTGATTTGGCGCCCACTCGTACTCAGTTACAAAGTATGGGGATGGCTTCCAATGAAGGATTTAAAGAGTATGCCCAAAAGTGGCGTGATCTGGATGGAAGGGTGCAACCACAATTATCGGACAGAGAGTTAGTTGACATGTTTTTGGGGACCCTGTCTGGCCCTTTCTTCAATCATTTAATTGGGAGTTCCTCCGCGGGATTTGTTGAACTAATTTTGACCGGCGAAAGGGTCGAGGCCGGTATTAAAAGTGGAAAGATTCAGAAAGATGCCTCCGCGTCCACTGCTGTTAAGAAAGCCTTCCTGGCTAAGAAGGAAGCCTCTGCTATTTACTCTCAGAAAAGTTAGGGAAGAACCGAGCGCCGGCCAACTGTAGGGGCTGTAATGATTCAAAACTCTCTAAATGATCAACCTCACGGCAATCAGTAAAGACCTAATCAACAACGGGTAGAAAGGCCACAACGACAGTTCACCCGAATCAACATGACGCCAGCTCAAGTACTCCCTCATTTGTTAAAGCTGAATCTGACCAGTTTGAAGGAAGCGCCAAAGAACCCTAATACCTCCTCTCCATACTACCACTCCAATGCCAAGTGTGCTTACCACTCTGACAGTGTTGGGCACGATACTAATAATTGTTGGGTGCTTAAGAACAAAATCCAGGACTTGATTGATGCCAAGGAAGTAGAATTTGATGCTCCTGAGAAGCCCAATGTGATTTCTGCTCTGATGCCCAAGCACGGCCATAATGTTCATGCCGTTATGGAAGACCTTCATGTTACTGATGTTGCTGATCTTTTGACTCTGTTACTAGTGATTAAAGATAATTTGATGAGAACCGGGATATTCCCAAGCTGTGGTAAGGACTGTTACTTTTGTTTGAACATACGAGCTAACTGCCCAATGTTGAAATCAGGTGTCCAACGCCTGATGGATACCCAAAAGATACTCTTCCAAAAAACCCCTGTTAATACCTTTACTCCTGCTACTTTTGCTACTTCAACCAACGATATTGCAATCATAACCATTTCCGACAATCCTCCCAAGGCTTGCAAAAGGCCTGTCAGGATTACGCCCAACCCTAAATTTGTACCATTAAAAATCACCATGCTGGGACCTGTCCCGTATCAATCTAGCAAAACGATACCATGGAACTATGGAGGAGAAATCTTCTATCATGGTATCAAACAGATTGAAGCAGTCCAAGAGAATTCTGAAGAATAAAACCCTGATATAGGGAACATCGCGGGAACAAGCAAGATAACCCACAGCGGCCGGATCTTTTCTCTGGAGATTGCTCCCCCTCGAGCAGTTTTCGGACCCTCGAAAGCCTCTGCACCTGTTAGGTCATCTGTGCAAGACCCGATAATTGAAGAATTGGATACTCCTGAAGTAAGACCATCTGCTGATAATACCGACAAGGGTAAGGGGATACTAGAAGCGTCTGTCAGGATGAAGGCTCATGCTGTGGTTATCCCCGAAACCACCCAGAAAGAAATGGATGAAATCTTGAAAATAATCAGAAAGAGTGACTACGACGTCGTGGAACAGCTAGGGCAGACCCCTTCTAAAATTTCAATGTTGGCTCTTCTACTCTGTTCTGAGGCCCATGCTAAGGCCCTGATCAAAATTTTGAAGGCGGCACATGTACCCCAAGAGACTTCGGCTGACCAGTTTCAGGAGTGTGTGGCCAGTCTTACTGCTGATAATGGCCTTGGCTTTTCCGATGCTGACTTAACTCCCAAAGGAAGGAAACACAACGACGCGCTACATGTCTCAGTTGAATACAGGGGAACCACCCTTGCCCATGTATTAGTTGATACTGGTTCTTCCTTGAATGTGTTGCCGAAGAAAGCCTTAGACCGTTTGGACTGTGAAGGATTGACCCTTAAACCTAGTAATATCATTGTTAGGGCCTTTGATGGGTCCAAAAGAATGGTTCATGGAGAGGTTGACATTCCTATCAAAGTAGGCACAAAAGTTTTCAACTCCACCTTTTACGTGATGGACATCCGTCTGTCATATTCGTGTTTGTTAGGAAGACCGTGGATCCATTATGCCGGGGCAGTTACCTCCTCTTTGCACCAAATGCTGAAATATCCTGTTAAGGGTAAGATTATAACGGTGCACGGCGAGGAAGAGTACATGATAAGTCACCTCAATTCCTTTCGCTATGTGGAATTGGATGGCGAGTTCATCGAAACGCCTTTCCAACATTTTGAGGAAGTTTCTCCCGAGGTAGCAGTTGCGAAGATAATGGTTGAGGTACCTATCATTCCCAAGCACGTGCCTAGGATGGCATCTCTCAAGGACGCAGAGGCGGTGATCAAAGAAGGGAAGAGTACAGTATATGGGGGCAATTTCCTGATTTTCCCCATAAGACGGATAAATTTGGACTAGGGTTTACAGCTGCAGGACAGAAGGCTACGCGTCGTTCCAAGACTGGAGGGCCACCTGTAAGGATCACTCACCACAGAATCAATGCTGTAGAAGATGAAGATGAAGAGGGCCACTTTGAGGATTGGATATTTCCTACCGTCGAAGGGGGTTTAAGCAACTGGGAAGTAAAGGATTTTATTCCCATCACCTTCATCAACCAGTAATTTTATCTTTGAACAATTTCTTAGTTCGGTCTGTAATAACTAAAACAATTCATACGCTATTTTCACCTCATGCCTTGCCCGGGGCATGTAGGTCCATTTGTAAGGGTTTGATTTACTTCATTATCATATGCCATGTTTTAATGAATCATTGGACGTTTTCATAAACTGCTGTGTTCATTTTCTTTACTTTTGCATTTTTGTTTTGTTTAAAGGATGGCTATCCCTTACACACACCCACACTCACAAATGCAGGTACCCATCCACTCCAGATTCCATGGGTGACTATTCTGCTTTAGCCTTCGGTAATTCTGAGGACTTGGTCAATGACGCTGAGTACGAAGTTGACGAAGATTGTGAAGTGCCGGGAGAGTTAGCCAGACTTCTGCAACAAGAAGAGAGGGCTATTCTGCCTCACGAAGAGTTGCTAGAAACCATCAACTTGGGAATAGAGGAAGACAGGAAAGAAGTAAAAATGGGTGCCAACCTGGAACCAAGTGTTAAGGAGCGCTTAGTGCAGTTGTTGAACGAGTATGTTGAAATCTTCGCCTGGTCTTATGAAGACATGCCAGGATTGGACACAGATATCCTGGTTCACCGTCTCCCTACAAGAGAAGATTTTCCACCGATCAAACAAAAGGTCCGCCGAATGAGGCCTGACATGTCTGAGAAGATCAAGGCTGAGGTAATGAAGCAATTCAACGCTGGCTTTCTGGCTGTTACTTCCTATCCACAATGGGTTGCTAACATTGTGCCCGTGCCTAAAAAGGACGGCAAGGTCAGAATGTGTGTGGACTATCGGGATTTAAATAGGGCTAGCCCTAAAGACGATTTTCCACTGCCACACATCGAGATCTTGGTTGACAAACAGCTCAGCACAAGGTTTTTTCCTTCATGGATGGATTCTCGGGCTACAACCAGATCAAAATGGCCCCCGAGGACATGTAGAAAACTACTTTTTTCACGCAATGGGGAACCTTCTGCTACAAAGTGATGCCGTTCGGACTGAAGAACGCAGGGGCAACCTATCAACGCACCATGGTAGCTTTGTTTCATGATATGATACATCATGGGATCAAAGTTCACGTAGAAGACATGATAGCTCGATCACAGACAGAAGAAGAACACCTTGAGCATTTGCAAAAGCTGTTTGCCAGGTTGAAGGAGTATAAGCTCAGACTGAACTCGAGCAAGTGCACTTTTGGAGTTAGGTCTGGTAAACTTCTGGGATTTATTGTCAACAACAAAGGCATTGAGGTTGATCCAGCTAAAGTAAAGGCTATACAAGAAATGCCTGCCCCCCACACTGAAAAGGAGGTCAGATGATTCTTGGGACGCTTAAACTATATTGCGAGGTTCATCTCTCACCTGACATCTACCTGTGAGCCAATCTTCAAGCTGCTGAAGAAAGATCAGGTAGTTGAATGGAACAATGATTGTCAAGTTGCTTTTGATAAAATCCCAAGTCAGTTCTCCCACCGTATCACACAGGCTTTATTGGTAGTTAAAGCTCCACCAATCTTCTATCGAGACCAGGCATTTCGTCATAATCCCATGCAAAGCAGTCTTTGAACTGCTTCAACAATTGGATCATTTTGACCCTGAGCACTGGATCTATCTTCGCATTGATGTATGTTAGTATTTTCACCAAACCTTCGCCCAGGTCTATTTCTTCCAAAGGATCTCGTGATAGCATTTTATTATTGTCTGTCAACGAATCCTTTTCAAAATCCAAAGGCTCATCATCATAGATGGCATCTAGCATCTGGCTTATTTCTTCCTCCCTTCTTAAGTCAGGTGGTTCTGGTTTGAAATATTTCCCAGGACCTTCTGGAAGAAACACTTGCTCTTTGGCTTCGAAAGCCATATACTTGACTTCAGCCTCTAAGGCCGCTATCATCCTACTTTCGACTACATATGCTGAAATCTTTTGTAAAGCTTGTGATTCAGTCATCATCACCGAATTCACTTCCCCAGCCTGTTGGCAGTATGTCATCAACTCCTCCATAGTCAATGTTTGATAAATATTCTTTATCCCACTGGAAACCATGGTCAGAGTGTAGGTAGAGGGAGCAAAAGGAATTTGGTGTTGATGCCAAATCAAAGTATGGAGGATTGCATGGCCCTATATGAGCCAGATTTTTGTCTAAGTTTGTTCTTTCGACATTATTAGCTTCAACCATATAGTATCTTTAATCTGCTTCGATATTTTTCACTATACCATCTGGGCGCCAAATGGTAACACGTTGGTGCATTGATGATGGCACTGCTCCTATGCCATGTATCCACTCTCTACCTAAGAGTAGATTATAGTTAGGCTTCACTAAAATGACCATAAACATAGTTGGTTGAAGTATTGTTCCCACCTTGAGGTCTAATTGTATCACCCCTATAGTAGTTCCAATACCTCCCTCATAGTTCGATAGAACCATGTTGTGGGGTTTGATATCTTCATCCCCTTTGCCTAGTTTCCTTAGGATACCTAGGGGAATTATATTTGTTGTGGCCCCACAATTAACCAGAATTTTGTTGATGGTTGCTTCCCCAACTTTTGCTCTGATGAACAATGGTTTGAGGTGATTCTTCATTGCCTCAGTGGGGCGTTCGAAGAAAGCATTTTGCTCTTCGACACAGCCGTTGTTCATGATGTAATAACAAACTGGCCTATGTTTGGCCATCTCCTATTTGACCTCCCAGTAAGTCTCTTTGACTTCGACTTGGCGTTCGTATTCACTGGGTAGTATTGACACTACATTCACCATAATATCCAAAGTAGCATCAGATTCAGAATTACCTTCATCATTTGACTCACCTTGTTCTGGCCACACTAATCTTCTAGCAATTGGTTTTCTTTCCAAAGGCTTTCTTTGTTTGCCTTTTTCCTTTCCTTGTGGCACACTGGTGCTTGATTCTGGTTGAGGCTCCTCTGTAGCCTCTCTTTCGGCTTTTCGCCGTCTTTGATATCTCCTCCACCGGGAGCGCGACATGGGGTTTTTTCCCTTGTAGTTTCTCGACACATGAGCCACTTTGTTTGTTGTTTTAGTTTGGAATTCCTTCCTATAAGCCAAGTATTATCCTCTTGGCACATCAAATGTTCGCCATTTCTCCTCACTGGGCCTTTTCTTGCTTGCTGTTTTCAGCCAAGTGTCTACAGGGACATTTGTTGGAGGTCTGAAAGTTGATGGCCTCTTCACCTGGTTCATTATTCCCTTATGATATCCTCTTCTAGGATCATATCGGACCTCAGGATCCATGTTGGGTTGGGCATTGGTGCCCCATTTCTCCTTTGCTTCCGTCACACCCTGTATGTGTTATGCAACCTTTTTGTCGAAGATGGAGCTGCATCTTGGACACAACATGACTTCAGACTTCTTTTTCTGGCATCATTGCAAAAAATATGCCAGATTCTCATTCTCTTTAGGAAATGAAGTTTTATTGACTCCCTCTTGTCTGATGGCATCTTCTGAAGCCTTCTCCTTAGATACTTTAACCATATTGACTTCTACGTTGCTCTTGGCAGCGAGATTCGACCTTTGCATCTTGGCTCCTAGGTCCTCTGTCGAACTCGTAACGGCATCCAAATAAGAACCTGCAGTAGTCTCTTTGTTTGAGCCTTCAGTAGCTCCTTTGTTTAGGCCTTCGGTAGCCTTTCTCACCCCTTCGATAGTCTTTCTGAAGTTGTTCCTAGTGAAACTACCAAAAATAGGCTTATTGACGAAGTCTTCTGAAACTTTGACCATGTTGATGCCTGATGGTTCAACATAGTGGGCATCAGCTTGCAATGGGTTTGCATCGATTTTCATCAGAGGTTTGTCAGCAAACTTGAGTCGGCCTTATTTGATCGCTCCTTGAACGAGATCCCTGAAAAGAAAACATTGTGAAGTTTTATGGCCCAAATAATTATGATACTTACAAAAACCTCTTTTCTTTCTTTGTTCTAAAGGAGACATTTTTCCCCTAGGGGCACTATCATTTGGCCATCTTTAACTAACAAGTCAAATATCTCATCACATTTTGTGACATCGAAACTATATGTTTTCTTTGGGAATCTATCACTGTTCTTTTCAGACTCAGTAGGATTCTTCCCATTTGAGGGCATTAGTAATCTGCAAGAGTACGATGGCCCTTGCTTTAATTCTGCTAAATCTATTTCGCTTTCTTCGACAACTATAACATCACTAGATGTCTCTGGATCATCATTGTAACACGGTGGGAGAACTGACTTAGGTGTTTTGCATTTTATCGTAATTGTTGCAGTTAGCAAGAGTCGCCACCGACTTTTCTTTTATCCAAAAGGAAAGGCTGAAAAGAACAGGAAATACCTTTAGAGATGTTTTCTTGAGTTCGGGGGGTATATTATGAAAAGGGAAGGTATTAGCACCCTTTTCATCCGTAGTTATCTACGGGCTCTTAGTTTCTTGCTAGATCACTTTCTTTTGTTTGAAGGTGTGCTTGTGATGTGGGTTTTGAAAGTATTTTGAAAATGTGACTTTGTAATGGTTCTCGTTTCTATAATAACGCGTACAAAGTGTTGTATTTTGAAAATGTTTCAAAATGAGAGTGTTGCTGTATGAAATGTTTTTGTTGTGAGTAAGCGAGCAACTAGGAGCAATCTACCTACTCAAAAGGTCTTAAATGTTCTTTTCCTCCTCCTTTAGATGTTACTATCTTACCATTATTTTGGTAAGAAGCCCCATCATTGGATGTGAAGGGACGGACGTGGGACATTTGTATAGTCATAGAAGGAAACCTATGGGACATTTTAGCAATGTCGTTTTAGGGACTAGATCGTTTGCCGAAAGCAACATCGAGGGTCATCGAGGGACTACGATCTTTTATCGAGGGTCTTTTCTAAAACACCCATGTTTGAGGGACATGACTATTTTTTTCCGATAGGCAACAAGTGAGATTACCCTAAGGGTGCATGTGTGAATAGTGTGTTTGATTTGCATTCATTTTGTCTTGATTATGGATTATCTACTTGTTGGTTTTATCTTGCCATACACAGCTAATTACTAGCATTTATACAAAAGCACTAAAGAATGCAAGAAATAAAATCCTACACTATTACAACCATATTGAAAGGCAAGCAAAAAATTAAAGGCAAAAATAAAATAAAAGAAGAAAAATGAGAGTCTTTCGATTGGGGCAGGAGAACCCTTCAATTTGCATTCTGTTGGAGTTCTTCGATTGGGGCTGGCATCAACAAGGTCATGGCCTTCGATTGGGAGATTGCGCCAGTGAGGTCATGGCCTTCGATTCTGGAATTCTAGGGCTGGGAAGTCAACATGTGGTATCCTTCGACTGGGCCTCAAAGCAGCAGGTTGTGCCTTTCGATTGGGGGCTGGCACTAGTGAGGGAGTGCCTTTCGTCTGAGCCTGGGCTTAGTGCAAGTGTGCCTCTGGCTGGGCCTTTCTGCCTTGTTGTCTTTTTCGATTGGGCCAATGAAATCAGTGTGAGCGTGCCTCTGGATGGGCCGGAAGGTCAGTGTGTTTGAAGCAAGTGTGTGTATGTGCTGAACATGACTGTACCAAAGCATGTGTACGCATCTAAGCAAGTATATCGAAGCATGCATATTTTATATTCTAACATTTTTAGGGGACTGTATAGATTAGCTTTAACATACACTTGGACAAGGAAAATCATGCAATCAAAAGTATAGAAATAAAAAGGGAGCAAATATTATTTACTTGTTATGTTTGAAAAGAAAATCTTAAGGTTAAGGGGGACTTACCTTGATTGACGTTGGAATGTAAGTGTTGAAACTTGAGCTGCTGCCTTGATGCTTCTGGATTCGAAGGAGGAAAGACACAAGTGTTCTGTTTCTAGTGCATTCGAAGGGAACAAGGTACAAAGACCTTTTAGATTCTAAGGGGACAAGCTTAAGGATGATTGGGTTTGAAGGAGGTACAAAAGCAGGTGTAAGGCTTCTTTCCACTGGATTCGAAAGAGAGTGGCCCGAAGCTTGGCTCGGAATGCTGATTCGAAGAAAGAAAAGAAACAAATGTTATGTTTCTTTCTAAGCTGAGTTCGAAGGATATTGAAGAGTTGGTAGTTCTTCGGAATCGAAGGAGATGGATGTGATTCTGGGTTTTTGATTTCTCAAGTGTTGATGAACTTGAGAGTTTTGGTTGTGTTTGAGAATATTTTGGAGGTTTCATTCCTCTAGTCAAAAAATTCCCCCTTAGCTTGTTCATGGTTCCTCTATTTATAGAGGAAATGTTTGGGAGATGTTGAAGTAGCCAACCTTGTAAAAACAATAAAATATGAAAAGTGAAAGGTACAGGCGTGGGGCCTGTTGGCAGCTGAGGTGCAGAAGATATGACTTGTGCTTTTTGGCATTGCTTGTGCTCAGGCAAAAATCAGATTGAAAGCTGCTTTTGTGATAAAAGTACTCTCTATGAAGAAAGGGTACATAACTTGTTGCCATTTCGTCCCAGGATGGTAATATCTAATGGATAAAGCTTCAATTCTGTGTGTAACCCTCTGATTATGTGAAGATTTGAAAGCAAAGTAGCCTGACAAGTAGTTGGTCATGAGATTTCCTCAAATTTGCTTCAAACGAAATCTGCTTTGAATGGTTCAGCTTGGATTCGAAGGAAGCTAATTTAAAGGGAATCAAAGCTCCAATCGAAGCTTTGTATGTAGGTTGCTTCTGTCCAATCGAAGGTTTGCCTTCCATTGGTCATATGTGGCCAAATGAAAGAACGTACGTGGGGGGGGGGGGGGGCAAAATGCCCAGATTTGAAAGAGGTTTCAAATCCAAACAAAGGGTATACCTAAACTTGCATTCGAAGGAGGCTCTTGCTCAAAACGAAAAATGTAATCCAAGTGTCATGAGACCCTGGCTCAACTGAAGTTAGCATGCAGGCACACAGAGGGTGAGTGCCCAAACGAAGACTTACATGCAAGCACTTGTGTTGAAGACTTAGCCTTGCAGGGGGTACATGTCGCCAGTAGGTCATGGCCTTCGATTGCAAGCAGTAGAGGACACAAATGAAGCCTGCAACAAGAAGTCACATGCCCAGGCGAAAGAGGTACGCTAGCAGCCATTTTAAGCAACCGAAGGAGGCCAAGAGTCAATCGAAGGGTTCCAAATCGAAAGAGACTTATTTTTCTCCAAATTTGTCAAAATGTTATTTTTATCTGTTTTCTCCCTTTTTGACAGTTCTCTTTTAATTTTGGTACTGAAAAAACCCAAAGCACTTGTGCAAGCCTGAATCCTGAGAATCTTTGTGAGAAAACCCTTGAGAATTGAGAGGGGAAATTTTGGGGTACAACAGCTGCCCCTGTTCAATCTTCTTACACCTGAAGAGTTAGATGGGCAAATCTGCCATTCATGACTTGAAGGTGGAAGATGATTGAACACTAGAGTGCCCAGAAATTTTCATTTGATGATGTTGTGGTTGATTGTGTAGGGAATGGGCTTAAAGATACCATTTGGAGAAATGATAGAGAGTTGTCGGAGATGGGCTTATAGATGCCATTTAAAGGTGATTGTTGACAAAAATTAGACTAAGTCTAAACTTGACTTTAACTGGAAAAGAATCAAAATAAATCTTGGAGCGATCTATCTGAACTAGAGGGAATGTCTACTAGAAATAATCAGGATAAACCAATGAGAGATTTAAACTGAACCAATAGAGGTCTTGAATTTTCTTTAACTGGAAAGAATCAGAATAAATCTTGGAGCAATTTATCTGAACCATAGAAAGATGTTTGCGGGAAAGAATCAAAATAATTCATTGAGGGATTTAAACTGAACCAACAGTGGTTTGGAGAAGAATCAGAATAAATCTTGGAGCGATTTATCTGAACCAGAGAAAATGTATACCGGAAAGAATCAGGATAAACCGTTGAGATATTTAAACTGAACCAGTAGAGGTCTTGAATTTTCTTTAACTGGAAAGAATCAGAATAAATCTTGGAGTGATTTATCTGAACCAGAGAAAATGTCTACCGGAAAGAATCAGGATAAACTGTTGAGATATTTAAATTGAACTAGCAGAGGTGTTTAATTTTCTTTAATTGGAAAGAATCAAAATAAATCTTGGAGCGATTTATCTGAACCAGAGAAAGATGTCTGTGGGAAAGAATCAGGATAAACTGTTGAGATATTTAAACTGAACCAGCAGAGGTCTTGAATATTTTTCAATTTATGATGGGCCTGTGTAGGGCTGCTTCATGGTGACTCCGTGTAAAACTGCATATGGAATTATCTGAGAAGGAACCTAGGTAGGATTACTTCATGATGAGTCCGTGTAAAACTGCATCTAAAAATGAGAAGATACCTGGGTAGGGTTGTTTCATGATGAGTCCATGTAAAACTGCATCTAGAAATGAGAAGGAACCTGGGTAGGGTTTCTTCATGACGAGTCTGTGTAAAACTGCATCTGGAAATGAGAAGCAACCTGGGTAGGGTTGCTTCATGATGAGTCAGTGTAAAACTTCATCTTGAAAAATGATAAGGAACCTGTGTAGGGTTGCTTCATGATGAGTCCGTGTAAAACTGCACCTGGAAATGAGAAGGAACCTGGGTAGGGTTGCTTCATGATGAGTCGGTGTAAAACTTCATCTTGAAAAATGAGAAGGAACCTGTGTAGGGTTGCTTCATAATGAGTCTGTGTAAAACTGCATCTGGAAATGAGAAGGAACTTGGGTAGGGTTGCTTCATGATGAGTCAGTGTAAAACTTCATCTTGAAAAATGAGAAGGAACCTGAGTAGGGTTGTTTCATGATGAGTCAGTGTAAAACCGCATTTGGAAATGAGAAGGAACCTGGGTAGGGTTGTTTCATGATGAGTCTGTGTAAAACTTCACCGTGAAAATGAGAAGGAACCTGTGTAGGGTTGCTTCAGCTGGTTGTGTGGATAATTTCCCTGACTTGTTACAGATATTAATCTCTGACCTGAGAAAGAAATACAATTTTCCTGTCTTGTTACAGGTATTTGATGGTAGCCATCTGTTGATTGACCTTTTCCTGAAAAGGCAAAACGTTAGTTGTATGCAATGTCATGGTGTATGAAATGCATGGTGCAATGATGTTCTCAAAATAAATGAGATTGTGTCGTATGAACTTATCATGTATGTAAATAGGATGTATGAAATGTGAAATGTTTATGAATGTGTATTTTTTTGTCTGGGAAAATAAATCCTTGACAAATGTTAGAGAGTCATTAAATCCCTGCCTGTTGTTGAAGAGTAGGTGTGTCTCCAAGCTTTGCTTAGAATGCTTCCGATGGGGATTCCTGTTTTTTTTTGTTTTGAGGAGAACTCCAATGGGGAATATTGAAAACTCTGTAGAGAGTGTTGATTCCTTCTTGGGGAAAAGAGTTCAGGAGTCTCGGTTGTCCACTTCTCTACTGGGGAGTCAAAGTTGAACTGATGTCTGGTCGGGTCCAGGCTTCACAGTAACTTGCTGAGGATTATAGAGCATTCTACTAGGGAAGAGGAGTTGTGGTCCTTTGATTTGTAGTAGTCGGAGAGGAAAACTCAAGATGAGGAATACTACCGTTTGTTAGGGAAATAAACCCTGTTGTCGGTCTGTTGGAGAGGTGGCTACTTCACGGGGAAAATATTCGAGGATTCTTGAGGTTGACTCAGTTGGGGAGAAGTTTTCAGAGATTGAAACTCCGGCTGGGAGTCATCCTATGAGAAGGATTTTGGGGAGATTTGTCACTGCCCCTAGTAGCAAGTGTTTGGGGCACTGCCAGGAATTAATTGATTGTACGAAACCCTTTGTTAGGATTTGCGTTCAATGCCCCAAGTGATTTAGACGGAGACCTGCCCCTGGTATATTCAGCAATTCTTGAGAGATTTCTTGGAATCTAGACTGGATTGCCCTAGGTGTGCTGGATAGTGACATGTCATGCCCCCTTTTTGATAGGAGATTTGTCATTGGAAGTGTCATCCCACTTGAAGTGATTTTGTTCACTGAGAGAGCTTTCGTTCATCGGATATTCGTTGTGTGAATTTCTCCACTGTCAAACAAATAGCCATATGCAAACAACGATATTCAAATAAATGCAAAGTTTATGCTTGTCTTGAATTTTTGAAAATGAGTTTTAGAAAGTGTTGTACCCCAAAATTTTCCCTCCCATTTCTCAAAAATTTCTCATCACCTAAGCCCTTGGAGCTCAAGATCCAGTTAGGGTTTCATCTGCTCAAGACTTCTCCTTGCACTGTAGACCCAAATTAGGGTTTGAGTTTGCACAAAGAGGTTTTTACCAAAAATGCCTAAGATGACTTTCATGCTTCATATTGGACTCCCAAGTTTATCCATATCAAGTTTCAAGCCTTGATTCCAAGTTTTGCCCAGTCAATTGGACAGTTGACCTAGAAATCAACTATATTGGAGAAAAAGTCAACTGTGGCCAATTGACAGTCAAATCTCATGAAAATTTACCCACATCAACATTATAAACTCACATGGACCATTTGATCAAGTTTGGATCACAATTCCACAAGAAATTTGATCAGATCACCAAAAGGGCAAAATGGTCATTTTTAGGGTTTTGACTGCACAAAGGCAATTTTTGACTGTTTGACCTAGCCAATGGCAAACCAAGCTCACATATAGACTCAAGGACCCCATGGAATTGTCTTGACATGCTCAACAAGTTCAAAAGATCCCAAGTACACAAGATTGACAGTTGAATTTCCCAGTCAATTGATCAATTTTGACTGTATACTGAAAAGTCAAACTTTGACTTTTTGGTCAAAATCAAGAGTCAAGATTCATTTTTCATCAAAACATGCCAAATCATGAAACTTGTTCACCAAGAAATCAAAAATTGCAAATTAGGGTTTGAAATGAGAATTTTTCATAACTTAGAATTTTTCTAAGTTATGAAAAACCCTAATTTTTTTCTAACTTTGCCCCACTTTCTCACCAAGATTCATTTGGATTCAAGCAAAAGTCAAAACATGAAAGTTTTAGCCTATTTCATAATCTACAACTTTGATTCACAAAGTTTTCCCAAGAGAGGCTTGTATCTCAAGTTACAAATTTTGGAATAAGGGTACTAAACCATTCTTAACTTAGTGAAATTTTGACCTTTTTAGGCAAGGTTTTTACCTAACTTCAAGACCATTTTTCACATAATTCCACTTGGAATTTCAATTTTCATTTCAAAGATGGATTGTAGTACACATTCCAAGCTTTCCAAAATGTCAGAGTACTCATCAAACAACCTCATGGTTAGAGAGAATCGAATTTTGCAATATGGCAAAAACTCACTTTTGAATTGGCCAATTTCCATGTTCATAACTTGTGCAATTTTTCAAATCAGCATGCTTCCCTTAATTACAGGCCCCTAAACCATCCAACACTCATAAATTTAATGCAAACTCTTTGTGCCAAGACCATGTTCTATGTGTTCAAGCATTGCATGATGGATTAATCCCAAAATAGATAAAGCACTTTAACCATTTTTGCAAAAGTAAGCTTTATGTCAAAATGAAAATCCAAGAAGTACATATCAAATCCCCTTGGCACAAGTTTAGGGACTAATCACACTGATCAATGCCAAGGTTTGCAGCATGTTATGGGGGCCTCTACCTGTCTAAACACCAACTTGGCTTTTGGTTGCTTAAAGTGTAAGAAATATGGCATAACTGAACACAACTTTCATCTCAGCAATAGAACCCTTAAGCAAATATTTTGTACACATTCAAGAGATCCTAACTGAGCTAGCACACGACTCCAACACCTCCATTTCCCTCTAGAATACAGAACCACCCTCAAACTGCCCAAACAGAGCTCCTACTGCAGTTTGAGTGCCAACTCTCATCCCTTTCATGCATTCTTGCTAAAAGCTCATCAAACACATTCCCTAGCATCACTTGAAGCTAACCAAAGTCTCAAACACGACCTGTAACTCCTCTAATCAGTTCCACCATTTTCACTTTCTTGTTTTGCAGTTGAAGTTCCATAGCTCGATTCAAAGTGTTTCAAAGCAAAGTAAAACTTGGAATAGCATCCCTGGACATCAAGGAAGCTGTACCAATCATCACCTTGCTCTGAAAGTACCTCTATCATCAGATACAATTCCAACTGAGAAGGTATATTCATGAACTTCTAACTCTTAGTGTAGGCATTGTTAGTTCTAGGTTTGTGAATAAAAAGTGTTCTACTCATGCCCCTGAATCTGTACATACTTTTACTTTCCATTTATTTTGCCTGAGCTATGAGAATTTAAGGTCTGAATATGGAAGAAAAACTAGGTCAAGATTTGAGAATGATAAAATTCTCTCTCATTTCTGAGAGTTAGGATGAGTTCTTTACATATTTAGAATCGTGGCTTGATGATTAACATTTCTTATGTTGAAAGTTTGTGCAAAAAATCAAGGAATCAGGATGTTTGAATTCATGAATAAGGCGCGTGTTTTTTGAACAAAAGCTGTCTGAAGGTTGAAGAAAGGTCTTCATGGGCTGGGCCTGTTGTGCTATTTCTCTTCACACCCTATTTTTGCTTTCATACCCCCTGAGCCCATTTTGTTTGCTTTAATGATTTTTTGACTTTTCTCTTTTTATTCTGATTTATTTATTTTTGCTAATAATATTAAAAAACATAAAAAATATTTTTACACCATTTTTATATTTTTTAGGCATTTATTTGTTCATATTGACATTTGTACATAAATAAATAAATAAACACCTTTTATTTAAAATACTAGGAAATAATGTAAACACATTTTATTTTCATTTTTTATTTTGTCTTATCTTCTTAAAATATTTTGTATAAAATATAATTTTTTTTTATAAATATTAAATATTATTATTTTTATATATATAATACATATTTAGAAATTAATACATATATATATATATATATATATATATATATATATATATATATATATATATATATATATATATATATATATATATATATATATATATATATATATATATATATATATATATATATATATATATATATATATATATATATATATATATATATATATATATATATATATATATATATATATATATATATATATATATATATATATATATATATATATATATATATATATTAGAATATTTAGTAAAAAATACAAAAATATATACACTTTATGTTTTATTAACATTTAATAGTAAAAATATCATTTTGACAAATATACTTCATTTTTATTTTTATTTCATATATAATTGATAAATATTAGTATATATTAAATAATTAATACTTTTATCTAAGAAAATCAGGGTTTTGCCCTAAACATTAAAAAGCTCCAAAAAAATAATACTTTTGTTATTTTGATTATTTGACATAAAAAAATACCTTTTTCCATACATATAAAAACCCCTTTTTTACATTTTTGCATATTTATTTTATTTCCATTTAATTTATGCAATCAATTATCTTGTAAATAAATTCCAAATTGATGTAATAGCTAGGTTTAAATTTCTTGTCAAATACCCCCCATTTGAACATTTGTACCCCCCTTCCCATATTGTGTTGTAATAGCTTAGGAAATTTAAATTTCGCACTTTATCGCCTTCTAATTATACCATGTTAGAGTTAGGGTTTGTATGCAAATAAAAAGAGCAAAAATAGTTGGACCTAATTCCAAGATAAACAAGCATGAAAATGGACAACACATATCACACTTGCACCCCTAGGGTATTCCACTTGTTGCCTTCAATAAATGGGCCATATTGCATGTTAGGTCTCTTTGGGCAAAACAAACACAATTCAAATGATCATAGTCCCTCGACGACGCTTTCGAAAGTTGCCTAAAAAATGATCAAGTCCCTTAAAGGAAAATTGCCCAAAGATATTTGGCACCATTGCAATTATGGTCTAAACGATGACCCGCGCCCGTCCCTTTCACATCCTAACACAAGATTGTCCACCAAATGCAATGGTGGAACAAAATTGTTAAAAGGGTTAAAACATAACAAAAATCTTTGAGAACTTTAGGGTAGATAGCTCTTAAGTACTTGTAAACTTGCAAAAGAAAACACTTGCCTATTTTCAAACCACACTTCACAAACACCTTTCAAAACAAACTTTCAAAAAAACCTTGAAACATCTTTTCAAAAAGACAAACACCTTTTGTAAAACATTCGAGTAAAGAATTGTTACAAGGGTAGCCTAGACAAGGCATCTTTTTCAAAACATTTTCAAAACCACACACAAAGCACCATTTCAAACAATTGAAAACCAAGGCAAGTTGATCTAAGCAAGTACCTAAGAGCCCATGGATAACCATGGATAGAAAGGGTGCTAATACCTTCCCTTTCTATAATCTACTCCCCGAACCCAAGAAAAATCTCAAAGGTTTTTGCTGTGCTTTTTAAACCTTTCCTTGGGATAAAATAAAAAGTCGGTGGCGACTCTTGCTCAACCGAAACATTTGCGAAAATAAACGCAAAACCATAGTCAGTTCTCCCACCGTATCACAGAACTGGCGACTCTGCTGGGGATAATTTTAAAAGTGGAGTAACCTTAGGGCTTAGATCACCCTCTTGCATGATTAATTGCTTGTCTTGTTTGCTTTACATCTTGGCTCTATTGTTTGGGTTTGCAATCCTACACCCGAATTTTGGGAAACATTCATAGATAGCAATACGTTGTGGAAACTGTGCGGGGTATACCGACACGGTCGAAGCAATAGCTATATTAGTGCGACATATTTGTGAGTACCGGTAACCCTTGAGTTCAATCAAGGAGAGTACGGGGCCGCTGAGTGATGTCACTAAGCACTAATGACCTAGAACCTTACTTGACCATCTTGGCCTTTTATTAGGGGTAGTGAGATGACCGGCTTTGGTGCAGTCCGAAGTTGGTAGATACTCGATACTACACTCATTGAGGTTTGTTTTCTTGGAATATTTTGGTCGCTAGTTAAGTGGCTAAACCAAAACGATGAACAATGAAAACAATCCAGTGATATTGAGCTCCTTAGAACCCGGTTACTATTTATAGGACAGGTTTTTAAGCCAACTACACTCAAGAGGGTACTTACCTATGAAACCCCATGCAAGCCTGAAACTAGGGTTTGGTGTGAATTGCTTGTACATATGTTTTATGCATACATCATAAACATCATAAAGCATCATATGCATTCACTAACCATTTCAAGGGTTTGGATCTTCATCTTTGTTCTTGTTTTGTAGGTCATGGAAATTCCTCGCAGAAAAACCATCCAAGTCAACCTTGTGAGAGCCTCTCCTCAACTCAAGGAGCTCATCTCAAGAATTCCGGAAAGCTCATCCTTCAGTGAAAGACATGGTAGACTGCTCAGCTTAGTCAACACCAACATTGAAGAAGACATGATGAAAGTGCTATTCCAGTTCTGTGACCCTCTTCACCACTGTTTCACCTTCCCTGATTACCAGTTGGTGCCCACTTTGGAGGAGTTTTCTCAACTCCTAAGAATCCCTATCCTTAATCAACTACCCTTCAACGGTACAGAAAAGGAACCAAAGCCGGAAGATGTTGCTCGAGCATTACATCTACAACCATCCGACATCAAGGGGAATTGGGAAACCAGAAGCGGCGTCAAAGGATTCTTAGCAAAATTCTTGTTTGAGAAGGCACAAGAATGTTGGAATTCATTGGACCTTCAAGCCTTTGAAGAAATTGTGGCACTCCTTATCTATGGGTTGGTCTTATTCCCAAATTCTGACCAATTGGTGGATGTCAACGCCGTCAAAATCTTCTTGTCCAGAAATCCAATACCGACATTGCTTGGGGACATTCTTCACTCATTTTACACACGAACAATGAGAAAGAGGGGTGTTCTCATGTGCTGTACTCCTCTCCTTGCAAGGTGGTTTGTTTCGCACCTTCCACAATCTGTCTTGAAGAATGACCAAGGCTCAAGGTGGTCCCAACGGTTGATGACTCTTACTCACTCTGATGTACATTGGTGTTCTCAGTCCAGAGAAAATGTCATCATCGTCGATCGTTGTGGAGAGTTTCCTAATGTTCCTTTACTTGGAATCAAAGGAGGTATCACCTACAACCCTTGCCTAGCTTTGAGGCAATTTGGATATGCACGGAGGGATGGCCCTCATGACATGTTGATTCCTGACCTAGTTTTTGACTTCGACAACGATGCGCAAGGACTTCGCCAAAGATTCATCAGAGCGTGGGGGAGACCCAACAAGGTTGATAGCAAGACTCTGGGACACAAGAACTCCATCCCTCTTGAGCCTTATCTCAAGTGGGTACGAGCCCGAGCCCAAAGTCTAATGATGCCTTATCCTCATGTTCTCCCTGTGATTAAAGAGCCCGTCATGGAAGGAGAGGTTCCCTACACCGTCCTACATCCTGACATGCCTACATCGTGGGAGGAGATGCAGAAAAGTTGGATTCAGCTCAAGGAGGAACGGAACACTTTTGAAGCTAGCTTCTACGCCAGTGAGAAGAAGGTTCTAGAGCTTACCCGCCGACTCCATGAGCAAGAGGCCCTCAACACCTACATCGCACCAAAGAGGATGCGCAATGTCTTTTTACCTTGAGAAGTTGTTTTTGTAATATTTGGCCCATGGGGCATTTATGTACTAACAAATTTCTTCTTATTAATATGACGTGCGTTCCTTTTTGTCTACAACAATCTTGAATATTCCAAAATCCTTGAATGCATTGCATACATAAGCATATCATTCATCATGTGCATAAGCAGGTCTCACTCCAGGTTTCCTTATCTGTCTGCTGTTTATTTCAGTAGGATGGATCTCGAGCAAACAGTCAAAGACCTACAAGCTCAAAATGCACAGTTCCAGCAACTCCTGACGACCTTAGCCAAGGGTCAGGAGGATCTTAAGACCTTGCTGGGGAATAAAGACCCAGTGAAAAAGAAGAAAAAGAGACTCGGGGTGGCTACTTTAGGGAGAAGATTTGACGGAGAGGCCATGAGAGTGCTTGAATTTCCTCCTATTTCTGATGAAGGAACCAGTAAAGGAGGTGGGGCTGCGGTACCTTCCGAGTCCGATGTGGAAGAAGAGGAGGTTGAAGAGGATGAAGACTATTCTGATCAACAATACCCTCCAGCTGATGATAAGTACAAGGGTTTAGAAGACAGGTTGGCCGCCATGGAATTACAAAGAGTACCGGGTTTGGATTTTGAAGACTTGGGTTTGGTTGCCGGGATTGTGATTCCCCCAAAATTCAAAGTGCTAGTGTTTGTGAGGTATGATGGGCTGTCCTGTCCAAAAATGCATCTCAGGTCCTACGTGAGAAAGATCCAACCTTATACGGCAGATAAAAACCTTTGGATCCATTTCTTTCAAGACAGCCTTTTTGGGGCTCAATTGGAGTGGTTTTATCAGCTAGAGGGAACCAGCGTCAGAAATTGGGAAGATTTGGCCACCGCTTTTTACAAACAATACCAGTACAATTCTGACCTTGCTCCTACTCGTACCCAACTTCAGGGTATGTCATTAGGAACAGGTGAAGGATTCAAAGAATATGCACAAAAATGGAGGGATTTGGCTGGCAGGGTGCAGCCTCCTTTAACCGACCGTGAGCTTGTTGATATGTTTCTAGGGACCCTGTCTGGGCCATTTTTCAATCATCTGATTGGTAACTCTTCCGCAGGGTTTACCGATTTGATCTTAACGGGCGAAAGAATAGAAGCTGGCATCAAGTCAGGAAAGATTCAGAAGGGTGTTGCTGCAAGTGTTGAGAAGAAGCCTTTTAAGAAGGAAACGGCTGTGGTATATTCTCAGAGAAGAGCAGGGAAGACGGAGCGCCGGCCAACTGTGGGGGCCGTAATGATTCAAAACTCTTCAAGTGAGCAGCCTCGCTATAACCAGTCCAGACCAAATCAACAACGAGTAGAACGGCCACAACGGCAGTTCACCCGTATTAATATGACTCCAGCGCAAGTGCTTCCCCATCTGTTGAAGTTGAATCTCGCCACTATCAAAGAGGCACCAAAGAATGTGAATACGTCCTCTCCGCATTATCATCCTAATGCTAAATGCGCCTACCATTCTGACAGTGTTGGGCACGACACCAATGATTATTGGGCACTCAAGCATAAGATCCAAGACCTGATAGAGGCGAAGGAGGTGGAGTTTGACGCTCCGAAGAAGCCTAATGTGATATCTGCTCCCATGCCGAAGCACGGCCGAAATGTCAATGCCATTGAAGAAGATTTGTATGTTGCTGATGTCAATGATCTGATAACCCCATTGTTAACCATCAAGTTAAATCTGTTAAAGGCCGGGATCTTCCCGAGATGTAAGACTGCTATTGTTGTTACTCTCTGACATTTGATTGTCCGTTACTGAAGAAAGGCATCCAAGGCCTTATGAATAGTCGACAAATTTTGTTTGAAAAAGTTTCTGCTGTTCCAACCCATACTGAAGATGTCTCAATCATAACCATTCACGCCAATCTTTCCAAGGCCGTCAGAAAGCCTGTTAAGATTACACCAGCTACGAAATCTGTTCCTTTGAAGATAACAATGCCGGGGCCTGTCCCCTATGTTTCTGAGAAGTCAATACCATGGAACTATGGCGGTGACGTCTACTACCATGGTATTAAACAAATCGAAATAACTGAAGAAAGTTCGGATGATGAAGAAGCCAACATTGGTAACATTGCAGGCATGAGCAAAATCACCCGGAGCGGGAGAATATTTTCTCCAGAGATTTCCCCTCCAAGAGCAGTCTTTGGACCCTCATCTACCGACAAAGTCATCCCTGCACCAATAAAACTCTCTGCTAGAACCCCATTGATTGAAGATGTTGCTGTTCCTAGTACTGTCCCTCCTACCGCTGCTGATAAAGGTAAGGGAATCCAAGATGAGCCCGTCAGGACGAGGGCTCAACCCTTGGTCATCCCGGAAACCTCCAAGAAGGAAATGGATGAGATCTTGAAGATAATCAAGAGAAGTGATTACGATGTGGTAGAACAACTGGGGCAAACCCCCTCAAAGATCTCTATGCTGGCACTACTACTTTGCTCGGAAGCGCACGCTAAAGCTCTGATAAAATTCCTGAAGGCAGCCCATGTGCCCCAGGAAACCTCTGCAGATCAATTTCAAAATTGCGTGGCTAGCCTTACTGCGGACAATGGATTAGGTTTCTCTGATGCCGACCTAACTCCTAAAGGTAGAAACCACAATGATGCTTTGCACATTTCAGTCGAGTGCCGAGGAACTACTCTCGCGCATGTCTTGGTCGATACCGGTTCGTCACTGAATGTACTGCCTAAGAAGGCCTTGGACCGACTGGATTGTGAGGGGTTGGAGCTGAAACCGAGTGATATTATTGTCAGAGCTTTCGATGGTTCGAAGAGAATGGTCCATGGGGAGGTTGAAATTCCCATCAAGATAGGCACTGAGGTGTTTAAATCTACTTTCTATGTGATGGACATCCGTCCATCATACTCTTGCTTGTTGGGTAGGCCTTGGATACACCATGTTGGGGCAGTCACCTCCTCCTTGCATTAGATGTTGAAGTATCCTGTCAAGGGAAAGATCATTACTGTCCATGGCGAAGAAGAGTACATAATTAGCCACTTGAACTCTTTCCGGTATGTGGAGGTAGAAGGGGAGTTCATTGAGACACCTTTCCAGCATTTCGAAGAAGTCCTTCCTGAAATAACAGTAGCAAAGTTGGCAGCTGAGACACCGAGGCAGATGGCCAGGATGGCATCTCTGGAGGATGCAAGGGCTGCAATAAAAGAAGGAAAGAATTCATCATGGGGGCAATTACCTGATATTCCGCATAAGACAGATAAATTTGGATTAGGGTTCACTACCGCGGGCCAGAAAGCTATGCGCCGTTCGAAGATTGAAAGGGCGCCAATCAAGATTTCTCCCTACGGAATCAACGCTTTGGAGGATGAAGACAAAGAGAGCAACATCGAAGAGTGGATTTACCCAACTGTCAATGGAGGATTGTGCAACTGGGAGGCAAAAGACTTTGTCCCCATCACTTTTATCCATCAGTAATTTATCTGTCAAACATTTCTTATTTGGTCTGTAATATTTATTCTCAAACAATCCGTACACTATCTTTTCACCTCATGCCTTGCCCGAGGCATGTAGGTCCATTTGTAAGGGTTTTGATTATTTTTAATATCCATATGCCATGTTTAATGATTCATTGGACGTTTTTCATTTGATAAACTGCTTGTGTTCATTTTCTTTCCTTTTGCATTTTTTGTTTAAGGATGGCTATCCCTTACACACACCCACACTCACAAATGCAGGTACCCATCCACTCCGGATTCCATGGGTGACTATTCTGCTATATCCTTCAATAACTCTGAAGATCTGGTCAATCAAGCCGAGTATGAAGATGACGAAGGTTGTGAAGTACCAGGGGAACTAGCCAGACTTCTACAGCAAGAGGAAAGGGCCATCTTACCGCACGAAGAGTCATTGGAAACTGTCAACTTAGGGACCGAGGAAGACCGGAAGGAGGTGCAAGTGGGTGCCAATCTGGAACCGAGTGTCAAGGAACGCCTGATACAGTTGTTGAATGAGTATGTTGAAATCTTCGCTTGGTCTTATGAAGACATGACGGGTTTAGACACAGACATCGTGGTTCACCGTCTCCCCACAAGAGAGGATTATCCACCGATCAAGCAAAAAGTCCGCCGAATGAGGCCTGACATGTCTGAAAAGATCAAGGAAGAAGTGATGAAGCAATTCGACGCTGGCTTTCTGGCTGTTACGTCCTATCCTCAATGGGTCGCTAACATCGTGCCCGTACCTAAGAAAGATGGCAAAGTCAGGATGTGTGTGGACTACCGGGATTTGAACAGGGCCAGCCCCAAAGATGATTTTCCTCTACCTCATATTGACATTTTGATCGACAACACAGCTCATCACAAAGTGTTTTCCTTCATGGATGGATTCTCGGGCTACAATCAAATCAAAATGGCCCCCGAAGATATGGAGAAAACAACTTTTGTCACACAGTGGGGCACTTTCTGTTACAAGGTGATGCCGTTCGGGCTGAAGAACGCAGGGGCAACTTATCAACGCGCCATGGTAGCTTTGTTTCATGATATGATACATCATGAGATCGAAGTTTACGTAGACGATATGATAGCTCGGTCACAAACAGAGGAAGAGCACCTTGAACATCTGGAAAAGCTGTTTTCCAGGTTGAAAGAATACAAACTCCGGCTGAATCCAAGTAAGTGCACTTTTGGAGTAAGGTCTGGTAAACTTCTAGGATTCATTGTAAGCAACAAAGGCATTAAAGTCGATCCAGCAAAAGTGAAAGCAATACAAGAGATGCTTGCTCCCCGTACTGAAAAGGAGGTTAGAGGGTTCTTGGGACGCTTGAACTATATTGCCAGATTCATCTCTCATCTGACTTCTACCTGTGAGCCAATTTTCAAACTCTTGAAGAAAGATCAGGTAGTTGAGTGGAACGACGATTGTCAAGCTGCTTTTGATAAGATCAAGGAGTATTTGCTAGAACCTCCTATTCTGATGCCACCCGTCGAAGGAAGACCATTGATCATGTATTTGACCGTCTTGGATAACTCAATGGGGTGTGTTTTGGGCCAGCATGACGAGTCTGGTCGAAAAGAGCATGCTATTTATTACCTTAGCAAAAAGTTTACCGACTGTGAGACTCGCTACTCACTGCTCGAGAAAACTTGCTGCGCTTTGGTATGGGCTGCTCGCCGACTAAGGCAGTATATGTTGACTCATACTACCTTGTTGATTTCCAAAATGGATCCTATCAAGTATATCTTTGAAAAGCCCGCCTTATCCGGAAGAATAGCTAGATGGAAAATGATCCTAACTGAGTATGACATCCAGTACACCACCCAAAAAGCTATAAAAAGGAGTGTACTAGCTGACCATCTGGCTCATCAAGCTATCGAAGATTATCAACCCATGAGATTCGACTTCCCAGACGAGGACATCATGAATTTAGACAACATTGAAAGTAACGGACCGTATGACGGACCCGAAAAGGGATCCCGATGGACCCTGTACTTTGATGGTGCTTCAAATGCACTTGGAAACGGCATCGGCGCGGTACTCATTTCTCCGGAAGGTTGTCACACACCTTTCACGGCCCGGCTTTGCTTCAGCTGCACAAACAACATGGCTGAGTATGAAGCTTGCATCTTTGGTCTCAAGGCTGCTATAGACTTGGGGATCAAATCTTTGATCGTATTTGGGGACTCGGCTTTGGTTATCAGTCAAATCAAAGGAGAGTGGGATACCAAGCATCCTAATCTTATCCCATACAAAGAACATGTCTTGACATTGTTGCCTCATTTCGAGCAAATTACCTTCGAGCATTTCCCGGGAGAAGAGAATCAGCTAGCAGATGCTCTGGCTACAATGTCCTCCATGTTTAAACTTAACTGGGATAACGAGGCTCCCCAAATCACCATCGAGCGAATGGATGAACCGACACATTGTCATGAGATTAATACCGAAGAAGTAGTGGAACAACCCTGGTTCCATGAAATTAAAAGGTATCTCGAGACTAGAGATTATCCCGAAGGAGCTTCCGTAAATGACAAGAAGTTCTTAAGGAAATTTGCTACTAAGTTCTTCCTGAGCAACGACATCCTTTACAAACGAAGCCATGATTGTGTATTACTCCGATGCGTAGACAAAGCTGAAGCAGAGTTGATCATGACTGAGATACACAGCGGCACATTTGGCACTCACTTAAGCGGGCATACAATGGCTAAGAAGATCCTAAGGGCAGGCTATTACTGGTCTACCATGGAAGCTGACTGCCATTAACATTCTTGTACTTGCCACAAATGCCAAGTCTACGCTGACAAAGTTCATATCCCTCCGGTTCCTCTCAATGTTCTGACTGCTCCTTGGCCCTTTGCAATGTGGGGCATTGACATGATTGGAGAGATCAAGCCCACGGCTTCCAACGGACATCGCTTCATCCTGGTTGCCATTGACTATTTCACCAAATGGGTCGAAGCGGCTTCCTTCTCCTCTGTTACTAAAAATGTGGTTGCCCGCTTTATCAAGCAAAATCTCATATGCCGGTATGGTGTTCCAGACAGGATCATCACAGACAACGGTACAAATCTGAATAACACGATGATCACCGCGTTGTGCGAACAGTTCAAGATTTATCATCACAATTCATCTCCCTATCGGCTAAAGATGAACGGTGCTGTTGAAGCTGCGAACAAAAACATTAAGAAGATCATTCAGAAAATGACAGTCACTTACAAAGACTGGCATGAGATGTTACTGTTTGCTCTGCATGGATACCGTACGACGGCACGTACTTCAACCGGGGCAACCCCATTTTCGTTGGTATATGGCATGGAAGCTGTCCTGCCTATGGAAGTTCAGATTCCTTCTCTAAGGATTATGAAGGACACATGTTTGAATGAAGATGATTGGATGCAGACCCGACTTGACCAACTCAATCTGATCGACGAAAAGCGACTCGCTGCTATATGCCATGGTCAGGCGTATCAAAAGCGGATGATCAAGGCCTTCAATAAGAAAGTCAGACGTCAGGTGTATCAAGTCGGAGATCTCGTAATCAAGCGGATTATCTTGCCGCAAAGTGATCCCAGGGGCAAATGAACTCCTACATATGAAGGACCCTTTGTGATCAAGAGCATATTTTCTGGTGGTGCAATGATTCTGACCACCATGGATGGCGACGATTTGTCGCACCCTGCGAACGCAGACATAGTCAAAAGATACTACGCATAAAATAACCCGACAAGTCGAAAACCCGAAAGGGCGGCTTGGGCAAAAATGGGCATCCCGGTGGACCGAAAACCCGAAAGGGCGGTTCAGGCAAAAGTTAGGGATAAAAATAAAAAAAATTTGTACACCCGGCAAGTTGAAAACCCGAAAGGGCGGCTTGGGCAAAAAGGGGTTTCCCGGTGGATCGAAAACCCGAAAGGGCGATTCAGGCAAAAGTTAGGGAATTAAAGCGTATGACTATGTCTCGTCGCATCACTTCGAAGACAATCTCTTCATCAACCAGTTCTAGGTTTCTGAACAATCCAGTCATCGGCAAACGAAGCATTGAATGGACAGATATTCAGAGTTGTGAAGGATATAGCGGAATGGAATCCCATGGAATTATTTCACATAGCCATCTTTATTTTGTATAAATCTTTCAAATATTTACGACAAAATCCTCTTACTAGGATGATTGTCTCCTTTGTACAAATATACTCAGAGAAAGTTAATACAAATACTTTTCCCAGAAATTTGTGTCATTTCCTTTCACTTTTTTCTCTTGCACTATTTGTTTTATTTTGAGAAACGTCCAATGTTTTGTTAAATAGGCATATGCATTTGAACATAATCATTTCCTTATGAATCAAGAAAGAGGATTACTGATAGGTTGAAGGTACAGTTGGATATCTTGATACCCTTTCAAAGGAAACCCCCAGGAGATTTGGAATCCATATCCCCCAACAAGTCTTGAGGCTTATCCCCAGTAGATTCTGGAAGCTTATCCTACAGAGTACGGACGTCTCTCCCGATCTTTATTCAAAGTTATTCCTCACAAGGGCTTATAACTGGGTTACCCTCAGCTTATTGCCACGGAAGATCGCACTCGCCAAAATTCTTCCTACCTCCAGCGGAGTTCATCAGAGTTCCCCAACATAGCTTATCAATACAATCCCCCAGAGGAGCCTATCTTTGTTATCCCCAGCCAGAGAATCCTCCAGAACTCAGTTCCCCTCAGAGTTTAAGTTTCAGTATTCCCGGCAGAGCTAAAGCTTCAAATTATCAAATCCCCAGCGGAGCCAGACTAATGAACCTTCTCCCCCACAGAATTTTGGGAGGGCAAATCTTGAGTTCCCCGGTGAAGTCGCCAGAGATACTTCCCACCAAACTGAAGATTCTCAGTCTTACATCCCCAGCATGGGTCTATTAGACTGGAACTCCCCAGTAGAAGTCATCAGGAATTCCCCAGAAGATTGGTATACAACCCAAGCTCCTTATTCTCCAGCAACAACCAGGAATTATTCTTCCCAGCAGCAGTCAAGATATTTTTATCTTCAGCCATCTCGGATTCATCTATCCTTTGCAAGACAGCTCTCCAGCTTACATACGCATCCATTTACATTCATATCATATAACATACATTGTATCATGCATCATGACATTGCATATAACTAACTCTTTACCTTTTCAGGTAAGATCATTCGAAAGACTAGAATCATTATCTTCCGAGATTCTTTCCAGGAATAGTTCAGATGTGACCCAGACACGATAACATTCTAAATGCTTATTCCAGATTTATCCGGATGCAGTTTTTCACAAGCTCATCATCAGGGAACCCTACACCGGTTCCTCCTCAAACTTCAAGATTTCTGAAAACAGTTTATGGATTCTTCCCAACAACGGATGTTAATCTATCACTTGTTCAGACGCAACCTTTGAAAACAGTTTACGGACGCTTCCCAACAACGGATGCTGCTCTATCGCTTATTCAACTTCAAGATTTCTGAAAACAGTTTACGGGTTCTCCAAGTAACGGATGTTAACCTATCGCTTGTTCAGTTTCTTCTCAAAACTTCTGAAAACAGTTTATGGATTCTTCCCAACAACGGATGTTAATCTATCAACTTGTTCGGGTGCAACTTTTGAAAATAGTTTACGGACGCTTCCCAACAACGGATGCTGCTCTATTGCTTATTCAACTTCAAGATTTCTGAAAACAGTTCACGGGTTCTCCAAGTAACGGATGTTGACCTATCGCTTATTCAGTCTCTTCTCAAGACTTCTGAAAATAGTTTATGGATTCTTCCCAACAACGGATGTTAATCTATCGCTTGTTCAGATGCAACTTTTGAAAACAGTTTACAGACGCTTCCCAACAACGGATGCTGCTCTATTGCTTATTCAACTTCAAGACTTCTGAAAACAGTTTATGGATTCTTCCCAACAACGGTTGTTAATCTATCGCTTGTTCAGACTCTTCTCAACCTCTGAAAACAGTTTACGGATGCCTCCAGATACGGATGTCAATCTATTGCTTATTCAGACCCCAGTTCAAAGATGGTCCTAAACATGGACACCTTTCTGATACTCATTTCCAGATGGCGTCTTTAAGCCCATCCCAGACAAGTTTCTGTCACTCTTCCAGATGGCATCGTTAAGCCCATCTCCAAATGGCATCTCTAAGCCCATTCACGCATCCATTGCTTTGACGAGTGCAAATTTCCGGGCACTCTAGTGTCCAATCTCCTTTTACCCTCGAGTCACGAAAGGCAAAATTGCCAATCTAACTCTTCGGATTCAAGAAGATTGAACATGGGCAAATGTTGTACCCCAAAATTTTCCCTCCCATTTCTCAAAAATTTCTCATCACCTAAGCCCTTGGAGCTCAAGATCCAGTTAGGGTTTCATCTGCTCAAGACTTCTCCTTGCACTGTAGACCCAAATTAGGGTTTGAGTTTGCACAAAGAGGTTTTGACCAAAAATGCCTAAGATGACTTTCATGCTTCATATTGGACTCCCAAGTTTATCCATATCAAGTTTCAAGCCTTGATTCCAAGTTTTGCCCAGTCAATTGGACAGTTGACCTAGAAATCAACTGTATTGGGGAAAAAGTCAACTGTGGCCAATTGACAGTAAAATCTCATGAAAATTGACCCACATCAACATTATAAACTCACATGGACCATTTGATCAAGTTTGGATCACAATTCCATAAGAAATTTGATCAGATCACCAAAAGGGCAAAATGGTCATTTTTAGGGTTTTGACTGCACAAAGGCAATTTTTGACTGTTTGACCTAGCCAATGGCAACCAAGCTCACATATAGACTCAAGGACCCCATGGAATTGTCTTGACATGCTCAACAAGTTCAAAAGATCCCAAGTACACAAGATTGACAATTGAATTTCCCAGTCAATTGATCAATTTTGACTGTATACTGAAAAGTCAAACTTTGACTTTTTGGTCAAAATCAAGAGTCAAGATTCATTTTTCATCAAAACATACCAAATCATGAAACTTATTCACCAAGAAATCAAAAATTGCAAATTAGGGTTTGAAATGAGAATTTTTCATAACTTAGAAATTTTCTAAGTTATGAAAAACCCTAATTTTTTCCTAACTTTTCCCCACTTTCTCACCAAGATTCATTTGGATTCAAGCAAAAGTCAAAACATGAAAGTTGTAGCCTATTGCATAATCTACAACTTTGATTCACAAAGTTTTCCCAAGAGAGGCTTTTATCTCAAGTTACAATTTTTGGAATAAGGGTACTAAACCATTCTTAACTTAGTGAAATTTTGACCTTTTTAGGCAAGGTTTTTACCTAACTTCAAGACCATTTTTCATATACTTCCACTTGGAATTTCAATTTGCATTTCAAATATGGATTGTAGTACACATTCCAAGCTTTCCAAAATGTCCAAGAACTCATCAAACAACCTCATGGTTAGAGAGAATCGAATTTTGCAATATGGCAAAAACTCACTTTTGAATTGGCCAATTTCCATGTTCAAAACTTGTGCAATTTTTCAAATCAGCATGCTTCCCTTAATTACAGGCCCCTAAACCATCCAACACTCATAAATTTAATGCAAAATCTTTGTGCCAAGACCATGTTCTATGTGTTCAAGCATTGCATGATGGATTAATCCCAAAATAGATAAAGCACTTTAACCATTTTTGCAAAAGTAAGCTTTATGTCAAAATGAAAATCCAAGAAGTACAGATAAAATCCCCTTGGCACAAGTTTAGGGACTAATCACACTGATCAATGCCAAGGTTTGCAGCATGTTATGGGGGCCTCTACCTGTCTAAACACCAACTTGGCTTTTGGTTGCTTAAAGTGTAAGAAATATGGCATAACTGAACACAACTTTCATCTCAGCAATAGAACCCTTAAGCAAATATTTTATACACATTCAAGAGATCCTAACTGAGCTAGCACACGACTCCAACACCTCCATTTCCCTCTAGAATACAGAACCACCCTCAAACTGCCCAAACAGAGCTCCTACTGCAGTTTGAGTGCCAACTCTCATCCCTTTCATGCATTCTTGCTAAAAGCTCATCAAACACATTCCCTAGCATCACTTGAAGCTAACCAAAGTCTCAAACACGACCTGTAACTCCTCTAATCAGTTCCACCATTTTCACTTTCTTGTTTTACAGTTGAAGTTCCATAGCTCGATTCAAAGTGTTTCAAAGCAAAGTAAAACTTGGAATAGCATCCCTGGACATCAAGGAAGCTGTACCAATCATCACCTTGCTCTGAAAGTACCTCCATCATCAGATACAATTCCAACTGAGAAGGTATATTCATAAACTTCTAACTCTTAGTGTAGGCATTGTTAGTTCTAGGTTTGTGAATAAAAAGTGTTCTACTCATGCCCCTGAATCTGTACATACTTTTACTTTCCATTTATTTTGCCTGAGCTATGAGAATTTAAGGTCTGAATATGGAAGAAAAACTAGGTCAAGATTTGGGAATGATAAAATTCTCTCTCATTTCTGAGAGTTAGGATGAGTTCTTTACATATTTAGAATCGTGGCTTGATGATTAACATTTCTTATGTTGAAAGTTTGTGCAAAAAATCAAGGAATCAGGATGTTTGAATTCATGAATAAGGCGCGTGTTTTTTGAACAAAAGCTGTCTGAAGGTTGAAGAAAGGTCTTCATGGGCTGGGCCTGTTGTGCTATTTCTCTTCACACCCTATTTTTGCTTTCATACCCCCTGAGCCCATTTTGTTTGTTTTAATGATTTTTTGACTTTTCTCTTTTTATTCTGATTTATTTATTTTTGCTAATAATATTAAAAAACATAAAAAATATTTTTACACCATTTTTATATTTTTTAGGCATTTATTTGTTCATATTGACATTTGTACATAAATAAATAAATAAACACCTTTTATTTAAAATACTAGGAAATAATGTAAACACATTTTATTTTCATTTTTTATTTTGTCTTATCTTCTTAAAATATTTTGTATAAAATATACTTTTTTTTTTATAAATATTAAATATTATTATTTTTATATATATAATACATATTTAGAAATTAATACATATATATATATATATATATATATATATATATATATATATATATATATATATATATATATATATATATATATATATATATATATATATATATATATATATATATATATATATATATATATATATATATATATATATATATATATATATATATATATATATATATATATATATATATATATATATATATATATATATATATATATATATATATATATATATATATATATATATATATATATATATATATATATATATATATATATTTATTAGAATATTTAGTAAAAAATACAAAAATATATACACTTTATGTTTTATTAACATTTAATAGTAAAAATATCATTTTGATAAATATACTTCATTTTTATTTTTATTTCATATATAATTGATAAATATTAGTATATATTAAATAATTAATACTTTTATCTAAGAAAATCAGGGTTTTGCCCTAAACATTAAAAAGCTCCAAAAAAATAATACTTTTGTTATTTTGATTATTTGACATAAAAAAATACCTTTTTCCATACATATAAAAACCCCTTTTTTACATTTTTGCATATTTATTTTATTTCCATTTAATTTATGCAATCAATTATCTTGTAAATAAATTCCAAATTGATGTAATAGCTAGGTTTAAATTTCTTGTCAAATACCCCCCATTTGAACATTTGTACCCCCCTTCCCATATTGTGTTGTAATAGCTTAGGAAATTTAAATTTCGCACTTTATCGCCTTCTAATTATACCATGTTAGAGTTAGGGTTTGTATGCAAATAAAAAGAGCAAAAATAGTTGGACCTAATTCCAAGATAAACAAGCATGAAAATGGACAACACATATCACACTTGCACCCCTAGGGTATTCCACTTGTTGCCTTCAATAAATGGGCCATATTGCATGTTAGGTCTCTTTGGGCAAAACAAACACAATTCAAATGATCATAGTCCCTCGACGACGTTTTCGAAAGTTGCCTAAAAAATGATCAAGTCCCTTAAAGGAAATTTGCCCAAAGATATTTGGCACCATTGCAATTATGGTCTAAACGATGACCCGCGCCCGTCCCTTTCACATCCTAACACAAGATTGTCCACCAAATGCAATGGTGGAACAAAATTGTTAAAAGGGTTAAAACATAACAAAAATCTTTGAGAACTTTAGGGTAGATAGCTCTTAAGTACTTGTAAACTTGCAAAAGAAAACACTTGCCTATTTTCAAACCACACTTCACAAACACCTTTCAAAACAAACTTTCAAAAAAACCTTGAAACATCTTTTCAAAAAGACAAACACCTTTTGTAAAACATTCGAGTAAAGAACTGTTACAAGGGTAGCCTAGACAAGGCATCTTTTTCAAAACATTTTCAAAACCACACACAAAGCACCATTTCAAACAATTGAAAACCAAGGCAAGTTGATCTAAGCAAGTACCTAAGAGCCCATGGATAACCATGGATAGAAAGGGTGCTAATACCTTCCCTTTCTATAATCTACTCCCCGAACCCAAGAAAAATCTCAAAGGTTTTTGCTGTGCTTTTTAAACCTTTCCTTGGGATAAAATAAAAAGTCGGTGGCGACTCTTGCTCAACCGAAACATTTGCGAAAATAAACGCAAAACCATAGTCAGTTCTCCCACCGTATCACAGCAAGTGAATAAATTTTGTAAGAAAAATTCAACTCAAGATTTTGAGTAAAGCCTTACAGGAGTCAGGATACCTTTTGTAACAGTATGCTTTCGAACTAACCCATGCTTCAATTAGGAATTTTGAAGGGTTGTATCGTGGTTTGGTTCACAGTTTAAGAAACAAAGGATAAGGCCCAAAGTATATTTGTACCCGCCTATTCTTCGTGATGTTCTTCAATCCTAAACTCAGTTAATTGTGCGTTTGAACTCCAATTGAGTCTGGAATGATGTTTTGGTGATGGTTCAAACAAGTTTAGTTTATCAGAAGGCAGTCATTTTTTGCAACATCTTTCATGTTGTTGAGGATTTGTAGTGACCTCTTTTTGATTTGTTATACCTGATTTTTGCCTGATTGTTCTTGTTTTGAGATTACAGTCAGCGGGATGCCCCAGTTTTTCTAAAGCCTCCTTTGTAGGTTTTGACTTAGTGGGCTTTTCTTTTTGAGAGATAATGACTGCCTATTTAGTAGGGAACCATCATTGTCTTTTAATTCTAGAGGAATATTTTTGATATCACTCGTTATATATGAAGTGAAAGTCTGCGACTGAACACACATTTGAACTAACTGAGAGACTACCCTGCCCCAGGTTTTGATTAAAGGTTTCAATTTGTGTAAAAAGGAAAACTTCTACTTCTTTGGCTCGAAGGGGTTGAATAGGGATTATCTTCCTTATAACTCCAGTGTTTAGGATTTGAAAGAACGCCTGTACATCGTCAGCAAGGTCTATCTAAAAGCATATTGTATGAGATGAAGGCATTGTTTTCGTCATCTTCCCTCTAAAGGCTTGTAACTTTTAGCAAGAGTTAAATGTCATAAGAAGAGTAAAAAAGCATAGTTTAAATGTAATGGAAATGAATGGATCAATTCAAAACAAACATATGCAATGCATTAATGAAACAAAGTTTGACATTAATAGATAATTGTTTGAATAACAAAGAGATTACAACTTGAAAAATTCAAATGAATAGAAAATTTCCTCGCCCAGATCGACGCTTCATGTGGATGTCCTTGACGGGTGATAGAAGAGTTCCAGTTGACCGTCTTATGTAAACTCCAACACTCCTTCGTCAATTAGGTCTTGAATCCTGTTCTTCAGAGCCCAACAATTGTTCGTGTCGTGCCCAGAACCATCATAATGGTATGCACACCTCTCATTGGGATGGTAACTAGGAGAAGCAGTGTTAGGATTTTGGGGAGGAGCCTTTAATGTAATTAGCTCTTCCTTCAACAAGTATTGTAGAACCTGAGCTGGCGACATGCCAATCCTGGTAAATTGTCTCTTAGGTGCGACCTCCTTGCGCTGATTCCCTTGTTGTTGTTGGCGAGGTTTTTGTTGGACTCAAGTCGCGGAAGCAATTTGGAACGATCTACTCTCCACCAAACCGGCTTCATGTCGCACGAGAGGCTGAGCAGTGACTTGATCCCCAATCTTGACCGTTTGTTTCATACGGTTGCAACCGTCTTGATGAAGTTAGTTGACAAGAACTTTCAACTCTTCTTGTCCTTGAGCCAGATTTTGGATCAGAGCCATCTGGCGCACCAGTTGTCCCATAATTTGGGCCTTCATTATAACTATCTCAGTTTGTAGCCGCTCCAGCTGGTTATCCTTGTTGTCCTCCGGATTTCCCATGATTATGCCCCTGGTGAGGAGCACTTTCACCTCTTCTTGTCCCTTGGACAGGTTCAATAAAATATCTTGAAGTTGAGCATTTTGAATCTGAATGCTCTTGATGGTCTGCTCTAGGGCCATCTCTACTGAAATAAACTGTAGGAAGATGAGAGACCTGTGCGGGAAAATCCTGTAATGATATGATGCATGATATGTGGATGCATGTTTTCAAGGATCTCGCGGGGTAAATGTTAGTAGTCACTTACAGCTTTGATTGGAGAACTTTGTATTGGTGGATGTTCGTCCACGAGAATTAAGCTCACCATGTCAAGTGGGTTGTAGCCCTTGACTCAAGTTGTTATACTTGATTTTTTGATGGTGTTTTGGTTAGAGGAAAATAAATCCTCTTGCCCCTTGATAGACGTCTGGTTCAATGTGAACCTGCATCAAAAGGCCCTTGAGATCCTTGAAATAGTTATTGAAAATTCTACGGTATAATGTTATGATGTTATGTACAAGTATACAAAGTAAGCAAATAATCATATACACACAAAGCAGACAAGTCCTTAGGTTTAGGCTTGCATGGAGTTTGTAGGTAAGTACCCTCTTGAAGTTGGATTGATTCAACTTATCCTATAAATAGTAACTGGGTTCTAAGGGATCTCAATATCACCGACCTTTCCCACAAGCTTCGTTCGATAGGCAATTGACTCGTAACCAAACAAAACTCAGGAGTCAAGTCTCAATGAGTGTAGCATCGTGTATCTGCTGATTTTTGGGAATACACCAAAGACGGCCATCTCGCTATGTCCTAATGGCCAAGTTGTTCGTTTAAAGGTTCTAAGGTCAGTTGACGCTTCATGACACCATACAATGGCCCCGTATTCTCCTTGATTAACTCAAGGGCTACTGGTACCAACCAAAGTGTCGCATCAACGTAGCTATCGCTTCAACCGTGTCGGTATAACCCGCACAATTTTCACGATCTATTGCTACTAACCTAAAAAGGTGCCCCAGATCCGGGTAGAGGATCAAAACAAACCTAAACAAGGAACAATAATGTAAAGCATGCAAGTCAAACAAGGAAAGCAAGTAAATGTGATCTAACCCTAAGGTAACCCCACTTTTAAGTAGGATTCCCCAGCAGAGTCGCCAGTTCTGTAATGCGGTGGGAGAACTGACTTAGGTGTTTTGCGTTTTATCGTAATTATTGCAGTTAGCAAGAGTCGCCACTGACTTTTATGTTATCCAAAAGGAAAGGTTGAAAAGAACAGGAAAGACCTTTAGAGATGTTTTCTTGAGTTCGGGGGGTAGATTATGGAAAGGGAAGGTATTAGCACCCTTTTCATCCGTAGTTATCTATGGGCTCTTAGTTGCTTGCTAGATCACTTTCTTTTGTTTGAAGGTGTGCTTGTGATGTGAGTTTTGAAAGTATTTTGAAAATGTGACTTTGTAATGGTTCTCGTTTCTATAAGAACGCGTACAAAGTGTTGTCTTTTGAAAATGTTTCAAAATGAGAGTGTTGGTGTATGAAATGTTTTTGTTGTGAGCAAGCGAGCAACTAGGAGCAATCTACCTACTCAAAAGGTCTTAAATGTTCTTTTCCTCCTCCTTTAGATGTTGTTATCTGTAATACGGTGGCAGAATTGACTATTAATACTGGTTTTGCATTTGTGTTTGCAAATGTCACGGTAAGCAAGAGTCGGCATCGACTTTTATTTTATCCAACAAAGGAAAGGGTGAAAAGAACAGAAAAAGACGTGTTCAAGAGTTTTCTGAGTAAGGGGGATAGATTATGGAAAGGGAAGGTGTTAGCACCCTTTCCATCCGTAGTTTTCTACGGGCTCTTAAAGGTTTGCTCATTTTAAAAATACCTGTGTGCTTTATGTTTGAAAATGTTTTAAAAATGCCTTAGTACGGCGAACTTTGTAATGTTTCTCGGGATAGTGGAGAAAGTATACAAAGTGTTTTGAAATGTCTTTTGAAAAGTAGTTTTTGTGTAAGTGCAAAATGTTTTGAGCAAACTTCTAACAGCTATCTACTTTTATACTAAAAAAAGGGTCGTTCTTTTCCTCATATCCTTTAGACAGTACTATCCTACTATTAGTGAGTAGGTAGCCCTATCGTCAGATGTTGAGGGATAATCGAAGGGACGTTTTTACAATCACGAAGGCAACTTGTGGAGACGCTTTAGCAATTTTCTTTTAGGGACTAGATCATTTACCGAAAGGCAACTGTAGGGTCATCGAGGGACTATGATCTTTTCTGATTTATGGGTCTTTACTAAAGCATTCCTGCCTCATGACTGTTTTATTTAAAGGCAACCAAAGTGGGAGATACCTTAGAGGTGCGCATGTGCAAGTGTTTGATTTCATTTTATTTAATCTTTGCACATTTAGGGTTTTCTACTGTTTTAATCATTTAATCTTTCCATTCAATCCTATGATCATTCATCTAACAATTAATAGTAGTGAAAAATAAAACACGAGAATCTTAAACCTAGTTATTACAAGGCTTTGGGGAGGGGGTTACATATCCAAACTTGGGATTCAACAGTAAATAAAAGCATTAAAATAAATCCTAGTTAAAAACTATTACAAACCCGTAATCAGATACAATAATTTGAAAAATAAATAAGTAAACGCGCGCGAGGAATGACACGAGAATAGATTAAATATCCTATAGAATCTACTTAATTAAAGAAAATATTTTTTGTATTTTTATTTAAGAAAATAAAGTAAAATTGAATTTTGAAAATTAGTCCAATTTCTAATTAATTTTAATTAAGGAAAACAAATCAAGTTACCCTAACTAAATTAATTTATTTTAAAACAAAATTAATTTTAATAAAAAGAAAACTAATTCTAACATTTTTTTGTGATTTCTTGATTTTATGATTTAAATAAAAAAAAGTTTTTTAAGACAATTAGAATAAATAATTAAAACAATAAAAAAATTAATAAAGAAATTAAAGCAAAAAATAAAATGGGTCTGCTAGGAATAGCAATCTGGGGGGTGTGATTCTGAATTTTGCAAAGCCCAAAATTGATGGCCCTTCTGCCTGCGCATTTGATCCAATGGGGATCACCTTTGGAGGGTCTACCATGCTCTTAGCTGGCGGTATGTTGGATCTGATCAGTGGATGATCCAAGGTATGAGATTTTGAGGTGTATGGTCAAACCCAGCTATGAAGCACGTTGGACCTGAAATAAGAAAATCAGAAAATATGAAAAATGTCTGGACCTGGGATCGAACCCAGGTCTTTCCTCTCACACGCGCTTGCCTTTACCATCTGTGCTGAATTGTTAGTCATGAATATATTTAAACAAATAAAATATAATATAAACAAGCTATTATGCCCAGAAATGCACACAAATTTAAATCTCCCTGTGATACGGTGGGAGAACTGACTTGAGGTTTTGCGTTTGTGTTTGCAAATGTCGCGGTTAGCAAGAGTCGCCACCGACTTTTCTTTTATCCAAAAGGAAAGGTAAAAAAGCACAGGAAAGACCTTTGAGATGTTTTCTTGAGTTCGGGGGGTAGATTATGAAAAGGGAAGGTGCTAGCACCCTTTTCATCCATGGTTTTCCATGGGCTCTTAGTTACTTGTTTAGATCACTTGCTTTGTTTTGTTTGAAATGGTGTTTTGTGTGATTTTTTGAAAGTATTTTGTAAAAGAGGCCATTCGTTTAGGCAACCTTTGTAATGATTCTCGTTCGTAAGAATGTATACAAAGATGTTTGTCTTTTGAAAATGTTTTCAATGTTTTGTAAGATGTTTTTGAAATGTGTGTGTTTGTTTTTGAAAATAGCAAGGATTGTTTTGAAATAGAGGAAGTAACTTAGAAGCTATCTACCTACTCAAATGTATTTCTTGTGCATTTTTATTCCTTTGACATTGTTGACTTACCATTGATTTGGTAAGCAACCCTATCTTTGGATGTAAACGGTACGGGCGTGGGTCATTGTATAGCTATGATAGCAATGTTGCCAAGTATCTTAGCATTTTTTAGGGACCAAGATCATTTTTATTTAGGCAACTTTGAATAGTGTCATCGAGGGGCTATGATCTTATATTTGTTTTGTTTTGCTAAGATACTTCGCATACGTAACATAGCCATTTTGTTTTAGGAAACCAAGTGGGAGAAACCCTAAGGGTGCTTGTGTGCAAAGTGTATCATTTTCATGCTTTTGTCTTGCATTTAGGGTTTTCTATTTTGCTTTTTTTTTGTTCTTGTCATGCAAACCCTAATTTACTAAACATGGTATATAAAGCGATAAATTGCGTAAAATAAACTAAGCTATTACAATAATTTTTATGGGAGGGGGGAATACAAGTTTGAATGGGGATTTGCACAAATATAAAACTAAATATATTATTACAACCAAATCGAATATGCGCGAATTTAAATAAATAAAGTACAAATATTTAAAATGCAATGCAATATGTATGTAAAAGAAAATATTTTTTATGTCTTACTTTTTGTATAAAAAATATTTAATTTAAACGTAAAAAAAAAGGGAAAAAAATAATATTTATTTTTGAAAGGGATGAAACCCTAATTTTTAATTAAAAGAAAATAAATGTTTCATATTATTATTTTGTATATTTTTTGTATAAGAAAATAATAAATAATATTATATGTAAATATTAAAAATTAAATATGTGCAAAAATTGGTATTTGCAAGTATAAAATGTATATAAAAAATATTAAGTATTTTTAAATATATTTACAAGTTATTTAAGAAAATAAACTCTATTTATCAAAATAAACTATTTTTTTCATGTGAGAAAATAATAAAAAAAATAAAATAAAAGTGTGAAAATAAATAAATCATTTTTTTGATATTTTTTATCATTAAGCTCACGATTCCAACCATATAAATTATGTAACCTAACTCTTAAAGATCAAAGAGAATTTTTGAATCCCTAATTCGTGACCTAACTTTTTCAGAGATTTCAAGTTTCAAATTCTCTTAGCACAAGTAGTATAAATGAAAAGTAATGATATGTATAGCTTCGCTATGATGAGAGCTACATTTTTCCTTCACAAATCGTGGCTTGAGGTTGCCTAAATAAAGAGATAGAGTTTAAGAAAATACCTCCTTCAGCTGTAATCGTGCAGGATAATGTAGGAACTTTAATGGAGGTCTGGTGATTGTTTAAGCTTCCTTGAACTTACCTGAACCTATTTCAATGCTTATCTGGCTCTGAGGATGGCTGGAACTCTCTGACCAAGTCCAACTGCAAGCTTCCAAATTGAAAATGGAAAATGCTGAAACAAGGGTTACAGAACCAGGGTGATGGCTTGGATTGACTAGGTAGCAAGTGTATGAGATGCTTGAAGTGATTAAACACAAAACACACAAGCCAAATGAGAGTTGGTTGTGCTTTTGAAGAAGCTCTGTGTTTTGACAGAATTTTGGTGTTTTTAAGTTTTATGAGAGTTTCAAGTCCAAGCAAAACGTGTAATGCCTTGTACCCAGTTTGCAAATATGTATAGAAGTGATCCAAAGTCAGCCCTTACTAGCTGTGCAAGCTTTGGACCTTTTTGCAACTTTTCTTGCATTTGAAGTAAAGTGACAAGACCCATGCTTCACATGCTTGTACTAGCTTGGTTAGGGTTGGTAAGAGTTTGTACAACTTTCTTGAGGCCTGTAGAGTTTGTATGCATCAAAGGGACAGGTTCAATGCTCAAGATTGACAAAGTTGCAAAAGTTCATCTTTATGAAAATGGCATTGTAACCTTTTTGCCCAAAATGGAAATACATCTTGTGTAAAGCTTCAAAAGAAAAGATAAAGGCTTTAGCTTCTGAGTATGCATTTAATTATAGAGTGTATAACAAGCTTAGGACCTGTAAAGCAAGATATAACCAGCATAGGTTTGATTTGCAACTTGATTCTATGTGAAAATGGCTTGAACAAAAGTGAGAAAATGCCAACTTCCCTTCTTCGATTCTCCCTACTCAAAAATGATCTTGGAGAGTTCTTTGACATTTTGGAAATCTTACAATGTGATATATAATCCATATTTGAAATGCATTTTGAGATACCTCTTGGAACTAGGTGAAAAGTTGCCATGAAGTTGGGTCCAAAACCTGCCTAAATTAGGGGAAATTTTCACTAAGTTATTTAGTTCATGGCCCTATGTTCATAAATTCATAACTTGAGATCCAAGCATATTTAGGGAAAAGTTTGTGAAGAAAAGTTGTATATTTCATGGAGGACTACAACTTTCACGCTGGGAACTTTTCTTGAATCAAAATGCATCATGATGAAAAAGTGGTGCAAAGTTGAGAAAAAATAAGAAGATTTTTATACTTAGAAAAATTCTAAGTTATGAAAATTTTCAAATTAAAACCCTAATTTGCAAATTTAGTTTTCTTGGTCAACAAGTTTCAAATTTTGACATATCTTGATGAATTATGACCCTTGGCACTTGATTTTGACCAAAAAGTCAAAGTTTGACTTTTCAGTGTACAATTGGCTTTTGATCAGTTGACTGCAAATTTCATCTGTCAATCCAATGAACTTGAGATCTTTTGAAACATGTAATTTGGTCAAGATGATGCCATTGAACCCTTGAAATCATGTTTGAACTCAATTGGTCATTGTCTAGGTTAAAAATCAGAAATTGCCCTTTCTTAGTCAAAACCCTAATTTTGACTATTTTGCCCTTTTGATGATTTGATCAAATTTCTTGAGGAGTTGTGATCCAAACTTGATCAAATGGTACATATGAGTCTAAAATGTTGATGTGGATAAAAAATTATGAAGTTTGACTGTAAATTGACCATAGTTGACTTTTTCCCCAATACAACTGATTTTTAGGTCAACTGTCCAATTGACTGATTAAAAATGTGGTTCAAGGCTTGACACTTAACATGAGAAATATTAGGGGTCCAAAATGATGTATGAAAGTCACATGAAGCATTGGTGATCCAAAAATTCTTGTGGAAACTCAAACCCTAATTTTGGGTTATCAGTGCAAGATGAGATGTCTTGAGCTGAGCAAACCCTGATCTTGTCTTGAGTCCAAGAAGTCTTGTGAGAAAAGTATTGATAAATGAGAGGGCAAATTTTGGGGTACAACAGCTGCCCCTGTTCAATCTTCTTGAACCTGAAGAGTTAGATTGGCGAGCTTTGCCGTTCGTGACTCGAAGGTAAAAGATGATTGGACACTAGAGTGCCCATAAATTTGCACTCGTCAAAGTGTAGTTGAGGGAATGGGCTTAAAGATGTCATTTGGAGAGGTGATAGAATCTTGTTAGATATGGGCTTGTAGATTCCATCCGAGAGTGTTTGCTGAATTGTACGTTGTAAATCAGAAGAATAAGTATCAGAATGGTTTCCGTATCTGGAGCGTATCTGTACTGTCTCTGGAGACTAAATTTGTATGAGCAATAGAATAACATCCGTGTCTGGAGCGTATTTGTACTATATCTGAACTTGAAACCTGAATAAGTGACAGAATGGCATCCGTGTCTGGAGCGTATCTATACTGTATCTTGAAGTTGAGGTTTGAATAAGTAACAGAATGGCATCCGCGTCTGCAGCGTATCTGCATTGGTATCTGAATGTTGAAGTCTGAATGAGTAATAGAATGGCTTCTGTGTCTGGAGCGCATTTGTACTGTATCTGAACTTAAATCTGAATGAGTGTTAGAATGGCATCCGTGTCTGGAGCGTATCTGGACTGTATCTGATAGTTGAAATCTGAATAAGAAATAGAATGGCTTCCGTGTCTGGAGCGTATCTAAACTGTATCTGATTTTGAAAACTGAATGAGTATCAGGATGACATCCGTGTCTGGAGCGTATCTGAACTGTATCTGAGCTTAAATCTGAATGAGTCTCAGAATGGCTTCCGTATCTGGAGCGTATCCATACTGTATCATGATCACATATTGTTTAACGATAGTTGTTAATCTTATCCTGAAAAGGGTAAAATGTTAGCTGAAACACAAAGTTATGTTGCATGAAATGTATGATGCAATATATGTGTTTTATCAATGTTTATGATATGTGGATGTAATGTATGCGTATGTAAGCCGATTTGTTGTATTGCTGAGGAAAATAAATCCTTGATTGCCGAGGATATATGGATTCTTCATGTCTTGAAGTTGGAGTATTTGACAAAAATTCTATTGCGAGCAATGCCATATACTGCTTGAGTAATCTGCTTGGGGAATCCAGAGAAATTTGATGACTTCTACTGGGGAAATAACAAAAACTTTGTGGGGAAGAAAACTTATTCCTGTTTGGAAAAAGTTCAGGAGTTTCGGTCGTCTGCCACTCTATTGGGGAGTTATCCTAGGTTGGGGAGAAACCAAAGTTAACTGTTATCTGGTTGCTTTTCAAGCTTCAAGATGACTTGCTGGGGAATTTGGAGAAACTGAATGCTTTCTGCTGGGGATTGATAGTTGGAGTTTCAGCTCCGCTGGGGATCTTAATGATGTACTGTAGGGATTTCTCATGGAATAGCCTAAAGATGTTTTCCTATTCTTTCAACTTGTCAGTAATTATTCTTTTTCATTTTGTTTATTTGTAAACAGTAATTATGTTCAAATGCATATATTCATTAATGAATCATTGGACGTTTTTGCAAATAAACACAAGTGTAAAGAAAAAGGCAAATAGTTTTATATACTCTGAAAGAGATATCTTTGTATTTACTTTAAATAAGTATTTTGTACAAAGGAGACATACATCCTAGTAAGAGGATGGTGTCATAAAAGTAAGAAAAATTTATACAAAGAAAGATAGGTATATGTGATAATCCCATGGGGTTCCCATTCTGCTATAGCCTACGTATCTCTGAATATCTTGTCCATTCGTTGCTTCGTCCGAAGATGATTGAATTGATCAGAAACTCAGAGTTTGTCCTCAAAGTGATCCGACGAGACATAGTCATACGCTTTAATTCCCTAACTTTTGCCTGAACTGTCCTTTCGGGTTTTCGATCCACCAGGAAACCCTTTTTTGCCCAAGTCGCCCTTTCGGGTTTTCAACTTGCCGGGTGTACATATTTTTTATTTATTTATCCCTAATTTTTGCCCGAACCTTTTGGTTCGCCGGGATGCCCTTATTTTTCCTAGGTGTGTCAACCTAGCGGGTCTCTTATGCGTAGTATCTTTTGACTATGTCTGCGTTCGTAGGGTGTGGCAAATCGTCACCGTCCATGGTGGTTAAGATCATCTCCCCACCAGAAAAGATGTTCTTGATTATAAATGGTCCTTCATAGGTAGGAGTCCATTTGCCCCTGGGATCACTTTGTGGCAAGATGATGCTCTTGATCACTAGATCTCCAACCTGATATATCTGGCGTCTGACTTTCTTGTTGAAAGTCTTGATCATCCGTTTTTGATACATCTGACCATGGCAAACAACAGTAAGCCTCTTTTCATCAATTAAGTTTAATTGATCAAGCCGGGTTTGAATCTAATCATCCTCACTTAAACCTGCATCCTTCATGATTCTCAAAGAGGGGATCTGAACCTCAATAGGCAAAACAGCCTCCATGCCATAAACCTAAGAATAGGGTGTTGCCCCAGTTGACGTGCGAGCCGTGGTACGATAACCATGGAGAGCAAAAGGTAGCATTTCATGCCAGTATTTGTAGGTGACTGTCATCTTCTGTATGATCTTTTTAATGTTTTTATTGGCAGCTTCGACTGCACCATTCATATTTTGCCGATAGGGGGATGAATTGTGATGTTGAATCTTGAACTGCTCGCATAAGGCGGTGATCATAGTGTTGTTAAGGTTTGTACCGTTATCAGTGATGATCCTTTCTGGGATACGGTACCGACAAATGAGATTCTGCTTGATGAAGCGGGCAACAACATTCTTAGTAATGGATGCGAAGGAAGCTGCTTCGACCCACTTGGTGAAATAGTCAATGGCCACTAGAATAAAGCGGTGTCCATTAGAGGTTGTAGGCTTGATCTCCCAAATCATATCAATTCCCCACATAGCGAAGGGCCAAGGAGCTGTTAAGACATTTAGAGGAACCAGAGGTACGTGCACCTTGTCTGCATAGATTTGACATTTATGACAGGTCCGAGAGTGTTGATAGTAGTCTGCTTCCATGGTAGACCAGTAATAGCCTGCCCGTAGGATTTTCTTCGCCATCGTATGCCCACTAGAGTGAGTGCCAAAGGTACCTTCATGTAATTCAACCATGATCCTTTCAGCTTCAGCATTATCCACACAACAGAGCAGAATAGAATCATGATTACGTTTGTACAGGATGCCATTACTTAGGAAGAACTTAGCAGAGAATCTCCTTAAGAACTTTTTGTCATTGATTGAAGCTCCTTATGGATATTCTTGAGCCTCGAGATACCTTTTGACTTCATGAAACCAAGGCTGGTCCACTACTTCTTCAGTATTAATCTCGTGACAGTATGCTGGTTCGTCCATTCGTTCAATGGTGATATGGGGAGCCTCGTTATCCCAATTAAGTTTCAACATAGATGACATTGTGGCTAGAGCATCTGCTAGCTGATTTTCTTCTTGCAGGAAGTGCTCGAAGATAATCTGCTCGAAATGTGGTAGCAATGTCAAAACATGTTCTTTGTAAGGGATAAGGTTTGGATGCTTAGTGTCCCATTATCCTTTGATCTGACTGATGACCAAAGCTGAATCCCCAAACACATCTAAAGACTTGATTCCCAAGTCTATGGCAGCCTTGAGACCAAAGATGCATGCTTCGTATTCTGCCATGTTGTTCATACAGTTGAAGCAAAGTCTAGCCGTAAAATGAGTATGGCATCCTTCCGGAGATATGAGTACAACGCCGATACCGTTACCAAGTGCATTGGATGACCCATCAAAGAACAGGGTCCATCGGGATCCTTGTCCAGGTCCGTCATATGGTCTGATTTCTTCACAGTTGTCTAATGTCATGATGGCCTAGTCCGGGAATTCAAACTTCATGGACTGATAATCCTCTACAGCTTGATGAGCAAGATGATCAGCTAGCACACTGCCCTTTATATATTTTTGGGTAGTGTATTGTATGTCATATTCTGTTAGGATCATATGCCATCTAGCTATCCTCCCAGACAGAGCAGGCTTCTCAAAGATGTACTTTATCAGATCCATCTTAGATATCAGCAAAGTGGTATGAGTCAGCATATACTGTCTTAGCCGGCGAGCAGCCCATACCAGAGCACAATAAGTTTTCTCGAGCAGTGAATATCTGGTTCCACAGTCGGTAAACTTTTTGCTCATGTAATAAATAGCGTGCTCTTTTCGGCCATACTCATCATGCTGCCCCAATACGCACCCCATTGAGTTCTCTAAAACGGTCAGATACATGATTAGTGGTCTTCCCTCGACTGGTGGCATCAAGACAAGAGGCTCTTGTAAATACTCCTTGATTTTATCGAAAGCAATCTGACATTCATCATTCCATTTGACTACTTGATCTTTCTTCAACAGCTTGAAGATTGGCTCACAAGTAGATGTTAGGTGAGAAATGAATCTGGCAATATAGTTTAGGCATCCCAAGAATCCTCTGACTTCCTTCTCATTGCGAGGAGCAGGCATTTCTTGTATTGCTTTGACTTTGGCAGGATCAACCTCGATGCCTTTGTTGCTGACAATGAAACCTAAGAGTTTACTGGACCAGACTCCGAATGTGCACTTGTTTGGATTCAATCTTAACTTGTATTCCTTCAATCTCACAAACAGATTTTGCAAGTGGTCAAGGTGTTCTTCTTCAGTTTGTGATCGGGCTATCATGTCATCTACGTAGACCTCTATCTCATGATGTATCATATAATGAAACAAAGCTACCATGGCGCATTGATAGGTTGCCCCGACATTCTTCAGTCTGAATGGCATCACTTTGTAGCAGAACGTACCCCACTGTGTGACAAATGTAGTTTTCTCCATGTCCTCAGGCGCCATTTTGATCTGGTTATAGCCTGAAAATCCGTCCATGAAAGAAAATACTTTGTGTTGGGCTGTATTATCAACCAGGATGTCGATGTGTGGAAGTGGAAAATCATCTTTAGGGCTGGCCCTGTTTAAATCTCTATAATCCACGCACATTCTCACTTTGACGTTCTTTTTAGGCACGGGAACAATGTTGGCCACCCATTGAGGATAAGAAGTAACAGCCAGATATCCAGCATTGAACTGTTTCATAACTTCTGCTTTGATCTTCTCTGACATGTCAGGTCTCATGCGGCGGACTTTTTGTTTCACTGGTGGACAATCTTCTCTTGTGGGTAGACGGTGTACCATAATGTCTGTATCAAGTCCCGACATGTCTTCGTATGACCAGGCAAAGATCTCAACATAATCATGCAATAGCTGAATTAGGCGCTCCTTAATACTCGGCTCTAAATTGGCACCCACTTTGATTTCCTTTTTATCTTCCTCGGTACCCAAATTGATTTTATCCAATAGCTCCTCATGAGGACGAATAGCTCTTTCCTCTTGTTGTAGTAGTCTGGCTAATTCCCCTGGCACCTCACAATCTTCCTCACCTTCGTATTCGGCTTGGTAGATCAGATCTTCAGAGTCACTAAAGGCTATAGCAGTATCGTTACCCATGGGATCCGGAATGGAAGGGTACCTGCATTTGTGAGTGTGGGTGTGTGTAAGGGTATAGCCATCTTTAAACAATAAAATGTAAAAGAAAGACAATAAGCACAAAAAGTTTATATGTGAAAAAGCGTCCATGATTCATTGAATGTCATATAAAGATGAAATAAAAACCCTTACAAATGGACCATTGTGTCTTGGGTAAGACATAATGTTTTTAAAGTGCGAATTGTTCGCGAATTATTACAAGTCCAACAGAAATGTAAAAGATAAATTACTGAGAGATGAAAGTTATCGGAACAAAATCTCTGGCTTCCCAGTTGCGAAGTCGTCCGCTGACAGTAGGAAATATCCAATCTTCCAAGCTGCCATCCTCTTCATTGTCTTCTACTGCATTGACGCCTTGGTTGCTAATCTTCACAGGTGGCCCCCCAGCACGGGCACGATGCACAACCTTCTGACCAATCAAAGTAAACCCCAAGCCAAACTTGTCTGATTTGTACGGAATGTTTGGAAGCTGCCCCCAGATGGTGCATCCCCCTTCTTCCACTACTGCCTTTTCATCCTTCAAAGATGACATCCGAAGTGGAGGTCTTGTGATCTTAGGAATCGAGGATATCGCCTTGGTTTCCACTACTTCTGGAGAGACTTCTTCAAAATGTTGGAAAGGGGTTTCAATGAACTCGCCATCTAACTCCACATATCGGAAAGAATTCAGATGACTAATCATATACTCCTCCTCCCCATGGACAATTATGATCTTTCCTTGGACCGAGTACTTTAGCATCTGATGCAAAATGGAGGTGACATCACCAGCATTGTGGATCCAGGGGTGTCCCAACATACAGTAATAAGAAGGACAGATGTCCATCACATAGAAGGTTGAGTTGAAAACTTAAGTTCCCACCTTTATTGGGATGTCCACCTCCCCGTGGACCATCCTCTTCGAACCATCAAAAGCTCTCACCACTATGTTGCTGGGTTTTAAAGTCAGCCCCTCACAATCCAATCTATCAAGGGCTTTCTTCGGCAAGACGTTCAAAGATGATCCCGTATTAACCAAAACATGAGCTAGGGTTGTTCCTCTGCACTCCACTGAGACATGTAACGCGTCGTTGTGTTTTCTCCCTCTGGGTGTCAAGTCAGCAACAGAGAAACCTAGGCCATTATCAGCTGTCAAATCGGCCACACAATCCTGGAATTGGTCAGCGAATGTCTCTTGCGGCACATGAGTTGTCTTCAGAAATTTTACCAGAGCCTTGGCATGTGCTTCAGAGCACAGCAGCAGAGCTAGCATAGAGATCTTGGAAGGGGTTTGCCCTAACTTTTCAACCACATCATAATCACTCTTTTTTATTATCCTCAAGATTTCTTCCATCTCCTTCTTGAATGTTTCAGGAATAGCTAGTGATTGAGCCTTCATCTGGACAGGCTCCTCTTGAACGTTTTTTCCTTTATTCTCAACAGTGGAAGCAGGTATAGGAATTGTATTGTCTTTGTTGGTAGGTACTCTTGCAGGTACAATCATTGGTACAAAGGTAATCTTCAGACTGGCCACGGGTCCAAAGACTGCCGTTGGAGGGGCAATCTCTGGAGAGAAGATTCTACCACTGCGGGTAATCTTGCTAGTTCCAAAAATATTGCTAATGTCAGAATTGTCCTCTTCGGAGCTCTCTTCTTCGGCAGTCAGTTCATCCTGTTTAATATCATGGTAGTAGATTTCTCCACCGTAATTCCATGGTACTGTTTTATCTGATTTGTATGGGGCCAGCCCGGGTATTGTAATCTTAAGTGGAGTAGTCTTTGGAGCAGGTGTAATCCTAACGGGTCTTTTAGGTCCCCTAGAAGGATTGGCGTAGATGGTTATAATTGAAACTTCTTTAACTCGAATGGGTGAAATAGGAGCATTCTCAAACAGAATTTCTTTGTTATCCATCAGTCGTTGGATAACTTTTTTCAACAGAGGACAATCAAATGATGAGGACAGACAAACATGGCAGTCTTTGTCACAACCTGGGAATATGCCATATTTCAACAAATTCAACTTAATAGTCGGGAGAGGAGTCAACAGTTTATCCTCGGTAGCAACAAACAAATCTTCTTCAATAGCGTTGGCATTATGGCCATGCCTAGGCATTGGAGCGGAAATAACATTTGGTTTCTCAGGCGCTTCAAACTCAACTTCCTTTGCATCTATCAGGTCTTGAATTTTGTTCTTCAGTGCCCAACAGTTGTTGGTGTCGTGCCCTGGACTTTCAGAATAGTATGTGCACCTGGCATTCGGATGGTAATGTGGAGACGCAATATTGGGATTTTTTGGGGCCTCTTTTAAAGTGGCCAGATTCAATTTCAGAAGATGTGGTAGAACTTGAGCTGAAGTCATGTTAATCTTGGTGAATTTCCGAACTGGCCTTTCCACCCTTTGCTGGTTATTTCTTGGCTGGTCTGATGCAGGCTTTGGAATCATAACGGCCCCCACCGTTGGTCGATGTTCAGTTCTTCCCTGATTCCTCTGTGAATAGACAGCAGATACTTCCTTCCTACCAGTGAAGGGTTTTTTCACAACTGCAGAGGCAGACGCATCCTTTTGAATTTTCCCACTTCTTATACCAGCCTCCACCCTCTCGCTGGTTAAAATTAATTCAGTAAACCCTGCAGAGGAACTCCCAATCAGATGATTGAAAAAAGGGCCCGATAGAGTCCCTAAGAACATATCCACCAACTCCCTTTCGGAAAGAGGGGGTTGCACCCTTCCGGCTAAATCTCTCCACTTTTGGGAGTAATCTTTGAAGACCTCATTGGAAACCATGGCCATACTCTAAAGTTGAGTACGGGTAGGTGCAAAGTCGGTGTTGTACTGATATTGTTTATAGAAAGCTGCTGCTAGGTCTTCCCAATTGTGGACATCATCCCTTTCTAATTGGTAGAACCAATCAAGTTGCGTTCCTGATAATCTGTCTTGGAAAAAGTGGACCCATAAGTCTTTGTCGGCGAATGTGGCTGAACCTTCCTAACATATGATCTGAGGTGCATTTTAGGGCAAGACACCCCATCATACTTGGAAAATAGTGGCACTTTAGACTCTGGCGAGATCACAATTCCTGACACCAGCCCCAACTCTTCAAAATCTAGCCCTAATATTCTCTGGATTTCCATAGCGCTTAATCGCTCTTCAAGGTGTTTGTATTTGTCATCAGCCGGAGGGTATTGTTGTTCAGAGTAGTCCTCCTCTTCCTCTTCTTCTTCTTCAGAATCTGATGGTACTGCCATTCCTTTTCCTTTTCTTTCCCCTTCATCAGATGTTGTTGGAAAATCTAAGGTCCTTCTGGCTTGTCCCTGAAACCTTCTGCCCATGATTACCACACCATCTGGCTTCTTCTTCTTTTTCTCTTTTTCTTTTTCTAGCAGAGTCTTCAGCTCCTCTTGCCCCTTGGCTAAGGTCATGAGCAACTGTTGAAATTGTGTATTCTGAGCTTGGAAGTCTTTAACCGTTTGTTCGAGATCCATCATACTGAAATAAACAGTAGAGAGATGAGGAAACTTGTTGCAAAGACCTGTTTATGCTTATGATGAATGATATGTATTCATGCAATGCTTTCAAGGATTTAAAAATTCAAATTTGTTTTAAACAAAAAAGAAACACACGTTATATTAATAAAATAGAATTTGAGTACATCAATGCCCCTCGGGAAAAATAATACAAAATTCTAAGGTAAAAAGACATTGCGCATCCTCTTTGGTGCAATGTAGGTATTGAGAGTCTGCTCTTCATGAAGTAGCCGAGTGAGTTCCAAAACCTTCTTCTCGCTTGCGTAGAATTGGGCTTCGAAAATACCATGCTCTCCTTTGAGCTGTATCCAATCCCTTTGTAGGTCTTCGAGTGATGTAGGCATGTCAGGATGTAGGATAGTGTATGGAACTTCTCCTTCCTTAACAGGCTCTATAATCACTGGGAGAATGGAGGGATAAGGCATCATAAGACTTTGAGCGCGGGTTCATACCCACTTGAGGTAAGGCTCAAGAGGGATGGAATTCTTGTGTCCTAAAGTCTTTCTATCCACCTTTTTTGGCATCCTCCAAGCTCGGATGAATCTCTGGCGGAGTCGTTGATCGTCGTTGTCGTAGTCGAATACCAGGCCTTGAATCAACATATCATATGGGCCATCCCTTCGGGCATAACCAAACTGTATTAGAGATAAACACGGGTTGTAGGTGATGCCTCCCCTAATGCCAAGTAGAGGTACATTAGGGAATTCCCCACAACGGTCAAGAATGATAACATTCTCTTTGGATCGAGAGCACCAATGAATATCTGAATGTTTAAGCGTCATCAACCTTTGTGACCACCTCAAACCTTGCTCATTCTTCAAGACTGATTGGGGAAGATGAGAAATAAACCATCTTGCCAGGAGAGGAGTACAACACATAAGAACACCTCTTTTCCTCATTGTACGAGTGTGAAAAGAGTGTAGGATATCCCCAAGCAATGTAGGCACCGGGTTGCGAGACATGAAGATTTTGACAGCGCTTACATCTATGAGTTGGTCAGGATTAGGGAACAAGACCATCCCATAGATAAGAAGAGCTACAATCTCCTCAAAAGCTTGCAAGTCTAGGGAATTCCAACAACTTTGGGCCTTCTCAAACAGAAACTTTTCCAAGAAGCTTTTGACACCACTTCTAGTTTCCCAATATGTTGTGATATCAGATGAGTGCAAGTGCAGGGCTTGAGCAATCTCTTCTGGATTTGGATCTCTTTCCGTACCGTTGAAGGGTAGTTGATTAAGAATAGGAATCCTCAGGAGTTGAGATAATTCTTCCAAAGTGGGCACAAGTTGATAGTCAGGAAATGTGAAGCAATGATGCAAAGGGTCAAAGAACTGGAAGAGAACCTTCATCATATCCTCCTCTGTGTTGGAAGTGACCAAGTTGAGTAGACGACCATGTCTCTCGGTGAATGGAGAGTTCTCAAGAAACCTTGAAGCTAGCTCCTTGATTTGTGGAGGAATTCTTACAAGGTTGATTTGGATAGTTTTCCTGCGAAGTGAATCCATAACCTACAAAACAAGAACAAAGATGAATCTCCAAAATCCTTGAAATGGTTAGTGAATGCATATGATGTTCATGATGTTTATGTACAAGCATGCATATACAAACAAATCAAGCAAGTTCTTAGTTTAGGCTTGCATTGGGTTTCATAGGTAAGTACCCTCTTGAAGTTTAGTTGGCTCAACCTGTCCTAACAATAGTAACCAGGTTCTAAGGAGCTCAATATCATTGGATTGTTTCCTTGGTTATTGTTTCAGCTCAAGCCTCTTTAATGGCGACTGAAATATCCCAAGAAACCAACCCTCAATGAGTGTAGTATCGCGTATCTACCAACTCTGGACTGCACCAAAGCCGGCCATCTCACTACATCCTAAAAGGCCAAGTTGGTCAAGTAAAGGTTCTAGAAGTTCATTAGTGCTTCATGACATCACCCAGCGGCCCCGTATTCTCTTTGATTGACTCAAAGGCTACAGGTACCCACAAATATGTTGCACTAACATAGCTATTGCTTAGACCATGTCGGTATACCCCGCATAGTTTCCACAATGTATTGCTATTTACCGATAATGTTTCCCAAATCCGGATGGAGGATTTAAACCCAATCAAAGAACCATAATTGTAAAGCAAACAAGTCAAACAATGTAAGCAAACAAATGTGATCTAAACCCTAAGGTAACCCCACTTTTAGAATTTTCCCCAGCAGAGTCGCCAGTTCTGTGATACGGTGGGAGAACTGACTTGAGGTTTTGAGTTTGTGTTTGCAAATGTCGCGGTTAGAAAGAGTCGCCACCGACTTTTCTTTTATCCAAAAGGAAAGGTAAAAAAGCACAGGAAAGACCTTTGAGATGTTTTCTTGAGTTTGGGGGGTAGATTATGAAAAGGGAAGGTGCTAGCACCCTTTTCATCCATGGTTTTCAATGGGCTCTTAGTTACTTGTTTAGATCACTTGCTTTGTTTTGTTTGAAATGGTGTTTTGTGTGATTTTGAAAGTATTTTGTAAAAGAGGCCATTCGTTTAGGAAACCTTTGTAATGATTCTCGTTCGTAAGAATGTATACAAAGATGTTTGTCTTTTGAAAATGTTTTCAATGTTTTGTAAGATGTTTTTGAAATGTGTGTGTTTTTTTTAAAATAGCAAGGATTGTTTTGACATGGAGCAAGTAACTTAGAAGCTATCTACCTACTCAAATGTCTTTCTTGTTCATTTTTATTCCTTTGACATTTTTGACTTGCCATTGATTTGGTAAGCAACCCTATCTTTGGATGTAAACGGGACAAGCGTGGGTCATCGTATAGCCATGATAGCAATGTTGCGAAGTATCTTAGCATTTTTGAGGGACCAAGATCATTTTTATTTAGGCAACTTTGAATAGCGTCATCGAGGGGCTATGATCTTATATTTGTTTTGTTTTGCCAAGATACTTCGCATGCGTAACATAGCCATTTTGTTTTAGGCAACCAAGTGGGAGAAACCCTAAGGGTTCTTGTGTGCAAAGTGTATCATTTTCATGTTTTTGTCTTGCATTTAGGGTTTTCTATTTTGCTTTGTTTTTGTTCTTGTCATGCAAACCCTAATTTACTAAACATGGTATATAAAGCAATAAATTGCGTAAAATAAACTAAGTTATTACAATAATTTTTATGGGAGGGGGGAATACAAGTTTGAATGGGTATTTGCACAAATATAAAACTAAATATATTATTACAACCAAATCGAATATGCGCGAATTTAAATAAATATAGTACAAATATTTAAAATGCAATGCAATATGTATGTAAAAAAAAGATTTTTTTATGTCTTATTTTTTGTATGAAAAATATTTAATTTAAACCTAAAAAAAAAAGGGAAAAAAATAATATTTATTTTTGAAAGGGATGAAACCCAAATTTTTAATTAAAAGAAAATAAATGTTTTATATTATTATTTTGTACATTTTTTGTATAAGAAAATAATAAATAATATTATATGTAAATATTAAAAATTAAATATGTGTAAAAATTGGTATTTGCAAGTATAAAATGTATATAAAAAATATTAAGTATTTTTAAATATATTTACAAGTTATTTAAGAAAATAAACTCTATTTATCAAAATAAACTATTTTTTTCATGTGAGAAAATAATCAAAAAAATAAAATAAAAGTGTGAAATAAATAAATCATTTTTTTGATATTTTTTATCATTAAGAAAAATAAATGAAAGTATAAAATATGAAAATATAAAAAAAATACAAAAATATAAAATAGTTAAGTCAGGGGGTGTAGTAGCAAGTCAGGGGGTGCAAATAGTAAAAACAAAAGGCCAAAGCACAAAAAAGCCCAAAAGCCACTTCATCCCTGTCCTTCACTCTCTTCTTCATGCTTCCATGTTCAAACCTGCAACTTGCTTGTACTTGCATAAAAACAAAAACTCATAACATGAAAAATATGGCATTTGAGCTCACGATTCCAACCATATAAATTATGTAACCTAAATCTTAAAGATCAAAGAGAATTTTTGAATCCCTAATTCGTGACCTAACTTTTTCAGAGATTTCAAGTTTCAAATTCTCTTAGCACAAGTAATATAAATGAAAAGTAATGATATGTACAGCTTCGTTATGATGAGAGCTACATTTTTCCTTCACAAATCGTGGCTTGAGGTTGCCTAAATAAAGAGATAGAGTTTAAGAAAATACCTCCTTCAGCTGGAATCATGCAGGACAATGTAGGGACTTTAATGGAGGCCTGGTGATTGTTTAAGCTTCCTTGAACTTCCATGAACCTATTCCAATGCTTATCTGGCTCTGAGGATGGCTGGAAATCTCTGACCAAGTCCAACTGCAAGCTTCCAAATTGAAAATGGCAAATGCTGAAATATGGGTTACAGAACCAGGGTGATGGCTTGGATTGACTAGGTAGCAAGTGTATGAGATGATTGAAGTGATTAAACACAAAACGCACGAGCCAAATGAGAGTTGGCTGTGCTTTTGCAGAAGCTCTGTGTTTTGGAAATTTTTTGGTGTTTTTGAGTTTTAGAGAGTTTCAAGTCCAAGCAAAACGTGTTATGCCTTGTACCAAGTTTGCAAATATGTATAGAAGTGATCCAAAGTCAGCCCTTACTAGTTGTGCAAGCTTTGGACCTTTTTGCAACTTTTCTTGCATTTGAAGTAAAGTGACAAGACCCATGCTTCACATGCTTGTACCAACTTGGTTAGGGTTGGTAAGAGTTTGTACAATTTGCTTGAGGCCTGTAGAGTTTGTATGCATCAAAGGGATAGGTTCAATGCTCAAGATTGACAAAGTTGCAAAAGTTCATCTTTATGAAAATGGCATTGTAACCTTTTTGCCCGAAATGGAAATACATCTTGTGTAAAGCTTCAAAAGAAAAGATAAAGGCTTTAGCTTCTGAGTATGCATTTAATTATGGAGTGTATAACAATATTAGGATCTGTAAAGCAAGATATAACCAGCATAGGTTTGATTTGCAACTTGATTCTATGTGAAAATGGCTTGAACAAAAGTGAGAAAATGCCAACTTCCCTTCTTTGATTCTCCCTACTCAAAAATGATCTAGGAGAGTTCTTGGACATTTTGGAAAGCTTGCAATGTGATCTATAATCCATATTTGAAATGCATTTTGAGATACCTCTTGGAACTAGGTGAAAAGTTGTCATGAAGTTGGGTCCAAAACCTGCCTAAATTAGGGCAAAATATCACTAAGTTATTTAGTTCATGGCCCTATGTTCATAAATTCATAACTTGAGATCCAAGCATATTTAGGGAAAAGTTTGTGAAGAAAAGTTGTAGATTTCATGGAGGACTACAAATTTCATGTTGGGAACTTTTCTTGAATCAAAATGCATCATGATGAAAAAGTGGTGCAAAGTTGAGAAAAAATAAGAAGATTTTTATACTTAGAAAAATTCTAAGTTATGAAAAATTTCAAATTAAAACCCTAATTTGAAAATTTAGTTTTATTGGTCAACAAGTGTCACATTTTGACATATCTTTATGAATTATGACCCTTGGCACTTGATATTGACCAAAAAGTCAAAGTTTGACTTTTCAGTGTACATTTGACTTTTGATCAGTTGACTGCAAATTTCATCTGTCAATCTAATGAACTTGAGATCTTTTGAAACATGTAATTAGGTCAAGATGATGCAATTGAACCCTTGAAATCATGTTTGAACTCAATTGGTCATTGGCTAGGTTAAAAATCAGAAATTGCCCTTTTTCAATCAAAACCCTAATTTTGACCATTTTTCCCTTTTGATGATTTGATCAAATTTCTTGAGGAGTTGTGATCCAAACTTGATCAAATGGTACATATGAGTCTAAAATGTTGATGTGGATCAAAAATTATGAAGTTTGACTGTAAATTGGCCATAGTTGACTTTTCCTCCAATACAGTTGATTTTTAGGTCAACTGTCCAATTGATTGATTAAAAATGTGGTTCAAGGCTTGACACTTAACATGAGCAATCTTAGGGGTCCAAGATGATGTATGAAAGTCACATGAAGCATTGGTGATCCAAAAATTCTTGTGCAAACTCAAACCCTAATTTTGGGTTATCAGTGCAAGATGAGATGTCTTGAGCTGAGCAAACCCTGACCTTGTCTAGAGTCCAAGAAGTCTTGTGAGAAAAGTCTTGATAAATGAGAGGGAAAATTTTGGGGTACAACACTCCCAATGGAAGTATGCCACCTAATTGTCTTCTCCCTGGAATTGTCGCCTTAGGGACTGGGCTTTTGCATACAGACAGATTCGTCACTATAGGCTATAGTGACAGTTCTTGTGTGTGGCTACAAACCCGTAAAACTCAAAAATGCAGCACAAGCAAAATAAATCCCAACCAAGGGCATGGATCGATTGGAAATAATCTCCTGAGCACGAATAGACCCTTAATTTGTCCTAATTTTGCCTCTAACTTGGGTTCTCCAAATTGGAGCTCCGGAACCCTAGCCATGACAGATGCCCGTACCTGCACTCAAACTCCAATCAAAGTATTCCAGCATGTTGTAAACATGATAACAAGCATAGATATATAATCAAAACATGTTTATGATGCCAGAATCAAAGAAATCAAAATTAATAGGATGTGCAAACCGTGATGAAGGGGGGTGCGATTCTGTAGGTTTTAAGCCTTGGGAATGCTTGCAATGGCTTCAGAGGCTCTCCGGGAGTATATTTTGATACTTGTTTGGGACTGAAACAAGCTAGAAATGGAAATTCAAGTTTGACAACTTTAGTGTTTTCTTGCAAATTGGACAGGGGTTCTCCAGGTCATGTATCCCTCTTTGATGCTTTCCAGAAGCTTGTTTATATAGAGAATGATGAGACGACACGAAAATGCCATATTTGTAACAGTTATGGACAAGCTTTTGAATGCCATGAATTTCCATTTGTAACCTTGGCCAAAGTTAAGGTATTTTGTCCATTTTTGAATTTTGAATGAGTGCAAACATCTTGGCCTTGCTGTACACGAAAATTGGGACCTCTCCATGTACCAAACCAAGCCCAAATGATAATGGCCCATATACTTTGCAATAATCTTTATTTTTTTGTTTTTTAATTAAATAAAATTGATGTAAAATGCAAATAAAATCAAGAATATTCAAAAATGGTCCTAGGGATCCTCTATGGTCTTAGTAATATGTTTGAAGTTCAAGAATTTGAGCCATTGCCTTAAAAATTCAAATTTTCCCAATGCATATTTCTTGAAATTTCCCAAATTTCCCAACTTGGGAAAGCCATAACTTGATCAATTTTTATCTCATGATGATGATCTTGTACTTTTTGGGAAGCCCAAGATGTCTACTTCAATCCCTATTTTGATAAATTTTGCTTTTGAAGATGTTATCTTGATGTTAAAGGTCTTGGAAAAATGTGGCTTTTATTGACTTTCTAAAAATGACTTATAATGTATGAACTTGTATCTTTCAAATGGTGAATTTATTGGACTTGAGGGCTGAAGATAAGTTGTAGGGAATTGGATTCTATTCAAAATTATATTTGGTTGGAAAATTTCTGATAAATTATGAGAAAGTTATGCTTGGCAAAGTTTGGTTGACTTTTCCTATAGAAACCCTAATTTGCTATTTTTGACTTTTGATGAATTAGGAGCATTTCTTGAGGAATCATGATCAAACCTTGATCAAATGATGGATATCAATTTAAAATGTTGATGTTGACCAAAAATGTTGAAGTTTGACTGTATATAGGTCACAATTGACTTTTGACCTAGTAGAATTGATTTTCCAATACTTGAGCAATTGTCTGAGCAAACTTATTGAGAAAAGCATGAAACTTGGAATGGATGATCTTGAGGAAATATTAGTACCATGGGAAGCATTTGAGACCATTGGAGTTCAAACATCTTGATGAAAATGGAAACCCTATTTGGGGGTTCATTGCCTTAGTAGGAGAGTTGTCTGGTAAATCCTTGGTCCACCTTGAGCAATTGCGAACCTCTAGGGGTATGTCTTCTATGAAAATGGGAGGACAAATTTTGGGGTACAACAGCTGCCCCTGTTCAATCTTCTTAAACCTGAGGATGTAGATTGGTTGGTCTGCCTTTCGTGATCTGAAGGTGGAAGATGATTGAACACTAGAGTGCCCAGAAATTTGCACTCACATGAAGTGAATGTCGATCGATAATATCGGGAATGGGATTACAGATGCCATTTGGAAGGCTATGGAGAATCGTCGGAGATGGGCTTAAAGATGCCATCCAGAAAAGGTATCGGTTGCATAAGAGATTCCTTTGCAAGAATTCATGTACCTGCCGTTGAGGAGGACTTTGTCGGGGAATGTTGATTTATGCCCTGGGAAATAGAGTATAGGAGCTTTGGTTGTCCATTACTCTACAGGGGAATTAACTCTTGATTGATGAGACAAAAGTAAGCTGTTATCTAGTCGAGTCCGGGTTTTACGGTGACTTACTAGGGAATATGAAATCGATCGTATCTGGTCGGGTCTAGGTTTTACAATGTTGTAAACTGTTGTCTGGAGATAAAAGAGAAGGAACCTGTATATGGCTTTCTCGGGAAAAGTCCATGTAAAACTGCGTCAAGTAATTCATGAAAAAGGAGCCTGGATAGTAGGGCTATGAGAAGGAACCTGGGTAGTAGGGTTACTTCGAAATAAAGCCTGGGTAGTAGGGCTGCTTCAGAATAAAGCATGGGTGGTAGGGCTGTGAGAAGGAACCTGGGTAGTAGCGTTACTTTGAAATAAAGTATGGGTAGTAGGGCTGCTTTGGAATAAGGCCTGGGTGGTAGGGCTGTGAGAAGGAACCTGGGTAGTAGGGTTACTTCGAAATAAAGCCTGGGTAGTAGGGCTGCTTCGGAATAAAGCTTATGTGGTAGGGATGTGAGAAGGATCTTGGGTAGTAGGGTTACTTCGAAATAAAGCCTGGGTAGTAAGGTTGTTTCGGAATAAAGCCTGGGTGGTAGGGCTGTGAGAAGGAACCTGGGTAGTAGGGTTACTTTGAAATAAAGCCTAGGTAGTAGGGCTGCTTCGGAATAAAGCCTGAGTGGTAGGGCTATAAGAAGGAACCTGGGTAGTAGAGTTACTTCGAAATAAAGCCTGGGTAGTAGGGCTGTTTCGGAATAAAGCCTGGGTGGTAGGGCTGCTTCATGATGAGTTCGGGTAAAACTGCATCTGTAAATTGTAAGAAAGAACTGGATTAGGGTTGTTTTAGGACCAGTCCGGGTAAAACTGCATCTGAACTGAGAAGGGACCTGGGTAGGGTTTCTTCATGATGAGTCAGTGTAAAACTTCAGAAGAAACTTGGGAAGGGTTACTTCAGAATAAGTCTGTGTAAAACATCAGAAGGAACCTGGGTAGGGTTACTTCGGGATAAGTCTGTGTAAAACTTCAGAAGGAACCTGGGTAGGGTTACTTTGGGATAAGTCTGTGTAAAACCTCAGAAGGAACCTGGGTAGGGTTACTTCGGGATATGTCCATGTTAAACCGTGTAAGATTGCGTCATGAATAGCCCGTATAAAGCTGTACTTGGAAGTCAGAAGAAACCCGCGTAAGATTACTTCATGATGAGCCCGTGTAAAGCTGTATTTGGTTGCATAAATAATTACTCAATTTTTTTCCCAGGAGATAATCCTGGACCTGTTGAAAATTGTTGATGATAAATATTTGTTGATTGATCTTTCCTGCAATGTCATGATGTATGAAATGCATTGCATAATGGTGTTCTCAAAATAAATGAGATTGGGATGTATGCATTTGTACTGCATATGCTATGACGTTTGTAGAATGATGTATGAATGCAATATGTGAATGTATTTGTTGTTCTATTGCAGCGTTGTTAAATTAGGGAAAATAAATCCCTGATTGCAGCTAGCAATGAAGAATGTAGGTCTTCGAATTTTGTTAAAGCTGAACTGCTGGGAGATGATCTTCCCCTACTAGAGGAATAAACTCTATTGCAGAAGGAAAGCTCTATGCACTGCCTGAGGATTTTGTGAAATCCTATTGGGGAATCCTGAGAAGTTTGACAACTTCACTGGGGAAAACCTGGTGCCAGAGTAGTATTTATAAATTCATGTTTTACCGTGGATACAAGAACACCTGACACGACTAGGCTGTAAACTGAGGATATAGCGGCGACCTTGTGTAAGAAGCCCCTGCCTCTGTACCTGCTGGAGAAAGTACATGCGAAGACTTTGTGGATGGTTGAGTGGCATACCAATTCCTAGGGTGCTTGGTAAATGCTGATGAGGATGAAAAACCTTCAAATGATGAGATGATGGGACATAGTCGTACGCTTTAATCCCTAACTTTTTCCTGGACTGTCTTTTCAGATTTTCAGTCCACCAGGATACCCTTTTTGGCCCAAGCCGCCTTTTCAGGTTTTCGACTTGCCGGGGGTACAAATTTCTTTTGTTTTTATCCCTAATTTTTGACCGAACCCTTTTGGTTCGATGGAATGCCCTTATTTTTGCCCAGACCAGTCAACCTAGCGGGTCCTTGTTCATGCACAGTATTTCCCGACTATGTCCACGTTCACCGGGTACGGAGAATTGTCACTGTCCATAGTGATAAGTGTTGCCACACTGCCAGAAAATGTTTTCTTGATCATGCAGGATTCATTGTTAGGATTCATACCTAATGCTCCAAGTGATTCAGATGGAGATATGTCCCTAGCTATTTGGCATCTTTGAGAGATTCCTTGACTTGTCTGCCCCAGATGATGGACATTGATCATGCTGTGCCCCTTGGTTGGAAGTATTTTCCACTTGAGGTGATCCTTTTTATTGAGAAGGTTTTTGTTCACTAGATATTCGTCATGCAAATTTCTCTGTTGTTGAACAAATAGTCATATGCAAACAATGGCATTTTAAGAATGCAAAGCTTATGTCTGTCTTGAAGTTTGAAAATTCATTTTTTAGTAAAACAAACAAATTTTGTAAAAGTGTGATGTCAACTCAGGATTTATAGCAAGTCCTACAGGAGTCAGGATACCTTTTGTAACAGTATGCTCTCGAACTAACCCATGCTCCAGCTAGGACTTTTAAGGTTAGTGTTGTACCCCAAAATTTGCCCTCTCATATTTCTAAACACATGGCAAGGGAGGTCCCCGAATTGCTCAAGGAAGTTCAAGAGTTGACCAGACAAACTCTCTCCTAAGGCAGTATACCTCAAATTAGGGTTTCCATCTTCATCAATATATGTGAACCACAAAGGACTCAAATTCTCACCATTGTCCTAATATGTTCTCAATATCATCCATGTCAAGTTTCAAGCCTTACAGAAGAAGTTTGCTCAGTCAATTGCTCAAATGCCTGAAAATCAACTATACTAGGTCAAAAGTCAACTGTGGCCCACATATATTCAAACTTCAATTTTTTGGTCAACATCCTCATTTTGAAGTATTATCCATCATTTGATCAAGGGTTGATCATGATTCCTCAAGGATTGCTCATAATTCATCAAAACCCAAAAGTTGCTAAATTAGGGTTTTGTAGGAAAAGTCAACTCAATTTTGACCAAGCATAACTTTCTCACACTTTATCGGAAATGACTCATCCAAAGCTCATTTTGAAGAGGATGAAATTTCCTACAATTCATCTTCAGCTCTCAAGTCCAAATTTTGCACTCACAAAAAGATATGAATTTTGACATTATAGGTCCTTTTGAAAAGTCAACAAAAACACCTTTTGGGTCAAAGCTTCATACATGAACATGGAACACTCAATTGAGATGAGACCAAAAGGGTTGTTTAGAGGACATACTAATATTTCTAAAAAGTCCAAGAACACCTCTTTAGGGTCAAAATTGAGAGAGTTATACATTGGCCAAGTTGACCATTTTTGCAAAATTGCCAAAAGTCAAATGTGCTCAAATTTGCATTTTTTTGCTAAATGGGCCCAACTTTTTATGCTTGTACCTCAATTATAATGTGGTCCACGACTCAAATGTTCACTCACCCGTTATGTGCTTCATTTTTCAATTTATTTTTATTTTTCATTAATTAAAAAGTGGATTAAATCAAATAAATGATGAAAATTAATAAAGATATGATTTGATTTGTTTTTGACAGTTTGGAAATCAAGATATGCTGAGTAAACAAGAGCAAATCGAATCAAGGTCAATTGATACAAGAAAGGCATGTTTTGGCTCAAAATAGGAACATATCATACAACTTGAAAATCAAATCAAATCTTGGATAAATGCAAAGATTTAGTCCAAGTTTGTTAACCTAATGCACTCTAGGTTATATAATGAAGAATTCCATATCAAAAAACAAGGGTTAGAGGTCGTGAAAAGCACATAAAAAAACTAGAAAAAGTTGGCAAAAGTGTGAATCGGTTTTCACTCCACAGACCCTCTCAAGCCATCCTAGCTATTCCAATCCATTGTTGGACGTCCCAGGAAGCTGTCCCAATCATTTGCAAGGCCTGAAACGCCAAGAAACGCGCGCTATAATTCACATGGTTTGGCATATTTTTTCAATTCGATTATCACGATTCTTGCATCATTATCACTTTTGATTGTTATATTCGTATTTTTCATCATGTTTGCAAGCTAACCATGCCATTTAATTGCATTTTTGATGCCTGTACATGATGTTGCCATTGCTAGGGTTTCTGTTATTTTTAGGGTTTTTTGTACAGACAAAATTAGGACTTGAATCAGGTACCATGATTCTCGTGAGGATGAGACGAGTTGATTGGTACCATTGCCTTTCAATTATCTTGCGTGTACAACATTTTTGAAATGTGCAGGGTTATACCTACAGTGAACATCTGCAGGTAAAAGTCTTGTTTTCTAAAACGACGTTTACCAGGAAGAAGACGCTTGCGTGTCAGCCAGCCATTGGGACGTTTAAATCTTGCGCGCTTTGGAATTAGTTCTTTTGATTTTTCTTATATTATATTTTATTATTATTGTAATTACAACTAACCATCATAGCTCAGCTGGCAGCATGGCATTGGATTTAAGCGTGAGGACCTGGGTTCGACCCCAGGTCCCAGCGTTTTCTTTATTTTCCTTTATATCAACAGATCCAATGTCTCACCTCCTCAAGCGCATTCCATACAACCTCAACATCCAGCCATCTGATGCGCTCTTACCCAGATCCAACGTGCCAGCAATGAAGGTCCATGGTATTCCTAAAGTCAATGTCCACGCCTGATCCAACACATTGACTGGTCTTGGAGCATTTAGGCTTGGAAATTCAGATTTATATCCCCTCTTTCAGCAAGACAACAAGCCCATTCCTAATTTTTTTTATTTTCTTATTTTTCTTTATTCTTTTCAATTTATTTGTTTATTTTATTTTAAAATCAATTTTTTCATAAAATCACAAAATCAAGAATTCACAAAAATTAGAAATAGGTTTTTTTATCAAATTTAATTTAATTAATCTAATTTAATTTAGGGTAACTTTAATTTGTTTTTCACAATTAAAATCAACTAGAAAAATTAGGTTTAATTCTTTATTTAATTGTTTTCCTTTTGCAAATAAAATAAAAATACAAAAAATAGGTTAACATAATTATTTTTCTTAATTAAAATTAATTAGTAATTAGGGTCCTTCTTTTAATTCAATTATTCCATTATTTTCTCAAATAACAAAAAATGACTAAAAATGATTTTTCTTTAATCAATTACAATTAGGTTTAGTCAAGGGTCAAAACCCTAATCGCCTCGCATTTAATTCGCTGCGCGCTTGTTAATTATTTCACCATTATTTTGTAACTGTTCAGGGTTTGTAATAGTTAATTTAGGGTTTTTATTTACTGTTTAAATCCCCGATTTTTGGTTATGTAATTAATCCCCCTCCCCGAAGCCTTGTAATAGCTAGGTTTATTTTCTCGCATTTTTAATTCTCGCAAATACTTAACTGTCTAGATGTATGCTAATAGGATTGTATGGCAAGAATGCATGACAAAATTAAAATGGTTAGAAAACCCTAATGTGCAAAGATAATAAACTGAAAATAAATCACTCTCACATATTCACTCTTAGGGTATACTCTCACTTCGGTTGCCTTTGGTAAACGATCATTAAGCATAGGGTGTCTTAGTGGTTGCTCTCCCATCTAAAAAGATCGAATGTTGCCTCGGAAATGTTTCCACGGAAATGTTGCCTCGGAAAAGATCTTAAGACTCTAGGGTTACTACTAAGGTGTCCTATCATTGCTTTAGTGACCGTACGTCCCTTTCGAATTGACCCTTACAATTCCAACGACGGTGCTACCTACTCCTTAATAGTGGGATAGCGTTGTCTAAAGGAAACAAGAATAGAAACGATCTTTTTTCGAGTAGGTAGATGCTAGTAGGTACTTGCTCAAATCAAAACTTTTCACACTTACACTTTTCAAACAAATTTTCAAAACAACTTCGTGACATCCTTTAGGACTGATACAAGGGTTATCACGAAGTAAAACATTTTCAAAAACAAGCACACAAACACAAGCAATTTAAAAAATTATCAAGTACCTAAGAGCCCATGGAAAACCATGGATAGAAAGGGTGCTAACACCTTCCCTTTCTATAATCTACTCCCCGTACTCAAAATCTCGAAAAAGGATTTTTTTCCTGTACTTTTTTCCTTTTCCTTTGTTGGATAAAATAAAAGTCGGTGGAGACTCTTGCTTACCGCGACATTTTGCAAACACAAAGACGCAAAACACAAACCAGTATTAAACAGTCGGTTCTGCCACCGTATCACAGAACTGGCGACTCTGCTGGGGACTTATAAGTGGGATATACCTTAGGATCTAGGTCATTAAAATTGCTTCTCTTGATTGCTTTGTTTGCTTTATTTTTGAGGGCTTTGTTTGGGGTTACTATAGATCCTATACCCGGATCTGGGGGAACTCATTAGGTAAGTAGCAATAGACTGTGAGGGAACTGTACAGCGTAGACCGATACGGTTGAAGCAGTAGCTACGTTAGTGTGGCACTTTGGTTGGTACCGGTATCCCTTGTGGTGAAACGAGGAGAATACGGGGCCACTGCATGGTGTCGTGAAGCACTAACGAACCTTAGAACCTTAGTTGAACAACTTGGCCATTAGAAAGTAGCGAGATATCTGGCCTCGGTGTAGAGCTGAGAACTGGTTGATACTCGATGCTACACTCATTGAGATCATACTTTCGGAATATTTCGGCCACAAGAAAAGATTGCGTGAGCTGAAACCATGACCGATAAAGGATGGTCAGTGATATTGAGATCCTCTAGAACCCGGTTACTTTTAAGACAGGTTTGAAACCAACTTAACTTCAAGAGGGTATTACCTTTGACCTCATGCAAGCCTTAAACCTAAGGGCTTTGTGTGATTTGACAGTGATTGCAATACCTGTGTTTGCTATACCTGTGGTTTATCATGACATCATGCATCATAACATGGCATTCATGCTTCATTACACTAACCATTTCAAAGACCAATAGAATTTATCTTTGTTCTGTTTTGTAGATCATGGCTTCCGTGCATAGAAATACTATCCGAATCAGCTTTGTGCAGATACCTTCCCAACTCAAAGAGCTAGTATCAAGAGTTTCTGAAACTTCTACTTTCATTAAGAGACACGATCAAATCCTCAGCTTGGTTACTTCAAACCTTGATGAACAGAAGATGAGCGTACTTTTTCAGTTCTTCGATCCCAAGCATCACTGCTTCACCTTTCCAGATTATCAGTTGGTACCCACCTTGGAAGAATTCTCTCAGTTATTGGGCATACCCATTCTTGAATAGGTGCCCTTCACAGGTATAGAAGAAGTTCCTAAGCCATAAGTCATTGCCTCAGCTTTGCATTTGAAACGGGCCGACGCGGTATCCAATTGGGAAACTTGAAGCGGAGTCGAGGGTTTTCTAGCTAAATTTATGATAGACAAGGCTCAGCTATTTTTGGATGATTTGGATTTTTAGGCTTTTGAGGAGGTCTTGGCTCTTCTTATCTATGGTTTAGTTCTCTTCCCTAATCCGGACTCCTTCGTAGATGTGAATGCTGTCAATATTTTCCTTTCTCGTAACCCTGTGCCTACCTTTCTTGGAGATATTTTACACGCTCTCCATACTCGTACCATGAAGAGAAGGGGGAATCTTATGTGCTGCATGCCGTTGCTGTCGAGGTGGTTTATTTCTTACCTCCATAAGACTGTACCGAAGAACGAAGAAGGTTTAGGTTGGTCGCAAAGGATAATATCACTCGCTCATACAAATATTCTTTGGTGTTCCCGAGCTATGGAAGACATTGCTATTATTGACGACTGTGGGGAGTACCCTAATGTCCCATTACTTGGTATCAGAGGGGGTATAACTTACAATCCTTGTCTAGCTTTGCGACAATTTGGTCATGCTCGAAGGGATGGTCCCCATGAGTTACTTATTGAGGGCATTGTATTCAACTATGAGGATGATGTTAATGAGTATCGCCGGAGGTTCATACGAGCTTAGGGCATGGTAAATAGATCTGACCCCAAAGAGTTGGGACCAAAGACTTCCATTCCTATGGAGCCTTACCTCCAATGGGTACGAGCTCGGGCCCAGAAGCTCATGATGCCTTATGTGGCCGTATTACCAGTGATTGTGGAGCCCACTACTAAAGAAGGCATCCCTTACACGGTTCTTTATCCTTACATGCCCACTAATCTTGGGGAGTTACAGAGGTCTTGGATTCAACTGAAGAATGAGCGAGATACTTACAGGGAACAGTTCCATGATCAAGAGAGGAAGGTTTTAAAGCTCACCAGGAAGCTCCAAGAAGAAAGAGTGCTCAATGATTATATCAGCACAAAGAGAAAGCATCCATGGAACTTTTGATTTTTCTTTTCTAGTGTTAGATTTGTTTTATTTACTTATTTGTAACGCCTTAAAGGCATGTTGAAACTTAAAATTTAAGCTAATAAAGTTTTTGTTTATTTTGGTTTGCAAATTTAAATTTCCCGAGGTCTTTGAAATCATTACATGCGCATCCCATTATCATACACATCATTACAGGTACCACTACAGGTTTCTCATCTTCTTTGCTGTTTATTTCAGCAGAAATGTCTTCCCATCAAGCCATCAAAGATCTCCAGGCACAGAACACCCAGTTCCAACAGATGTTCATAAGTCTGGCTAAAGGGAAAGAGGATCTGAAAGCCCTCATTCTGAAAGAGAAGAAGAAGAATAAGACTGGTATTCTGAATATGGGCAGAAGGTTTGGAGAAAGGTTGAAGCAACAAACTGATCTGACCTCTTCATCCAAGGAAGGGGAGAACCAAGAAGGGGAAAAGGACCTTAGTCCTGCAGTTTTTGACAATGATACGGATTACAATGATGAGCAATATCCTCCTGCTGAGGATAGATACAAACAAATAGAAGACCGTCTGAGTGCCATGGAAGTTCAGAGGATACTTGGACTGTATTTCGAAAAATTGGGACTAGTATCGGGAGTGGTCATCCCTCAGAAGTTCAATGCTCCGGTTTTTGCCAAATATGATGGGGTGTCCTGCCCAAAGCTCCACCTCCGCTCTTATGTCAGGAAGATTCAACCCCACACCGCTGATAGAAATTTATAGATGCACTTCTTTCAAGATAGTCTGTCAGGGACTCAGCTTGAATGGTTCTACAAGTTGGAGGGAACCAGTGTCTGGAATTGGGAAGATCTTGCTGCTGCTTTCTACAAGAAATATCAGTACAATGCCGACCTTGCTCCCACTCGTACTCAACTCCAGAGTATGTCCATGGGTGCAGGTGAAGGTTTTAAAGACTATGCCCAGAAATGGAGAGACTTGGCTGGGAGAGTTCATCCCCCTTTGTCTGATAAGGAGTTGGTTAATATGTTTCTAGGAACGCTATCAGGTCCATTTTTCAATCACTTAATCAGAAACTCGTCATCTGGTTTCACCGAGCTGATTTTAACTGGAGAAAGAGTAGAAGCTGGAATTCGGAGTGGTAAAATACAGAAGGATGCCTCGTCAAGTTCAACAAAGAAGCCTTTCGCTGGCAAGAAGGAAGCCAATGAGGTCTATAGCCCGAGGGGCCAAAACAGATCTGAACACCGTCAAATGGTAAATGCTGTAGTGATACTAAGACCCGCAGTTGCTCCACAATGCAACAATCAACAAAGGGTGGAAAGACCATAAAGGCAGTTTACCCGCATCAACATGACTTTGTCTGAAGTTCTACTTCATTTATTAAAATCCAACTTGGATACCTTGAGAGAGGCCGCCAAGAATCCAAACACTACTTCTCCCAGATACAATCCCAACGCGCGGTGCGCCTACCATTCTGAGAGTCCTGGCCACGATACAAATGATTGCTGGGCTCTGAGAACCAAAGTACAAGACTTGCTTGAAGCCAAGGAGATAAAGTTCGATGCTCCGGAAAAGCCGAATGTTATAACTGCTCCCATGCCCAAACATGGTCATGGAGTTAATGCTGTTGACACTAATTTATTTGTGACCTCTATTGAAGAAATTTCTACTCCTCTTAGGACTGTTAAGAAGAATTTTCTGTTGGTCGGTTTATTTCCGGGTTGTGGTGAAGGTTGCCACATGTGTTCGATTCTACCTTCTGGTTGCCATTTGTTGAAGTCAGGTGTTCAGCGCCTGATGGACAATAAAGAGATTTTGTTCGAAAACACTGTGATCCCTGTTTTTCCCATTGAAGACGTCGCTATTATAACCATTTCCGCCAATCCTTCCAAGGTTTCATCGAGAAGACCTGTTAGGATTACACCTGTTCAAAGAATTGCTCCGCTAATAATCACTTTTCCTGGTCCCATCCCGTACACCTCAGACAAGGCTGTCCCATGGCATTATGGTGCTGATGTGTACTATCATGGCATTAAGAAAGATCTGAAGAATGAAGAAGCTGATACTGATGTCAGTAATATTGCCGAGACTAGTAAGGTTACCCGAAGTGGAAGGGTTTTCTCTCCTGAGATTTCTCCGAAGATCATCAAGCCTATTGTTATTCCAACTGCTACTCCAACCAGCATTCTTGACATTTCTCATGTTCCTACTCCAGTTATTACCCATGCTGCTGAGCCATCTGGGACTCGGGGCAAGGAAATTATAGGTGAGCCTGCCCGAATGGAGGCACCTAAGAAAATCATTGTAGAAGCCTCTAAACAAGAAATAGAGGAAATACTGAAAATCATTAAGAAGAGCGACTACAATGTGGTCGAGCAGTTGGGGCAGACCCCATCAAAGATATCCATGTTGTATCTGTTGTTGTGTTTTGAATCCCATGCGAAGGCTTTGATTGCATTTCACAAGACTGCGCATGTGCCGCAGGAAACTTCATCAGATCAGTTCAAAGATTGTGTGGCCATCCTGACTGCTGACAATGGGCTAGGTTTTTCAGATGCGGATCTGACACAAAAAGGAAGGAATCATAATGATTCTCTACATGTCTCGATTGAGTGCAGGGGAACCACTATGGCTCATGTGCTGGTAGATACCGGGTCTTTATTGAATGTTTTGCCGAAGAAAGCGTTGGACCATTTGGATTGTGAGGGTTTGACTCTAAAGCCGAGTAACATTGTGGTAAGGGCTTTTGAAGGATCGAAGAGAATGGTGCACGGGGAGGTGGACATCCCTGTCAAAGTGGGTTCTCAGACTTTTGGGTCCACCTTCTATGTAATGGATATCAGGACATCGTATTCTTTCTTGCTGGGTCATCCTTGGATCCATGAGGCTGGGGCAGTTACTTCCACACTCCATCAAATGCTAAAGTATCCGTTGAAGGGAAAGATTGTCATAGTGCGAGGTGAAGAAGAATATACGGTGAGTCACCTCAATTCCTTCTGCTACATAGAGATGGACGGGGAATTCATAGAAACTCCTTGTCAGAATTTCGAAGAGGTCCCTCAGATCTTGGCATCAACCGAAGTTACTACCGACAAACCTCCGTTGAAGATGGCTCCTCTCAAGGACTCCAGGGCTGTGGTTGAAGAAGGTGGGTGTACTAATTGGGGTCAGCTCCCTGATTTGACTCACAAAACTGAAAAATTTGGTTTGGTGTTTACTACAGAGGCTCAAAGGGCTGTTAGGCGCGCTCGGGCTGGAAGACCTCCTCTACAAATCAGTAATCGGGGAATTAATGCAATTGAAGACAGTGAAGAGGATTCAGACATCAACAGTTGGATCTACCCAACAACCAACAGTGGACCGAATAACTGGACGACTAGGGACTTTATACCTTTTTCTTTTATTCCGCAATAATTGCCTCATTTGTTTTAAGATTTGTAATAAACAATGTGAAACTTTACGGCCTGGTGCCTTGCCCGAGGCACCTTGGCTTTGCTTGTGAGGGCTATTATTTGTCATTTCATATATCATTAATAAAGCATTGGAGGTTTCTTGCATACAAATTTTGCGCTCCTTGTTTTTCTTTTCTCTCACTTTATCAAAACAACTATTCTCTTACACACACTCACATATCATACTACAGATCCATATCCACTCTGGATCCCATTGATAACAGCTCTGCTACTGCCAATTATGACTTTAAAAATCCGATCAACCAAGCCGAGGACGAAGGTGAGGATGATTGTGAGGTTCCTGGAGAACTTGCTAGACTATTACAGCAGGAAGAAAAGGCCATACATCCTCATGAAGAGCCAATTGAGGTAGTGAATATGGGTACAGAGGAAGATAGGAAAGAGGTTAAAATAGGCGCGAATCTGGAACCTAGTGTCAAACAACGGTTAATACAGATGCTACACGACTATGTTGTGATCTTCGCCTGGTCCTATAAAGACATGCCTAGTTTGGACACTGATATTATGGTATATCGACTGCCGACTAAAGAAGACTGCCCTCCGGTAAAGCAGAAGGTTCGTCGTATGTGCCCTGAAATGTCAGAGAGAATCAAGGCAGAGGTCATGAAGTAGTTCGACGCAGGATTCTTAGCTGTCACTTCTTATCCGCAGTGGGTTGCCAACGTTGTTCTGGTACCTAAGAAGGAGGGTAAGGTACGGATGTGTGTGGACTACAGATATTTGAACAGGGCAAGCCCCAAGGATGACTTCCCACTTCCTCACATTGATGTTCTAGTCGACAACACCGCGCAACACAAGATCTTCTCCTTCATGGATGGTTTTTCTGGCTACAACCAGATCAAGATGGCTCCTGAGGATATGGAGAAGACAACCTTCGTTATACAGTGGGGCACCTTCTGTTACAAGGTAATTCCTTTTGGGTTGAAGAATGCTGGGGCAACTTATCAGCGTGCCATGGTCGCTTTGTTCCACGATATGATTCACCATGATATCGAGGTTTATGTTGATGACATGATAGCCAGGTCCCAGACTGAGGAAGAGCACCTTGATCACCTCCAGAAACTATTTGACAGGTTGAAGACGTACAAGCTTAGGTTGAATCCGAACAAGTGCACCTTCAGGGTAAGATCTGGTAAGCTTCTGGGTTTCATCGTCAGTGATAAGGGTATTCAGGTGGACCCTTCAAAGGAAAAGGCCATACAAGAGATGTCGGTCCCCTGCATAGAGAAAGAAGTTAGAGGTTTCTTGGGACGTCTGAATTATATTGCTAGGTTCATTTCACATCTGACTGCTACTTGTGAGCCAATCTTCAAGCTGCTGAAGAAAGATCAAGTGGTAAAGTGGAATGATGAATGCCAGACTGATTTCGAAAGAATCAAGGAATACCTTCAAGAACCACCAATTTTGATGCCTCCAGTTGAAGGAAGACCCTTGGTATTATACTTGACAATGCTAGACAATTCAATGGGGTGTGTGCTGGGGCAGTATGACGAGTCTGGTTGAAAAGAGCACGCCATTTATTACCTTAGCAAAAAGTTTGCCGACTGTGAGACCCGATACTCATTGCTCGAGAAGACTTACTGTGCTTTGGCATGGGCTGCTCGCCGACTGAGACAGTATATGCTGACTCACACTACCTTGTTGATATTAAAGATGGATCTGATCAAATATATTTTCGAGAAGCCCGCCTTATCCAAAAGAATAAGAAGATGGAAGATGATCTTAACCGAGTATGACATCCAATACACAACCCAAAAAGAAATCAAGGGGAGTGTATTGGCGGATCATTTGGTGCATCAGGTCGTGGATGATTACCAGTCCATGAATTTTGACTTCCCGGATGAGAATATCATGTTGGTGACTGACTACAAAGAACCTGGACTGGATGAAGGACCCGAGGAGGGATCCCGATGGTCTATGTATTTTGATGGAGCCTCAAACGCATTGGGTAACAACATTGGCGCTGTAATTATATCTCCCGAGGGCTGTCATACTCCGTTCACCACCCAATTATGTTTCAACTGCACCAACAATATGGCGGAATATGAAGCATGTATCATGGGTCTTCGAGCTGCTATTGACCTGAGGATTAAGTTCTTGAGTGTATTCGGAGATTCCGCTCTGGTGATAAGTCAGATCAAAGGCGAGTGGGATACGAAGCACCCGAATCTTATTCCTTACAAAGAGTATGTATTGACATTGCTCCCACACTTTGAGGAGATAACCTTTGAACATTTCCCAAGAGAGGAGAATTAGTTAGCAGACGCGCTAGCTACTATGTCTTCTATGTTCAAAGTTAGGTGGGATAATGAAGCTCCCCAGATTACCATTGAGAGGTTGGATGAACCCGCACACTGCTATGAGATCGACATCGAAGAAGTAGCAGATAAACCCTGGTTTCACGAGGTAAAGAGGTATCTTGAGGCTCAAGAATACCCCGAGGGGGCATCTATTAACGATAAGAAGTTTCTGAGAAGGTTTGCTGCGAAGTTCTTCATCAGTAACGGGATCCTCTATAAGCGTAACCATGATTCAACCTTACCGCGGTGTGTAGACAAGAGCGAGGCAGAAAGGATCATGGCAGAGTTATATGAAGGTACTTTCGGAACCCATTCTAGCAGACACACCATGGCGAAGAAAATCCTACGGGCAGGATATTACTGGTCCACTATGGAAGCCGATTGTTATCAGCACTCTCGAACCTGTCATAAGTGCCAAGTCTATGCTGATAAGGTGCATGTACCTCCAGTTCCCCTGAATGTTTTGACAGCTCCTTGACCCTTTGTAATGTGGGGCATCGACATGATCGGCGAGATCAGACCTATTGCGTCTAACGGGCATCGCTTCATTCTGGTAGCCATTGATTACTTTACGAAGTGGGTTGAGGCAACTTCCTTTGCTACAGTAACCAAGAACGTCGTGGCACAGTTTATCCGACACAATCTGATCTGTCGATACGGGGTGCCAGAGAGGATTACTACTGACAATGATATAAATCTCAATAACACAATAATCACCGAGCTCTACAAACAGTTCAAGATTCAGCATCATAACTCTAATCCCTACCGACCGAAGATGAATGGCGCTGTTGAAGCGACTAACAAGAACATCGAGAAAATTGTGCAGAAGATGACGATGACATACAAAGACTAGCACGAGATGTTACCATTCGCTCTTCATGGGTACCATACCTCAGCATGGACATCGACAGGGGCAATACCTTACTCTTTGGTGTATGGCATGGAGGCAGTCCTACCCATCGAAGTCCAGATACCCTCTCTCAGGATTATGAAGGATGCGGGTTTGAACGAAGACGACTGGATCCAAACCCGACTTGATCAACTGAATTTAATCGATGAAAAGAGACTTACTGCTATCTGTCATGGTCAGACGTATCAAAAGCGAATGATCAAGGCCTTTAACAAGAAAGTCAGACGTCAAGAATATCAAGTCGGGGATTTTGTGATCAAACACATCATACTACCGCAAGGTGATCCCAGGGGAAAATGGACCCCCACATACGAAGGGTCATTTATGGTTAAAAACATTTTCTCGGGAGGAGATATGATTCTAACCACCATGGATGGTGACGACCTTCGTCACCCCGTCAATGCAGACATAGTGAAAATATACTACGCATAATCAAAGACCCGCTAGGTTGACTGGCCTAGGAAAAAATAAGGGCTTCCCGGCGAACCAAAAGGGTTCGGGAAAAAGTAAGGGATGAAAATGAAAAAACGGTACACCCCGCAAGTCGAAAAGCTGAAAAGGAGACTTGGGCAAAAAAGGGTATCCCGGTGGACTGAAAACCCGAAAGGGCAGTCCAGGAAAAAGTTAGGGATTGAAGCGTAACACTATGTCTCATTGGATCATCTCGCAACCAGACTTCGGTATCAACTATCAAGCTCGGACAACGCCAATCAATCTGATCAACCTTCAGCCAAGTAGCAAAGTGATGAGACGCTTGAAGATATAAAGGAAATAGAAGAGCTGGAACCCAATGGGGTCGTTTCACATAGTTGTTTTTCTTTATTTTATACAAGTTGTAATTTCTTTTAGCGGCGTTCTCTTACTAGGAAGTCAACCTCTTTGTACAAACATGCCTATTACAGGCCAATTGCAAAAATTAATACAAGTCATTTTACGAAACTTCAATTTGTTTCTTTTTCTTTTTTGTTTTGTTTTGCAAGAACATCCAATGATTCATTTTTGATATATGCATTTGAAAATAATGGCTGCTCATAAATATTTACACAAGAAACAAAAGACAATTACTCGTAATTCTAGAAACATGGACAATAAGAAGTGCCCAAACCTTACAGTTACTTTGCCCATCAGGTACCGGGATAGAGCCAACTTGAGAACATGAGCAGTAATACATACGCTCCCCACAGAGTAAAAGTATCCAAAGACAGTGATGTTAACTTTCCCGAACAGGACATAACTCTCCCCAGCTGAGGTTCACAATCGCGAGTGGGTCAGTAATTTTTCCCCAAGCAGAGTTTATTTCTCTCACAAGCAGAAATTCAATCTCCAATAGAATTCATTATCACCAGAGGTTGTAACGTGGCATGGTTCACGGTTTACGAAACAAAGGATAAAGGATCAAAATTTATTTGTAGCCACCCGCTCTTTGTGGTGTTCTTCAGTCCTATGCTCAGTTAATTGTGCATTTTGAATCCCGATTGAGTCTGGCATCTTGTCCTTGATGTTCCGGTGATGGTTCGGATACTGAAAGTTTATTTTGAAGAGGCAGTCATTTTTGTAATCTTCTTTTTGTCGAGGATTTGTAGTAACCTTTTTTTTTGGTTTTCGTTATCCCTTCTTTTGCCTGAACTGTTTCTTTTGCAATTACAGTCAGCAGGATGCCTCAGTTTTTTCTTAAGTCTCCTTCATAGGTTTTGACTTAACGGGCTTTTCTTTTGAAAAATAGTGACTGCCCGCTTTGATGATTATGTGGAACCATCACCATCTTTTGGAAGGTATCTTCTACACTATTTGTCGTGTATGAATGATGAGCCTACGACTGAATGCGCCTCTGAATTAACTGAGAAAACTACCCTGCCCCAGGTTACGATTAAGGGTTTTAATTTGTGTGAAAAGAAAAACTTCTACTTCTTTGGCTCAAAGGGGTTAACTAGGGATTATCTTCCTTATAACTCCACTGTTTAGGATTTGAAACAACGCCTGTACATCGTCAAGAAGGTCTATTCAAAAGCATACTGTAGAGATTGTGCTATCATTTTCGTCATCCTCCCTTTAAAGGCTTACGACTTTAATCAAGAGTTGAATATCATGAAAAGGAAGTATAAAACAGTTTAAGCATAATGAAAACAAATTAATTCCAGACAAACATGTGTAATCTATTAGTGAAATAACAAAGTTTTGACATGACAATAATTGTTTGAATAAACAAAGAAAATACAACCCGAGAATTCAAATGAACAAAAATTCTTTCAATCCTAGCCATGATTTGGCATGGGAGAAGTGATCACGTTGGGAGTCTCAGGAGGGTCGAACTCAATCTCCTTGGCATCAATCATATTCTGAATCTTGTATTTCAGTGCCTAACAATCGTTGATATCGTGCTCCAGACTTCTAGAATGATAAGCACACCTTGCATCAGGATTATAGTTAGGAGAGGAAGTCTTAGGGTTTGGATGAGGGCCTATCACCGTAATCATTTTCATCTTCAACATGTGTTGCAATGCTTGTGACAATGGCATGTTGATTTGGGTGAACTGTCTCTTAGGCTCATTTTGCCTTCGCTGATTTCCACGTTGTTGTGGTCATTGCACGCGTGCCAAATTAGAGACCAACACTGCCCCCACAAATTGGTGGTAGTCTACCTTATTACGTCCCTTCTGGTCATGCACAACATTGGCTTCTCTCTTACCACCAAATGGCTTCTTCTCAGCATTAGAAGATGCATCCATCGAGATCTTCTCGCTCCTGATACCACTTTCGATCCTCTCTCCAGTCAGAACTATCTATGTGTACCCGAATGAGGAACTCCCAATCAGCAAATTAAAGAATGGGCCTGTCAGAGTGCCCATGAACATGTCAACCATTTCACGATCATTCAGAGGAGGTTGTACTCTGCCAACTAGGTCCCTCCATTTTTGTGCATATTCCTTGAACCCTTCTCTTAAGCCGATGGACATATTCTGCAGTTGCACTCGAGTTGGTGCCAGGTCAGTGTTGTATTGGTACTTCTTGTAGAAAGTAGTAGCCAAGTCTTCCCAGGTATGGATGTCACTTACTTCTAGCTAATGAAATCAATCCAGTTGAGTGCTAGCCAAACTTTCTTGGAAGAAATGGACCCATAACCTCCAGTCAGTAGTGTGAGGTTGGATCTTCCTGACATAGGACCTTAAGTGCAACTTAGGGTAGGAGACACCGTCATACTTAGCAAATGTGGGAACTTTGAATTTTGGTGTGATGACCACCCCTGGAACCAAACCTAACTCTTCGAAATCCAGACCGGGCACCCTTTAGATCTCCATGGCATTGAGTCGATCCTCTAACTGTTTGTATTTTTCATCAGCAGGGGGATACTTCTCCTCATCATAGTCAGATTCATCTTTTCAGACGTTGGATTTTTGTCTCCTTCATCTGATTCCTCATATTATTCCTCTTGATTACCTCCTCCCTTTGATGGGGTTGCAAAATCTAGAGCTCGGTTAGCTGGCCTTCTCCCTACATTCAAAACACGAACTGGTTTCTTTGCCCTCTTAGCCTTCTTTTTGACGATCAGAGCTTTCAGGTCTTCTTGCCCCTGGGTCAGAGTCAGGAACATTTGTTGAAACTGGGCATTTTGAGCCTGAAGGTCTTTTATTGTTTGTTCAAGAGCCATTTCTTTTGCTGAAATGAACAGCGAAAAGATGAGAAACATGTGCTGGAAGAACTGTTATGCAATGATGTGTATGATATATGTATCAATGTTTTCAAGGATCTCGCGGGGTAAACAAGAAAAGTCAGAAGTTGAAATTTTGCAGCTTTGATTGAAGAACTTTGTATCATTGAGAGTCCTTCTACAAGAGTCAAGATCACCATATCAAGTGGATCATAGCCCCTGACTCGAGTTGTTGAGTTTTGATCTTCTGACGGCATTGGCTAGAGGAAAATAAATCCCCTTTCCCCTTTCTAGATGTCTGATTTATCATAACCTGTATCACAAACCCTTAAGATCCTTGAAATGGTTAAGGAAATGTTGTGGTATGATGTTATGATGTGTATGTTATGCGTTAAGCAAAAGTGTAAGGTGATGAAAAAAAGTGAACCCTGCAAGAAATCCAAGTTATTGGATAATGACTGTAAACAATTCCTGCAAAGAAATCATGTTGTCAGATGATAAAAGCCTGCAAGTAGTTCGAGTTGAAAGCAAACAAGTCACACAAACAGCCTTAGGTTTAGGCTTGCATGGGTTTTAAGGTAGTACCCTCTTGAATTTGGATTGGTTCAACTTGTCCTATAATAGTAACCGGGTTCTAAGGGATCTCAATATCACCGATATTTCCCCCCAAATTTCGTTCCGATAGATAATTGACTTGCCACCAAACAAAACTCAAGAGTCAAACCTCAATGAGTGTAGTATCTAGTATCAACCGACTTGGGTTTACACCAAAGACGGCTATCTCACTACATCCTAAAAAGTCAAGTTGGTCAATTAAGGTGCTAAGGTCAGTTGACGCTTTATGATACCATGCAGCGGCCCTGTATTCTCCTTGATTACTCAAGGGCTACCGGTACACACCAAAGTATCGCATCAACGTAGCTACTGTTTCAACCGTGTCGGTATACCCCACACAACTCCCTCACAGTTTATTGCTACTTACCTAAAAGAAATTCCACGATCCAGGTTTAGGATCCAAATAACCCCAACAGATACCCTTAAAAGTAAATCAAACAAGACAAGCCAAAGAAGCAATTAAAATTACCTAGATCCTAAGGTAAACCCCACTTTATAAATCATGTTCCCTAGAAGAGTCTCAAGGTCTGTAAAATGGTGGCAGAACTGACTGTTAATACTGGTTTTCTGTTTGTGTTTGCAAATGTCGCAGTAAGCAAGAGTCGCTACCGGCTTTTCTTTTATCTAATAAAAGAAAGGGTGAAAAGAACAGAAAAAGACCTTTTTGAGAGTTTTCTGAGTAAGAGGGGTAGATTATGGAAAGGGAAGGTGCTAGAACCCTTTCCATCCGTAGTTTTCTACGGGCTCTTAGAGGTTTGCTCATTTTAAAAATACCTTTGTGCTTCGTGTTTGAAAATGTTTTGAAAACGCCTTAGTACAGTGAACTTTGTAATGTTTCTCGGGATAATGGAGAAAGTATACAAAGTATTTTGAAATGTCTTTTGAAAAGTAGTTTTTGTGTAAGTGCAAAATGTTTTGAGCAAACTTCTAACAGCTATCTACTTTTATACTCAAAAAGGGTCGTTCTTTTCCTCCTATCCTTTAGACAGTGCTATCCTACTATTAGTGAGTAGGTAGCCCTATCGTCAGATGTTGAGGGATAATCGAAGGGACATTTTTACAATCACGAAGGAAACTTGTGGAGACGCTTTAGAAATTTTCTTTTAGGGGATAGATCATTTACCGAAAGGCAACTGTAGGGTCATCGAAGGACTATGATCTTTTCTGATTTATGGGTCTTTACTAAAGCGTTCCTGCCTCATGACTGTTTTATTTAAAGGCAACCAAAGTGGGAGATACCTTAGAGGTGCACATGTGCAAGTGTTTGATTTCATTTTATTTAATCTTTGCATATTTAGGGTTTTCTAATGTTTTAATCATTTAATCCTTCCATTCAATCCTATGATCATTCATCTAATAATTAATAGTGGAAAAAAAATGCAAGAATCTTAAACCTAGTTATTACAAGGCTTTGGGGAGGGGGTTACATATCCAAACATGGGATTCAACAGTAAATAAAAGCAGTAAAATTAATCCTAGTTAAAAACTATTACAAACCCGTAATCAGATACAATAATTGGAAAAATAATTAACTAAACGCGCGCGAGGAATGACACAGGAATAGATTAAATATCCTATAGAATCTACTTAATTAAAGAAAATATTTTTTTTTATTTTTATTTAAGAAACTAAAGTAAAATTGAATTTTTTAAATTAGTCCTAATTTCTAATTAACTTTAATTAAGGAAAACAAATCAAGTTACCCTAATTAAATTAATTTATTTAAAAAAAATTAATTTTAATAAAAAGAAAACTAATTCTAACATTTTTTGTGATTTCTTGATTTTATGATTTAATTAAAAAAATTTTTTTAAGACAATTAGAATAAATAATTAAAACAATAAAAAAAGTAATAAAGAAATTATAGCAAAAAATAAAATAGGCCTGCTAGGAATAGCAATCTGGGGGGTGTGATTCTGAATTTTGCAAAGCCCAAAATTGATGGCCCTTCTGCCTGCACATGATCCAATGGGGATCACCTTTGGAGGGTCTACCATGCTCTTAGCTAGCGGTATGTTGGATCTGATCAGTGGATGATCCAAGGTATGAGATTTTGAGGTGTATGGTGAAATCCTGGCTATGAAGCATGCTGGATCTGAAACAAGAAAATCAGAAAATATGAAAAATGTCTGGACTTTGGATCGAACCCAGGTCCTTCCTCTCACACGTGCTTGCCTTTATCATCTGTGCTAAATTGTTAGTCATGAATATATTTAAACAAATAAAATATAATATAAACAAGCTATTATGCCCAGAAATGTGCGTAAATTCAAATCTCCCAATAGGAGTCTGCCACCTAATTGTCTTCTCCCTGGAATCGTCGCCTTAGGGTCTGGGCTTTTACCTACAGACAGATTCATCACTATAGGCTATAGTGACAGTTCTTGTGCGTGGCTACAAACCCGTAAAACTCAAAAATGCAGCACAAGCAAAATAAATCCCAATCAAGGGCATGGATCGATTGGAAATAATCCCCCGAGCACGAATAAACCCTTAATTTGGCCTAATTTTGCCTCTAACTAGGGTTCCCCAAATTGGAGCTCCGGAACCCTAGCCATGGCAGATGCCCGTACCTGCACTCAAACTCCAATCAAAGTATTCTAGCACGTTGTAAACATGATAACAAGCATATATATATATATATATATATATATATAAACATGTTTATGATGCCAGAATCAAAGAAATCAAAATTAAGAGGATGTGCAAACCGTGATGAAGGGTGAGCGCGATTCTACAGGTTTCAAGCCTTGGGAATTCTTGCAATGGCTTTAGAGGCTCTCCAGGAGTATGTTTTGATAGTTGTTTGGGACTGAAACAAGCTGGAAATGGAAATTCGAGTTTGAGAACTTTAGTGTTTTTTTTCAAATTGGACAGGGGTTCTCCAGGTCATGTATCCCTCTTTGATGCTTGCCAAAAGCTTGTTTATATAGAAAATGATGAGAGAACACGAAAATGCCATGTTTGTAACAGCTATGGACAAGATTTTGAATGCCATGAATGTCCATTTGTAACCTTGGCCAAAGTTAATGGATTTTGTCCATTTTTGAATTTTGAATGAGTGCAAACATCTTGGCCTTGCTGTACACGAAAATTGGGACCTCTCCATGTACCAAACCAAGCCCAAATGATAATGGCCCATATACTTTGCAATAATCTTGATTTATTTGATTTTTAATTAAATAAAACTGATATAAAATGCAAATAAAATCACGACTATGCAAAAATGGTCCTAGGGGTCCTCTATGGTCTTAGGAATATGTTTGAAGTTCAAGAATTTGAGCCATTGCCTTAAAAATTCAAATTTGCCCAATGCATATTTCTTGAAATTTTCCAAATTTTCCCAACTTGGGCAAGCCATAACTTGATCAATTTTTATCTCATGATTATGATCTTGTACTTTTTGGAAATCCCAAGATGTCTACTTCAATCCCTCTTTTGATCAATTTTTATTTTGAAGATGTTATCTTGATGACCTGTAATGTATGAACTTGTATCTTTCAAATGGAGAATTTCTTGGAATTTATGGATGAATAGAAGTTATGGGGAATTGGATTCTCTTCAAAATGAGCTTTGGTTGGAAAATTTCTGATAAACTATGAGAAAGTTATGCTTGGTCAAAGTTTGGTTGACTTTTCCTATAGAAACCCTAATTTGTTATTTTTGACTTTTGATGAATTAGGAGAATTTCTTGAGGAATCATGATCAACCCTTGATCAAATGATGGATATCACTTCAAAATGTTGATGTTGACCAAAAATCTTGAAATTTGACTGTATATAGGTCACAGTTGACTTTTGACCTAGCATAGTTGATTTTCCAATACTTGAGCTATTGTCTGAGCAAAGCATAAAACTTGGCATGGATGATCTTGAGGACACATTAAGACCATGGGAAGCATTTGAGACCATTGGAGTTCAAACATCTTGATGAAAATGGAAACCCTAGTTGGGGGTTCATTGCCTTAGTAGGAGAGTTGTTTGGTCAATCCTTGGTCCACCTTGAGCAATTGAGAACCTCTAGGGGTATGTCTTGTGTGAAAATGGGAGGGAAAATTTTAGGGTACAACACTATCTTACCATTATTTTGGTAAGAAGCCCCATCGTTGGATGTGAATGGACGGGTGTGAGACGTTTGTATAGTCATAGAAGGCAACCTATGAGACGTTTTAGTAATGTCATTTTAGGGACTAGATCGTTTACCGAAGGCAACATCTAGGGTCATCGAGGGACTATGATATTTTATCGAGGGTCTTTGCTAAAACGCCCATGTTTGAGGGACATGACTATTTTTTCTGATAGGCAACAAGTGAGATTACCCTAAGGGTGCATGTGTGAATAATGTGTTTGATTTGCATGCATTTTGTCTTGATTAGGGGTTGTCTACTTGTTGGTTTTATCTTGCCACACACACCTAATTACTATCATTTATACAAAAGCAATAAAGAATGCAAGAAATAAAATCCTACACTATTACAACCATATTGAAAGGCAATAAAAAAAGTAAAGGCAAAAATAAAATAAACGAAGAAAAATGAGAGTCTTTTGATTGGGGCAGGAGAACCCTTCGATTTGCATTCCATTAGAGTTCTTTGATTGGGGGTGGCTTTAGAAAGGTCATGGCCTTCGATTGGGAGTTTGCACTCGTGAGGTCATGGCCTTCGATTCTGGCATTTTGGGGCTGGGAAGTCAGCATGTGGTATCCTTCTACTGGGCCTGGAAGCAGCGGGGTGTGCCTTTCGATTGGGGGCTGGCACCAGTGAGGGAGTGCCTTTTGTTTGAGCCTGGACTTAGTGCAAGTGTGCCTCTTGCTGGGCCTTTCCGCCTTGTTATCTTTTTCGATTGGGCCAGTGAACTCAGTGTGAGCGTGCCTCTGGCTGGGCCGGTGGGTCAGTGTGTTTGAAGCAAGTGTGTGTGTGTGTGTGTTGAACATGTCTGTATCGAAGCATGTGTACGCATCGAAGCAAGTATATCAAAGCATGCATATTTTATATTCCAACATTTTTTGGGGACTGTACATATTAGCTTTAACATACACTTGGACAAGGAAAAGCATGCAATCAAAAGTATAGAAATAAAAAGGGAGAAAATATTATTTACATGTTATGTTTGAAAAGAAAAGCTTAAGGTTAAGGGGGACTTACCTTGATTGACGGTTGAATGTAAGTGTTGAAACTTGAGTTGCTGCCTTGATGCTTCTGGATTCGAAGGAGGAAAGACACAAGTGTCCTGTTTCTAGTGCATTCGAAGGGAACAAGGTACAAGGACCTTTTAGATTCGAAGGGGACAAGCTTAAGGATGACTGGGTTTGAAGGAGGTACGGAAGCAGGTGTAAGGCTTCTTTCCACTGGATTCGAAGAAGAGGGGCCAGAAGCTTGGCTTGGAATGCTGATTTGAAGAAATAAAAGAAACAAATGTTATGTTTCTTTCTAAGCTGAGTTCGAAGGATACTGAAGAGTTGGGAGTTCTTCAGAATCGAAGGAGATGGATGTGATTATGGGTTTTTGATTTCTCAAATGTTGATGAACTTGAGAATTTTGGTTGTGTTTGAGAAGATTTTGGAGGTTTCATTCCTCTAGTAAAAAAATACTCCCTTAGCTTGTTCATGGTTCCTTTATTTATAGAGGAAATGTTTGGGAGACGTTGAAGTAGCCAGCCTTGCAAAAACAATAAAATATGAAAAATGAAAGGTACAGGCGTGGGGCCTGTTGGAAGCTGAGGTGCAAAAGATGTGACTTGTGTTTTTGGCATTGCTTGTGCTCAGGCAGAAATCAGATTGAAAGCTGCTTTTGTGATAAAAGTACTCGCTATGAAGAAAGGGTACATAACTTGTTGCCATTTCGTACCAGGATGGTAATATCTAATGGATAAAGCTTCGATTCTGTGTGTAACCCTCTGATCATGTGAAGATTTGAAAGCAAAGTAGCCTGACAAGTAGTTGGTCATGAGATTTCCTCAGATTTGCTTCAAATGAAATCTGCTTCGAATGGTTCAGCTTGGATTCGAAGGAAGCTGATTTGAAGGGAATCAAAGCTCCAATCGAAGATTTGTATGTAGTTTTCTTCTGTCCAATCAAAGGTTTGCCATCCCATGGTCATATGTGGCCAAACGAAAGAACGTACGTGGGGGGACCAAAATGCCTAGATTCGAAAGAGCTTTCAAATCCAAATTAAGGGTGTACCTAAACTTTCATTCGAAGGAGGCTCTTGCTCAAAACGAAATATGTAATCCAAGTGGCATGAGACCCTGGCTCAACTGAAGTTAGCATGCAGGAACACAGAAGGTGAGTGCCCAAATGAAGACTTGCATGTAAGCACTTGTGTTGAAGACTTAGCCTTGCAGGGGGTACATGTGGCCAGCAGGTCATGACCTTCGATTGCAAGCATGCAGGCAGCAAAGGACACAAATGAAGCCTGCAATAAGAAGTCACATGCCCAGGCGAAAGAGGTATGCTAGTAGCCATTTTAAGCAATCGAAGGAGGCCAAGAGTCAATCGAAGGGTTCCAAATTGAAAGAGACTTATTTTTCTCCAAATTTGTCAAAATGTTATTTTTATCTGTTTTCTCCCTTTTTGACAGTTTCCTTTTAATTTTGGTACTGGAAAAACCCAAAGCACTTGTGCAAGCCTGAATCCTGAGAATCTTTGTGAGAAAACCCTTGAGAATTGAGAGGGAAAATTTTGGGGTAAAACAATCATCATCCATTTCGACATAGGCTACCCTTTCTCTTCGATGAGTCTTGGTTTCTTTAGCTTTTTCAGCTTTAAGACATTCTACCTTCCGAGCTCTATTGGCCAATTGGGCCATATCTCTCAAGTATTGGGTATCTAATTTTTTCCTAATAGAATAATGTAGGCTCCCAACTACCATTTTGACTAACTCATGCTCAGGCACTTGTGTAAAGCATCTGGATTTGAGCAGTTGAAATCTATTTATATATTCATCTATTGGCTTAGTGAATCTCCTTTTCACACTAGCCTGTTCTTTCAGACTTATTTTGGTTTGTCCCATGTAAAATTGTTCAGGGAAAAATCTCTCCAATTGATTCCAATTGTGGATCGAATTGGCTGGGAGGGTGGTAAACCATGTAAAAGCATTTTTAGTTAGGGAACTTGGGAAGTACTTAATCCTAAGGCTCTCGTTATTTGAGATTTCCCCAGCCTTTATCAAATATCTCGCCATATGTTTGACCGTAGATTCTGTTGTATCCCCAGAAAATTTGGTGAACTTTGGAACTTTCCACCTAGGGGGTAAATCTGTTTGCAAGATATACTCTGACAATGGGGATGTAAAGTTTGGCCTATGAAAGACAATGTTCATTCCATTCTGTATAATGATTCTTTCGGTCATGGCTGTAAGATTATTATCTGTTCCATAATTATGCTGTCGAACCAGTTGTATCACTTCATCAACATTTAGGTTTCTATTTACCATAATTACACCTTGATCGACATCTCTAGGGATCTGTGGGGGGACTCTGGGTATTTCGACCCTAGGTTATTCGATCTCCATTTTATGGTTCATTCCAACTGGCTGTAGATTTTGGTTAATGGTCACATCTTCCTCTAAGGCTATATCCTGATTCCCTCTTGTTGGCGCTCTTTGGGGTTGTCGAATAGGTTGGTAAACCTCAAAAAATTCAGCCATACGCGTCATTTGAGCTGTCATTTTCTGATTCGACTGGGTGGTATTTTGTATTAGAGGGTTCATCACTGTACTCAAAGTTTGTGCCAACATTTGTACCATATCATGGTTACTTTCGTCCATTTGTTGCCTCAAAATTGCAGTAGAAGCATTTGTGAGGCTTGATATTGCATGGGATGCCCCTCCTAAGAGTTGGTTTCTACCCAAATTCGCCATACCGGTTCCAGATCCTTGTAATGGCGAAGACGCACTCACCAAAGGTTCTGAAAACATGGACGCAACGTTCATAAGACTAGCCATTTCAGTAGTTGGCATGCCATAAGGCTGGTCTTGACCCATCCAGGCTGTCGAAAATCCTGGGGGAACATAGGGTCGAGATCCTGGATTTACCCTTGGTGGGGGTTTTCCTAATGGACCTCTAGGACCTACATATGAAAGTATTGGTCCTGTTTGTGCTACTGTCAACGCTGGTGTCGAACCAACGGTTGATGGGATAGTTTCACTAACGGTTGGTATAACCGCTGTTTCTGCAGCAATTGATGGAGGTATTTCTCCATTATTTGGCTGATTAGCCATTTCACTATTTCTTCTCCTAGTTGTACACTCGTTAGTGGTTAATTTACCACTTCTTAATAACATACAACACTTTGTAAAAGAAAATAAATTATGTAAAGCATTTATGTTAATATAAACAAGCAAACAAAAATTAGCAACGTCCCACTGGGCGTTCCAATTTGTTTATCGTGAAAATTGGTAAACAATCGCTGATCTTCCAAAAAAGGGTAATTTTTGGTTACTTGCAGGATCGATCAGATTGATCCTAGGACATATGCTAAATATTTGTGTTATTTTGATAAAAATGCTAATTTTAATAAAGAACACATTTGACTGAGAAAGGTGGAGGTTAGATGCAGACGAAAACTTGGTAAAAGTGCAAGTAAAAGTAAGTAGAAAGGAGTTGAGAAGAGTTTAAGTGCAGAAATCTGGTAGAAAGTGCAAGTAAAATGAAAGGGAAAATAAACTTTGCAAGTAAGATAAAAGGGTGTAAGCAAGAACGACAAGGAATGTAAAAGACTTTGATTATAAAATGTGGTGTTTCAAACATACATTCTCAGTATTCTTTCTCACGCAGTGGGTACTCAAATAGTATTGAGTGACTTGTAAAATTATTTGAACACACGGAAAATTTACATTAACTTCCTATATTTATACTAGTAAAAGTAACTACTAGACGGTTACTTCGATCCAGGATTAGGACAAGTGTCCTTTGCATGTTCTTCTATTTCCAACTTCATGCCACGTTGCTTTCTTCAACTGCCAAGTGAATTGCTTTTCCCTCTTTTATTCAAATTCAAATTCAAATTTTTGTTGATACAAACGCTTCCAGGTTGAAGGCTCTTACAAGATCCAAGCCTCTGGGTCGAAGACCATTTCTAACTTAGAGAATTCTCTAAGTGTTTTCTCCTTCTTTAACAAGGATGACTTCGATAGGCCTTTTCAAAGGCTCTCAATTTGAAGTATCTTCGAATTAAACTATGTTTCCACATCGAAGGGTCATTAATTTAGATTTCTTTAATCTATTGTTAGCCAATAAGGCCAATGTGTCTGGGTGTCGAATTTAGGAGCTAACAGTGGCTAAAGAGAGATTTTCTAACAAGGCAAAGAAAGGAGAAAACACTTCACACACTCTCAAACCCAGAATCAAAAGACCACACCATTGTTTATGTTCTTTCGAATCCAGAGCTAAAGAAACACAACACTTGTTTCTTTTCCTTCGAATCCAGAAACAAACAAACACAACTCAACTTTTCTTGGTTTTTGAATCCAGTCAAAGAAACACAACACTTGTTTCTCTCCCTTCGAATCCAGGAGCACCCAGGGTAGCAGCTCAAGTCCAAAACCCACATTCCAGCTTCAAGCAAGGTAAGTCTTCCTGACTTTGACCCTTTCATTTCAAGCATGTAAATAACCTTTTTTGCGCATTTTTTCGTTTCTTCCCTTTTGGTTTGTTTTTTCCTTCAAGCAAGAACTAACATGTACAGACCCAAACAAAATAAAAAAGTTTGTAGGAATCGAAGCCTTAGGCTTCGCCCCTTACTGCTTCACAGTTGCAAACAGAAAAAAAAAGGTGGTATGAATCGAAGGTTACAGACTTCAATACACACTGAGTACAAGCCCAAATCGAAAGAAGGAAAGATTGTGGCAGTCGAAAGGCACATCCTTCGATCCAGGATGTCTTTCTTTTCTCTCTTTTACACTATTTTTGTCTTTATATTTTCTATATATTTTCTTGCTATTTAATATGGTTGTAATAATTAGGACTTTTATTGCTTTTCAACCCCCATTTGTAAACTTGTATACCCCATCCTCCAAAACATGTAATAGCGTAGGACATTTATTTTCCGCATTTTTATTGCTTTCATAAAATGCTAGTAATTAAGTTTGTGTATGGCAAGTTAAAATAAATAAGTAGACCACCCTAAATTCAAGACAAAAATGCATGCAATCAAACACATCATTCATACACACGCACCTCTAGGGTAATCTCACTTGTTGCCTCAGAAAATAGTCATGTCCCTCGAATATGGGAATTTTAGCAAAGACCCTCGATAAAAAGACCGTAGTCCCTCGATGTCCCTCGATGTTTCCTTTGTTAAACGATCTAGTCCCTAATGAAATTTGCTAAAATGTCTCATAGGTTTCCTTCCACGACTATACAATTGACCCACGCCTGTCCCTTCACATCTAACGGTGGGGCTCCTTACCAATCAATGGTAAGACAACAACATCTAAAGGAGGAGGAAAAGAACATAGACCTTTTTTAGTAGGTAGGACGCTCGTAGTTGCTTGCTCACAACTAAAAAACCATTTTCGCACCAACACTTTCAATTGAAATATTTTCAAAAGTCAAAACACTTTGTACGCATTCTTATAGAGATGAGAATCATTACAAATGTAATTTTCAAAATCACTTTCAAAAACATATTCCACAACAAACATCTCTTTGAACTATTTTCAAAACCAACAGTTTGTACGCATTCTTATAGAGACGAGAATCATTACAAAGTTTACCGCAACAAAGGAATTTTGCAAAATACTTTCAAACTTACACCCACCACAAACACATTTTCAAACAAAGCAAGTGATCTAGCAAGTAACTAAGATCCCGTAGATAACTACATATGGAAAGGGTGCTAATACCTCCCCTTTTCATAACATACCCCCCGAACTCAAGAAAACATCTCTAAAGGTCTTTCCTGTTCTTTTCAACCTTTCCTTTATTGGATAAAAGAAAAGTCAGTGGCGACTCTTACTATCCGCAACAATTGAGATCAAACGCAAAACAACCAAGTCAGTTCTCCCACTATATTATAACCACATCCACGTAGGTTTCACTTTTTTCCACAAACATGGACAGGCCAACCAACAACAGGAAGAAACATCTCAGGGCACACTCCCTATGGTGGCCAACCCAAATATCATTGGCGTCCGAGTCTATGACTATCTCCAAGTTGTCGTTATACAACTTCGCCAACCAAGAAAACTAGGCATGTGTATTCTTGGTGTTCTTACACTGCTGAAAGGCTTCCTCAGGGCTTGCTCCCAAATAAACCACCATCATATCTACTACATTAACCCTGGTAATCTTAGAATGATCAAGCAACCTTCCTCTGACGGAAAGGTGATCAAGCAACCTTCCTCTGACGGAAAGGTGTAAGAGGAAAGCTACATCATATAATGTAATAATCATCTCGCCAATAGGGAGGTGGAAAGATGATGTTTCATTATGCCATCTCTTAGAAAATGCAGCCTTCATGTCATGACTGATGGTGTTGTACTCGGAAGCATAAAGACCTGCAAGGCCAGAGTTCTAGAGTGCACTTTAGAACCACTCATCTTGAGGCTGAAAAAGATTGTGAATATTTCTTGCATGGTTCGCAGATTTCAAACACTCATGTTTCTGATGAAAATAAAATATAACAGTCTCAGTCGAGTTGAATTTGATTAAAATATATAAAAAATAGAACCATTGAAAAATATACCATTTCATCTTAGATATGCAGAGCCACGTGCTCTCTAAAGTATATCAGTAATGAAGTGTCTGTAGCCCTCCTGAAAAGGGTCTGCTAGTGGGGCCTCCTCAGCAACTTTGACTGGCTGTGCAACTAAGGCATCTTCATCGTAGTGTGCATGAGTCTAGGATCCTAACCCACATGATAGTCGACTCCTAGAGGTTGACGCCCCCCATTCGTGAGGCATAAGGACGACTCTAGCCTGCTCATGCAGAAGAGCCCTCTCAAGAAGAGCAGACACGGTTAGTGTTTCACATTCGTGTGTCATCTTATCGACACAGTTAGGGTTTCCATCCATTTTCCTTAAAAAAACATAAGAAAAGAGGTTAGTGCATCAGGAAGGAAAGATTTAAGATGTGTATCTCCAAATACCATGGATAACACACTTCAGAGATACATCTCCGAAAAAAGCTTTGTTTTTTAACTTCCATGGCAAAAATATTTATGTCGCTGCCCTAGCCATCCAAAGATCATTCAAATTCATCCAAATCATAGAAACAAATCCTACACATAATCTATTTCAAATGCTAATGCTATCTAATGCATTGAATCTAACCCATTAGAGCTTATACATTAATCAAAACTCAAAATAAGTTAAATGATAAACTTACTCAAAAATATGTTGATGAGGGTTTGAAGTGATCTGATGTTGAATGCAATAGTTAGAGGGGGTTGAGAATGACAAGATACAAGAAAATGTTGCTTCTAAACTTGACCTAGAGTGAGAACTAAAAATGGGTAGAGGGAGGTAGAGTGAAAGTTTTTTTTCTCTAAAAAATGAAGACGGAGAAGAGTGAGAGTCTGGCGCGAGCTTTAAATACTTTCACCTAGTTCAGAGATGCATCTCTGGAAAAAAAACAGAACTAAAAAAAGATTAATTCAGATATGTATCTGCCATCATACCCTAAAATCCCTTCGTAGATACATCTCCAAATTAACATGTGGTTAAAATGAAGAATTGGTGTGTCCGGAGATATATCTCTGAAAACAGAGGGTATTTTAGAAATTTCGTACAGGACATGGGAGAAGGTATAAGGGTGCAATGAGAAATTGCATTTATTATTCTAATGAAATATCATCACATATGATAACGACTAAGAATTTACTATTATATTAGTGCACATGTTTACTAATATTCATAATCCTAACTTTAAGTCTCCACAATTATTATATTAAATGTAATTAGAGCATATATTTATTAATATTCATGATCCCAACTTTAATGGGACTGACTTTTATTAGTAGTTACTTTTTAAGTTGAGTGGATAATTAGACTTGATTATATTGAGTTAAGTTGGATAAAAGCATCTAAAATTATACTTAATTAGAAGTGACAAACAACATGTCCGCCCATTTTAATTCGTCCTATAAAAGTCCAAAAAAAATGGGACATAGCAGGTCAGACACATTAGAGTGTGCATCCTAAACCCTTGCCTTGTCCCACACTAAAGTGTGGATAAAACGAACATAACCAATAGTCTAACCTCAGTTTACACCCATAGACTTAATTCCTAGCTACAAAGCATTAATACAGACAACAAGCACGACAGTTGACGAAACACCTCAACAAGGTGGCATGTACGTTGGTAAAATTAAAAGTTTTTTCTAGCTATGAAGAATGGGCACCAAAAGAAGGAATTGAGCGATTTTCAACTAAAATTCTAATGATAAGTGGGTTGATAATCGAAAGGGTTAAATGACTTGTAAACATATTTGAAGAAAGTATAAACAATAAAAAGTAGTCGAGCTATCGCACAAAAAATGTCAAAAGACAACAAGTTATAATGCTCCGGTTTATTTTAATCAATCTTTCGTAATTAAATTATATGATATTGTAAGTTGTTTGATGTTTTGGTGTGTTAGAGAATCCTTTGGTGTAAGGTGGTAACTTTAGAAATTAGGAATTGAGGTGTTGGGATGTGTGAACAAAAGTGTAGAGAAATGGGGGTGCTAAGAGAGTGTCATTTACTATTATTATTTAAATTAGAATTTATTTAAATAAAATAATAATAATGGTAATAATTAAATAATTATTTTAATTATTATAGTAAGGTGAAATTATAAAATAAATATTTATTTTATTGGAATAAGGGGTAATAAGAATAAAAGGAAAAAGAGAGAATATAGTAGAAACGACCGGACACGAGAATTAAGAAGAAAAGGAGATGAGAGAAAGCTAGGGCTCAAGGGAGAACACCATTGTTAGAGATTGAAGAATTCATTGCTAGGAATACCAAAGTAAGGGTGGGATTTCAGTTATATAAGGTTTTACATGATAAATGTGGGTAGGGATTTTGATTGCTCTTGTTAGAATTTTTCTTCTGAATACTATGAACTTTGTAATTGTATGATCATGATATGTTGATATGTGTTGAGTTAATTTGTGTGATTATGAAATTATGTGATGCGTTTGATCATTTGAGTGTAGTTAAAATATTGTTGTTGATGTATATGGATAAGAATAAAAATCTAAAACCTGAGTATCTGAATTGTATGAGAATTGGGGATTTTGGGATGGTCTAAAAAGTGATTTTTGTGTCAAAAAGCAGCAGAAAAGTGATTCTGCTACAGGAGCAACAAGTTACGTGTTTTGGTGTAACCAGTTACGTTGTTAAAAAACAACATTCCAGAAAAAATTGAAGGGGTGTAACCGGTTACTGCGTTTGGTGTAACTGATTACACTGAGAGGCAATGGCGTAGCAGGGGCGTGGTTACGGGGGTGTAACCGGTTACCGCATTTAGTGTAACTGGTTACCCTGGGAGGAATTTTTGTAAATTTTATAAAATTCATAACTTGAGTTTTGGGTGTCTGATTGAGGTACCGTTCGAAGCATTGGAAAGCTAACGCAAAGTACTTTAATTTTAAAATATGTTTGAGGACATGAAAATAATTCATGTTTCTATTTGGTGATAAATGGTGTATAATTTGTATCCTGTAGTGTGATAGATTTGTATGAATAAATGTGTCGGTTCTTGTGGTGTTACTATAATGCTAATATTTATTGTTTATAGAATATGTATGTTTCTTGGTGGCTGGTGCAAGTGTAGTATATTGATTAAGGTGAATGTCATTGTACTTATTTATTGTTGTAGCATATCATTTATGAATCATGCATCATGGTGTTTGGACGATGGCCATTTTGTTGAGCCTCAATCCTATGGTGGGGATCAGGAATCAATGAAGCATTACCTACGATGATGGTAACTATTTTTGGTGTGCTCTGATCCTATGGTAGGGATCGGGAGTGAGTGAATCCAAGAGTTCACCTATTGATACCACATGCTTTGAGTCATGGTGTTGGGTCTCATTGCAATACATGCTTGTTGTGTTGTTGTGTTTGGATTATGTAGAGGTGCGATTGGTAGAGTGGGTGATTATACATGTGATAATCTGATACTTACTTATTATTATGCATTACCTTATATAATTTGTATATCTCACCCATTCTATTTGAATGTTGCCTCCACGTGGGTAACACGCATGTGATCCACAGTGAAGGTGTGGAAGTGAGTAGAAGAGGATACTCTTCGTTATGCTTTTGTCGAGTCGGTGTCTGCTCTGATATGTAACCCTGGGGTTCAAACGATTGGTTATCTACTTATGTTGTTGGAGATTTTAAGGATATCTCCTAGGTTGATATTTCTTATTATTACTTTATAGCATGATTTTTTTAATAAGTAAATGAATAAATTGTTGATGTTTTTCGCTGCAATAAAAGTGAAGTTAAACATGTTTATTATTATTCTTAAAAGTGGTATGTGTTACATGTCTTATAATATGAGCAGGTTTATATTTAAAAGTGGCATCCTAATTGTGTGAATATTTTATATTACTCTAATTTTTAATTATAATCATGTGGGGAAAAAATTAGGGTGTTACACAAGTCGCCCGCAAAGAATTGAAATGTGTCAAACTAGCTCATGAGTATCAAGATATGAGCTAACTGAAATCATATTGAAAGCACCAAGAATCAAATAAATGTTGGGTCCTTTACACCCTCAGAGGTGACATAAATGTTCTACATTTACTAAAGGATCCATACCACCCTCAGTGGAGATACAAATGTTAGACCTTCATAGAAGGATCCTTGCCACCCTTAGGCCCTCAGAGGTGATATAAATGATGGATCTTCACTAAAGGAACCCTTCTGCCTTAAGAGGCAATACAAATGATAGACCTTCACTGAAGAATTCTTGCCGCCCTTAGACGCGATACAAAAATTTGACCTTTGCAGAAGGATCCTTGCCGCCCTCGGAGGCGATACAAATGTTGGACTTTCACTAAAGGATCCTTACTGCCTTCAAATGAGATACAAATATTGGACCTTCACTGAAGGATCATTTCTGCCTTCAAAGGTGATACAAATGATGGACGTTTACTAAAGGATCCTTGTTTCCATAAGAGGCAATATGAATGATGGACCTTCATTGAAAAATATTTTCCATCATAAGAGGAAATACAAATTATGTAACTTCACTAAAGAACCTCTTATAACTGCCTTATTGTTGGCTCCTAAATTCGACACCTTTGTTTTGTTGATGTCAGCCATTAAAGCTGAAGGATGTTTCGACTGGCTAAGTCTGTCGAAATGCCCGTCGAAAGATGGCAAAGTACTTAGAAGATTTCTTCCAAGGGAGAAGTTGGTTGCCTTCGACGTCGAAGGAGTTTCTCGTCGAAGATGTTTCTCGACGAAAGTGTTCGATGGTTCAGAGTGGAGCAGTTTGAAATTCAAGCTTTTGGAGGGAATACGGTTTCCAGCAGTTACCACGTGTAGCGTGCAAAGATCTGGAGCGTCGAACGTTGAGAACGTGCCAAGTGGAATCATCTCGAAGCAGTGTAACTGCCCGACGGTTACTTGGGATGTTTTAGTATAAATAGTAGTAGTCATGTAAGTTCTCGCGTGTGTTCACAATTCTATACAAAGTCACTCATATAGATTCGAGTACCCAGCGTGTGAGAAAGAATTGTTGAGAAATGTATGTGTGAAACACCAATTTTATTAATCAAAGTCATTTACTTTTCCAGAAATTTACTTGCTTTCCTCTTTACATTCCTGTCGAAGCCTTTTACTTTAAGCCTTGTTTATTTTACCAAGTCCTTTCTTCATGTAATTTACTTGAAATCTCTTTATTTCATTTAAAGCCTCTTTATTTAAAGCCTTATCCAATTTAATCAAAACTTCAAAATTAACCTATGTCCTAGGATCAATCTGATCGATCCTGCGAGTAACCAAATAAGTAACCATTTGGAGGATCAGCGGTTGTTTACCAAATCCCAAGGTAAACAAATTGGCACACCTGGTGGGACCGTGTGTTGATTGTTGAAAATAATCTCATCTTTTCGAGTTGTATGTTATTGAGAAGTGGTAGAATATACACTAACGATAACAATACTGCCAGAAGAAGGGAAGAGATGGCGAATCCGCCAAACAATAACGAAATCCCACAAACGAATGTGGGAGCAACGGTTAGTACGACCGTAAGTGAAGCGACAAATGTTGGTTCGACACCAGCAGTATCGGTCACAACCACGGGGCCAATACTTTCGTTAACAGGCCCCAGAATGCCTTTGGGAACCCCCCCACCAAGGGGAAATTTAGGCACAAGGCCTTTGGTTCCCCCAGGATTTATTCCATTCTATGGTATGCCAACTTCTGAAGTGGCAAGCCTGACGAATGCTGCGTCCACTTTTTCAGACCCTTTAGTGAGTGCCTCTTCGCCACTCCAAGGCTCTGGAGTAGGCATGGCGAATAGAAATAGGACCCAACTCTTAGGAGGAACGTCCCAAGTAGCCCATGGCCTTACAAATGCCTCGACAGCAGTCTTGAGGCAACAAATGGACGAAAGCAACCATGATATGGTACAAATGTTGGCACAAACTTTGAGTACAGTGCTAAACCCTCTAATACAAAACACTACTCAATCGAATCAGCAAATGACAGCGCAAATGGCGCGCTTGGCTGATTTCTTTGGAGTACCCCAACCGATTCGACAGCCCCAAAGGGCGCAAATAAGGGGAAACCAGGGGATATTTTTAGAGGAAGAAACCACCATTAACCAGGCTCAACAGCCTGTCGAAGAAAACCTTAGGGCACGATTGGAACAACCTGTCGAGGAACCTAGGGTAATAACCCCAGAGGTAAGGTTAGTTAACAGAAACCAAAATGCTGACGAAGTGGTTCAGCATATCCAATACCAAAACATGGGTTTGGAAAACAATCTGGCAACCATGATTGAAAGGATCATGACTCAGAACGGGATGAACATGGGCTTTCGAAGGCCCAACTTTACATCTCCATTGTCAGAATACGTGTTACAAACGGACTTACCTCCTAGATGCAAAGTCCCCAAATTTACTAAGTTCTCTGGGGACACGACATAATCTACTGTCGAGCATGTGGCGAGATATTTGATCGAAGCGGGTGACATTTCGAATAACGAAAACCTAAGGATCAAGTACTTCCCAAGTTCTTTAACAAAGAACGCTTTTACTTGGTTTACAACTCTCCCCCCCAATTCGATCCATCATTGGACCCAGTTGGAAAGATTGTTCCATGAACAATTCTACATGGGGCAAACCAAGATAAGCCTGAAAGAACTGGCCAGTGTGAAGAGGCGTTTCACTGAACCTATAGACGAATATCTAAATAGGTTTAGGTTGCTCAAAGCGAGATGTTTTACACAAGTGCCAGAACATGAGTTGGTCGAAATAGCCGCAGGCGGTTTAGATTATTCCATTAGGAAGAAGCTAGACACCCAGTACCTAAGAGACATGGCCCAACTGGCCGATAGAGTTCGACAGGTAGAACGCCTCAAAGCTGAAAAAGCTAAGGCAACGAAAACTCACAAGAGAGAGAGGATAGCGTACGTTGAGATGGATGACGAAGATCTAGAATCCTTCGACGATACTTTAACTGTCGAAGAAGGAGAAGTCGATTTAGCAGAACTGAAACAAGGGCCACCATACTCTTGTAAACTGTTAGTCCCCTCAAGTGGGAAAAATCCCATTGGTCCAGAAAGGACCAACGATAGGTTCCCAAAAAAGACTTATAGTTTTGACATCACAAAATGTGATGAAATATTCGACTTGCTGGTTAAAGATGGCCAAATGATAGTACCCCCAGGGGTAAAAGTGCCTCCTCTTGATCAAAGAAAGAAAAGAGGTTTTTGCAAATATCATAATTTTTTGGGCCATAAAACTTCTCAATGTTTTCTTTTCAGGAATCTTGTGCAAGACGCTATCGAAGAAGGGAGATTGAAGTTTGCTGACAAATCCCCCATGGCTGTCGACTCAAATCCATTGCAGGCTGAAGCCCACTATGCTGAACCCTCTGAGGTGAACGTGATAGAGGCAACCAGGATCCAGTCGAAGAAGCCAGGAATTACCATGGTCGAAGTCTCAAAGGACCACATCAACATGCCAATCTTTGGCAGTTTTTCTGGAAATTTATCCAGGAAGACAATTGAAGCTGTCCAGAAAGCGGTCGAAAACCCAAAGTCGGAGACCGCTGAAGCACAAAAAACTGGATCAAAACCCAGTTCCCACTTGGCCACCGTTCAAGGCCAGACGGAGAATCTGGAGATACAAATGAAGCAGTTAACTCTTGCTAACAAAGATACAATGAATATCAACATGGTCGAACTTTCTGACCCAAAAGCATCAGAAGAGGCCATGAGGCAAGAACAAGCTAATAAGACTGCTTTCCCTCGGGAAAATGAAAACTTGGCAGATTTTCTACAAAGATGCCAGAAAAAGAAATCAGAGGTGATGCTGTGTCCAAGATGCAGTTCGATCTTTGATAAAAAAGCTGCTGAGCACATTCAAGGCGTAAGAGCAGCGAATAAGAGAAGGGAGAATGTTGACTTTCGACATGATCCCAGAAGAGCCTCCCAAAGAGGTTCTAACCAAGAAAAGAGGCCATTGACTTTTAGGCCTCCAACAAATGTGCCAGTAGATACTTGGTACAAAACCTCTGGTCGGAAAAGGCCAAGTGAGGAGAAATGGCATTCTTTCGATGTGCCAAGAGGTTCCTCTTTGACTCAAAAGAAAGAGCCTCAAGTTCCTGCACCTAAGGTTGCACAAGTGTCCAGCAACTACAAAGGTAAAAATCCCATGTCTCGATCTCAATGGAGGAGATATCAAAGGAGACGAAAAGCTGAAAGGGAGGCTGCCAACGAACCAAAGGCAGAAACCAGTTCGAACGTTCCTCAAAGGAAGCAAAGGAAACCTCTAGAAAGAGAGCCAGTAACCAACAGGCTAGTTTGGCCTAACCAAAGTGAAGTCGAAGACGAAGACGATGCTGAGTCTGATGATACTTTGGACATAATGGTGAATATAGTTTCAGTGCTGCCCAGAGAATTCAATCGACAGGTAGAAGTCGAAGCAAGTGACTGGGAAGTAGAGCAAGAAATGGCCAAACATAGGCCAGTGTGCTATTTTGTCATGGACAATGGCACTACTGAGGAACAAAATGGCTTCTTCGAGCCACCTACAGAGGCGATGAAAAATCACCTCAAGCCTTTATTCATAAGGGCTAAACTCGAAGAAACTACTGTGAATAAAATATTGGTGGATTGTGGGGCAACCATAAACATTATTCCTCACTCTATGCTAAGGAAAATTGGCAAAAGGGATGAGGACATTAAGCCTCACAACATGGTCCTGTCGAACTATGAGGGCGGCATAGGGACCACTATGGGAGTAATCCAGCTAGATATCAAAGTAGGGTCGATCCTTCGACCAACGATGTTTATGGTCATATCGGCCAAACCTAACTACAATCTTTTGTTGGGCCGTGAATGGATTCATGGTGTTGGCGTTGTGCCTTCATCAATGCACCAAAGGCTGCTGCTATGGCGTCCAGATGGGATGGTCGAAAACATAGAGGCAGATCAAAGCTATTACCTTGGCGAAGTGAATCACCTGGGTTTGGCAGATTTCGACAAGAACTTGGCTCACATAGGGCCATGTCCAACACCTGACTTCGACATGGCGCCAGCGCCAAACACTTTTTGTTCCCTATACCTGCATCCTGAGCATGGTTTCCAATGGGACAGAGAAGACTTGTCCCACATAGACTTCAGTGGGTTAACTGATATCCAACCAACTGGTTGGGGAAGCGAATTCAGTGATAATGACTGAGTCACAATCTTTGAAGCGAATTTCGGCTTATGTAGCTGAAACCAAGATGATAACGGCTCTCGAAGCCGAAGTAAAGTACATGGCCACACAGGCCAATGATCAACAATTATCTGCTGTAGGCCCAGGAAAGGATTTCGATCCAAAACCTCCTGATATCATGCCAGAAGAAATGCAGGAACAGAGGCTCGATGCTATCTATGACGATGAGCCTTTGGGCTTCGAAAAGGACCCCTTGGCGAACAACATTAAAATGTTAGCGCAAGACCCTTTAGAAGAAATCAACTTAGGCGAAGGATCAGAGAAAAGGCCAACTTACATCAGCGCCAAAATCGATCCAGAACTTAGGTTGGAAGTAATCCAATTGCTGAAAGAGTTTAAAGACTGTTTTGCATGGGATTATGACGAAATGCCTGGTCTCGACAGAGGATTGGTAGAACTTCAGTTGCCAATCAAACCTGGGAAGAAGCCAATCAAGCAAAATCCAAGGCGCTTCGCTCCAGAAATACTGTCGAAGATCAAAACAGAGGTCGAAAGACTTCTGAAATGCAAATTCATCCGTGTTACAAGGTATGTCGAATGGATTGCAAACATTGTGCCAGTAATTAAGAAAAATGGTACGTTAAGGGTATGCATAGATTTCAGAGATTTGAATGCTGCTACACCCAAAGATGAATATCCTATGCCTGTGGCGGAAATGCTAGTCGATTCTGCCGCTGGCTATGAATACCTGAGTATGCTCGATGGTTATTCAGGATATAATCAAATATTCATTGCTGAAGAGGATGTGTCGAAAACAGCTTTTCGATGCCCTGGGGCCTTAGGCACTTACGAATGGGTAGTGATGCCTTTTGGCCTAAAAAACGCTGGGGCAACGTACCAGCGAGCAATGAATACTATCTTCCATGATTTTATTAACACTTTTATGCAAGTATATATTGATGACATTGTTATAAAATCTGTTTCCAGGAAGAATCATATTGACCACCTTCGACAATCATTCGAAAGAATGAGAGAACATGGTCTGAAGATGAACCCTTTGAAGTGTGCGTTCTGTGTGAAAGCTGGAGATTTCTTGGGCTTCGTTGTCCACAAGAAAGGAATCGAAATCAACCAGAACAAGACGAAGGCAATTTTGGAAGCGAAAGCGCCGTCGAATAAGAAGGAACTGCAATCTCTCTTAGGCAAGATAAATTTCTTAAGGAGGTTTATATCTAATCTAAGTGGGAAAGCTCAGGCCTTTTCACCCTTACTGCGACTGAATAAAGAGGGGTTCGAATGGGGGCAAGAGCAACAAGAAGCCTTCGACAAAATCAAAGGGTACCTCACTAAGCCACCTATTCTGGTGCCTCCTTGTAGCAATAGGAGTATGAGATTGTACATAGCTGCATCCGACAAAACTCTGGGAAGCATGTTAGCCCAAGAGGATGAGAATGGAGTCGAAAGACCCATTTATTATCTCAGTAGAGTTTTGAACGATGCAGAAACTAGATATAGTGAAGTTGAAAAATTGTGTCTATGTCTGTATTTCTCTTGTACAAAACTCAAGCAGTATATAAAACCAGTTGATGTGTATGTTTCGTCTCATTTTGATGTTTTCAAGTATATGTTGTCGAAACCTATCTTGCACAGTCGAATTGGCAAGTGGGCATTAGCATTAACTGAATACTCCTTGACCTTTATGCCTCTTAAGGCAGTAAAAGGACAAGTGGTTGCAGACTTCATAGTTGACCACTCAATTCAAGTCGAGGCTATTAATTATGTGGAGATAGAACCTTGGAAATTCTACTTCGATGGTTCCAGCCATAAAGATGGAACAGGGGTAGGAGTCTTGATTATTTCTCCAGATAAAATTCCAACAACATTCAAGTACAAAATATCAGGTTCTTGTTCGAACAATGAGGCTGAGTATGAAGCTCTAATTACTGGCCTTGAGATATTGTTGGAATTGGGGGCAACTCGAGTCGAAATCATGGGAGACTCAGAGTTAGTCATTAAGCAAGTCACAAAGGAATATAAATGCATAAGAGAGAATCTCATTATGTACTTTGTGATAGCAAATCGTTTATTGAAAAAATTTGAAACGATCAATATTCGACACATACCCAGAGTCGAAAATCAAATAGCCAATGACTTGGCACAAATTGCATCTGGGTATAAGATTTCAAAAACGAGATTACAAAGAGCAATCGAAGTTCGAGAAAAGATAAAAGCAACTTGTCTATCACCATCAGACTTGGAATCGACGAGACTAGGATATGCTGATCACAGTAACTTCGAGATTTCGTTCATTGATAATTTGTCAGAGCAAGATTGGAGGAAACCCATTGTGGACTATCTTCAAAATCCAGGAGCTTCGACAGAACGAAAAACAAAGTACAGGGCGTTGAGTTATGCACTCATGGGTAATGAGTTATTCAAGAAAACGCCTGAAGGGGTATTGCTAAAATGCTTAAGTGAAACTGAGGCATACGTAGCCCTTTCGACTACGCATGCTAGGGCATGTGGGGCTCACCAAGCAGGCCATAAGATGAAATGGTTGTTGTTTCGACAAGGACTATATTGGCCCACTATACTGAAAGATTGTGTTGAGTTCGCCAAGGGTTGTCAAGAGTGTCAAGTCCATACAGGCATCCAACATGTACCAGCAAGCGAACTTCACTCGATAGTGAAGCCTTGGCCTTTTAGAGGATGGGCGTTGGACCTCATTGGAGAGATTCGACCAGCATCATCAAAGAGTCAGAAATACATACTGGTAGGCATTGATTACTTTACTAAGTGGATCGAGGCTATCCCTTTAGTCAATGTAGACCAGGAAAATGTCATTGAATTTATTCAAAAGAACATTATCTTTAGGTATGGAATCCCTGAGACAATAACAACTGATCAATGATCAGTTTTTACTGGTCGAAAGATGCAAGAATTTGCTCAGGAAACAGGTTTCAAACTCCTAACATCCACGCCTTATTATGCACAGGCGAATGGTCAAGTCGAAGCAGCTAACAAAGTGGTGATTGGCTTGATAAAGAAACATGTTGGGAAGAAACCAAAGAATTGGCATAAGACGTTAGACCAGATTCTGTGGGCTTGTCGAACGTCCCCAAAAGAAGCCACTGGTACAACACCGTATAGGCTAACTTTTGGCCATGATGCAGTGTTGCCAGCAGAAATTTGTCTTCAATCTGCAAGGGTTCAGAGGCATTATGATATTCCTTCTGAAGTCTATTGGAACATGATGTTAGACGAACTGGTGGATTTAGACGAAGAGAGATTACGCGCTCTCGACCTACTCAGTCTTCAGAAGAAAAGAGTAGAAGACTCTTATAATAAAAAGGTAAAACCTAAGGTATTTTTGCCTGAAGAACTAGTTTGGAAGGTAATTCTTCCCATGGATCGAAGGGATCGAAGCATGGGGAAATGGTCACCCAAATGGGAAGGACCCTTCAGAGTTATCCAAACTTTTTCTGGTGGAGCCTATGAAGTCGAAGAGTTAGGTGGAGATAAAAGGCTCTTGAGAGTAAATGGCAAATATTTGAAAAAATACAAACCTACACTTCAAGAGATAAAAATAAAATAATAAAAGAACAAGACTGAATTAACCATAAAAATGCCAAAATGGAAATTTTATAAATTTCGGCCAAGATGGCAATGTTGTCGAATATAGATTACAAAATATGGTTACAAAAGAGAATCAATCAAAAGGGAATAGAGTCCTTGAGTCGAAGGTACTTGGCTTGCTGCAGCTCCAACCTTTTCTTGCACCAGGCGTTCTCCTGCACTAGTTTGGCAATCTGAGCGTCGAAGCCTTGGGCCTTCTCAGCGAATGCCAGGCCTTGTTTGATTTCAGTTTGGCTCTCGGTGTCTGAGATGGTCGAAAGAAGTTCCTCCTTGCGTATAGTGTTGGCATTTATCTTCACTTCTATTTCTTCGATTTGTGCCCGGAAGGAAGCATTCTCTCGATCGATGGCATCGACTTCTTCCTGCATAGATGCTTTTTGCTTCGACAACTCCGCAATTCGAGAAGTCGTATCCGAGACAGCAGTCCACGCAGAGGAGCTTTTGCCATACAACACCTCAAGCTGACTGTTAAACCCCCTTTGGCGCCTGTAATCTGCTGAGACTTGATCAATCATAGAGTGTAACTCCATGATCAAGCCTGAAACTTCTGGGGCTACAGCTAACAAGTCGACAGCATTCAAGACATCCTTCAAGTATGATGGAGCACTGGGGTCCCCCTCTAAAGCCTTCATCAAGTCCTTCTTGAAGAACTGGGCCTTAACCTTCGCCAAAGCTTCATCGAGAGGAGAGGTTTCAGTAGACTTCCCCGACAGGGTAGGAATCTCCTGACTAGCATCAGACGAACTCTTGCTCTCGATGATTGCGTTGAGATAGCTAACAGGGTCAGTTTTTTTCAAGAGTTCTAAGTCCTCTTTTGACCTGTGCTTCGTTGAGGTAACCCTTGCAACAGCATTGTCTTGGGTTTGAGGCTGTTGAGTGTTAGGTGCCTCGACTTGTTGCTCTTCGACTCGGACTGGGGCAGTACCAGCGTCACCTTGGTGCTCTTCGCTAGCGTCACCTTGGTGCTCTTCGCTAGCGTCACCTTGGTGCTCTTCGCCAGCAGCACCTTGATTTTCTTCGCCAGCATTGCCTTGGTCCCTTTCTTCATGATTCTCTTCTGACAGATCCACCACCTGAACCGCTTCTGGCTGTTGTTTCTCCGTTTGAGGTTCCTCTGCTGGTTTTTCTACCGTTTCAGCATTGGCCTCATTTTCAGTATGGGCTTCGTCATTTCCCAAGCCTTTTTCTTGTGGCCTGCTGAGTTCAGCAGATTCCAGCGTTTCAGAGGTCCTTGGCGGAGAACTTTCAGTGGTGTCCTGAAAAAGGAAAGAAGACAAATCTTCAGAGATCGAAAGAGACACAATCGAATATGGGTATCCTCAATGATCGAAAGAGCAACCTAAGTTATAAAAGGGTCTAAGAGATTACCTGTAAATTAGCTTCAGCCCCAGGGCTGGAATTGTCGCTTTCGACAGGCTTGTTAAGAAGAACGTTTAGTTCCTCCTCCGTTGGCTCCTCAATGATCACTGGAGGTGACCTAGGCTTTCTCCCAGCAACCTTTATTCTGATGGTTCGACCTTCAGGAGCAGGAGCAGGAACAGGAGCATCCTTCGTCAACTTTCGCCTTTTTAGAGGGGCAGGAGGAGAATCACTTTCTTCATCGCTCCCAGATTCGACCACCAGTGCTGGCCGTTTCTTGGGCGAAGGTGCCTAGAAAACCAATGGGAATTCGATTTAATAATTGCATCGAAAGTCAAAAATCGAAAGCCAGGAGGAAATAATGAAAGTCTGGTTACCGATATAGAAGGCTTCTTCGAAGAGCCTTCCCCCTGTTGGTTGTTTGTGGTCTTCGCCGGCGCCGTAGTCTTCACCGGCGGTGGAGGCTTTGTTGAAGGGCCTCCTCCCTGTTGGCCTTCTGTAGCCTTCTTGGCTACAGGCTTTCGAACAACTGAAAGCAAATAAAAAAGTTAACAGGCTAGCAGTCGAAAAAAAAAGACAAAGTAATGTAAAAGGATGAACTTACATTTCTTTATTTTGTCCAACACAAGGACAAAAGATTTCTGAAGCTCATCCATGAAGTCCTTCTCGTCGAAGAACTCCTCAGCATAATAGCTTTTCCACCACTCCTCGAAGGATGGTGAGCAAAGAAAATTGAGCTGGTAGTCAAACAACGAGAGAACTGTTCGACCAGCATATCTTCCGATATGCTTGATGGCAGCTTCTTCGGTGTAATCATTGCAGAAGTACAACATTGACTTCTCTCGTGGAAAAATCGGAGAAGGTAGGGTTTGGATAATACCAAACTGGCGAGATACCAGGTTTGGTTGGTATGCAATCAGACTCAAGTGAGTCTTAGAGCTCCTGAATCGAAGAGGCATGATCCTTGGTGTGAGGAACGCCTCCCACAGTATTGTATGTTCGTCAACATTAGGACCACTCGACGTCCTTGGATGTGGCCTTGTGAACCATGCTGGGCCTACCTGCCGTCGAGCAAATGGAGCCATAGTTGAAACAAACTCTTTCCTTCGAGCAAACATCAGAACGAAGTTGGTGAAGGTTTGCTGAAACTCCAGTCCATCTTCCATAGGTGTCAACAGAGCCAGCCTGGTTCCTTCGACGCGTCTGTTCGCTATCTCTGGAGCCTGCTCATTTATCTGAACCTTCTTAGGCAAGAAAGATTCGAAAGTGGCATTAAGCCACAGTTGGAGCAGCCAAAAAGGCCCAGCAAGTAGCAAACTGGCCCTGTTCTCGATAATTTTTAGAAGAGTTGCCCCATTGCTGATCGAATCATAGAGGCTAGCCAGAATCAGTTCTGCCAAACAGATATTTTGGCGATGATGCAGTTGAGTAGCGAGAGTGACCATCTTTTTGGTCACCTGTAAAGACTTCGAGCAAAATACAAAGCGAGTCAGCCATAGGGCTAGAAACGCTATGTGTTCGACATCCGACACAGCATCTGTCGACCTGTCGTGATAGTGGTTGATGAAAGTGGTGTATGTTGGTTTGGTGTCAGAGAAGCCAATTTGATCTTCCGACATCTCCTCCGGATCGAAGTAGTCCCCGGTGGGTCGAAGGCCCGTGATAGCGGCCACATCGAAGAGTGTGGGGGTTAGCATCCCACAGGGAAGATGGAAAGTAAAGTGGGAGTAGTCCCAGAACAGCAGAGAAGCTATCAACATCTCCGGAGAATAGTTCAAACCTGTCTTCGATAGCATCACCAGGTCGAAAATCCCCATATCCTTCCAGATCGAAGTTTGGTGCTTCTCCATCTTTTCTAGACAAGCAACGTAATCAGGAGTAAGGCTAGGGCCAGACCTGAAGGCCCTAACACCTATGTTGAAGAAGCGGAGGTCGATTTTTTCATGTGCAGGGTCTTCATTGTCTTCTGCGTCTTTCTTGGCGCATGCAACCGGTTTGAGTTTCTCAACTACCGGGAAATAGCTCTTGATCTTCATAGCCTCAGAGATACTTGGATACATGGGGCCATACATAGCAAAGATCTGGTTGGAGTATCCAACCGGGATCATAAGATGGCGTGAGTAGGCATCGCGAACGGCGATGTCCAAGGGTTCAGGAACCCTTCGTTTGCCTGTAGAGGTTACTACTGGAGCAGTGACGAAAACCTTAGGTTTAGCGTTTTCAGATGGTACAGTAGCGCCAGGAGCGTTGGAAGCAGATGCCATTGTTAGTGTTGAGGTTGAAGACGAAGTGAAGGAGGAAATGTTTTTGCAAAGATGACAAGTTGTATGAAAACAGAGAAGTTTGAAAGCTAGATGGCGTAAAAAGTCCCACAATGGGGTACTTACTGCTATTTATAGTAGTGGGGGAAAATCCCCAAAACCGAGGACATTAAATGCCATTTAATTATTGCAGGAGCTAGTGGGACGCGTGGCAGCCCCCTGTTGTTTTAGCCGTTCTGCAGAAATAGAGGGACGCAGCGTGCGTCCTCGTTTTTGGGAATTGTCATAATGACAAACTCTGAAATGACGTTTGGTACTGCACGCCGTACTGAAAGTGACGTCCTAGGTACGGATAAATGATGGTTTTCTTGGGATTGCCAATAGTTGGTAGAAAACAACAAAAAGTGCACAAGTTATTTGTGACTAAGCGTGAAAAGACAGGTGTCGAATGGCGTTTCAAAGAATGCCTTTTTTCTTTCAGAGTCGAAATAAGGCATTCTTGGGGGGCAATTTGTTGGCTCCTAAATTCGACACCTTTGTTTTGTTGATGTCAGCCATTAAAGCTGAAGGATGTTTCGACTGGCTAAGTCTGTCGAAATGCCCGTCGAAAGATGGCAAAGTACTTAGAAGATTTCTTCCAAGGGAGAAGTTGGTTGCCTTCGACGTCGAAGGAGTTTCTCGTCGAAGATGTTTCTCGACGAAAGTGTTCGATGGTTCAGAGTGGAGCAGTTTGAAATTCAAGCTTTTGGAGGGAAAACGGTTTCCAGCAGTTACCACGTGTAGCGTGCAAAGATCTGGAGCGTCGAACGTTGAGAACGTGCCAAGTGGAATCATCTCGAAGCAGTGTAACTGCCCGACGGTTACTTGGGATGTTTTAGTATAAATAGTAGTAGTCATGTAAGTTCTCGCGTGTGTTCACAATTCTATACAAAGTCACTCATATAGATTCGAGTACCCAGCGTGTGAGAAAGAATTGTTGAGAAATGTATGTGTGAAACACCAATTTTATTAATCAAAGTCATTTACTTTTCCAGAAATTTACTTGCTTTCCTCTTTACATTCCTGTCGAAGCCTTTTACTTTAAGCCTTGTTTATTTTACCAAGTCCTTTCTTCATGTAATTTACTTGAAATCTCTTTATTTCATTTAAAGCCTCTTTATTTAAAGCCTTATCCAATTTAATCAAAACTTCAAAATCAACCTATGTCCTAGGATCAATCTGATCGATCCTGCGAGTAACCAAATAAGTAACCATTTGGAGGATCAGCGGTTGTTTACCAAATCCCAAGGTAAACACTTATCACGGGACTTACAATTGGAATCCTTTTTAAAGTAGACTAAACTCACCCTAAGAGGGAAATTTATTCAGTCAGGGAAACATAAAGAGATATGCTTCAAAAATAATTACAAATAAATAAATCCAATTTGGAAAATCACCACACGGGATAAACATGATCATTAAAGAGGTCTCAGAGGGAGATGTTAGAAATCTCCTCTAGTGGGGCAACAAAACGAATAATACAAAAGCAAGGGCCTAAGAGTTGTATACACTAGCCCTTTACAGAGACTCGCCTGAGGGAATCAACTTAAAGTCTTGTCTGAGGGACTTAACTCTTAAAGTCTCACCTGAGGGACTTAACTCTAAAAGTCTCTCTTGAGGGGCTCAACTTAAAGTATCACATGAGGGACTCAACTTAAAGTATCTCTTGAGGGATTCAACTTAAAATCTCACCTGAGAGACTCGACTCTAAAAGTATAACCCATAGCCAATGCTTGAGAGACGCACCTTAGGCTTGCTTTACGAACTCTCACAAATAATGCATGAGGGACTTGCTGCAAGCCATCAACAGGAAAACTCGTCTATGATAGATCCGTACAAAGGATCCTTAAGGATGTAAACACTCTGATTAAATCACTTCGTCTTTTTGCAAATCCCTCATACTTAAGGTATTGTGTACCAATATTATGGGTGTTCCCAGGTCGGTTTGGTTCAATTTTAAGAAAATTCGATGCCCAAACTAATCAAAGATATATGGATTGGATTTGCATATTTTTGTGATAAAGCCCAAGTCGGACCAAACCAAAAAGCAATAGATTGGTTTGGGTTGGGTTGATCGGATACATTAGAAACAAATGTGCAAAAATATTTTTAAATATTAGCTAATTTTCTTTAACTTATTTCCATAATAATATAAAATTTCTAATTTTTTTCGTTTGTCCATATAGGTTATGAATGTCATAAATGGTGTTTCATTATTTTTCTTTTTGAAGTGGAATTTCTTATACTAATTTTCATGATAATGATCATATAAGTTGTATGAATTAATTTGATTGGTTCGGTTAGACAGATTGATGGGTAGAATTTTGGAAGTTTGTTTCCTAAACTAATTAACATTGAATTTCATTAGTTTGATTCGGTTTTTGCCTATACTAAACAAATGCCCGACCCAAACACCAAGGTTTGGTTTGGATTCCATTTTGGTTCAAATTTGTCCGAATCCATGAACACCTCAAACCGGTATAATTCTATTGAGTCCCAAGGAGGGATAGCCTAAGAAGAATAAGGAAATGACAAACACATTGGGTTGGGCGAGTATTCGGGCAGTAGCTTTGGTTGCCCAAGATTTTGTCCCATGACGTCGGGCGATGAGCGATGCCACTAGATATGGGTAACTACCTGCTCAATTGGGCTTAAGCCATCTGAATTAGTTTCATTTACATGGCGAACGTGAGAAATGATGTGTCCCAAATACCAAACGAGCCAGGGCCAGTCAAATATAAACAATCGTTCTTCCTACAATTTTAGGAGATCAAGTCTACTAATAACCACTTGGTCATGAAGGTAAAGCAAGCCACTTTTTGGCTCTATAGCCCAAACCCAAAGAACCTCTATAAATATATCACTCACGAAATGACAAAGGGCCTCCAATTTATCAAAAAATACATGTTGATATTTTCACCGTTGTGTGTGAATTAACCTTACATACTATCTAAATACTCCAAAAACACACGAGACAACCCTACACAACAAAGTCGTTGTCCATCATTTATACTTTGTTAACAATGTACAATTTATTTTTTCTCTTTTATTTTTATTTATTCTCCTATCATCTATTTATAATTTCAAAAATGAGTTATAATTAAAAATGTGGAGTATAAGTTATGAATTGCATGCAATTAAGCTTTTTGTTTTTAAATAATTTATAACTAATTTCGCACCAAGTACCCATTCTCTTACTGTTTTCTTGTAAATATAAGTTTTTATATTTTTTTAATCAAATTACATATTATATTTAAAATATTTATATAATTGATCCATATTTATTCAGTCTTCTATTGTAAATTTGCATATATCCATCATACTATAACTTATTTGATCTATCACTTATATCATTATTAAGCCCAAGTTAACCGTGTGCCAACTTTAAATAAAGGGGAAATTCTCAAAGGAAATTTTTTAATACATTTTTATAAGGTGAAGTAAAGTTCGGGATACTCTAAAATATTTTTTAGAGATGTAATTCTGTATGTATTATAAAAGATGGTTCAGAGATGTATATCTGAACACAGTCTAAATAAATTTTTAAAGTATTTCAAAAATATATTTCTGAAAATCAACTTGATTATACATTATTATTTAAGTAGTGACAATTTATTTGATGCATTTTAGAATATAATTCGTGCTACATCAAAGTTGACATCTTTCTACCGTGAGTGATACCCCTCAATGTCTTACGGTGTTGCAAAAAGAAAACTATAGTTATAAAGTTGATAAATTATAATTAAATTAATAGTTAAATTCATTTTTTAACAATTATTAGATTTTTTGTCCTCTTTCCTTTCTTTCTTAGTTGGCATTTTTATTTAATGTCATTGTAGTGCCACCTAAGCAATATGTGTCACGTATCATTTAAAAAATATTTTTATAATATTATTTATTATTTAATATAATTAACAAATAGAATAATATTTATTATATATTAGATGATGTCACATGTTATTAATGACAATAATTATAAATTATAAAATAATTTTTGCATAGCGAGGAGTTTTAAAGGACCACAATACGAAGACAAATGGATTAACGAGTTTTAGAAAGAACTTTGTCATTTATTAAAATTCTCTTCGATTCAAGAGATTAGTCTATACAGTTGTGCATAAATGATATCTAGTTTTTATTAAAAAATTAAATATTTACCTTTTCGTTTTACTTGTGAGGAACAACATGGTCTGAATATTGCAGAAATATTAATGTGTCTAATAGCGCCCCATATATCTTTCAGCATGAAAGCAAGGGTTATGGTTGATGACAAACACGAGACATGCCTGATACCGAAAATGCTAACTGCGATAAGACAATTCTAACTCGTCTTAGGAACCCGTCACCAAATATATGCCCTACCTCATACTTGGTACGTGAAACTCGGGATGAATGTCATTTCTCTTTGTGCAAGTGTATACTAAAATGCTCTATAGTATCTAAATCGTTCTTGTTCATCCATCATTTATCTGCAATTTCAAATAATGCAAAACAAATTAAGAATTAGAAAAATTGTTTTAAAATTATGTTAACACGTTCATATTCAAAACTGTTCTAGACTGGGCCTGCTCTTGGCCCAACTCCATATGAGGTCCAACCCAACTATATTGTTAAGACCAACTGACTGAATCTTCCCTCGACTGAGTCGAGCAATAACCCCCACTCTTCGAGAGGACGCTGCCTCGCCACATAAGGATAAACCCAGGAAGACGCGAGAAGGAGCATTTTCGGTCAAGAGGATCTCGAGAGTATCCTCCAGGCTTCTCCTCGTGCAAGACCGATCCTCTCAGATAGCCTCATGGCTGGCAGGGATCCTGCGCGACGGGCAGAAGCACCCCCACGAGCATCCTCCTTGTAGGGCTGACTATCAATGCCTCCGAATATCACAGAGTCAACTTGACCCCAAAAAGGCCGCATATATATCCTCCCGGTTATGCGGAGGAATCCATCTAGGTAGGGGATCGCGTGCTGGTCCCCATTACTCACGTAGAACCTGGAAGTCTCCACTTTGGGTCTGCTTGCCCAGCCCAATGATGGGACCTTGGCCCAGCGCTGGGGATATAAATACCCGTTCACTCAAGAGGGTCAAGTATTGATCACTTCTTACTCACTCTTACTTGCTTGCATCATTCTGAATCTCACTTTGACATCGGAGTGTCTTACAGGTACCCCTACCTCACTTTCAACTTTTGCTCGACGTAAGATGTGACGGTCCATTCTGGTCAGGTACGACCAGTAGCGCCGTCTGTGTGAATCAAGCTTCTCAATTTTTCACTTACCTAAGACAAAAGCAACTCCAAATTCTTGATTGTCATGACTGACCCAGCTGTAGAAAACAACCTAAATGACCATCTCGCCGGCCTCAACAACAACGTTGGCGACAACGACGCCGGCAACAACAACGTTGGCAACACTGGCAACAATGCCGGTAATAACAACACTGGCCACACCATCGACATGCTCGACACTTTGCATTACTACAGAGATAAACTGACCGCCTCCTCGTCGTCCCTATCCCGACGACCCGAAGACGATCAGCGTCCTCCCAAGAACTATCAGCCAAACACGTTCCAGGAGGTCCTCGACTCTGCGAGCGCTGATGCCACGACCAAGGCTCTGTTCGCGGCTATTAATCAAACAAATTACTTAATCTTCTTGCAAGGTGAGAAATAAAGGATGCGCGAAGATTCTCAAAGAGCCCCCAGAAGACATAGAAGACCTGAATCTCCTGCTCCTCGTCAAACAGAGGAGCATCCCCAATATCCTCCGCGGAGATGCATACGAGATGCCTCACGAAGCCCTCTCCCTGATGAACTGGGCTTCACCTTGTGTTAGAGAGGAATCAGCCCCGTTGATACACGGAGACATGACCACGTCTCCCCGCGCCAAGAACAAAGACCCCTGGAAACAGAAACAAGGGAAATGAAGAACCACGACCCCGACCGAGGGATCCTCCTCGTGACCAGGGACGCCATCACGACTGCTATTACAACAGGTCACCTTCTCGATCTCCAGACAGAAGCGACGAAGATGACCCCCACGGTCCCCTATCCTAGGCAATCATGGAGGCACCCATTCCCCCGAGAATGGAGAAACCTCCCCAATTGAAGGAGTACGACGACATTGCGGATTCAGTCGACCATATCGACGGGTTCAAGGTAATTCTACATTATCATAACGTCAGGTCCAATTTGAATTTTCAAAAATGTCCAACATGAAGGTGTTAAGGGATGTTACAAGATTTTCAAAATGTCCAAGAACTCATTGAGATCATGTTTGTGCTAAGAGAATCGAAGCCATGAAGTTAGGGTTTCATTCTTGTTTTGCAAGGCAAATTTGTGAAGAACACTTGATCCAATCTTCAAGCATGTTGTACAAATCTCACTTTGCAGGCTTCTAACTTTCCTTTCACTCCATAATTAAATGTTTACACAACTGTTAGAACTTTAATCCAAGCATTCAATGCATTGTCCATGCTTAATACCATTTTAGGAAGAAAGGCAACATTGTCATTTTGGAAAAGTGGCTTTAATCACAAAGTCCACTCTTCTTGAGCCTCTAACTTGTTGTTCTGAACACACACAAAACATGTATGCTCAGAAGAAACATGTTTAAAGCTTCTAATCCACCCTATAAACCAGGTACTTGTGCATTGGAACCACACTTTTCAAGCTTTCTTCAAAAACAAACAAAAATCCACAAACATGTGATTCTTGATTTCTGACTTCTCCAAGCATCCAAACTTTTTGCTTATAAATAGAGACATTGTTTGTGAGCTAACACATGAGCAAAAATACCCTCAAACTCTCCCAAACTCAGAGTTGTGCAAAAATCACCATTGTTGTCATTTTTGGCCAAGAAACTTGAAACACAAAATCCACTCATGCGTTGCCTTGCCAAACCCTCCACAAAGCTTCTATACCTCAAATATAACTTAACCAAATACTTGTTACATTTCTGTAACATCATCTTCTCCATCTTCCATAATAAAAAAAAGAGGTTTGCATCTTGACTTCTCCAGGTCATTTCAGCCACTCTCAACTCAAGCTAAGTATTGCATTAGCTTCCTAAGGACTCAAGGAAGCTAACCTGGTCGTTGCAGCACCTTGAATCAAGCTCATTTGCAAAACACAAATTCTATTTTTGAGGTAAGTTTTTTGACTTTTGAAATCTTCATATAGGCATTGTTAGCTTTCTATTTTCAAAGACAAAATGTAGATATCATAGCTCTGAAGATGACCATGTACTTAAAATTCATTTATATTGCTTGAGTAGTGAGAATTTTAAGTTTGAACTTTTTGAAAAAGTTAGGTCACAATTTGGTACCATTAGAAATTCTCATTCATCTTTGATTTGTAGCTCATGATATTTATATGGTTGGATTCGTATGGAAAAATGGAGCAACTTTCATGTTTACATTTTTCATTTTTGTTGAGAAATGAGTGAGTTACAGGAACCATGGCTGGAGGTTGAAGATGAAGTCATTTCTAAGACTTGATTTATGTTATGTATTTATTGTTTCATTTAAGTTAACGAATGTATGGCTACCCCAGTGGTAAGACAGCGCACATTTCATGTTCAGGGCGTGGGATCAAGAATTTTTTTTATTAATAACCATGTATTAAAATAATATTTCGCAAATAACCGGGTTTCGGAAAAAATTACGCAAATAACCATGTTTCAGATGGCTCCACAAAGGAGGAGCCATCTCAATTGGCGCATGCACCTAGGGTTTTGCCCTAGGCGCCATCTCACTTGGCGCCTCCCTTGTCTTTTAGCCAAGTGAGATGGCGCATGCTCCTTAAAAATGAGAGGAGGCGCCATCTCACTTGGCGCCTAGGGCAAAACTAGGGTTTTTTGCTGTTTTATAAATAATTCGTCCGTTTCTTTGAAATTTCTCACACTTTCTCGCACTGTATTTTTATTTTGTACTCCCTTATTTACGTAATGACGTCGCCTATGATTTTTAGCAGAGATGGTTACGTTATATTCTCCGCCACGAAACCTGCGATGAAAATGAAATTCTGGCACATTCACTCCATGGAGCGTCTGAAGCGGGAGTTGATGCGGTGGCTAGATGGAGACATCGCCGAGGGGGGGAAAATTCGAAGGATCCAGCGAAAACGAACAACAACCTCGCATGCGACAGGAAGACCTAATGTGTGGTTGGAGGAAGTCAAAACAGACAGTGATGTAATGCTGATGATGCATGGGTCAGATGAAATTGTGTTAACAGTTGTAATTTCCTAGATTGAATATCGTTAATCATTGTTGTACGTGAAAACCCTAATGTAATTTCCTATATTGAATTTCTTAAATTGTGTGAACAATTTTATTAACGGAAAACCCATAATGTTTACAACACAAATATTGAAAAGATTTATTGTATTACAAAATTTATGTGGTCGAGCCAGACGCCCGATTCAGATAGTTTTTGCGATTGTGTCCGACCTGACGGCATAAACCACACTTTCTTTCCAACCTGTCAAGATCGTCCATTTCTGTTGTTATGCGCCTGCTTTTGGGACGACCCTTCTTGTTCCTTCGCATTTGGTCATTGTGCCAAACTATATCACCGTTGTATTCAGGCCAATAGTCCGGTTTTGCCACCAAAGGAAAGTTGTTGTTGTAAACAGTGAGCAACGTTTCAGATTTATAAACGTTTGAGAGCAGTTGAAGCGCGTCTTGATGGGTATGAGCACAAGCGGCAATGACATGAGAGCAAGGCATACGAAAAGCTTGAAACCTGCCACAATCGCACCATTGAGAAGGTAAAATGACCCTGTATTCTTGTCTTGCCAGGCCTTCATTGTGGTCAATTGTCTCTTTCACAATGAAGTTGTGGCTATGGCGGTCAAACCGTGTAACCATGTGAGTGTTGGCTTTAGCACTTTCAGCCTTAATGTATTTCATACAGCTTTCACTCCATAGTTGTCCTGATTGCAAGACCGCATACCACATTTCACCTCTTTTGGCAAATAACGCAGCCATCCTAAAATACGTGGATTTCACCAAGGCAGTGATGGGGAGGTTTCGTATGCCCTTGAATACCCCATTCATTGATTCAATAAGATTTGTTGTCATATGCCCCCATCTTTGGCCATTGTCGTATGACCTAGTCCACTTTTCGACTGGTATATTGTCGATCCACGTACCGGCTTCTGGGTTAGACAAACGGATCTCGTTGCGGTAATATTTGAATGTGGGTTGTGTCAGTGCGTATCCCGCATTCATCACCGCTTTCCTCAATGTTTTGTCCTTGACCTCCCTCGAGAAATTCTGGACGATATGCCTGACGCAATAGACATGCGTAGAAGGAGGGTCATGCCAACCATTTGCCGGATTATTATAGGCACTTTCAATGGAGGCATGTCTGTCCGAGATCAAACAGAGATCTGGTTGAGGAGCCACGTGTGTACGAAGATTTTTCAGGAAAAAGCTCCAAGCACCACCGGTCTCCCCCTCGACAAGGGCAAACGCAACGGGGAAAATGTTATTGTTGCCATCTTGTGCAACTGCCATCAAAAGCGTGCCTTTGTACTTCCCATACAACTAAGTCCCGTCTATTTGTAGAATTGGTTTGCATGATGAAAACCCTGTGATGCATGGTTGAAATGCCCAAAAGACGCGACTGAATATTCCGTTGCCATGTAGTAGACTACCATCTTGGGCGTACGCTGGCAATGTTTCCAGAACATAAACACTACCTGGAGAATATGTCTTGAGTGCATTTAGGTAGCGGGGAAGTTCTCGGTATGACTCCTCCCAGTTTCCGTACACCCTTTCAATCGCCTTAGTCTTTGCTAACCACGCCTTACGGTAAGACGGAGTGTAGTTAAAAACCGTGGTGATGTGGGAGATGATTGTTTTCACCTTCAAAGAAGGGTCGTTGCTGACCAGGGGTAGGATTTCTTGACAGATTAGATCATGGTTGAGTTTTCGGTGGTCTTGTGATTGAGTGGAACTTACACAAGTATGGATAGTCATGGAACCTATGACCCAGCAGTCACCCCTTAGTCTGTATGAAGCGGTCAGCTTGAACATACAGTCAGGGTGGACACACTTGATCTTGTACCTTTCCGGGTTTACACGATCCACCTTATAATCAACCGAGTTGAGCATGTGAAATTTTTTGATGGCCCTTATGCATTCCTCTCTATTACGAAACTTGTCCTTCTCTTTTAAATTTTCATCCGACTGCATATACGGTTGGAAAAACAAGTCCGTAGAAGGTTCATCTCCGCCCATGTTGAAGTTTGTCATGTGCGTAGGTGGTGTGTAGATTTTGTCGGTAGGAATACTTGGGATGCCATCATCGTCAGAATCGTCGTTCACCATTTCATCAAACTCTAACTCGTTATCTTCTTCTTCATCATCAACTGCATCCACCTCATCTTGCTCATTCTCCAAAGGATCAACCTCCTGTGTCACCGGAGGCTCTTGAAACAAAACGTACAACTCAATAGAGTCGTTTCCAGATAGACATGGCTGGAAATCATGTTCTGGAAATCCTCGTCATCTTGAATTTCAACCTTATAAAAAATAACTTGGTTGTTTCCAAAAAAGACTGGACTCTGATAAAATATCTGGGATACCGGGCCTCATTCAAGTTTGGCCTCCAATCTTTTCTTAAAGTACGAGAAATTTGCTTTCCCGTTTAAGAGAAATCGAACATTGTCGGTGTTTCTAAACAAAAACCCAACTGTGGGACACATGTATGTCTCACCGTTGAAATGTGCTTTGACAACAAATTGTGGTGAAGAGGCCATTGTGTAGAATTGTTTTAAGGTATGAAGGTTGGAATGTTTTAGGTTTATTGATTGTATGAAGGTATGAATGCTGGAATGTTTGAAGGTTAGATGACTGATTCGAAGGTTGGAAAATTTTACAGTTTATGTGAATGAATGTTATGTTCAACGTAAGGCAAAAAATTTCAATTAAGTAAGTGATGCAACCCCCCAAGGCTGCCAATAATATTACATGCATGGGCTTATGCAGCCACCTAGCCTGCCACCCATCAACTCCAATGGCCTTGCATGCAACAAAGAAAGGAATCCCAAAGCCTGTCACGTAGCCTGAGCCAATGCTGTAAAAAGTGACACCTCTTATTCTCCAAATGGGGTGGCGACACCATTAATTTTTGTACTCTTTCGCCAAGTGAGATGGCGCCTCCCTTACTGTCCAATCGTGATACATGCATGGGCTTATGCAGCCACCTAGCCTGCCACCTAGCCTGGGCCTATTCTGCATACATAAATGTTTTGTGTAAGACTCCACCCATCAACTCCAATGGCCTTGCATGCAACAAAGAAAGGAATCCCAAAGCCTGTCACGTAGCCTGAGCCAATGCTGTAAAAAGTGACACCTCTTATTCGCCAAATGGGGTGGCGACACCATTCATTTTTGTACTCATTCGCCAAGTGAGATGGCGCCTCCCTTACTGTCCAATCGTGATACATGCATGGGCTTATGCAGCCACCTAGCCTGCCACCTAGCCTGGCCCTATTCTGCACACATAAATGTTTTGTGTAAGACTCCACCCATCAACTCCAATGGCCTTGCATGCAACAAAGAAAGGAATCCCAAAGCCTGTCACGTAGCCTGAGCCAATGCTGTAAAAAGTGACACCTCTTATTCGCCAAATGGGGTGGCGACACCATTCATTTTTGTACTCTTTCGCCAAGTGAGATGGCGCCTCCCTTACTGTCCAATCGTGATACATGCATGGGCTGCCACCTAGCCTGCAAGAGTGACACCTTACATTTTTTGTAAATGCATGCATGCATATGTGTAACACCCTAAGCATGCAAATGTGACACATCGCAGGCATGCAACCACTACTTCAAACTTATTTGCCTATAAATACATACCTTATGAAACATCTCTCACACCCACACAACTCTCACTCTCTGCTACGAAATATTTCTTAAGTCTATCATACTCTCTATTTCTTCCTAAGTCTTTCATTCTCTCAAGCATTATGAACAATGGCTCTTCTAACAATGGGAGATACTCACAGAGGCACAAGGGAAAACATTGATGCATTTGTAAGTCTCTTCTTTGGTTATACATTTTTCATACTTCAAATAACGTGTTGTTCATCTTAATTAATCTTACTCTTGTTTAATTATGATCTCAGGATACACAAAGATTCAGAATCCGTTCGCACAAATATCTGGCTCCCGACCCATTTATCGTCCCTTATCTGGAATATGCAGGTTTTGGACACGTGATAAAGATCTCCAACTGCACCATTGACTCAAAATTCATTCTTGCAATGTTGGAGAGGTGGAGACCGGAGACCCATACATTTCACCTACCAATAGGTGAATGTACCATCACTCTCGAAGATGTGTACATGCTACTGGGCCTCCCTATCGACGGTAAGGCGGTGAACGGGTCGGTTCAACAACCCAACTCACAGTGTGAAGAACTGTTGGGTAGGGACATGGTAGAAGGTGGTGGAGCAAGAGGGCAGGGTATACTACTCACTGACCTGAAACGGCATTATGCAAGTATGGAATTAAATGAAAATTCGTCAGAGAATGACCGAGTAGTAAAAGCCAGAACGTATATTATGATACTTTTTGGTACATTTTTATTTCCCGAAAGTACGGGAAATAGTGTAAATTTCATGTACTTACATTTACTAACAAATTTTGATAAAACTAGAAAATATAGTTGGGGTTCTGCAGTATTAGCCCACCTGTACAGTTCCTTGTGCAAAAACGCAGTCAAGGAAAAATGTACATTTTATGGGTGCGCATTTTTACTACAAGCCTGGGGTTGGTGGAGGATGGAGTCCTTAAACCCCATCAACAACAACACTTTTGGTTTCCCGTACGCAACAAAGTAAGTCATTAAGTTATAGCATTTATAACTATTCTGCTCTTTCCAAAATATATGCTAAAAATAACATGTTTCTCATTTCCTTTAGGTACTGCGTGAGGGGTATGGATTACGGCAAGAATCCCAGATTCAATGTCGCACTCTACCGGAATCTGTTGGATCATTTAGGCCCAGATGACGTACGTCGTAACTTTTAACTTTTGTTCATTTTAATTATTTATACATTACTTTTGCGCTTACCTGATTTAAATTTTATCGCAGTTCGTCTGGAGACCATATTTGGGTTTGGGCCATTCTCCAAATCCAGAGGATGCAGCAACTTGGACTGCAAAGACTGCACTCATTCGGTTCAACATTGTGGGGATGCACCACAGCGACCGTGTGAAGATGCAGTTCGGAATGATCCAAGAGATACCAAGTGATCCAACAGATTTGTCCCCCTGGCATCTAAAAAGGGTCGACGCCCAGTGGGGTCTTACCAACTGGAAAGACTTTGCTCCAGAATAGTGTAAAATGTGGCAAAGGCGTCACTGCTACATCTTGCAATCCCCGGTTTTCCTTACTCAAGGTAACATGCGACACACTGATCAATATATGTCGTGGTACAGGTCGGTTAGTAACCCAGATATGCACGTGTCTCATCCGAGGTACTTGGTTGACCCACGCACATAATGGGCACAACCCTCGATTCCCCATCAACAAACCCAAAATCCATCAACATCAAACCAACCCCCAAGAAGAACCAGACCAACAAACACACAACCATATTCCCCACCACAACACAACTACAATCAAATGTCGTACTACCAACCACAATCACCGCCAAACTACCAATACCCGGATATGCCTCAAACCCAACCATAATACCAACCCCAATACCAGCACACCCACATACCCCAGACATAATTTCAGTCTTCCACATATCCCAATATGGCGCCCTCAACATCCAGCCTTAGCCCTGATATGGGAATGTCAGAAGATTATGACCAAGCCGACCAAACCTACCATCAACCACCATATCACCAAACAACCCAACATCCATAATACCAAACACCCCAAGATCCATTTCCTTTCTACCCCCCATACTCAGACGACCAATGCTACCGACCAACCATGGAACCCCACCCACCGCCAACACGACCAAACTTCGAGGGTATGGGTAACCGACTGTACCAGAGCGGATCTTCGAGATATGGAGATCTTACTGATTTTATGGATTCGGATCGCATTGACTTCGCTGGGCCATCGACCTTGCCACAGCAGGAAACGAGACGGCACCCAGCAAGAGAAAGGCGAGGACGGGGATGTGGAACTGGGGGTCATTACCGGGTTCCTGGGGATCACTGATGTATCTTTTTTTTTCGCAGTATTTCTTGTATCCATTTTTTTACTGTTCTTTAAATGTAAAACAATTGAATGTAATTATTTTTTTTTAAATAAAAAATCCATTTTGTTGATCTCTGTCTAATAGGCAACACGCAGGAAAGAAAATAAAAAAAAAATTTTTGCCCTAATTTTGTACATAGGCGCCATCTCACTTGGCTTAGGGCTTGCCCTAAGCACTTAGGCGCCAAGTGAGATGGCGCCTCCCTTAAAAAAAGAGGAGTAGGCGCCAATTGAGATGGCTCCTCCTTTGTGGAGCCATCTCAAACATGGTTATTTGCGTAATTTTTTCCGAAACCCGGTTATTTGCGAAATATTATTTTAATACTTGGTTATTAATAAAAAAAATTCTGGGATCAAGCCCCAACGCTGCCACTTTTTGTTATTTCTCAAACATTTTCTCTCTTTTTGCCACAACCACGCCTAGGCTTAGTATGATAGACCTTACCATTTTTGTTGATTCTGACCCCCTGCCTACTTATCACACACAAGCCCAACCCTTTTATTTTATTTTTCTGACTTACAAAAAACCATTAATGGGCCAGGCTTCACAAAAAAACTATTTTTTTTCTAACAAACTCCGAAATCCCATTTCAAACCCCCTCTGACTTTTATTTTTTATTTTATGTTATTTTTCTTTATATTTATTATTATTATTATTATTATTATTATTATTATTATTATTATTATTATTATTATTATTATTATTATTATTTTTGTTAATAAAAAAATCCAAAAATATATTTTTCTTTATTATTTACATGCTTCTATTTTTATGTTCTTTATAAAACTAAAAAGACAAAAATATTTTCTTAAGCAAATTTAATTCTCTTTCTTAATAAATTAATAATTAGATTTAGGTTTAATTATTTTCTTTTCTAATTAAATCAAATTAGAATTTATGGATTTTAATTAATTAAATTCTTTCCTTTTATTAGTTTAATTAAATCAAGACTTTTCATAAACAAAAAAACAATTTTCTTTTTCTTTCACATTGCTTTTATATTCTTGCACATTTTATCTTGCAATATTCAATATGGTTGTAATAGTATAATTATAACTTTATTGCTTTCATCCCCCATTTGTAAATTGCGTCCCCATCCCCAAATGATGTAATAGCGTAGAATTTTACATTTCCGCAATTTATTGTTTTCAATATAAATGCTAGTAATTATGATTTGTATGGGTAGATAAAAATCAACAAGTAGATAACCCTAATCAAAGATTAAATACATGCAAATCAAACACCACTATTCACACATGCACCCCTAAGGTTAACTCCATTTGTTGCCTAAAAAATGGTCATGTTATGCATGTGGAATGTCTTAGCAAAAACAATCGAAATACAAGATCACAGTCCCCCGATGACGCTACAAATGTTTCCTTACAAATGATATTAGTCCCTCAAAGAGAAATGCTAAGATATCTCACAATATTGCTATCATGACTATATGATGACCCACGCCCGTCCCTTTACATCCAAAGATAAGGCTTCTCACTAATCAATGGTAAGATAGCAATATCAAAAGAAAAGAGAGAAATGAACAAAAGACTTTTGAGTAGGTAGAAATGTTCTAGTTGTTTACTCACTTTCAAAACAAACACACACCAAACACTTTCAAAACATGAAACATTTTCAAAAGTCCAACACTTTGTATACGTTCTTACAAAACGAGAACCATTACAAAGTTTGCCTAAACGAAGGCTCCTTTTCAAAAATACTTTCAAAAACCACCACAAAGCACATTTTTAAACAAAGCAAGTGACCTAGAAATCAACTAAGAGCCCATAGATAACTATGGATGAAAAGGGTGCTAATACCTTCCCTTTTCATAATCTACCCCCCAAACTCAAGAAATAATCTCAAAGGTCTTTCCTGTTCTTTTCCACCTTTCCTTTTGGATGAAAGAAAAATCGGTGGAGACTCTTGCTAACCGCAACATTTGTGATCAAACTCAAAACATCCTAAGTCAGTTCTCCCACCATATTACAGGCACCTAACTCAAGAATCCCCCTTATGGTTAGGGCAAGGATGGCTAATTTCGACATTCACCGCGTCTTGGTCGATGAAGGAAGTTTTGTTGATGTTATGTATAGCCATTTGTTTCGAACCTTACAGCTTGATGACACCCACTTTCACCATACGTAAGGTCCGACCTGCAAGGCTTCAATGGCTCGACCTCCAAGCCATGGGGATACGTAGAGCTCTTAGTCACCTCCAGGGAGGAAACCGCCACCCGGTAGGTCAAGGTGTGATTCCTGGTCATCAACTGCCCATCTCTCTACAATTGCATCCTAGGGAGACCAACATTGGCCTAATTGACCGTTGTCCCCTCCACCGTCCATCTAAAGATGAAATTCTACACGAGGAGGGGATGCGTCGCCACCATCGACGACGATATCTCAGTTGCCCAAAGATGTTTCAACGCATCTTCAAAGGGACAGAGCACGATTGACACCGGGGCATGGCTTGCCAAGAGAGCTGCTACTCGACCTGAGCCACTTCCTGTCAAGACAGAAGAATAAAGATCTCCACCCAAGGTCGACTCCATCTCGCTGGAAACTCGCTTCGACAAGGATGAAGCACCCAACGACGAACAAGAACTCCTCCGACCAATCCTAGATGGAGACTTTGAGTTCGTCCCCCTCGGTGAAAACCCTCACAAAGGTGTGAAGATCGGCACCAGGCTCCCCGACTTGGCGAGGAAGAAAATCAAAGCTTGCTTGAGGGAGAATGCATACCTGTTCGCATGGAGCTCCACAGAGATGCCCGGACTCGACCCTGAGGTTGTCTGTCACAAATTGGCCATTGATCCAGCCGCTAGGGAAATAGTAACACATAGATGTAGGCAGTCTCCCGAGAAAGCAAAGGCTGCTGAAAATGTTGTAAAATACCTCCTAGAGGCTAATTTTATTTCCGAGGCCTGGTATTCAACCTGGCTCTCAAATGTTGTACTTGTTAATAAAAATAATGGAAAATGGAGAATGTGTGTTGACTATACTGATATTAATCGGGCATGTCCCAAAGACGCTTTTCTTTTGCCTAATATTGACATGCTGGTCGACAGTTCAGCCGACTATAAAATCTTGTCATTTATGGATTCCTACTCGGGCTATAATCAAAACCAAATGGCAATGAGCGACAAGCATTGCACTGCTTTCATGACCAGCTCAGGAAATTACTACTACAATGTGATGCCCTTCGTCCTGAAAAATGCAGGGGCAACATACCAGTAGATGATGAACAAAGTCTTCCGCAACGAGATCTGTGATATGCTCGAGGTATACATAGACGACATGATCGTCAAATCTTGAACAGATACCGACCACGCTGCCTACCTCAAAAGGGTCTTTGTTAAAACATAGTTTGATTCTACAATCCTTGTAAGAGTTTTGATGATAACAAACACTCAAAAACAATTATGTTCCCTAAATAAGTATTTTGTTTTGCAGGGAAGTTCTGATGTAAGAAGCACAGAAGAGGAGTTAGATCGTTGTTTAAACTCAGATTTAACATATCTTACATAGAAAGCAAAACCTGTGTAACACGCTTATATAAAGAAGTTCTAAAGCTACAACTTTTGAGTGCACTAAACGCTGGAAACAAGAACTCCATTATTCTGTTACGTACAGTTCTGGAAAGAAGTAAAGGAGTCCCAATGGTAACATTTATCTTATGATGTAATCTTTAGCAAGCATGTTCTGAAGCGTTACATTTCATTCATGGCTATTCAAAAGTAACGACTGAAAGAGGACAAGAATCTCTATGTTTGGAAAGTTCATTAACTATAATTTATCAACATTCCAAAATCACCTCTCATGCATTGCCTATATAAACAAGACGCGAAGAAGAAATTGTTGACGATTTTTGTTGTGCACAACAAATGAGAAATATCACTACCTTTAATCCATTGATTTTCATTTGTGTAATACATCACTTTTGTGATACTGTTTTTGTTAGAAAACATATTTTGTACATGCTTTCAAATATAGTACTGTGTAATAACTTAAGAAAATCAGGTTGTAGTTTAAACTCAAGAAGACTTTGGCAGTTGTTATTGTACCTTTGTAATCAAGTTTGATTAGTGGATTAAGACCTTATTGAGAGAGGCGAAATCACCTTGGCGGGTTGACTGAAGTAGTTTGAGTTCAAACGAACCAGGATAACCAACGTGTCCTTTGTTTTTAAGTTTTAAAAACCCCAATTCAAACCCCCCTTCTTGTGTTTTTTCATTCTTCAATTGGCATCAGAGTGCCTGGTTCTGAGTGCAAACACTTAACCCTGTCAGAAAAAGATCCAAGCAAGAAAAACATTATAGTGGGACTAAGTTAGAACATCAGCAATGATTATCATGATGAGAAAGACAAAATCAGCGACAAACCTCCAATCTTTGATGGTGAAAACTTCGATTACTGGAAAGACGTGATCAAAAGTTTCTTTCTAGATCATGACGCTGATCTCTAGGATATGGTGACTGATGGGTACATACATCCGGTTGACAAAAGAGGTCAGAAGATTGACATGAAAAGAATGACATATCATCAAAAGAGAGAATTCAAAAATCATCACAAGGCCAGAACAATTCTCTTGAGTGCTATCTCGTACATAGAGTATGAGAAGATCACAAACCGAGAATCAGCAAAACTCATGTTTGTCTCCTTGAGAATGACGTATGAAGGCAACACACAAGTCAAAGAAACCAAAGCTCTTGATCTCATTCAGAAGTATGAAGCTTTAAAAATGGAAGAAGATGAAACCATTGAAACAATGTTCTCAAGGTTTCAAATTCTGGTTGCTGGACTAAAAGTTATGGATAAAGGGTACTCAATTGTAGATCATGTAAAGAAAATCATCATAAGTTTAGCCAAGAAATGGAGACCCATGGTTTTAGCTCTAAAACTGGCCAAATATCTGAACAAAATCTCTCTTGAAGAACTTGTCATCTCCCTGAGAAGTCATGAGATTGAACTAGAAGAAGATGAGCCCCAAAAGCAAGGTAAGTCTCTAGCTCTTAAATATAATAAAAAATATGAACCTAAAGTTTTGTAGGCAAAAGAATAAAACTATGGTGGATCCTCGTCAGAAGAAGACGAACTATCTCTTCTCTCCAAAAGAGTCAATCAGCTGTGGAAGCACATGCAGGGGAAGTTCATAACTTCCAAAAGAACAGGAAATCATTTTGAACAATCTTATGGATACAGAAAATCAAGTAACAGGGACATTGTTTGCTACGAATGCAATGAACAAGGTCATTAAAAAAGAGATTGTCCAAATCTTCAAAAATAGAAACCTAAAAAGAAGTTCCTTAAAGAAAAGAAGAAAAGCCTCATGGCAACATGGGATGACTCAGAATCTTCTGAAGCTGAAACAGAATCATAAGATGAAAGAGCCAACATAACCCTAATGGCAAACATATCAGATGACTCTGGATCATCTGAATCAGACTCGGACTCAGAGGTAGAAGAGATATTCTCTAACTTTTCTAGATCTCAATTAGAAGAAAGTCTGTCAGAAATTCTTGATAGATATCAGCAACTTCGAGTAAAAAACAAGAACCTGAAAAAGGATCTAGTTTCTGACTCTGAAGAATCTAAGAAACTGAGAATAGAAAACTCTGAGCTTAAAGAAACAATTTCTAAACTCAAAAATAAATTACAAAAGGCTCGGAAAGAAACTGTCTCGGAAGTTGCTAGTAACTCTGATAAGATCATAAAAGAATATGACCATAACTTTCAAAAATTTCTTGCTAAAAACATAGATAGGAGCAAGATGGATTCAATGGTCTATTGAGTTAGCAGAAATGGCAGAAAAGGGATAGGATATAAGGGTAAAGTATATCAACCTAAGAAAGTTAAGTATATGGTCATAAAACACACACCCCTTTATTCTCACTTCACCCATGAGCATACACATGACATAAATTATACTATTAATACTTTTTCTTCCAAACCAAAACTCAAACAGAATTTTGGTAACTCTAACAAACAAGGACCCAAAAAGATATGGGTACCTAAGGACAAAATTGTCTATGTTGCAGATGTCTTTAACAACAAAATTGAAACACCAATCTTGGTACCTGGACTCTGGATGCTCTTGACACATGACAGGAAGAAAGCATATTTTCCAAAGCCTAGAGCTTAAATCTGGAGGCTAGGTAGGTTTCAGAGGAAATAAGAAAGGAAAGATTATTGGCTTCAGAACTATTGGTAATGGTACACTTTCTTCTATAACTAATGTTCTGTTAGTAGATGGATTAATGCATAACCTGTTATCCATAAGTCAATTAAGTGATAACGGTTATGATATAATCTTCAATCAAAATTCCTGTAAAGCGGTTAGTCAGAAAGATGGATCTATCCTCTTTAATGGAAAGAGAAAGAACAACATTTACAAAATAAAAATTTCTGAACTAAAAAGTCATAATGTAAAATTCCTATTGTCTGTTAACGATGAGCAATGGGTCATGCACAAAAGATTGGGGCATGTTAGTATGAGAAGAATATCTCAGATTAACAAACTCAATCTGGTCAGAGGACTTCCTAACCTGAAGTTCAGCTCAGATGTTATGTTTGAAGCATGACAAAAAGGAAAATTTGCAAAACCCTCTTTCAAAGCAAAAAATATTGTTTATACCTCTAGACCATTAGAATTTCTGCATATAGATCTATTTGAACAAGTGAAAACTGCATCCATTAGTGGCAATAATTATGGATTAGTGATTGTAGATGACTATAGCAGATGGATATGGGTAAAGTTCTTAAGACACGGGCGGGTCACACTCTGTGTTCTTTACTTTCTGTAACCAAGTCCAAAATGAAAAAGATCTTAGAATTGTTAAAGTCATAAATGATCATGGTGGGGAATTTGAAAACAAAAAATTTGAATGATTTTTTAATGAGAATGGCATCTCTCATGATTTCTCTTGTCCTAGAACTCCTGAACAAAACAAAGTTGTAGAATGAAAGAATAAAACTTTACAAGAAATGGCCAAAACTATGACCAACGAGACTAACATTGTTAAGAACTTCTAGGCAGAAGCAATTAACACAACATGTTATATTCAGAATAGAATCTCCATAAGACCTATTCTGGATAAGACTCCATATGAACTGCGGAAGAACAGAAAGCCTAACATTTCTTATTTCCATCCATTCATATGTACTTGTTTTATTCTAAACACTAAAGAACATCTGAACAAGTTTGACTCTAAAGCACAAAAGTTTCTCGTGTTAGGATACTATGAACACTCAAAAGGTTATAGAGTATATAACACGGAAACATGGATTGTGGAAGAGTCTATCAATGTCAGATTTGATGATAAGCTTGGCTCCTAAAAGTCAAAGCAGGGTGATTTTTTTTGCAGATATAGAAGTTCAATTTACAGGTACTGAAGACACTGCATCAGAAGTTCTTCATAAAGAATCACAGTCAAATCCAGAAGAGGATGTCACAAACATTATAGCAACATCTGAAGAGCCCATCCAGAAACGACAATCCAGAAGCAGTTTAGCTCATATAGAAAACTAGATTCTGGGAAAGAAAGAAGACCCAATAAAAACAAGATATACATTTAGAAATTCTGAAGAATCTCTCATGGGATTAGTGTCTCTGATTGAATCAACTTCCATTGAGGAAGACCTTCTGGAAAATGACTAGATACTCGCTATACAGGAAGAACTAAATCAGTTCACCAGAAAAGATGTGTGGGATCTAGTTCCTAAACCAAAAGGATTTAACATCATTGGAACCAAATGGGTCTTCAGGAACAAGCTAAATGAATAAGGAGAATTCGTCAGAAACAAAGCACGACTGGTGGCACAAGGTTATATTCAGCAAGAAGGGATAGACTATACATAAACCTTTGCTCCAGTCTCTAGGTTAGAATCTATCAGAATTTTAATTTCTTTTGTAGTAAACAATGACATCACTCTTTATCAGATGGATGTTAAAAGTGCATTTTTAAATAGTAACCCCAAAATTTTCCCTCTCACTTATCAAGAATTTTCTCACAAGATCTCCTTGTGCTCAAGACTGCGCTAGGGTTTGATCAGCTCAAGACACCTCCTTGAGCATTGATGACCAAAATTAGAGTTTGAGATTGCACATGGATTTTGGAACTTCTAATGCCCCATATGACTTTCAAGGATCATTATAGACCCCCAAGATTACTCATGTCAAGTTTCAAGCATTGGATTACGTTTTTGATCAGTCAATTGAGCAGTTGACCTAAAAATCAGTTGTATTGGGGGAAAAGTCAACCATGGCCAATTTACAATCAAACTTCATAATTTTTTATCCACACCAACATTTTAAAATCATATGTACCATTTGATCAAGTTTGGACCACAAATCCTCAATAAATTTGATCAAATCTCCAAAAGGGTAAAATGGTCAAAATTAGGGTTTTGATTGGGAAAGGGAAATTTCTGGTTTTTGACCTAGCAAATGGTCAATTGGTTTAAGGCATGATCTCAAGAGACCAATTGCATCATTTTAACCTAATGACATGGTTCAAAATATTGCAAGTCCATTGGATTGATAGATGAATTTTGCAGTCAACTGATCAAAAGTCAATTGTATACTGAAAAGTCAAACTTTGACTTTTTGGTCAAATTCAAGTGACAAAGATCACAATTCATAAAAACATGTCAAAATATGAAACTTATTCATCAAGAAATAAAAAATTCAAGATTTCATTTTGAAAAGTCAAAATTTCTAGACTTAGAAATTTTTCTAAGTGTTGGAAATATCATGTTTTTTCATAACTTTAAGCCTAATTTTCACCATGATTCAAGAGAAACTTCCAACATAAAAGTTGTAGATATCCATGAAATCTGCAACTTTGCTTTACACAACTCCTTCCAAAAATTCTAAGATCTCAAGTTATAATTTTATGAACATGTGGTCATGAAACTAAACACTTAGTGAAATTTTGCCCTAATTTGGTCAGGATTTTGACCCAACTTCATGGGTTGTAGAGCATATTGCAAGCTTTCCAAAGTGTCCAAGAACTCCTTAAGATCATTCTTGAGTAGGGAGAATCAAAGAGATGAAGTTAGGGTTTTGTCACTTGAATTACAAGCCATTTTTGATGAACACATGAACCAAATCCATGCTAGGCTGCATAATTTTTGCTTGCAGGCCTCAAACTTGTTTGTCACTCCATAATTAAATGTTTACACAGCTGTTAGGGCTTTCATCCAAGCAATTGAGCTATTATCTAAGTTGCATTTCCATTAATGGCACAAAGTTAACATTGCCATTCTTGTAAAGCATGCTTTTTGCATAAAGCTCATTCTTGAGCCTCTAACTTGTTCCCTCTGATCACACTCCATCCACAAATTCAGAAGCAAGCTTTTTTAAAGCATAACCACTCTATCTTAGCAAGTACAAGGCATGGAAACTTGTTTTGTAAAAAAATCACATGTTTAACTTAAAAATGTAAAACTGAATTCTGATCAACTAGAGCACTCCAAACTTGTTGCTTATAAATAAAGTCACTATTTGTGAGCTAGAGGATAAGCTTAAGCACCCTGAAATACACTAAAACTCTCTCAAATCAGAAATTGCCCAAAAACTCCATAGTTGCATAGTTCCTGACCTTGAACATCAAACTCACATTTCCCTCGTGTGTTTCTTGACCTTTTAGTTTCTAAAGCTTCCTTACATCAAGTGTAACCTATCCCTGTCCGTGTTTCATTACTGTAACATCATTTACCATATCCTTCATAACTAAAAATAGAGCATTACGCATTGACTTCTCCAAGTCATTTCAGCCACTCTCAACTCAAGCAAACCATTGCATTAGCTTCCTAGGACCTCAAGGAAGCTAACCTGATCATCACCATCACTTGAGACAAGCTCAAACTCCAAACACGATTTCCAGTTTTGAGGTAAGTTTTCTCAACTTGAAACTCTTCATACATGCATCATCAATAGTTTATTTATGAATAAAACATGTAGATATCATTGCCCTGAAGCTAACCACGTCCATAGTTTCCATTAATTTTGCTTGAGCTTAGACAATTTTAAAACTGAAATTTCTGAAATTTTTAGGGTTCAGATTAGGGCCATTAAAGTTCATGCTTATCTTTGATCTATAGTTCTAATACTTTACATTTATGGAATCGTGAGAAAATTTGCTACAAGTTTCATGTTTACAATTTTCATTTTTTATGAGAAAAGAGCAAGTTACAGTTGGTCTAGCTAGAGGTTGAAGATGAAGTCTTCAGGGTGCGTTTTGCCTTGTATATTTATTGTTTTGCTTATATTAACGAATGTATAGCCACCTCAGTGGTAAAAGCGCGCGTCTGTAACCTTTGGGACCTGGGTTCGAGCCCTAGTGGTACCCTTTTGCATTTTTCACACGTTTTTGGTATTTCTGACCTTTTTTGAGCGCCTGGGCCTTTATTAGGCTTACTTTGTTTCTTAATTTTTTACTGACTAACCCCCTTGCAGGCTCTTGGCACCCTTGGCTCAAGTTTATTTATTTGTTTATTTTTTTCATTTTTATTTTCTTAAATATATTTTTTCTAAATACTAAAAATCATAAAAATACAAAAAATAATAGATTTATATCTTTACTTATTTTATTTTTTTTCCACAAAAAAAATATTTTTATTTATTATACTTTATTTATTTTATTAACTACTCTTGTAGACTTAATTAATATTATGTTTTTATTTATTTATTTTTCACACCGTTTAAAATACATTATTTTTAATATTAAAGAAGGCCAAAAATATTTTATAATACTATAAATATTTTTATGATAAAAATACCAAAAATAATTTTCTTAAACTTATTTTCTTTTGATTAATTAATAAAACTAGGGTTTTACTTAAAATATTTTCTTAATAAAATTCAAATTTAATTAATTATTATTTTTATTTAATTAGGTTAAGACAAAATCCCTTTTTCATGAAAATCAAACAAAGATACATTTTCTTTATATTTTGCATTTTTTGTACATTCATTCATTTTGTACTTTGTATTTATTTATTTTCTTGTACATTGATATTAATTCAATATGGTTGTAATAAACTAATTAGGCTTTAAATTCTTGCAATCCCCATTCAATTTGTACACCCTCTTCCCCACAAGTGTTGTAATAGCGTAGTAACTTTAAATTTCACAATTTATCGCTTTTATATAACATGCTAGTAATTAGGGTTTGAATGGAAAGACTAAAATCAATACTTAGAAAAACCTAATTCAAGACAAAAACAAAAATGAAAATAATACACTTGCACACAAGCACCCCTAGGGTTATTTCACTTGGTTGCCTTATACAAAATGACCATATTACGCATGTAAGGTATCTTAGCAAATACAAGATCATAGTCCCTCGATGAAGCTATATAAGTTGCCTTACAAATGATCTTAGTCCCTCAAAAAGAATGCTAAGATACCTTGCAACATTTCTAATCATGGTTATACGATGACCCACGCCCGTCCCATTTACATCGAAAGATAAGGTTGCTTACCAAATCAATGGTAAGACAACAATGTCAAAGGAAAATAAAAATGAACAAGAAAGACTTTTTGAGTAGGTAGAATGCTCCTAATTACTTGCTCAATTTCAAAACAAAACATCTTTGCTATTTTCAAAACAATCACCTACACTTTTAAACATCTTACAAACTTGAAAACATTTTCAAAATATCAACATCTTTGTATACATTCTTACAAACAAGAATCATTACAAAGATTGCCTAAACAATGGCCTCTTTACAAATTACTTTCAAAAACCACACAAAGCACAATTTCAAACAAAAAGCAAATGATCTAGCAAGTAACTCAGAGGCCATGGAAAACCATGGATGAAAAGGATGTTAATACCTACCCTTTTCATAATCTACCCCCTGAACTCAAGAAATAATCTCAAAGGTCTTTCCTGTGCTTTTTCACCTTTCCTTTTGGATAAAAGAAAATTCGATGGCGACTCTTGCTAACCGCAACATTTGCGATCAAACGCAAAACCCTCAAGTTAGTTCTCCCACCGTATCACAGTTACATTGATGAAGAAGTTTATATGCACCAACCCCCTGGTTTTGAAAATTCAAAACCTCCAAAATATGTTTATAAACTTAAGAAATCAATATATGGTCTGAAACAAGCTCCCAGCGCTTGGTATGAAAGACTAAGTAATTTTATGTTAGAAAATGATTTTACCATAGGGAAGGTGGAGACTACTTTATTTTGTAAACTATTTAAAAATGACATTCTGGTTTTTCAAATTTACATAGATGATACAATTTTTGGATCTACTAAAGCCTCTTTGGGAAGAGAATTTGCTAAGTTTATGCAGGCAGAGTTTGAAATGAGCTTGATGGGCGAACGCAAGTTCTTTCTGGGTATCAAAATCAATCAAACTCCATAAGGAACCTACATTCATCAAAGCAAGAATGTCAAAGAACTTCTGAAGAAATTTGACTTGTCAGAATGTAAGCCAGCCAAAACTCTTATGCATTCTAGAAAAGGACGAGATAAGTAAGAAGGTAAAACAGAAGCTCTACAGATGTATGATTGGTTCTATCTTATACTTAACAACATCAAGACTTGATATTCTGTATAGTGTCTGTCTGTGTGCTATATTCTAATAAGATCCTAGAGAATCTCACTTAACAGCTGTTAAGCGAATTTTCAAGTATCTGAAAGGTACTACTAATCTTGGTCTTTGCTATAGAAAATCTAAAGAATACAAGTTAGTAGGGTACTGTGATGCTGACTTCGCTGGAGACAGAATAGAAAGAAAAATCACTTTTTGAAAATGCCAATTTTTGGGAGACAATCTAATATCATGGTCCAGCAAAAGGCAATCCACCATTGCATTGTCAACTGCTGAAGCTGAATATATAGCAGCAGCTGGATGCAGCACACAAATGCTCTAGATGAAAAGTCAACTTGAAGACTTCAACATATATGAGAGTAACATTATTATTCTCTATGACAATACTTCTTCTATTTTTCTTTCAAAAAATCCCATTTTACATTCTAGGGCTAAGCATATAGAAATTAAACATCATTTTATTAGGGACTATATTCATAAAGGAATTCTTTCGTTAAACTTTATAGACACGGACCATCAATGGGCTGATGTTTTCACTAAACCCCTTTATAAATATAGATTTAACTTCATTCTGAAATATCTCAGCATGAAATTATGTCCAGAATGATAATTTTGTTTCTGTATACTTTAACCCTCGAAATTTTATGCTTTAATTTTTTTTTTGTGAACATCTGATCAATAGTTCTTCAGAAGTAAGAAGGAAAGTTGTATCAGGATCAATCTAAGAAGATCTGAACGTTATTTAAGCGTTTCATTTCAAATATAGAAGCATGCAGTTCATAACATCAACATTTTCCAACTCTATACGCAAGGTCTTCCTCTAAGGCTGAACACATGTTCAAATTCTGAAGAGACTGAAAAGTTGAGTTGATACATTGAGGCTCGTGTCAAATCCATAATTGTTCCATATCTTTATGCTATCCCTCTTTTCAGGAATAATTAATGCACGTAATCATTTTCTTTAAATCCTTTTCTTGTTAATTAAGTCTTCTTTTTCTTATATATACTTCGTTCACCTTCACTATCACACTTTCACTCTCAATTCTTTTTTATCTCTTAAAATTGTTCAATCTTTCAAACCCCTAAAAGAGTCTGTGTGAACAAATGGCTTCCTCTCAAAAACTCTCTCAAGGTTCTCAAAGCATTCTTGGCTCTTCTTCCTCAACAGCAGAAAGGTAGGAAGAACCCTCAAGAACTCTCCTCACACCCATTGATTCGCTGGAAGTTCTGTGTGAGCTCATTGTAGATTTCGTCAGCATGAAGGAAAACAGATACAATTTAACCCCTGATGTTGAGTTCCAAGGATGGACTAAGTACTTTGATCGCCTCCTAGGTCTAGTTTTTCTAAGATTTGTTAAAGACTTCTAGATTCATGCTACAACTTCAAATCATCAGGTTACATCTTTCGTTATGGGAAAGAAAATCATCATCTCTGAAGATCTTATTGGGCAACTAACAGGTCACAAAGGAAATGGTATTCGATGCAGTGATATGGATGACAAAGGTTCTGACCTAACCAAGATCTTAAAGGAAATATTTACTTCTGGTTAAACGTCCAACAAAATCAAAAACCTAAAGGATTACCTCAGAATTTGGTCTAAAATTATTTTGGGTTGCATCAATCACAGGAAGCCTACAAGTTCTCCAGATTAGATCAACATTGATCAGTAGTACCTTCTGTATTTCATCTCCACCAAAGAAAAGGTTAATCTTCCACATCTTCTGTTCAATCATCTGAAGACAAGTGTCAAAGAAACAAGAGAAGAAGAAAGAATAAGAGAGATTAGATCCCTCTGGGAAGACTCATCTCAGTTATTCTAACAGAAAACAGATTGATAGAACATCTGACTAAGGCTCAACAAGCTAGCACTCTGGAAGATTGTGCTGGTAAACCGCTTAATGCCAAAAATCTAAAGAAGGTGAAGATTATTGAGACTATTAAGAAGGATCCAACAATCACCACCAAGGAAGTTATTACCACCAGAAGAGTGCCTCTGAAGGATTTTCCTCTATTCACTCAAGTAGATTCTTCTCCATATATTATTCTCCTGTATCTGGAAGCATGCAAGAGGGACGATACTAATCCAGATGTGAACATCGGTGATTTAAGGCAACTACCTCTGGAAGTTGCTCCCAGAAAATCAAGGAAAAGAAAAGAAGCTGCAGAAGGAACTTCTCAGAAGACTCCCAAAGCTGCCAAAAAGAACGGTAACTCCTCTTTTGTTTCTATTATTGAATCAATACTGCTATCAACATCTGAAAACCCTTCATCTCCAAAGCCCATAGAAGATCCTTTTCCTCAAACCTTTGATGATTTTGACACAGACTTTGACACCTAATTTCCTCTAGATAACCTTATGAATAATACACCTACTACCCATCTTGACCAAAATCAACCTGAACTTGCTCAAGTTCTCTCTGATATTGATCAATTTGATCCACTGTTTGAAGCTCCCCACGCAGAAAGTACAAATATTGACTCTGATACCACACTATCCATCCCTAGAATCACCTTCCCTCTCATGGTCTCCAACCACCTACAATTCCCTCAACATATTCACATAACCCCTCCATTACAAATCTTCAATCTCCTTATCAGTCCACTCCACCAAACTCACCAAATTCTCCCATTATCTTTTATGACTCTCCCTCTCCAAATAACTACCCATAAGATACTCTTAGAATTGTTATATACTTAGAAGCTTTGGACAATCTCGTCACAAGCTCTCAGAAAGTTGTCGTTCCATAACCAAAACCAAAAATCTCCAAAGCAGATGTTCGTAAATCATTGCTGATTTTTGAAACAGAAATACAGGAATGGGTTAACTCTCCGAAGCTAGCTTGCTTAGAGAATCTCAGTCCAGCTGCTTCTGATTCTCATTGGAACCAGTTCAGAACATGGTTCAACTCCGAATCTCTGAAATTAAAGGATCTTAGTTATGAAATCGCTCAACAGAACTTCTGCGATCGCCTGAAGGATCAAGTTCTGCAACACTGGGAAAAGAAGCCATTCCTTCTGCTGGACAATACCCCTTGGGAAAATCATCAGCCATCAGAATATAATGAACCATCCTCTGATCCTCTTCCTCTGGTCATGTTTCAAGACAAAGGATAGGAGGTTGAAAAAGCTCCTGAGTTAAAATCGGCTGTAGTCTGCTCTAAAAAAGTGGTCCCTTATGCTGAAATACCCTCTTCCTCTCTTGTGCTGCAAACTCTGGAGGAGTTGAAGAAAGAAAATGTTGTGTTTAAGGAAAGGCTAGACAAGAAGGATGATACTTGCAAGAAAATTAAGGGGATGCTTGGAAAACAAGAGGAATCAAACAATCAGATTAAGAGTTTATTGGAAGCCCTGTTCACACGACTTCCACCTCCTCAAACTTAGTTCTGAAATGTTTTTCCTTTCATTTTGTTGCTTATTTCCTTGGTCTTTTTTAATACAAAATATCTTTTATTGTCTAAAGTGTTTTTATTGCTTTTTGATTCTTGACAAAAAAGGGGGACAATGTAAGATATTTCGAATATAACAGTATCGAGATCCAGTCTCAGACATTTTGAATATCATAAAATTTATTGTTTTTCATCTGAAAGCAAAACAGGAACAACCTTAGTTGAGGACAGTTGTGGATGCATCAAAAATCTTCTTCTTAAAAACTCTGATCAGAACAATCCTCAGGGAAGTATTTCTGCTCTATCCGAGTATCCAACTCAGGGGGAGACTTTAATGCTTTATGTTCTTTATGTATTTGATCAAAATATCCAAGTTTTTGTCATCATCAAAAAGGGGGAGATTGTTAGAACATAGTTTGATTCTACAATCCTTGTAAGAGTTTTGAAGATAACAAACAATCAAAGAAAAATTATGCTCCCTAAATAAGTATTTTGTTTTGTAGGGAAGTTTTGATGTAAGAAACACAGAAGATGAGTTAGATCGTTGTTTAAACTCTGATTTAACAAATATTATATAGAAATAAAAATTTGCGTAACACGCTTATATAAAGAAGTTATAAAGCTACAACTTCTAAGTGCACTAAACGCTGCGAACAAGAACTCTGTTATTTTGTTACGTATAGTTCTAGAAAGAAGCAAACGAGTCCCAACGGTAACATTCATCTTCTGATGTAATCTTTAGCAAGCATGTCTTGAAGCGTTACATTTTATTCATGGTTATTCAAAAGTAACGGCTGGAAGAGGACAAGAATCTCTATGTTTGAAAAGTTCATTAACTAATACTTATCAACATTCCAAAAGCACCTCACATGCATTGCCTATATAAACAAGACGTGAAAAAGAAATCATTGACTATTTTTGATGTGCACAACAAACGAGAGATATCACTACCTTCAATCCATTGATTTTCATTTGTGTAATACATCACTTTTGTGATACTGTTTTTGTTAGAAAACATATTTTGTACACGCTTTCAAATATAGTACTGTGTAATACCTTGAGAAAATCGGGTTGTGGTTTAAACTCAAGAAGACTTTGGAAGCTGTCATTGTAGCTTTGTAATCAAGTTTGATTAGTGGATTAAGACCTCATTAGGAGAGGTGAAATCACGTAGGAGGGTGGACTGGAGTAGTTTGAGTTCAAATGAACCAAGATAACCAACGTGTCTTTTGTTTTTAAGTTTTAAAACCCTAATTCACCCCCCCCCTTCTTGTGTTTTTCCATTCTTCAGTCTTTTCCCAAGCGAGGCAATGCAAGATGCGATTCAACCCTGAGAAATGCACCTTCAGGGTTAAGGCGGGAAAGTTCCTCGATTTTTATCTAACGGAACAAGGAATCGAAGCCAACCCCGACAAATGTCGGGAATTCTCCGAGCTCCCTATAAAATCAAGCTTCTCAAATGAACTTTTTGTTTTGATGAAGACAAACCATTATTGACAAAGAAGGCAAAGATTTATGATCAAACTCAAAGCATCTAAGGACAAAATCTCCAATTCAAAGCTCTCAACAAGTTTCAAGGTATAATAATATTACTTACTTTGATCTTAAGATATAAATGCTCAATGATGAAAAAGAAATGTTTAAAAAATCATTACTCAAGTTTTTCAAAGTTAAAATTCATTTTTCACTTGAGTGCAATCGATTGCATGCTTCAATTTTTCAGATCTTTTGCTTCTGTTTCTTTGTGCAATCGATTTACATTTCTTGTGCAATCGATTGCATACTTAAAATTTTCAAAACATTTGCTTCTGTTTCTCAGTGCAATCGATTTACATTACTTGTCCAATCGATTGCACTCACTTACTTTTTGCTACTGACTTCACATGCAATAGATATACATTGCTAGTACAATCGATTGCACACTTAAAACTTTTGAAAATATAGCTGTTGAAACCTTGTGCAATCGATTTACACAAAGGGTGAAATCGATTGCATGCTGCACGATTTTGAAAAACAGCAGCTTTTCACATACCTGTTCATAGTACCTTTTCATTGAAACCTTTCACTCAATCTTGGCATTTGTTAATGATTCATTTTCAGAACTTCATGATGTTTCAAAAGGGTGTTATGAACATATAAATATTCATTTTCAAAATCTGTTTCATCATCTCTTCCATAAATATTTTCTGAATTTTCAAAATACAAACTCAAGTATTCCTTCACTTTGAGCAAATTATATCTTGAGTCATTGTAAAATAATATTATTGAAGAGAAGATCATTCATTGTTAAATCACTCTAAGTTATCAATACTACTCAACTCACTCAAACTAAAATATTGATAGTTACTTACTTATTTTTCCAGGATTGTTGGAAATAAGTTTAAGTGTTTTTAAATCTTGTTTTTCCAGGATTATTAGATACAAGTGTAGTCACTTTGAGAGGATTTTTCTCATAGTTAACATAGTGAAAATCCAAGAGGATTGTTCTTGGTCCAAGAGGATTGTTCTTGGCTTTTTGGTAGTTCTTGTTTAAGTTTTCCACAATAAGGAAATCTCTTTCATATTGAAAGGGGACTGGAGTACTCTCGGACTGTGAGGGGAATCAGGATATATCACCAGTGTCTCTTTATTTGTATGCACTTTAAGCTTTCCTAAACTCATCATTAACCAGAAAATAAGATCCATCATCACTAAAACCAGAATTTTTAAAGTACCTAATTCACCCCCCCCCCCCTCTTAGGCGTACTTCGTACTTACAATTGGCATAAGAGAAGGTTATAGGTAACCTGTTCCTAAAAGATCCAGAATGGCTTCCACAAATCAAAATCTTATTTTCAGAGATGGTGGTAGTAACAACAAGCCTCCTCTATTTTGTGGTGAATATTTTGACTTCTGGAAAATATGCATGAAGGCACATCTAGAAGCACAAGGAGAAGAAGTATGGGATGCCGTCGAGAATGGTCCATTTATCCTTATAATAGTAATCAATGGTGTTGGATCATTAAAGCCTAAAACTGCATGGGACGATGATGATAAGAAGAAAGTTCTCTATGATAAAAAGGCAATAAACCTTCTTCAAGGTGCACTTAGCATGTATGAATTCTTCCGTGTCTCGGCATGCAAGACTATAAAAGAAATATGGGATACCTTGGTACAAACTCATGAAGGAACGGTTGAAGTAAAAAGATCAAGACTAAATACCCTGAGTCAAGAATACAAATTATTTCGAATGCAGCCCGAAGAAACCATTCTTGACTTACAAAAGAGATTTGTGCACTTGACAAATCATCTAAGTGCTCTTGGTAAAACTTTGACGAATGATGAACTAAATATGAAAGTACTTAGGTGAATTTTTTTTATTAATAACCAAGTATTAAAATAATATTTCGCAAATAACCGGGTTTCGGAAAAAATTACGCAAATAACCATGTTTGAGATGGCTCCATAAAGGAGGAGCCATCTCAATTGGCGCCTACTCCTCTTTTTTTAAGGGAGGCGCCATCTCACTTGGCGCCTAAGTGCTTAGGGCAAGCCCTAAGCCAAGTGAGATGGCGCCTATGTACAAAATTAGGGCAAATTTTTTTTTTTATTTTCTTTCCTGCGCGTTGCCTATTAGACAGAGATCAACAAAATGGATTTTTTATTTTAAAAAAATAATTACATTCAACTGTTTTACATTTAAAGAACAGTAAAAAAATGGATACAAGAAATACTGCGAAAAAAAAAGATACATCAGTGATCCCCAGGAACCCGGTAATGACCCCCAGTTCCGCATCCCCGTCCTCGCCTTTCTCTTGCTGGGTGCCGTCTCGTTTCCTGCTGCGGCAAGGTCGATGGCCCAGCGAAGTCAATGCGATCCGAATCCATAAAATCAGTAAGATCTCCATATCTCGAAGATCCGCTTTGGTACAGTCGGTTACCCATACCCTCGAAGTTTGGTCGTGTTGGCGGTGGGTGGGGTTCCATGGTTGGTCGATAGCATTGGTCGTCTGAGTATGGGGGGTAGAAAGGAAATGGATCTTGGGGTGTTTGGTATTGTGGATGTTGGGTTGTTTGGTGATATGGTGGTTGATGGTAGGTTTGGTCGGCTTGGTCATAATCTTTTGACATTCCCATATCAGGGCTAAGGCTGGATGTTAAGGGCGCCATATTGGGATATGTGGAAGACTGAAATTGTGTCTGGGGTATGTGGGTGTGCTGGTATTGGGGTTGGTATTGTGGTTGGGTTTGAGGCATATCCGGGTATTGGTAGTTTGGCGGTGATTGTGGTTGGTAGTACGGCATTTGATTGTAGTTGTGTTGTGGTGGGGAATGTGGTTGTGTGTTTGTTGGTCTGGTTCTTCTTGGGGGTTGGTTTGATGTTGATGGATTTTGGGTTTGTTGATGGGGAATCGAGGGTTGTGCCCATTGTGTGCGTGGGTCAACCAAGTACCTCGGATGAGACACGTGCATATCTGGGTTACTAACCGACATGTACCACGACATATATTGATCAGTGTGTCGCATGTTACCTTGAGTAAGGAAAACCGGGGATTGCAAGATGTAGCGGTGACGCCTTTGCCACATTTTACACCATTCTGGAGCAAAGTCTTTCCAGTTGGTAAGACCCCACTGGGCGTCGACCCTTTTTAGATGCCAGGGGGACAAATCTGTTGGATCACTTGGTATCTCTTGGATCATTCCGAACTGCATCTTCACACGGTCGCTGTGGTGCATCTCCACAATGTTGAACCGAATGAGTGCAGTCTTTGCAGTCCAAGTTGCTGCATCCTCTGGATTTGGAGAATGGCCCAAACCCAAATATGGTCTCCAGACGAACTGCGATAAAATTTAAATCAGGTAAGCGCAAAAGTAATGTATAAATAATTAAAATGAACAAAAGTTAAAAGTTACGACGTACGTCATCTGGGCCTAAGTGATCCAACAGATTCCGGTAGAGTGCGACATTGAATCTGGGATTCTTGCCGTAATCCATACCCCTCACGCAGTACCTAAAGGAAATGAGAAACATGTTATTTTTAGCATATATTTTGGAAAGAGCAGAATAGTTATAAATGCTATAACTTAATGACTTACTTTGTTGCGTACGGGAAACCAAAAGTGTTGTTGTTGATGGGGTTTAAGGACTCCATCCTCCACCAACCCCAGGCTTGTAGTAAAAATGCGCACCCATAAAATGTACATTTTTCCTTGACTGCGTTTTTGCACAAGGAACTGTACAGGTGGGCTAATACTGCAGAACCCCAACTATATTTTCTAGTTTTATCAAAATTTGTTAGTAAATGTAAGTACATGAAATTTACACTATTTCCCGTACTTTCGAGAAATAAAAATGTACCAAAAAGTATCATAATATACGTTCTGGCTTTTACTACTCGGTCATTCTCTGAGGAATTTTCATTTAATTCCATACTTGCATAATGCCGTTTCAGGTCAGTGAGTAGTATTCCCTGCCCTCTTGCTCCACCACCTTCTACCATGTCCCTACCCAACAGTTCTTCACACTGAGTTGGGTTGTTGAACCGACCCGTTCACCGCCTTACCGTCGATAGGGAGGCCCAGTAGCATGTACACATCTTCGAGAGTGATGGTACATTCACCTATTGGTAGGTGAAATGTATGGGTCTCCGGTCTCCACCTCTCCAACATTGCAAGAATGAATTTTGAGTCAATGGTGCAGTTGGAGATCTTTATCACGTGTCCAAAACCTGCATATTCCAGATAAGGGACGATAAATGGGTCGGGAGCCAGGTATTTGTGCGAACGGATTCTGAATCTTTGTGTATCCTGAGATCATAATTAAACAAGAGTAAGATTAATTAAGATGAACAACACGTTATTTGAAGTATGAAAAATGTATAACCAAAGAAGAGACTTACAAATGCAGCAATGTTTTCCCTTGTGCCTCTGTGAGTATCTCCCATTGTTAGAAGAGCCATTGTTCAGAATGCTTGAGAGAATGAAAGACTTAGGAAGAAATACAGAGTATGATAGACTTAAGAAATATTTCGTAGCAGAGAGTGAGAGTTGTGTGGGTGTGAGAGATGTTTCATAAGGTATGTATTTATAGGCAAATAAGTTTGAAGTAGTGGTTGCATGCCTGCGATGTGTCACATTTGCATGCTTAGGGTGTTACACATATGCATGCATGCATTTACAAAAAATGTAAGGTGTCACTCTTGCAGGCTAGGTGGCAGCCCATGCATGTATCACGATTGGACAGTAAGGGAGGCGCCATCTCACTTGATGAAAGAGTACAAAAATGAATGGTGTCGCCACCCCATTTGGCGAATAAGAGGTGTCACTTTTTACAGCATTGGCTCAGGCTACGTGACAGGCTTTGGGATTCCTTTCTTTGTTGCATGCAAGGCCATTGGAGTTGATGGGTTGAGTCTTACACAAAACATTTATGTGTGCAGAATAGGGCCAGGCTAGGTGGCAGGCTAGGTGGCTGCATAAACCCATGCATGTATCACGATTGGACAGTAAGGGAGGCGCCATCTCACTTGGCGAAAGAGTACAAAAATGAATGGTGTCGCCACCCCATTTGGCGAATAAGAGGTGTCACTTTTTACAGCATTGGCTCAGGCTACGTGACAGGCTTTGGGATTCCTTTCTTTGTTGCATGCAAGGCCATTGGAGTTGATGGGTGGAGTCTTACACAAAACATTTATGTGTGCAGAATAGGGCCAGGCTAGGTGGCAGGCTAGGTGGCTGCATAAGCCCATGCATGTATCACGATTGGACAGTAAGGGAGGCGCCATCTCACTTGGCGAAAGAGTACAAAAATTAATGGTGTCGCCACCCCATTTGGCGAATAAGAGGTGTCACTTTTTACAGCATTGGCTCAGGCTACGTGACAGGCTTTGGGATTCCTTTCTTTGTTGCATGCAAGGCCATTGGAGTTGATGGGTGGCAGGCTAGGTGGCTGCATAAGCCCATGCATGTAATATTATTGGCAGCCTTGGGGGGTTGCATCACTTACTTAATTGAAATTTTTTGCCTTACGTTGAACATAACATTCATTCACATAAACTGTAAAATTTTCCAACCTTCGAATCAGTCATCTAACCTTCAAACATTCCAGCATTCATACCTTCATACAATCAATAAACCTAAAACATTCCAACCTTCATACCTTAAAACAATTCTACACAATGGCCTCTTCACCATAATTTGTTGTCAAAGCACATTTCAACGGTGAGACATACATGTGTCCCACAGTTGGGTTTTTGTTTAGAAACACCGACAATGTTCGATTTCTCTTAAACGGGAAAGCAAATTTCTTGTACTTTAAGAAAAGATTGGAGGCCAAACTTGAACGAGGCCCGGTATCCCAGATATTTTATCAGAGTCCAGTCTTTTTTGGAAACAACCAAGTTATTTTTTATAAGGTTGAAATTCAAGATGACGAGGATTTCCAGAACATGATTTCCAGCCATGTCTATTCTGGAAACGACTCTATTGAGTTATACGTTTTGTTTCAAGAGCCTCCGGTGACACAGGAGGTAGAGCCTCCGGTGACACTGGAGGTTGATCCTTTGGAGAATGAGCAAGATGAGGTGGATGCAGTTGATGATGAAGAAGAAGATAACGAGTTAGAGTTTGATGAAATGGTGAACGACGATTCTGACGATGATGGCATCCCAAGTATTCCTACCGACAAAATCTACACACCACCTACGCACATGACAAACTTCAACATGGGCGGAGATGAACCTTCTACGGACTTGTTTTTCCAACCGTATATGCAGTCGGATGAAAATTTAAAAGAGAAGGACAAGTTTCGTAATAGAGAGGAATGCATAAGGGCCATCAAAAAATTTCACATGCTCAACTCGGTTGATTATAAGGTGGATCATGTAAACCCGGAAAGGTACAAGATCAAGTGTGTCCACCCTGACTGTATGTTCAAGCTGACCGCTTCATACAGACTAAGGGGTGACTGCTGGGTCATAGGTTCCATGACTACCCATACTTGTGTAAGTTCCACTCAATCACAAGACCACCGAAAACTCAACCATGATCTAATCTGTCAAGAAATCCTACCCCTGGTCAGCAACGACCCTTCTTTGAAGGTGAAAAGAATCATCTCCCACATCACCACGGTTTTTAACTACACTCCGTCTTACCGTAAGGCGTGGTTAGCAAAGACTAAGGCGATTGAAAGGGTGTACGGAAACTGGGAGGAGTCATACCGAGAACTTCCCCGCTACCTAAATGCACTCAAGACATATTCTCCAGGTAGTGTTTATGTTCTGGAAACATTGCCAGCGTACACCCAAGATGGTAGTCTACTACATGGCAACGGAATATTCAGTCGCGTCTTTTGGGCATTTCAACCATGCATCACAGGGTTTGCATCATGAAAACCAATTCTACAAATAGACGGGACTTGGTTGTATGGGAAGTACAAAGGCACGCTTTTGATGGCAGTTGCACAAGATGGCAACAATAACATTTTCCCTGTTGCGTTTGCCCTTGTCGAGGGGGAGACCGGTGGTGCTTGGAGCTTTTTCCTGAAAAATCTTCGTACACACGTGGCTCCTCAACCAGATCTCTGTTTGATCTCGGACAGACATGCCTCCATTGAAAGTGCCTATAATAATCCGGCAAATGGTTGGCATGACCCTCCTTCTACGCATGTCTATTGCGTCAGGCATATCGTCCAGAATTTCTCGAGGGAGGTCAAGGACAAAACATTGAGGAAAGCGGTGATGAATGCGGGATACGCACTGACACAGCCCACATTCAAATATTACCGCAACGAGATCTGTTTGTCTAACCCAGAAGCCGGTACGTGGATCGACAATATACCGGTCGAAAAGTGGACTAGGTCATACGACAATGGCCAAAGATGGGGGCATATGACAACAAATCTTATTGAATCAATGAATGGGGTATTCAAGGGCATACGAAACCTCCCCATCACTGCCTTGGTGAAATCCACGTATTTTAGGATGGCTGTGTTATTTGCCAAAAGAGGTGAAATGTGGTATGCGGTCTTGCAATCAGGACAACTATGGAGTGAAAGCTGTATGAAATACAATAAGGATGAAAGTGCTAAAGCCAACACTCACATGGTTACACGGTTTGACCGCCATAGCCACAACTTCATTGTGAAAGAGACAATTGACCACAATGAAGGCCTGGCAAGACAAGAATACAGGGTCATTTTACCTTCTCAATGGTGCGATTGTGGCAGGTTTCAAGCTTTTCGTATGCCTTGCTCTCATGTCATTGCCGCTTGTGCTCATACCCATCAAGACGCGCTTCAACTGCTCTCAAATGTTTATAAATCTGAAACGTTGCTCACTGTTTACAACAACAACTTTCCTTTGGTGGCAAAACCGGACTATTGGCCTGAATACAACGGTGATATAGTTTGGCACAATGACCAAATGCGAAGGAACAAGAAGGGTCGTCCCAAAAGCAGGCGCATAACAACAGAAATGGACGATCTTGACAGGTTGGAAAGAAAGTGTGGTTTATGCCGTCAGGTCGGACACAATCGCAAAAACTGTCCGAATCGGGCGTCTGGCTCGACCACATAAATTTTGTAATACAATAAATCTTTTCAATATTTGTGTTGTAAACATTATGGGTTTTCCGTTAATAAAACTGTTCACACAATTTAAGAAATTCAATATAGGAAATTACATTAGGGTTTTCGCGTACAACAATGATTAACGATATTCAATCTAGGAAATTACAACTGTTAACATAATTTCATCTGACCCATGCATCATCAGCATTACATCAATGTCTATTTTGACTTCCTCCAACCACACATTAGGTCTTCCTGTCGCATGCGAGGTTGTTGTTCGTTTTCGCTGGATCCTTCGAATTTTTTCCCCCTCGGCGATGTCTCCATCTAGCCACCGCATCAACTCCCGCTTCAGACGCTCCATGGAGTGAATGTGCCAGAATTTCATTTTCATCGCAGGTTTCGTGGCGGAGAATATAACGTAACCATCTCTGCTAAAAATCATAGGCGACGTCATTACGTAAATAAGGGAGTACAAAATAAAAATACAGTGCGAGAAAGTGTGAGAAATTTCAAAGAAACGGACGAATTATTTATAAAACAGCAAAAAAACCCTAGTTTTGCCCTAGGCGCCAAGTGAGATGGCGCCTCCTCTCATTTTTAAGGAGCATGCGCCATCTCACTTGGCTAAAAGACAAGGGAGGCGCCAAGTGAGATGGCGCCTAGGGCAAAACCCTAGGTGCATGCGCCAATTGAGATGGCTCCTCCTTTGTGGAGCCATCTGAAACATGGTTATTTGCATAATTTTTTCCGAAACCCGGTTATTTGCTAAATATTATTTTAATACATGGTTATTAATAAAAAAAATTCGTACTTAGGTCCCTAACTAGGGAATGGCAACCAAAGGTAACGACAATTTTAGAAAAGAAAAGTCTCTCCTCCATGACGTCCGCAACATTGTTTGGAAAACTTCAAGAATATGAAACGGAACTCGGAAGACTTGAAAAGCATGAAAATCAAGAGAAGAAATCCAAGAATATTGCTTTGAAGATAGATTCCAATGAAGTTGAAAAGGAAGATAATCCGGAAGAAGATGAAAATTTCATGCTTCTTGTTAAAAGGCTTGGTAAGTTCTTTGGTAGAAATGACAAACCCTTTTCTCACTCAAAAGGAAAGAGACAATTTAAGAAAAAGGAAGCTTCCACATTAACACAAGAAATTACATGTTATGAATGTGGTAAGCAAGGTCATACCAAGCCGGATTGTCCAAAACTCTCCAAGAAAGGTGGCTTCAAAAGCAAAAAGGGATTCAAGAACAAAAAGGCTTATGTTGCATGGGAGGATAATGAAATAAGTTCCTCATCCGATTCCGATAGTGATGAAAGTGAAAATCTAGCATTGATGGCCTCACATTATTCCGATGATGAAGACAATGAGGTTAGTAACGAATTTTCTCTTTTTGATAGTGATGCACAAGGTACTATAGATGAACTATTGAATGAATGCAAAATTCTGTATAAAACTATTTCATCACAAAAGAAACAAATTTCATCCTTAGAAGAAAAATGTGATTCTATGGAAAAAGATTTCAAAGAAGAAAAACAAAAATCAAGTGATGAACAAAAACAGAATTTTGTATGCAAAAATTGTGAATCACTCTCTTTCCAAACTGTCCAATTAAAAAGAGTCAGTGAAAGATATGAAAAAGGTCAAATTGGATTAGAAGGTGTTCTTAGCCAACAAAGATACTCCAATGATAAAAGTGGACTTGGATATTCAAAGTTTGAAAAACCAAGTTCTAACAAAACTATCTTTGTTAAGGCTAGTGATCAATCATCTAAAGAGAAAGTGAGCAAACCTAAAATAGTTCATCGCTATCCTAAAAAGAAAACATTTCCTAAGAAGAAATCTTATCCTTCTAGATATAGAAGTAACTTTAAACCTACTTGTTTTTATTGTGGCATTAAAGGCCATACACCTAATGCTTGCTATGTTAGAAACTTTAGTGTGGCAAGTGGGAATTATGTGTGGGTAAAGAAAGGCACTAATTATGAAGGACCCAAAGCAAATTGGGTACCTAACAAAGCCTAATTTGTTTTGCAGGTATGCTTGAAGACCACATGCAATCTTTGGTATCTTGATAGTGGTTGTTCAAAGCATATGACAGGAGACATAAACCAATTTTCAAATCTAGTGCTAAAGGCCAAGAGTTTTGTCACTTATAGAGACAATAATAAGGGAAGAATCCTAGGAAAAGGCAAAGTTGGTGCTCCACCTTTCACATCCATTGAAGATGTTCTTTATGTTGAAGGACTAAAGCACAATCTTCTTAGTATTAGCCAACTTTGTGACAAAGGCTTCAAAATCAAGTTCACCAAGGATGAATGCTTGATAAAAGATGAAGTCACTCATGAGGTTATACTTAAAGGTAAAAGAATCAATAATATATTCATGATTTCCCTTGATGATCCATCTTTGAAGGTTAAATGTCTCATGGCTGTGGCACAAAAGAATTGCTCATATTCACATGGAACACTTGAATAAACTAATCAAGCATGATCTTGTCATTGGATTGCCTAATAGAAATTTCGTCAAAGATAGACTCTGCGATGCTTGTCAAAAGGGGAAACAAACAAAATCAACTTTCAAATCTAATAATGTGGTGCCCACTATAAGGCCACTACAATTTTTACATATGGACTTATTTGGTCCATCAAGAACAAGAAGTTTCGGAGGTAATGTATTTGCTTTGGTTATTGTTAACGATTTCTCTAGATATACTTGGACATTCTTTTTAGTGCAGAAAAGTGATGCATTCAAGACGTTCAAGAAGTATGCTAAACAAACTCAAAATGAGAAGTCTCTAACAATTGCCTCCATAAGAAGTGATCATGGCGGAGAATTTCAAAATGCTCTATTTAAATAATTTTGTGGAGAACATGGAATATCTCACAACTTCTCGGCACCAAGGACTCCTCAACAAAATGGAGTGGTAGAAAGAAAGAATAGGTCTCTTGTGGAACTTGCTAGAACAATGCTTAGCGATTTAAACCTTCCAAAATACTTTTGGGCGGATGCGGTGAGCACGACATGTTTTGTTAGCAATAGAGTTAACATTAGACCTATCTTGAAGAAAACTCCATATGAACTCTTCAAACGGAGGAAGCCAAACATTGCTTTCTTTCACATCTTCGGATGCAAATGCTTTATCTTAAATAACGACAAAGATAACATTGGTAAGTTTTGATGTGCGATCGACCTAATGTGTATAACGGTATCTTAACTGCAAGTGCACAACCTATCGCGGTAGTAATAAAAAGATGTCGAACCCACAGGGACTTTGTAATCACTCTAGTGCTATAAAGGTTTACTAGTTTAGCTAAGGCGGATGTTGTCACGTTTGGTTTTTTAGAGGTTAAGGTAGAGGAAAACTAAATCGAACGAAGGGAATAATAATAATAAAACGGTCGGTATGTAATATAGTGAACCTAAGTGGATCTAATCGAACCTAAGCATATAAAGATGTTTAACTTAGATGGTTCTGTAGAAATTATCAGTTTAAAAACCCTCAACTCACACTTTCATGGTCTTATCTCGGATTATACCCCTAAAGCCCTATGCCTGCTCTCGCTAGCCCATAAGTGTTTAGAAAATACTCTTTGAAAACTTAATAAAATCTAATTCGTTTTAAAGCGCTCTCGCTATATTTAAATCAAATGCCTAACTTTAGCTATCCGGTTAAAACCTCACACTTTCGTGGTCTCGATCCTAACCTATTCTACTTTTCTTACTCTCGTAACAAAAAGATTTATTTTAATTATAAAAAGTCACATCCAGAAATTAAGTTAACTTAGATTTTAGCTTAGGCACAATTTAATCCATTTGGTTACTATTATCACATCCCGACTCTAGAAAATTAGATAGTCATAGTACTTGAAACATACATACAGGAAATATAATCGGGAAAGAATAAAACATTCATGACAAATAAATAAATAAATAAACGTAAACAAATTGTATTAAAATTAAATTAAATGCGATTGAAAACCTGAATGATAATATTATTCCTCAAGCTCCCACTTCCACAAGTCGGCAAGATTGGAACCTTCGGAATCGGAACTTGAAACAAATTATGAGGCTAAAAATAAATTCTAACTACAATAGCAATTTCCTAATGTTGGAAATAGCAATTAATTGGTAAAAGGGAAATAAAGAAAGAACAAAAAAAATGCAAACGGAAGGTTCGTAAATTTGGAAGGGCTTCCGCAAGAAATTCTGTAAAAAACTCTCCTCCTGGTTCATTGAAATATCTCCTATTTATAGAAGAGAATTTTTGCAGTTAAGAAAAATTAGGAACGTGGACTTGTACTGCTTGAGTGGAGGAAGACCGGGACTGGTCGTTGGTGAGGTTGAGAATATGTAGGAGTTGAAAAGATCCTTTCATTATGTTGCCCACGTCTCTTGTTCTTCATGACATTGAATTACGCGTGTGACGGTCATAATGAAGAGGTGACGGTCGTAATGCGCTTAAATAGCGCGTTACGTTCGTCAATGATGTGTGACGAGCATTCTTCATGTTGTGAGTGCGTTACGCTTGTAATGGAGGTGTGACGACCGTCACAACATCAAACTTTGCAGAATTTTGCAGATTAGTTCTTTTTCTTCTGATTGGTATGTTAGCTTTCTTCATGTGATCTTTTTTCACTAAATTGATTTGAAACATGTTGTACCTGTGGAAAGACATAAAAACTCGGAACAATCGGGAGTTAAATGGGTTAATGCAGTATGAAAATCGATTAAAAATGTAGCAATTATATGATACGATTTCTCGTTATCAAATTCCCCCATACTTAAACCTTTGCTTGTCCTCAAGCAAATAATCATTTTAGAAAGATCGGACAAGTTTTATCAGGCGCACATGCATGACATACCTTTTATTTTTAAAGCAATTACGGGAAATCCTCGTTAGTTTGACCGATACTTAAGTGAAACACTAACAATACACTAATGACACAAGCAATAAGCTAAGTCGTGGGCTTCCATTTCAAAACAAACTGTCCAATAGTTCCTTTATAATTCTGCCCAGAGTTTCTTGTATCTATTTCACCCGGTTTTGTTCTAGCGCAATCACATTAAGCCCTTTGTCTTAGCACGCACGTAGTGGAGTAACCGATTAGTGACTTTGATCCTTTTAGCACGGGGTCTGGTACACGAATGTTGAAACCCTACACATATTATCCAAATTGGAGGTTGTGGGGGATCGAGCCGTAGCACGCCCTACCAAGTTCATAACCAGATACCTCTGAACCAACCAACAATGGACTCCTTCATTATTTGCTCATCTCTTATATGCGACCTTGTATTTTGGTGCAACTTTTTCCTTTTTAGCAGCGAGATAAGAAGGATATTTCATTGATCAGGCATCAAACACTTATATTCATCGGCTCCCCACGTGGTTTGTGTCAAGACGCTGCTGACTGCTAGTATAAACTACTAGGGGTTACTTTAGAACTAAAACTCAAGATATAGGTATAACGGTTATTGAAACGGATCGCGTAAGTAGGAAGTCTAAGGTATCATAACCGTATCGATCTTGTTGAATCGTTCTCGGCTTCCTAACTAGGATTTCGTTAAGATAGGTATGTCGGGCTAATGTGAAGATAAAGCAAAAAATTTCGGTATGGCTAAATAAAGCGGGGAAGAATTTAAACTGAGAAATATCGTAAAAAGTTACTTGTTTATGGTAAATGGAAAGGTACCTCTCCCACACTATATCCGACATTGTCCTCAATGTTGCGGTATAAAGGCGGGGAAATACAAATACAAAACAAACAAAAAGAAAAAGAAGCAGTAAAAGTGAACTACTTAAGAATATATAAAAACTACTGATAGCCACGTCCTCTACTCCTGGTGCGTGATCAAATGGTAGGCGTGGCTTCGGTATCAATGTCCTGGTAGCCAAGGGTGCTGACGTCCAACCTTAAAGCGTTAAGTTCAGACAGGGCCTCGTCCAACCTCTCGTTCATGCTCCGCTGGCCAGTCAGAATCTGAGCGTTTTGTGCACATATATAGTCATTGTTGTACCCCAAAATTTGCCCTCCCATTTCCTCAACATTTTCTCATCACCAGACCTTTGAGGATCAAGATCCAATTAGGGTTTCCTCTGCTCAAGATTTCTCCTTGCACTGATGGACCCAAATTAGGGTTTGTGTTTAAACAAAGATGTTTTGACCTAAAATGCCTAAGATGACTTTCATGCTTCATATTGGACTCCCAAGTTTATCCATACCAAGTTTCAAGTCTTGATTCCAAGTTTTGCCCAGTCAATTGGACAGATGACCTAGAAATCAGCTGTATTGAGGAAAAAGTCAACTGTGGCCAATTGACAGTCAAATCTCATGGAAATTGACCCACATCAACATTATTAACTCATATGGACCATTTGATCAAGTTTGGATCACAATTCCACAAGAAATTTGATCAGATCACCAAAAGGGCAAAATGGTCATTTTTAGTGTTTTGACTGCACAAAGGCAATTTTTGACTGTTTGACCTAGCCAATGGAAAACCAAGCTCACATATGGAATCAAGGACCCCATGGAATTACCTTGACATGCTCAACAAGTTCAAAAGATCCCAAGTACACAAGATTGACAGTTGAATTTCCCAGTCAATTGACCAATTTTGACTGTATACTGAAAAGTCAAACTTTGACTTTTTGGTCAAAATCAAGAGTCAAGATTCATTTTTTATCAAAACATGCCAAATCATGAAACTTGTTCACCAAGAAACCAAGAAATGCAAATTAGGGTTTAAAATGGAATTTTTCATAACTTAGAATTTTTCTAAGTTATGGAAAACCCTAATTTTTTCCCAACTTTGCCCCACTTTTTCACCATGATTCATTTGGATTCAAACAAAAGTCAAAACATGAAAGTTGTAGCTTGTTGCATAATCTACAACTTTGATTCACAAAGTTTTCTCATTTGAAGCTTGTATCTCAAGTTACAAATTTTTGAATAAGGGCACTAAACCATTCTTAACTTAGTGAATTTTTGACCTATTTTGACAAGGTTTTCTACCCCACTTCAAGGCCATTTTCCGTACACTTCCACTTGGAATTTCAATTTTCATTTCAAAGATGGATTGTAGTACACATTCCAAGCTTTCCAAAATGTCCAAGAACTTCTCAAACAACCTCATGGTTAGGGAGAATCGAATTTCACAATATGGCAAAAACTCACTTTGTTCATGACCAAGTTACATGTCCATAACCTTGCAATTTGAACTCAGCATGCTTTGGGCTAGATTACAGGTCCTTAAACCAAGTTACACTCAATAATTTAATGCATATTCTTTGTGCCAAGACCATGTTCTTTGAGCTAAAGCATTGTATGAAGGTTTAATCCATTTTTAGATAAAGCAAAATAGCCATTTTTGAAAAGTTGCACTTTATGTCAAATTGAAAATCCAACAAGTACATTGCAAATCTGATTGGCACAAGATTATGGGCATAACACACAGATCAAGAGAAGCTTTGCAGCAGGATTAAGGGTCCTCTACTGACCTAGAAACACAGGTTGCCTTTGTTTGCTTAAGAGTGAAGAAACATTGCATAACTAAGACCAACTTCCATATCAGCTAAAGAACACTTAGACAAAGTTATCAAACACATTCCACACAACACAACCAAGCTAATACACGAGCCCTTAGCCTTCAAAACACCCTCCATCTCAGAATCACTCTCAAACTGCAAAAAACAGGGCAGGCCCTGCAGTTTGAGTGTTATCTCTCATTTCTCTCGAGCTCTCTTGCCCAAACCAGTTCACACACCTTCCATACCATCTATGCAAGCTAACCAAAAGCAAAAGCACGACCTGTAATCACTCTAACCACTTCCACCATTTTCATATTTCTGACTTGCAGGTGAAGTTCTCTAGCTCGATTCAGAAGCTTTCAAGACAAAGTAAACATTGGAATAGCATCCCTGGACCTCAAGGAAGCTTTTCCAATCATCACCTTGCACTGAAAGTTCCTGCATCTCCAGATAGAACTTCAACTGAACAGGTAAGTTTTTGAATTCGTATCTCTCTTATTAGGCATCATTAGCTTTAAGTTTGTGAAGAAACAATGTTCTACTCATGCCACTGAACATGCACATTCTTTTACTTTTCATTTCTTTTGCCTGAGCTGTGAGAATTTAAGGTCTGAAAATGGCAGAAAACTTAGGTTAGGATTTGGGATTGTTAAAATTCTCTCTCGTTTCTGAGAGTTAGGAGATGTTATTATATATTTGGAATCGTGGTTTCATGCTTAACATTTTTTGTGTTGGAAGTTTGTTCAAAAAATCAAAGAATCAGGATATTCAAATGGAGCTTCTTGCGCGCGTTTTTCTGAATAATTTTTGTTCAGAGGTTGAAGAAAGGTGGCTTTGGGCTGGGCTTGCTTTTGAGTTACTTTTCACACCACCCTTTTTTGGTTTTACACCCTTGAGTCCATTTGCTTCATTTTTAATATTTTTTGACTTTTTCTTTTTTTAACTAACTCATTTATTTTTTCTCAGCATATTAAAAATATAAAAATATTTTTCCCATCATTTTTTGAATTTATTAAGTATTTATTTGATTGTTTTTGTGCATAAATAGATAAATATACATATATACTTTTTGTTTAAAATATTAAGATAATACAAATATATTTTTTATACACTTTTATTTTATTTTTACTTCCTGAAAATATTTTGTATAAAAAATCCCCTTTTTATTTTTATATTAAATATTATTATTTTTTATATATAATACATATTTAGAACTTAATACATAAATATATATATTTATTAATATACTTAGAATAAAATACAAAATATATACCCTTTTATTTTTATAATTAATACTTAATATAAAAATGCATTTTTGACAAAATACTTCACTTTATTTTATTTTGTACATAATAAAAAATACTTGCACATATTAAATAATTAATGCATTTCATTTAATAAAAATTAGGGTTTTGCTCCTAAAATTCAAAAATACTCCAAAAATAATATCTTTTTATTTTCTTTTTATTTTACATAAATAATACTTTTTTTTCATACATATACAAAACATTTTTTGCATCTTGCATATTTTATTCCATTTTTATTTAAATATTGTACATTAATTAAATTGTATAAATTCAAAATTGATGTAATAGTTTTAGGTTTTAATTCCTTGTCAAAATCCCCATTTGAAACATTGTACCCCCTCCCTATATCATTGTGTTGTAATAGCGTAGGAGTTTAAATTTCGCACTTTATCGCTTTCTAAATATATAATGCTAGAATTAGGGTTTATATGCGAATAAAACGAACAAAATAGTTATGACCTAATCTCAAGACAAACAAGCATGAAAATGGACACCCAAATCACACTTGCACCCCCCTAGGGTATTCCACTTTGTTGCCTTCAAATAAATGGGCCATATTGCATGTTAGGTCTCTTTGGGCAAAACAAACAAAATAAATGATCATAGTCCCTCGATAACATTTTCAAAATATTGCCAAAACAAATGATCAAGTCCCTTAAAGAAAATGCCCAAAGATACTTGACACCATTGCAATTATGGTCTAAATGATGACCCGCGCCTGTCCCTTTCACATCCTAACATGAGATTGTCCACCAAATACAATGGTGGAACAAACTCATTAAAAGGGTTAAAACATAGCAATAAACTTTGAGAAATTTAGGAGTAGATAAACTCTTAGTTACTTGAATCAAACTTGCAAAAACAAAACACTTGCCTATTTTATAAAACACACCTCATAACACTTTCAAAACAACTTTCAAAAACAAATGAAAACCTTTTCAAAAGACATACACCTTTGTATACATCCCCACATGGATCATTACAAAGGTTGCCACCACATTGGCTTATTTTCAAAATATTTTCAAACCCACACACACAAGCACCATTTAAAACAATTGAAAACAAAAGGCAAGTGAGCTAAGCAAGTAACTAAGAGCCCATGGATAACCATGGATAGAAAGGGTGCTAATACCTTCCCTTTCTATAATCTACTCCCCGAACTCAAGAAAACATCTCAAAAGGTTTTTGCTGTGCTTTTTAACCTTTCCTTAGGATAAAATAAAAAGTCGGTGGCGACTCTTGCTCAACCGAAACATTTGCGAAAACAAACGCAAAACCATAGTTAGTTCTCCCACCGTATCACAGAACTGGCGACTCTGCTGGGGAAATTTTTTAAGTGGAGTAACCTTAGGGCTTAGATCACCCTCTTGCATGACAAATTGTTTGAATTGTTTGCTTTATACTTTGGCCCTATTTGTTTGGGTTTACAATCCTACACCCGAATTTTTGGGAAAAATTCATAGATAGCAATACATTGTGGAAACTGTGCGGGGTATACCGACACGGTCGAAGCAATAGCTATATTAGTGCGACATATTTGTGAGTACCGGTAACCCTTGAGTTCAATCAAGGAGAGTACGGGGCCGCTGAGTGATGTCACTAAGCACTAATGACCTAGAACCTTACTTGACCATCTTGGCCTTTTATTAGGGGTAGTGAGATGACCGGCTTTGGTGCAGTCCGAAGTTGGTAGATACTCGATACTACACTCATTGAGGTTTGTTTTCTTGGAATATTTTGGTCACTAGTTAAGTGGCTAAACCAAAACAATGAACAATGAAAACAATCCAGTGATATTGAGCTCCTTAGAACCCGGTTACTATTTATAGGACAGGTTTTTAAGCCAACTACACTCAAGAGGGTACTTACCTATGAAACCCCATGCAAGCCTGAAATTAGGGTTTGGTGTGATTTGCTTGTACATATGTTTTGTGCATACATCATAAACATCATAAAACATCATATGCATTCACTAACCATTTCAAGGGTTTTGGATCTTCATCTTTGTTCTTGTTTTGTAGGACATGGAAATTCCTCGCAGAAATACCATTCAAGTCAACCTTGTGAGAATCTCTCCTCAACTCAAGGAGATCACCTCAAGGATTCCGGAAAACTCATCCTTCAGTGAAAGACATGGTAGACTGCTCAGCCTAGTCAACACCAACATTGAAGAAGACATGATGAAAGTGCTATTCCAGTTCTTTGACCCTCTTCACCACTGTTTCACTTTCCCTGATTATCAATTGGTACCCACTTTGGAGGAGTTTTCTCAACTCCTGAGAATTCCTATCCTTAATCAACTACCCTTAAACGGTACGGAAAAGGAACCGAAGCCGGAAGATGTTGCTCGAGCATTACATCTACAACCATCCGACATCAAGGGGCATTGGGAAACCAGAAGCGGCGTCAAAGGATTCTTAGCAAAATTCTTGTTTGAGAAGGCACAAGAATGTTGGAACTCATTGGACCTACGAGCCTTTGAAGAGATTGTGGTACTCCTTATCTATTGGTTGGTCTTGTTCCCAAATCCTGACCAATTGGTAGATGTCAATGCTGTCAAAATCTTCTTGTCCAGAAATCCAATACCGACATTGCTTGGGGACATTCTTCACTCATTTTACACACGAACAATGAGAAAGAGGGGTGTTCTCATGTGTTGTACTCCTATCCTCGCAAGGTGGTTTATTTCGCACCTTCCACAATCTGTCTTGAAGAATGACCAAGGTACAAGGTGGTCCCAACGATTGATGACTCTTACTCATTCTGATGTGCATTGGTGTTCTCGATCTAGAGAAAATGTCATCATTGTCGATCGTTGCGGAGAATTTCCTAATGTTCCTTTACTTGGAATTAGAGGGGGTATCACCTACAACCCTTGCTTAGCTTTGAGGCAATTTGGATATGCACGGAGGGATGGCCCTCATGATATGTTGATTCCTAGCCTAGTTTTTGACTTCGACAACGATGCGCAAGGACTTCGCCAAAGATTCATCAGAGCTTGGGGAAAACTCAACAAGGTTGATAGCAAGACTCTGGGACACAAGAACTCCATCCCTCTTGAGCCCTATCTCAAGTGGGTACGAGCCCGAGCCCAAAGTCTAATGATGCCTTATCCTCATGTACTCCTAGTGATTAAAGAGCCCGTCAATGAAGGAGAGGTTCCCTACACCATCCTACATCCAGACATGCCTACATCGTGGGAGGAAATGCAGAAAAGTTGGATTCAGCTCAAGGAGGAATGTAACACTTTTGAAGCTAGCTTCTACGCCAGTGAGAAGAAGGTTCTAGAGCTTACCCGCCGACTCCACGAACAAGAGGCCCTCAATACCTACATCGCGCCAAAGAGGATGCGCAATGTCTTTCTGCCTTAAGAAGTTTATTTTGTAATATTTGGCCCATGGGGCATTTATGTACTGACAAATTTCTTCTTATTAATATGACGTGCGTTCTTCTTTGTCTAAAACAATTTTAAATGTCCTAAATCCTTGAATGCATTGCATACATAAGCATACCATTCATCATGTGCATAAGCAGGTCTCATTCCAGGTTTCCTTATCTGTCTGCTGTTTATTTCAGTAGAATGGATCTCGAGCAAACAGTCAAGGACCTACAAGCTCAGAATGCACAGTTCCAGCAACTCCTGACAACCTTGGCTAAAGGTCAGGAGGATCTCAAGACCTTGCTGGGGAATAAGGACCCAGTAAAGAAGAAGAAGAAGAGGCTCGGGGTGGCTACTTTGGGGAGAAGATTTGACGGAGAAGCTCGAAGAGTGCTGGAATTTCCTCCTACTTCTGATGAAGGGACTAGTAAGAGAGATGGAGTTGCGGTGCCTTCCGAGTCTGATGCGGAGGAAGAAGAGGTTGAAGAGGATGAAGATTATTCTTACCAGCAATACCCTCCAGCTGATGATAAATACAAAGGGTTAGAAGATAGATTGGCCGCCATGGAACTACAAAGGGTACCGGGTTTGGATTTTGAAGACTTGGGTTTAGTTGTCGGGATTGTGATTCCCCCAAAATTCAAAGTGCCAGTGTTTGTGAGGTATGATGGGCTGTCCTGTCCCAAAATGAATCTTAGGTCCTACATGAGAAAGATCCAACCCTATACGGCAGATAAAAACCTCTGGATTCATTTCTTTCAAGACAGCCTTTCTGGAGCTCAGTTGGAGTGGTTTTATCAGCTAGAAGGAACCAGTGTCCGGAATTGGGAAGATTTGGCCACCGCTTTCTACAAACAATACCAATACAATTCTGACCTTGCCCCTACTCGTACCCAACTTCAGGGTATGTCGTTAGGAACAAGCGAAGGATTCAAAGAATACGCACAAAAATGGAGGGATTTGGCTGGCAGGGTGCAGCCTCCTTTAACCGATCGTGAGCTGGTTGATATGTTTCTAGGGACCCTATCTGGGCCATTTTTCAATCATCTAATTGGTAACTCTTCCGCGGGGTTTACCGATTTGATCTTAACGGGCGAAAGAATAGAAGATGGCATCAAGTCAGGAAAGATTCAGAAGGGTGTTGCTGCAGGTGCTGAGAAGAGGCCTTTTAAGAAAGAAGCAAGTGCCGTCTATAGTCCTAGAAGACAAGTCAAGCCAGAAAGTTGCCAAGCCATCAATGCTTTGGTCATTTCAAAACCTGCTGCTGCTCCTCAGCAGTACAATCAACAAAGAAGTGAAAGGCCCAAGAGGCAGTATACTCGGCTGAGTATGACCTTATCTCAAATTTTACCCCAACTGCTATCCACCAATTTGGTGACCACCAAAGAAGCTCCTAAGGTCGTCAACACTGCGTCTCCTAAGTATAACCCAAATGCCCGGTGTGCTTATCATTCTGATAGTCCCGGGCACACTACTGATGATTGCTAGGCCTTGAGAAACAAAGTGCAAGATCTTATCGACGCGAAGGAAATTCAGTTTTAAGCGCCTGAGAGGCCGAATGTTGTAACTGCCCCTATGCCCCAGCATAGGGTAAATGCCATTGAGGAAGAATTGTATGCTGTTTCGGTGAATGAAGTTGTTACCCCGCTTTTGACTGTTAAGAGGAACTTACTACTAGCCGGTTTATTTCCGGGTTGTAGTAAGGGTTGCCTCCTGTATGCTGTTATCCCTACCGGTTGTCCTCTGCTGAAATCAGGCATCCAAAGCCTGATGGATAGCAAGGAAATTCTATTCAAGAAAACTGTTGTTCCGTCTGTTTCCGTTGAAGAAATATCTGTTGTCACAATCTACAATCCTGCCAAAGCTCCCGTAAAGAAACCAGTCCAAGTTATGTCTGTTGCACCCATCACTATTACTGTCCTGGGGCCTCTCCCGTATGAGTCTGATAAAGCTGTTCCATGGCATTATGGAGCCGATGTGTATGTGCTTAGGGTGAAGCAGGAGTTCAACACCAACACCAGTATCAGTAACATCACTGGTCCCGCCAAGATTACCCGCAGTGACAGGCTCTTCTCACCTGACATTGCACCGCCAGTTATCCGAAAACCTATCACCATCACACCCGCAAGTGTGCATGTTCCAGTTCAAGTTCCTGTGTCTACTACTGCCGCCGAGTCTTCTGATACTCGGGGCAAAGAAGTTGCTACCGATTTGCCTGCCAGGACGGAGGCACCAAAGAAGACTGCTGTGGAAGCCTCCCAACAAGAAATGGAGGAAATTCTTAAAATTATCAAAAAGAGTGACTTTAATGTTGTTGAGCAGTTGGGGCATACGCCCTCCAAAATCTCTATGTTATCACTACTGCTATGCTCAGAGGCCCATGCAAAAGCCCTGATTTCATTTCTGAAAACGGCCCATGTGCCGCAAGAGACCTCCGCGGATCAATTCACCGACTGTGTGGCTAATTTGACGGCTGACAATGGCTTGGGGTTCTCCGATGCTGACCTTACCGCCAAAGGGAAAAATCACAACGATGCCCTGCACGTCTCTATAGAGTGCAGGGGCACTACTCTCGCACATGTGTTGGTGGATACCGGTTCTTCCCTGAATGTTTTACCCAAGAAGGCATTGGATCGTCTGGATTGTGAGGGTTTGGAGCTGAAACCTAGTAACATCATTGTTAGAGCCTTCGACGGTTCTAAGAGGATGGTGCACGGTGAGGTAGACATTCCTATTCGTGTGGGTTCCCAAGTTTTCGGCTCAACTTTCTACGTAATGGATATTCGTCCATCTTACTCCTGCTTATTGGGTCGACCCTGGATTCACAAAGCTGGGGCAGTAACTTCCACTTTACACCAAAAGCTCAAATACCCTGTCAAAGGGAAGATTGTTACTGTGCAGGGTGAGGAGGAATACATGGTGAGTCACTTGAATTCATTCTGATATATCGAGATGGACGGGGAGTTTATTGAAACCCCCTTTCAGCATTTTGAGGAAGTACCTCCAGTGTTGGCATCAGCTGAAGCAGTGGTTGAAGAGGACTTTCCGTTGAAGATGGCGTCCTTGAGGGATGCCCGGGCTGTAACCGAGAAAGGCAATTGTACAAACTGGGGTCAGCTTCTTGACTTCACTCAAAAGAATGACAAGTTTGGGCTGGGCTTTACTGCAGAGGCTCAGAGGGCTGTGCGCAAGGAAAAGATCAGAAAGGCTCCGGTGTTTATCTCCAACCCAAGGGTGAATGCTATTGAGGAGGATGTGGAGGAAGCAGAGTTTGACAGTTGGATCTACCCGACTACCAGCAACGGACCAAGCAACTGGACGGCAAAGGATTTTACACCTATCACATTTGTCACGCAGTAATTAATTTCTTTTGATTTCCAATTTGTAACAAACAATGTGTTAAAACTTTTATTGGCTCGGTGTCCTACCCGGGGCATCGTAGCTCCATTTGTGAGGGCTTTTTGTATGACATTTCCATATATCATCAATCAAAACATTGGACATTTGTTGCATTTCAAATCTTATGCTCCTTTTTCTTTCTGTGTTATATATATTGCAAAACAGCTATATTTACACACACTCACTTATACAGGTTTCAATCCACTATGGATCTCACTGGTAACAGCTCTGCTACCGCCAGTTATGACTTCGAGAATCCGATCAACTTGGCCGAGGACGAAGGTGAAGATGATTGCGAAGTGCCTGGTGAACTCGCAAGACTGCTACTCCAGGAAGAGAGGGCTATTCAACCACATGAAGAGCCGGTGGAAACAATTAACCTGGGTACTGAGACAGATAGGAAAGAGGTCAAGATTGGTGCCAATCTAGAGCTCAGTGTGAAGCAACGATTGATCCAGATGCTACAGGATTACATGGAGATATTTGCTTGGTCCTATGAAGATATGCCTGGTTTGGATGCCGACATTGTAGTTCATCACCTGCCAACCAAGGAAGACTGCCCTCTGGTAAAGCAAAAGGTCCGCCGTATGCGCCCAGAGATGTCTGAAAAGATCAAGGCTGAGGTTATGAAGCAATTCGATGCCGGGTTTCTTGCGGTAACTTCTTACCCTCAATGGGTTGCTAATGTGGTGCCAGTACCGAAGAAGGACGGTAAAGTCAGGATGTGTGTCGACTACAGGGATTTGAACAGGGCAAGCCCCAAGGATGACTTCCCCTTACCTCACATCGACGTTCTTGTCGACAATACTGCTCAACACAAGGTTTTCTCCTTCATGGATGGTTTTTCAGGGTATAATCAGATCAAGATGGCTCCGGAAGATATGGAAAAGACCACCTTTGTGACTCAGTGGAGCACCTTCTGTTACAAGGTCATGCCATTCGGGTTGAAAAATGCTGGGGCAACCTACCAACGCGCCATGGTTGCTTTATTTCATGATATGATCCATCATGAGATTGAGGTATATGTTGATGACATGATTGCAAGGTCTCAAACTGAGGAGGAGCATCTTGACCATCTGAGGAAGCTGTTTGACCGACTCAAGTTATACAAACTGAGATTGAATCCCAACAAATGCACCTTTGGGGTAAGATCCGGAAAATTGTTAGGTTTCATTGTGAGTGATAAGGGTATTCAAGTGGACCCTGCCAAGGTTAAAGCCATTCAAGAGATGCCAGTTCCTAAGACAGAGAAAGAAGTCAGAGGCTTCCTGGGACGACTGAATTACATTGCCCGATTCATCTCACATCTGACTGCTACTTGTGAGCCAATCTTCAAATTACTGAAGAAAGATCAAGTAGTACGCTGGAACGATGAATGCCAGGCTGCCTTTGAAAGGATAAAGGAATATCTCCAAGAGCCACCCATTCTTATGCCACCAGTGGAAGGAAGTCCTCTAATATTATACTTGACAGTACTTGATAATTCAATGGGGTGTGTGCTGGGGCAGCATGACGAGTCTGGCCGAAAAGAGCACGCTATTTATTACTTGAGCAAAAAGTTTACCGACTGTGAGTCTCGTTACTCACTGCTTGAGAAAACTTGCTGCGCTCTAGTATGGGCTGCTCGCCGGCTGAGACAGTATATGCTGACTCACACTACTCTATTAATCTCAAAGATGGATCCCATCAAGTACATATTTGAAAAGCCTGCTCTGTCTGGAAGGATAGCGAGATGGCAAATGATCTTGACAGAATATGACATCCAGTATACAACTCAGAAAGCCATTAAGGGAAGTGTACTGGCAGATCATTTGGCACACCAACCTGTGGACGATTACCAATCACTGAACTTTGATTTTCCGGACGAAGACATCATGGTAGTAACTGACTGTGAAGTACCTGGACCAGATGAAGGACCTGAGGAAGGGTCCCGATGGTCTATGAATTTTGATGGAGCCTCCAATTCTTTGGGTAACGGCGTCGGCGCTGTAATCATATCTCCCAAAGGAACTCATACTCCACTCACCGCCCGATTGTGTTTCAACTGCACCAATAACATGGCAGAATATGAGGCATGTATCATGGGTTTACAAGCTGCAATCGACTTAAGGATCAGGTTGCTGAGTGTCTTCGGAGACTCCACTCTCGTGATCAATCAGATCAAGGGTGAGTGGGATACGAAACACCCAAATCTTATTCCTTACAAGGAGTATGTGTCAACCTTGCTTCCCCACTTTGAGGAAATAACTTTTGAGAACTTCCCAAGAGAGGAGAATCAGCTAGCGGACGCACTAGCTACGATGTCTTCAATGTTCAAGGTTAAATGGGACAATGAGGCTCCCCGGATCATTATCTAGAAGTTGGATGAACCAGCATACTGCTGCGATCTCGAGGCTGAAAAGGTGACTAAAAAACCCTGGTATCATGAGGTGAAGAAGTATTTGGAGGCTCAGGAATACCCTGAAGGCGCATCTGTCAATGACAATAAGTTCATGAGAAGGTTCGCGGCGAAATTCTTCCTCAGCAACGGCATTCTCTACAAACGGAATCATGACTCAACTCTACTACGTTGTGTGGATAAGGCTGAAGCAGAGAAAATCATGATAGAACTGCATGAAGGTACATTCGGAACACATTCCAGTGGACACACCATGGCAAAGAAAATCCTTAGGGCAGGATATTTCTGGTCCACCATGGAAGCCGATTGTTACCAACACTCTCGAACTTGTCACAAATGCCAGATCTATGCTGACAAGGTGCATATTCCTCCCGTTCCTCTGAACGTCCTGACGGCACCTTGGCCTTTTGCAATGTGGGGCATTGATATGATCGGTGAGATCCGACCGACGGTATCCAATAGGCATCGCTTCATCTTTGTGGCGATCGATTATTTCACAAAGTGGGTTGAGGCAGCTTCCTACGCCACAGTAACCAAGAGCGTCGTGGCACGTTTTATCCGGCATAATCTGATCTGTCGGTACGGCGTCCCGGAAAGAATTATTACGGACAATGGTACAAATCTCAACAACAAGATGATCACTGAACTCTGTGAACAATTCAAGATACAGCACCACAATTCTTCTCCCTACCGGCCGAAGATGAATGGGGCTGTAGAGGCAGCTAATAAAAATATCAAGAAAATTGTGCAGAAGATGACAGTGACCTACAAAGATTGGCACGAGATGTTACCGTTTGCTCTTCATGGGTACCGTACCTCAGCAAGGACGTCAACAGGGGCAACTCCCTTCTCTTTGGTCTATGGCATGGAGGCAGTCTTGCCAATTGAAGTCCAGATACCCTCTCTCCGAATAATGAAAGATGCAGATCTGAGCGAAGATGACTGGATCCAGACTCGACTTGATCAATTAAACCTGATTGACGAAAAGAGACTCACCGCTATCTGTCATGGTCAAACGTATCAAAAACGGATGATCAGGGCATTTAACAAGAAAGTCAAACCACGAGAGTATCAAGTTGGGGACCTGGTAATCAAACGCATCATCCTTTCTCAAAGTGATCCCCGGGGCAAATGGACCCCTACATACGAAGGGCCATTTGTGGTTAAGCATGTGTTCTCAGGAGGAGCCATGATCCTAACCACCATGGATGGTGACGACCTTCCTCACCCCGCCAATGCAGACATAGTGAAAAAATACTACGCATAAATAAAAGACCCGCTAGGTTGACACACCTGGGCAGAAATAAGGGCTTCCCGGCGAACCAAAAGGGTTCGGGCAAAAATAAGGGATGAAATGAAAAAAATCTGTACACCCGGTAAGTCGAAAACCTGAAAAGGCGGCTTGGGCAAAAATGGGTATCCCGGTGGACTGAAAACCCGAAAGGGTGGTCTAGGAAAAATTTAGGGATAAAGCGTAACACTATGCCTCATTGGATCATTTCGCATCCGGAATTCGGCATCAACTATCTGGCTCAGACTTCGGCATCGACCAATCAGCTTCATCTTCAACTAGGCAGCAAAGCGATAAGACGCTTGAAGACATAAAGGCGATAGCAGAGTTGGAACCCAGTAGGATTGTTCACATAGCTGTTTTGTTTTCTTTTCAAAATTGTCAATTCTGTGAGTAATTCGGCGGCATTCTCTTACTAGGATGTCAGCCTCTTGTACAAAAAACGCCTATTCACAGGCAAAATTCAAATCAATACGAATTCACTAGTCCATACAAATTGCCATTGTTTTTCCTTTTTCTGTTTTGTCTTGCGAAGAACGTCCAATGTTCATTTTTGATATATGCATTTGACATTAAATTGCTGATTCATAAATATTTGCACATGAAACGAAAGATTAATTACAGGTGACATCAGAAACAGGGGCAATGTGAAATTGTCTGATGCAGTCTGGTCGCTTTGTCCGCCAAGGTGCCAAGGTGGATTCGACTGAAGAATGTGACCAAACGATCTCAGCTCCCCGCAGAGTAAGGCGAGATTCAGCAATACTTTCCCCAGTGAAGTCACCAACTTTCCCCGGCAGGTCTAAAAGCTTATCCCTAGTAGATTCTGGAAGCTTGTTCCCTGCAGAATACAGACGTCTCTCCCAAGCTTTATTCAGAGTTATTCCTCACAAGGGCTTATAACTGGGTTATCCTCAGCTAATTGCCAGGGAAGATCGCCCTCGGCAAGGTTCTTTCAGTCCCCGGCAGGAGTTTGTCTTTGGTATTCCCCAAGCAGAGTTTATCATCATTATCCCCAGCAGAATCCATCATTAAAGTCCTCAGCAGGTCTCTTGTCAAAACTTCAGCAAAGTATCTCTTCCACAGAGAAATTCCCCGACCGATCGTCAAGGATTCATTTTCTTAAGACAAAAGTACATTCATAAACATTTCACGTTTTCATACATCCTGCTTACATACATGATGAGTGCATACAACACTGTCTCATGTTAAAAACATCATGCATATCATACATCATGACATTGCATACAACTTATGTTTTGCCTTTTCAGGGAAAAAGACAATCCTAAAGACAATTACCTTCAACTGTCACAATTCCAGATTCGATGCCTGTATCTAGCCAGGGCACATCTGAGAGTGATCAGTTTCTGGACTCGATTCCTGTATCTAGCCAGGGCACGTTTGAAGAGTTCGAAGATTCGATTCCTGTATCCAGCCAGGGCACATCTATCAACTACAGCATTTCCAGATTCGATTCCTGTATCCAGCCAGGGCATATCTGTCGACCACATTTCCGGACTCGATTCCTGTATCTAGCCAGGGCACGTCTGAAGAGTTCAAAGATTCGATTCCTGTATCCAGCCAGGGCATATCTGTTGACAACTATTTCCGGATTCGATTCCTGTATCCAGCCAGGGCACATCTGTGAGCAACCATTTATAGACTCGACACCTGTATCTAGCCAGGGCATATCCGTATAAAGAGATGGAAGATCAAACACCTGTAACAAGCCAGGAAACATATGTCTTTCTCAAATACACAAGTTCTCGCTAAGGAATCTCTTATGCGATCAACACTTCCAAATGGCGTCTATAAGCCCATTCCCGACAAGGTTCTGTCACATCTTCAGATGGCATCTATAAGCCCATCTCCCTATCCACCACATCTTTAAATGGCATTTATAAGCCCATTCCCGACATCACATTGTTGATACTCCAACATGCGAGTGCAAATTTCCGGGCACTCTAGTGTCCAATCTCCTTTTACCCTCGAGTCACGAAAGGCAAACTTGCCAATCTAACTCTTCAGGTCCAAGAAGATTAAACAGGGGCAACTGTTGTACCCCAAAATTTGCCCTCCCATTTCCTCAACATTTTCTCATCACCAGACCTTTGAGGATCAAGATCCAATTAGGGTTCCTCTGCTCAAGATTTCTCCTTGCACTGATGGACCCAAATTAGGGTTTGTGTTTAAACAAAGATGTTTTGACCTAAAATTCCTAAGATGACTTTCATGCTTCATATTGGACTCCCAAGTTTATCCATACCAAGTTTCAAGTCTTGATTCCAAGTTTTACCCAGTCAATTGGACAGATGACCTAGAAATCAGCTGTATTGGGGAAAAAGTCAACTGTGGCCAATTGACAGTCAAATCTCATGGAAATTGACCCACATCAACATTATGAACTCATATGGACCATTTGATCAAGTTTGGATCACAATTCCACAAGAAATTTGATCAGATCACCAAAAGGGCAAAATGGTCATTTTTAGGGTTTTGACTACACAAAGGCAATTTTTGACTGTTTGACCTAGCCAATGGCAAACCAAGCTCACATATGGACTCAAGGACCCCATGGAATTACCTTGACATGCTCAACAAGTTCAAAAGATCCCAAGTACACAAGATTGACAGTTGAATTTCCCAGTAAATTGACCAATTTTGACTGTATACTGAAAAGTCAAACTTTGACTTTTTGATCAAAATCAAGAGTCAAGATTCATTTTTCATCAAAACATGCCAAATCATGAAACTTGTTCACCAAGAAACCAAGAAATGCAAATTAGGGTTTAAAATGGAATTTTTCATAACTTAGAATTTTTCTAAGTTATGGAAAACCCTAATTTTTTCCCAACTTTGCCCCACTTTTTCACCATGATTCATTTGGATTCAAACAAAAGTCAAAACATGAAAGTTGTAGCTTGTTGCATAATCTACAACTTTGATTCACAAAGTTTTCTCATTTGAAGCTTGTATCTCAAGTTACAAATTTTTGAATAAGGGCACTAAACCATTCTTAACTTAGTGAATTTTTGACCTATTTTGACAAGGTTTTCTACCCCACTTCAAGGCCATTTCCATACACTTCCACTTGGAATTTCAATTTTCATTTCAAAGATGGATTGTAGTACACATTCCAAGCTTTCCAAAATGTCCAAGAACTTCTCAAACAACCTCATGGTTAGGGAGAATCGAATTTCACAATATGGCAAAAACTCACTTTGTTCATGACCAAGTTACATGTCCATAACCTTGCAATTTGAACTCAGCATGCTTTGGGCTAGATCACAGGTCCTTAAACCAAGTTACACTCAATAATTTAATGCATATTATTTGTGCCAAGACCATGTTCTTTGAGCTAAAGCATTGTATGAAGGTTTAATCCATTTTTAGATAAAGCAAAATAGCCATTTTTGAAAAGTTGCACTTTATGTCAAATTGAAAATCCAACAAGTACATTGCAAATCTGATTGGCATAAGATTATGGGCATAACACACTGATCAAGAGAAGCTTTGCAGCAGGATTAAGGGTCCTCTACTGACCTAGAAACACAGGTTGCCTTTGTTTGCTTAAGAGTGAAGAAACATTGCATAACTAAGACCAACTTCCATATCAGCTAAAGAACACTTAGACAAAGTTATCAAACACATTCCACACAACACAACCAAGCTAATACACGAGCCCTTAGCCTTCAAAACACCCTCCATCTCAGAATCACTCTCAAACTGCAAAAAACAGGGCAGGCCCTGCAGTTTGAGTGATATCTCTCATTTCTCTCGAGCTCTCTTGCCCAAACCAGTTCACACACCTTCCATACCATCTATGCAAGCTAACCAAAAGCAAAAGCACGACCTGTAATCACTCTAACCACTTCCACCATTTTCATATTTCTGACTTGCAGGTGAAGTTCTCTAGCTCGATTCAGAAGCTTTCAAGACAAAGCAAACATTGGAATAGCATCCCTGGACCTCAAGGAAGCTTTTCCAATCATCACCTTGCACTGAAAGTTCCTGCATCTCCAGATAGAACTTCAACTGAACAGGTAAGTTTTTGAATTCGTATCTCTCTTATTAGGCATCATTAGCTTTAAGTTTGTGAAGAAACAATGTTCTACTCATGCCACTGAACATGCACATTCTTTTACTTTTCATTTCTTTTGCCTGAGCTGTGAGAATTTAAGGTCTGAAAATGGCAGAAAACTTAGGTTAGGATTTAGGATTGTTAAAATTCTCTCTCGTTTCTGAGAGTTAGGAGATGTTATTTATATATTTGGAATCGTGGTTTTATGCTTAACATTTTTTGTGTTGGAAGTTTGTTTAAAAAATCAAAGAATCAGGATATTCAAATGGAGCTTCTTGCGCGCGTTTTTCTGAATAATTTTTGTTCAGAGGTTGAAGAAAGGTGGCTTTGGGCTGGGCTTGCTTTTGAGTTACTTTTCACACCACCCTTTTTTGGTTTTACACCCTTGAGTCCATTTGCTTCATTTTTAATATTTTTTGACTTTTTCTTTTTTTAACTAACTCATTTATTTTTTCTCAGCATATTAAAAATATAAAAATATTTTTCCCATCATTTTTTGAATTTATTAAGTATTTATTTGATTGTTTTTGTGCATAAATAGATAAATATACATATATACTTTTTGTTTAAAATATTAAGATAATACAAATATATTTTTTATACACTTTTATTTTATTTTTACTTCCTGAAAATATTTTGTATAAAAAATCCCCTTTTTATTTTTATATTAAATATTATTATTTTTTATATATAATACATATTTAGAACTTAATACATAAATATATATATTTATTAATATACTTAGAATAAAATACAAAATATATACCCTTTTATTTTTATAATTAATATTTAATATAAAAATGCATTTTTGACAAAATACTTCACTTTATTTTATTTTGTACATAATAAATAATACTTGCACATATTAAATAATTAATGCATTTCATTTAATAAAAATTAGGGTTTTGCCCCTAAAATTCAAAAATACTCCAAAAATAATATCTTTTTATTTTCTTTTTATTTTACATAAATAATACTTTTTTTTCATACATATACAAAACATTTTTTGCATCTTGCATATTTTATTCCATTTTTATTTAAATATTGTACATTAATTAAATTGTATAAATTCAAAATTGATGTAATAGTTTTAGGTTTAAATTCCTTGTCAAAATCCTCATTTGAAACATTGTACCCCCCTCCCTATATCATTGTGTTGTAATAGCGTAGGAGTTTAAATTTCGCACTTTATAGCTTTCTAAATATATAATGCTAGAATTAGGGTTTATATGCGAATAAAACGAACAAAATAGTTATGACCTAATCTCAAGACAAACAAGCATGAAAATGGACACACAAATCACACTTGCACCCCCCTAGGGTATTCCACTTTGTTGCCTTCAAATAAATGGGCCATATTGCATGTTAGGTCTCTTTGGGCAAAACAAACAAAACAAATGATCATAGTCCCTCGATAACATTTTCAAAATATTGCCAAAACAAATGATCAAGTCCCTTAAAGAAAATGCCCAAAGATACTTGGCACCATTGCAATTATGGTCTAAACGATGACCCGCGCCTGTCCCTTTCACATCCTAACATGAGATTGTCCACCAAATACAATGGTGGAACAAACTCATTAAAAGGGTTAAAACATAGCAATAAACTTTGAGAAATTTAGGAGTAGATAAACTCTTAGTTACTTGAATCAAACTTGCAAAAACAAAACACTTGCCTATTTTCTAAAACACACCTCATAACACTTTCAAAACAACTTTTAAAAACAAATGAAAACCTTTTCAAAAGACATACACCTTTGTATACATCCCCACATGGATCATTACAAAGGTTGCCACCACATTGGCTTCTTTTCAAAATATTTTCAAACCCACACACACAAGCACCATTTAAAACAATTGAAAACAAAAGGCAAGTGATCTAAGCAAGTAACTAAGAGCCCATGGATAACCATGGATAGAAAGGGTGCTAATACCTTCCCTTTCTATAATCTACTCCCCGAACTCAAGAAAACATCTCAAAAGGTTTTTGCTGTGCTTTTTAACCTTTCCTTAGGATAAAATAAAAAGTCGGTGGCGACTCTTGCTCAACCGAAACATTTGCGAAAACAAACGCAAAACCATAGTCAGTTCTCCCACCGTATCACAGTCATATTGCTCCTGTTATCTTCTTTCAAGTGCGGCACTCATTTGATTTTGCTGATGGATGGCTCGGAGAATTTCTTCAAGAGTAATAGGAGGTGGTGCGGATGAAGGTCCTGGAATGTCGTGAACGGGGGAAGCACTGTCCAACTCTTCTTGCATCTCTTCTGCGGGGGCATTAGGTTTGTCTTCACGAATAGGAACATGGCCCTCGGGAGCTGCAGGATCAAATAAGCAGTTGGCTCTGTTTTGTGGGTCGATTCGGTCCCTGCAAGGCAAAGTAATGTTATTATAAACAATGTTCCGGATCACAGGATGGAATCTGCCATCCTCCCACTCATAGATGAGGTGTGCCGCCTTGCAGTGTTCCAGAGTCAGCAATGTCGGTGCCATATAAGGCATATCCGTGAGAGCGGCACCATGATTCAAAGATATGGCAAGAGAAGTGACAATCCCTCCGAAATAGAAGGGTTTTCCGCCTCTAGCACAAATGGAGTGAATATGGGCCAATAAAAATGGGGCGGCGTTGATCTTCTGGCCGGTGAATACATAGTGCATGAAGAAAAGCTCCTTGGAGTTGAGCTTGTGGTTGCTGTCTCGGGCGAAGATGGTGTTGCAGAGGATGCGGTGAAAGTATCGGATAGCCGGATTATGGATATGGGTGGCGTTGAGGTGGTCATAAGATCTGGCACGAATGTTGGTCATACTGTGCCATAAATTAAAAGCTTCCTCGCTGAAATCATCCGGCACCCGGAGGTGGACACCTTCGTAGGAACTGAAACCGAGCAGCCGTGTGATATCAGTTTGGGACAGCTGATACTCAGTGCCAAACATACGGAATTTGGCCACACCTGAGAGTTGGTTTGTGGCTCCAGTGGGAGTAATGTATGAAAAGGAACTCAGAAACTCCAAGGTGAGAGTTTCGTAGATGGGTTGCGGTTGGCGTCACAGGTTCCATAAGTTCACATTCTGCAAAAGTTGTCGGACGCTTTCTAGCAGTCCCAAATTTCTCAGACAATCAAGGTCAACATACCGAGTTGGTTGGAGACCGCGGCGTTGGAATTTCTGGAATTTTAGTCTTTGGGTTTCACCTTGCTCGCCGGCTCTGAAAGTGAAATTGGGGATTTGCTGGTTGTTGGCTGTTGTACCCCAAAATTTGCCCTCCCATTTCTCATTGATTTCTCATCACAAAGCCTTTAAAGCTCAAGATCCAGTTAGGGTTTCATCTGCTCAAGACCTATCCTTGCACTGTGGACTCAAAATTAGGGTTTGTGTTTGCACAAAGAGATTTTGACTTAAAATGCCTAAGATGACTTTCATGCCTCATATTGAACTCCCAAGTTTACCCATATCAAGTTTCAAATCCTGATTCCAAGTTTTGCCCAGTCAATTGGACAGTTGACCTAAAAATCAACTGTATTGGGGAAAAAGTCAACTGTGGCCAATTGACAGTCAAACCTCATGAAAATTGACCCACATCAACATATTGGACTCACATGAACCATTTGATCAAGTTTGGATCACAATTCCACAAGAAATTTGATCAGATCACCAAAAGGGCAAAATGGTCATTTTTAGGGTTTTGACTGTGCAAAGGCAATTTTTGACTGTTTGACCTAGCCAATGGCAAACCAAGCTCACACATGGACTCAAGGACCCCATGGAATTATCTTGACATGATCAACAAGCTCAAAAGATCCCAAGTACACAAGATTGACAGTTGAATTTCCCAGTCAATTGATCAATTTTGACTGTATACTGAAAAGTCAAACTTTGACTTTTTGGTCAAAATCAAGAGTCAAGATTCATTTTTCATCAAAACATTCCAAATCATGAAACTTGTTCACCAAGAAATCACAAAATGCAAATTAGGGTTAGAAATGGAATTTTTCATAACCTAGAATTTTTCTAAGTTATGAAAAACCCTAATTTTTTCCCAACTTTGCCCCACTTTTTCACCATGATCCATTTGGATTCAAACAAGAGTCCAAACATGAAAGTTGTAGCTTGTTGCATAATCTACAACTTTGATTCACAAAGTTTTCTCATTTGAAGCTTGTATCTCAAGTTACAATTTTTTGAATAGGGGCACTAAACCATTTTTAACTTAGTGAAATTTTAACCTATTTTGACAAGGTTTTCTACCCCACTTCAAGGCCATTTTCCATACACTTCCACTTGGAATTTCAATTTTCATTTCAAAGATGGATTGTAGTACACATTCCAAGCTTTCCAAAATGTCCAAGAAATTCTCAAACAACCTCATGGTTAGAGAGAATCGAATTTCACAATATAGCAAAAAACCACTTTGTTCATGACCAAGTTCCATGCCCATAACTTTGCAATTTGAACTCAGCATGCTTTAGGTTAGATTACAGGTCCTTAAACCAAGTTACACTCCATAATTTAATGCATATTCATTGTGTTAAGGTGTTGTTCTATGAGTTTGGACATTGTATGCAAGATTAATCCCAAATTAGATAAAGTGAACTATCCATTTTTGCTAAAATTCACTTTATGTCAATTTAGAAATCCAACAAGTACATTGCAAATCTGAATGGCACAAGTTTATGAGCATAACACACTGATCAAGGAGGGATTATGCAGCATATTAGGGGGCCTATACATGCCTATAAACTCAAGTTGCATTTTGTTGCTTAAGTGTGAAGAAAAGTTCCATAACTCACAACAACTCTCATCTCAGCATTAGAACACAAGAACAAACTTATCAAACACACTCAAGACAACATAACCAAGCTAATACACGACTCTTGCACCTCTAAAACACCCTCCATCTCAGAATCATCCTCAAACTGCAAAAACAGAGTTGCCTCTGCAGTTTGAGTGCCAACTTCCATTTCCCTCGAGCATTCTTGCCAAAACCAGTTCATACACATCCCCTAGCATCTGTGCAAGCTAACCATGACCTGAAACCTGACCTGTAATCCCTCTAACGAGTTCCACCATTTTCATTTTTTCCTTTTGCAGTTGAAGTTCCACAGCTCGATACAAGAAGTTTCAAGACAAAGTAAACATTGGAATAGCATCCCTGGACCTCAAGGAAGCTTTTCCAATCATCACCTTGCACTGAAAGTCCCCCCATTGTCAGATAGAACTTCAACTGAACAGGTAAGTTCATGGGGTCGTATCTCTCTTATTAGGCATTGTTAGCTTTAGGTTTGTGAAGAAAACATGTCACAATCATAGTCCTGAACATGCTCATATGATTAGATTTCATTTATATTACGTGTGCTTAGAGAATTTTATGTCTGAACATTGGTAAAAATTTAGGTCAGGATTTGGGAGAGAAGAAATTCTCTCTCATTTCTGAGAGTTAGCTTGACTTCTTTATATGTCTAGAACCGTGGTTTCAAGCTCTACAGGTTTCAGGTTGGAAGATTTGGCAAAAGATCAAGGAATGGGAAGTTAGAAAACGCGTGTTTTTTGAACAAGGATGTGTTCTGAGGTTGAAGATGACAGGCTTAGTGGGCTGGGCTTGTGTTATCTTTCTTTTTGCACCATACATTTATTTTTACACCCCCTGGGCCCATTTGCTTTATTTGTAATGATTTCTGACTTTTTCTTTTTTGATTGGTTCATTTATTTTTTCTCAGCATATTAAAAACATAAAAATATTTTTTCCATCATTTTTTGAATTTATTGCATATTTATTTGGTTATTTCTATTGTTTATACATAAATAAATACATATTATTATTTAGAATAAAATAGAAAAATAGTGTAAATATATTTTCATTTTCATTTTTATTTTTTATTACTCTCTGAAATACTTCATGTAAAAAAATACTATTTTCTAAAAAAATTTAACTATTATTATTATTTACATATAATACATATTTAAAATAATATATATATATATATATATATATATATATATATATATATATATATATATATATATATATATATATATATATATATATATATATATATATATATATATATATATATATATATATATATATATATTAATACATTTAGAGTAAAAATACCAAACAAATGTACATATTTTATTTTTAATATTTAATACTAAAAAATGACCTTTTTACAAATATACCATATTTTATTTTATTTTTGTATGTAAATAGCAAATATTATATGAATTAATTAATTAATATTCATTTTGATTAAAATTAGGGTTTTTATTCTAAATATGAAAATACTCCAAAAAATAATACCTTTTTTTTTATTTTACATGAACAATATTTTTCATACATATAAAAATCTTTTTTGCATTTTTGCATATTTATTTAATTTCCATTTGATTATGCAATTTATTTATCTTGTAATTATTTATAGAAAATGATGTAATAGTTTTAGGTTTAACTTCTTGCCTAAATATCCCCATTTGAACATTGTACCCCCCTCCCCATATTATTGTGATGTAATAGCGTAGGAATTTAAATTTCGCACCTTTATCGCTTTCTAAACATACTATGCTAGAATTAGGGTTTGTATGCGAAAAAATGACAAAAAATAGTTGGACCTAATACAAGACAAACAAGCATGAAAATAAACAACACATCTCACACTTGCACCCCCTAGGGTATTCCATTTGTTGCCTTTCAAAATTGGGCCATGTTGCATGTTGAACTTCTTTGGGTAAAACAAACAATCAAATGATCATAAGTCCCTCAAAATGTTGCCTAAATAAATGGTCAAGTCCCTTTTAAAGAAAAATTGCCCAAAGACATTTAACACTATTGCAATTATGGTCTAAACGATGACCCGCGCCTGTCCCTTTCACCTCCTAAGATGAGATTGTCCACCAAATGCAATGGTGGAACAAAATTGTCAAAAGGTTTAAAACATAAGCAAAAATCTTTGAGAAAACTTTAGGGTAGATGAACTTTTAAGTACTTGTCAATTTGCCAAGAAAACACTTGCCTTATTTCAAAACCCACTTCACAAACACTTTCAAAATCAACTTTCAAAAAAAAACCTTGAAACATCTTTTCAAAAAAGACAAAACACCTTTTGTAAAACATTCGAGTAAAGAATTGTTACAAGGGTAGCCTATACAAGGCATCTTTTTCAAAACCTTTTCAAAACCACACACAAAGCACCATTTCAAACAATTGAAAACCAAGGCAAGTTGATCTAAGCAAGTACCTAAGAGCCCATGGATAACCATGGATAGAAGGGGTGCTAATACCTTCCCCTTCTATAATCTACTCCCCGAACCCAAGAAAAAATCTCAAAGGTTTTTGCTGTGCTTTTTAAACCTTTCCTTAGGATAAAATAAAAAGTCGGTGGCGACTCTTGCTCAACCGAAACATTTGCGAAAACAAACGCAAAACCCTAGTCGTTTCTCATACCGTATCACAGAACTGGCGACTCTGCTGGGGAGAATTTTAAAGTGGAGTAACCTTAGGGCTTAGGTCACCCCCTTGCATGACTAATTGTTTGATTTGCTTGCTTTATACTTTGGCTCTATTGTTTGGGTTTACAATCCTCCACCCGGATTTTGGGAAACATCCATAGATAGCAATACGTTGTGGAAACTGTGCGGGGTATACCGACACGGTCTAAGCAATAGCTATATTAGTGCGACATATTTGTGAGTACCGGTAACCCTTGAGTCCAATCAAGGAGAGTACGGGGCCGCTGAGTGATGTCACTAAGCACTAATGACCTAGAACCTTACTTGACCATCTTGGCCTTTTATTAGGGGTAGTGAGATGACCGGCTTTGGTGCAGTCCGAAGTTAGTAGATACTCGATACTACACTCATTGAGGATTGTTTTCTTGGAATATTTTGGTCGCTAGTTAAGTGGCTAAACCAAAACAATGAACAATGAAAACAATCCAGTGATATTGAGCTCCTTAGAACCCGGTTACTATTTATAGGACAGGTTTTTAAGCCAACTACACTCAAGAGGGTACTTACCTATGAAACCCCATGCAAGCCTGAAATTAGGGTTTGGTGTGATTTGCTTGTACATATGTTTTGTGCATACATCATAAACATCATAAAACATCATATGCATTCACTAACCATTTCAAGGGTTTTGGATCTTCAGCTTTGTTCTTGTTTTGTAGGACATGGAAATTCCTCGCAGAAATACCATTCAAGTCAACCTTGTGAGAATCTCTCCTCAACTCAAGGGGCTCACCTCAAGAATTCCGGAAAATTCATCCTTCAGTGAAAGACATGGTAGACTGCTCAGCCTAGTCAACACCAACATTGAAGAAGACATGATGAAGGTGCTATTCCAGTTCTTTGACCCTCTTCACCACTGCTTCACTTTCCCTGATTATCAGTTGGTTCCCACTTTGGAGGAGTTTTCTCAACTCCTAAGAATCCCTATCCTTAATCAACTACCCTTCAACGGTACGGAGAAGGAACCAAAGCCTGAAGATGTTGCTCGAGCACTACATCTACAACCATCTGAAATCAAGGGGCATTGGGAAACCAGAAGCGGCGTCAAAGGATTCTTAGCAAAATTCTTGTTTGAGAAGGCACAAGAATGTTGGAACTCATTGGACCTACAAGCCTTTGAAGAGATTGTGGCACTCCTTATCTATGGGTTGGTCTTGTTCCCAAATCCTGACCAATTGGTAGATGTCAACGCCGTCAAAATCTTCTTGTCCAGAAATCCAATACCAACATTTCTTGGGGACATCCTTCACTCATTTTACACACGAACAATGAGAAAGAGGGGTGTTCTCATGTGCTATACTCCTATCCTCGCAAGGTGGTTTATTTCGCACCTTCCACGATCTGTCTTGAAGAATGACCAAGGTACAAGGTGGTCCCAACGATTGATAACTCTCACTCATTCTTATGTGCATTGGTGTTCTCGGTCCAGAGAAAATGTCATCATCGTCGATCGTTGCGGAGAATTTCCTAATGTTCCTTTACTTGGAATTAGAGGAGGTATCACCTACAACCCTTTCCTAGCTTTGAGGCAATTTGGATATGCACGGAGGGATGGCCCTCATGACATGTTGATTCCTATCCTAGTTTTCGACTTCGACAACGATGCGCAAGGACTTCGCCAAAGATTCATCAGAGCTTGGGGAAAACTCAACAAGGTTGATAGCAAGACTCTGGGACACAAGAACTCCATCCCTCTTGAGCCCTATCTCAAGTGGGTATGAGCCCGAGCCCAAAGTCTAATGATGCCTTATCCTCATGTACTCCCAGTGATTAAAGAGCCCGTCAATGAAGGAGAGGTTCCCTACACCATCCTGCATCCAGACATGCCTACATCGTGGGAGGAAATGCAGAAAAGTTGGATTCAGCTCAAGGAGGAACGGAACACTTTTGAAGCTAGCTACTACGCCAGTGAAAAGAAGGTTCTAGAGCTTACCCGCCGACTCCACGAGCAAGAGGCCCTCAACACCTACATCGCACCAAAGAGGATGCGCAATGTCTTTCTGCCTTGAGAAGTTTATTTTGTAACATTTGGCCCATGGGGCATTTATGTACTAACAAATTTCTTCTTATTAATATGACGTGCATTCTTCTTTGTCTGAAACAACTTTGAATGTCCTAAATACTTGAATGCATTGCATACATCAGCATACCATTCATCATGTGCATAAGCAGGTCTCACTCCAGGTTTCCTTATCTATCTGCTGTTTATTTCAGTAGGATGGATCTCGAGCAAACAGTCAAAGACCTACAAGCCCAGAATGCACAGTTCCAGCAACTCTTGATGACCTTGGTCAAGAGTCAAGAGGATATCAAGGCTCATCTGGAGAATAAGGACCCAGTAAAGAAGAAAAAGAGGGTCGGAGTGGCTACTTTGGGGAGAAGATTTGACAGAGAAGCTCGGAGAGTGCTTGAATTTCCTCCTACTTCTGATGAGGGGACTAGTAAAAGAGATCGAGTTGCGGTGCCTTCCGAGTCTGATGCGGAGGAGGAAGAAGTTGAAGAGGATGAAGATTATTCTGACCAGCAATACCCTCCAGCGGATGACAAATATAAGGGTTTAGAAGACAGATTGGCTGCCATGGAATTGCAAAGGGTACCGGGTTTGGATTTTGAAGACATGGGCTTGGTCGCCGGAATTGTGATTCCCCCAAAATTCAAAGTGCCGGTGTTTGTGAGGTATGATGGGCTGTCCTGTCCCAAAATGCATCTCAGGTCCTATGTGAGAAAGATTCAACCCTATACGGCAGATAAAAATCTCTGGATTCATTTCTTTCAAGATAGCCTGTCGGGAGCCCAGTTGGAATGGTTTTATCAGTTAGAAGGAACCAGTGTCAGAAATTGGGAAGATTTGGCCACCGCTTTCTATAAACAATACCAGTATAATTATGATCTTGCTCCTACCCGTACCCAACTTCAGGGTATGTCACTAGGAACAAGTGAGGGATTCAAGGAATATGCACAAAAATGGAGGGATTTGGCTGGCAGGGTGCAGCCTCCTTTAACCGATCGTGAGCTCGTTGATATGTTTCTTGGGACCCTATCTGGGCCGTTCTTCAATCATTTAATTGGTAACTCTTCCGCAGGGTTTACCGATTTGATCTTAACAGGTGAAAGAATAGAAGCTGGCATCAAGTCAGGAAAGATTCAGAAGGGCGTCGCTGCAAGTGTTGAGAAGAAGCCGTTTAAGAAGGAGACAGCTATGGTATACTCTCAAAGAAGAGCAGGGAAGATGGAGCGTCGGCCAACTGTGGGGGCCGTAATGATTCAAAACACTCCAAGTGAGCAGCCTCGCTACAACCAATCCAGACCAAATCAGCAACGGGTGGAAAGGCCACAACGGCAGTTCACCCGTATTAATATGACTCCAGCGCAGGTGCTTCCCCATCTATTGAAGTTAAATCTTGCCACCATCAAGGAGGCGCCAAAGAATGTAAATACGTCCTCTCCGCATTATCATGCCAATGCTAAGTGCGCCTATCATTCAGACAGTGTTGGACACGACACCAATGATTGTTGGGCACTCAAGCATAAGATCCAGGACCTGATAGAGGCTAAGGAGGTGGAGTTTGACGCTCCAGAGAAACCCAATGTGATATCTGCACTTATGCCGAAGCACGGTCGGAATGTCAATGCCATTGAAGAGGATCTGTATGTTGATGACGTTAGTGATCTGACTACTCCACTGCTAACCATTAAGTTGAATTTGTTAAGGGCCGGGATCTTCCCGGGATGTAAAGAAGACTGCTACTGTTGCCACTCTCTGCCGTTTGATTGTCCGCTGTTAAGGAAAGGCATCCAAGGCCTCATGGATAGCCGACAAATTTTGTTCGAAAAAGTTCCTGCTGTTCCAGTTCATGTTGAAAATGTCTCAATCATAACCATTCACGCCAATCTTTCCAAGGCCGTCAAAAAGCCTGTTAAGATTACACCAGCTGCAAAGTCTATACCTTTGAAGATAACAATGCCGGGGCCTATTCCCTATGTTTCTGAGAAGTCGGTACCTTGGAACTATGGTGGTGACATCTATTACCATGGTATCAAGCAAGTTGAAATAATTGAAGAAAATTCAGATGATGAAGAAGCCAGCATTAGTAACATTGCGGGCACCAGCAAAATCACCAGGAGCGGGAGAATATTTTCTCCAGAGATTGCTCCTCCAAGAGCAGTCTTTGGACCCTCATCAGCTAAAGAAGTTATCCCTGCACCAGTAAAACTCTCCGCTAGAACTCCTTTGATTGAGGAAATCGTCGTTCCTAGTGCTGCCTCTCCTACCATTGCTGATAAAGGAAAAGGAATACAAGATGAGCCCGTCAGGACGAGGGCTCAACCCTTGGTAATCTCGGAAGCCTCCAAGAAAGAAATGGACGAGATTTTAAGGATAATCAAGAGAAGTGATTACGATGTGGTGGAACAGTTGGGGCAAACCCCCTCCAAGATCTCCATGCTGGCACTGTTGCTTTGCTCAGAAGCGCACGCTCAAGCTTTGATTAAGTTTCTAAAGGCAGCTCATGTGCCCCAGGAAACCTCTGCAGATCAATTTCAACATTGCGTGGCTAGCCTGACTGCGGACAATGGATTAGGCTTTTATGATGCCGACCTAACCCCTAAAGGCCGAAATCACAATGATGCTTTGCATATTTCAATCGAATGCCGCGGAACCACCCTTGCACATGTTCTGGTTGATACCGGGTCGTCGCTGAATGTTTTGCCTAAGAAGGCCTTGGACCGGCTAGATTGCGAAGGTTTGGAGTTGAAGCCTAGTGATATTGTCGTCAGAGCTTTCGATGGTTCGAAAAGAATGGTCCATGGAGAAGTTGAAATTCCTGTCAAGATAGGTACTGAGGTGTTTAAATCCACTTTCTATGTAATGGACATCCGTCCATCATACTCCTGCCTGCTGGGTAGACCTTGGATACACCATGCTGGGGCAGTCACCTCCTCCTTGCATCAGATGCTGAAGTATCCTGTAAAGGGAAAGATCATTACTGTCCACGGCGAAGAAGAGTACATGATTAGCCATTTAAATTCTTTCCGGTATGTGGAGGTTGAAGGAGAGTTCATTGAGACACCGTTTCAACATTTCGAAGAAGTGCTTCCTGAGATAGCAGTGGCGAAGTTGGCAACTGAGACACCAAGACAGATGGCCAGGATGGCATCTCTGGAGGATGCAAGGGCTGCAGTTAAAGAAGGGAAGGATTCAGCGTGGGGGCAGTTACCCGATTTTCCGCATAAAACTGATAAGTTTGGATTAGGTTTCACAGCCGCTGGCTAGAAAGCTATGCGCCAGTCAAAGATTGAGAGAGCGCCGGTCAAAATTTCTCCTTACAGAATCAACGCCCTGGAAGATGAAGACAAGGAAAGCAACTTTGAAGAATGGATTCATCCAACGGTCAAAGGAGGATTGAGCAATTGGGAGGCTAAAGACTTTGTCCCCATCACTTTTATTCATCAGTAATTTATCTGTTAAACATTTCCTATTTGGTCTGTAATATTTTATTTTCAAACAATCCGTACACTATCTTTTCACCTCCTGCCTTGCCCGGGGCATGTAGGTCCACTTGTAAGGGTTTTGACTATTTTTCATATTCATATGCCATGTTTAATGATTCGTTGGACGTTTTTCATTTGATAAACTGCTTATGTTCATTTTCTTTCCTTTTGCATTTTTTGTTTAAGGATGGCTATCCCTTACACACACCCACACTCACCAATGCAGGTACCCATCCACTCCGGATTCCATGGGTGACTATTCTGCTGTATCTTTCAATAACTCTGAAGATCTGGTCAATCTAGCCGAGTATGAAGATGACGAAGGTTGTGAAGTACCCGGGGAACTAGCCAGACTTCTGCAACAAGAGGAAAAGGCCATCTTACCGCATGAAGAGCCATTGGAAACTGTTAACTTGGGAACCGAGGAGGATCGGAAGGAGGTGCAAGTGGGTGCCAACCTGGAGCCAGAAGTCAAGGAGCGCTTGGTACAGTTGCTGAATGAGTATGTTGAGATCTTCGCTTGGTCCTATGAAGACATGCCGGGTCTAGACACAGACATCGTGGTTCACCGTCTCCCTACAAGAGAGGATTGTCCACCTATCAAGCAAAAAGTTCGCCGAATGAGGCCTGACATGTCCGAAAAGATCAAAGCAGAAGTAATGAAGCAATTCGATGCTGGCTTCCTGGCTGTTACGTCCTATCCTCAATGGGTCGCTACTATTGTGCCAGTGCCTAAGAAAGATGGCAAAGTCAGAATGTGTGTGGACTACCGGGATTTGAATAGGGCCAGCCCTAAAGATGATTTCCCGCTACCTCATATTGACATCTTGATCGACAATACAGCTCAGCATAAGGTGTTTTCCTTCATGGACGGATTCTCGGGCTACAATCAAATCAAAATGGCCCCCGAGGATATGGAGAAAACAACTTTTGTCACGCAATGGGGCACCTTTTGTTACAAAGTGATGTCATTCGGGCTGAAGAACGCAGGGGCAACTTATCAACGCGCCATGGTAGCTTTATTTCATGACATGATACATCATGAGATCGAAGTCTACGTAGACGATATGATAGCTCGGTCGCAAACGGAGGAAGAGCACCTTGAACATCTGGAAAAGCTGTTTTCCAGATTAAAAGAGTACAAGCTCAGGCTGAATCCAAGTAAATGCACTTTTGGAGTTAGGTCTGGTAAGCTCCTGGGATTTATTGTAAGCAACAAAGGCATTGAAGTCGATCCGGCAAAAGTAAAAGCAATACAAGAGATGCCTGCTCCCCGTACTGAAAAGGAGGTCAGAGGATTCTTGGGGCGCTTAAACTATATTGCCAGATTCATCTCACATCTGACTTCTACCTGTGAGCCAATTTTCAAACTCTTGAAGAAAGATCAGGTAGTTGAATGGAACGATGATTGTCAAGCTGCTTTTGATAGAATCAAGGAGTATTTGTTAGAACCTCCTATTCTGATGCCACCCGTCGAAGGAAGACCATTGATCATGTACTTAACTGTCTTGGATAACTCAATGGGGTGTGTTTTGGACCAGCATGACGAGTCTGGTCGAAAAGAGCACGCTATTTATTACCTTAGCAAAAAGTTTACCAACTGTGAGACTCGCTACTCACTGCTCGAGAAAACTTGATGCGCTTTGGTATGGGCTGCTCGCCGACTAAGACAGTATATGTTGACCCATACTACCTTGTTAATTTCCAAGATGGACCCTATCAAGTATATCTTCGAGAAGCCCGCCTTATCTGGAAGGATAGCTAGATGGCAAATGATCTTAACTGAGTATGACATCCAGTACACCACCCAAAAAGCTATAAAAGGGAGTGTACTAGCTGACCATCTGGGTCATCAGGCTATTGAAGACTATCAACCCATGAGATTTGACTTCCCAGACGAGGACATCATGAATTTGGACAACGCTGAAAGTGACGGACCGTATGACGGACCCGAAAAGGGATCCCGATGGACCCTGTACTTTGATGGTGCTTCAAATGCACTTGGAAATGGTATTGGCGCAATACTCATTTCTCCAGAAGGTTGTCACACTCCTTTCACGGCCCGACTTTGTTTCAGCTGCACAAACAACATGGCTGAGTATGAAGCTTGCATCTTTGGTCTCGAAGCTGCTATAGACTTGGGGATCAAATCTTTGATCGTATTCGGGGACTCGGCTTTGGTCATCAGCCAAATCAAAGGAGACTGGGATACCAAGCATCCTAATCTTATCCCATACAAAGAACATGTCCTGACATTGTTGCCTCATTTCGAGCAAATTACCTTCGAGCATTTCCCGCGAGAAGAGAATCAACTAGCCGATGCTCTGGCCACAATGTCCTCCATGTTTAAACTCAACTGGGATAACGAGGCTCCCCAAATCACCATCAAGCGAATGGATGAACCGGCACATTGCCACGAGATTAATACCGAAGAAGTAGTGGAACAGCCTTGGTTCCATGAAATCAAAAGGTATCTCGAGACTAGGGATTACCCTGAAGGAGCTTCCGTGAATGACAAGAAGTTCTTAAGGAAATTCGCTGCTAAGTTCTTCCTGAGCAACGGCATCCTTTACAAACGAAGCCATGATTGTGTACTACTCCGATGTGAGGATAAAGTTGAAGCAGAGTTGATCATGACTGATATACACAGCGGCACATTTGGCACTCACTTGAGCGGGCATACAATGGCTAAGAAGATCCTAAGGGCAGGCTATTATTGGTCTACCATGGAGGCTGACTGCCATCAACATTCCCGTACTTGTCACAAGTGTCAAGTCTATGCTGACAAAGTTCATATCCCTCCGGTTCCCCTCAACGTCCTGACTGCTCCATGGCCCTTTGCAATGTGGGGCATTTATATGATTGGAGAGATCAAGCCCACGGCTTCCAACGGACATCGCTTCATCCTGGTTGCCATTGACTACTTCACTAAATGGGTCGAAGCAGCTTCCTTCGCCTCTGTTACTAAAAATGTGGTTGCCCGCTTTATCAAGCAAAATCTCATATGTCAGTATGGTGTTCCCGACAGGATCATCACAGACAACGGTACAAATCTGAATAATACAATGATCACTGCGTTATGCGAACAGTTCAAGATTTATCATCACAATTCATCTCCCTACCGGCCGAAGATGAACGGTGTTGTTGAAGCTGCGAACAAAAACATTAAGAAGATCATTCAGAAAATGACAGTCACTTACAAAGACTGGCATGAGATGTTACCGTTTGCTCTGCATGGATACCGTACGACGACACATACTTCAACTGGGGCAACCCCATTTTCTTTGGTTTATGGCATGGAAGCTATTTTGCCTATGGAAGTCCAAATCCCGTCTCTGAGGATTATGAAGGATGCAGGTTTGAATGAAGATGATTGGATGCAGACCCGACTGGATCAACTCAATCTGATTGACGAGAAACGACTTGCTGCTATATGCCATGGTCAGACGTATCAAAAACGAATGATCAAGGCCTTCAATAAGAAAGTCAGACGTCAAGTGTATCAAGTCGGAGATCTCGTAATCAAGCGGATTATCTTGCCGCAAAGTGATCCCAGGGGCAAATGGACTCCTACATATGAAGGGCCATTTGTGATCAAGAGCATATTTTCTGGTGGTGCAATGATTCTGACCACCATGGACGGCGACGATTTGCCGCACCCTGCGAACGCAGACATAGTCAAAAGATACTATGCATAAAATAACCCGACAAGTCGAAAACCCGAAAGGGCGGCTTGGGCAAAAATGGGCATCCCGGTGAACCGAAAACCCGAAAGGGCGGTTCAGGCAAAAATTAGGGATAAAAACACAAAAAAAAATCTGTACACCCGGCAAGTCGAAAACCCGAAAGGGCGGCTTGGGCAAAAAGGGGTTTCCCGGTGGATCGAAAACCCGAAATGGCGATTCAGGCAAAAGTTAGGGAATTAAAGCGTATGACTATGTCTCGTCGGATCACTTCAAAGACAATCTCTTCATCAACCAGTTCCAGACTTCTGATCAATCCAGTCATCGTCAAACGAAGCACTGAACGGGCAGATATTCAGAGTTGTGAAAGCTATAGCAGAATGGAATCCCATGGAATTATTTCACATAGCCATCCTTTATTTTGTATAAAATCTTTCAATATTTACGGAAAAATCCTCTTACTAGGATGATTGTCTCCTTTGTACAAATATACTCAAAGAAAATCAATACAAACACTCTTCCCAAAAATTTGTGTCATTTCCCTTTTCTTTTTTGCACTATTTGTTTTATTTTGAGAAACGTCCAATGTTTTGTTAAATAGGCATATGCATTTGAAACATAATCACTTCCTAAATGAACCTAAGAAAAAGGATTACTGGTAGGATGAAGGCACGGATGGATATCTTGACACCCTTTCGAAGGAAATCCCCCAAGAGATTTGGAATCCACATCCCTAGCAGACCCTGAGGCTTATCTCCAGCAGACTCCCGAAGCTTATCCCCAGTAAAGTTCTGGAAGGTATTCCCCCCGCAGGGCACGAACGTCTCTCCCGAGTTTTATTCAAAGTTATTCCCCACAAAGGCTTATAACTGGGTTATCCTCAGCTAACAGCCACAGAAGATCGCACTCGCCCGAATTCTTCCTATCCCCAGCGGAGTTCATCAAGAGTTTCCCAACACTGCTTATCCATATGATCCCCAGTGGAGCTTATCCTTGTTATCCCCAGCCAGAGGATCCTCCAGAACTCGTTTCCCCTCAGAGTTTAAGTTTCAGTATCCCCAGCCGAGTTAAAACTTCAAATTATCAACCCCCAGCGGAGCCAGACTAATGAGCCTTATCCTCCCAGAGTCTTAGAAAGAGAAATCTTGAGTTCCCCGGTGAGATCGCCAGAGTTACTTCCCATCAAGTTGAAGATTCTCAGTCTTACCTCCCCAGCATGAGTCTGCTAGATTGATACTCCCCAGTAGAGGTCATCAGGAATTCTCTTCCCCAGCAGCAGCCAAGGATTTATTTTCCCCGGCAGCGATCCAAATGCTTTTTCTTCAGCCGCCTCGGATTCATTTATCCTCAGCAAGATGGCTCGTCAGCTTACATGCGCATTCATCACATTCATGTCATAAACATTGACGCCACATATATTGCATCATGCATCATAACATTGCATATAACTAACTCTTTACCTTTTCAGGTAAGATCAGTCGACAGACTAAAATCATTCAACGCCAAGATTTCTGAAAACAGTTCACGGGTTCTCCAAGTAAACGGATGTTAACCTATCACTTGTTCAGATTCTTCCTCAAGACTTCTGAAAACAGTTTATGGATTCTTCCCAAGTAACGGATGTTAATCTATCAGCTTGTTCAGATGCAACCCTTGAAACTAGTTTACGGACACTTCCCAACAACGGATGCTGCTCTATTGCTTATCCAACTTCAAGATTTCTGAAAAAACAGTTCACGGGTTCTCCAAGTAAACGGATGTTAACCTATCACTTGTTCAGATTCTTCCTCAAGACTTCTGAAAACAGTTTATGGATTCTTCCCAAGTAACAGATGTTAATCTATCAGCTTGTTCAGATGCAACCCTTGAAACTAGTTTACTGACACTTCCCAACAACGGATGCTGCTCTATTGCTTATTCAACTTCAAGATTTCTGAAAAAACAGTTCACGGGTTCTCCAAGTAAACGGATGTTAACCTATCGCTTGTTCAGTTTCTTCTCCAAACCACTGAAAACAGTTTACAGATTCCTCCCAACAACGGATGTCAATCTATTGCTTGTTCAGACCCCCAGTTCAGAGATGGTCCCAAGCCTGGACACCTTCCTGATATTCCCTTCCAGATGGCATCTCTAAGCCCATCCCCGACAAGATTTCTATCACTCTCCCAGATGGCATCGTTAAGCCCATCTCCAAATGGCATCTCTAAGCCCATTCCCGCATCCATTGCTTCGACAAGTGCAAATTTCCGGGCACTCTAGTGTCCAATCTCCTTTTACCCTCGAGTCACGAAAGGCAAGCTTGCCAATCTAACTCTTCGGATTCAAGAAGATTGAACAGGGGCAACTGTTGTACCCCAAAATTTTCCCTCCCATTTCTCATTGATTTCTCATCACAAAGCCTTTAAAGCTCAAGATCCAGTTAGGGTTTCATCTGCTCAAGACCTATCCTTGCACTGTGGACTCAAAATTAGGGTTTGTGTTTGCACAAAGAGATTTTGACCTAAAATGCCTAAGATGACTTTCATGCCTCATATTGGACTCCCAAGTTTACCCATATCAAGTTTCAAATCCTGATTCCAAGTTTTACCCAGTCAATTGGACAGTTGACCTAAAAATCAACTGTATTGGGGAAAAAGTCAATTGTGGCCAATTGACAGTCAAACCTCATGAAAATTGACCCACATCAACATATTGGACTCACATGAACCATTTGATCAAGTTTGGATCACAATTCCACAAGAAATTTGATCAGATCACCAAAAGGGCAAAATGGTCATTTTTAGGGTTTTGACTGTGCAAAGGCAATTTTTGACTGTTTGACCTAGCCAATGGCAAACCAAGCTCACACATGGACTCAAGGACCCCATGGAATTATCTTGACATGATCAACAAGCTCAAAAGATCCCAAGTACACAAGATTGACAGTTGAATTTCCCAGTCAATTGATCAATTTTGACTGTATACTGAAAAGTCAAACTTTGACTTTTTGGTCAAAATCAAGAGTCAAGATTCATTTTTCATCAAAACATGCCAAATCATGAAACTTGTTCACCAAGAAATCACAAAATGCAAATTAGGGTTAGAAATGGAATTTTTCATAACTTAGAATTTTTCTAAGTTATGAAAAACCCTAATTTTTTCCCAACTTTTCCCCACTTTTTCACCATGATCCATTTGGATTCAAACAAGAGTCCAAACATGAAAGTTGTAGCTTGTTGCATAATATACAACTTTGATTCACAAAGTTTTCTCATTTGAAGCTTGTATCTCAAGTTACAATTTTTTGAATAGGGGCACTAAACCATTTTTAACTTAGTGAAATTTTAACCTATTTTGACAAGGTTTTCTACCCCACTTCAAGGCCATTTTCCATACACTTCCACTTGGAATTTCAATTTGCATTTCAAAGATGGATTGTAGTACACATTCCAAGATTTCCAAAATGTCCAAGAACTTCTCAAACAACCTCATGGTTAGAGAGAATCGAATTTCACAATATAGCAAAAAACCACTTTGTTCATGACCAAGTTCCATGCCCATAACTTTGCAATTTGAACTCAGCATGCTTTAGGTTAGATTACAGGTCCTTAAACCAAGTTACACTCCATAATTTAATGCATATTCATTGTTTTAAGGTGTTGTTCTATGAGTTTGGACATTGTATGCAAGATTAATCCCAAATTAGATAAAGTGAACTATCCATTTTTGCTAAAATTCACTTTATGTCAATTTAGAAATCCAACAAGTACATTGCAAATCTGAATGGCACAAGTTTATGAGCATAACACACTGATCAAGGAGGGATTATGCAGCACATTAGGGGGCCTCTAAATGCCTAGAAACTCAAGTTGCATTTTGTTGCTTAAGTGTGAAGAAAAGTTCCATAACTCACAACAACTCTCATCTCAGCATTAGAACACAAGAACAAACTTATCAAACACACTCAAGACAACATAACCAAGCTAATACACGACTCTTGCACCTCTAAAACACCCTCCATCTCAGAATCATCCTCAAACTGCAAAAACAGAGTTGCCTCTGCAGTTTGAGTGCCAACTTCCATTTCCCTCGAGCATTCTTGCCAAAACCAGTTCATACACATCCCCTAGCATCTGTGCAAGCTAACCATGACCTGAAACCTGACCTGTAATCCCTCTAACGAGTTCCACCATTTTCATTTTTTCCTTTTGCAGTTGAAGTTCCATAGCTCGATACAAGAAGTTTCAAGACAAAGTAAACATTGGAATAGCATCCCTGGACCTCAAGGAAGCTTTTCCAATCATCACCTTGCACTGAAAGTCCCCCCATTGTCAGATAGAACTTCAACTGAACAGGTAAGTTCATGGGGTCGTATCTCTCTTATTAGGCATCGTTAGCTTTAGGTTTGTGAAGAAAACATGTCACAATCATAGTCCTGAACATGCTCATATGATTAGATTTCATTTATATTACGTGTGCTTAGAGAATTTTATGTCTGAACATTGGTAAAAATTTAGGTCAGGATTTGGGAGAGAAGAAATTCTCTCTCATTTCTGAGAGTTAGCTTGACTTCTTTATATGTCTAGAACCGTGGTTTCAAGCTCTACAGGTTTCATGTTGGAAGATTTGGCAAAAGATCAAGGAATGGGAAGTTAGAAAACGCGTGTTTTTTGAACAAGGATGTGTTCTGAGGTTGAAGATGACAGGCTTAGTGGGCTGGGCTTGTGTTATCTTTCTTTTTGCACCATACATTTATTTTTACACCCCCTGGGCCCATTTGCTTTATTTTTAATGATTTCTGACTTTTTCTTTTTTGATTGGTTCATTTATTTTTCTCAGCATATTAAAAACATAAAAATATTTTTTCCATCATTTTTTGAATTTATTGCATATTTATTTGGTTATTTCTATTGTTTATACATAAATAAATACATATTATTATTTAGAATAAAATAGAAAAATAGTGTAAATATATTTTCATTTTCATTTTTATTTTTTATTACTCTCTGAAATACTTCATGTAAAAAAATACTATTTTCTAAAAAAATTTAACTATTATTATTATTTACATATAATACATATTTAAAATAATATATATATATATATATATATATATATATATATATATATATATATATATATATATATATATATATATATATATATATATATATATATATATATATATATATATATATATATATATATATATATATATATATATATATATATATATATATATATATATATATATATATATATATATATATATATATATATATATTAATACATTTAGAGTAAAAATACCAAAAAAATGTACATATTTTATTTTTAATATTTAATACTAAAAAATGACCTTTTTACAAATATACCATATTTTATTTTATTTTTGTATGTAAATAGCAAATATTATATGAATTAATTAATTAATATTCATTTTGATTAAAATTAGGGTTTTTATCCTAAATATGAAAATACTCCAAAAAATAATACCTTTTTTTTTATTTTACATGAACAATATTTTTCATACATATAAAAATCTTTTTTGCATTTTTGCATATTTATTTAATTTCCATTTGATTATGCAATTTATTTATCTTGTAATTATTTATAGAAAATGATGTAATAGTTTTAGGTTTAACTTCTTGCCTAAATATCCCCATTTGAACATTGTACCCCCCTCCCCATATTATTGTGATGTAATAGCGTAGGAATTTAAATTTCGCACCTTTATCGCTTTCTAAACATACTATGCTAGAATTAGGGTTTGTATGCGAAAAAACGACAAAAAATAGTTGGACCTAATACAAGACAAACAAGCATGAAAATAAACAACACATCTCACACTTGCACCCCCTAGGGTATTCCATTTGTTGCCTTTCAAAATTGGGCCATGTTGCATGTTGAACTTCTTTGGGTAAAACAAACAATCAAATGATCATAAGTCCCTCAAAATGTTGCCTAAATAAATGGTCAAGTCCCTTTTAAAGAAAAATTGCCCAAAGACATTTAACACTATTGCAATTATGGTCTAAACGATGACCCGCGCCTGTCCCTTTCACCTCCTAAGATGAGATTGTCCACCAAATGCAATGGTGGAACAAAATTGTCAAAAGGTTTAAAACATAAGCAAAAATCTTTGAGAAAACTTTAGGGTAGATGAACTTTTAAGTACTTGTCAATTTGCCAAGAAAACACTTGCCTTATTTCAAAACCCACTTCACAAACACTTTCAAAATCAACTTTCAAAAAAAAACCTTGAAACATCTTTTCAAAAAAGACAAAACACCTTTTGTAAAACATTCGAGTAAAGAATTGTTATAAGGGTAGCCTATACAAGGCATCTTTTTCAAAACCTTTTCAAAACCACACACAAAGCACCATTTCAAACAATTGAAAACCAAGGCAAGTTGATCTAAGCAAGTACCTAAGAGCCCATGGATAACCATGGATAGAAGGGGTGCTAATACCTTCCCCTTCTATAATCTACTCCCCGAACCCAAGAAAAAATCTCAAAGGTTTTTGCTATGCTTTTTAAACCTTTCCTTAGGATAAAATAAAAAGTCGGTGGCGACTCTTGCTCAACCGAAACATTTGTGAAAACAAACGCAAAACCCTAGTCAGTTCTCCCACCGTATCACATTGGCCATATTGCATGCAAGAGATTGAATCGTGAAAGGGTTTGGAATGTGGATGGAGTAGTGGAGTGATGGAATTTAAGTGTTGGAGTGATGGAATTTAAGAGAAAATTGAATGGGTGCTGTTACGGTTTTGGGAAAAAGGAAAGAAGAAATGGGAAGGGGAAAGACTTCTGTAATAGCAGAATATGCTTTTGAGCGCGCGTGATGACCGTAACAGTGGGCTGACGGGCGTAACACGGTGAAACGCGTGTAACGCTCGTCATGGGGATGTTACGATCGTTACGGATTCAAAGAATTGTATTTATGAAATAAATGAAACAGTTTAATTTCAAGACCTTATAACACATTAATTCAACACAATAAACATGCAGATTAATTCCAACACACATCTTATAACAAATTTTTTGCAGAATGATAATATATATAGTGAATTTAATATTTGAGGTAGCACGCAGTAAATTTAATGAAAATGAAAATAAACTGAAATTGAAATAAATATTTGTTTTTAATAGAACTTTAAAAACTGTAGAAAGTAAACTTGTTTAAAATGAAATCTTAAACTGCCTAGAAACATAAAACAGAAAGTAAAAATAAATGTTGATTCTGCTACTTCATCCCAGTCGCGTTTTCAAATCTTCGAAAGCTGCATTTATGTGATAAAATTGCTCCACAGTTATATCAGTTAAGCCTATTACGTCCATACGCATGCTCTTCAACTTGTTCTTGATTCCATTAATGTCCGTCTGATAAACATCCAGTGTAGTAAAGATTTTATTCAAATTTTCAGCGTATTCTCCTTTTGTTATTTTAGGGGAATCAATATCCTCTGCAATGTTGTTACCATCATGGTAACCAGAAGGGGTCTTAGGATCGCTCTCATCAAACATCGTGGCATCATTAACTTGGTAGGATTGTGGTGTCTCAGGTGTTGAAGGATGGTCGGGAGGGTTTAGCTCATACAGCCAATTTTCGCGATTGTGGGCACTTACTTTAGCATGGTTTGGAAGTGTAAATATCGTGACAACTTCATCCCTTATCAGGTATTCGAAAGGTGCAGGACCTAGATTACCTATTATTCGTAGGTGGAAACAGAAATCAATATTCATAGGGCGGATTGAGCCAAATCGTGTACACCTATGCAGTTGGTATCTAAGTCCGAGGGCATTGGCAATCATGGTGACTAGGCCTCCTACGATGATTGGTTCATTAGGGTTCTGAGCAATGCGAGAAAAGGTTTGCATCAAGAATGGCACTGCATTAACAGGCCAGCCTTGGGTCATACACTGCAGTAAAAACATCTCATCTTCAGATACTGCAGTACGGTTCTGTTCTTTTCCGAATATGGTATGGGCTAGAATCTTATAGAAATAGCGGATAGCGGGGTTGTGTATTTCATTATTGTCCATGCTATCCGGCTCAGGGTGGTAGTTTCCAGTTAAGGTCCCCCAAAAGTAATCTAGCTCGAAATCCATTAATTCTGCCTGGGTGGTAGTATAAGCAAAAGGTCCGCTAGGGAATCCTAGAAGGTCGGCTAATTATTTACGGTTATAAGTAAATTCAATATTGAATAGTCTGAAAGCTATAAATCCCTTTCTAGTTCCAAAACCGCGCTCAGGTATATGAATTAAGGAGCTCAAAAATTCAAGGGTAAGCTCGCGGTATGTAACAAACCTAGACTTAATGTGGGCTTGTTCCCATCCCAGTTGGTTAAACGGATAAAGGACACTATCCTTAATGCCTAAAGTGTCCATTGTTGGTTCATCATAATACAATGTCATACCAATATTCATGTGTGATAATTCCTCAAATCACCTCATTTGGTTCCTTCCTCTAAAAGTGGTTTCCATAGTAAATACTAAATGGGGGAAACAAATCAGGGGAGAAGGTAGGATAGAAAAAGACTTTTTTAGAAAACCTGTAGTGAATAAAGTTGTTTGAAAATCGGCAGCAGTTGTATAAAGATTTTTAGGAAAAATGGAAAAGAAAATAATGAAAATAAGGCTTTAAAAGAAATAAATGCAGAAACGGAAAAGAAAATCAAAAGTAATAAATAAAAACGAACGGAAATAATAACAAAAACAAATAGGTGGGTTGCCTCCCACTAAGCGCTGTTTTTAACGTCATAAGTATGACATAGTGTCTAGCAGTAGATCATTCATGGGAATTAGTGGGTAATTCTAAGAGTTTTAGACTATTCGCATAGTTTCTATTCTTAATTTGATGATATTGTTTTAATCGCTGCCCGTTCACTGTGAACGGGTCACTATTCCTACCCTTAATTTCTATTGCTCCGCTAGGGAATATTTTTGTTACTTCAAAAGGACCAGACCATCTGGATTTCAGTTTTCCAGGAAAAATCCTAAGTCTAGATTTAAATAATAGCACATCGTCTCCTACACTGAATTCCTTCCGGGATAAGCGCTTATTGTACCATCTTTTGGTTCTTTCCTTATATATTTTAGCATTCTCATAAGCGTATAATCTCAATTCTTCTAATTCATTCAAGTCGAGGATTCTCTTTTCTCCAGCAGTTGTGTAGTTTATGTTGAGCGTTTTGATTTCCCAATATGCCTTGTGTTCTAATTCTACCGGGAGATGACAGGACTTTCCGTACACAAGTTTGAAGGGTGTAGTTCCTATAGGGGTCTTGTAGGCTGTCCTATAAGCCCATAAAGCCTCGTTAAGCTTAGATGACCAATCTTTCCTAGATATGGCGACAGTTTTCTCTAGGATTTGTTTAATTTCTCTGTTTGAGACTTCGACCTGTCCACTGGTTTATGGATGATACGGTGTTGCTACTCGGTGTTTGACTCCATACTTAGATAATAATTTGTCGAATATCTTTGAAATGAAATGGGAGCCACCGTCACTAATGACAAGTCTAGGCACACCAAATCTTGGAAAGATTGTGTTTTTAAAGAGCTTAATTACTACTCATGTGTCATTTGTAGGAGAGGCCATAGCCTCAATCCATTTTGAAACATAATCGACAGCTACGAGTAGATACTTGTTTCCGAAAGAAGATGGGAAAGGTCCCATGAAATCGATTCCCCAAACATCAAAGATTTCTACTTCTAGTATTCCTCTTTAAGGCATTTCATCGCGTCTTGAAATATTACCGGTGCGTTGACACTGATCGCAGTTTTTAACAGCGATGTGGACATCCTTCCATAGATTAGGCCAGAATAGGCCGGCTTGTAGGATCTTTGCACAAGTTTTAGAAGTGCTGGCATGTCCTCCATAGGGAGATGAATGACAGTGAGAGATAACATCTTCCATTTCTTCTTCAGGTACGCATCGGCGGAAAATTCCGTCCGGTCCTCTTTTAAACAATAAAGGTTCATCCCAATAATAATACTTGAGATCATGGAAGAATTTCTTTTTCTGTTGGTAAGTTAAGTCTGGTGGGAGCGCGCCTGCAGCTAAGTAGTTGACTATGTCGGCATACCATGGCAATCCCATGGTTGTATGGATCGCTTCCACGGCTTCTTTGGCTTTTGGTTTGTTTTGGTCCAATTGAGCTAGATCGCTTCTTATTTGTGCTATCAGCTGTTCATACGGAAAATTGTCATTAATCGGTACTTGTTCGGGTTTTATACCTTTTAATCTTAACAAGTGGTCTACTACGACGTTTTCCGTTCCTTTCTTATCCTTAATTTCTAGATCAAATTCTTGCAAAAGTAGGATCCATCTGAGGAGTCTTGGTTTTGCATCCTTCTTAGTTAGTAGGTATCTGATAGCAGTGTGGTCTGTGTAGATGATTATCTTCGCTCCTACTAGGTAAGAACCGAATTTGTCAAGCGCAAAGACAACTGCTAACAGCTCTTTCTCAATTGTGGCGTAGTTCATTTGAGCTGAGTCTAGCGTTCTACTGGCGTAGTAGATTGCGTGAAGTTTCGTGTCCTTCCTTTGTCCAAGAACTGCGCCTATGGCATAGTCGCTCGCATCGCACATGATTTCAAAAGGTAATCTCCAATCGGGTGGTTACATGATTGGTGCGGTGATGAGGGCTGATTTTAGAGTTTCAAACGCTTTAAGGCAATCTTCGTCGAATATGAACTCAACGTCTTTCATTAATAGACCGGTAAGTAGTTTAGTGATCTTCGAGAAATCCTTGATAAATTGTTGGTAGAACCTGGCGTGTCCTAAAAAACTTCGTATTTCTCGAACGGTCTTAGGTGGTTGAAGTTCTTTTATGACTTCTATCTTGGCTTTATCAACTTCAATTCCCTTGTTAGATATAACATGTCCTAGTACGATTCCTTCTCTGACCATGAAATGGCATTTTTCCCAGTTAAGCACGAGGTTTACTTTCACACATCTTTCTAAAATCTTTTCTAGGTTTGATAAGCATCCTTCAAAACTTTACCCGCACACAGAGAAGTCGTCCATGAACACTTCCATGATGTTATGGATGAAATCTGCAAAGATTGACATCATACATCGTTGAAAGGTTGCTGGGGCATTGCATAATCCGAAGGGCATTCATCTATAAGCGAACGTTCCATAGGGACATGTGAATGTAGTCTTCTCTTGATCATCAAGATGAATAGGAATTTGGAAAAATCCGGAATAACCATCTAGATAGCAGAAGTAGCAATGTTTGGCTAATCGCTCTAACATTTGATCTATGAAGGGTAGAGGAAAATGGTCTTTTCGAGTAGCTTTGTTTAGTTTCCTATAATCAATGCACACTCTATGCCTATTTACCACTCTTTGCATTATCGGTTCACCTTTTGCGTTCTTCACAACAGTGATACCTCCTTTCTTCGGTACGACGTGTACTGGGCTAACCCATTTACTGTCGAAGATTGGATATATGATTCCTGCTTCCAATAGCTTCTTAATTTCATCTCTGACTACAGTGATGAGGATTGGGTTAATCCTTCTTTAGGGTTCTCTAGAGGTTTTACAATCTTCTTCTAGCATAATATGATGCATATAAATTAAAGGACATATTCCTTTCAAGTCGGATATGTTATAACCTAATGCAGTCGGGTACTTTCTTCGGACGTCTAAAAGTTTCTCAGTTTCGAGCGTTCCTAAACTGGAATTGATTATTACTGGTCGCGTACATTTGGTATCTAGGAATTCGTATCTTAGGTTCCTGAGTAAGGTTTTCAATTCTAAACCTGGTTTCTTCGGACATGGCATATGATCAGGTGTAAGTGCTAGACTTTCTCTTAGACTATCATCTTAGTATGGTTCACACCAATTGTCGTCTTCGAATATCAGAGGGGTTTGGATTTTCATTATTTCAGAGTATATGGTCTGTTCCGCTTCCATCTCTCTTACGCACTCGTCTATACCGTCGATTAGATAACATGTGTCATTCATGGCCGGTGCTTGTAAGAATTGAGTGAGGATGAATTCCACTTTTTCCTCTCCAACTTCGAATGTCAGTCTGCCCTTCTTTGCATCAATTATAGCTCCAGCTGTGGCTAGGAAGGGTCTTCCTAATATGATAGGAGTAACTGAGTCCTCAGTAATGTCCATGATTATGAAATCGGTCGGGATATAGAATTGACCTATTCTAACTGGAACGTTTTCCAGTATACCTACAGGGTATTTAACTGATCGGTCAGCTAATTGAACGGACATTTTTGTGGGTCTAAGTTCTCCCATTTCTAGCTTTTTGTAAATAGATAGGGGCATGACACTAATACTTGATCCTAAGTCACATAGAGCTTTGTCTATGACAAACTTTCCAATGTTACAAGGTATAGAGAAACTACCTGGATCTTTTAACTTAGGGGCATATCGTTTTGAATAATAGCGCTACACTCAGCAGTAAGTGTAATTGTTCCATTGTGTTCTATATTTTTCTTGTTAGATAGGATTTCCTTGAGAAATTTAGCATACGAGGGCATCTGAGTGATAGCTTCTGTAAACGGTATTGTGATATTCAGTTGTTTCAGAAGTTCAACGAATTTCTTGAATTGGCCCATCGTTTTGGAATTGGTAAGTCTCTGAGGGTACGGAATCGGCGGTTTATAGGGTGGTGGAGGCACATAAGGATTTTCTTTCTCCACTGCCTCTTGGTTCTCGTTTTCCTTTTCCTTTGGTTCATTCTCATTTTCAGTTGGTTTGTTCTGCTTTTGGTACATGGCTGGATTTTCGAGTCTTGGATCAACAGGTCCGTTAAGTTCTTTTCCACTTCTCAGTATTACAACGTTAGCTTGTCCTTTTGGGTTAGGTTGAACAGGGAAAAATCCAGCTGGGGCAGCAGTAGATGCTTGTTGTTGAGCCACTTGTGAAATTTGAGTTTCAAGCATCTTATTATAGGTAGCCAAAGCGTCAACTTTACTAGATAATTGTTTAATCTACTCATTAGTATGTAAATTTTGATTTAGAACATCTTTATTAGTTTGAGATTGGGAAGCAATGAAATGTTCTATCATGATTTCTATATTAGACTTCCTAGGGGCATTGGATGTATTAGGTCCATTATTGGGGTGATTTGGGGCAGCTTTTGGATAGCCAGGTGGTGTGGCAGGAGCTTGTCCAGGTGCGTACAACACATTGTTGCTTTTATATGAAAAGTTCGGATGATTCTTCCAACCAGGGTTATAGGTATTTCTATAAGGGTTTCCCTGTACCTAATTCGCTTGTTCAGCTGGGACTCCTGTTAGAAGTGGGAATTCTGGAGCAGGATGTGATTGAAGACCACATAGATCACAAGCTTGAACTACTGCAGCCACGGTAGCTGCGGGAGCGGTAGTAAGATTTTCTAGCTTTTGGGTAAGGGCTTCTACTTTAGCGTTGACTTGATCCAGACTATTCACTTCAATCATGCCACCTTTTGTTTGAGTTTTTTCCATATTAGCTCTTTCGCTTCCCCATTGATAATGGTTTTGAGCCATGCTTTCAATAAGTTTATTTGCTTCGGTATACGGCTTATCCATCAATGCGCCACCAGCAGCAGCGTCTATAGTCATTCTTGTGTTGTACAAGAGACCGTTATAGAACGTATGAATGATCAGCCATTCTTCTAAGCCATGATGAGGTCAGAGTCTGATCATGTCCTTATAGCGTTCCCACGCTTCAAAAAGTGATTCATTATCTTTTTTTCTGAAACCATTGATGTTGGATCTGAGCATAGCAGTTTTTCTTGGTGGGAAATATCTAGCTAAAAAGACCTTTTTCAACTCATCCCATGTGGTGATTGAGTTTGAAGGAAGATATTGGAGCCATGCTCGAGCTCTGTCTCTTAAAGAAAAGGGAAATAGGCACAATCGTATCGCCTCAGGGTTTACACCATTCGCTTTTACAGTGTCTACGTACTGCACAAACACTGACAGATGTAGGTTTGGGTCGTCAGTAGGAGATCCAGAAAATTGGTTCTGCTGAACAGCGGATAGAAGCGAAGGTTTCACCTCGAAATCGTTTCGAGCGATAGCAGGAGCGGCAATGCTATTGTGGGGCTCCGCTTGAGAAGGAACTGCGTAATCCTTAAGAGCATGAGGTGGATTTGGTACGTCAGCCATTTAGATTCTTCAATTAATTCAGGGATTGAGATATCAGGAAGCTTAGTCGGAGGAAGATTGTTGAGATCACGGTATTCTTGAACTCGACGTCTTACTATGAGATAGCGCTCGATATCATTGATTTGTAGATGCAAAGGCTCGCTTCGGGAGCGAGTATTTGGCATACAACAGATGGAAAAATAAATAGTTTCCTTAGTCTATACAATACTAATTTATGAGTGCACTAGTGACTAAATCAAAGTCCCCGGCAACGGCGCCAAAAACTTGATGTGCGATCGACCTAATGTGTCTAACGGTATCTTAACTGCAAGTGCACAGCCTATCGCAGTAGTAATAAAAAGATGTCGAACCCACAGGGACTTTGTAATCACTCTAGTGCTATAAAGGTTTGCTAGTTTAGCTAAGGCGGATGTTGTCACGTTTGGTTTTTTAGAGGTTAAGGTAGAGGAAAACTAAATCGAACTAAGGGAATAATAATAATAAAATGGTCGGTATGTAATATAGTGAACCTAAGTGGATCTAATCGAACCTAAGCATATAAAGATGTTTAACTTAGATGGTTCTGTAGAAATTATCAGTTTAAAAACCCTCAACTCACACTTTCGTGGTCTTATCTCGAATTATACCCCTAAAGCCCTATGCCTGCTCTCGCTAGCCCATAAGTGTTTAGAAAATACTCTTTGAAAACTTAATAAAATCTAATTTGTTTTAAAGCGCTCTCGCTGTATTTAAATCAAATGTCTAACTTTAGCTATCCGGTTAAAACCTCACACTTTCGTGGTCTCGATCCTAACCTATTCTACTTTTCTTACTCTCATAACAAAAAGATTGATTTTAATTATAAAAAGTCATAGCCAGAAATTAAGTTAATTTAGATTTTAGCTTAGGCACAATTTAATCCATTTGGTTACTATTATCACATCCCGACTCTAGAAAATTAGCTAGTCATAGTACTTGAAACAGACATACAGGAAATATAATCGGGAAACAATAAAACATTCATGATAAATAAATAAATAAATAAATAAATGTAAACAAATTGTATTAAAATTAAATTAAATGCGATTGAAAACCTGAATGATAATATTATTCCTCAAGCTCCCTCTTCCATAAGTCGGCAAGATTGAAACCTTCAGAATCGGAACTTGAAACAAATTCTGAGGCTAAAAATAAATTCTGACTACAATAGCAATTTCCTAATGTTGGAAATAGCTATTAATTGGTAAAAGGGAAATAAAGCAAGAACAAAAAAATGCAAACGGAAGGTTCCTAAATTTGGCAGGGCTTCCGCAAGAAATTCTGTAAAAAACTCTCCTCCTGGTTCATTGAAATATCTCCTATTTATAGAAGAGAATTTTTGCAGTTAAGAAAAATTAGGAACGTGGACTTGTACTGCTTGAGTGGAGGAAGACCAGGACTGGTCGTTGGTTAGGTTGAGAATATGTAGGAGTTGAAAAGATCCTTCCATTATGTTTCCCACGTCTCTTGTTCTTCATGACGTTGAATTACGCGTGTGACAGTCGTAATGAAGAGGTGATGGTTGTAATGCGCTTAAATAGCGCGTTACGTTCATCAATGATGTGTGACGCGCGTTCTTCATGTTGTGAGTGTGTTACGCTCGTAATGGAGGTGTGACGACCGTCACAACATCAAAATTTGCAGAATTTTGCAGATTAGTTCTTTTTCTTCTGATTGGTATGTTAGCTTTCTTCATGTGATCTTTTTTCACTAAATTGATTTGAAACATGTTGTACCTGTGAAAAGACATAAAAACTTGGAACAATCGGGAGTTAAATGGGTTAATGCAGTATGAAAATCAATTAAAAATGTAGCAATTATATGATACGATTTCTCGTTATCAAGTTTGATGAAAAATCCGATGAAGGTGTTTTTCTTGGCTACTCTCTTTCTAGTAAAGCATATAGAATATACAACAAAAGAACTTTGACAATTGAAGAATCAATGCATGTTTCTTTTGATGAAACTAACCCCTCCAAGGAGGATAATATTGTTTGTGATAATGATGATGATGAAATACTAGAAGGTCCTCAAGAAAATTTATCCAAAGATCAACCCATTCAACACGAAGAATCACCTCAACAAGAATCAAATCTCAATGATCTACCAAAAGAATGGATAACTCATAGAGATCATCCTATCGATAAAGTAATTGGTGATATAAGTTAAGGTGTGTCAACAAGATTAAATCTCAAGGATGCTTGCCTAAACATGGCGTTTGTCTCTTAAATTGAACCTTCCAAAGTTGATGAAGCCTTAGGCGATGATCAATGGATTATCGATATGCAAGAAGAATTGAATCAATTTGAAAGGAATCAAGTTTGGGAACTTGTCCCTAGGCCAAGCAACAAACACATTATTGGAACAAGATGGGTGTTCAAAAACAAACTTGACGAGAATGGAATAATTGTTCGCAACAAAGCAAGATTGGTAGCACAAGGCTACAATCAAGAAGAAGGAATAGACTTTGAAGAAACTTTCACTCTAGTTGCAAGGTTAGAATTTATTCGTCTCTTACTTGCCTATGCTTGTTGATTAAATTTTTAGCTTTTCCAAATGGATGTCAAAAACGCATTCTTGAATGGATATATCACTGAAGAAGTCTACGTTAAGCAACCCCCGGGGTTCGAAGATTTCAATAATCCATCTCATGTATTAAATTGAGAAAAGCTCTCTATGGATTGAAACAAGCACCAAGGGCATGGTATGATCGTTTAAGAAATTTCTTATGCGAAAAAGGTTTTGAAAAGGGCAAAGTTGACAAGACTCTATTTATCAAGAAAATCAAAGACGACACTTTGCTAGCACAAGTCTATGTTGATGACATCATTTTAGGTTCTTCAAATCAAGAAATGTGTGAAGAATTTTCAGCAATGATGCAAGGAGAATTTGATATGTCCATGATGGGTAAAATGAACTATTTTCTTGGACTTCAAATCAAACAACTAAAAGATGGCATCTTCATCAACCAATCCAAATATTGCAAGGAACTCTTGAAAAGATTTGACATGGATAACTGTAAGGCAATGTCTACACTAATGGGTTCTGGTTCATATGTTGATCATGATGAATTAGGTGTTTCCATGGACATCACAAAGTATCGAGGTATGATTGTCTCCTTATTATATTTGACGGCAAACCGTCCTGACATAATGTTTAGTGTTTATCTCTGTGCTCGCTTTCAAGCTAATCCAAAGGAATCTCATCTCACGACGGTAAAGAGGATCATGAAGTATCTCAAAGGAACAACGAATGTCGAATTATGGTATCCTAAAGGTAGTGTTTGCAACTTAATTGGTTATTCTGACGCGGATTATGCAGGTTGTAAAACGGATAGAATAAGCACAAGTGGTACTTGTCACATCCTCGGTAATGCATTAGTATCACGGGCCTGCAAGAAATAAGCATGCGTTGCTCTTAGCACGACCGAAGCTGAATATATTGCAGTAGGTAGTAGTTGCTCTCAAATTTTTTGGCTCAAACAACAACTTCGTGACTACGGACTCGATCTAGGATGCATTCCACTATGGTGCGACAACACAAGTGCAATTAACATTACGAAGAATCCCGTCATGCATTCAAGAACTAAACACATATACATACGATATCATTTCCTCTTTGATCATGTTCTTCAAGGAGATATCGAGGTAACCTTTGTAGATACTCATAATCAGCTTGTCGATATCTTCACCAAACCTTTGGCAAGAGAACCATTCTACAAGATTCGACGAGAGCTTGGCATACTTGACGAACACGACATATAAGGTGCCTTCAACCCTTGTTATGATTTTATATATATGTTTTATACATGCTATATGTGAATATATGTTATGTGGTATTTATTTTTTAAGAAAAATTTGGTTTTGGACATTTTTTGTTGATGCAAATCGATTGCACAAAGAGTGTAAATCAATTGCTCATTGAGTATTTTCAATTCTGACCTTTCTATTTCAAGTGCAAATAGATTGCACCATCAATGCAAATTGATTTCACTCTGTGCGTTTCAGTTTTATTTTGGTTCTGTTTTATGTGCAAATCGATTGCACCTGAAATGCAAATCGATTGCACCTGAAATGCAAATCGATTTCACCTGAAATGTAAATCGATTGCACCTACTGCAACTTGCTTTTATGATAAAAAAAATTGTGTTGGTCAGAATTCCTCTCTCTCATATTCCCAAGCCAAATACACTTTAATACAATCCACTCATTTCCTATCTACTCAAATCATTTCCAAATCTCAGCTCACAAACACCTTTCTCTCACACAAAACCTAAAATTCTCAAAACCCTAAACTCCATACCCATGGCTTCAAGACAAAAAAGAAAGGTGCCAGCTTCAGAAAAAGGGAAGAAAAAGGTTGATTCATCTTCTAATCCATTACTTTCATCTCTCACCGAAGAACAAGAAGCCAGATTCACAAAAGATTTTCAAAGGAAAATAGTATCCAATCCCAAATATGGTATGCTATGCTCCTTTCCCCAAGAATGCTTCTCTTTTCAAAATGATCTAGATGCTTATGGTCTCGAACCATTAATTTTATCGTTCGGTCCATATTACCCGGATTTGGTAAGAATTTTTTTCAACAATATAACACCCCAAAAAGGCAAAATGGTGACATATGTGCTGGGTACTCGTATCTCTCTAACTCCTCAGGTTGTTAGTGAGATCCCTCATATTCCTTACACTGGAAGTTCCCTGTATGACCCTGAAAACGAGATATGGGATGACTACCGAAAATAGGATTTCTTTTACAGCATTGGGAGGTTAAGTGAAGCTGAATTCCGCGCTAAACAGATTCGTGGTCTTGGCGGAGTAATTCCATCCAGAGACTCCTAGAGTGCAGGTAACTTCTATATAGGTGATCACCTATATCATTACTTTATGGTCTATATTATGTTTCCAAGAGCTATAAACCACTGCACTATGACCGACTTGGAAATGCAGCTGATTTATGCAAGAAAGAAAGGGATAAGTGTAAATTGGGCAAGGCTTATAATGGTGCATATGCTGAGAGTCGATGCAAAATCTAAATTTCTTCCAAATGCTTATTTTGTTACTTTAATTATGGAGGAATTTGGAGTGGATTTTGCTGGGTTTGAAAAAGTTAATATGGATCCAAATCTGAATAAGATCTCCATCAAGAATGTTGACTCCAGGATGGGCATGCATTACAATCCAGAAACAAAAACCATCACTTACATTGGTGAAGATGTTGTTGGGGATGAAGGGAATGACCAAGAAATCAAAGGCGGTGAAGTTGTGCCTCCTCCACCTACTGCTCCCTCTGGTCCAAGCAATCAAGAGCTTATAGATTACATGTCTCAACAATTTGCTTCCATGAACACCAATTTTCATACCTTTATTCTCATCTTCATATTCCATCTTATGGATCCAAATAATCCAGCTGCACCTCCTCAACACTACACAGAACCTCCACTTCAACAACAATTCCTGAATCAAGGCTCTTGGTCCTATAACCACCCGGACATGCATCACCCTTGAAGTTCTGGCCAACTCTATTTTTTGTTATGTCCTTGTCTTGTTATTCAATGTTTTGTTTGTTCATTTTCTGTGTAATCATTAAACAATTTGTGTTACTTGTTTAAATTCAAGTTTTTCTCGAAATATTGCTCTATTACTGTTTGTTTTGTGCATCTTTCCCTTATTTTTGATAATGTCAAAGGGGGAGAAATATGTGGTACTTTATGCTTGTATTTTTCTTTGTCTTAATTTTTAAGGTACTCTCCAACCAAGATGAAGAAGTACAAATGATTCCAACCTTCTCATATATAGGGGTAGTTTTGCATCTTAGGGGGAGAAGCTCTTCTAGAAAGTACAACGCATAAAGCAAGATTGTTTGTCATCATCAAAAAGGGGGAGAATGTAAAATCAAGCTTATCAAATGAACTTTTTGTTTTGATGAAGACAAACCATGATTGACAAAGAAGGCAAAGATTTATGATCAAACTCAAAGCATCTAAGGACAAAATCTCCAGTTCAAAGCTCTCAACAACTTTCAAGGTATAATAATATTACTTACTTTGATCTTAAGATATATATTCTCAATGATGAAAAAGAAATGTTTAAAAAATCATTACTTAAGTTTTTCAAAGTTAAAATTAATTTTTCACTTGAGTGCAATCGATTTGCATATTAGTGCAATCGATTGCATGCTTCAATTTTTCAGATCTTTTGCTTCTGTTTCTTTGTGTAATCGATTTACATTGCTTGTGCAATCGATTGCATACTTAAAATTTTCAAAATGTTTGCTTCTGTTTCTCAGTGCAATCGATTTACATTGATTGTGCAATCGATTGCACTCACTTACTTTTTGCTACTGACTTCACATGTAATTGATTTACATTGCTAGTACAGTCGATTGCACACTTAAAACTTTTGAAAATATAGTTGTTGAAACCTTGTGCAATCGATTTACACAAAGGGTGCAATCGATTGCATGCTGCACGATTTTGAAAATAGCAGCTTTTCACATGCCTGTTCATAGTACCTTTTCATTGAAACCTTTCACTCAATCTTGGAATTTGTTCATGATTCATTTTAAGAACTTCATGATGTTTCAAAAGGGTGTTATGAACATATAAATATTCATTTTCAAAATCTGTTTCATTACCTCTTCCATAAATATTTTCTGAATTTTCAAAATACAAACTCAAGTATTCCTTCACTTTCAGGCATAAGTTTTCTTCACATTTTCATACATTGTTAAACAGAAAACTTTGAGAAAATTATATCTTGATTTATTGTACAATAATATTATTGAAGAGAAGACCATTCATCGTTAAATCACTCTAAGTGATCAATACTACTCAACTCACTCAAACTCAAATATTGATAGTTACTTACTTATTTTTCCAGGATTGATGGAAATAAGTTTAAGTGTTTTTAAATCTTATTTTTTCAGGATTGTTGGATACAAGTGTAGTCACTTTGAGAGGATTGTTCTCATAGTTGACATAGTGAAAATCCAAGAGGATTGTTCTTGGTCTAAGAGGATTGTTCTTGGATTTTTGGTAGTTCTTGTTTAAGTTTGCCACAATAATGAAATCTCTTTCATGTTGAAAGGATACTGGAGTACTCTCGGACTGTGAGGGGAACCAGGATATATCGCCTGTGTCTCTTTATTTTTCTGCACTTTAAGCTTTTCTGAACTCATCATTAACCAGAAAATAAGATCCATCATCACTAAAACCAGAATTTTTAAAGTACCTAATTCACCCCCCCCCCCTCTTAGGCGCACTTCGTACTTACACTCCCTACACCTGGCTCGAAGAAATCCATACAAGTCCTAAACGGCCTGCTCACCTATCTCTCCCGCTTCGTGGCAAAGTCCGTGCAACACGCTCTTTCATTTTTCAAACTTTTGCGTAAAGAGGCAGCCTTCAAATGGACCTAGGAATGCGAGCAAGCCCTCCTCAATCTCAAGCAAAGCCTTTCAAAACCGATTATGATGTCGCGACCTGAGGACGGGTGTTGTAACCAAAAATTTTCCCTCTCATTTATCAAATATTTTCTCACAAGATCTCCTTTGGTTCAAGACTGCACAAGGTTTGATCAGCTCAAGACACCTTCTTAAGCACTGATGACTAAAATTAGGGTTTGAGATTGCACAAGTATAATTGAACTTTAAAATGCCTCATATGACTTTCATGGATCATTATGGACCCCAGAGATTGCTCATGTCAAGTTTCAAGCTATGGATCACATTTTTGCTCAGTCAATTGAGCAGTTGACCTAAAAATCAACTGTATTGGGGAAAAAGTCAACTGTGGCCAATTTACAGTCAAACTTCATAATTTTTATCCACATAAACATTATAAACTCATATGTATCATTTGATCAAGTTTGGACCACAATTCCTCAAGAAATTTGATCAAATCATCAAAAGGGCAAAATGGTTAAAATTAGGGTTTTGACTGAGAAAGGGCAATTTCTGATTTTTGACCTAGCAATTGGTTAATTGGTTTGAAGCATGATCTCAAGAGTTCAATTGCACAATTTTGACTTAATGGCATGGCTCAAAACATTGCTCAAGATCAATTGGATTGATAGTTGATTTTCAGTCAACTGATCAAAAGTCAACTGTACACTGAAAAGTCAAACTTTGACTTTTTGGTCAAAATCAAGTGTCAAAGATCACAATTCATCAAAACATGGAAAAATATGAAACTTGTTCATCAATAAATCAAAAAGTCAAGATTTCATTTTGAAAAGTCAAAGTTTTCAAACTTAGAAATTTTTCTAAGTGTTGAAAACTTCATGTTTTTTCACAACTTTGAGCCAATTTTTCACCATGATGCAAGATGATTCAAAAGAAACTTTCAACATAAAAGTTTTAGATCTCCATTATATCTACAACATTTCTTTACACAACTTCTCCTAGAAATGATTGGATCTCAAGTTATTAATCCATGAAGTCATGGTCTTGAAACTAAACACTTAGTGAAATTTTGAACATTTTTGGTCAGGATTTTGACCTAACTTCTGACCCAAGTTTCACCTAGTTCCAAGGGGAATTATCAAACGTGATTCAAACAGGTGTTGTAGAGCACATTACAAGATTTCCAAAATGTCCAATAACTCCTTGAGATCATTTGTGAGCAAGGAGAATCGAAGGCCAGAAGTTGGGGTTTCAAGTTATTTTACAAGGCAAATTTTGTGATGAACAAAATTCAAATCTCAAACCTATGCTGCATAATCTTTGCTTTGAAGGCCTCAAACTTGTTAGGCACTCCATAATTAATTGCTTTCACATCTGTTAGAGGTCTCAACTCAAGCATTCAATGCAATGCCATGCTTTATATCCATTTTAGGAAGAAAGTGCACAATGCCATTTTGAAAAAGTAGCTTTATGCAAAAACACTTATTCTTGAGCCTTGTAATTGTTTTCTTCCGATCATACACGTCCTATAACTCAAGATAAGTTTTTCTCAAGCCTTACAATTACTCAGCCCATGCTTGTACTTCATCTTGGAACCATGCTCCCACTTTTCTTCAAAATCAAGCAACCTAGCCATAACTCTATAACTCAGAAAACCTTTGTGAAAAACCTCTCCAACCTTTTGCTTATACATACACAAGTCCTTGGCAACAAAACACAGGCATGCTTAAGCCTTAAAACTCACAAGAACTCAGAATTGCATCTGGTACTTCCATTGTTGCGTATTCTGACCAGAAATCCCAAAATCAAAAACTACTCGTGCGTTTCTTGGCCTTTTGCTTCCAAAAGTTTCCAAACATCATACACAAGTCATCCCTGACCCTGTTACACGACTGTAACACCATCTTCCTCCATTTCCAAGTTCAAAAATAGAGCATCACAGTTAGACTTCTCCAGACAATTTCAGCCACTCTCCAACCAAGCTAATCATTGCATTAACTTCCTGGGACCTCAAGGAAGCTAACCTGATCCTTGCAGCAACTTGAAACAAGCTCCAACTCAAAACACGAATTCCATTTTCAAGGTGAGTTTTCTGACTTTTGAACTCTTCATATAGGCATCATTTGCTTTCCATTTGTGAAGATAAAATATAGATATCATAGCCCTGAAACTAACCATGTCTTTAGATTTCATTTATATTGCTTGAGTAGTTAAAATTTTGAATCTGAACATCCTGGAAAAATTAGGTCAGAATTTGGTACCATTAGAAATTCTCATTCATATTTGATCTATAGTTTTAGTTATTTACATTTCTGGAATCGTGATGAAATTTTACACAACTTTCATGTTTACATTTTTGCAAATGGTTGAGAAACAAATAAGTTGCAGGAATTTTGGCTGGAGGTTGAAGATGAAGTACATTTAGGGCAAGACTTATTATATATTTGTTGTTTTACATAAGTTAATGGATGTATCACCACCCCAGTGGTTAAAGCGCGCGCCTGTCACCCTTAGGTCCTGGGTTTAAGCCCCAGCGTGACCTTTTTGCATTTTTTACTTTTTTTTTTGTTGACATTTTCTTTGTTTTTGCAGCGTTGGGCCTCACCCCCTTTTGGGCTTTATTTTTTTTACTTCTGACCCCCCTGCCTTATTATTCACACCCCTGGCCCATTATTTTATTTCCATTTTATTTATTTTCCCTTCATTTTATTTTTATTTCATATTTTCTTTATTATTTTTATTATTACTATTATTATCATTATTATTATTTTTTATTAATAAAAAATCCAAAATTATTTTATTTATTTATTTGCATATTTAAAAAAATACTTATTTAGTTTATTCTTCTTTACAAAAACAAAAGAACAAAAACATTTCTTTAATTAATTTCTCCTTTTTTAATACTTAGATAATATTATTTTGTAAATTAAAATCAATTTAGAATTTAGGTTTTTTTTCTTTATTTAATTATTTTTATTTACTAATTTAATTAAATTCACCAAAACCCTAAAAAACTTGTTTTCTTTAAATTAATTTATTCTACTAACTTAATATTAATTTTATTTTTTAGTTAATTATTTTATTTTAATTAATTAGGTCAAAAACCCCTTTTCATGAAAAAAAACAAACAAAAAATCATATTTCTTTTTACATTTACATTCTTGCATTTTTACTCATTTATTTTGTACATTTATTCAAAAAAATTAAATATGGTTGTAATAATTATTTAGATTTATTTTCTTGCAATATTCCCCATTTGTAATTTGTATACCTTCTCCCCTAAAATGATGTAATAGCGTAGTAATTTTAAATTGCGCAATTTATCGCTTTATATATAAATGCTAGTAATTATGGTTTTATATGGAAAGACTAAAACCAACAAATAGCAAACCCTAATCAAAGATAAATCAAGCATGAAAATTAATCCACTTACACACAAACACCCCTAGGGTAAATCCACTTGGTTGCCTTACAAAAATGGCCATATTATGCATGTGAGGTATCTTAGCAAAAACAAGCAAAATACAAGATCATAGTCCCTCGATGACGCTATCTACGTTGCCTTTCAAAATGATCTTAGTCCCTAAAGAAAAAATGCTAAGATATCTTGCAACATTTCTAATCATGGTTATACAATGACCCACGCCCGTCCGTTTTACATCTAAAGATAGGGTCACTTACCAAATCAATGGTAAGATGAAAATGTCAAAGGAAAAAGGAAATGAACATGAAATACTTTTGAGTAGGTAGTTTGTTCCTAGTTACTTGCTCCATTTCAAAAACATCCTTTCTATTTTTCAAAACAAACACCTACACTTTCAAAACATCTTTCAAAACTTGAAAACATTTTCAAAAGATCAAACACTTTGTATACATTCTTACGAACGAGAATCATTACAAAATTTACCTAAACAATGACATCTTTAAAAAAATACTTTCAAAAACCACACAAAGCACATTTTCAAACAAAAAGCAAGTGATCTAGCAAGTAACTAAGAGCCCATGGAAAACCATGGATGAAGAGGGTGCTAATACCTTCCCTTTTCATAATCTACCCCCCAAACTCAAGAAACAATCTCAAAGGTCTTTCCTGTGCTTTTTCACCTTTCCTTTTGGATAAAAGAAAAGTCGGTGGAGACTCTTGCTAACCGCAATATTTGTGATCAAACTCAAAACACCCAAGTCAGTTCTCCCACCGTATCACAACGGGGATACCTTGTTCCTTTATCTGGTCGTCTCTGCCGAGGCCATAAGCGCGGCCCTCATTCGTGAGACTACAGACGGGTAAAAGCCAATGTATTTCACGAGAAAAGCGCTACAAGGGCCCGAGGTCAGGTATCAACAGATTGAGAAAGTGGCCTTGTCCCTTGTCAACAAAGCGAGGAGACTTAGGCATTACTTCCTAGCATACTAGATCATCACGCGGACAGGCCAACCCGTAAGACAACTCCTATGCCGACCATATTTGGAAGGTCAAATGCTAAAATGGTCCTTGGAGCTCTATGAGTTCGACATCTAGTACGAGAGCAAGAAGGCCCTTAAGGCCCAAGCACTGGACGACTTCGTCGCAGAGATGACCGCTCATGATCCCCCCATAGGGAAGAAGCACAAGTGGACCATCTTTATGGACGGAGCTTCCAGCTCGACAAGGAGCAGAGCGGGAATCCTCCTCGAGAACAAGGAGGGTGTTGTACCCCAAAATTTGCCCTATCCTATTTCTCAAAGATTCTCTCACAAAATCTCCATTGCTCAAAATTGCATAAGGTTTGATTAGCTCAAGACACTTCCTTAACACTGGGCTCAAATTAAGGTTTAGGTTTGGACAAGTACAATTGGACTTTTAATGCCCCATATAGTTTCCATGGATCATATTGGACTCTCAAGCATCAGTTCAAAGAAAGGAGGAAGATAAAACTGTCGAAAGGGCAAAGCGGATCAAAAGGAGTGGTTACAGATAATAGTTCGAATTCAAAATCTAGTTCAGGTTGTTCGAACCACATGACTGATTGAAAAGGAGTGGTGGGAAGATTTGGACAAATCAAAGAAGAGCAAGCTTGCTTTGATCCACAAGCTTCGACTGGTCAATAGTTGCCTTCATGTTTGCTTCTATCCACAAAGCAATGACTTCCTTCATGCCTGCTACGATCCATAAGCTTTGATTGGGCAATGGTTTCCTTCATGCTTGCTTCGATCTACAAAGCAATGACTTCCTTCATGCTTGCTTTGATCCACAAGGAAATGGTTTCCTTCATGCTTGCTTCGATCCACAAAGCAATGACTTACTTCATTCTTACTTCGATCCACAAAGTATTGGTTTCCATCATGTTTGCTTTGATCCACAAAGCAATGACTTCCTTCATGGTTGCTTCGGTCCATAAGGAAATTGTTTCCTTTATGCTTGCTTCGATTCACAAAGAAATAACTTCCTTCATGCTTGCTTCGATCCACCTCTCAACCTGCTTCAATCCACATACTAAACCCTTCGACACAAATAGTTTCGACACTATGAATTACAAGTCTATCTTCATGCTTGCTTTGATCCACAAAATGGTACATTCAGATGAATGTAGTCTATTCGAAGAACCTACAATTGGTGGAAACGAATATTGCTTTGTCTGTTGATGAGTCTGGTCTAAAGTGGTGGATCTATGTGATCCAAACAAAGGGACAGAGTATTCGACCAGAGTAAATAAAAAGATCAAATCCATAGGCCATGCTACATGATCTTACTTTGCAGGCCTCAATGCTTGTGTTTCACTCCATAATTAATTATTTAGACTATGAATTAAGCTCTTACCCAAGTTATTAAGCCATTGTCCAAAATATCTTTCCATAAAGTAAGTTTGTTGGTACAAAACTTAGCTTGAGCCCATACCTTGCTTACTTCTAATCATGGAAAGTAGCTCCTTTGTACCAACAACTTTTGTACTTCATCTTGGGATCATGGAAAACTTGACATAACTTGGCATTTGCATTTGAACCAAACCATTATTTGTTATCTTACAAATCTGGTTACTCCAACTTCCCATACCTTTTCTTTATAAATAGAGAGGCCAATTCCAAGCTAAAGGGGTCAGATTTTTGTTGTGTTGAAAAATCCTCAAACACTCTTAAACTCTCAAAAAACTCAGAACCTGCACACAAGCATCAAAACTTGGCACATTCTAACTTTACACACAAAATCTCAAATCCCTCTGTGAATTTTTTTGGCCTTTCAATTCACTAAGCTTCCATACACCAGCCTTAGAACACTCCCAAACTCTCAAAAAACTCAGAACCTGCATACAAGCACAAACCTTGGCACATCCTGACTTTACACACAAAAAACTCAAATTCCTTCATGCGCAAGCGATCCTTTCATTTCACTTCCAGCTTCCATATACCAGCCTTTCGATTCACTCCCAGCTTCCATATACCATCCTTTCAGTTCAGTGACTTTTAAAGTAAAGTAGTGATCCCACTAGCTCAAGGAAAGTCCAGGCAAGCTTAATCCTTTATCGAACCATTTATGGAAGTCATACAGAGGTGAAACAACCGGATGAAAATCATCAAACAATGAAGTCTCCATCGAATGTCTTTTATCCCACATGAAGGGAAAGGTAAACATCGAGAAAACCTAAGAAGGGAGAAGTCACGATCTTGCGACCGAGAGATCGGGTAAGGGAGTCTGTTACGCAAGGGAAAGGTATTAGCACCCCACACGCCCGTAGTACCCTACGGTATCTGTTGTACCCCAAAATTTGCCCTCTCATTTCTCAAGGATTTTCTCACAAGATCTTCTATGACATCAAGTTTGCAGCACTGATACATCAATTTAGGCTTGAAATTGGCACAAGGGCAAAATGGTCAATTGCATACTGAAAAGTCAAACTTTGATTTTTTTTGGTCAACAATACATTTCAAAGATCAAATTTCATCAAGACATTCAAGAATATCAAGCTTAATCATCAAGAAGTCAAGAAAGTCAAAAGTCAACTTGAAAAGTCAAGATTTCCAAGACTTGGAAATTTTCTAAGTGTTTTTATACATGATAATTTCATCACTTCATGCCATTCTTTCACCAAGATGCAAGACGGTTCAAGGGAAACTTTAAACATGAAAGTTGTAGATCTCCATGATATCTACAACATTGCTTTATATAACTTCTCTTAAATATGCTTAGATCTCAAGTTATGAATTCATGAAGTCATGACATTTTCATTTAACACTTAGAGAAATTTTCAGCAGTTTTGGTTAGGTTTTTATCCCAAATTCTTGCCTATTTTTCATCAAGTTCCAGTTTGATTTGACAAAAGTGGCCAACATGAAAGTTATAGATGGTGTTTCAAGATTTCCAAAACATCCAAGAGCATGAATTTATCATATTTGAGCTAGAAGATACAAGGATCTGAAGTTGAACACCCATTCTTGAATTACAAGCCATTTTTGTTGAAGAACACAAAATCCAATTGGCATGATGTGCTGTATAATCTCACTTTACAAGTCTTGTGACTTGCAGATCTCAACATAATTTAATGCTTACACTTACTTTTGAGCTATTACCCAAGTGTTTAAGCCATTGTCCAAAGGATCTTTCCATGTATGGCATAAGGACATCATTGCTATTCTTGAAAAGCAAACTTTTTGTACAAAGTTTGTCTTGAGCTCATACTTTGTTTATTTTCTGACTTTACCCTACCATAAAACATGGAAGTCAACCCCTCTAAACCAGAAACTTTGGTACTTCATCTTGGAACCATGGACTACTTGACATAGTTTGATACTTACATCCCAACCAAACCATAACATGTTGTGTTGTAAACATATTCAGCCTTTGTTCATAAGTCCTTTGCCTATAAATAGAAGAAGCATTTGCAAGACAAAGAGGTTAGAAAAAATAGAGAAAAAGAACAAGGAGAAAAGCCAGAAGTTATATTGGTAAACCCCCAAAAAATCTCATATTCACAAAAGCCATAATAGTCCACAAAACTTCCACTCTTGGGTTTTAAAGTCCAAACCTTTGAACCTCTCATACCTTGCATGTTCTGCCCAACCATCCAAACATTTTATACCATACAGAGTTTGTTTAGTACCCTTTCAACAAAAAGGAAAGTCTAGCAGCTGGTTGGAGCTTCCTTAAGGTTCATACAACATCTTGAAGGATATTTGGTTTCAAAACCTAAAGTGAAGTTTTAAGGGGCGGGAAGAAGCTATGTGTCGATACATAGCAACATGGGTCGACACATAGCAGTTCAAAATGCAGTTTTCCTTTTATTTTACACTGATTTCACATTGTTTTCATTATCATTCGACATGATTGTAATATTTTAATTCCTACTTCACCCTCATTGTTAAATTGTATCCCCATCCCCCTAAAGTGATGTAATAACTTAGATTTTATTTTCTGCATTTTTACTTGCTTTTCATATATTGCTAGTAAATAAGATGTATGGCAAGATAAAATCAACAAATAGATGACTTTCAAAAACAAGACAAAACACATGCAAATAACACACTTGCACACAAGCATTCTTAGGGTTTCTCCACTTGGTTGCCTTATACAAAAATAGCCATGTTACGCATGCGAAGTATCTTGGCAAAAAAAAACAACTATAAGATCATAGCCCCTCGATGACGTTATTCAAAAGTTGCCTAACAAAAATGATCTTGGTCCCTCAAAAATGCTAAGATACTTTGCAACATTGCTATCATGGCTATACGATGACCCACGCCCGCCCCGTTTACATCCAAAGATATGGTTGTTTACCAAATCAATGGTAAGTCAACAATGTAAAAGGAATAGAAGATACATAAGAAAGACATTTGAGTAGGTAGATAGCTTCTAAGTTACTTGCTCCATTTCAAACAAACCAAAGAAAGTGATCTAAAGCAAGTAACTAAGAGCCCATGGAAAACCATGGATGAAAAGGGTGCTAGCACCTTCCCTTTTCATAATCTACCCCCCGAACTCAAGAAAACATCTCAAAGGTTTTTCCTGTGCTTTTTCACCTTTCCTTTTGGATAAAAGAAAAGTCGGTGGCGACTCTTGCTAAACCGCAACATTTGCGATAAAACGCAAAACCTCAAGTCAGTTCTCCCACCGTACCACAGAACTGGCGACTCTGCTGGGGAAATCATAAAAGTGGGGTTACCTTAGGGTTTAAATCACATTTATTTGCTTACTTTGTCTGACTTGTTTACTTTACAGTTATGGTTCTTTGTTTGGGTTTGAATCCTCCACCCGGATTTGGGAAACATTATAGGTAAATAGCAATACATTGTGGAAACTATGCGGGATATACCGACATGGTCTAAGAAATAGCTATGTTAGTGTGACATATTTGTGGGTACCGGTAGCCTTTGAGTTAATCAAAGAGAATACGGGGCTGCTGAGTGATGTCATGAAGCACTAATGAACTTCTAGAACCCTTTACTTGACCAACTTGGCCTTTTAGGATGTAGTGAGATGACCGGCTTTGGTGCAGTCCGAAGTTGGTAGATACTCGATACTACACTCATTGAGGGTTGGTTTCTTGGGATATTTCGGTCGCCATTAAAGAGGCTTGAGCTGAAACAATGACCAAGGAAACAATCCAGCGATATTGAGGTCCTTAGAACCCGGTTACTGTTACTAGGACAGGTTGAGCCAACTAAACTTCAAGAGGGTACTTACCTATGAAACCCCATGCAAGCCTAAACTAAGAACTTGCTTGATTTGTTTGTATATGCATGCTTGTACATTAACATCATGGACATCATGAACATCATATGCATTCACTAACCATTTCAAGGATTTTTGAGATTCATCTTTGTTCTTGTTTTGTAGGTTATGGATTCACTATGCAGGAAAACTATCCAAATCAACCTTGTAAGAATTCCTCCACAACTCAAGGAGCTAGCTTCAAGGATCCCTGAGAACTCTCCATTCACCGAGAGACATGGTCGTCTAATCAACCTGGTCACCTCCAACACATAGGAGGATATGATGAAGGTTCTCTTCCAGTTCTTTGACCCTTTGCATCATTGCTTCACATTTCCTTACTATCAACTTGTGCCCACTTTGGAAGAATTCTCTCAACTTTTGAGGATTCCTATTCTCAATCAACTAACTTTCAATGGTACGGAAATAGATCCAAAGCCAGAAGAGATTGCTCAAGCCCTGCACTTGCACTCATCTGATGTCACAACTCATTGGGAAACTAGAAGTGGTGTCAAAGGCTTCTTGGCAAAGTTTCTATTTGAGAAAGCCCAAAGTTGTTGGAATTCCCTTGACTTGCAAGAATTTGAGGAGATTGTAGCTCTTCTCATCTATGGGATGGTCTTGTTCCCTAATCCTGACCAACTCATAGATGTGAGCACTGTCAAAATCTTCATGTCTCGTAACCAGGTGCCTACATTGCTTGGGTATATCCTACACTCTTTTCACACTCGTACAATGAGGAAAATAGGTGTTCTTATGTGTTGCACTCCTCTCCTGGCAAGATGGTTTATTTCTCATCTTCCCCAATCAGTCTTAAAGAATAAGCAAGGTTTGAGGTGGTCACAAAGGTTAATGACGCTCAAACATGCGGATATTCATTGGTGCTCTTGATCCAAAGAGAATATTATCATTGTTGACCGTTGTAGGGAATTCCCTAATGTCCCTCTACTTGGAATTAGGGGAGGCATCACCTACAAATCGTGCTTAGCTCTAAGACAGTTTGGTTATGCCCGAAGGGATGGCCCATATGATATGCTGATTCAAGGCTTGGTATTCGACTACGACAACAACGATCAAGGACTTCGCCAGAGATTCATCCGATCTTGGAGGATGCTAAACAAGGTAGATAGCAAGACTTTGGGACAATAGAATTCCATCCCTCTTGAGCCTTACCTCAAGTGGGTACGAACCCGCGCTCAAAGTCTTATGATGCCTTATCCTTCCATTCTCCCAGTGATTTTTGAGCCTGTTAAGGAGGGAGAAGTTCCATACACTATCCTACATCCTGACATGCCTACATCACTCGAAGACCTACAAAGGGATTGGATACATCTCAAAGGAGAACGCAATACTTTCGAAGCCCAATTCTACGCAAGCGAGAAGAAGGTTTTAGAACTCACTCGGCTACTTCATGAGGAGCAGACTCTAAATACCTACATTGCACCAAAGAGGATGCGCATTGTCTTTTCATCTTAGAATTTTGTATTATTTTGCCCAAGGGGCATTGATGTACTCAAATTCTATCTTATTAATATAACGTGTGTTTCTTTTTGTTTAAAAAAAATTTGAATTTTGAATCCTTGAAAGCATTGCATGAATACATATCATTAATCATAAACATAAACAGGTCTTTGCAACAATTTTCCTCAACTCTCTACTGTTTATTTCAGTAGGATGGATCTCGAACAGACGGTCAAAGACCTTCAAGCTCAAAACGCATAATTTCAATAGTTACTCATGACCTTAGCTAAGGGGCAAGAGGAGCTGAAGACTCTGCTAGAGAAAGAGAAAAAGAAGAAAGAGAAGAAGCCAGCTGGTGCGGTAATCATGGGAAGAAGGTTTCAGGGACAAGCTAGAAGGACCTTAGATTTTCCAACAACATCTAATGAAGGGGAAATAAAAGGAAAAGAAACGGAAATACCATTAGATTCTGAAGAAGATGAGGAAGAGGAGGACTACTCTGAACAACAATACCCTCCGGCTGATGAAAAGTATAAACACCTTGAAGAGCGTTTAAGCGCTATGGAAATACAGAGAGTACCAGGGCTAGATTTTGAAGAGTTGGGGTTAGTGTCAGGAATTGTGATCCCACCAAAGTTTAAAGTGCCATTATTTGCCAAGTATGGTGGAGTGTCGTGTCCTAAAATTCACCTCCGATCATATGTCAGAAAGATCCAACCGCACTCTGCCGATAAAGACTTGTGGGTCCACTTTTTCCAAGACAGTTTATCAGGAACGCGACTTGATTGGTTTTACCAATTAGAAAGGGCCGACGTCCATAATTGGGAAGACCTGGCCGCATCTTTCTATAAACAATACCAGTACAATGCCGATTTGGCGCCTACCCGTACTCAACTTCAGAGTATGGCTATGGTTTCCAATGAGGGATTCAAAGATTACGCGCAAAAGTGGAGAGATCTAGCCGGAAGAGTGCAGCCCCCTCTGTCTAAAAGGGAGTTGGTGGACATGTTCTTGGGAACTCTATTAGGGCCTTTCTTCAATCATCTGATTGGGAGTTCCTCTGCAGGGTTTACTGAATTGATTTTAACCAGCGAGAGGGTGGAAGCTGGTATAAGAAGTGGGAAGATTCAGAAGGATGCGTCTGCCTCTACAGCTGTGAGGAAACCTTTCACCGGGAAGAAGGAGGTGTATGCTGTTTATTCACAGAGGAATCAGGGAAGAACTGAACGCCGACCAACGGTGGGGGCTGTTATGATTCCAAAGTCTGCATCTGACCAGCCAAGAAATAACCATCCAAGGGTGGAAAGGCCAGTCCAGCAATTCACCAGGATTAGCATGACTCCAACCCAGGTTCTACCACATCTTCTAAAATTGAATCTGGAAACTCTAAAAGAGGCCCCAAAGAATCCCAATACTGCGTCTCCTCATTACCATCCAAATGCCAGATGCGCATACCATTCTGAAAGTCCAGGGCACGACACTAACAACTGTTGGGCTCTGAAGAACAAAATTCAAGACCTAATAGATGCGAAGGAAGTTGAGTTTGATGCACCTGAGAAACCAAATGTTATTTCCGCTCTGATGCCTAGGCATGGTCACAATGCCAACGCTATTGAGGAAGATTTATTAGTTTCCACAGTGGATGAACTGTTGACTCCGCTCCCGATCATTAAGTTGAATTTGTTGAAAGCTGGTATATTCCCAGGTTGTGACAAAGACTACCATGTTTGCCTATCCTCATCATTTGACTTCCCTCTGTTGAAAAAAGGTATCCAACGACTGATTGATAACCAAGAAATTCTATTTGAGAATGCTCATGTTTCACCCGTTCCCGTTAGAGACATTTCAATTATAACCATCTACGCCAATCCTTCCAGGGCCCCTAAAAGACCCGTTAGGATTACACCTGCTCCAAAGACTACACCACTTAAGATTACAATGCCCGGGCCGGTCCCGTACAAATCAGATAAAACAGTACCATGGAATTACGGTGGAGAAATCTACTACCATGGTATTAAACAAGATGAACTGACTGCCGAAGAAGAGAGCTCCGAAGAGGACAATTTCGACATTAGCAATATTTCCGGAACTAGCAAGATTACCCGCAGTGGTAGAATCTTCCCTCCAGAGATTTCCCCTCCAAAGACAGTTTTTGGACCCGCGGTCGTTCCGAAGATTACCTTTGTACCAGTGATTATACCTGCAAGCGTACTTGCCGACAAAGACAACACAATACCTATCCCTACTTCCACTGCTGAGAATAAAGAGAAAAGCATTCAAGAAGAGCCTGTCCGGACGAAGGCTCAATCACTAGCTATTCCCGAAACATCCAAGAAGGAAATGGAAGAAATTCTGAGGATAATAAAGAAGAGTGATTATGATGTGATTGAACAGTTGGGGCAAACCCCTTCCAAGATCTCCATGCTAGCATTGTTGTTATGCTCTGAGGCACATGCGAAAGCTCTGGTAAAATTTCTGAAGACAGCTCATGTGCCACAAGAGACGTCTGTCAACCAGTACCAAGACTGTGTGGCCAGTTTGACAGCTGACAGTGGCTTGGGTTTCTCCGATGCTGATTTGACACCTAAAGGGAGAAAACACAACGAGGCATTACATGTCTCTGTGGAGTGTAAAGGAACAACCCTAGACCATGTCTTGGTTGATACTGGATCATCTTTAAATGTCTTACCGAAGAAAGCCCTTGATAGATTGGATTACGAAGGGCTGACTTAAAAACCCAGTAACATAGTGGTGAGAGCATTTGATGGTTCGAAGAGGATGGTCCATGGGGAGGTGGACATCCCAATAAAGGTGGGAACTCAGATTTTCAACTCAACCTTCTATGTGATGGATATCCGTCCTTCTTATTCATGTCTGTTAGGACGCCCCTGGATCCATAATGTCGGTGTTGTCACCTCCACATTGCATCAGATGCTGAAGTACCCGGTCCAAGGAAAGATCATAACTGTCCATGGGGAGGAGGAGTACATGATTAGTCATCTGAATTCTTTCCGATATATGGAGTTGGATGGCGAGTTCATTGAAACCCCTTTCCAACATTTTGAAGAAGTCTCTCAAGAAGTAGCAACAACCAAGGCGGTATCCTCGATTCCTAAGATCACAAGACCTCCACTTCGTATGTCATCTCTAAAAGACGCAAAGGCAATAATGGAAGAAGGTGGATGCACCATCTGGGGGCAACTTCCAGACATTCCGTACAAATCAGACAAGTTTGGCTTGGGGTTTACTTCAACTGCTCAGAAGGCTGTGTGTCGCGCCCGTGCCGGAGGGCCACCTGTGAAGATTAGCAACCAAGGGGTCAATGCAGTAGAAGACAATAAAGAGGATGGCAGCTTGGAAGATTGGATATTTCCTACTATCAACAAAGGACTTCGCAACTGGGAATCCAGAGACTTTGTCCCAATAACTTTCATCTCTCAGTAATTTATCTTTTACATTTCTGTTGGACTTGTAATATTCACAAACAATTCGCACTTTAAAAACCTTGTGTCTTACCCGAGGCACAATGATCCATTTGTAAGGGTTTTTATTTCACCTTCATATGACATTCAATGAATCATGGACGCTTTTTCATATATAAACCTTTTGTGCTCATTGTCTTTCTTTTACATTTTATTGTTTAAATATGGATATACCCTTACACACACCCACACTCACAAATGCAGGTAGCCCTCCATTCCGGATCCCATGGGTAATGATACTGCTATAGCCTTCAGTGACTCTGAAGATCTGATCTACCAAGCTGAATACGAAGGTGAGGAAGATTGTGAGATTCCAGGGGAATTGGCCAGACTACTACAACAAGAGGAAAGAGCTATTCAGCTTCATGAGGAGCTGTTGGATACAATCAATTTGGGTACTGAGGAAGATAAAAAGGAAATCAAAGTGGGTGCCAATTTAGAGTCGAGTGTCAAGGAGCGTCTAATTCAGCTATTGCATGATTATGTTGAGATCTTTGCCTGGTCATACGAAGGTATGTCGGGACTCGATATAGACATCGTGGTACATCATCTACCCACAAGAGAAGACTATCCACCAGTAAAACAAAAAGTCCGCCGCATGAGACCTGACATGTCAGGAAAGATCAAAGCGGAAGTCATGAAACAGTTCAATGCTGGATTTCTGGATGTTTCTTCTTATCCTCAATGGGTTACTAACATTGTTCCCGTGCCTAAAAAGGACGGCAAAGTAAGAATGTGCGTGGATTATTGAGATTTAAACAGGGCCAGCCCTAAAGATGATTTTCCACTTCCACACATCGACATCCTGGTTGATAATACGGCCCAGCACAAAGTATTTTCTTTCATGGACGGATTCTTAGGCTATAACCAGATCAAAATGGCACCTGAGGACATGGAGAAAACTACGTTTGTCACACAGTGGGGCATGTTTTGCTACAAAGTGATGTCATTCGGACTGAAGAATGCCGGGGCAACCTATCAACGCGCCATGGTAGCTTTGTTTCATGATATGATACATCATGAGATAGAGGTCTACGTAGATGACATGATAGCCTGTTTGTGAGATTGAAGGAATACAAACTAAGGTTGAATCCAAACAAGTGCACATTCGGAGTCCGATCCGGTAAACTCTTAGGTTTCATTGTCAGCAACAAAGGCATCGAGGTTGATCCTGCCAAGGTTAAAGCAATACAAGAAATGCCTGCTCCTCGCACTGAGAAGGAAGTCAGAGGATTCTTGGGACGCCTAAACTATATTGCCAGATTCATTTCTCACCTAACATCTACTTGTGAACCAATCTTCAAACTGTTGAAAAAAGATCAAGTAGTCAGACGGAATGAGGAGTGTCAGATTGCTTTTGACAAAATCAAAGAGTATTTACAAGAGCCTCCTGTCTTAATGCCACCAGTCGAGGGAAGACCACTAATCATGTATCTAACCGTTTTAGAGAACTTAATGGGGGGTGTATTGGGGAAGCATGACGAGTCTGGCCGAAAAGAGCATGTTATTTACTACCTGAGCAAAAAGTTTACCGACTGTGAGACCAGATATTCACTGCTCGAGAAAACTTGTTGCGCTCTGGTATGGGATGCTCGCGGGCTAAGACAGTATATATTGACTCATACCACTTTGCTAATATCTAAGATGGATCCGATAAAGTACATATTTGAGAAGCGTGCTAGCTGATCATCTTGCTCATCAAGTTGTAGAAGATTATTAGTCCTTGAAGTTTGAATTCCCAGACGAAGACATCATGACATTAGACAACGGTGAAGAAATCAGGCCATATGACGGACCTGAACAAGGATCCCAATGGACCCTATTCTTTGATGGGGCATCCAATGCACTTGGTAACGGTATCGGCGATGTACTCATATCTCCGAAAGGGTGCCATACTCCCTTTACTGCCAAACTTTGCTTCAACTGTACGAACAACATGGCGGAATACGAAGCATGCATCTTTGGTCTCAAGGCTGCCATAGACTTGGGAATCAAATCTTTAGATGTATTTGGAGATTCAGCTTTGGTCATCAGTCAGATCAAATGAGAATGGGACATTAAGCATCCAAACCTTATCCCTTACAAAGAACGTGTTTTGACATTGCTACCACATTTTGAGCAGATTACCTTCGAGCACTTCCCGTGAGAAGAAAATCAACTAGCAGATGCTCTAGCCACAATGTCATCTATGTTTAAACTTAATTGGGATAACGAGGCTCGCCAGATCGCCATTAAACGAATGGACGAACCAGCACACTGTCACGAGATTAATACTGAAGAAGTAGTGGACCAGCCTTAGTTTCATGAAGTCAAAAGGTATCTTGAGGCTCAAGAATATCCAGAAGGAGCTTCAATCAATGATAAAAAGTTCTTAAGGAGATTCTCAGCTAAGATCTTCCTAAGTAATGGCATCATGTACAAACGTAATCATGATTCTATTCTGCTTCGTTGTGTGGATAAGATTGAAGCTGAAAAGATCATGGCTGAATTACATGAAGGTACCTTTGGCACTCACTCTAGTGGGCATACGATGGCGAAGAAAATTCTACGGGCAGGCTATTATTGGTCTACCATGGAAGCAGACTGCTATCGACACTCCCGGACCTGTCATAAGTGTCAAATCTATGCAGACAAGATGCACGTGCCTCTGGTTCCTCTAAATGTCTTAACAGCTCCTTGGCCCTTCGCTATGTGGGGAATCGATATGATTGGGGAGATCAAGCCTACAACCTCCAATGGACACCGCTTCATTCTAGTGGCCATTGACTATTTCATAAAGTGGGTCGAAGCATCTTCCTTCGCATCCGTTACTAAGAATGTTGTTGCCCGTTTCATCAAGAAGAATCTTATTTGCCGGTACAGTATCCTAGAAAGGATCATCACTGATAACGGTACGAACCTTAACAATACTATGATCACCGCCTTATGCGAGCAGTTCAAGATTCAACATCACAATTCATCCCCCTATCGGCCAAAGATGAATGGTGTGGTCGAAGCTGCTAATAAAAACATTAAAAAGATCATACAGAAGATGACAATCACCTAGAAAGACTGGCATGAGATGCTACTGTTTGCTCTCCATGGGTACCGTACCACGGCTCGCACATCAACTGGGGCAACACCCTATTCTTTGGTTTATGGCATGGAGACTGTTTTGCCTAATGAGGTTCAAATCCCCTCTTTGAGAATTATGAAAGATGCAGGTTTGAGTGAAGACGATTGGATCTAGACCCGGCTTGATCAACTAAACTTAATTGATGAAAAGAGGCTTACTGATGTTTGCCATGCTCATATGTATCAAAAACAGATGATCAAGGCCTTCAACAAGAAAGTCAGACGCCAAGTATATCAAGTTGGAGATTTGGTGATCAAGCGCATCATCTTGCCACAAAGTGATCCCAAGGGCAAATGGACTCCTACCTATGAAGGACCATTTGTAATCAAGAACATCTTTTTCGGTGGGGCAATGATCTTAACCACCATGGACGACGACGATCTGCCGCACCCTGCGAACTCAGACATAGTCAAAAGATACTACGCATAAGCGACCCGCTAGGTTGATACACCTAGGCAAAACAAGGGCATCCCGGCGAACCAAAAGGTTCGGGCAAAAATTAGGGATAAAGTAAAAAAATTTGTACACCCGGCAAGTTGGGCAAAAAACTCGAAAGGGCGACTTGGGCAAAAAAGGGTTTCCCGGTGGACTGAAAACCCGAAAGGGCGGTCCAGGAAAAAGTTAGGGAATTAAAGCATATGTGTTATACCCTAAAATTTACCCTCTCATTTTATCAACATTTCCCCTCACAAGGCTCTTTGAACTCAAGACCAAACTAGGGTTTGCACTGCTCAAGACATCTCCTTGCACTGATGACCTAAATTAGGGTTTGAGTTTGCACAGGGATTTTTGTACCTTCAATGCTCAAAGTTACTTTCATACTTCATATTGGACTCATAAGTTTTTCCATACCAAGTTTCAAGCCTTGAATCAAATTTTTGTCCAGTCAATTGTACAGTTGACCTAGAAATCAACTATATTGAGGAAAAAGTCAACTGTGGCCAATTTAAAGTCAAACCTCGTGAATTTTGACCCACATCAACATTATGAACTCATATGAACCATTTGATCAAGTTTGGACCATAACTCCAGAAGAAATTTGATCAGATCACCAAAAGGGCAAAATGGTCATTTTTAGGGTTTTGACTATACAAAGGCAATTTCTGACTTTTTGACCTAGCCAATGGAAAATTAGGATCAACCATGGACTCAAGGACTCAATTACATCATCTTGACCTATTCAACAAGTTCAAAAGATCTCAATTGCATTGGATTGACAGATGAATTTTTCAGTCAACTGATCAAAATTTGACTGTACACTGAAAAGTCAAACTTTGACTTTTTGGTCAAAACCAAGTGCCAAGGGTCATTTTTCATCAAGATGTGTCAAAACATGAAACTTTTTCATCAAGAAACCCAAAATTGCAAATTAGGGTTTAAAATGGAAAATTTTCATAACTTAGAAATTTTCTAAGTTATGAAAATTTCTTATTTTTTCCTAACTTTCCCCAACATTTTCACCATGATGAATATGGATTAAAACAAAACCTCCAACATTAAAGTTGTAGTCCTCCACAAAGTATACAACTTTGATTCACAAAGTTTTCTCAAAAGAATCTTGGATCTCAAGTTATGATTTTTGGAACAAGGGTCCCTAAAACTTTTAACTTAGTGAAATTTTGCCCTAATTTAGGCAGGATTTTAACCTATCTTCTTGGCCATTTTTCACATAGTTCCACTTGTAATCTCAAGTTTAATTTCAAATATGGATTATAGATCATGTTGCAAGCTTTCCAAATTGTCCAAGAACTCCTCAAACACATTTGTGGTTAGGGATAATCGAAGGCTTGAAGTTGGCAAAAACTCACTTTTCATCCATGGCATTTTCATGTTCATACAAGTTGCAATGTCAAGTCAGCATGCCTTACACTAGTTTACAGGCCTCTAAACCACTTCACACTCAATAATTAAATGAAAATCCATCAGTCTAAGCTTTTGTTTTGGTCATTTGGACATTGTACACAAAATTAAACCCTAAGTAGAAAAAGGCAAATTTCCATTTTTGCTTAAGTATGCTTTATGTTCAACCACAATCCTTGAGCCTTGGTCCAAGATCTCTTGCAGCAAAACAAATCCACAAATTAGAGGGGCCAAGAGCAAAAGTTACAAGGTTTTTGATAGCCTGTACAGGCCTGTAACAATCACTTCCACATTCTTACTTCAAAAACAAGAAACTTGTCCAAAACCTTAGAACTTGAAAACCAGCCAATACCAACTTATGCAAACAGTTTGAACATCTTTCTCACACCCCTTTGAGCTAGAAACACGATTACTTGAGCCTCTAAACACCCCATATCCAGAAATCACATTCCTTTGGCAAAACAAGGCAGGTTCTGCAACTTGAGTTCCATAGCTCATTTGGCTCGTGCGTTTTGCCCCAAGTTGCTTCAAACACCTTCCATTCAACTCACCCAAGCTATCCCAAACCTAAAATACCAATTGTAACTCCATTTATAGTGTTTTCCATTTTCACTTTGAGCTTGTGCAGATTGAGTTCTATAGGTTGATCCAAGGACATTCAAGGCAAGCTAGCTATTGGAGAAGGTCAAGTGAAGTTCAAGCAAGCTACCAGACATCTCAAGCCTTGTTGAAAAGCACTACATTGCCCTACACGAATTCAACTGAAACAGGTTTTTGTCCACTTCCTATCTCTCTATTTAGGAACATTTAGCTTTAGGTTTGTGAATAAAAAATGTAGTATTCATTGCCATGAAGATGTACATATGCTCAGTTTTCGTTTATATTAAGTGTGCTAAGAGAATTTCATCCATGAACATGCTGAAAAAACTAGGTCAGATTTTAGGGCCAGAGAAATTCTCTCTGGTCTTTGAGAGTTAAGACAAGTTATTTATATGGTTGGAATCGTCTTGAAATGCTCTACAAGTTTGATGTTGTGTGTTTTTGCAATAGAGCTCGTATATAGGATCTGGTAGTTTGTACAGGGACGCGCGCGTTTTTTCAAAAGCTGGAGGTTGAAGATGAAGTTTTGGGCTGGGCTTGGCCTGGCTACTTTTGACACCTCCCCTTTTCCTTTTTACACCCCCTGGCCCAATTTCTTGTATTTTTATATTTTTGCATTTTTATTTTCATTTCTGATTTTGTTTATTTATTTCCAAATATAAAAAATGCTCAAAAATATTTTCATAATTTTTTCACATTTATTTGGCATTTTATTTTAATTTTTCTAACATAAAAAACATTTAAATACTTTTATATTATTTATTAAGACTTGAAAATAATATGTAAATTATACTTTTATTTTTATTTCTTATTTTTATTCACACTGAAAATATTATTATAAATATAATTTATTTTTGTACATATTTTATTTTATATTATACATATTTAATATAATTAATATACATATATATATATATATATATATATATATATATATATATATATATATATATATATATATATATATATACTTTTATTTTATTAAATACTTTAGAATAAAAATATAAAATATTACATTTTTACTTTTATTGTTATTCATACTAAAAAAAAATACTTTTTTAAGTATATTTTATTTTTGTACATATTAATATATTTTATTGTATATAAATAATATAATGTATTTATTTTCTTAAAGAAATTAGGGTTTTACCCTTAAACAAATAAAATTAATATTTTTATTTATTTCTTTATTTTTTACATTAAATACTTTTACATACATAAACAAACAAAAACCTTTTTTGCATAATTCATATTATTTGATATATTTATTTATTTTATTTATTTAAATATTGTCCATTTAAATATTTATGCATTGTGAATTCAATTTGGATGTAATAGTAAATTAGGGTTTATATTTCTTGTCAAATACCCCATTCAAAGATTGTACCCCCATCCCCATAATCATGTTGTAATAGCTTAGACCCTTTAATTATCGCACTTTACGCTTTCAATTATGCCATGATTAGAGAATTAGTGTTTGTATGCAAAAATAAAAATCAACAAATAGCTTGACTTAATCAAAGACAAAATGCATGAAAATCAAGCACAATACACACTTGCACCCCTAGGGTCACAATCCACTTGTTGCCTTCAAAAATAGGCCATGTTATGCATGTTGGGTACTTTGGCAAAACAAAAACAAAGAAAAAGATCATAGTCCATCGATGACGCTATCTTGGTTGCCTAAACAAAAATGATCAAGTCCCTCAAAAATTTGCCAAAAATACCTAACACAATTGCTATCATGGTCTATATGATGACCCGCGCCTGTCCCGTTTAACATCCTAACACAAGGTTGTTCACCAAATGCAATGGTGAAATAACATTGTCAAAAGGGTTAAAAACATTAGGAAAGATCTTTGAGTAAAATAGGTTAGATAACTCTTAGTTACTTGATCAAAAGCTTGCAAAACATCCTTGCTATTTTCAAACACACTTCACAACACAATTTCAAAACATTTCCCAAATCAAACTTTCAAACATTGAAATCTTTTCAAAAGACAAAAACACCTTTGTATACATTCAAACAAGAATCATTACAAAGGTTGCCACAACGATGGCCTCTTTTAAAAACATCTTTCAAAACCACACACAAAGCAACATTTCAAACAATTGAAAAGCAAAAGCAAGTGATCTAAACAAGTAACTAAGAGCCCATGGATAACCATGGATGAAAAGGGTGCTTGCACCTTCCCTTTTCATAATCTACTCCCCGAACCCAAGAAAACATCTCAAAGGTCTTTCATGTGCTTTTTGGCCTTTCCTTAGGATAAAATAAAAATTCGATGGAGAATCTTGCTAAACCGAAACATTTGCGAACACAAACGCGAAATCCCAAGTCAGTTCTCCCACCGTATCACAAAAAACGGATGATCAAGGCCTTCAACAAGAAAGTCAGACGCCAAGTATATCAAGTTGGAGATTTGGTGATCAAGCGCATCATCTTTCCACAAAGTGATCCCAGGGGGAAATAGACTCCTACCTATGAAGGACCATTTGTAATCAAGAACATCTTTTCCGGTGGGGCAATGATCTTAACCACCATGGACGGCAATGACCTGTCGCACCCTGCGAATGCAGACATAGTCAAAAGATAATACGCATAAGCGACTCGCTAGGTTGACACACCTAGGCAAAACAAGGGCATCCCGGCGAACCAAAAGGTTCAGGTAAAAATTAGGGATAAAGTAAAAAAAAATTGTACACCCGGCAAGTTGAAAACCCTAAAGGGCGACTTGGGCAAAAAAGGGTTTTCCGGTGGACCGAAAACCTGAAAGGGCGGTCCAGGAAAAAGTTAGGGAATTAAAGCGTATGACTATGTCTTGTCGGATCACTTTAAGGATAATCTCTTCACTGACAAACTCTGAGCTTCTGATCAATTCAATCATCTTCGGACGAAGAAATGAATGGACAAGATATTTGGAGATACGGAGGCTATAGCAGAGTGGGAACCCCATGGGATTATCACATATAGCTAGCTTTCTTTGTATAAATTTTTCTTATTTTTATGACACCATCCTCTTACTAGGATGTCTGTCTCCTTTGTACAAAATACTTATTCAAAGTGAATACAAAGATATCTCTTTAAAATACAGAAAGATATTTGTCCTTTTCTTTTGCACTTGTGATTTATTTGCAAAAGCGTCCAATGATTCATATGCATTTGAACATAATTACTGTTTACAAATAAGCAAAAGGGAAAAGAACAATTACTGACATGTCGAAATAATAGGAAAACGTCTTTAGGCTATTCCATGAGCAATCCCTACAGTACGTCATTAAGATCCCCAGCGGAGCTGAAACTTCAAACTATTAATCCCCGATGGAAACCATCCAATTTCTCCAAGTTCCCTAGAAAGTTGTCTTGAAGCCTGAAAATCAACCGGATAACGGCTAACCTCTGTTTCTCCCTAACCTAGGATAATTCCCCAGTAGAGTGGCAGGTGACCGAAACTCCTGAACTTTTTCCAAACAGGAATAAGCTTTTTCCCCACAGAGTTTTCATTGTTCCCCAACAGAACAAGGATTCCCATTGTTAGATCCCCAGTAGAAATCATCAAAATTCTCTGGATTCCCCAAGCAGATTACTCAAGCAGTATATGGCATTGCTCACAATAGAATTTTTGTCAATCACTCCAACTTCAAGACATGAAGAATCCACATATCCTCAGCAGCAGTCAAGGATTTATTTTCCTCAGCAATACAGCAAATCAGCTTACATGCGCATACATTACATCCACATATCATAAACATTGATAAAACACATATATTGCACCATACATTTCATGCAACATAATTCTATGTTCCAGCTAACATTTTACCCTTTTCAGGATAAGATTAACAGCTACCATTAAACAATGTGCAATCATGATACAGTACAGATACGCTCCAGATACAAATGACAATTTGTTACTCATTCAGTTTTCAAAATCAGTTACAGTTCAGATACACACCAGATACGGATGTCATCCTGATACTCATTCAGATTCAACTTCTAGATACAATTCAGATACGCTCCAGATACGGATGACATTCTGTTACTCATTCAGTTTTCAAAATCAGTTACAGTTCAGATACGCACCGGATACGGATGCCATCCTGTTACTCATTCAAAGACAGCTTTCAGATACAGTTCAGATACGCACCAGATACGAATGCCATCCTGTTACTCATTCAAAGACAGCTTTTAGATACAGTTTAGATATGCACCAGATACGGATGCCATCCTGATACTCATTCAGATTCAACTTCTAGATACAGTTCAGATACGCACCAGATACGGATTCCATCTTGTTACTCATTCAAAGACAGCTTTCAGATACAGTTCAGATACGCACCCGATACGGATGCCATCCTGTTACTCATTCAAAGACAGCTTTTAGATACAGTTCAGATACGCTCCAAAAACGGATGCCACCCTGATACTCATTCAGATACAACTCATATAATTCCAGACATGGACGCAATTCTGATACTCATTCTTCCAAACTTACAAATTACAATTCAACAAGCATTCTTGGATGGCATCTATAAGCCCATCTCCAACAAGATTCTATCACCTCTCCAAATTGCATCTTTAAGCCCATTCCTCCTATCATCGCAGCACCGAGTGCAAATTTCTAGGCACTCTGGTGTCCAATCATCTTACACCTTCGAGTCACGAATGGAAAAACTCGCCAATCTAACTCTTCAGGTTTAAGAAGATTGAACAGGGGCAGCTGTTGTACCCCAAAATTTGCCCTCTCATTTCTCAAGGATTTTCTCACAAGATCTTCTATGACATCAAGTTTGCAGCACTGATACATCAATTTAGGCTTGAAATTGGCACAAGGGCAAAATGGTCAATTGCATACTGAAAAGTTAAACTGATTTTTTTGGTCAACATTACATTTCAAAGATCAAATTTCATCAAGACATTCAAGAATATCAAGCTTAATCATCAAGAAGTCAAGAAAGTCAAAAGTCAACTTGAAAAGTCAAGGTTTCCAAGACTTGGAAATTTTCTAAGTGTTTTTATACATGATAATTTCATCACTTCATGCCATTCTTTCACCAAGATGCAAGACGGTTCAAGGGAAACTTTCAACATGAAAGTTGTAGATCTCCATGATACCTACAACATTGCTTTATACAACTTCTCTTAAATATGCTTGGACATCAAGTTATGAATTCATGAAGTCATGACATTTTCATTTAACACTTAGAGAAATTTTCAGCAGTTTTAGTTAGGTTTTTATCCCAACTTCTTGCCCATTTTTCATCAAGTTCCAGTTTGATTTAACAAAAGTGGCCAACATGAAAGTTATAGAGGGTGTTTCAAGATTTCCAAAACATCCAAGAGCATGAGTTTATCATATTCGAGCTAGAAGATACAAGGATCTGAAGTTGAACATCCATTCTTGAATTACAAGACATTTTTGTTGAAGAACACAAAATCCAATTGGCATGATGTGCTGCATAATCTCACTTTGCAAGTCTCGTGACTTGCAAATCTCAACATAATTTAATGCTTACACCCACTTTTGAGCTATTACCCAAGTGTTTAAGCCATTGTCCAAAGGATCTTTCCACAAGCATCCTTAGGGTTTCTCCACTTGGTTGCCGTATACAAAAATAGCCATGTTACGCATGCGAAGTATCTTGGCAAAATAAACAACTATAAGATCATATCCCCTCGATGACGCTATTCAAAAGTTGCCTAACAAAAATGATCTTGGTCCCTCAAAATGCTAAGATACTTTGCAACATTGCTATCATGGCTATACGATAACCCACGCCCGTCCCGTTTACATCCAAAGATATGGTTGTTTACCAAATCAATGGTAAGTCAACAATGTCAAAGGAATAGAAGATACATAAGAAAGACATTTGAGTAGGTAGATAGCTTCTAAGTTACTTGCTCCATTTCAAACAACAATACTTGTTATTTTCAAAACAAACGGATACACATTTCAAAAACATCTTATAAACATTGAAAACATTTTCAAAAAGACAAACATCTTTGTATACATTCTTACTAACATCATTACAAATATTGCCTAAACGAATGGCCTCTTTTACAAAATACTTTCAAAACCACATCAAACACCATTTCAAACAAACCAAATCAAGTGATCTAAAGCAAGTAATTAAGAGCCCATGGAAAACCATGGATGAAAAGGGTGCTAGCACCTTCCCTTTACATAATCTACCCCCGAACTCAAGAAAACATCTCAAAGGTCTTTCCTGTGCTTTTTCACCTTTCCTTTTGGATAAAAGAAAAGTCGGTGGTGACTCTTACTAAACCGCAACATTTGCGATAAAACGTAAAACCTCAAGTCAGTTCTCCCACCGTACCACATAACTGGAGACTCTGTTGGGGAAATCATAAAAGTGGGGTTACCTTAGGGTTTAGATCACATTTATTGGCTTACTTTGTCTGACTTGTTTGCTTTACAATTATGGTTATTTGTCTTGTATGATTTGTTTCCAAAATATACCAAATTAAGATCTTTTCCCATCAATTGGCTCTTGCACAAATTTTTTGATTTTCTAGCTGTCCATGGACTCATAATATGCTCATAAAATCAAATCTTTGATTTTATTTGATTATTCTACTATTTAAATTGATTTATTTTTCTTTAAATGAATAAAAAATCAAAATAAATAATAAAAATAAGAAAATAATAGGTGGATAAGATCAAGGGTCGTGGGCCATATTAGGAACAAGTTTCAAACAAGAAAACATGGTCCCATTTAGAAAACAAAAGTCATTTTGATCAATGTTGACTTCATGCACATTTCCTAAAATTGGTCAATTTTGACAATACATATATCCCTCAATTTTAACCCTAGATAGGTGTTTTCCTTGACTTTTTAGAAAGCTTAGGATGTACCCTAAACAACCCTTTTGGTTTCATCTCAATTGGATCTTCCATGTTCATGTAAGAAGCTTTGACCCAAAAGGTGTTTTTGTTGACTTTTCAAAAGGACCTATAATGTAGAAATTAATATCTTTTGATGAGTGCATACTTTGAACTTGTGGGATGAAGATGAATTGTATGGAATTGTGTCCTCTTCAAAATGATCCTTGGATGGAAAGTTTCTGATAAAGTATGAAGAAGTTATGCTTGGTCAAAGTTTAGTTGCATTTTCCTGAGAAACCTAAATTTAGCAACTTTTGGGTTTTAATGAATTTGGGGGCATTCCTGGAGGAATCATGATCAACCCTTGACCAAATGATGGATGTCTCTTCAAAATGTTGGTGTTGACCAAAAATCTTGATATTTGACTGCATGTGGGCCACAGTTGACTTTTGATCTAGTATAGTTGATTTTCAGGCATATGGGCAATTGACTGAGCAAACTTCTTGTGCAAGGCATGAAACTTGACATGGATGATCTTGAGAACATATTGGGGCCATGGAAGGAATTTGTGACCCTTGGACTTCAACCATCTTGATGAGGAGTGAAACCCTAGTTTGAAGCTTGTTGCCTTAGGAGGAGGATTTGTCTGGTCAATCCTTAGTCATCCTTGAGCAATTGAGGACCTCTAGAGGCATGTCTTGAGTGAAATGAGAGGGAAAATTTTGGGGTACAACAGCTGCCCCTGTTCAATCTTCTTAAACCTGAGGATGTATATTGGTTGTCTGCCTTTCCTAATCTGAAGGTGGAAGATGATTGAACACTAGAGTGCCCAGAAATTTGCACTCGTCTGAGATGGTGTTGGACTGTGTAGGTAGTATCGGGAATGGGCTTACAGATTCCATTTGAAGGATATGACGGAAGGTCACCGGAGATGGTCTTAAAGATGCCATCCGGAAGATATGACAGAGAATCGTCGGAGATGGGCTTAAAGATTCCATCTAGAGGATGTTGATTTCCCGAGATATTCCTTTGATGAGAATTCTTGTTCATGTCGTTAAGGAGGAATCTGTTGATCAATGTTGGTCTCCGTCTTGGGAGAAATGGAATTTTAGGAACTTCAGTTGTCCATTACTCTACTGGGGAATCATCTCTTAGTCAAGGAGATGAAAATGAACTACTATCTGGTCGTGTTCCAGGCCTTACAGTGATTTGTTGAGGATAATAAGACTGACTGCTATCTGGTCGTGCTCCAGGTTTTACCGTGACTTACTAGAGAGATGAGATTAAACTTGCTATCTGGTCGTGCTCCAGGCTTTGCAATCTCAAAAACTGTTATCCGGTCATGCTCCAACCTTTAGAAGGAATTAAGTGGTTATCTGGCCGCATCCGGGTTTCAACTTGAATTTAAGGCATACTAACATTCGATCGTTTCCATGCTTCAATAGTAATTGGTTGAGTAAACTGCTATCTGGTCATATTCCAAGCTTCGCAGTACCTTATACTGTTATCTGATCATGCTCCAGGTTTCACAGTGTCTCTTGCCGCTATCTGGTCGTACTCCAGACTTCATAGCGTCTTATACTGTTATCTGGTCGTGCTCCAGGCTTCAGTAACTTGGGGAAATTAAGCTGTTATCCGGCTATGTGGGGAATATAGGTATCACTGGCTTGTATGTGATAGTGACTTTGCTTCTAACTGTCTCTGTCCCTTGTACCATGCTGGAAAAAGTACATGCGGAGATTTTATGGATAGATCTATATCGTGATTGTACTTGAACATGTGTTTAATGAGTGTCAGGATGACATTCGTCTCTGGATCGTGTCTGAACTGTACTTGAAACATGTGTTGAATGAGTGTCAGAATGACATCCATCTCTAGATCGTATCTGAACTGTATTTGAAACATGTGTTGGATAAGTATCAGAATGACATCCGTCTCTGGATCATATCTGAACTGTATTTAGAGGAGAATCTGGAGTAAGTATCAGGATGACATCCGTCTCTGGATCGTACCTGAACTGTTTCTAGAAGAGAAATATGGAATAAGTACCAGGATAATATCCATCTTTGGATTGTACCTGAACTATTTTTAGAAGAGAAATCTGGAATAAGTACCAGGATAACATCCATCTCTAGATCATACCTAAACTGTTTCTAGAAGAGAAATCTGGAATAAGTACCAGGATAAAATCCGTCTCTGGATCGTACCTGAACTGTTTCTCAATGTATGAAAATCTTGAATAAGTAGCAGAATGACATCCGTATCTGGATCGTATCTGAACCGTTTCTCGATTCTGGTGCTCTTGATGAATGTTGATCAAGGTATAAGTCTTCCACTGATAGACAGATGACGGGACATAGTCGTACGTTTTAAATCCCTAACTTTTTCCTGGATCTCCCTTTCGGGTTTTCAGTCCACCGGGATGCCTTTTCAAGTTTTCGAATTGTCGGGTGTACAGATTTTTTTTATGTATATCCCTAACTTTTGCCTGAACCCTTTTGGTTCGCCGGGATTCCCTTACTTTTGCCTAGGTGTGTCAACCTAGCGGGTCTTTTTTTAATGCATAGTATTTTCCGACTATGTCCACACTTTCAGGATGTAGAGAGTTGTCACTGTCCATAGTGTTGTGTTGTAGTACTGTCAAAAATGTTTTCTTGATGGCACATGATTCGTTGTTGGAATGCGTGTGTAATTCCCTAAGCGATTCAGATGGAGATCTGCCCCTAGTTATTTGGCACTTTTGGAGAGACTACCCCATGTGTGTTTAGACATCATGTCATGCCCCTTGCTTATGGAAGACCTGTTATTGGAAGTGTCTTTCCCGCTGAGATGATTCTGTCCATTGAGAGGATGTCTGTTCATTGAATATCCATTATGCGTATTTCTCTACTGTCAAACAATTAGTCATATGCAAACAATGTCATTTAAAGAATGCAAAACTCATGTCTGTCTTGATAAAAATTTTGAAAATGTGTTTTGTGTAGTAAAACGAAATTTGCAAGAATGTGATATCAACTTAAGATTCGTAACAAAGCCTACAGGAATCAGGATACCTTTGTAACAGTATGCTCTCAAACTAACCCATGCTTCAGCTAGGACTTTTAAGGGTTATAACGTGGCCTAGTTCACGGTTCAAGAAACAAAGGATAAAGGCTCAAATTTTATTTGTACCCAACCCGCTCTTCGTGATGTTCTTCAGTCCTATGCTCAGTTAATTGTGCGTTTAGATCCCGATTGAGTCTAGAATCTTTGCTCTGATACTTGGTGATGATTCAGAAATTGAACATTTTTTTGAAAAGGCAGTCATTTTTGTAATCTTCTTTTTGTCAAGGATTTTTAGTAACCTCTTTTTTTGGTTTTCGTTATTCCTTCTTTTGCCTGAATTGTTTCTTTTTTTACAGTCAGCGGGATACCCCAATTTTTCTATTAAGTCTCCTTCATAGGTTTTGACTTAATGGGCTTTTATTTCGAGAGATAATGACTACCTGTCTTGACGATTATATGGAACCATTACCATCTTTTGTTTTGGAAGGACGTCTTCGATGATATTCATTGTGTACGAAGTGGCAGATTGTGATTGAATGCGTCTCTGAATTAACTGAGAAAACTACCCTGCCCCAGGTTATGATTAAGGGTTTTAATTTGTGTGAAAAGAAAAACTCCTACTTCTTCGGCTCGAAGGGGTTGACTAGGGATTATCTTCCTTATAACTCCACTATTTAGTATTTGAAACAACACTTGTACATCGTCAGCGGGGTCTGTGCAAAAGCATATTGTAGAGATTATGGTATCATTTTCGTCATCCTACCTCTAAGGCTTAGAGTTTTTAATCGAGAGTTGAATATCACAAAAGGAAATAAGAATGCATTTTTGAAATAGTGAATACGAATGAATTGATTCAAGACAAACATGTGCAATGCATTGATGAAATAACGAGGTTTGATATGAATAAATGTTCAAACAAATCAAAAGAAAATTACACATTGAAAATTCTAATGAACGAAAAGTCTTCTTGTGAGAACTTGTCACTTCAGATGGTATGCCTTGGAGGGATGGCAGAAGAACTCAGCCTGAACGTCTTGTGTGAATTCTAGCCCTCCTTCATCAATCAGGTCTTGAATTTTATTTCTCAACACCCAACAGCTGTTGGTGTCATATCCAGTACTGTTGGAGTGGTACACACATCTTGCATTTGGATTGTACCCTGGGGAGGCTATGTTGGGATTCTGAGGAGGGTCCTTTAACATAACCAACTTGGCCTTCAACAGGCGTTGCAATTCTTGAGCCAATGACATGTTGATCTCGATGAAGCGTCTTTCGGATGTATTCTTCTTATGCCGGTTTCCCCGTTGTCGTTGGCGAGGTTGTGGTTGGGCTTGTGGTGTAGTAGCAATCTGGAAAGGTCTGTTCCTGACCAAACCAACCTCTTCTCTCACTGGGAGCTGATTAATGCCTTGATCCATAATTTTAACTGTTTGTTTCATGGATCTGCATCCATCTTGGTGAAGCTTGTTGAGGAAGGCTCTTAGCCCTTCTTGTCCTCGAGCTAAGTTTTGGATAAAAGTCATATGCCTCAGCATCTGGATTCTCATTGCTTCTACCTCAACTTGCAGTTGTTCCAATTGTTCATCCTTGTTGTTATCAGGATGTTCCTTGGTCATATTCCCGATGAAGAGTGTTTTCAGGTCTTCTTTCCCCTTGGATAGATTCAGAAGAAATTCCATGAACTGGGCATCTTGAGCTTGGAGATCTCTGTTGTCTTGTTGGAGAACCATTGCTGAAATAAATAGCGAGAACATGAGAGACCTGCTTTGAAACCTGCTTATGCAATGATATGTATTATATATGTATGTGATGTTTTTAAGGATCTCGCGGGGTAAACAAGAAAATGTCAGAAGTTGAACTTTGCAACTTTGATTGAAGAACTTCGTATCGTTGAGAGTCCTTCTACGAGAGTCAAGCTCACAATATCAAGTAGGTCATAGCCCCTGACTTGAGTTGTTGTGTTTTTATCTTTTGATGGCATTGGCTAGAGGAAAATAAATCCCCTTTCCCCTTGCTAGACGTCTAGTTCATCATAACCTGCATCACAGGCCCTCGAGATCCTTGAAATGGTTAAGGAAATTCTATGGTATGATGCTATTATGTGTATGTTATGCATCCAGCAAAAAATGCAGGGTAAGAAACCAATTTATTGGATTTATACAAACAAAGTCCTGCAAGGAATACAACCAAAGCCCTGCAATGAATTCAAATTGTTAGGAACAGAAAGCAAACAAGTCACACAAGTAATCTTAGGTTTAGGCTTGCATGGATTCCATAGGTAAGTACCCTCTTGAAGTTTAGTTGGTTTCAAACCTGTCCTATAAATATGGAACCGGGTTCTAAAGGGATCTTAATATCACCGATCTTTCCCCCAAGCCTTGTTCAATCGACGATTGACTCGTAATCAAACAAAACTCAGAAGTGAAACCTCAATGAGTGTAGCATTGAGTATCTGTCGACCTTGGGCATACACCAAAGTCGGCCATGTCGCTACGTCCTACTGGCCATGTTATGCAATTAAAGGTTCTAAGGTCAGTTGATGCTTTATGACACCATGCGGTGTCCCCGTACATCTCCCTGATTGACTCAAGGGTTACGGGTACCAACCAAAGTGCCACATCAATGTAGCTACTGCATCAACCGTGTCAGTATACCCCCGTATAGCTCCCTCACAGTTTATTGCTACTTACCTAAAAGGTGTTTCCCGATCCGGGTGTAGGATCTAATAACCCAAACAGTTCTCATAAATATAAAGCAAGCAAGAAAATCAAGAGAAAGCAATTAAATATGACCTAGATCCTAAGGCTTACCCCACTTTATATTCTTCTCCCCATCAGAGTCGCCAGTTCTGTGATACAGTGGCAGAACCGACTGTTAATACTGGTTTGTGTTTTTTGTTCTCAAATGTCGTGGTAAGCAAGAGTCACCACCGACTTTTATTTTATCCAACAAGGAAAAGGAAAAAGAACAGAAAAAACCTTTTTCGTGATATTTCTGAGTACGAGGGGTAGATTATAGAAAGGGAAGGTGTTAGCACACTTTCTATCCGTGGTTTTCCACGGGCTCTTAGGTACTTGCTCATTTTGAAAACTGCTTGTGTGTGCTTGTTTTGAAAAGTTTTGTATTACTTCGTGTTAACCCTTACTTCTGTCCTCAAGAGTGTTACAAAGTTTTTTTTGAAAACTTGGTTTGGGAAAGTGTTGGTGTGAAAAAGTTTTTGTTTGTTTGAGAAAGTACCTAGGAACTAATCTACCTACTCGAAAAAGGTCTGTTCGTTTTCCTTTTAGACAATACTATCCCATTATTGAGAAATATGTAGCATCGTCGTTGGAGTTTTTTAAGGACAACTGAAGGGACATGTACGATCACAAAATCAATGTTAGGAAATGTTAGTAATCATCCTAAAGCCTTAAAGATCTTTTTCCGAGGCAACATCTGAATGGGTCATTTAAGATCTTTCGGGGCTAGAGGGCAACCACTAACAAACCCTATACTTCATGACCGTTTACCGAAGGCAACCGGAGTGGAGTAAACCCTAGGAGTGAGCATGTGCGAGTGTAATTTTCAGTTAATTTATCTTTGCACATTTAGGGTTTTCTACCGTATTAATTTTCAGTTTGTCTTTCCATACAATCCTATTAACATCTAGGAAGTTTATAGTTTGCGGAAATTAAAGCGAGAGAGTTAAAAGTCCTAGCTATTACAAGGCTTTTGCAGATACATAATTATCTTGGACTGAAAATAAAGATGCGAAATTGAAACCCTAATTACTATTACAAACTCGGAGCAGTTACAATAATAATAAAAAGGAAATTAAAAAATGCGCGTGGCGAATTGAATGCGAGAATAATTAGAAAACCTAAAAATCTAATTAAAAAAGATTTAGGTTAGTTTTTGAGAAAAATTAATTAGGTTATGTACAAATTAAACCCTAATTTCTAATTGATTTAAATTATGAAAAAAAAGGATTAAATTTCCCTGAATAATTAATCTAATTAATTAAGGAAATAAAATATTTTTTATGAAAATAAATGATTTTTAGTGTTTTTATGATTTTTTTATTAAATAAAAAAGAAATAATTTTTGTGTTATTTTTGTAAAAGGAAAATAAATAGTAAAACAATTAAAAAAATAAAAATAGAAAAGAAAAGAATGGGCCTATATTGCTGAAAGGGGGTGTGATGTTGAAACATCTAGGCCCAAGTATGTTGAGCCCACTCCCTGCGCTAGATCCGGTGCTTCCCCTTTCTGATGGTGCACCATGGTCTTTCTTTGATGGAGCGCTGGATTTGGATTAGAGATGCATCAAACGACTGGATGGTTGTAGCGTATGGTAGATGCCTGGAAGCATGGAGCATGGAAGTTGCGTGTAAATGTTAAGAAAATAGGGACCTGGGATCGAACCCAGATCCTCTCCACTTTCCAACACGCGTTTTACCATCGGGCTACATGTTCTATTTGTTATAATATTGAAACAAGAATAATATAATAAAATATGAGTCAGTATGATGAAAAAACGCGCGAAATTCAACTAAGCCAATGATGGTCAGCCACGTTATTGTCTCTTTCCCCAGGACTGTCATTTTTTATATCAGCTTTTACCTACGGACAAAACTGTCACTAAAGGCTATAGTGACAGTTTTTATCCGTAGCTACATCCCTGCAAGATTCAAAAAAATAATACAAGCAAGATAAATCAAAACCAAAGGCATAGATCAGTTGCAAATCACGCCCTGAGTTCATTGGTATCCATAATTTGGTCTAATTTCGCCTCTACGGAGAGTCCCCAATTTGGGACCTTAAAAGCCTAACAATGGCGTCGTGCCATTCCTGCATTTAAACTCAGATTAAACCATCCAGAAACAATGCAAATATGATAACAAGCATGGATATATGATCAAAACAAGTTTATAAAGGGTATATCAATAAATTCGAGTTTGAGAAAAATATGCAAACCGTGGTACTGTAAGGGCACAGCTATTGATGTTTTTTGCCTTGAGGATGATTAGAATAGCTTCAGAACACGTCCAGGAACAAATTGCTGGCTTTGGAATTACTTGAAACGGCCTATGGAATTAAAACCGGCTTGCACTTTTTTGACAAAAAATTGAGTTTTGTTCCCTTGTTTTCACGACCAAAACCTCTTTCTTATGCTTTGGAAATGTTGTGTATATATCATAGAATGATTTAGGTCAACAAAAAATGATCATATCTTTGCAAACTATGGAGATTTGATTTCATTCTTTGTCTTGTATGATTTGTTTCCAAAATAGACCAAATTAAGATCTTTTCCCATCAATTGGCTCTTGTACGAATTTTTTGATTTGCTAATTGTCCATGGACTCATAATATGCTCATAAAATCAAATCTTTGATTTTATTTGATTATTCTACTATTTAAATTGATTTATTTTGCTTTAAATGAATAAAAATCAAAATAAATAATAAAAATAATAAAATAATAGGTGGATAAGATCAGGGGTCGTGGGCCATCTTAGGAACAAGTTTCAAACAAGAAAACATGGTCCCATTTAGAAGAAAAAAAGTCACTTTGATCAATGTTGACTTCATGCACATTTCCAAAAATTGGTCAAATTTGACAATACATATCTCTCTCAATTTTAACCCTAGAGAGGTGTTCTTGGACTTTTTAGAAAGATTAGGATGTCCCCTAAACAACCCTTTTGGTTTCATCTAAATTGGGTCTTCCATGTTCATGTAAGAAGCTTTGACCCAAAAGGTGTTTTTGTTGACTTTTCAAAAGGACCTATAATGTAGAAATTCATATCTTTTGATGAGAGCATATTTTGAACTTGTGGGATGAAGATGAATTGTAGGGAATTTCATCCTCTTCAAAATAAGCCTTGGATGGAAAATTTCTGATAAATTATGAAGAAGTTATGCTTGGTCAAAGTTTGGTTGACTTTTCCTAAGAAACCCTAATTTAGCAACTTTTGGGTTTTAATGAATTTGGGGGCCACAGTTGACCAAAAATCTTAAAGTTTGATTGTATGTGGGCCACAGTTGACTTTTGACCTAGTATAGTTGATTTTCAGGCATCTGGGTAATTGACTGAGCAAACTTCTTGTGCAAGGCAGGAAACTTGACATGGATGATCTTGAGAACATATTGGGACCTTGGAAGGCATTTTGGACCCTTGGACTTCAACCATCTTGATGAGGAGTGAAACCCTAGTTTGAAGCTTGTTTCCATAGGAGGAGGATTTGTCTGGTCAATCCTTAGTCATCCTTGAGCAATTGAGGACCTCTAGAGGCATGTCTTGAATGAAATAAGAGGGCAGATTTTGGGGTACAACAGTTGCCCCTGTTCAATCTTCTTAAACCTGAGGATGTAGATTGGTTGTCTGTCTTTCGTAATCTGAAGGTGGAAGATGATTTAAAACTAGAGTGCCCAAAAATTTGCACTCGTCTGAGATGGTGCTGGACTGTGTAGGTAGTATGGGGAATGGGCTTACAGATGCCTTTTGGAGGAGATGACGGAAGATCACCGGAGATGGGCTTAAAGATGCCATCCAGAAGATATGACGGAGAATCGTCGGAGATGGGCTTAAAGATGCCATCTAAAGGATGTTGATTTCCCGAGATATTCCTTTGATAAGAATTCATGTTCCTGTTGTTGAGTAGGAATCTGCTGATCAATGTTGGTCTCCGTCTTGGGAGAAATGGAATTTTAGGAACTTCAGTTGTCCGTTACTCTACTGGGGAATCATCTCTTAGTCGAGGAGATAAAAATGAAATGCTATTTGGTCGTGCTCCAGGCCTTACAGTGATTTGTTGAGGATAATAAGACTGACTGCTATCTGGTCGTGCTCTAGGTTTTATAGTGACTTACTAGGGAGATAGGATTAAACTTGTTATCTGGTCGTGCTCCAGGCTTTGCAATCTCAAAAATTGTTATCTGGTCGTGCTCCAGGATTCAGAAGGAATTAAGTGGTTATCCGGTCGCATCTGGGTTTCAACTTGAATTTAAGACATACTAACATCCGGTCGTTTCCAGGATTCAATAGTAATTGGCCGAGTAAACTGCTATCTGGTCAGATTCCAAGCTTCGCAGTACCTTATACTGTTATTTGGTCGTGCTCTAAGTTTCACAGTGTCTCTTGCCGCTATCTGGTCGTGCTCCAGAATTCACAGCGTCTTATACTATTATCTGGTCGTGCTCCAGGCTTCAGTAATTTGGGGAAAATAAGTTGTTATCCGGTCAGTTTCCGGACTTCATAGCTTTTAACTGGAATAGAAATCTTAGTATCAATTTGGCTGAACCAGGGAAAGGTCTTGAGTTGTCTTCAACCGGGCTTAAGACTACTTCACCCTCTTATTACTACTTCTATCCTTTAAAACAAGCTCACATCTAATAATATAATCCTTCTCCTATTATTCCACAACTTAATAAAATAATTAAATCCAACCAATCACAACACATCAACTATCATCATAACACATCTTCATAAATATTCCAAAAATAATTTAATTAAATAATTAATTAAATTAAGGGTGTTACAACTCTCCCCCACTTAGAATATTTTCATCCTCGAAAATTTACCTTAATTAAACAACTCAGGATAGAAGTCCTGCATCTTGTTCTCCAACTCCCAAGTCATGCTTTCTCCGGCAATTCCTAGCCAAACAACTTTAACCAAATAAATCTCTTTGCCCCTCAGAGTCTTTATTTCACGATCCACGATCCGTACAGGCATCGTCTCCACCTTAAGATTATCCAGTACTTGCACATCGTCCAAATGAATCACATGAGATGGATCTGAAATACACTTCCGGAGTTGTGACACATGAAACACATCATGCAAATGCAAAAGATTAGGCAGTAAAGCCACTCTATAAGCAATATTCCCCATTCTCTCTGAAATCTGATACTGTCCAATAAAACGAGAAGTGAGCTTCTTAGACTTCAACACTCGCCCAACACCAGTCACAGGTGTAACTCTTAAAAACACATGGTCACCCGCTTGAAATTCTAAATCTTTCCTTCTCTTGTCATGATAACTCTTCTGTCTACTTTGGGAAGATTTCATCTTTTCTAGAATTAACTTCACCTTCTCAATAGTCTCACGAACAAGTCCAGGCCCAAGTATTACACTCTCACCAGATTCATGCCAACATAAAGGAGTTCTACATCTTCGACCATACAACGCTTCAAAAGGCACCATCCCAATACTGGAATGGTAACTGTTATTATAGGTGAACTCTATCAACGGAAGATAAGTATCCCACGAACCTCCCTGCTTTAGAATACATGCCCTCAACAAGTCTTCCAACGATTGAATAGTTCGTTCAGTATGACCATCTGTCTAAGGAAAATACGATGAACTTAACCTCAACTTAGAACCCAACGCTTCTTGCAAACTCTTCCAAAAATAAGAAGTAAATCTTGGATCTCTATCTGACACAATGCACAAAGGAACACCATGCAGCTTCACAATCACACTAGTGTAAATCTTAGCCAACTTCGACACTGGAAAACTGATGTTAATAGGAATAAAATGAGCCTACTTTGTAAGCCTATCAACAATCACCCAAATCGAATCATGTCCTCTTAAAGTATTAGGTAACCCCGTCACAAAGTCCATTGAAATGCTATCCCATTTCCATTATGGAACTTCTAACGGTTGCATCAACCCTACAGGCTTCTGATGTTCAACTTTTGACTTCTGACAAGTCAAACATGCATACACAAACCGAGCCACATCACTCTTCATTCCAGGCCACCAAAACAAACCTTTCAAATCTTGATACATCTTTGTAGCTCCTGGATGAATACTCAACTTACTTCTATGACTCTCTTTAAGTATCACTTTCTTCATCTCAGCATCATTAGGAATACAAATCCGGTTACAAAATCTCAACACACCTTGCGCATATAGCTTAAAATCATTATTCTCAGACTGATCAATTCCAACCATCGAATCTACCAGTTTCACATCCAACTTCTGAGCTTCTCTGATACTGTCTAGAAATTCATTATTAATCTTCAACATACCCAACCTAACACTATGCGGTGTAACCTCGCAACTAAGCTCATATCTCTAAACTGCTCAATTAATTCCAACTCTTTAACCAGCATTGCCGACATATGTAAAGTCTTTCGACTCAACGCATCAGCTACCACATTCGCTTTTCCTGGATGATAATTTAAACCAAAATCATAATCCTTTAACAATTCCAACCATCTACGTTGCCTCATATTCAACTCCTTCTGATCGAATAAATAATTTAAGCTCTTATGGTCACTAAACACTTCAAATCTAGAACCATAAAGATAATGCCTCCAAATCTTCAACACAAAAACAACTGCAGCAAGCTCTAAATCATGCGTAGGATAGTTCTTCTCATGAGTCCTCAACTGCCTTGACGCATAAGCAACTACCTTATCACTCTGCATAAGCACACCCCCTAAACCCATCTTAGAAGCATCACAATATACCACAAAATGCTCTCCTGGATTATGCAACGTCAAAATCGGAGCCAATGTCAACCTCTTCTTCAAATCTGTAAAACTTTCTTCGCACTGAACATCCCACACAAAAGCTCTACCTTTACAAGTCAACTTAGTCAATGGAAGTGTCAACTTAGAAAAACCTTCGATAAACCTTCTATAATAACCAGCTAATCCCAAAAAGCTTCTAACCTCAGTAGCTGACTTTGGAGTTTCCCATTACAGCACAGCATCAACCTTCGATGGGTCTACAGCAATGCCACTACCTGAGATCACATGACCAAGAAAACTAACCTCCTTTAACCATAATTCACACTTCGGCAGCTTTGCATACAACTTCTTCTCTTTTAAAACTTACAATACTACTCTTAAGTGTTCTGCATGCTCTTCTTCTGACTAAGAGTAAATCAAAATATCACCAAAGAACACCACTACAAACCGATCTAAATAAGTATGAAAGATACGATTATTATATTCCATGAATACTCCCGGCGCATTAGTAACACCGAAAGGCATCACCGAATACTCATAATGTCCATAACGCGTTCTGAAAGCCTTCTTCTGGATATCTTCATCCTTCACTTTAATCTGATGGTAACCCGACCTCAAATCAATCTTACTAAACATACGAGCATCCACCAATTGGTCGATCAAGTCATCTATTCTTGGAAGCGGATACTTGTTCTTAATCGTCACCTTATTCAACTGTTTATAATCAACACAAAGCCTCATACTTCCATCTTTCTTCTTTACTAACAACACTGGAGCTCCCCACGTCGATACACTTGGTCTTACAAACTTATTTTAAAGTAACTCTTCCAATTGCTTCTTTAACTCTAAAAATTATGATGTAGACATCATGTATGGTGCCATAGACACAGGTCTGGTACCAGGTACAAGATCAATTGCAAATTAAACTTCCCTCTCCGGCGGTACATCAGGAATTTCATCAGGGAAAACTTCAGGAAATTCGCACACCACCTGCAATTCCTCAATTATAGCTTGAGTCTCTACAGATAGCGATGCCATCAACGATAACATTTGTGCCTCTTCTTGCATCAACTTCCTCAACTGTCTAGCAGACAACAGACCATCTCTCTCTTCTTCAGGAGTAGAAAACCTCACAGACTTGTCATAACAGTTAATATGAACATAGTTATGCTCTAACCAGTTCATACCCAAAATGACATCCAAACCTCTTAACGGTAAACAAACCAAATTAATAGCAAAGTCTCTGTAGAAGATCGACAAGGGACACTTCAAACACACAAAAGAAGTAGTCACCGACCCCTTTGCTGGAGTGTCGACGACCATTTCTCCATTCAAAGAAGACAACATAAGACCCAATCTTTCAACACAATCAGTAGCAATAAAACAATGAGTAGCATTGGTATCAATAATAGTAATTAAAGGGGTACTATTAATTAAACATGTACCTCTGATAAGTCTGTCCTCAGCAGCTGCTTGATCCTCAACCAAAGAGAACACTTAACCACTTGTTTGCACCCTCTTTGGTTTCTGACACTGACTACCAATGTGCCCTTCTTCACTACAGTTGAAACAAATTGCATCCTTATGCTTGCACTCAGATACAACATGTCCACTCTTACCACAACGAAAACACCTCCTTACGTCAGTAGTACACACATTACTCTTATGCCCAGGTTTCCCACATGTAAAACAAATCACACCAGCTGGAGCATCTCCCCCACTAGTCCTATGACCCTGAGCAACTTTTTGTTTACCTTTACCAGCTGGGGTATTATAAGGCTTACCACGATTCTGTTGGTGCTTACCCCTCTTATCACTGGTAATCTTGTAATGAGCATTATTATCCTCTTCATAAATTCAGCAACTATTAATCAAATCGGCAAAGACACAGATATTCTGGTATCCAACTGCCTTCTTGATCTCTTGGCGTAACCCGTTCTCAAACTTGATGCACTTCGAAAACTCAGCATCTGCCTCAGCGTAGTCTGGATAAAACTTAGCCAACTCAGAAAACTTCTCAGCATACTTAACAACCGACATATTCCCTTGCTTCAGCTCAAGGAATTCAATTTCCTTCTTACCCCGAACATCTTCAGGAAAGTACTTCTTCAGAAATTCCCTACGGAACACAGCCCAAGTGACATTCTCACCTGCAACTTCCAACCTCTGGCACGTCTCTAGCCACCAGTCATCAGCCTCGACTGCTAGCATATGAGTACCATACCAAACCTTCTGCGCTGGAGTGCAGTCCATCACACGGAAGATTTTCTCAATCTCTTTCAACCAATCCAATGCTCCATCAGGATCATACTTTCCCTTGAAGGTAGGTGGATTCTCTCTCTGGAAAGTCGCCAAGCTACGAGATCCAGCATTCCTGTTAGTATTCGGCTGATTCTCCATCGAATGAGTCATTGCTTCTAAAGCAGCAGCAGGTGCAACATCATTCCTTCCAGCCATCTCAACTTATCACTACAACATAAACAACGTGTTAGAACATAGTTTGATTCTACAACCCTGGATTAGAGTTTTGATGATAACAAAATACAAAGAATAAATAAATACAAGGATATATACAAAGGACAAATATGCTCCTTAAAATTATGTTTTGTATACGCAGAAGTTCTGATGGGATCAGCATCAGAAGATAAGCTGAAGTATTACACGCTGAAAGCAAAACAGGTTTTATGCTGAAGTTTGATGACCAGAATTTGCACTTTAAACAAGTACACTCTGAACTAAGACATCTCAACCAAGTCATCAACACTCTGAAGCATTATCAGCAGTTAAAGCAAAGAAGATTCTGAAGCGTTACTATTTATTCAAGACAGAATTAAATGCCAACGTCTTTCTTCAAGACAAGATCTTCTACAAAAGGAAAGTGTGTTATTAACATTAAACTTGCTTTATGGACAACGTCTCTTGCTTGCCTATATAAACAAGTCTGCTTGTGAAAGAAGCGCGTACGTACGTACACATCAATTTGCAGAGAATTCCAAACCACGCATATTCAAGCTCTAGCAAATTTATTCTATTCCAAGCTTAATCTGTGTAATTATCACAGTTGTGATATACTATTTTGTTAGAAAACAACAACGCACTCTTGTTCAATTATTTGTAAAAGATTTCCTTGAGATTAATCGGTTTGTGGTTGTACTCAAGAAGACTTTAACAGTTTTTAAAGTAGCTGTTGTAATCCTTTGAGATTAGTGGATTAAGATCTCGTTGGAGAGAGGCGAAATCACCTTGACGGGTGGACTGGAGTAGTTTGAGATCAAACGAACCAGGATAAAAATATTGTGTTATTAAGACTTTTGATCTAAGTTTTTCAATTCAACCCCCCCTTCTTGGGTTTTTCACATCTTCAATTGGTATCAGAGCGCCTGGTTCTGAGCTTAAACACTTAACCGTGTCAGTACAAGATCTAGCGTCAAAAAAACACAATGGCAGGACCAAGTCAAAATATCAGCAATGATAACAATGAAGAAAGGGACAGATTCAGTGGCAAACCTCCAGTCTTTGATGGAGAGAACTTTGACTACTGGAAAGATAGAATTGAGAGTTTCTTTCTGGCCCATGATGTTGATATGTGGGACATGGTGACTGATGGATACACGCACCCAGTGGATGGACGTGGTCAGAAGATTGATAGGAAAATGATGTCTGATCAGCAAAAGCGTGAGTTCAGAAATCATCACAAGGCCAGAACAATTCTTCTCAGTGCCATCTCACATTCAGAATATGAAAAAATATCAAACAGAGAAACTGCTAAGAATATGTTTGATTCTCTGAGAATGATGCATGAGGGCAACATTCAAGTCAAAGAAACCAAAGCCCTTGCGCTCATTCAAAAATATGAGGCATTCAAGATGGAAGATAGTGAATCTATAGAAACTATGTATTCAAGATTCCAAATTCTTGTTGTTGGTTTAAAAGTTCTTGACAAAGGGTATTCCACTGCTGATCACGTTAAGAAGATCATCAGAAGCTTGCCAAAATAGTGGAGGCCAATGGTCACAGCGCTTAAGCTAGCCAAGGATCGCAACAAAATCTCTCTGGAGGAACTTGTCAGCTCCCTCAGAAGTCACGAGATAGAGCTAGAAGCAGATGAACCTCAAAATCAAGGTAAGCCATTATCTTTAAAATCTAACAGAAAATCTGACTCCAAAGTTTTGCAGGTTGTGGAAGAAACCTCTGATGGATCCTCATCAGAAGAAGATGAATTGTCTCTCCTCTCCAGAAGGTTGAACCAATTATGGAAGCAGTGGCAAAGGAAGTTCAGGAATCCCAGAAGATCAGAAAATCAGTATGAATCTTCCTCCAGATACAGAAGGTCAGAATCCTCCTCTGGACACAGAAGATCCGAAGGTTCTTCAGAATACAGAAAGACAAACAACAAAGACATCATCTGCTATGAATGTAACGAGCAAGGGCACTACAAAAGTGATTGCCCAAAGCTTCAGAAGGAGAAGCCCAAAAATAAGTTTGGAAAGGAAAAGAAGAAAAGTCTCATGGCTACATGGGATGATTCTGACACATCTGAAGTTGACTCAGAATCAGATGATGAAAGAGCAAACATAGCTCTCATGGCAAACGTATCTGAAGACAGTGAAGCATCTGGTTCAGACTCAGAATCAGACACTGAAGAGGTATTTCCTGACTTTACTATAAACTTTACTAAGGTTGAACTTGCTGAAAGCCTTAATGAAATTCTGGAAAGGTATCAGCAGATCAGAGTCAAATTCAAAAACCTGAAAAGGAATCTTGCTTCTGACTCTGATAAGACTGAGAGTCTCAGATTGGAGAATTCTGATTTAAAAGAAAAAATTTCAAAATTAGAAAACCAGTTGCAAAACTCTCAGAAGGAAACAATCCCTGAAACTCCCAGCAATGTTGATGAGATCATCAAAGAGATGGTCACAGCTTTCAGAAGTTTCTTGTTAAAAACATAGACAGAAGCAAGATGGCTTCAATGATCTATGGAGTTAGCAGAAATGGCAGAAAAGGGATAGGATATCAAGGTAAGGTACCTACACCAAAAAATGCCATGGACTTAGTTATAAAACGCACTCCACTTGATTCACACTTTATATATGGGCACACACATGACATAAAATACACAAGTAGTGATTACTCTGTCAAACCAAAATTCAACAAGAGTTTTGGTAAAACTAACAAATCAGGACCCAAGAAAATGTGGGTACCTAAGGATAAAATAATACATGTGGCAGATATCTTTAGCAGCAAAGCAAAAACACCAATCATGGTACCTGGACTCTGGATGCTCACGACACATGACGGGAAGAAGGTATATGTTCCAAAGCCTGGAACTTAAGCCTGGAGGCCACGTAGGCTTTGGAGGCAATCAGAGAGGAAAGATCATTGGCTCTGGAACAGTTGGTAATGGAAATCTTCCCTCTATAAGTAATGTTTTATTAGTTGATGGATTAATGCATAACCTGTTATCCATAAGTCAATTAAGTGATAACGGTTATGATATAATCTTCAATCAAAATTCATGCAAAGCTGTTAGTCAGAAAGATAAGACTATCCTATTTAATGAAAAGAGGAAAAACAACATTTATAAAATCAAACTTTCTGAACTGAAAAGTCAGAATGTAAAATGTCGTATGTCTGTTAACAACGAGCAATGGATCTGGCACAGAAGATTGGGACATGTTAGTATGAGAAGAATATCTCAGATTAACAAACTCAATCTGGTAAAAGGACTTCCTAACTTGAAGATCAATGCAGATGCTCTGTGTGAAGCATGTCAGGAAGTCAAGTTTGCAAAACCTCTTTCTGAAGATAGGTTTAACTTCATTCTGAAACATCTCAGCATGAAGCTTTTCCCAAAATAAACTGTTTTATTTACATATCTTAACCTTCAGAAGTTTAGTTTTCTTCTATGTGAACTGTTGATCAACCTGCCTTCAGATGTTTAGAAGTACAGATTGTATCAGAATCTATCCATGAAGATCTGAGCGTTTCATTTCAAGGATAGAAGTGTGTTGTTCATGTAAGCAAACAGTTGTCATCCATTCATCAGCTACCTTCTGAGGCTGAACACGCGTTCACTTTTCTGAAAGGTCAAAAGCGCTGATTGGGTGCATTGAGACACATGTCATGGGTAATCGTTCCAAATATCTTTCTGAATCCCCTAAAATCAGCTGTCATTAATGCTTATAATCATTACTATTTATTTCTCTCTCTTACAGTTTATGTTTTCAAAAATATATTTAAACGCAAGTTTCATTCTTTACACTCTTTCACTTTTACTTCATTCCAATTGTTTTCTGCTTGTACTTTCAAAACCCCTTCATTTTCTTCTCAAACTTCTTGTGTGAACATGGCTTCCTCAAGCGTCCCAAATACCAGTACTCAGAGAATAGAATCCATGGAACAATATGAATAACCGTTCAGAACTCTCCTCGCGCCCATTGATAACCTAGAAGTGCTTTCAGAACTGATTGTAGACTTTGAAAGTCTTCAAGAAAATGGTTTCAATCTTTCTTAAGAAGTAAAGGCTCAAGGATGGAACAGGTATTTTGACCGTCTTCTAGGTCCAACGTTTCCAATCCTTGTGAAGGAATTCTGGATTCATGCTTCATCCTCCAACCATCAAGTCACTTCGTATGTAATGGGGAAGAAGATAGTAATTACTGAAGACCTAATTGCAAGACTGATAGGTTACAGTGGTGGTGGCGTAAGATGTATAGACATGGCTGAAAGATGTGATGATGTTGCTTCAATTGCAAGAGAAATTTTCACTCTGGGTCTTCCCTCCAGCAAGATAAGGGATCTAAAGTATCATCACAGAATATGGGCTAAGATGATTCTGGGATGCATAAACCACAGGAAGCCAACCAGCTCTCCTGACTACATAAACATTGATCAGCAGTTTCTGATCTACTTTATCTCCCAGAAGACTAAGGTGAATCTGGATCACTTGTTATTCAATCATCTGAGGACCAGTGTTAAGGAGACTAGAGAAGATGAGCACACCAAAAGGGACTGGATACCTCTTGGAAGGCTCATATCAGATATTTTGACAGAGAATAGGTTGATAGAGCATCTAACAGAAGCACGGGAAATCAGCTCTCTAGAGGTAACTGCTGGGAAGCCTTTGAATGCAAAGAATCTGAAAAAGATGAAGATTATTGAGAACATCAAGAAGGAACCCAGTGTTACTTCTTTTGCAACCATCACCTCCAGAAGAATCCCTATGGATGATTTTCCTATGTTCTCAGAAATTGATTCCAAGCCTGAGATTATCGTTAGATATTTGGATGCATGCAAGGCAGATGGCACTGCACCAGATTTAAATATTTAGGACTTGCAACAGAAGGCTCCAGAAGTTGTGTTGAAGAAGAACAAGAAAAGGAAGGCAGCAGCAGAAGGATCATCCCAGCGAACTCCAAAAGCTTCTAAGAGGAAAGGTAATCCTTCTACTGTTAATGTTTTAGAATCAATATCTTTATCAACATCTGGACCCTTACCTGCCCATTCAGAAATTCCTACCCCTCAAACTTTTGATGATTTTGACATAGGGTTTGACCCCTCAGAAACTCTAAGTCTTAGAGAAATTCACTCCCTACCTATCAATCCAAATACTGAATCAACTCAACCAGAACTTGCAAAAGTTCTGTCAGATATTGAAACTTTTGACCAAAATATTTCTGCTCCCACACCAGAAAATCCAAACCCTCTAATCCCAGAAAATCCAAACTCTGAAACAACTTCAGAAGCTCCACAACCAGATATTCCCCTCTCTCCACAACCATAAATACCACTACCTCCATCTCCTCAACAAGATATTCATCCACCATCTCCACAACCTGAACTATCACAACCAGAAGTTCAAACTTCTGAGATTCAACCTTCTGAAACCTGTGAACCAGAACCTCATAACGTTCAATCCAAACAATCTTAAGAACTCACTTCAGATTCTGATACAATTCCTATTCCAGGTATCACATAACCTCTGGCCATCCGTATGCCCCTCACCATTCTAGATATTCCCCAAATTCCCTCTTCACTAGAATCAACTCCACCAAATTCCCCAACTAGTCTAATAATTATACCAAACTCTCCCACTCCCTCACCAAAGAGAAATCCATATGACAACGCTAAACTTGTCATTGATCTAACTGTTTTTGAACGCCTTGCTGCCATAACTCACAAAACAGCCATTCCAAAACCAAAACCATCTGAACCCACACCAGATGTTGGTACTAGTTTATTGATGTTTGAAACAGAAATGCAGAAATGGATAACCTCCCTGAAGCAAGCTAGTCTTGAGATGATTAATCATGCTGCTTCAGATTATCTTTGGACAAGTTTCAGAAAATGGATAAGTTCTGAAACTCATAAGATGCAAGAACAGAGCTACAGACAAGTTCAACAGAATTTCAGTAATCTGCTAAAGGTAATTGAAGACCAAGTTCTGAGCCAACTGCTCAAGGAAGAGATTATCCCTCTGGACAATGCTCCCTGGTCAGAACATCGTCCATCAGACAAAGTTAAACCAGAGTCAGAAGGTCTCACTCTGACTGTTGCTCCAGATAAGATGATTCCTGCAGAGGAATTGGTTTAAAAAGATCACGTTGGAGAATGCTCTGAGAAGCATCTAGTTACTTAAGATTCTCAAGCTTCCTCCTATGACAGGAAGACTCTGGAAGATCTGAAGAGAGCGGATATTGTTATTCAGGAAAGGATGGATAAACAGGATGATAAAATTCAGGAAATCAAGAGCATGTTATGCAAACAAGAGGAAACCAACAACCAGATCAAGGGCTTGTTGGAAGCTTTGTTCACGCGCCTTCCTCCTCCATCTTAGATTTTCCTTTGTTTTTAAAATATGTTTATCTGTAATATTTGTTCTACATTGCTGTTGTTCTGAACTTCTTATAATTGCTTCTTATTTTTAATATAAATCCTTTTTAGCTCTGATTATATGTTCTTTTTGATAACTGACAAAAAGGGGGAGAAAGAATAAGATATTTTCAATAACGGATTACTGAGACATAAGTCTCAAACATTCTGACTACTTAATTTCTTTCTTCTGAAAAGCTTGAACAGGTACAAAACTCTGAGGAAAGACGTAGTCAAAATCTGATGCTCAAGGACTCAAAGAATTTAAGGGAAGTAATCAACTCAGGGGGAGTTTTTCTCCTTAATTCTATACTTTTTATTCTTTATTCTTAATTGAAAAATCTGGTTTTTGTCATCATCAAAAAGGGGGGAGATTGTTAGAACATAGTTTGATTCTACAACCCTGGATTAGAGTTTTGATGATAACAAAATACAAAGAATAAATAAATACAAAGATATATACAAAGAACAAATATGCTCCTTAAAATTATGTTTTATATATGCAGGAGTTCTGATGGGATCAGCATCAGAAGATAAGCTGAAGTATTACACGCTGAAAGCAAAACAGGTTTTACGCTGAAGTTTGATGACTAGAATCTGCGCTTTAAACAAGTACACTTTGACTCTAAACTAAGACATATCAACCAAGTCATCAACACTCTGAAGCGTTATCAGCAGTTAAAGCAAAGAAGATTCTGAAGCGTTACTGTTTATTCAAGACAGAATTAAATGCCAACGGCTTTCTTCAAGACAAGATCTTCTACAAAAGGAAAGTGTGTTATTAACATTAAACTTGCTTTATGGACAACGTCTCTTGCTTGCCTATATAAACAAGTCTGCTTGTGAAAGAAGCACGTACGTACGCACACATCAATTTGCAGAGAATTCCAAACCACGCATATTCAAGCTCTAGCAAATTTATTCTATTCCAAGCTTAATTTGTGTAGTTATCACAGTTGTGATATATTGTTTTGTTAGAAAACAATAATGCACTCTTGTTCAATTATTTGTAAAATATTTCCTTAAGATTAACCGGTTTGTGGTTGTACTCAAGAAGACTTTAACAGTTGTTAAAGTAGCTGTTGTAATCCTTTGAGATTAGTGGATTAAGACCTCGTTGGAGAGAGGCGAAATCACCTTGACGGGTGGACTGGAGTAGTTTGAGATCAAACGAACCAGGATAAAAATATTGTGTTATTAAGACTTTTGATCTAAGTTTTTCAATTCAACCCCCCTTCTTGTGTTTTTCACATCTTCACAACGGTTAGAACTCGAATTAACAATACTCGATTGTTAGACAACTACGATTCAACAACAAGGTCGGACCAACCAACCTTTTGCTCTGATACCAACTTTGTAACACCCCAATTCTACCTGGCAATTAAAAATGTAAATCAGAGTTATAATCATTCATGCAAACGAATCAGGATGCCACAAATTCAAATTTAAAAACACATTGCATTCAATGTGGATACATAACACTTTAAAACTTCGGATGAACTATCAGCATAATAGTTTAATCTCTTAATTTAACAATTCAAACATCTACGCAGCGGAATTCTTAATAACATCTTTATCCATTGATACAGCAACTTCAAAACAACACATGCTTAAGAACAATCAAATTAAAGTTCAACAACTAAAATAATCAACAATTAAAAGCAACAAGCGTTTATCCCCCCGAGTGTTACATATCAGAGAAATGACACCGACTCGAACTACTGAAGGTATACAACCTTCACTCTCGATTACCTGCACGTTACCAACGTAAGGGTAACATTCAAACAGAAGGGGTGAGATATCTAACGATATAATAAAGCGTATGATAATTAATATATTAAATTAGATCACATAACATCACCACTTCTCATCTTATAAATAACAATAATCGAAACAGAAATACCAACAATATACACATTCACCGCATCAATACACAACTTCTTTATGGAATCATATAATTTGACTCAATGCTATGCAAATGCATGTGGTACCATTGGAGCAGAACTCCCATCTTAAAAATCTGCCAGTAAAGAGAGGCATCAACAAGGCATAATCCTTCATCTTAATATTTGCTAATACAGACCATCTTAACGAGCATAAGCTCCATCTTGAAATGCAATGTATGCGACACAATCATGAATGTAATGACAACACCATAATTAACAACATCTCAACACAACATCATCGTTGGCCAGAAGCCTACATCTTAATAGCTGCCAATTATTAGAGGCATCTTAACATCTTTCGTCAACATCGTTCATCAACATCATTTATCATCATAAATCATCAAACATCATTTATACATCATAATTCATCAAACATAATTTATACATCATAATTCATCAAACGTCATTTATCATTAACAACTCAGCCATACAACAATATAACATTAATCATCTAAGGTTTACTTCTAATTTACCAAACTTCTACATATTATTCATTCTGTAATACTACATTAATTTCCTCATTAATCCTACTGTTACAAACCAAACAGTAGTCTATAATCATCTCATCCTCATCATTCTTCACAAAAATCAACATAGCGATTAACGCGGGAACTAACTCTAGTCCTAATTTGGATACTAGGATTATCCTTCCTATTATTCATTTTAATCCTTAAGAATGAAGTTCATCGCGTTAGCTATCCAACGCTTCGAACGGCACCTCAAACGGAGTCCGAAAACTCAAGTTACAACCTTTTCAAACTAATTATGTCAAAAACTAGACTATATGGATCGACACGTAAAGTCTTAGGTCGACGCATACTGGACTGAACACGTTATATGATTCGACGCATACTCCCTTGTATCGACTCATACTGAGTCTGCAATACTGCATGTATCGATACATGCTCCTTCGTATCGACTCATCCTGAGTCTAAAAGTCTTCATGTATCGACGCATGACTCCTTCATATCGACTCATCTTGAGTCTAAAAGCCTTCTTGCATCGACGCATAGCGCTTGGGGTCGACACATACTTCTCTACCATGGATATTTTCTGCGATTTCACTGCATTTTCACTATGGATTCCATGCTTTAGGACCTAAAAACATCCTCTAATCATAGATAATCATCAATTATAATTATCCTATAATTCTACATCAAATATACATCATTAGGGCATCATTATTCATCCATAACTCATTGATTTTCATCATACAACAACATATATAATTCAATCATAAACAAGACAACATTTTCACATCTAATCCCATAAACCAATCATCATAAACCCTATTATAGAGTCAGAACCCCACCCTTACCTTGGATTTAAGGTTGCTCTATAACTTTTCCGGTTGATTTATGTTCTGCCTCTTTTCCTCCTTTCCAACAACTTTCACGTTCTCTTCTTCCAACCCTTATTCTTTCTCTCCTACTGCTTCTTCTTTTCTCCTTATTTCTACAATAATAAAATAACCTTATTATTCTCTTTATTCCTTAATGGGCTTAAGACTACTACACCCCCTTATTACTACTTCTATCCTTTAAAACAAGCCCACATCAAATAATATAATCCTTCTTCGATTATTCCATAACTTAATAAAATAATTAAATCCAACCAATCACAACACATCAACTATCATCATAACACATCTTCACAAATATTCCAAAAATAATTTAATTAAATTACGAGTGTTACATGTAGCCTGATAAGAAATAAGTCCACAACAACCGCGAATAAAAACCCTATCTCCAACCATGAATATTGAAGAAACGACTTGAACCTCTTGAATGAAGATAGGGCCTCAAAGATATACAGAAACCCTAATTTCAAGGTCCTTGTTCTCATGCCAAATTTACTGGTTGATGATGTATGATGTGTTAAATGACCTAATTAAGGGTATACAAATGGAATGAGAAACGCAAAATGCATAAGCCAGATAAAAGTGAGAAGGTAGGACAAATTTGGGGTATTACAAGAGGTCATTCGAATTGCACTTCAAAAGGTAAGATTTCTTAATGTGATATCTTGATATAAGCATTTTCAGTACATACAAATAAAAGAAAATATGTAGATATCATATCTAGGAAGTTGATCATACTCTTAGTTTTGATTATCACTTCTTATACATTGAGAATTTCATATTTGATCAGTTAGGTTTTAGTTTTGGTACTGAACAAAATTCATGCTAACTTCTGATCCATAGCTTTCAAAATTTACATGGTTTGATTATCCCTACACACGCGAAGGTTGAAGATGAAGCCATGTTCAAATTTTCAGAACTGAGTTCATTTTATATTTAGTACAAGTTAGATAACTAACGGATGAAACAGACCACCCTAGTGGTACAAACAGCGTGCGTTAAAGCCTTTCCATGCAGAAGGTCTTGGGTTCAAACCCCAACGTGACCTTTTGTATTTATTTTGTCATTTTTTCCAAAACTAACATGCAGGTTTATAACATATTGAGTGTTGGCTGTTTTGAATGGAAGGTGTGGAGAACCTGGGTTCAAACCTTGGCAGGACCAAAACAAATTTTCATCATTTGTTTGTTTTCATCTTTTTTAACAAATTTCAACATTTTTCTAACCAATCAAAACAACTCCTTTTTAGTTGATTTTTTGCATACTATTTATTTACAATGTCTATTTTATGAATATATAAAAATATCACAAAAAATATTTTATTTTCATATTTATTTTAAAAAACCAAAATCCATTCCCTCTCCATTTCTACCCTTGTACATCATATACATTTTAATTCTTGTACATTATTCAAGTTTCAATATAGTTGTAATATATAATTAGTATTTAATTTCTTGAAATCCCCATTTGTAAATTTGTACACCCCATCTGTGATGCGGTGGGATAACTGACTTGAGGTTTTGGGTTTGTGTTTGCAAATGTTGCGGTTAGCAAGAGTCGCCACTGACTTTTCTTTTATCCAAAAGGAAAGGTAAAAAAGCACAGGAAAGACCTTTGAGATGTTTTCTTGAGTTCGGGGGGGTAGATTATGAAAAGGGAAGGTGCTAGCACCCTTTTCATCCATGGTTTTCCATGGGCTCTTAGTTACTTGCTTAAGTCACTTGCTTTGCTTTTGAAATTGTTTAAAATGGTGCTTTGTATTTGGTGTGGTTTTGAAAGTATTTTGAAAAGAGGTCGTTCGTTTAGGCAACCTTTGTAATGATTCTCGTTCATAAGAATGTATTCAAAGATGTTTGTCTTTCGAAAAAATGTTTCAATATTTTGAAAGGTGTTTGGAAATGTTTTAAAAATGTGTGTGTGTTTGAAAATAGCAAGGATTGTTTTGAAATTGATCAAGTAACTAGAAGCTATCTACCTACTCAAATGTCTTTCTTGTGCATTTTTATTCCTTTGACATTGTTGATTTACCATTAATTTGGTAAACAACCCTATCTTTGGATGTAAACGGGACGGGCGTGGGTCATCGTATGACCATGATAACAATATTGTCAAGTATCATAGCAAGTTTGAGGGACCAAGATCACTTTGTTTAGGCAACCTTTTGATAGCGTCGTCGAGGGACTATGATCTTATATTTGTTTGTTTTGCCAAGATACTTTGCATGCATACCATGGCCATTTTCCTTTAGGCAACCAAGTGGGTGAAACCCTAAGGGTGCTTGTGTGCAATGTGCGTCATTTTACATGTTTTCTTGTCTTGTATTAGGTCATTCTATTTGTTTGTTTTTGGTCTTATCATACAAAACCCTAATTCACTACACAAGGTATAAATGCGATAAATTGCGTAAAAGTAAACTAAGCTATTACAACAATTATTATGGGAGGGGGGATACCAGTTTTTGAATGGGGATATTGCACAAAAATAAACTCTAAAATACTATTACAACCCAATTGAATTATGTGCAAAATAAATAAATATACAAATATTTAAATATGCAATAAAAATGTATTTATGGAAAAATGTTTTGTATTTATTTATTGTATGAGAAAATAAATTAATTAACCCTAAAAAATAAGGAAAAATAATATTATCATTTTTTGAAAGGTGGAAACCCTAATTTTTTATTAAAGAAAATATATGTTCTATATTAATTATTTTGTCCATTTTTATACAAGAAAATAATAAATAATATTATGTATAAATATTAAAAATTAAAATGTGTATGAAAATAAATATTTTATGTGTAAAATAATAAAATAAAATAAAATGTATGGTATTTTTTATTATTTACAAGTTTTATTTAATAAAATAAAGTATAATATCTTAATAAACTATTTTTTTATGCAAACATAAAAATAAATAAATAAATAAAATGCAAAAAATAAAGAAAATATTTTTTCATGATATTTTATGGTTCAGAAAAAAATAAATAAAATAATAAATATAAAAATATAAAAAGAAATATGAAAAATAAAACAAATATGCAAGGGGGGTGCAAAAGTAATACAGGGGGTGCAAAAAGTAGAAACAAAAAGGCCAAAATTGCAAAAAGCTCAGATGGAGCTTCGTCCCTGTCCTTCAGCCTCTCCTTCGCGCGCGTTTCAACTCAACCTGCAACTCTCAAATGCTTGCAAAAAAACAAAAACTTGCAACATAAAAAATGTAGCTTGCAATCTCACGATTCCAATGATATAAAATTCATAATCTAACTCTCAAAGATCAGGGAGAATTTCAGAAGCCCTAATTCGTGACCTAGTTTTTTCAGCATGTTCAACATTCAAATTCTCTTAGCTTAGTTAATATAAATGGAAAGTATGCATATGTACAACTTCACCATGCTAGAGACTAAATTTTTGCTTCACAAATCATGGCTGGAGGATGCCTAAATAGAGAGATAGAGATTTGAAAAATACCTCCTTCAGCTGGATTTGAATATGGCAATATGGGGACTTTGAGTGAGGCCTACGGATCGTGTCAGCTTCCTTGAAGTTCCCTCAAGCTATTCCAATGTTTAGCTGGCTTTGTGGATGGCCAGAACTTCCTGTAGAAGTCAAGCTGCAACCTCCAAACTTGAAAATGGTGATGGCTGAAACAGGGGCTACAGGTGCAGGATGAATGCTTGGATCGCTTTGGTAGGATATGTGGAAGATGTTTGAAGTGTTAAAGGGCAAAACGCACGAGCAAATATTGGGATTGCTATGATTTTGCAGAAACTGGAAGTTTTGGCAGAAAAATGAGGTTTTGGAGTTTTGGTCAGTTTCATATGCTATCAATTCGTGTCTTGGCTTGTGATAAGTTTGTGAAGATGTCTAGAATGATGCCAAGTCCCCCCTTTATTTGCTTGTACAAGTTTCTAACTTTTGGCCAACTTTCTTGCATTTTAAGAAAAGTTGAAGTGACCAATCCACCAGGCTTGTCCTTGCTTGCTAGCTGCAGAGAGTTGGTAAACAATGCTTGATATCTATGGAAATTGCCTGCACCAAAGGAACAATTCAAAGGCTCAAGGCTGATAAAGTTGGAAAAGCTTGCCTTTATGAAAATGGCAATGTGCACTTTTGGCCAAAAATGGAATTACAACTTGTACAATGCTTCAAAAGTTAAAACAAAGTCTTTATCCACTGAGTTTGCATTCAATTATGGAGTGTAGAAGGAGTTTAGGACCTGTAATGCAAGGTACAAGCATGCTAGGATCTGATTTGCAACTTGATCTCATGTAAAAATGACTTGAACAAAAGTGACAAAATGACAACTTCCCTTCTTCGATTCTCCCTAACCACAAATGATCTTGGAGATTTCTTGGATATTTTAGAAAGCTTGCAACATGCTCTACAATCCATATTTGAAATGCATTTTGATATACCTCTTGGAACTAGGTGAAAAATGTCCATGAAGTTAGGTCAAAAAACTGCCTAAATTAGGTCAAATTTTCACTAAGTTATTTAGTTCATGGACCCCTATTCACAAATTCATAACTTGAGATCCAAGCATCTTTTGGGAAAACTTTGTGAATCAAAGTTGTATATTTCATTTAGGACTACAACTTTCATGTTGGAAGTTTTCTTTGAATCAAATTGCATCATGGTGAAAAAGTGGTGGAAAGTTGGGAAAAAATAAGAAAAATTCCATAGAAAAATTCTAAGTTATGAAAATTTTCAAATTCAAAACCCTAATTTGCAATTTTGAGTTTCTTGGTGAACAAGTTTCATTTTTTTACATATCTTGATGAATTATGACCCTTGGCACTTGACTTTGACCAAAAAGTCAAAGATTGACTTTTTAGTGTACATTTGACTTTTGATCAGTTAACTGCAAAATTCATCTGTCAATCCTATGCATTTGAGATCTTTTGAACTATGTGATTAGGTCAAGATGATGCTATTGAGTCCTTGAAATCATGTTTGAAACAAATTGGTCATTGGCTAGGTTAAAAATCAGAAATTGCCCTTTCTCAGTCAAAACCCTAATTTTGACCATTTTGCCCTTTTGATGATTTGATCAAATTTCTTGAGGAGTTGTGATCCAAACTTGATCAAATGGTTCATATGAGTCTAAAATGTTGTTGTGGATCAAAAATTATGAAGTTTGACAGTAAATTGGCCATGGTTGACTTTTTCCCCAATATAGCTGATTTTTAGGTCAACTGTCCAATTGACTGAGCAAAAATGTGATTCAAGGCTTGAAACTTGTCATGAGCAATCTTAAGGTTCCAACATGATATATGAAAGTCACATGAAGCATTGATGGTCCAAAAATCCTTGCGCAAACTCAAACCCTAATTTTGGGGTATCAGTGCAAGATGAGATGTCTTGAGCTGACCAAACCCTAATCTTGTCTTGAGTCCAAGAAGTCTTGTGAGAAAAATATTGATAAATGAGAGGGAAAATTTTAGGGTAAAACATCTTCCCATGTTCAATCTTCTTGAACTTGAAGAGTTAGATTGGCGAGTTTTGTCGTTCGTGACTCGAAGGTAAAAGATGATTGGACACTAGAGTGCCCATAAATTTGCACTCGACAAAATGTAGTTGAGGAAATAGGCTTAAAGATTCCATTTGGAGAGGTGATAGAATCTTGTTGGAGATGGGCTTGTAGATGCCATCCAAGAATGTTTGTTGAATTGTAAGTTGTAAGTCAGGAGAATAAGTATCAGAATGGTATTCGTATCTGAAACGTATCTGAGCTGTATCTAGAGACTTGAAATCTTAATGAGTAACAGAATGACTTCCGTGTCTGGAGTGTATCTGTACTGTAAGAATCTGAATAAGTGATCTGAATAAGTGACAGAATAGCTTCCGTGTCTAGAGCGTATCTAAGTTGGGGAAAATCAGAATAAGTGACAGAATGGCATCCGTGTCTGGAGCGTATCTGAATTGTATCTGAATGAGTAACAGGATGGATTCCGCGTCTGAAGCGTATCTAAGCTGGGGAAAATCAGAATAAGTGACATAATGGCAACCGTGTCTGGAGCCTATCTGAACTGTATCTGAATGAGTAACATAATGGCTTCCGCGTCTGGAGCGTATCTAAGCTGGGGAAAATCAGAATAAGTGACAGAATGGCAACCGTGTCTGGAGCGTATTTGGACTGTATCTAAACAAGTTACAGAATGACTTCCGTGTCTGGAGTGTATCTGGACTGTATCTGAAGTTGAGATCCGAGTGAGTATCAGAATGGCACCCTTGTCTGGAGCGTATCTGTATTGTATCTGCAATCTTTGAACATTGTTAGCTGAAACACAAAGTTATGTCGCATGAAATGTATGATGCAATAAATGTGTTTTATCAATGTTTATGATATATGGATGTAATGTATGCGCATGTAAGCTGATTTGTTGTATTGCTGAGGAAAACAAATCCTTCACTGCTGCCGGGGAAAATAAATCCTTGACTGCTGAGGATAAGTAATCCTTGGCGACTGTTGGAGATTAAAAATCCTTGATTGCTGAGGATAAGATATCCTTGGCAACTTCTGTGGGGATGTAAGGATCCTTTATGTCTTGAAGTCGGAGTATTGACAAAAATTCTGCTACGAGCAATGCCATATACTGCTTGAGAAATCTGCTTGGGAAATCTAGAGAATTTTGATGACTTCTACTGGGGGTTACACAATGGGAATTCTTATTCTGCTGGGGAATAGAGAAAGCTCTGATGACTTCTACGGGGAAATGAGAATCTTTATTCTATTTAGGAGCAATGAAAACTTTGGCGACTTCACTGGGGAATTAAGAATGAGAATCTTCATTCTGTTGAAAAATAAAAAACTCTGTGGGGAAGAAGGCTTACTGCTGGGGAGTAAGTTCAGGAGTTTTCGGCCGTCACTCTACTGGGGATTTATCCTAGGTTGGGGAGAGACAAAAATTAATTGTTATCTTGGTTGATTTCCAGACTTCAAGACAACTTGCTGGGGAATTTAGGGAAACTGGATGGTTTCTGCTGGGGATTGATAGTTAGAAGTTTTGGTTTCGCTGGGGATCGATAGTTAGAAGTTTTGGTTTCGCTGGGGATCGATAGTTAGAAGTTTTGGTTTCGTTGGGGATCGGGAGTTTGAAGTTTTAACTCTGATGGAGATTAAGGGTTTGAAATTTTAGCTCCGCTGGGGATATAGATGATGTACCGTAGGGATTGCTCATGGAATAGCCTAAAAACGTTTTCCTATCCTTTCAGTCTGTCAGTAATTGTTCTTTTCCACTTTGTTTATTTGTAAACAGTAATTATGTTTAAATGCATATATTCATCAATGAATCATTGGACGTTTTTGCAAATACAAACACAAGTGTAAAAGAAAAAAGCAAATAGTTTTTGTACTTTGAAATAGACATCTTTGTATTTACTTTGAATAAGTGTTTTGTACAAAGGAGACAGACATCCTAGTAAGAGGATGGTGTCATAAAAGTAAGAAAATTTTATACAAAGAAAGATAGCTATGTGTAAAAATCCTATGGGGTTCCCATTCCGCTGTAGCCTTCGTGTCTCCGAATATCTTGTCCATCTGATGCTTCGTTCGAAGATGATTGAGTTGATTAGAAGCTCATAGTTTGTCTGTGAAGAGATTGTCCTTAAAGTGATCCGACGAGACATAGTCATACGCTTTAATTCCCTAACTTTTGCCTGGACTGCCCTTTCGGGTTTTCAGTCCATCGGGAAACCCTTTTTTTCCCAAGTCGCCCTTTCGGGTTTTCAACTTGTCGGGTGTATAAATTTTTTTGTTTTATCCCTAATTTTTGCCCGAACCTTTTGGTTCACCGGGATGCCCTTGTCTTGCCTAGGTGTGTCAACCTAGCGGGTCTCTTATGCGTAGTATCTTTTCACTATGTCTATGTTCACAGGGTATGGCAGGTCGTCGCTGTTCATGGTGGTTAAGATCATTGCCACACCAGAAAAGATGTTCTTGATTACAAATGGTCCTTCGTAGGTAGGAGTCCATTTGCCCCTGGGATCACTTTGTGGCAAGATAATGTGCTTGATCACTAGATCTCCAACTTGATAAATCTGGCATCTGACTTTCTTGTTGAAAGCCTTGATCATCCGTTTTTGATACGTCTGACCATGGCAAACAGTAGTAAGTCTCTTCTCGTCAATTAAGTTTAGTTGATCAAGTCGGGTCTGGATCTAATCGTCTTCACTCAAACCAACATCCTTCATGATTCTCAAGGAGGGAATCTGAACCTCGATAGGTAAAACAGCCTCCATACCATATACCAAAGAATAGGGTGTTGCCCCAGTTGATGTACGAGCCGTGGTACGATACCCGTGGAGAGCAAACGGTAACATCTCATGCCAGTCCTTGTAGGTGACTGTCATCTTTTGTATGATCTTCTTGATATTTTTGTTAGCAGCTTCGACTGCACCATTCATCTTTGGTCGATAGGGAGATGAATTGTGATGTTAAATCTTGAACTGCTCGCATAGGGCGGTAATCATAGTATTGTTAAGGTTTGTACCATTGTCAGTGATGATCCTTTTGGGGATACCGTACCAGCAAATAAGGTTCTTCTTGATGAAGCGGGAAACAACATTCTTAGTTACGGATGCGAAGGAAGCTGCTTCGACCCACTTGGTGAAATAGTCAATGAATGAAGCGGTGTTCATTGGATGTTGTAGGCTTGATCTCTCCAATCATGTTGATTCCCCACATAGCGAAGGGCCAAGGAGCTGTTAATACATTTAGAGGTACTGGAGGCACGTGTACCTTATCCGCATAGATTTGACATTTATGGCAAGTCCGGGAGTGTTGATAGCAGTCAACTTCCATGGTAGACCAGTAATAGCCTGCCCGTAGGATCTTCTTTGCCATCGTATGCCCGCTAGAGTGAGTGTCAAAGGTGCCCTCATGCAATTCAGCCATGATCTTTTCAGCTTCAATCTTGTCCATACAACGGAGCATAATAGAATCATGATTACGCTTGTACAGGATGCCATTGCTCAGGAAGAACTTAGCTGAGAATCTCCTTAAGAACTTTTTGTCATTGACTGAAGCTCCTTCTGGGTATTCTTGAGCCTCGAGATACCTTTTGACTTCATGAAACCACGGCTGGTACAATACTTCTTCGGTATTAATATCGTGACAGTGTGCTGGTTCATCCATCCGTTCAATGGTGATTTCGGGAGCCTCATTATCCCAATTAAGTTTAAACATGGATGACATTGTAGCTAGAGCATCTGCTAGCTGATTTTCTTCTCGCGGGAAATGCTCGAAGGTGATCTGCTCGAAATATGGTAACAATGTCAAAACATATTCTTTGAAAGGGATGAGGTTTGGATGCTTAGTGTCCCACTCTCCTTTGATCTGAATGATGACCAAAGCTGAGTCCCCAAACACATCTAAGGATTTGATTCCCAAGTCTATGGCAGCCTTGAGTCCAAAGATGCATGCTTCATACTTTGCCATGTTGTTCATACAGTTGAAGCAAAGTCTGGCAGTGAAAGGAGTATGACATCCTTCTGGAGATATAAGCACAACACCGATACCGTTACCAAGCGCATTGGAGGCCCCATCAAAGTACAGGGTCCATCGGGATCCTTGTTCAGGTCCGTCATATGGTCTGAAATCTTCAACGATGTCCAATGTCATGATGTCTTCGTCGGGGAAGTCGAACTTCATGGATTGGTAATCTTCTACAGCTTGATGAGCCATATGATCAGCTAGCACACTCCCCTTTATAGCTTTTTGGGTCGTGTACTATATATCGTATTCCGTTAGGATCATCTGCCATCTAGCTATTCTTCCAGATAGAGCAGGCTTCTCAAAGATGTACTTGATCGGATCCATCTTAGATATCAGCAAAGTGGTATGAGTCAACATGTACTGCCTTAGCCGGCGAGCAGCCCATACCAAAGCACAGCAAGTTTTCTCGAGCAGTGAATATCTGGTTTCACAGTCGGTAAACTTTTTGCTAAGGTAATAAATGGCATGCTCTTTTCGGCCGGACTCGTCATGCTGCCCCAGTACGCACCCCATTGAATTCTCTAGGACGGTCAGATACATGATTAGCGGTCTTTCCTCGACGGGTGGCATCAAGATAGGAGGTTCTAGCAAATACTCCTTGATTTTATCGAAAGCAATCTGACAGTCATCATTCCATTGAACTACCTGATCTTTCTTCAACAGCTTGAAGATTGGTTCACAAGTATATGTTAGGTGAGAAATGAACCTAGCAATGTAGTTTAGGCGTCCCAAGAAACCTCTGACCTCCTTCTCAGTGCGAGGAGCAGGCATTTCTTGTATAGCTTTGACTTTGGCAGGATCAACCTCGATGCCTTTGTTGTTGAAAATGAAACCCAAGAGTTTACCGGACCGGACCCCGAATGTGCACTTGTTTGGATTCAATCTTAGCTTGTACTCCTTCAACCTGACAAACAGCTTTTGCAAGTGATCAAGGTGTTCTTCTTCAGTTTGTGATCGGGCTATCATGTCATCTACGTAGACTTCTATCTCATGATGTATCATATCATGAAACAAAGCTACCATGGCGCGTTGATAGGTTGCCCCAGCATTCTTCAGTCTGAATGGCATCACTTTGTAGCAGAACATACCCCACTGCGTGACAAATGTAGTTTTCTCCATGTCTTCAGGTGCCATTTTTATCTGGTTATAGCCTGAGAATCCGTCCATGAAAGAAAATACTTTGTGTTGAGCTGTGTTGTCAACCAAGATGTCGATGTGCGGAAGTGGAAAGTCATCTTTAGGGTTGGCCCTGTTTAAATCTCTATAATCCACGCACATTCTCACTTTGTTGTCCTTCTTAGGTACGGGAACAATGTTAGCAACCCATTATGGATAGGAAGTAACAGCCAGAAATCCATCATTGAACTATTTCATAACTTCTACTTTGATCTTCTCTGACATGTCAGGTCTCATGCGGCGGACCTTTTGTTTCACTGGTGGACAGTCTTCTCTTGTGGGTAGACGGTGTACCACAATGTCTGTATCGAGTCCCGGCATGTCTTCGTATGACCAGGCGAAGATCTCAACATAATCATGCAATAGCTGAATTAGGCGCTCCTTGACACTCGGCTCTAGATTGGCACCTATTTTGATTTCCTTTTTATCATCCTCAGTTCCCAAGTTGATTGTATCCAACTTTTCCTCATGAGGCTGAATTGCTCTTTCCTCTTGTTGTAGTAATCTGGACAATTCCCCTGGCACCTCACAATCTTCCTCACCTTCGTATTCGGCTTGGTAGATCAGATCTTCAGAGTCACTGAAGGCTATAGCAGTATCGTTACCCATGGGTTCTAGAATGGAAGGGTACCTGCATTTGTGAGTGTGGGTGTGTGTAAGGGTATAGCCATCTTAAAACAACAAAATGTAAAAGAAAGACAATGATCATGAAAGGTTTTAAATATGAAAAGCGTCCATGATTCATTAAATGACATATGAAAATTAAATAAAAACCCTTACAAATGGACCGTTGTGTCTCGGGTAAGACACAAGGTTGAAAAAGTACGAATTGTTTGTGAATTATTACAGATCCAACAGAAATGGAAAAGATAAATTACTGAAATATGAAAGTAATCGGAACAAAGTATTTTGCTTCCTAGTTGCACAGTCCTCCGCTGAAAGTAGGAAATATCCAATCTTCCAGGCTGCCCTCTTCTTCACTGTCCTCTAGTGCATTAACCCCTTGGTGGCTGATCTTCACAGGTGGCCCTCCGACACGGGCGCAGCGCACATCCTTCTGACCAGTTGAGGTGAACCCCAATCCAAACTTGTCTGATTTGTAAGGAATGTCTGGAAGCTGACCCCAGATTGTGCATCCCCCTTCTTCCACTACTGCCCTTGCATCCTTGAGAGATGACATCCAAGGTGGAGGTCTTGCGATCATAGGAGTTGAGGATACCGCCTTGGTCGCTGCTATTTCTTCAGAGACTTCTTCAAATGTTGGAAAAGGGTCTCTATGAACTCGCCATCTAACTCCACATAACGGAAAGAATTCAGATGACTAATCATATACTCCTCTTCCCCATGGACAGTTATGATCTTCCCTTGGACGGGGTACTTGAGCATCTGATGCAAAGTGGAGGTGACGGCACCGGTATTGTGAATCCAGAGGCGTCCCAACAGACAAGAGTAAGAGGGACGGATGTCCATCACGTAGAATGTTGAATTGAACGTCTGAGTACCCACCTTGATCGGGATGTCCACCTCCCCGTGTACCATCCTCTTAGAACCATCAAAAGCTCACACCACTATGTTACTGGGTTTTAGAGTCAGCCCCTTGCAATCCAACCTATCAAGGGCTTTCTTCGGCAAGACGTTCAGGGATGACCCAGTATCAACCAAGACATGAGCTAGGGTTATTCCTCTGCACTCCACTGAGACATGTAATGCATCGTTGTGTTTTCTCCCTCGGTATGTCAAGTCAGCATCCGAAAAACCCAGGGCATTGTCAGCTGTTAAACTGGCCACACACTCTTGGAATTGATCCACAGACGTCTCTTGCGGCACGTGCGCTGTCTTCAGAAACTTGACCAAAGCCTTAGCATGTGCCTCAGAGCAAAGTAGTAATGCTAACATAGAGATTTTGGAAGGGGTCTGCCCAGTTGTTCTACCACATCATAATCACTTTTCTTAATTATCCTCAAGATTTCTTCCATCTCCTTCTTGGATGTCTCAGGAATAGCTAGTGACTGAGCCTTCGTCAGGACAGGCTCCTCTTGAACATTCTTTCCTTTATTCTCAGCAGTGGAAGTAGGAATAGGAATTGCATTATCTTCTTTGTTGGTCGGTACACTTGCAGGTACAATCACTGGTGTAGGGGTAATCTTCGGAACGGCCACGGGTCCAGAGACTGCCTTTGGAGGCGCAATCTCTAGAGAGAAAATTCTTCCACTACGAGTAATTTTGCTTGTTCCAGCAATGTTACTGATGTCGGAATTGTCCTCTTCGAAGCTCTCGTTTTTGGCAGTTTGTTCAATCTGTTTGACACCATGGTAGTAGATTTCTCCACCATAGTTCCATGGTACCATTTATCGGATTTGTATTGGGCTGGCCCGGGCATTATTATCTTCAACGGAGTAGTCACTGGAGCAGATGTAATCCTAACGGGTTTTTTAGGAACCCTGGAAGGATTGGCGTATATGGTTATTATTGAAACTTCTGGAACTGGAATGGGTGAAATGGGAGCTTTCTCAAACAAAATTTCCTGGTTATCAATCAATTGTTGGATACCTTTCTTCAACAGAGGGCAGTCAAATGATGAGGACAGGCAAGTATAGCAATCTTGGTTACAACCTAGGAACACCCCAGCTTTCAACAAATTCAACTTGATGATTAGGAGAGGAGTTAACAGTTTATCCACCATAGAAACAAACATATCTTCTTCCACAGCATTGGCATTGTGTCCATGCCTAGGCATCGGAGCAGAGATAACATTCGGTTTCTCAGGAGCTTAAAATTCAACTTCCTTTGCATCAATCAGATCTTGAATCTCGTTCTTTAGAGCCCAAAAGTTGTTGGTGTCGTGCCCTGGACTTTTTGAATGGTAAGCGCACCTGGCATTCGGATGGTAATGTGGAGATGCAGTATTGGGATTTTTAGGGGCCTCTTTTAGCATGGCCAAATTCAACTTCAAGAGATGTTGTAGGACTTGAGCTGGAGTCATGTTTATCTTGGTGAATTGCCTTACAGGCCTTTCCACCCTTTGCTGGTTATTTCTCGGCTGATCATTTCTCGGCTGGTTGTTTCTTGGCTGGTCTTATGCATACTTTTGAATCATAACGGCCCCCACCATTGAACGGCGCTTGATTCTTACCTGATTCCTCTGTGAATAGACAACAGACACTTCCTTCTTTCCAGTGAAGGGCTTTTTTACAGAAGCAGAGGTAGACGCGTCCTTCTGAATTTTCCCATTTCTTATACTGGCCTTCACTCTTTCTCCAGTCAAAATCAATTCGGTAAACCATGTAGAGGAGCTTTCAATCAGATGATTAAAGAAAGGGCCTGAAAGAGTCCCCAGGAACATGTCCACTAACTCTCTCTCTCAGATAAAGGTGGTTGCACCCTTCCGGCTAGATCCCTCCACTTTGGGGCGTAGTCTTTGAAGCCCTCATTGGTAGCCATAGCCATACTATGTAGCTGAGTACGGGTTGGCACTAAGTCGGTGTTATATTGATAATGTTTATAGAAGGCGGCTGCCAAGTCTTCCCAATTATGGACATATGCCCTCTCTAACTGGTAGAACCAATCAAGCTGCATTCCCGATAAACTGTCCTGGGAAAAATGGACCCACAGGTCTTTGTCAGCAGAATATGGTTGAATCTTCCTGACATAGGATCTGAGGTGCATTTTAGGGCAAGACACCCCATCATACTTGGCAAACAGTGGCACCTTAAACTTTGGAGGGATTACTATTCCAAACACCAGCCCTAACTCCTCAACGTCGAGCCCCGGTACTCTTTGTACTTCCATAGCAGCTAGGCGTTCCTCCAAGTGTTTGTATTTGTCATCGGACAGAGGGTATTGTTTTTTAGAGTAGTCCTCTTCTTCCTCTTCTTCTGCTTCAGAATCTGATGGTACTGCCATTCCTTTTCCTTTTCCTTTTCCTTCCCTTTCCTCCGATGTGGATGGGAATTCCAAGGTCCTTCTGGCTTGTCCCTGAAATCTTCTACCCATGATAACCACAACGGCTCGCTTCTCCTTCTTTTTCTCTTTCTCTTTCTCTAGCAGAGTCTTGAGCTCCTTCTGCCCCTTGGCTAAGGTCAAGAGTAGCTGTTGAAATTGTGAATTCTGAGCTTGCAAATCTTTGACCATTTGTTCAATATCCATCTTGCTGAAATAAACAGCAGAGATATGAGGAAACTTGGTGTGAAGACATGTTTATGCTTATTATGAATGATATGTATTCATGTAATGCTTTCAAGGATTCAGAAATTCAAATTTGTTTTAAACAAAAAAGAAACACACGTCATATTAATAAGATAGAATTGTGAGTACATCAATGCCCCTTGGGCAAAATAATACAAAATTATAAGGTAAAAAGACGTTGCGCATCATCTTTGGTGCAATGTAGGTGTTGAGAGTCTGCTCTTCATGAAGTAGCCGAGTGAGTTCCAAAACCTTCTTCTCGCGTGCGTAGAATTGGGCTTCGAAAGTATCGCGCTCTCCCTTGAGCTGTATCCAACTCCTTTGTAGGTCTTCGAGTGATGTTGGCATGTCAGGATGTAGGATGGTGTATGGAACCTCTCCTTCCTTGACAGGCTTTATAATCACTGGGAGAATGGAGAGGTAAGGCATCATAAGACTTTGGGCGCGGGTTTGTACCCACTTGAGGTAAGGCTCAAGAGGGATGGAATTCTTGTGTCCTAGAGTCTTGCTATCCACCTTGTTGGGCATCCTCCAAGCTCGGATGAATCTCTGACGGAGTCCTTGGTCATCGTTGTCGTAGTCGAAAACCAATCCTTGAATCAGCATATCATATGGGCCATCCCTTCGGGCGTAACCAAACTGTCTCAGAGCCAAGCAAGGGTTGTAGGTGATGCCTCCCCTAATGCCAAGTAGAGGGACATTATGGAATTCCCCACAACGTTCAACAATGATGACATTCTCTTTGGATCGAGAACACCAATGAATATCTGAATGGTTAAGTGTCATTAACCGTTGTGACCACCTCAAGCCTTGCTCATTCTTCAAGACTGATTGGGGAAGATGAGAAATAAACCATCTTTCCAGGAAAGGAGTTCAACACATGAGAACACCTCTTTTCCTCATTGTACGAGTGTGAAAAGAGTGGAGGATATCCCCAAGCAATGTAGGCACCGGGTTGCGAGACATGAAGATTTTGACAGCACTTACATCTATGAGTTAATCAGGGTTAGGGAACAAGACCATCCCATAGATGAGAAGAGCTACAATTTCCTCAAAATCTTGCAAGTCTAGAGAATTCCAACAGCTTTGGGCCTTCTCAAACAGAAACTTTGACAAGAAGCCTTTGACACCACTTCTAGTTTCCCAATGTGTTGTGACATCAGATGAGTGCAAGTGCAGGGCTTGAGCAATCTCTTCTGGCTTTGGATCTCTTTCTGTACCGTTGAAGGGTGTCATACCCCAAATTTTCCCTACCCTAATCTAGGGTTTTCTTCAAATAAATTTTATTATTTAGTTTTCACCTTTATAGGGGTATTTAAAGTCAAAGGGGTGTGTTGATGTAAAATAGACCATTAATATCTGGTGGTCCATTAAGTCTTAAAATTTGTTTCAAGTTTAAGAGATGGGTGTATTATAAGAAGAATGGGTGTGCGGGCTTTGCAAAATCTGAATTAATTCTATGGCCCAATAAGAGGGTTTGAAGCCCTTTTTTTTTTTTAATATTTGTTGCTATTATCATTATTTGTTGTACAATAAATCAGTATTATAGTTCATATTAATATTTTTGTAGCTATATAATTAAATTATTTTGTTAAAGTTATTTTATTATATTAATAAAACTAAATTCAATATCTGACTATAAGTCTATTATTAATTATTATTGTTAATATTATTGATGTTATTATCATCATTATTATAATTATGTCATTATCTTGATCAAAATCTGGTTATGATAATTCCTTTGTTGATGAATATTTTAATTAGTTTCATAATTATTGTTATTACTATTTTGCTTAATTAAAAGAATATTTTTCTTATTATGTGAAAAAAACATTGACTAATTAAAAAAAGGTGTCCAAAATCATAGCCCAAGCCCAATGGCCCATTACAAGTTTTCGGTTTTGTTTTAAAGAATTGTTTGTTATAATATTAGTTTTAACATTTTTATTACTATTATTTTTATAATAATTCCTATTATTAAATTATGCTATTTCTAATCTTAATTTTAATTATAATTAAAAATTGATCCTTGTTTATAGTATTTAAAAGAGGAGTGTTTATAAAAAAGGTCTTCCTTTTCATTGTTCAAACTCCAAGTCCAAACCTGTCTAATCCAAGTAACAAAACATATGGCCCAAATCCGGATATAAACAGGTGGCCCAATAAAACAAAGCATTTGGCCCAAAGCTAAAAAAAAAGCATGCACTGTATAGATTTGAAAAAAAAAAACGCTCGATGTAAGATTTAAACATTAGTATTCATTCCTTTTTCAGAATTGTTGCCAACACAAAATCAAGAAACAAATCAATGCAGATTAATACGAATTAAAATTGTCTAATACAAGTTGCAGGCAACTTTATTTCTTGCCTAATGGAGCCGATTCAGAAAAAGCTATAAAAAGAAGAGGATAGAAATTATAGGGAGGAGAAGACAGCAAAGAGAGACAGAGTGGAAGGAAAATCGGTAACAGAAGGAAATTTTGAAGAAGAAGAAGAAACCCCCAGTCACTGTCACTGCCAACCGCGGGCTTACCTCCAAGTTTCGTCCGGGACACCTCCCGCAACAAGCAACGACACGCCGCGCCAACCGAACCACTAACACCGTGCAAGAATCTCAAAGTCGGACCCACCGATATTCTTTTCTCTATTTCAATCTTGGGTTTTTTTGGATTTGTTGTTTATTTATGATTCATAAATTGAGGTGGTTGTGAGATTATTTGGTTGTGGAAAACAAAAAAAAAAAGGTTTGGTTATTCTGGACAGAAAGAAAGATGAAAGGAGGATAGAGATGAATATGGGTTTCATCTATTTATTTTATTATTTAGAATTCTCTATACCACGTGTCAACCTATGATTCGTTAGAACTTTTTTTTAAAAAGAAAACAAAGCAAAAATGAAGAGAAAAAAAGTCTGATACAGAAGGTGGGACGTCCCCACGTTATTTATATAACAACATTACTTTTTTGTTTTATTTTATAAATATATTAGTAATACTATAGAAACTAATTAGGATTTATTTTAAGCTGGACTTTTTGGGCTAATGTTTCAAATCTCTTGCTTGTCTATATATTTTGCTAATTTTACACCACCTAGCCTGCTATGGGCCACTCTTTAAATATTAGTTATTTAAAATTTTGTTGTTAACTCAATTAATTTATGTGTTTTCGATCATTATAATAAAAAAAACATTGTTTTGTTAGTTTTTCTTAGAATTAATTAAATCAAACATTCTATAAATAATAGGATGTTCACCGTCGAATAATTAAATCGGTCGACACATCATTTACTTGTTTATTATTCAAAATCAAACAATTAAAATTCAAATACTACATTCGCGAGCAATACGTGACCAATATCTGGCCACGTGATGAGGGGGCTATATCAGACTCCTTTGCTCTACGTCTAAAAAATACACAAACAAACCTCAAACCATTTTTTATAATAAATTTAATCTAACAATTAATTTTCAAAAAAGGAATACAAAGAATTTTTAATTAACTTTGCACATAGTTCAAAATCTCTGATATCTACACATTCGAACTAAGTGCGTGGAAAATTAAAATATTTGCGTAACCCATAAAAAACACAAACCAACTGCGAACTACGAAAATGAGACTCTGATTCCTCCTAAGGAGGATACGTAGGCATACGATCAAAAATCGTTGCGAGTCCCGCTAACTAAAATTCAAACCCTTTTCCTTAATTAATAATTAAAACCCTATTTCCTAAACATCGCACTTCTAAACCTAGTATCCTTGTGAACAAGGTAGATAAGGGGTGCCTAACACCTTCCCCTCATCTAGAACCGAGTCCAAATCTAGAATCTTTGAACTTTAGGGTTATTCCTTTATACTCCCTTCCATTAGGATAAAAATTAAGGGTGGCGACTCTAATTTAAAAACCCGTTGCAATAAAGGGTAGTTGATTGAGAATAGGAATCCTCAAGAGTTGAGAAAATTCCTCCAAAGTAGGCACAAGCTGGTAGTCAGGAAATGTGAAGCAGTGGTGCAAAGGGTCAAAGAACTGGAATAGAAGTTTCAGCATATCCTCCTCTGTGTTGGAAGTGACCAAGTTGAGTAGACGACCATGTATCTCGGTGAATGGAGAGTTCTCAGGAATCCTTGAAGCTAGCTCCTTGAGTTGTGGAGGAATTCTTACAAGGTTGACTTGGATAGTTTTCCTGAGAAGTGAATCCATAACCTACAAAACAAGAACAAAGATGAATATCCAAAATCCTTGAAATAGTTAGTGGATGCATATGATGCTCATGATGTCCATGATGTTATGCACAAGTATATATGTACAAGCAAATCACACAAGTTCCTAGTTTAGGCTTGCATGGGGTTTCATAGGTAAGTACCCTCTTGAAGTTTAGTTGGCTCAACCTGTCCTAGAAATAGTAACCGGGTTCTAAGGAGCTCAATATCACTGGATTGTTTCCTTGTTCATTGTTTCAATTTATCCTCTTTACTGGCGACCGAAATATTCCAAGGAAATATCTCTCAATGAGTGTAGTATCGAGTATCTACCAACTTCGGACTGCACCAAAGCCGGTCATCTCACTACATCCTAAAAGGCCAAGTTGGTCAAGTAAAGGTTCTAGAAGTTCGTTAGTGCTTCATGACATCACTCAGCGGCCCCGTATTCTCTTTGATTGACTCAAAGGCTACCGGTACCCACAAATATGTCACACTAACATAGCTATTGCTTAGACCGTGTCGGTATACCCCGCACAGTTTCCACAACGTATTGCTATTTACCTATAATGTTTCCCAAATCCGGGTAGAGGATTCAAACCCAAACAATAGAACCAAGATGTAAAGCAAACAAGTCAAGCAATTGTAAGCAAATAAAGGTGATCTAAACCCTAAGGTAACCCCACTTTTATAAATTTCCTCAGCAGAGTCGCCAGTTCTGTGATACGGTGGGATAACTGACTTGAGCTTTTGCGTTTGTGTTCGCAAATGATGCGGTTAGCAAGAGTCGCCATCGTTCTTTTATCCAAAAGTAAAGGTAAAAAAGAACATGAAAGACCTTTGAGATGTTTTCTTGAGTTCGGGGGGGTAGATTATGAAAAGGGAAGGTGCTAGCACCCTTTTCATCCATGGTTTTCCATGGGCTCTTAGTTACTTGCTTAAATCACTTGCTTTGCTTTTGAAATTGTTTGAAATGGTGCTTTGTATTTGGTGTGGTTTTGAAAGTATTTTGAAAAGAGGCCATTCGTTTAGGTAACCTTTGTAATGATTCTCGTTCGTAAGAATGTATACAAAGATGTTTGTCTTTTGAAAAAATGTTTCAATGTTTTGAAAGGTGTTTGGAAATGTTTTGAAAATGTGTGTGTGTGTGTGTTTGAAAATAGCAAGGATTGTTTTGAAATTTATCAAGTAACTAGAAGCTATCTACCTACTCAGATGTCTTTCTTGTGCATTTTTATTCCTTTGATATTGTTGATTTACCATTAATTTGGTAAGCAACCCTATCTTTGGATGTAAACGAGACGGGCGTGGGTCATCGTATGACCATGATAGCAATATTGTCAAGTATCTTAGCATGTTTGAGGGACCAAGATCATTTTGTTTAGGCAACCTTTTGATAGCGTCGTCGAGGGACTATGATCTTATATTTGTTTGTTTTGCCAAGATACTTTGCATGCATACCATGGCCATTTTCCTTTAGGCAACCAAGTGGATGAAACCCTAAGGGTGCTTGTGTGCAATGTGTGTCATTTTACATGCTTTCTTGTCTTGTATTAGGTCATTCTATTTATTTGTTTTTGGTCTTATCATACAAAACCCTAATTCACTACACAAGGTATAAATGCGATAAATTGCGTAAAAGTAAACTAAGCTATTACAACAATTATTATGGGAGGGGGGATACCAGCTTTTGAATGGGGATATTGCACAAAAATAAACCCTAAAATACTATTACAACCCAATTGAATTATGTGCGAAATAAATAAATATACAAATATTTAAATATGCAATAAAAATGTATTTATGGAAAAATGTTTTGTATTTATTTATTGTATGAGAAAATAAATTAATTAACCCTAAAAAAAATAAGGAAAAATAATATTATTATTTTTTGAAAGGTGGAAACCCTAATTTTGTATTAAAGAAAATATATGTTCTATATTAATTATTTTGTCCATTTTTATACAAGAAAATAATAAATAATATTATGTGTAAATATTAAAAATTAAAATGTGTATAAAAATAAATATTTTATGTGTAAAATAATGAAATAAAATAAAATGTATGGTATTTTTACTATTTACAAGTTTTATTTAAGAAAATAAAGTATAATATCCTAATAAACTTTTTTTATGCAAAAATAAAAATAAAAAATAAAATAAAATGCAAAAAATAAAGAAAATATTTTTTCATGATTTTTTATGGTTCAGAAAAAAATAAATAAAACAATAAATAAAAATATAAAAAGAAATATGAAAAATAAAACAAATATGCAAGGGGGGTGCAAAAGTAATACAGGGGGATGCAAAAAGTAGAAACAAAAAGGCCAAAATTGCAAAAAGCCCAGATGGAGCTTCGTCCCTGTCCTTCAGCCTCTCCTTCGCGCGCGCGTTTCAACTTTACCTGCAACTCTCAAATGCTTGCACAAAAACAAAAACTTGCAACATAAAAAATGTAGCTTGCAATCTGACGATTCCAATGATATAAAATTCATAATCTAACTCTCAAAGATCAGGGAGAATTTCAGTAGCCCTAATTCGTGACCTAGTTTTTTCAGCATGTTCAACATTCAAATTCTCTTAGCTCAGCTAATATAAATGGAAAGTATGCATATGTACAGCTTCACCATGCTCGAGACTACATTTTTGCTTCACAAATCATGGCTTGAGGATGCCTAAATAGAGAGATAAAGATTTGAAAAATACCTCCTTCAGCTGGATTTGAATATGGCAATGTGGGGACTTTGAGCGAGGCCTGAGGATCGTGCGAGCTTCCTTGAAGTTCCCTCAAGCTATTCCAATGCTTAGCTGGCTTTGTGGATGGCCAGAACTTCCTGTAGAAGTCAAGCTGTAACCTCCAAACTTGAAAATGGTGATGGCTGAAACAGGGGGCTACAAGTGCAGGATGAATTCTTGGATAGCTTTGGTAGGATGTGTGGAAGATGTTTGAAGTGTTAAAGGGCAAAACACACGAGCAAATATTGAGCTTGCTATGATTTTGCAGAAACTGGAAGTTTTGGCAGAAAAATGAGGTTTTGGAGTTTTGGTCAGTTTCAGATGCTATCAATTCGTGTCTTGGATTGTGATAAGTTTGTGAAGATGTCTAGAATGATGCCAAGTCCCCCCTTTATCAGCTTGTACAAGTTTCTAACTTTTGGCCAACTTTCTTGCATTTTTAGAAAAGTTGAAGTGACCAATCCACCAGGCATGTCCTTGCTTGCTTGCTAGCTGCAGAGAGTTGGTAAACAATGCTTGATATCTATGGAAATTGCCTTCACCAAAGGAACAAGTCCAAGGCTCAAGGCTGATAAAGTTGTAAAAGCTTGCCTTTATGAAAATGGCAATGTGCACTTTTTGCCAAAAATGGAATTACAACTTGTACAATGCTTCAAAAGTGAAAAAAAAGTCTTTATCCACTGAGTTTTCATTCAATTATGGAGTGTAGAAGGAGTTTAGGACCTATAATGCAAGGTACAAGCATGCTAGGATCTGATTTGCAACTTGATCTCATGTAAAAATGACTGGAACAAAAGTGACAAAATGCCAACTTCCCTTCTTCGATTCTCCCTAACCACAAATCATCTTGTAGAGTTATTGGACATTTTGGAAAGCTTGCGACATGCTCTACAATCCATCTTTGAAATGCATTTTGAGATACCACTTGGAACTAGGTGAAAAATGTCCATGAAGTTAGGTCAAAAAACTGCCTAAATTAGGTCAAATTTTCACTAAGTTATTTAGTTCATGGACCCCTATTCACAAATTCATAACATGATATCCAAGCATATTTTGGGAAAACTTTGTGAATCAAAGTTGTAGATTTCATGGAGGACTATAACTTTATGTTGGAAGTTTTCTTTGAATCAAATTGCATCATGGTGAAAAAGTGGTGGAAATTTGGGGGGAAATAAGAAAATTTCCATACTTAGAAAAATTCTAAGTTATGAAAAAAATTTAATTCAAAACCCTAATTTGCAATTTTGAGTTTCTTGGTGAACAAGTTTCATGTTTTGACATATCTTGATGAATTATGACCCTTGGCACTTGACTTTGACCAAAAAGTCAAAGTTTGACTTTTCAGTGTATAGTTGACTTTTGATCAGTTGACTGCAAAATTATCTGTCAATCCTATGCATTTGAGATATTTTGAACTATGTGATTAGGTCAAGATGATGCTATTGAGCCCTTGAAATCATTTTTGAAACTAATTGGTCATTGGCTAGGTTAAAAATCAGAAATTGCCCTTTCTTAGTCAAAACCCTAATTTTCACCATTTTGCCCTTTTGATGATTTGATCAAATTTCTTGAGGAGTTATGATCCAAACTTGATCAAATGGTTCATATGAGTCTAAAATGTTGTTGTGGATCAAAAATTATGAAGTTTGACTGTAAATTGACCCTGGTTGACTTTTTCCCCAATACAACTGATATTTAGGTCAAATGTCCAATTGACTGAGCAAAAATGTGATTCAAGGCTTGAAACTTGTCATGAGCAATCTTAAGGTTCCAACATGATATATGAAAGTCACATGAAGCATTGATGGTCCAAAAATCCTTGTGCAAACTCAAACCCTAATTTTGGGGTATCAGTGCAAGATGAGATGTCTTGAGCTGACCAAACCCTAATCTTGTCTTGAGTCCAAGAAGTCTTGTGAGAAAAATCTTGATAAATGAGAGTGAAAATTTTGGGGTACAACACCATCCCCAAGTGATGTAATAGCGTAGTAAATTTACATTCCGCAATTTATCGCTTTCATATAAATGCTAGTAATTAGGGTTTGTATGGAAATATAAAATCAATACTTAGAAAACCCTAATTCAAGATAAAATCAAGCATGAAAAATAAACACTTGCACACTTGCACCTCTAGGGTTAACTCCACTTATTGCCTTGAGAAAATGGTCATAGTATGCATGTGATACGTCTTAGCAAAAACAATAAAAAACATACAAGATCATAGTCCCTCGATAATGCTACGAATGTTTCCTTACAAATGATATTAGTCCCTCAAGAGAAATGTTGAGATATCTCACAGCATTGATATTCATGACTATACAATGACCCACGGCCATCTCTTCACATCCAAAGATAAGGCTTCTTACCAATCAATGGTAAGATAGCAATATCAAAGGAAGGAAGAAATGAACAAAAAACTTTTGAGTAGGTAGAACTTTCTTAGTTGCTTGCTCACAATCCATCTTCAAAACAAACATCTTTTCAAACACACCAAATACTTTCAAAACATGAAATATTTTCAAAAAGTCCAACACTTTGTATGAATTCTTATATAGATGAGAATCATTACAAAGTTTGCCTAAACGAAGACGCTTTTCAAAAATACTTTCAAAACCCAAAAACACATTTCAAATAAAGCAATTTCAAAAAGTGATCTAGCAAGCAACTAAGAGCCCGTAGATAACTATGGATGAAAATGGTGGTAACACCTTCCCTTTTCATAAACTACCCCCCGAACTCAAGAAAACATCTCAAAGGTCTTTCCTGTTCTTTTTACCCTTTCCTTATTGGATAAAAGAAAAGTCGGTGGCGACTCTTACTATCCGCAACAATTGCGATAAAATGCAAAACAACCAAGTCAGTTCTCCCACCGTATTACAGAACTGGAGACTCTGCTGGGGATGACATAAAAGTGGGGTTACCTTAGAGTTTGATCACATTTAATTGCTTTCATTGTTTGATTTGTTTGCTTTAAATTTATGGGTCCTTGTTTGGGTTTGTGTTGATCCTCTACCCGGATCAGAGAAGGCCATTAGGTAAGTAACAATAGATTATGGAAAATGTGTGGGGTATACCAACATGGTTGAAGCAATGGCTACGTTAGTGTGACACATTTGTTGGTACCAGTAGCCCTTGAGTTTAGTCAAGGAGAATACGGGGCCGCTGTGTGGTGTCATGGAGCACTAACTGACTGTAGAACCTTTAAATTGAACAACTTGGCCATTAGGAAGTAGTGAGATAGTCGGCTTTGGTGCACTCTGAAGTTGGTTGATACTCTATACTACGCTCATTGAGATCGGACTTTCGGGATATTTTGGTTGCCAATAAAGAGGCTTGTGCTGAAATAATGCCCGATGAAGAAAGATCAGTGATATTGATATTCCTTAGAACTCGGTTACTTTCTAGGACAGGTTGAACCAACTAAACTTCAAGAGGATACTTACCTATAGACTCCAAGCAAGCCTAAAGCTAAGGATTTGTTTGCTTTGTTTGTACATAATGAACTTGTTTGATTTTGCTTGTGTATGATTACTTGTACATAATATCATACCATAATATTATCAATAACCATTTCAAGGATCTCAAAGGCCTGTGATGCAGGGTCATGATGAACCAGAAGTCTATCAAGCGGCAAGAGGATTTATTCTCCTCTAACCAAATGCTGCCAAAGACTAAAGCATGATAACTTGAGTCAAGGGCTATGACCCACATGACATGGTGAGCTTGATTCTTGTGGAAGGACATCCAACGATACGAAGTTCTTCAAAGCTAAGATCAAAGTTCAACTTCTAACATTTTCTTGTGTTTACCCAACGAGATCCTTGAAAACATCGCATCCACATAACATTCATGTCATCATAACAAGTTTTCCCCCATACAGGTTTCTCATTTGTTTACTGTTTATTTCAGTAGAGATGGCTCTAGAGTAAACAGTTAAAGATCTCCAAGATCAGAATTCCCAATTCCAACAAGTGCTCTTGAACTTAGCCAAGGGGCAGGAAGATCTGAAAGTACTCTTCACCAAAGAGAGTAAGAAGAAGGCTGTCATCTTCAACATGGGGAAGAAGTTCAAGGGCCTCGTTCAACAAGTACAAGTTGAAGAGGATTCCACCAAAGAGGACGAAAATCAAGATGAAGATGTTAGAAGCACCCGTGATGGGGATGGAAACAGTCAAATCTATGAAGACGAGGATTATTTTGATGAGCAATACCCTCCATCCAATGATAGATAAAAGATAGACTAAAGGCTGTTGAGATCCGAGTTGTGCTTGGCTTGGACCTTAGAGACTTGGGTTTGGTTCCTGGGGTGGTCATTCCCCACAAATTCAAGATCCCTGCTTTTGCCAAGTAAGACGGGGTCTCCTGTCCTAAGATGCATCTGAGATCTTATGTCCGCAAGATTCAACCATACACCACTGGTCAGAAGTTATAGGTTCACTTTTTCCAAGAGAGTCTATCCGGGACGCTGTTGGAGTGGTTTTACCAATTGGAAGGGACCAATATCCACATCTGGAAGGATCTAGCTGCTGCTTTTTACAAGCAGTACCAATACAACGCTGATCTTGCACCAACTCATGTACAGTTACAGAATATGACCATGGGTTCCAACGAGGGTTTCAAAGAGTACGCCCAAAAGTGGAGAGACCTGGTTGGCAGGGTGCAGTCGCCCTTAACTGACAGGGAGCTGATTGATATCTTTATGGGAACTTTGATAGGACCTTTCTTCAATCATCTAATCGGAAGCTCTTCACCTGGATTCACTGAGCTGATCCTAATTGGGGAATAAGTTGAAGGCGGAATTAAAAGCGGAAACATCCAGATGGCTGCATCTTCAAGTACTGAAAAGAAGACGTACATTGGAAGGAAATAGTCCAATGTTGTGTATGGTCAAAAGAGTCATAACAAGAGTAATCACGACCAGTATGTGGGGGCAGTCCTGATCTCAAATCCTACATCTACTCAATCACAACGAGAGGGTAGGCGTAGGATGAAATTTCAAGAAAGACAATACACCAAGATTGGTATGTCCTTACCACAAGCCCTACAACATTTACTGAAATCTTAGCTCATTTCACTAAGGGACCCTCAACAAAATCCCAATACATCTTCATCTCAATACAACCCCAATGCCAAATGTGCTTACCACTCAAATAGCCCCAGGCACGATACCAATGATTGTTGGACTCTAAAGAATAAAATCCAATACCTAATTGATAACAAGACAATTAAATTCGACCCTCCGTCAACTTCCAACTTGATCACTGCTCCCAAGCCAAATCATTGAGAGTGTCCATTTCATTTTGAATTTTCAATTGTAATCTCTTTTGTTTGTTCGAACACTTATCTATTAATGTTAAACTTTGTTTCATTAATTAATTTCATATGTTTGTCTTGAATTAATCCATTCATTTTCACTATATTTAAACTGTGCTTTTTTATGATATTCAACTCTCGTTAAAAGTTGTAAGCCTTTAGAGGGAGGATGGTGAAAACAATACCATAATCTCATACAGTATGCTTTTGGACAGACCTTGCTAATGATGTAAAGGCGTCCTTTCAATTCCTAAACATGGATTTATAAGGAAGATAATCCCTAGTCAGCCCCTTTGAGCCTAAGAAGTAGGAGTTTTCTTTTTCGCACAAATTGAAACCTTTAATCAAAACTTGGGGCGGGGTAGCTTCTAAGTTAATTTAAATGCGCGTTCGGCTGCAAGCTTTCACTTTGTACACAATGAATGACATCAAAAACATCCTTCTGAATCAAAATACAATGATGGTTCCCCGTAAAATAGGCAGTCATTATCTCTCAAAAGAAAAGCCCACTAGGTCAAAACCTATGAAGGAGACTTAAGAAAAAAAACGGGGGCATCCCGCTGACTATAATAAAAAAAAGTTAGGCAAAAATTAGGGATAGTAAATCAAAAAAGAGGTCACTACAAATCCTCGACAACATGAAAAATGCTGCAAAAAATGGTTGCCTTAACAAATAAATCTCAAGTATCTGAATCATCACCAAAACGTCATTCCAGACTCAATTGGAATTCAAAATGCGCAATTAACTAAGTATAGGATTGGAGAACATCATGGAGAGCGGGTTGGGTATAAATACACTTTGATCCTTATCCTTTGTTTCTTAAACCGTGAACCAAGCCATGCTACAACCCTTCAAAAGTCCTAATTGAAGCATGGGTTAGTTCGAAAGCATACTATTACAAAAGGTATCCTGACTCCTGTAAGGCTTACTGTAAATCCTGAGTTGAATTCATGTTCTTACAAAAAAAATTTATCTGCTAAAAAATGCATTTTCAAAACTTCAAGACAAACATAAACTTTGCATTATTTGAATATCGTTATTTTCATATGGCTAATTGTTTGACAACAGAGAAATTTGCACGGCGAATATCCAATGAACAGAAGTTCTCTCAAGAAACAGAATCACTTCAAATTGGAAAACACTTTCAATGACAAATCTCCCATAATCTAGGGGGCATGACATTTTACTATTCAACTCATCCATGGCAGTCAGGTCGAGATTCCAAGAAATCTCTCAAGAAGTGATGAATAACTAGGGGCAGGTCTACATCTGAATCACTTGGGGCATTGAACTTGAATTCCAGCAAAGGGTCACGTACGACCAAGCACACATTTTTGGCAGCGCTACAACACTTACTACAATGGACAACGACAAGTCCCCACATAGCCACCTCTATAAGGTTATCCCCACATAATAATCTTCACGGATAAGGGTGTAAACCCCTCAAGGCCAAATTCATGGATATCCCCATAAAATTGGATCCATGCAATCCCCAGCCAGAGTTTCAGTCTCTGGAAAACCTCTCCCCAGCTGAGTTGGTCTCAAGAAGAATCCTCGAGGAGTTCTGCCAAAAGAAAACACCTCCCCAACAGATTGTCAAATGTTCTCTTCAACAGGGTTTATTTCCCCAACAAAACTACATATTCCCCAACTTGAGTTTTCCTCTCATACTATTACAAACCAAGGGACTGCAACCCCTAGTCCCTAGTGAAGTCATCAACAAAGTCAGTGTTATCTCCGAAGTTGCTACGAAGCCTGGACTCGACCAGAAAATAGTTCAATGTCATCCTACTCTCAACTTACTGCAGAACCTGGACCCGACCAGATAACAGTTTAAAAGCTCATCTTCCCCAGTAGAGTTTGCCACTATCCCCAGTGATTTGCTGTGAAGCCTAGAATCCGACCAGATAACAGTTAACTTCTTTATCCCCAACAAGTTGTTAACTTTCATTCTCTCCAATCAAGAGATAACTCCCCAGTAGAGCAATGAACAACTAAAACTCCTGAACTCTTTTCCCCAAGCAGAAATCAACACTCTCCAAGGAGTTTCCTTCAAGCAAAGTCAACATTCCCCAGCAGTGTTCTCCTTAAACAACAGAACAAGAATCCCCAGATGAAACATCCTAAAACAAGGTCTAAAGAGGAGCATACTCTTCATTCTCAACAGTAGTCCAGGATTTCATTTCCCAAGGCTCACCAGCATTTGTCAAGACTTATTTTCCCAGACAAAGATACACTTTAACAACATTTCACATTTCATAGCATATGCATACGAAACGCATATAACACAATCTCATTTATTTTGAGAATATCATTACGCAATGCATGCATTATGACATTGCATACAAATAACTCTTTACCTTTTCAGGAAAAGATCAATCAACAGATGAACATCATCAACTATCTATAAACTTCTCCGAGACAAAATCAAGCTTGGATTTTTTTTTATACTCATTGAAGTAGTAGTCGTCATATTTCTTCATTACCTGTTGAATTAGTAGTCGTCAGATTCCTTCATTACCTGTTGAAGTAGTAGTCGTTAAAATCCTTCATTACCTGTTGAAGTTGTAGTCGTCAGATTCCTTCATTACCTGTTGAAGTAGTAGTCGTCAGATTCCTTCATTACCTATTGAAGTAGTAGTCGTCCAAGATTCCTCCATTACCTGTTGAAGTATTAGTCGTCAGATTCCTTCATTACCTATTGAAGTAGTAGTTGTCTAAGATTCCTTCATTACTTGTTGAAGTAGTAGTTGTCAGATTCCTTCATTACTTGTTGAAGTAGTAGTCATTAGATTCCTTCATTACTTGTTAAAGTAGTAGTCGTCCAGATTCCTTCATTACTTGTTGAATTAGTAGTCGTATAGATTCTTTCATTACCTGTTGAATTAGTAGTCGTCAGATTCCTTCATTACCTATTGAAGTAGTAGTCGTCAGATTCCTTCATTACCTGTTGAAGTAGTAGTTGTCAGATTCCTTCATTACCTGTTTAAGTAGTAGTAGTCAGATTCTTTCATTACCTGTTGAAGTAGTAGTAGATAGATTCCTTCATTACCTGTTGAAGTAGTAGTCATCGGATTCCTTCATTACCAGTTGAAGTAGTAGGCATAAGATTCCTTCATTACCTGTTAAAGTAGTAGTCGTCAGATTCCTTCATTACTTGTTGAAGTAGTAGTCGTCCAAGATTCCTTTATTACCTGTTGAAGTAGTAGTCGTTAGATTCCTTCATTACCTGTTGAAGTAGTGGTCGTCCAAGATTCCTTCATTACCTGTTGAAGTAGCAGTCGTCAGTTTCCTTCATTACCTGTTGAAGTAGTAGTCATCCAAGATTCCTTCATTACTTGTTGAAGTAGTAGTTGTCAGATTCCTTCATTACCTGTTAAAGTAGTAGTTGTCAGATTCCTTTATTACCTATTGAAGTAGTAGTCATCAAAGATTCCTTCATTATACGCCGCAGTCAAGCTTTATACTTACCAGCAGTCACTTTGGATGGCATCTATAAGCCCATCTTCGATAGCTCTTCGTCATTTCTCTAAATGGCATCTTTAAGCCAATTCCCGACACAATCAACTAACACATAGTCGAGTGCAAATTTCTGGGCACTCTAGTGTCCAATCATCTTCCACCTTCAAGTCATGAATGGCGGACTCACCAATCTAACTCTTCAGGTTTAAGAAGATTGAACAGGGGCAGCTGTTGTACCTAAGAATTTGCCCTCTCCTATTTCTCAAAGATTCTCTCACAAAATCTCCATTGCTCAAAATTGCATAAGGTTTGATCAGCTCAAGACACTTCCTCAACACTGGGCTTAAATTAAGGTTTGGGTTTGGACAAGTACAATTGGACTTTTAATGCGCCATATAGTTTCCATGGATCATATTGAGCTATTAAGCATCAGGTCGAAGAAAGGAGGAAGAGGAAATCGTCGAAAGGACAAAGCAGATCGAAAGGAGTGGTTGCAGATAACAGTTCGAATTCAAAATCTAGTTCAGGTTGTTCGAACCATATGACTGATCGAGAAGGAGTGGTGGGAAAATTTGGACAAATCGAAGAAGAGCAAGCTTGCTTTGATCCATAAGCTTCGACTGGTCAATGGTTTCCTTCATGTTTTCTTTGATCCACAAAGCAATGACTTTCTTCATGTCTGCTTCGATCCACAAGCTTCGATTGGGAAATGGTTTCCTTCATGCTTGCTTTGATCCACAAAGCAATAACTTGCTTCATGCTTACTTCGATCCACAAGGCAATGGTTTCCTTCATGCTTGCTTTGATCCACAAAGCAATGAATTCCTTCATGCTTGCTTCGATCCACAAAGCATTGGTTTCCATCATGCTTGCTTCAATCCACAAAGCAATGACTTCCTTCATGCTTGATTTGATCCACAAGGCAATGGTTTCCTTCATGCTTGCTTCGATTCACAAAGCAATGACTTCCTTCATGCTTGCTTCAATCCACCTCTCAACAAGCTTCAATCCACATATTAAACCCTTCGACATAGTTTAGACACTATGAATTACAAGTCTATCTTCATGCTTTCTTTGATCCATAAAGTGCTACATTCAGATGAATGTAGTCCATTCGAAGAACCTATAATTAATGGAAACGAATATTGCTTTATCTGTTGATGAGTCTGGTCGAAAGTGGTGGATCTATGTAATCCAAACGAAGGGACAGAGTATTCGACCAGAGTAAAGAAAAAGATCAAATCCATAGGCCATGCTACATGATCTTGCTTTACAGGCCTCAATGTTTGTGTTTTACTCCATAATTAATTGTTTACACAATGAATTAAGCTCTTACCCAAGTTATTAAGCCATTGTCCAAAAGATCTTTCCATAAAGTAAGCTTGTTGGTACAAAACTTGTCTTGAGCCCATACATTGCTTACTTCTGATCATGGAAAGTAGTCCCTCTGTACCAACAACTTTGGCACTTCATCTTAGGATCATGGAAAACTTGACATAACTTGGCATTTGCATTCGAACCAAACCATTATTTGTTATCTTACAAATCTGGTTACTCCAAATTTCCAGACCTTTTCTCTATAAATAGAGAGGCCATTTGCAAGCTAAAGGGGCCAGATTCTTGTTGTGTTGAAAAATCCTCAAACACTCTGAAACTCTCAAAAACTCAGAACCTGCACACAAGCAGCAAAACTTGGCACATTCTAACTTTACACACAAAATCTCAAATCCCTCTGTGCGTTTTTTGGCCTTTCGATTCACTAAGCTTCCATACACCGGCCTCAGAACACTCCCAAACTCTCAAAAAACTCAGAACCTACACACAAGCACAAAACTTGGCACATCCTGACTTTACACACAAAAGTCTCAAATCCCTTCATGCGTTTGTGATCCTTTCGATTCACTCCCAGCTTCCATATACCAGCCTTTTGATTCACTCCCAGCTTCCATATACCATCCTTTTGATTCAATGGCTTTTAAAGCAAAGTAGTGATCCCACTAGCTCAAGGAAAGTCCAGGAAAGCTTAATCCATTATCGAACCATTTCTGGAAGTCATACAGAGGTCATTCGAATTGCACTTCAAAAGGTAAGATTTATTAATGTGATATCTTGATATAAGCATTTTCAGTACATACAAATAAAAGAAAGGATATAGATATCATATCTAGAAAGTTGACCGTACTCTTAGTTTTGATTATCACTACTTATACATTGAGAATTTCATATTTGATCAGTTAGGTTTTAGTTATGGTACTGAAAAAAATTTATGCTAACCTCTGATCCATAGCTTTCGAAAATTACATGGTTGGATTCGAATTCAAATTTTAGGCAGGTTTGATATTTACAGCTTTCGATTTTGGCTGAGAAATGAAGCTTTTCGAAGCTTAACAATGGTGATATACATCCCTGCGCGCGTGAAGGAAGAAGATGAAGCCATGTTCAAATTTTCAGAAATGAGTTCATTTTATATTTAGTGCAAGTTGGATAACTAACGGATGAAACAGACCACCCTAGTGGTACAAACAGCGTGTGCTAAAGCATTGCCATGTAGAAGGTCCTGGGTTCAAGGCCCAGTAAGACCTTTCGTATTTATTTTGTCATTTTTTCCAAAACTAACATGCAGGTTTATAACATATTGAGTGTTGGCTATTTTGAATGGAAGGTGTGGAGAACCTGGGTTCAAACCTTGGCAGGACCAAAACAAATTTTCATCATTTGTTTGTTATCATTTTTTTAACAAATTTCAACATTTTTCTAACCATTCAAAGCAACTCCTTGATGAGTTGATTTTTTGCACACTATTTATTTACAGTGTCTATTTTATGAATATATAAAAATATCACAAAAAATATTTTATTTTCATATTTATTTTAAAAAACCAAAATCCATTCCCTCTCCATTTATATCCTTGTACATCATATACATTTTAATTCTTGTACATTATTCAAGTTTCAATATGGTTGAAATAGATAATTAGTATTTAATTTCTTGCAATCCCCATTTGTAAATTTGTACACCCCATCCCCATGTGATGTAATAGCGTAGTAAATTTACTTTCCGCAATTTATCTCTTTTATATAAATGCTAGTAATTAGGGTTTGTATAGAAAGATAAAATCAATACTTAGAAAACCATAACTAAAGATAAAATCAATCATGAAAAATAAACACTTTCACACTTGCACCTATAGGGTTAACTCCACTTGTTGCCTTGAGAAAATGGTCATAGTATGCATGTGAGACGTCTTAGCAAAAACAATAAAAAAAACACAAGATCATAGTCTCTCGATGACGCTACGAATGTTGCCTTACAAATGATCTTAGTCCCTCAAGAGAAATGCTAAGATATCCCACAACATTGCTATTCATGACTATACAATGACCCACGCATGTCCCTTCACATCCAAAGATAAGGCTTATTATCAATCAATGGTAAGATAGCAATGTCAAACGAAGGAAGAAATGAACAAAAGGCTTTTGAGTAGGTAGAACATTATTAGTTTCTTGCTCACAATCCATCTTAAAAATAAACATATTTTCAAACACGCCAAACACTTTCAAAACATGAAATATTTTCAAAAAGTCCAACACTTTGTATGCATTCTTATAGAGATGAGAATCATTACAAAGTTTTCCTAAACGAAGGCGCTTTTCAAAAATACTTTCAAAACCCACAAACACATTTCAAACAAAGCAATTTCAAAAAGTGATCTAGCAAGCAACTAATAGCCCATAGATAACTATTGATGAAAAGGGTGCTAACACCTTCCCTTTTCATAATCTACCCTCCGAACTCAAGAAAACGTCACAAAGGTCTTTCTTGTTCTTTTCACCCTTTCCTTATTGGATAAAAGAAAAGTCGGTGGCGACTCTTGCTATCCGCAACAATTGCGATAAAACGCAAAACAACCAAGTCAGTTCTCCCACCGTATTACAGAGGGCGTCGTGATTGAACACTCCCTCTCCCTTTCTTTTCCAACATCGAACAATCAGTCTGAATATGAGGCACTGCTTGTAGGATTGAGACTGGCCGAGGATTTGGGCACCCGAGAGATACAAATTTTCACTGACTCGCAACTTGTTGCATCTCAAGTTCAAGGGGGATACCAGGCTAAGAATAACAACATCATCGAATATTTAAACCTGGTCAGAGAACATATCAAGAAGTTTGACCGGGCAGAGATCATGCACGTGCCATGTGAACAGAACACGTGGGCCGACATACTTTCAAAGCTCGCGAGCACGAAGAAGAATAGTGGGAACAAATCCATCATCCAAGAATCCCTCTCTCGCCTGAGCATTGAAAGATCCACGATACCACCCGAGGTAAATGCCATCGGAGACAGCTCATGTTGGATGACTCTGGTGTTCAACTTTATGACAAAAGGGGAGCTTCCTCTGGACCAAAGAGAGACAGCCGTGGCCAAACGACGAGCATGTTTGTATGTGGTACTCGAACAGAAACTTTACCATCAAGGATTCTCCATCCCACTCTTAAAATGTGTTGAAGCGTCCACAATCCCTGAGATACTGCAAGAAATCCACAAGGGAATCAACGCCCAACATATGGGTGGAAGATCCCTAGCATGAAAGGCAATGTGAGTAGGCTACTACTAGCCGACAATGCAACAAGACTCCAAGGAGCATGTCAAGAAATGCGACAAGTGTAAGAGGAATGCAGACATGCACCTTGCGCCCCCACACGAGCTAAACACATTGTCTTCCATGTGGTTGTTCTCCTGGTGGGGAACGGACATCCTCGGACCTTTAGTGCAAGGGACGTATCAAAACAAATTCTTGATCATGGTTGTCGACTATTTCACGAAATGGATAGAGGCTGAAGCTCTGGAAAAAATCACTTCACATAACATCCTTTGTTTCTATAAACGGAATGTGCTTGCCCGATTTAGGATACCACAAGCGCTCGTCACTGACCATGGGACCCAGTTCACCGATCAGAGTTTCCAAAGCTTCATCACCAAACTCGGCACAAAGTATCACTTCACCTCAGTCGAACACCCCAAAACTAACGGGCAAGTCGAAGCCGCAAATAGGGTCCTCTTACGAGGTATCAAACGAAGGTTGGGTGAGGCCAAAAGAGGGTGGGTCGAAGAACTCCACAGCGTCCTATGGGCGTACCGAACAACACCCCACTCAAAAACGTGTGAAACCCCGTTCCGACTGACCTATGGCATCGAGGTTGTCATCCCCGTATAAATCTTGGAACCTTCCAGAAGAACCTTATGGACGAAGAACTAAACGACGAGGCCCTAAGAGAAGAGCTCGACCTAGTTGAGAAAATTTGTTTGGGAGCAGCTCTTCACGAGGCCATGTTGAAACAACAGATAGCACTTCACCATGACCACAAAGTCATAAAGCGCAAATTCCAGCTTGGCAGTCTAGTCCTGTGGAGAAATCATAAAGATTCCCACGAAGGGAAGTTGGCAGTAAACTGGGAAGGACCGTACCGTGTCCACTGAGCAATGGGCACCAGGGCTTACTACCTCGAACATTTAAATGGAGAACCACTACCTCGACCATGGAATGCTACGAAACTAAAACAATATTACAGCTAAGTCCTTATCCTACAACAGGTATTAGCAATCGACCAATCTCGTCCAATCAACGACAGGACGAGCTCGACCACGTAGGCATGTTAAGGTACGAACATGGAGTCCAAACATCAACGTCAGTGGGTTTCTGTTCATTTCTCGAATAGAAACTTAGCCCGATAGGGACACCTTAATCGAGCTTAGCTGTCTAAGTACCCAACAGGCAGAACACCCAGCTCGCGATGGGCAGTTCATGCCACGAGCTTAAGATCCCAACCGTGATCTCAAACTCGTTTTAGGGATCCCGACTCCACCCCCTCGACACATCCCAACATGTGTCATCCACAAACAAGGTCGAGCATACATCTCCACTCATGAGAAATACAAATTTTCACAAAATAAACAAGTTAAAAACAACGAAGCGCAGATAGATAGCAAACATTCAAAAAGCAACGATGAACAGATAGCTAGCAAACATCAACAGAAACATAAAGGCATAACAAAAAAGTAAGAAAATTTATAAATGTCGACCACGGAGGCCGACGTTGTCTGAATATTAAATTAAGTGCAGGCGCGCATGACCTGAATACAAATAACCAAAATATCATAAATACTAGTCACTTCTAGGAGTGCTCGCTTCGACCTCCACTTTGGGGGAATCAGGAGGGAGAACCACACGTCCATCAATGACTTGGGACAATACCCCAACACCTTCAGTGTTAATCCCGGGATTCAAAACGGATAGTTGGGTCAGTGCAGTCTCGAAGCCGTCGGTCAAAGCATCAACGCAATCCGACTCAAGGATTTGGACCCGAGCAATTAACTCTTCCCGAGAATGCAAGTTCGCGACTCCTTCAAAAGAAACATTGTAGCTTTAAAATTGGAAACCTACTTTTCCAACTGTTCCCTCTTGAGCAACAGGGAATCCCTTTCCCCATAAGCTTTGGTGATTTTTTCTTTCTCCCTCGTTAACTCATCGGCCTGCACATGAAACTTCTCCTCGCTCTGCTCGAGGGAACTTTTTAGCTTTTGTGTCTTTTCCTGAATAGTCATCTTCTCCGACTCCAATTCCTTCACCAGTCCAGAGAAATCGGATCCTTCGCCTGCAAGGACAACGACCATCTCCGAGACCTTCATCAAGGCATCTGATAATGTCAGACTCAGCATCGGACACGGTCAGAGGGAAATCGTTGAAGAAATCCTTTTCCACAAAACAAGGTGGAAGGTTGAAGGCCTGGGCAGTCACCCCCTCCTCGACTACACTTAAAAGTCCACCTTCTGACCTTCTCTTCTTGCTCAAAACAGTTGCGGGCTATATGGTGTCGCGGGCACCCGATGACCCACTCGAACCATCCCTGGCCGGCTATGAGACCGCGTTAAGGTGTGTGGGATGGTGCGGCTTCACCAACCTCTTATGATTTTTCTTTTCCTGAGTGAGCTTCAACAGTCATTCACGATGCTCCACCATGTTACCTACGAAAACAAAAACAATATCACTGGGTTAGTCTCGTTAGAAGGACATAAACAAATATCTCAAGAAGTAAAAATGCAATAAATCATGCGAGCAGGAACCTAAAAGGTTCACGGCCTGTCCGTAGGTTCGACATTCCACAAGCGCTTTGGTGTTGATCAGGCGCTCCTCAAACGTCGGTCTGCCATCTTCGTCTAGAATGTCATGTCCTTCCCTTGTAACCCACCTCGAGGGATAGAACTTGTCGACGAATAGAGTGAGGATACCATAGGAATCTTCATCCTCGATACTCATACTTCCAGGAGGGGCGTGGTAATGGCCAGGACTGTGCTTGTAGTGACCTGAGCACCAGTGGATAGAGAACTTCGAAGGTCGCCCAATCTCTGGATTGCCCTCCTCGTCAAGGCATACTTCCCATTCTTCATCCACTACTTAAATTGGGTCAAACACGACATCCACGGCCGCCTGAGACGATGGTTGCACGACGTACCATCTATCCTTGAAGTCGCGAATAGAATCCATGTACATCCTAAACAGTCTCTTCGACTGTTTCAAGGAAACCCAACTATGTTTGCCACCCCTAGATTTCTGTTGGAGGTGGAAAACCCTGAAAAACAGATGGTCGCCCCTATCCTCAGGAACCGACAAGTGATTTCGAAATCCTGGAGGAAGGCGATAGCATTAGGATGTAATTGAGAGGGTGCCAGATTCAAGTGGTTAAGCACACCCATCTGAAAATCATTGAAGGGAAAACGAAGTCCCAAGTCTTTGAAGACGACCTCATGCATAGGGAAGTGATCCTCCTCGAACTCCGTGCATATCCTTGCCGTGGGGGTTGGTCGCAAGATCGTGAAGTTCCGACAAAAACCTTCCATGTCGCTGCCATGTTCGACGATGGTATAGGCTTTCCTTCTTCTATAACTATAAACTGTGAATATCCCTCGAGGCTCTGGACCGACCCAGGACGGTGCAGGGTCGTCAACCGTGTCGACTAGATGGAGCCCTTCCTCAACAATACTTGTCTCTTCGACATCTATATGCTCGGACGACTCTGGAGTATCGGTCATTTCACCTGTAAAGCAGAGGAAACTAGTGAATTTGACAGCAAAATCACATCTACCCCTCCATCGCAGCACGGGTGAAAAGGGAATGGCTACGTCCAGAGTAGGTCAATGATGACTCGAGTAGAGAGGACCATACACGACCCACGATCAACACGTAGAACTTATATAAATCTCATAAGATCGCGCGGCGATGATAATAACAAAGCGCATGTGTTAGCTGGCTATTTCGAATAAAGAAGAAACCACTATCAAAACAATATTTCGAATAAGCACCTAAGGAGGTTGATATCAGTGTTGAATATTGGTGGGAAATATAGAACCATTGTGCTAAAGGATTCTTCGATTTCCAGTGATAGATGATGGATTTCGATTTGGGATTTCTAGTGTTTAAAATATGAAGAATTCCTTTATGCAAGGGTGCCAGAATTGGAAACGGTCCAAGCAATTGATTTATTTCGAAACGAAGAAAATTAGTAAAATGCTTCAATTGGCGCAGGTTTCGAATTTCAAATAAGAGCGCCATTCTTAGAAGACGCGTGGAAGTCAGTAAGCGTAAGGAGCCTGCATGCTTCGAACGTGGCATGATTTTAGAGTAGGACCGTTAGGGTCAGGACACTATAAATAGGTATTTTCATGTTAAATTTGGGATGTTCATTTTTCATGTACTAAAAAATCTCAAACACTCAAATTACTGTGATTCAAGGGAAACGAGTTAGAAGACAAAATGTACGTATTGAACATCATGATTCTTTACAATTTCAATACAAGTATTTTCATATTTCGTTCACTTTTACAGTACTTCTGCACTTAAATCTTTCGATTTCCTTATATTTCCGTGTTTTACTTGCTTTCACACACATTTTTATCCTTTTGGTCAAACACTTCATATTTCCAAAAACTATTACATTCTCAGAAACTCCTTGTCTTTACATGCAAGTATTAAATCTTAAGTCTAATTCGAAGCCTTTCATTTATACATTCAGTCAGGTTATTTCCATAGACAGTCTTAGAGATATTTCTTAAGAATCTCACATCCAACACTAACATACAATATAAGTTCATCAAGATAATGGGTATGAACATAGAAATGAGTTATGACACATGTGTCCTAGGATCAATCTAGCCGATCCTGCAAGTAACCAATAATAATTAATAAATTGGAAGACTAGTGGTTGTTTACTAGAAATCACTGTAAACAAATTGGCACACCTGGTCGGACAGTGTCATAACAAAAAGTTTTATCAAACATATTAGAGAATTTTGGGATCTTCTGAGTGTGTAGCGGGTTTCAGTATATGAACCTTCGAAGCGGAAAAATAAAGAGTAATAATCCACATATACCCAGAAAACAACGTGCCAAAACAATGGTTAACACAACCAACCAAGATGGGGTACAAAATCCCCCACAGGGGGCTGCAACAATCGTTTCAAGTTCGACTGATGCCTCCAATGCCATGCCTGTTGGAAGTTCGAATACTATCCCAGTAAGTACATTAGAAATGCCATCAAACGTGTCCTCAGTGCAAACTGTGCCACACGTAGGGAATCAACAGTATTCGACCCCCCCTAGGCCTCCAGGTTTCAAACCTTTGAGACCCAGAAACCCACAGTATGGAATGCCAACTTCGTTTATGGCAGGGTTACATAATGCATCAACTTCGTCCCCACTCCAAGGGTCTGGTTCAGGAATGAACCATTTGGGTACAAATTTCCAGAATATAGGAAACTTCACCCAGTTGCCTACTCTTACAACTAACAGTCAGGCAGCACTTAGGCAACAGATGGATGATAGCAATCATGATATGGTAGGAATCCTAGCCCGCGAAATGAATGCTATTTTCAATCCCCTAATCCAGAATATAAATAGAACAAACCAAGAAAATGCAGCCCAGATGGCCAGAATAGCATATTTGTTGGTGCCCCTAATGCGCCTGCAAGGCGTAGCCAAAACCCAGTGGTGATTCGAAATGAAGAACCCATAATTGAACAAATTCGACCCCCTGTACAAGTGGTCGAAGAAAGAAATATAGGGGTAAGATTAAGGAATCAGGAAGTTCAGGAAGTTCAGAATGAACAACCTAGACAAGTAATGATGGTGAATAGGGACCAAAATGCAGACGAAATTGTTCATAGAATTAGAAATGACAATTTAGTGGCAGAAAATAAACTCACCACCATGATCGAAATAATAATGGCCCAGAATGGTTTAAATTCAGGATTTAGGAGGCCAAATTACACATCTCCTATTATAGACTATGTTCTGCAAACAGAATTACCCATGGGCTTTAAAGTCCCTAAATTCACGAAATTTGCTGGAGACACGAGTGAATCAACAGTGGAACATATAGCGAGATATTTAACCGAAGCAGGGGATATAGCAAATAATGAAAATCTTAGGATAAAATACTTCCCAAGTTCTCTAACGAAGAACGCTTTCACTTGGTTCACCACCTTGCCCCCTGGATCTGTGGACACATGGCCTTATTTAGAAAGACTTTTCCATGAACAATTTTACATGGGTCAGTCTAAAATTAGTCTCAAAGAGTTAGCAAGCATTAAGAGAAAATTCACGGAACTGATAGATGAATATTTGAATAGGTTCCTTTTATTAAAATCTAGATGCTTCACAGTGGTCCCTGAACATGAGTTGGTCGAAATGGCTGTTGGGGGCCTAGATTATTCCATTCGAAAGAAATTGGATACACAATATCTTAGAGATATGGCCCAACTAGCAGACAGAGTTCGTCAGATCGAAAGGTTAAAAGCTGAAAAAGCTAGGGCTAGTAAAAATCATAAGAAAGAGAGAATAGCCTACATAGAGGCTGAAGAGGAAAACATAGATGATTCTCAAGACCCTTATGATTTTGATCAGTTCGAAATAGATCTTGCAGAACTAAAGGAAGCACCCCCTTATGCTTGCAAAGTTATGCTTCCTTCCAATGGAAAGGATTCTGTCGAAAGTGAAAGGAATGATAAATTCCCTAAGAAAATCTATACTTTCGATATAACTAAATGTGATGAGATATTTGATCTGCTTGTTAAAGATGGCCAGTTAATAGTTCCTCCTAACCTTAAGGTTCCTCCGTTGGAACAAAGGAAGAAGAGGGGCTTTTGTAAATATCACAACTTTTTAGGCCATAAAACCTCACAGTGTTTTCTTTTTAGGGATCTGATACAAAACGCAATCAAAGATGGCAGGCTGAAGTTCTCAGACAAAGGGAAGAATCCAATGAAAGTTGATACGGATCTGTTGCTGATGGTGGAGACTAACTATGCTGAACCTATGGACATCAATGTAGTAGAGATTGCTGAGAGGGAAGTTGAATCGAAATTGGAAGTCGAAGAGGATGGGGGCTTCATCTTGATCAAGAATGAAAGAGAGGCTACTGATGGCCTCCCAAAGGTGCTCAAAGCAAAGATATTAAGTGACGAGAAATTAACTGAGGCCACTGAGGGTCTTAGGATGAAATTTGAAGAAGTCAAAATTTCTGATGATCAAATGTTGGGAGTAAATATGGTGGACTTCGAACAGCCCAACGCTGAAATGGAAGAAGTCGAACGCTGTTTGGAGAGGGAGAGAGAGCAAAGAAGAGAGAACTTACCCAGAAAAGACGCGGGTTTGCGCGAATACCTCTTCCACTGTCATAAGAAAAACCAGGATAAGTTGTTGTGCCCAAGGTGCAGCATCATCTGCAACCCCATAATTGTTGCTGAGTTCGAAAGGGCCCAGCGTGAACGAACAGGGGTCAACTGGAGGCAAGACCACCAACTGTACAGAGTCTATCCAAAAGCTGATGAAAGTATGCTTGAATTCTTGGTTTGTTGCCACAAGATTGGAACAGAGTGTTTAATATGTCCCAGATGTGCAGCGATGTATGATAAAGAGAGGGCTGAAGCGTTTGAGAGAATTCCGTTTGCATCAGGCTGGGGGCACCAAGGCATAATGCCTTCGAATCCTGTTAACACTGGCAGAAATATGTCAAGGAGGCCAGATAGCCCTTACCCCAGGGGAGCAAAGAGAGTTTCCTTCAAACTACCTGCAGAAATCCCCACTGACAGATGGTTGTAGGTGAACGCTGATAAGGGAAAAGGGAAGTGGCGCATCTATGACCAAGGAGGCAGGACTGCGATGGCTTATAGGAGGAAATTCAATTCAAATAGGAGGGAAGAAATAAGACTGGAGAATTATAAAGTCATAAATACAATGTCTCGCTCTCAATGGCGCAGACACCAGAGAAATAAAAAAGCAGAAATGTATTCGAAGCCTATAGGGATAGGAGAATCTAGTACCAATAACCCAACATCAGTGAACCAGACTGGGGGAAAACCCCCAGTGTCCAGGAAACTTTTTTCACCATAGAAAGACACTGAAGAAAATAAGACTCAGAAGGAGGCTGTAAACGAAGAGGACTTGATGACTGATGACTTCGAATCGGAGGGGGAATCCTTCTTTAATGCAAACTGCAATGTGGTTTCAGTGCTGCCTTGTGAGTACAATCAGGATACAGAGGTTTATACTGGTGAGGAGACTGATGAGGACGAAATGGCCAGACATAGGCCAGTATGTTATTATGTGATGAACAATGGAGCAGTCGAAGAGCAAAACGCTTTCTTCGAAAATCCGGGTGAAGGGATGAAGAACCATCTAAAACCCTTATTCATCAGGTCAAAGGTGGAGCAATATGGTGTGAATAAGGTTCTGGTGGATGGTGGAGCTGCTGTTCATTTGATGCCTCAATTCATGCTAAAAAGGATAGGCATGCAGGATTCAGATGTTAGACCTCACAACATGGTGCTTTCGAATTATGAAGGAAAGGTTGGCAAGACTTTGGGAGTAATACAAGTTAACTTGACAGTTGGTTCCCTCACAAGACCAACAATGTTTATGGTCATTGCTGCAAAGGCAAACTACAATCTGTTGCTTGGCAGGGAATGGATCCATGGAATTGGCGCAGTGCCTTCTTCAATGATGGAATTTTTGAAAACATAGAAGCAGACCAAAGTTACTATATGACAGAAATCAACAATATGGACAAAAGAAACTTCGATCGAAATATGGCCAACATAGGGCCATGTCACCCACCTGAGGAATATTTTGAGCCCAATGAGAACGCTTATTATTATTTAACCCTTCGTCCCAATGGATTCCAATGGGATAGGGAAATCATGTGGGATGGGCAGGTGATTGAGGAAGATGGAGAGACTTCGACGATACGGCCAACTGGCTGGGCAAGCGAAGGTCATTATGACTGAGTCAATTTACTACCAAAAGATTTCGGCCTATCTGGCTGAGAACAAACGAAGAATGGCTCTCGAAGCCAAAATATAAAACATGGTTGTCGAAGCCATAGATAAAAAAGAAATAGCAAATCCTGAGGGAAATCACTCACCCCCACCATGTGATGGACAAACTACTGAACTATTGGATTAACGGCTAGATGCCATTTATGATCAAGAGCCCTTGGGGTTCAAGAAGGATCTAGAGTCAAAAAGCGATAAGATGTTGGCGCAAGACCCTTTGGAGGAAGTTGATATTAGGGATGGCGTCGAAAAAAGAGTTACGTACATCAGTTTGAAACTCAATCCCAGTCTAAAAAGCAAGGTGGTTGAAATGCTCAAACAAAACAGAGATTGCTTCGCCTGGGACTACGACGAAATGCCTGGTTTAAAGAGGGAACTGGTAGAACATAGGCTTCCAATCAAGGATGGCAAGAAGCCCATCAAGCAGATGCCTAGACGATTTGCTCCAGCAATCCTCTCAAAAATAAAGGCAGAGGTGGAACGGCTCCTTCGATGCAAGTTTATCAGGACCACAAGGTACGTAGAATGGCTTGCTAATATTGTACCGGTTATTAAGAAAAATGGCTCTTTACGAATTTGCATAGATTTTAGGGATTTAAATACTGCCACCCCAAAAGATGAATATTCCATGCCTATAGCAGAAATGCTGATTGATTTTGTTGCGGGTTTCGAATACCTGAGTATGTTAGATGGATACTCTGGGTATAATCAGATTTTTATTATTGAGGATGATGTTCCCAAAACTGCATTCAGATGTCCATGTGCCTTAGGCACTTATGAATGGGTAGTTATGCCCTTTGGACTGAAAAATGTTGGGGCAACATATCAGAGGGCAATGAACACCATTTTCCATGATTTCATTGAATCATTTATGCAGATTTATATAGATGACATAGTAGTCAAATCTGTTTCTGATGAGGATCATTTGACTCACCTTTGCCAGTCATTCGAAAGAATGAGAAAACATGGCTTAAAAATGAATCCTCTTAAATGTGCTTTCTTTGTTCAGGCTGGGGATTTCCTAGGCTTTGTGGTCCACAAGAAGGGGATCGAAATTAACTTGAACAAGACAAAGGCTATTATGGAGACGAAACCTCCTTCCACAAAGAAAGAGTTGCAATCTCTATTGGGTAAAATTAACTTTTTAAGGAGATTCATGTCCAATTTAAGTGGGCGAACTCAGGTTTTCTCTCCACTCCTCCGTCTCAACCAAGGGAATTTTGAATGGACGGCGCAGCATCAAGAGGCATTCGAGAAAATCAAAGCCGATTTGATGCATCCTCCTATACTTACACCCCCTTCTAAAGATAAGCCAATGAGATTGTATATCTCTGCCTCCAATGTAACTATAGGTAGTATGTTGGCCCAAGAAAATGATGATGGTGTCGAAAGAGCCATCTACTATCTTAGTAGGGTCCTAAATAAAGCAGAGACTAAGTATAGTAGCATTGAAAAACTATGCCTCTGTCTGTATTTCTCTTGTACAAAACTTAAATATTATATTAAACCAGTTGATGTTTATGTTTCATATCACTTTGATGTTATTAAACATATGCTTTCAAAACCAATCATGCACAGCAGGGTTGGAAAATGGGCTTTAGCGCTCACTGAGTATAGTTTGGCTTTCAAGCCTTTAAAGGCTATGAAAGGAAAAGTAGTTTCAGATTTCATAGTGGATCACTCTGTGAGTGAGAACTTCGCGTTAGATTATGTTGAGATCCACCCATGGAAATTATCCTTCGATGGATCAACACATAAGAACGGAAGTGGTGTTGGAATCCTTATAATTTCTCCTGAGGGTATTCCAACAAAATTCAAGTACAAGTTAGAAGGCCCTCCTTATTCGAACAACGAAGCTGAGTATGAAGCATTAATTGCTGGACTTGAAGCTTTGTTGGAATTGGGGGCAACCAGAGTCGAAATTAGTGGAGACTCAGAGCTGGTCATCAAGCAGATAACCAAAGAATACAAGTGTATCAAAGAAAATTTGATCATGTACTTTGTTATTGCTAACAGATTACTCAAGAAATTTGAATATGTGGATATAAAACATATTCCCATAATTGATAATCAGGAGGCAAATGACTTGGCTCAAATAGCTTCAGGATATAAGACATCTAAAGAAAAACTCCAATACCTCATAGAAACAAGAGGCAGAATAATGGCTACCAAATTATCACCATTAGACTTGGAAAATTTGAAACTTGGTTATGCAGATCAGAAAGAATTCGAAGTGCTAAATATTGATACTTTGGCAGATACAGATTGGAGAAGTCCCATAATAAATTACCTGAAAGAACCTTCAGTAAGTACAGAGAAAAAGATCATATATAGGGCATTGTCTTATGTGCTAATAGGGAATGAACTTTTTAAGAAAACCCTAGAAGGAATCTTACTCAAATGTTTAGGAGAAAATGAAGCATATTTAGAATTGTCCAGTGTGCACAGTGGGGCATGTGGGGCACATCAAGCAGGTCACAAAATGAAATGGTTGTTGTTTCGATATGGAATGTATTGGCCCACTATGCTCAAAGACTGCATAGAATTTGCTAAAGGATGCAAGGAATGCCAAGTTCATGCAGGTATTCAACATGCTCCTGCGAGTGAGTTACATTCAATTTTTAAGCCTTGGCCTTTTAGAGGATGGGCATTAGATCTAATTGGTGAAATTCGACCAACATCATCCAAAGGACAGAAATATATCCTTGTAGGTATAGATTATTTTACAAAATGGGTCGAAGCAATTCCTCTAGTGAATGTTGATCAAGGGCTATTATGGAATTTGTCCAGAGGCAAATAATTTACAGGTTCGGAATACCAGAAAGTATCACAACAGATCAGGGTTCAGTTTTCACAGGGCGAAAAATGCAAGAGTTTGCAAAAGAAATGGGATTTAAGTTACTCACGTCAACCCCTTATTATGCTCAAGCTAATGGACAAGTGGAAGCAGCCAATAAAGTCATAATAGGGTTGATAAAGAAACATGTAGGATGAAAGCCAAAGAGTTAGCACAAAACTTTGGACCAAGCTTTGTGGGCATGTCGAACATCTCCTAAAGAAGCAATGAATACTACTCTGTTTTGACTTACATTCGGACACGACGCAGTGCTGCCAGTCAAAATACATTTACAGTCAGTGAGAATCCAAAGAAAAAATGAGATACCAGCTGATCAATATTGGGAAATGATGATGAATGAATTAGTGGATGTGGATGAAGATAGGCTACATGCTTTAGAAGTTATGAGAAGACAGAAAGAAAGAGTAGCCAGAGCATACAATAAAAGAGTTAAAAGTAAGTTATTCTCAACCAATGACCTGGTATGGAAAGTTATATTACCTATGGATAAAAAGAATAGATTATTAGGTAAATGGTCACCCCATTGGGAGGGACCCTTTCGTGTTTTGAAAACATTTTCGAATAATGCTTATGAAATAGAAGAATTAGCAGAAGATAGAAGAATCTTGAAGGTAAATGGGAAATACTTAAAAAGGTATAAACCATGCTTGCAAGAGGTTAGAATCACTACATGATAATTAAAAATAAAACAAATAATAAAGCCAAAATGGTATTATATAAATGCCAAAATGGTTGTGTTCAATCCTTAACAATAAAAAGCATTAGCAAAATACATTCGAAAATCAGAAAGAGGCGTTTCGTTTCAACTTAGCAAACTTGCTCTTGCATAAGTTGATCTTGCATTGAGTGGCATTTCTGACGCTTTCGAGCCCCTTGATCTCTTCGCTTATTCCTTCATCCACCTCCATCTGTTGAAGACTTTGTGTGACAAGATTTTCAAGTTTTTTTGTCATCAACGGGCTTCAAGGCTGCCTGCTCATTTCGAGCACCCTCAATTTTCTTTTTGAGTTCTTCAATCTGAGATTTCCAAAACAAGATTGATCGAGCCAAAACGTCATGCTTATCTTTGGCCTGGATTTTAGCACGCTCCAACTCCTCTGCTTCTTCAAAAAGCCTCGAAGTTTGGTCATAAGCTTTAGACAAAGCCTCTTATTTGGTTCGAATCTTAGCCTCAGAATAATTAACCCTAATATATTCACTGCTAACCTCATTGAGTAGGATTTGCAGATCATATATGGTCTCACTTACTTCAAGTGGATAGATGCTGAGATCTATCTGAGAAAGCAACTTCTTCATCGAAAAATAGGTTGCAGTATTTGCTTTTAGAATGGTAAAAATGTCAGCCTCAAGAATAGTCTTGTTGACTTGTTGAAGAAGTTGGTCGAGAGAAGTAAGAGGGGCGTTATCCTTTGTTTGGCTCGAATCTTCAGATTGATTTTTGCTAGAAGAAGAATCCCGTTGAGCTAGCATTAACTTGATATATTTCAGAGGATTACTCCGTTTTAGCTCTTCTTTCTGTTCCCTAGTCAAAATTGGAGGATCTGGTTTTTTAGTGAAAATAGTCCCAGTAGGAACGGGAACTTCCACCTCATCTTGCACCACTTCATCTTCTTCACCATCTGCGAAGTAACGACTCACAGTATGTGTTTCGCTTTCCTCTTCAGATTGGTCAGCAAAATGCACCCTTCTGGGAGAGGAGTCACTAGGATTGTCAATGATGGGAGTTTCGAGCGCTATGTCTGGTTCGCCAACTACAGGGCCCTCTTTCGAAGGAGGAGAAGTTGCTTATTGGTCTAAAGCTTCGACCATTGGAGGCGAGGTTGCTTGTTGATCCAAGGCTTCGACGGTCCCTGCAGGAGTAGCAGCAGTGGACGAACCTTTATTTAAAACGGCTTCATTGAAATATTCTGGTTGAGGAGAGGCTGTAGGTTTTGAAGCTTGGCCTTGATTGGTAGGAGGATCGGAAGAAGCAAAAAGAAAGCTCTACGCAGAAACAAAGGATTAACATAAAGAAGGTTACATAGTCAGTCTAAAAAGCATTAAGTGAGATTTACCTTTTTTTCATCAGAAGTGGCATTGCTACCAATGCATTCTGAAATTACGTTCTTCGAAGACTGAGACTTCGAAGGTCCTTTGGATTTGAGCTTGGGAGCAGTCACATTCACTTTGCTTTTTGAAGGATTGGCAAGTTGATAACCTTCGCCAGATTTGTTGGTTTTCTTTTTCTTTTTTCGTTTAAGAGGAGAAATGTCTTCATCCTTTTCTGATTCATTTTCAGAATGGGCACCATCGTGTCTTCATTTCTTAGGAGACTTGGGAGGTAATCCACTCGACTGGAGAAATGAAAAGAATAATTAGTCAATTTAAAAAGTAATTTCGACAATAAGAAAGGAGTGAGTGAAGTGTTACCTTTTTCTTTTTTGAGGAGTCATCTTCTTGTTCAGAAGGAGGATTTTCAGTATTGGTCATTGGCGCTTTCAAAGAAGAAGTTGAGCCTGCCTTGGGTGCAACTTTATCCTTTTTCAAAGATTTTAGATCAACAGCTGGAAAATATATGAAATGGTCAGGTTTAAAACAAAGTTTAGAAAGAATAAGGGAACTTTAATTTTCTTCAGTTTTGCACCTTCGCCGTGTTGAGATGTGATAGACATGGCTGACAAGTCATAGCGAAGGTGCCCCCTGAAATTGTCTAAATCACGTTTAGCCCACGTTACCCTTTGGGAAGGTTTTTTGGTATCATTTTCATATATACGAAAAATGTTCCCACAAACGAACCACCAGGGATACGGAGGAAAAAAGGCTAAAGCCAGCTCTGAAGTAGGTAGGTTTGGAAATTTTGGTGGTTGATGTTTAAAAGCCCACCAATACCTATCTTCAGGTTTTACATAAGGGGGAAATCGAACTTTTGAAAGTTGTTTTTCAAATTTTTCTTTCAAAGTTTTTGCTGCTTCGTAGACAGTTCGATGTATTTCCATAGGATTATAGACAATTTCGAAATATTTTTGGAAGGCTCGAATTTCCTTGACATGAGTAAATCTACCTTTTTTGACATGCTCCTGCACAAGGGAAAAAGTTGTCGTCAGTTGTTGTTGAATTTGGATGGTGCTGAACATATTCTTCGAATAATAAGCCGTCCACCAAGTATAAAAATCTTTTGTCATATAAAAGGAAGGAGTAAAGAAGACTAATGAAAAGTCAGCAAAGCCAACATATTTCTTCTGTCGAGTTTCGATTTCTCTAAAGGAGTAAGGTACCCCTGCTAAACATATCTCCCTTTTCTTGTTGAAGAGAGGCTCAGGCAGAATTTGGCATAATCCGAATTGACGGGCCACGAAATTGGGTTGATAAGCAAGGATACACACTTGGCTCTTCACAGGCGTGATCCTAGAAATAATAAGCCTAGGGCTTAAAAAGGCACACCAAATGTCCCTGATTATTTCTTCTTCGATGGCTTGTTCAAGGGGCATGGTAAACCAAGTTGGACCACCGTTTCGATTGGCAAAAGGGGCCATTGAAGGGTCAAACCTATGTCTTTTAGAGAAAATCATTGTGTAGTTAACAAAGCATGTCTTGAAATTTTCTCTTTCATCGTTTGGGGTTAGTTTTAACAACCTAGTGCCTTCAATGCTGCGATTTACAACGTCGGGATGTTCTTCATTAATAACCCTAAAGGTTGATAGAGATGGTTCGAAAGTTGCATTTAACCAAAGCTGCAATAGCCAAAAGGGGCCAGCGAGAAGCAGATTAGTGCCAGCTTCGTAAGTTTTCAGTTTCGAAACTGCAGCACCTATGCTTTCATATAAGCTTGTTAGCAGTAACTCACTGATACACACCCTTCGACCATGATGAAGTTGATTTGCGAGGGTGGTGAACCTGCTAGCAACTTGTAGAGACTTGCTGCAGAAGACGTATTTTGATAACCATGGTGCCAGAAAAGCTATATGCTCGACATCTGAAACCTCCTCCTCATCAGAGTGATAGAAATTGATGTATTTTGAGAAGCTGGCATTCTTGACATCAAAGTCAATAAGGTTATCTGCATCTTCATTTGGATCAAAAGTTTCCCCAATAGGGGAGAGTCCAGTGATAGAAGCAATATCAAAGAACGTGGGTGTCATCATTCCACAAGGGAGATGGAAGGTATTATAGGTGTTTTCCCAAAAATATAAGGAGGCTAGCAAGAAGGGTTGGCTATAACTAAAACCTAATTTTGACATTCGAATCAGATTTAGGATGCCTATACTTTCCCATTCCTGAGATTTCTTATTTTCAACTTTCGAAAGCCAATCTTGGTATAATTGATCTGATGAGGGACATGAGCGAAAGGGTTTGAAATTCCCAGTAACATAGTCCATACAAAAAACGTCCCTCGTAGGTTTTGACGTTTCTGTGTCATATGTTTTCTCTTTTAGGGTTTTGGACAGCCTAACAACTGATTCATCTTCCTTAAGTGTTAAAGGGGTGGATTTATTAACAATGGGTTTGGTTTTGGAATACACGGGAAAAAATCCCTTTGTTTTTTCTAAACGATCCGTAGAGATTAGGGGACCCATAACTCCTAGGGTTTTATCAAGAACAGTAGTAGAAATAATTACCTGAGAAGCATAGATGGACTTTTGTTCTTGAGTGCGTTTGGGGGTTGAGATGAACTCCTGATTATCAAGACTGATAATCTTGCTTGATGGTTTGAGAATGGAGGGAGAAGCTTGCTTGGACTTTCCAGACTTCTTGGATGAATAAGTTAGCGCTGAAGACATTGTGAAAATCAAAGTTTTTTTTTTGAAAATAAAAAAATCTAGTTGTTTGAAGGATGAGCAAATTTGGAAAAGTTGGAGTGAAGAAGATGAATTATTTTTATAAGCCTTCCTCAACGGTTTAAAGGTTGTTGACCTTTGGAAAAAGGTGGGATATGTGTAACTCCCTCATTGGAAAGAGAAAAGGTGGATTTTTTGAACTTCCTAGGGAAGTGACGTTTTGCTGCTAATTATTAGCTATAACTGCTGTGATTGCACATTTTGGTATGATGATTGGATGTTTTGCAGAAAGTTGGACACTTACTCTGCCATCGTGTGCAGTATTGTCATCATGAGTTTTTGATACTCTCAAAATAGCATGGGTAAATCAAAAACAAGTATTTCTTTATATCTATCGAAATACATGTTCTTGAGGGGCAATTTGTTAGCTGGCTATTTCGAATAAAGAAGAAACCACTATCAAAACAATATTTCGAATAAGCACCTAAGGAGGTTGATATCAGTGTTGAATATTGATGGGAAATATATAACCATTGTGCTAAAGGATTCTTCGATTTCCAGTGATAGATGATGGATTTCGATTTGGGATTTCTAGTGTTTAAAATATGAAGAATTCCTTTATGCAAGGGTGCCAGAATTGGAAACGGTCCAGGCAATTGATTTATTTCGAAACGAAGAAAATTAGTAAAATGCTTCGATTGGCGCAGGTTTCGAATTTCAAATAAGAGCGCCATTCTTAGAAGACGCGTGGAAGTCAGTAAGCGTAAGGAGACTGCATGCTTCGAACGTGGCATGATTTTAGAATAGGACCGTTAGGGTCAGGACACTATAAATAGGTGTTTTCATGTAGATTTGGGATGTTCATTTTTCATGTACTAAAAAATCTCAAACACTCAAATTACCGTGATTTAAGGGAAACGAGTTAGAAGACAAAATGTACGTATTGAACATCATGATTCTTTACAATTTCAATACAAGTCTTTTCATATTTCGTTCACTTTTACAGTACTTCTGCACTTAAATCTTTCGATTTCCTTGTATTTCCTTGTTTTACTTGCTTTCACACACATTTTTATCTTTTTGTTCAAACACTTCATATTCCCAGAAACTATTACATTCTCAAAAACTCCTTGTCTTTGCATGCAAGTATTAAATCTTAAGTCTAATTCGAAGCCTTTCGTTTATACATTCAGTCAGGTTATTTCCATAGACAGTCTTAGAGATATTTCTTAAGAATCTCACATCCAACCCTAACATACAATATAAATTCATCAAGATAATGGGTATGAACATAGAAATGAGTTATGACACGTGTGTCCTAAGATCAATCTAGTCGATCCTGCAAGTAACCAATAATAATCAATAAATTGGAAGACTAACGGTTGTTTACTAGAAATAACTGTAAACAGCATGTTTCATGGATAACTCGGGCTAAGGATAAATATAGCGAGCAGATTCATGGATGCTGCGAGTAATATACGAATTTATCGAACAAACTCATGAATTCACTGGGGAGCATATCAATCCCCCGTGCAGAGTCCATGAATTTCGCGGGAAACAGATGAATATCACGAGCTTATTCGCAAACGTAACGCATGAATATATGAACGCCCCGAGCAACCCCCCCCCCCCCCCCCCCCCCCGCGGGTTGTGTAGTTCTATAAATATTCATGAATAAATCCAATCTAAATAACGATTACTATGAAAAACACTTACTTGAGCGGAGTAGATGGAAGAATTTGCGACGGACTTTGCGGCGTTGACGGTTGGAAAAAGCAGCAAACAGTGTTGGCAACAGAGAAAGTGGAGATCGCAAAAAATTGAATGGAAAATTAGAATGTGGGAAAAAGGCCCTAAGGCGCTATATAGAGCTGGCTAGAATGCGAAGCATCGCGTCGAGCAGTCCACCGACCACCCTTCTCCTCGACATCTACGCGCTCAGGTAATAATGACCCCTACTCCCTAGGCCATCATTAGTCCCAAAGCTCACACCATGTGGCAGCACCTTGCCAGCTTTTCTCTCTCCACGAGTCGAGGAACAACTAGAACGTTCCCCATCAAGCCTATTCTGGCTTCTACTCGAGTAATCACGCGTACCAACGACAATTTCCATCGACACAATAAAAGATCCCGGTTGAGTTATGCGCTCCTCGTAAAGGCAATGGTGGACTTAAGTTATAACTCCTTCATCGGGAGCAACGACTTAGGGGGCTTCTGTTCTGGACTGCGCCTGCTCTTGGCCCAACTCCATATGAGGCCCAATCCAACTATGTTGTTAAGACCAGCTGATTGAGTCTTCCCTCGATTGTGTCGAGCAATAACCCCCACTCTTCGAGAGGACGTTGCCTCGCCACACAAGGATAAACCTAGAAAGACGCGTGAAGGAGCATCGCCGATCAAGAGGACCTCGAGAGTATCCTCAAGGCTTCTCCTCGAGCAAGACCGATTCTCCCAGACGGCCTCATGGATGGCCAGGATCCTACGCGACGAACAGAAGCACCCCCACGATCATCCTCCTCGTAGGGCTGACTATCAACGCCTCTGAATATCACGGAGTCCACTTGACCCCGAAAAGACCACATCCATATCTTTCTGGTCATGCGGAGGAATCCATCCAGATAAGAAATTATGTGTTGGTCCCTACTACTCACGTAGAACCTGACAGTCTCCACTTTGGACTTGCTTGCCCAGCCAAATGACGGACCTTGACCCAAAATTGGGAGCTAAATACCCTCTCACTCGAGAGGATCAGGTATTGATCACTTCTTACTCACTCTTACTTGTTTGCTCATTCTGAATCTCACTTTGACATCGGAGTATCTTACAGGTATCTCCACCTCATTTTTAACTTCTACTCGACATAAACTGTGACGGTCCATTCTAGTCAAATACAATCAAAAACTAAATAACCAATAGTAAATGTCATATAAATATACAAAATGAATAAGCAACTCGGTAATAAGTATCACAAATAGACATATAAAACAATGAAGTACAATATTTCTTTCACAGTTCTAAAGGAAGCTTCCAAAGTGCAATTTCGAGAAGGTACCTTCCGAATGTACGAATGAGTGATGACATCAATGTCCTCAAACCTAGAGTATTAACACTTGATTTGGATAAAAATCAAGAGTTTTAATGCTTAGAAAATTGTGATCTTTTAAACTAAAAAACCAAGAATAAGGGAGATAGAGACTGACTCGTGAAAATATTGAATCGCTCCATAAAAATGTTCTGAAAACATATCCTTCTAGACAAGATGAAAATAAAGTTTTTTTTTTTTTATATAAAATGAAAATAAAGTTTTTAGAAATAATACATAAGATGAATTGAGATTTTCCCTAAATTGCAAAAGATCATACAAACGAGAATAAGGTTTATGAAATAACAACCAAAAAATTTAATTTTTTATTAAAAACACTTAAATACAAAATTCACAAAAGAGAAAAGAAAAAAAAGAGTCAAACTTATCATTATTGAAATAATTTATTGATGTGCAGTTTTGTGTATGCGTGCGTCTAAGAGATTTAAATTTGTAGATGTCCATAAAAGAATCATCCACAAAACATTAACTATACTATTAATTAAATATTATTTATATTATTTTAATTGATCATGGATTTTATTTGTCTTTCTAAAAGGTCGAACATGACTTTTGAAAGAGACAGCGATGGAAAACAGAGTATACTCCAACATTGTTCACTTAAATAATTCAAAAAACTAACTTTAAAAAAAATATATGATAAATGAATACACTAATAAACTATACAAAAGATCCTAGATACATTTTTCTAGATTTCGAATAAAATTACAACATGACTTACTATTGCATACAATAAGTTGTAAATAAATGGTTTGCAGACTTGCCCATCCATTCCCGTGCTGTTGATTGCAAATTTTAGTCCTTAAATACTAGCAATAAAACACTGTACCTTTGCACTCAACAGGTCCATCCTTCATAAAAGACAGCTAGTAGAAAGTTTTATCGCCATCTACAATCAACTGAACTGCCTTCTCAAATATAGAGGGTGACTTAGAAGAACAAAATTTCCAAGCGAAAGAACAGTTATGGGAGATTTAATTTAAGACAGTCATGGCATTGAGAGAGTATAGAGGGGTATTGGCTGTTCACATGTAAGTCATTTGTCAATTGTTAATTTAAAAAAATGTATGTATAAAAAATCAACCCCCATAAGATCAAATTAACCACTTCTGTGATTATATAAGGCATAGTCCCTTGGTGTTGAGGCATGGTCACTTCTGTGGGCATAGTCCCTTCCTTGTAGTGAGGCATAGTCACTTCTGTGGGCATAGTCCCTTCCTTGTAGTGAGGCATAGTCACTTCTGTGGGCATAGTCCTTTCCTTGTAGTGAGGCATAGTCTCTTTCTTGTAGTGAGGCATAGTCCCTTCTGTGGGCATAGTCTCTTTCTTGTAGTGAGGCATGGTCTCTTCCTTGTAGTGAGGAATGTGGGAATGAAACATGATTGGAATTTGAAGCTACTGCATTCTGATGAAATGTTGGAACATAACCTCCATGTATTTGTGACGAAACATGATGAGACTGTACGGAAGGATTATAAGAAAATTGGTAAACAGCTGGGTTGAAGCCAAAGGGAGGAGGAGGAACATTCCGTGGAACATAACTGTGATGCGATTGATATTGAGACTGGTAAGGGAGTGGGGGAGTGAAAGAAGGAACCCCATTGGGCACATTACTACTAGGTGGTACATGTACCTGACCTGTGCCCCAAGGTTCAGTTCGGTGAAAATCTTGAACCTGGTTTTTACCCAAGTCTTGCTTTTGCTTTTTCGTTGGACGAGGATTTTGCAAAGTAGGAGGGTTATTCTTATTTCCAATGATGTTGCTAGTAGGAGGGTTATTCTTATTTCCAATGATGTTGCTAGTAGGAGGGTTATTCTTATTTCCAATGATGTTGCTAGTAGGAGGGTTATTCTTATTTCCAATGATGTTGCTAGTAGGAGGGGTATTCTTATTTTCATTGATGCTGCTAGTAGGAGGGGTATTCTTATTTTCATTGATGTTGCTAGTAGAAGTACCCTGAACTCCTAGAGTAGAACATAGTACATGCACCTGATCTGTGGCCTGGCGTTTAGTTCGTTGAAAATTTGGAACCTGGTTTTTAGCTAGGCTTATTTTTTTCTTTTTCTTTGGGCGGGGATTTTGCAAAATAGGAGGGTTATTCTTTCTTTCATTGATGTTGCTAGTAGAAGTAACCTCAACTCCTGGAGATGAAACCATAGGTTTTCCAAACAAATCGTCCATTAATTCAATTCCCTGGATCTCGCCATTTAAAAACCGCGAAATATCGTCAATGGAATTATGGATACATTTGTAGATTGCCTTAAATCCTTCAGCTCTAACTGCTCTAGCAACATTTTGTGATGGATCTGTGAAATCCTCTATCTGTTCAAGAAAATATATAATCATCATAAACTCAATATTACGGGTATTAATCCAATTAAAATAGAGGTGGTGGACATGAATTTACTTACACTCATTGAGTATCTCCATGATTTTAAAACCCACGACCCTTTGTAGGAACTCATACAATATCCATTCTGCCAAAGATTTTTAACTGATGCTAGCTGCACTAGAAATGAAATTACCAAATGAACATGTTTCCACGAAATTGAAATACACAACATATTTCATACTATATACTTTAAAAACAAAACTCTAAACCTGGCATTAAATTTTCTACCAAAAACATAGCACTGATTTGATCATCAATGAAGATTATCATATCATTGATCACAACTAAACTATATCTGAATCTTGCTTAGTTAAAAAACACAAGCTCAAACTTAATCACATTAGTTTGGTTTGAAATGATTCTAGTTTTTAAAAATCAAACCAAACCAACTCAACTAAAAATGTGATCAGTAAGAAGTTTAGTTTATCCTAGACCCAAAACAGATCATTAATCCAAATATGGTTTGACACCAATCCAACCTGCTCACGAAGACTCCTACCTATGTATTAAGACACTTTGGTAAAGCCAAAATTTTAAAAGAGCATGGGAGCAAATTAAACTTCTAAAAATTAAACATAGACAGAAGACTGAGACACATTAACCTGATTTTGCTGAGATGGATGGGACAATAAGCTCGTGGTTTTCAAACTTAGATTGATCTGATTGAACTTGAACCTACTCCTATTTTTCAACAATAAAATTAACAATATATAATCCAAATATGGCTCGAGTAAGACAACTAAAAGGTAGTACCCTAGTCAGCCCCTCGTAACCAAAATTTCGAAAATTGTACTCCCTCTATCCTTATTATAAGACTCTTAAAATTTTCACTGATATTAAGAAAGTGGTTGTAGCAATATAATTATAAAATGTGTATTAGTTTTACATAATTACCCTTATATTTATTGATATAATATGATAGAGAAAACAAAGTTGGGTTTTCCAATTGTAAATTTAATAGAGGTATTATTGTAAGTAAATCATTAAAGCATGTTGATGTTTGAAGAGGATCTAATATTAAGGGACTACAAATATAGAAAAGAAATCTTACAATTAGGGTCATATGGAGCATAATAACAGAGAAAATAATTGTTTTTTATTGGGCAAAAACAAGAGACCTGCCTGCCGTTCACATTGTGTAATAATGGGAAAACAGAGAAGCCTGAAAAAAGACCACAACAGACTCAACTGGAAGAGCATAAGAAAGTCAAAGTTGGTTGAAGCACACGCCGGCGAAGTAGTTCAGAGGCCAGAAATGACCTAGCGTTCACTCGTCATCCTCTTACATTGAAACATAGATAAAACAAAACACTAAAAGGGAAGAGAAGAGGTTTATGAACCGAGACATTGGCACTGCTGAAGAGCAATGGGATGGTCAAAGAATATTGGGGGTCTCTCACAACAACACCGGGTTTCTTTTTCCAAACAGAAAATCAAAATCAGAAAAATACTCAATAATGGATATGATAACTCAGAAATCGTGGGGGGCAAAGTATGATGAAAACAGAGCACCAGATTAGCAATCTAATAAAAGCAAAGGATGTTGAAGACAAAGCAAGTGATTAAATATACTTCAGCAACATAATGCATCCGCAGAATAAAATCTTTTCCAAAAAAAAACACTATAAAGAGGCCACAAAAGAAACAGAAGTTGAAAACAAAGCACAAGTTAGTGATCGGATGTGAGGACTTCTAAAACATCTACAACCCTTTCCCAAATATCAGAACAGCAATCACCAGAAAAAAAGTCACTGTTCAAACCAATAATGTGAAGACAGATCACAAGGTTAGTGATTGGACATGAGGCTTCTAGAACATCAACAGCCCCTTCCCAAATATCAGAACAACAATCACCACAAAAAGTTATTGTCCGAATCAATAATGGGTCACAAAAGGGTGTGTTATCAAAACAAACAAAAGCTTAGATTAAATTTTAAAATCGTGAATGTGTGTCTAAAAGATTTTACAGTCATGACTACGAAACAGCACTTGTGCCAGTAGTTTGGATGCCGAAAAATTATTATCATAGTATAAAACATGTAATAAAAAAATATAATTCTCAGTAGGTAGAAAAGCATTGAAATTACCTTGACTAAAAGAGTAACAAAAAGCTTGGCCAGTGACTCCTTGTTTTGATTTCCATAGTTGGTATAAGTTTTAACAATCTTCGTCACAGACTCCAGATCAGCTCCCTCTGAAACACATAATTATACACAAATATCAAAATTCATTGTGAAATCAATCCTGGAAACTAATCAAAGATAATACTAACAGAAATAACTACTAAGTTATTTTCTACTAGGTGGTATTAACTACTCTAGTGCCCTAAACCCTAAATCTCCTTGAAGCTTCCATAAACCTTAATAAAAGTTCAAACCACGTAAGTAGAGATTTTGGCATATTCTCTACAACGGGGACTGCCTCAATTCTCTCTATCTAAAAACTCTATTCCAAATGATTATATTATTGTGCAGTAAGTAACCACTCATCAATATTAATATTGTCATCTCTATGACACTTTCAAAACTCAAATCAGGCTGTTTCCATTAATAATTCACCCAGGGCCTTTCATAAACCACTTCAAATAGGGTGTGTTAGACCCCGTAATAACTCCTAAAGCCCTTCAAGTATATTATACGAAGAGGAGCAAGGCTGCTAATTAATTAGTAGTTGTTTGCTGCAGTTAGTTAGGTAGTAGGGATAGTGAGTCAGGAACAGCAGTTAGTTACTATGAATGGTCAGTTAGGATTATTCAAATATGTATATTGGTCCTATGTTTATGGCCACTCCCCTCCCTTTTGAGTTAGGAATTCATTTGCATAGAATTGTTTGCACTATAATGCTCTAGTGAGGGGATTAGATTCCTTTTTGTATCTTTTCTTATGTCATTAATAAAATCTCAGGGACTTCCCTTTCCTCTCCACCTTGCAATCAAGGAACCTTTCAATTGGTAACACAGTTTTGAAAAATTTGAAGAAACACAGTTTTGGTCAACAAACTGTTGGTTATCTGCGCCATTTAATTTCAGCAAAAGGTGTGTCCACCGACCCTCAAAAAAGTTGTGTTCTCAAGTGGCCTATTCCCACAGCACTTAAAGCTATCAGGGGATTTCTAGGCCTCACTGGATATTACAAAAGATTCATTTGTAATTATGGTAAAATGGTTAAACCTCTGACTAACTTATTAAAGAAAGGTGATTTCTTAAGGAGTCAGAACAGATTAGAGGCTTTTAACCAACTACAGCATGCTGTTACAACAGCACCCTGTCCTTGCTACGCTTGATATCTCCCAACTTTTCTCTATTAAATGTGATGCATCAGGCAAATGTATAGGCACTGTCTTGTCTTAAAGGGTTACCAGAATCTTCTCTCTCCAAGTCAGTAATATGAAAAGAAAATTAATAGCATTGGTTCTATCCTTCCAACATTGGAGACCTTATATGTGGGTGATAGGGATCTTACTTTCCCAAACCATTTTTGGAAAGAGCTCTTTAAATAAGATACATGATTGAAATAAAGCACTGCCTATCACCTCTAAACAGGTGTTTAAACTGAAGTTCTAAATAGAACCATGGAAACATATTTACGGTGGTTTTGCTCCAAGCAACCTAAGACATGGGCTGATTTTGCTGTGTTAGGGCTGAGTATTGGTACATCACAAGTTTTCAGAGTCCTTTCCAAAGCCTTAGTTCAACAAAAGTATTATCTACAAAGGGCTCGTGATCAGATGACACATTATGCTAATTCACATAGGAGGGAATCTCGTATAAAGGAAGGTATTTGGATTTACTTGAAAATTAGGCCTCACAAGCGAAGCAATATGCCTACTAGGATTAATCCTAAATTGGCACCTAGTTACTCTGGCCCAAATTGGTCCTCAAATAGACCGAGGCTTTTAGGTTACAACTGTCATCCTCAGCACGCAAACTCCCTGTGTTCCATGTCTCACTATTGAAGAAGGTCATAGGGAGCAATCCTATCACTCCAGATACGCATCCTGATTTTCAAACTGATGGAATCACTTCACAACAGACAGCAGGCAGACAAGAAACCAGGGTACCACCATTCCTTAACTCCTCATAAATGGCAAGGTAAAGCTAATGAAGAGACGACGTAGGAGGACAAAGCTACCACTCAACAACAATATCCAGATTTAAACCTTGAGGACAAGGTGATTCAAGGAGTGGAGGCTATTATTAGGCCCCATAGTAATTCTCCTAAAGTCCTTCAAGTGTATTACAGTAAGAGGGGCAAGACTGTTAATTAACTAGTATCCTAGTTAGCTGCAGTTAGTTACTGGGAATAGTCAGTTAGGAGCAGCAGTTAGGAATAGCCAGTTAGGAGCTGCAATTAGTTACTAGAAATAGCATACAGGATTCTTAAAATCAGCATGCTGCTCCTACGGTTAAAAAAAAGGGGGCCACTCCCCTCCCTTGAGTTAGGAATTCATTTGCCGAGCCGTGTGAACTAGAAAATGCTCTAGTGATGGAATTAGGTTCCTTTGTGTATCTTTTCATTTGTCAATGTCATTAATAAAATCTCAGGGACAAATAGTTCCATTTCCTCTACCTTGCAATCTAGGAACCAATCAGGATGCAATTAGCTTCTAATTCGAAACTAGTATTACACAGTATTCAGCCAGCCACGTGTACAGTAATACACCAAATCCTTAGGTTATTTAGCACAGAGGCAACATAGATAAGTCTCAAGTAACCCACCTGTGACCTCAATTTGGCCATTTTATCCAGATGGTTAGTTGTGTTAATTTTCCGCTTCGTACCTTATAAGTTCAATAATTCCAAACAGATATTACACATAACACCAGGTCTCTACTCTCTACTACTAACTACTAATATAGGAATTCCATGCAATAGTATCACCTCCTTAGCAAAGAGGTCAAAAGGACCAGACATCTAAAGTATGATCGAGTGGCCCGACAATGGGTGGCTCAACAGATCTTGGATAGACACTAACACTCTCATAAAATTTAGGTTTGACATAAGTCAAACTCAAAAACAGCTTGTAAGGTAAGGGATGCCTCCCACTTGTAAACATGTTTTCAATTCATATTTCATCCAATGTGGGACACTCAAGAGTTCTGTTTGATAGCATAATAGGAGAGAATTATGATTTTGCAATAAATCAGAAACTGGAACTTAATGTTGGGTCACCCATCCCTTCTATCTGGCTTGGTGTTTTTTTGAGCAATTTGTAGCCAGAGATCTTGAGGCTAAGAGGCATTTTTGAAGTCAATTATCATGGTGTCCTCTTGTATGTAGGTTCTTAAATATGAAATTGGTGTTCAAAATAGGTATGCTAGTTGTTGTGGTGTGTGCTTGATTAAAACAAAAAAGAGGATTACAGCATGTGTAAACTGCGAGCAATGGTGAGAAATCTGATAATACCAGGCAAAAGATAGAATTTGGATCCTCTCATGCTCTTTCTATCATGCTCAAATCTCAACCATTGGTTCATCTTTTTCTCTTTCATAATTACACTATTATTTTTCCTTTGTGTGACAATCAAAGCACTGGATTAGGAAAAGGAGAGAAGGCATGAGAGAAAGAGCATGAGAGGATCCAAATCCAAAAGATAGTAATGTTAAGGTGGGCCTCACTGGCTGCTGGGAAATAGATAAACACAATTTTATTTGAGTCAACATCTTTTTTTAAACATATTTGTGGCAACATCTTCAATCATAATAAAGAATGTTCATATAAATTCAAGGATAACTAACCTAAACTGTCTAAACTATTAAGAGTTATATTGTAATATTATATTATTAGGATTTAGTACTAAGTATATGGGCTGGCCCATTTGTCTTTCTTATGTATTAGTCTTTTAACCTAATATAAATATGAGGGTCACTACACATTATAGTGAATCTAATTGATTATTCATATTCTTTCTTTCTACATAAACATTCAATTCAAAAACTTGAATACTGGAAAAAACTTTACCTTTAAGTAAAGTAGCGAATGGAGGTAATATGGGAGGATCGCAAGTCTGCAATTGAAATAAATGGAAAATGAAGAATCAGAACTCAGCAAAGGAAATAACATATGGACAACGCACCACAGGGTACTATTTAGGAAATATGTAAGTAATGTTAAACTAATTTGTTTCTAAGCTGATTCGTCTATCACCCTTAAAAATGTATGGCTGCTTTCTAAAATCACCAATAAATATGTTTTTTTCAAAGATATTCTGACTACTTATATCTAAAAAGCAATGTTCATGACCTGATAAGCGTAATATATATATATATATATATATATATATATATATATATATATATATATATATATATATATATATATATATATATATATATATATATATATATATATATATATATGTGAGTGTGTGCGCGCATCAACAAATATTTAAAATGTTCAATACCTGCAAATGAAAAGCAACAAATGATACAATCGACAAAGAATTCAGAGTGGCGTCTCTGGAACTGTTGATATCATGTGCCTTAGCCCATGATTTCATCTACAATATGCATAAATAAGCACCAAAATGACTTCTAAAAATTAGTCATTTATACAACAAAAAAAAAAAGGATCCATAACAGTAGGTTTGACATTTAAGAGAAAGTAGATCCGACGTGTTACAAATGAGGCCACCAGCAAAGAAGGATATGAGAAAAATAAGATTAAGTTGAAATGATATCCACTAAAAAACTTTTTAATTCAAATTCTATGGTAACTTTCTGACAAAACTGGTCACAAGGTTTGACTTCAATATTTTTCAACAACTCACCTTCAAACTAGAAACAGTGATATTTTTTCATTCATACAAATTTGCCACTGTCAATACATTAACCTAACAAAAATCGTGTGTTTAAACATGACCAATTTGATTATTTATCACCATTTCAATATCACTGCAGGTTTTCCATATGTTTCTTTTTCTCACTTCAAATTGGTCCTAAATAAAATATTTACTCAAACACACCAAAGAATTATCTGCTGTAGCATTTAAAACAAAGTAAAGATATTGATGCTGAACTTCATTGAAATGGCATCAAAACAGCAGAGGCATCATATTTACCAGTAAAGATAGCTTTTGAAACCTTTCATCTATGGCAGAAATTGCACGGATAATATGAGATTTTGCAATGCCATCCCAATTTTCGACTGATAAATCACATTCAATACCTGTTCCACTATCAGTAACTTTTATAATCGGTACTTTGGCAGACAGGATAACTTCTAAAGCAGTCACATGTCCATTTCCTGAAACACAACAGCCAATGATGTTATAATTCACACAACAACTTCAAAGCTGTAGATTCATAACATACCAGCGTTGCCCAATAAAAATGAATCAAACCCAATGTCTGAATCTTTTTAACGAGAGCAGAACAGAAACATTTATTTTTCAATTTAAAAATCATTTGTACTTATCAGAGCTAAGTTGTCCTACAACTTACAGTTTCATGTTGTAAATAATAATTTGATTCCTCACATTGCAAAATAGAACTTGTAGACAACTATGTATCCGCAAAACAAAAAATTAGATGGTGCAGATTTGAAAGAGTGAGATTATTTTTTCGACAACAAAGAGAAAACATCTTTTGAAGAGGCGTTGGGGACATGTTCCATGTTTATTAACAAGCTCGGACACTTTAGCACCGATAATGTCAAAAACATAGGACACGGACACCACTACATATATGATGGTATTTGACCTTCAATTTTCTATCTACTATTAAAAGAGTTAACAATATTCTAATCAAGTTTATGTATTTAATCCTTCATTGATCATCATTGCTTTGACACATTTTAACCTTTTTAAATGTGTTCAAAACTAGGTTGTTAATCTCAGATAGCGCGCCGGACCTCCCAAATGCTATAGCGGCATAGCAGATAGCGGGATGACCGCTATTGTGAGCTTTTAAAAATCAAGGTAAATACTTAATATGAAAACATAAATACGAAAAATAGGTTCCAACAACATACATAATGACTTAAAACCAAAAGTTGCAACATACATAAACCAAAAGTTGCAACATACATAAACCAAACATAATTACTCAAATTAAGAATGTACTCAAAATGACTAAACCAAATTCTAAACATAAACAAAATGACTAAATCACATACGCCTCATCTTCACTTCTAAGTTCCACCACATTAATATTATTTTGCTCATCACTTGATTCAATTTCAAACTCTTCTTCTTCCACCTCCAACTCCTCATCTCCATTAGACACTAATGTAACATGTCTAGAATGATGCCTAGTACATCTTGTTGGTTCATTAGCCCCAGCGGCATTACCAACAACTTCCCAAGGCAAACCCTCTTCTCCTAAAACCAAATCATCTTCCAATATTCTGTGAAAAGAACTTGCTGTGAAGGGCGAAAGTGGAAGCATGATGTGAAAACAGGGGCGAAGGAGAACGTGGCTCACTTTTAGCTTTAATATTACCTAATGCCTCACTTTTAGCTTTAATATTAGTGAAATAAAAGGGAAAAACACAAATTTGCCCTTAAAACAAATTCAAAATTACAGTATTGGCCTCATCTTCACAATAGTGGTCTGTAAAGCGTCAGTGTTATCAAATTGCCCCGCCATGGCCACTATGGCGGATATACATGGCGGTTTTTGGACTTGCCGCAACGGTAAATATCGGCCACTATTGCGCGTTTTTCCGCCATAATCTGCAATAGCGGCGCCACAAAGCGGCCAATATGGCGGGATTTGGGCTCTCTGCCATGGACTGCAATCCGGCATAAACAACATTGTAAAGCGCTACATAACCGCTATTGCGCCGCTATTCCACCGCTACGCCTCCGCAAATCACGGCCGCTATTTTTGCTATCGCAAATAGCGGTTAGCAGCCCAAAAGCGTCGCGGTGAGGTCCTCTACCGCTATGCTATACCGCTATAACGCGCTACTGACAACCTAGGTTCAAAATGAGTATAAGGTGTGTCGAAGCAAAGAAAAAAATAAAACTTTTTTAAAACACTAGTTTGAATTGTCCGACACGTGTTGTATGAGTGTCATGCAGGTGTCAATTCCAATGTGTGTCGTATGAGTTTCATACGGGTGTCGAACACTAATTCAAAGTGTTGAAACAGAGGAAAAATACTATTTTTTTGGGACACTTGTCTAAGTTTTCCAACATGTGTCGTACGGGTGTCTTACAAGTGTCAGACAGCGACATGTATCGGACATTGCGACACACCTAATCCGAGAGGTGTTCATGCTTCGTAGCAGACAACTATGTCAATCTGCACCTTAATGCGGAGCTACAGCTGGGACCAGTCTATTCCGACTTCCTCATCCAACTTACTCCACTATTTATGTTTAGCAAATTAGTTATGCTATGACTTGTCGTAACCTTATAAGAAGTTATAGGCCTATTGTCATATCTATACTACATCTAGATCTTGGTTCTTTCAAGCATTTACGACCCTTGAGCAAACTCTTAGATAAGTTATTATTCTCTCAAATAACTGAATTTCGTACACAGATAGAAATTTTGGCATTCATTGAGAACCCCATAAATATCACACATATCATAGTACCCTTGCCACAATTCAATCATGGTACAACATGGATCATTTCCCACTTGGCTAAAGTGTTAAGAGTCGCACATCAGAGAATATGTGGTCTAAATATGTGTTTATAAGAGGAGGCAATCCTCAAGCCGGTTTTGTAAGTTTGAGTTAGGCCCAACTCAATTTTTAATATGGTATCACAGTCCATCCACAATTCTAAGATAATGGTTATTAGAAAGACACATTAAAAAATTTATAAAAGAACCATGATAATAATCAATTGTGCAGCAAACTCAAATAATATAAAGCTCTGAGATCATATTCTTGAATAATTAGGCTTCATGTAATGTATATATAGAACAAATATGTTATTACCTATGAACCCCAATCAACTCAGACATATTAAAGCACGTAAGATTTGATAAACAATTCAAGAATAAGTGATGTTTATTGCAGAACTTTTCCATTGGCAAAAGCCAACAGTAAAAGCGGGTAGTATGATAAGCTTACTTTGAATTGAGCGTAGTTTCTTGCTAAACCTCCGAAGGATGTCAATCTTCTTCTGCCGACTAATTTCAATGGAATCTTTGCTGAAATTGATAGACAAGTCAAGATCACTTTTTTCATTGAAAATGTCCATTACAAATGATCCATATTCTTCCACAACAGGAGAGGACCTACTATTGCCTGAAGGGAAAATAACATATTATCAAAGGCATAAAAATTGAGCTAAAATTGAAGTAAAAGGACCAATAAGTGTAAAATGAATAGGAGATGATAAAAAGGGAGATGTAAAAGGGCATTTTAATTTTAAAACAGGGTGGTTTTGTTTTTCTATTTCAGATCAGTGGGAATAGCAAGATGAAAATATACTTAAATTGAATGTTTCAACCGATAACTAGTACTTTAGTAGTGAGCGAAATAAATAATCAATGAGCAAACAAATAACAATTTCGCAATTCTCTGACATTGTTAAATGTTCAATCCCAATGCAAAAGCTGCTTCTCTACCAAAATACAAGTTTCCAATATGAAATCATAGAGAATAAATGAAATAAATCAGACCAATTCAATCAAAATGAGAAAATAAATTTTAGGAGTTTGATTTCAAACTCCATTTTTTTAGACAAAGTACTACATAGTTTCATATTAAACTGCAAAATTAACGAATGAATTAGTGCAAGTAAATGATAAAGAAAGATTGAATAATCAGTACAATTAGATCCAATCAAGTGGGAAATATATTACCAACTTCTTATATTCTTTCGAAAGCAAAATGTGCAGGCTAAATTTTTAAGAAACATGGATTAAAAGATTACCATATATTTCCTGTGCTATCATATTGAAGATGCGAATCAAATCTCTCCTGTTGTCATAATGAACTGGCTTTGGACATTGTTTATCATAGGTATCACAAAGAAGTGCATCTAAATCAACTATGCGCGTAGGGTTGAAATTGATCTTAGCTAATTTCTCCGACTCGAGCTTCTCTGCAGCCTTCAGTTGGTCTGACATAAGAGATAAATGAGTAATTTACCGCTTCAAAACTAATAATGTAAAATTAAGTAAAATTGCTTCAATATAACACGAGATAAACTTGTAAGACCTAATAGCGTAAAAAGGTACAAGAATGAATTGAATTTGCTTACCTCCTTCGAATAACTCCATCGTTGCTTCGAAACCTAAGCAAGTAAAAGAAAGTAACAGGAATTGGTTAAGCATGAAAGAGAGGAAATTAACCGAAAAATTGTAGTGTGCAGAAAGAACGTGAGAAGAAATTGAAGAGAGTTGTTATGAGAGTGAAAATTGAAGATATGGAAGAAGGTTCTAGGGTTTATGATTGGATGGATCTATTGTGAGAGAAGTACTTACGAAGAGAAGCAGCGGCGCGCGAAGAGAGAGAGAGGGAAATGATTGGGAAAGATAACGAAGTATAATCTGTCTGTTGAATTGGATTCGCTGACGATTCGGCTTTATTTCGCAAAACTGTAATTATATATATACTACTGAGAAATCCGTTCACATATTCTATTTCTTTTAGAGATCTTATCAATTTTAAAAGAATCAAATATATTTAATTGATTATATGTATTTAATTTTTCTTAATTCTTTTAAAATAAAAATTAAAGATACATTTATCAAATTTGTAGAGTATATATAATTTATAGAATATTAAATATTAATAAATACACTGATACTAAATATAATTAAAATCAATTATACAAATACGTGTATCATATATATTTTTTATATTATTAGTGACAAATATTTTTTAAGTTTTATGTTGTATTTTATGTAATGATATCAAATATAATTACATATTAAATATATGTTTGATTCTATAAAATTTATATATTGAATTATTGTGAAAAAGATCTTCAATTTTTTATTGGTAAAATAACTATTTTACATTATCATCTATTTAATTAACATGATAACTTTATTAATGTTTTAAATACAAAAAATAGTATTTAAAAATAATGAGGTAGACATCTCATTAATGTTAGATTAAAAATAACTGAGAAATTAATATATAATATATATTTGATACTTTTTATATTAAAAAATATATTTCAAAAATAATAATTCATGTCCAATACCATCTAATTCACAGTATTTAAGTCTCACATTTTTACCATAAAATATTTAACTCATTCTTGACATCACTACAAGAAATATCATCTCCCTAAAAAAAGTCAGTTGTGATGCGATAGTCACGTGGCAACATGTTTTATTAATAAAATAAAAAAGTTTGATGGTTGTCTGATTTTTTTTATAAAAAAAAATATGTTGCGACGTGGGATTCACGTCGTTAGTAAAAATATAATAAAAAATATTTTAATTGATTTAACGTTCAGATGAATGGGTTTTTGAAATTTTGAAAAAGCAAGTTGCGACGTGTTATTCACACGTCACAACATTTAACAGGGGAAAAGTCAAATCAATACAGCCTGCTCTGATCAGCTTTTGCAAGCATGTGAAGAAAGAGAATATGACTGTTGGGATGGTTGCGACGTGAAAGTCATGTGGCAATGTTGCGGCGTGATTTACACGTCGCTAAATGCTTTATGTATTTAATTGCATCGCGTTACACAAAGCAGACAATATTGTTATCAAACATTCAAACATTCTTCTTCTTCATTAACCCTCTTCTCATTCCATCCCTCCATTAACCCCCTTCTTCTTCACAAAATCTCTTTTTCTCCAATATAAAATCCAACTTCAATCTCCATTAATCCTTGTTTTTTCAGGTAAATTAAATTAAATTTTGTCTCTATTTTGTTTACAAGTTTTTATTTATTGTAATATGGGATTGTAATTTATTTTAATTTTTCTTTGAATAGAAGAAGATTGATATAGTAGAAGTAGATTGCAAAAAGATTGAACAAGAAGATTGAAGGAGTTAGAAGATAAGAGGTATTTCTTGGAGAAAAAAAATTTACATTTTGTATATTTTCTAAATTTAGTTAGATTTTAGGTTGAATTTGGTTAAATTATAATATTGTAATTTTCATTAAATATATATCTTGACTTATTTAATTTATAAAAACAGAATAATATATAAATTTTATAAAAACGGTTTTAATGTTAATATATATTTTATTTAAAACAAATATAATATCATATATATATAGAATGTTAATAAAAACTGTTTTATAATTAAATTTTTTTTATAAAAACTGTATTATATGTTAATAAAAAACGGTTTTATAATTAAAAAATATTATATAAAAACTATATTATATGTCAATAAAACATTAATATAGTATGTTAAAAAACATTATATGTCAATAAAACATTATATATAGTATGTTATAAAACATTATATATAAAAAACGGGTTTATATATTTAATTATTATATATTATATGTATGTTAATAAAAACGGTTTTATAATTAAAAATTATTTTATAAAAACTATATTATATGTAAATAAAAAATATTATATTAATTATTATATATTTAATAAACTATATTAATAGTATATTTAATAGTATATAATAAAAAATATTATATATTAAAAATAGTTAAAGTAAAAGCATATGCTTATGTTTAATAGTATATATTTAGGATTATTATTAAGTTGATTAATTAATATTTTTAATTAAAAAGGTTTTGATTATATAAATTTGCAGTAAATGGAATATTATAGGTATTATCGTAGTTGGATGTACGATAGACTATATTCAGGAAGACGCGCACTTAAACACAATTTTATAGACGGAGTTAATGGTTTTATCACGTGGACGTTTGCTCAGGAACGTTGTCGAAGTGAAGGAGGAGTTAGGTGTCCTTGTCTTAAATGTGGATGTAGATATATAATTAGTGACCCAGAGGAAATAACACGTCATTTGCATAGAAAAGATTTCATTGAAAATTATTGGATTTGGACGTATAATGGTGAAACACTGTCGAGTAATGTACCAGAGACTAGCAACACAGATGCTTCAAGTAGTCAACCGGATATGCAACCGCCTATGGAATTTGAGGAAAACTTTAATCTGATAGGTGACATGGTTGATGATGCTTTCGGTGTTAACGTGACCTATGATCAACCAGAAGATTTTGACGGGGAAGAGTTGCCGAATGAGGAAGCGCAGAGATTTTATCAATTGTTGAATGAGATGAATACGTCGTTGTTTGAGGGGTCGTCAGACTAAAAGTTATCAATGTGTGTGAGATTATTGGCCGCCAAGTCAAATTGGAATATTCATGATCAGTGTTTGGAGCACTTCGCAAAAATGATGTTGGACTCAACTGCAACGAAAGATAACTTGCCTGCGAGTTTCTATGATGTAAAGAAGTTGGTGTCGATGTTGGGTTTAAGAGTAAGAAAGATTGATTGTTGCATTAATGGATGCATGTTGTTTTATGACAACGAGTTTGGTACTCAAGATGGATCGTCGGAGGAATGTAAGTTTTGTCAGAGTCCAAGATATAAAGTTCGCAATAGAGCCATTAACAGTAAGCAAAAACGTGTAGCAGTAAAGTCTATGTTTTATCTTCCGATAATACCAAGGTTAAAAAGAATGTTTTCTTCAATCCACAGTGCAAGTCAAATGACATGGCATCATACAAACAAAACAACCCCAGGCAATATGCGACACCCATCTGACGGCCATGCATGGAAGCACTTTGATGAGGTACATCCTGATTTTTCCGCGGAACCTAGAAATGTCAGGCTTGGATTATGCTTTGATGGTTTTGCTCCATATGTCCAAGCGTCTGGAAGTGCCTTAATGCTGTTGGAAGTATTAGTACTGTTGAGCATGCTCGACGCATGGTAATTATTAACACTTCTTAAAGTCATATTTGGATTTATAACCTATATTATTAATTTAAGTTAATTTTTTTATTTAGGCTAAGCATTTGGGGAGACAACCATTGATGACTGATAAGTTGTGACGTTATAATCACGTGGCTATATGTTTTTTATTATTATTTTTATTTAATTTAATTTCATTAATTTTACTTATATATTTAACTTGATTTTTTTATTGTATGTGTAGAAGTATTATCAGGCTTTGCTTGTAGAATTTCTGACCCTTAATCCTCAGTATACTCCTCCTCCGGGAAAACCGATTCATCCAGATGTGGATTTCTATATTTGGAGTCAAGTTGTTGGGGGAAAGGGGCCTAACGAGTGTTTTTTTAGTGGTGGAAATTTGGCGGGCACCTTGAGGAGTGGGGATAGAACTCTGTATCAGAGAGCTGCGAACGGTGAAGGAGGGTCACGTCAAACAAATTTGACACCGGATCAGTTAGAAACTGTAAGACAATTGGCTAAACGCGAGTCTGAAGAACGTGAGACCGCATGGAAGGTCCAAATGGAGGCGGCATTGAAGGCCCAAATGGAGGCAATGAGCGGTGAACATAATAGAGAAATGGAGGCAATGGCGAAGAGGCAAGCTGATATGGAGGAGCAAATGCGACAATTTATGCAAGCATTTGGTGGAAATCCCAACAATGGTGGCCAAAATAATAACCACCAAAATAATGATGACTTTCTTCGCGATTTTTTCGACGACTCGAATGATCCTTCTGTTTAGGATTATTTTTATTTTCTATTTAGTTTTTTATTTGTGTACTAATATAAATTTATATCATATTTTATATTTAAAAATATTAAATTTAAATTTTAGTCTATTAATTTTATTATATTAAGTATATTAATTTATATATTTTAATATATTTAGTTTTATTTTTGATAATTTGATTTATAATATTGAATTTAATAAATAAATTATAATATTTAATTTATAAATTTAATGAAACAGAAAATAATATTAATTATTATATCAGAATTATTATATTTAAAACAGAAAATAATTTTTTTTTTAAATAAGTTGCGACGTGTTTTCGACATCACTAATTAGTGACATGAAAAACACGCCGCAACATACAACGTAAAAGTAAATATAAAATCTGCTCTGCTCTGACTGCCTTTGACCCCATAAAGTTTGTTGCGGCGTGAATTTCACGTGGCAACGTTATGACATGTTTCCCACGTCGCAACAACATTGCCACGCGCTCTCCAGCGACGTGTTTCTTCAGGTGGCAAAAATAAAATTGTGACGTGATTCTAGTGTTAGCGACGTGGGAGTCACGTGGCAAAACACAACTTATTTTGTAATGTATTTTATTAATCTTAATTATTTATTGGCTTTTTTGACTCAAAGAAATTAATTTAAAGAAATTAAATATTCAAATATTTAATACTCTCTCGTCAATATTTATTATTATCATTTATGTCATATTTTTTTTAGTTTTTTCTTTTATCATTTATCATAATCAATCTAACTTTAATTATTTCATTTAATACCTTAAAATTAATTTTTTGAAAAGCAAAACACACCTGCTACAAAAAAGCACAAGCACATCTACTACAAAAAAAATCATTTAGAGGTGCAGATCAGCAATATTTTCCTGAACAATTTCAATATGTTATTCTTTCAGAAATCAAGAATCAACTATAGATATCAGCCTTTTGTAAAATGACTAAAACATCATTAGGAGGCATTATGAGAATATATAAAGGACTAAGAAATCAAGAATGAATCATGGCAACAACCATGTCAAATGAAAATAGAACCTTTACATTAGGATAATCATGCAAGTTATTTAATTACACAAACTTCAGTTCACACTTTTGCAATAGGGTATTACATTTCAAGTAAACTATGAACATAGTTCCAAACACGGGTGATTTGTCTAGGATAAATACATGGGATTCAGTTATTATTTAGCATACCTTTCATGCTCTACAAACAAATACCAGTTTCAATATACAACTATATTATAGCAGAATGTTACCTTGTCTTTGGTAGAAAGGATTTGTGTTCTATAATCAAATACTAAAATCCCGAGCCATCATTAAAGACCTAAGAATCCATTCATGAATAGAAAGATAAACAAATAAACATGCAAACTTATGATAATCAAACTCTTGATAAGGATACTTTGATTAGTGGCTTACATAAGTGGTTAACATTTTGCATTAATCAAAAGCCTAAGCACACTTTGTGTTTTCTTTAAAAGAATATGAATAGAATAAATAATTAACAACAGCTACTAGTCATTTGAACCTTATCACCACAATCCAAATTATGCTTCAAGAGAGAAACATCCCTATCTTAACCAAACTATGCTCCAACATTACTATCGGACCTGTGGAATTAAAAACATGAAAACTCACATATAGAGTTTGTATTTTAAATCAAATGAAAATTATGAAGTCAGATTATAACTGCTTGTCCATACTCTGAAAGTTCCATAACAAAGTATTTTTATAAAGTCGGATCCAAAACAGAACAAATCACATAAAAGTGAAATTTTAACTTAAATGAAATAACATATTACCAAAACCCTCGATATGTATTGTATAGGAAGTTTGTCTTTGATATAAAAGTCAGAAGGGAGGCGGAAGAAAGGTAGAGGAAAAACATAGGCGGAAGAGGAAGAGACGTAGATGAACTGCATTTTGCGTCATCGACGGCAGCGAAAGACATAGTGGCGGAGGAAAGGAGGAGAAAATTGGATTTGAAATTGAAGTGAGAGATCGATGTGATGTGAAGATGAGTTGTTGTGAAATAATGTGATGTCATGGAAGGGTTTATATGTTTGAATAAAGGTTTAGAAACTTGAAAAGTCATGAATTAATTGTAGTATCAAATTGGAATTCTTTGTATATTCAAAGTGGGCTATTGATTTTTATTGTTGTATAGAGTGTATATTGAAATAATTAGAATATGTACGCTCAATGAAATAATTAGTGATTAGTGATTTAAAAAAATCAAAAATACTGTGAAAATATATTGTATTGACACATCAACACCATTAAATATCAAAATAATATGGTGATAAGAATAGTTCAAAAAGTCTATTTTACCCTTACCGTTAGTGAAATTAAAGATTTTAATCAAAAGGTTAGTAGTGTCATTACCAAATACTTTGAAGTTTATATATATATATATATATATATATATATATATATATATATATATATATATATATATATATATATATATATATATATATATATATATATATATATATATATATATATATATATATATATATATATATATATATATATATAGACACGTGTATCCGTATAAATTAATTTTGAGAAAAAGAATCACACAACGATATTTTAGATTAATTTTATACTGTCAATCAATAATAATGTAAAAATTTTAAATTATTTATATAATATAGTAGAATGATATATTTTTATTGAATTAGAGTATACAATTTTTATACCGTTAATTTGGGGTGGTAAAACGAGTTGTGACCCACTCGCGCACCGGTTAAAAAATGGCAGATTGAGTTGGGATTTTGAGTCTGCCGTCCACCAAAGTCTGTCATGCCAAAATCTGTCGTCTACCAAAGTCCTCCTCGTCAAAACCCTCCGTCTGCCAAATCTCACCCCACCTATTTGTTCAGCATGTCCCGTCGTTTTAAGTCAATTCTAGTAATTTCAATTCTTGATGATTTTATTTTATACATTTATTTGTGAATATATGTAATTTTTTTAAGTAAAATTTGTTAAAAGATAATTTATAAAAAACTGTTTTAAAAAATTAGTGAAATCTAATTGAAATGTAAACAAACCTATTAATCTATTAAATAAATAAACAAAATAAATAAAAAAAGCGGGCAAGCCCGCAATCTGCCACTTTGATAGAATGGGTCAGATTTTTATGCCCATTTTCACTTGACCGACATGTCTGTCCCGCTCTTTTTTTGACACTTAAGATGAGGCGGGACGTGAGGCCCATTTGCCACCCTATTGTCGAGGAATTAACACGTCACCCCCCATTTTATACATGTCACCCCAAATCTTGGCACTTTTACCAAACTGTCCCTGTAATATATTGGATTTTTTGAAATTTCTGTTGTCATACCAGAAAATTCACGAAAGTTTTGGAAATTTCATTGATTTTCCAATTTTTTACTGTGTCATATGAACTTAACCGAAAATTTGAAATATCTGATATCGGAAATTTAAAATTTCTGGTGTATTTCATCCTTATAAGAAATCGGAAATTTGAAATTTCCAATTTATGGAAAAAACCGGAAATTTAAAATTTCTGATAGTACTGAAACTTTTTTTTATTCTTTTGATATGTTTGGTGCCATGTTGTACTTCGTCGTGTCATTCACAAATTTTCTTTCATGATCTTTTAGACGACCCAGAATGTCATGCCTTCCAAATCCTTATCTAGTTTATGATTGTGCAAACCGCATCTAACCATCACCTTCCAATCGATACCACTTGGAACAAATATCAGCCTAAATGGGCATCTAACCTTCATAGTATAGTTCCCATCATACGACTTCCCATATTCATTTTTCTTTTTGTAATTTCCCCCTCTATCACAATCCATAATCAATTTATCCTTCATTCCTCGCAGTCCATTGGCAGAATTAGACTGAATTGTAACAACAACAATACCATGATTTTTACCAATAGACTGTGATCATTCTATACCTTTAGCCCGTGATTCAAAAATCTGTCAATTACAACAACATATAATTAGTAAACTTCATAATTTAAAAAAAAAAACACATAAAAAATGTTTAAATTAAATAAGAACCATACAATATCTGTGATGAAGAACAACGTAAGATCAATACACAAATTCGTAGAAGAATCTGACGGTGCTAGTTCAGGACTGCAAAGATATAAAGTTTTATCTGCAGACATACTAAAAATTTCAAGTATAACTGAAATTTCCGATAGTCCGGAAATTTCAAATTTTTGGTTAACGTTTTCTACCGGAAATTTGCATAATTTCCGGTACGTGTGTTAGCTTTTGAAAATTGACACTGAAATTTTGAAATTTCTGGTGAATCACAACTTGAAATTTTGAAATTTTCGATTAATCGCTACCGAAAATTTGTAGAATGTAAAGAATTTTCGGTAAGCGACCAAAATCGGCACCGGAAATTTGCTTAGCGTACTGAAAATTTATTTTTTTTACTCTTTTGACCAATGGTAATTTTTTTACAAAAGTAAAAAATTTAAAGTAAATAGTAAAAAAGATATTTTGAGAATAATAAAATTTAGAAAATAGCATGTATGAAAATAGGGGTGACAAGTTAATTTTTTTCCGTACTGTCAATGCATCTTCAACTTATCGTATTTAATAAAATTTGAATTTGTTATAATTAATTAATAGGCTTAATTGCAACTTTGGTCCCCATATTTAACATTTTTCTTGATTTTGATCCCCGGCTTTTAAAATCACTATTTTAGTCCCTTTTTCAATTTTTGTGTTTGAATTTAGTCCCCCATTCAATTTGGTGCTTATTTGCATGACGTGGCTCAATTTTAATTGAGTTGACATATAATATTTTATCCACGTCATTTTTTTAATTTATAATTATTGGAATTTTATTATATTATTTTATTGATTGCGTGTTATGGTTAAAGCCAAAATTTTAAAAAATAGTCCCAACAAGATTTGAATCCAAAACCCTTGACTTTAAAAAGAGGCGTCCAACCACTAAGTTGTAGGTGTTTCTTTGTTAAACACTTGAAACAAATATATGTAATACATGAAAAACTACTAGGTATATTATAAAATATGGGTGTGAGGTAATTTCTAAGTGGGAGAACATACCTTTTAGTTGAGAACATACTTTTATGTTATACTTTCTTTTTACTGAAGCAACTTGAAAATAAGGAGAAAAAAATACGATTTTTTTTATATAGGTATAATTGTAAATGAAAAAATAGAGCATTAATATTTTCGTAACACTATGCCATATAAGGGATTAGACAACGTTTTTTTTCGCCATAGACAACGCTTAAAAGTGCTGCCTATTCCTGCGTTGCTGTAAGTAAAGATAACGTTTTTTGTCTGTGTGAGAGCGTTGCTTAATGTATCCTTTAAACAGTGCTTTATTCAGTAAGCATTTTCTAAAGTCCACTTTAAGCAACGCTTTTTACATTACAAGTGTTTTCTAAAGTGTGCCTATAGCGGCGCTTTCACTTTAGACAATGCTTCTAAAAGCGTTGTGTAATATATTATTTTGTGCACTTTTTTTATGTTTTAGGCAGCGCTTTCTCTAAAAGTGCTTTCTAAAGTCCCTTTTAGGCAGCTCTTTATACAAT